>CAJGYO010000005.1:48033498-49517268 GCA_904845875.1 Miscanthus lutarioriparius
CGGTTGTGGACAATTCACCGCGACGGAGTGTCAAAGAATCAATCCGTAGAGAGCACTTGATCCTTGCGCGGATCAAGGGGGAGCTACACCCTTGCGCAGGTGCTCCAACGAGGACTAGTGGGGAGTGGCGACTCTCCGATACCTCGGGAAAACATCACCGTGTTCCTTTCCCTCTCTTTACTTTAAGCATTTACATTTGAGCAATTCATTTCATGTCTTTACATTCCTATAATTGCCATGCTAGAGTAGGATTGGAACTTACGGTGCAAAACTTTTATGTGGGAAAACAATAGAAACACATTTTAGGCACAGGGGATGAAATAAGCTAAGTGTAGGACTTAAGTATTGCAAAAATTTAGAATTAGCCCAATTCACCCCCCCCCCCTCTTGGGCATCTTGATCCTTTCAATATTCATGAAATTTTTGTTCCAATTGTGCCCAAGTTACAATGGATTTAGGAGCAAGTGATGAAAACCAAGTAAATGCAGTACCATATAATGATAAAGAAAATAATTTCAATTTATAAACATCTGATGTACCAACTTCCCTGATTTGTGCTAAAAATTATCCTATATGCTCAAAAGTGGACCTAGCATCTTCCCCCGTAAATTTAACAAAATCTGGAATTTTAAAACCACGGGGGTATGGTGTTGAATCAACATATTCAAGATAGGGTTTTTGATATGCACGAGCTTTACCTTTAGGTTCTAAACCAAGTTCTCTAAGCACATTAGCAATTTGGTCTTTAAAATTCTGAGGTGGCTCTAAAGAACTAGTTTGCGGCATAGATGCAACATTGTTGTTTAACTGTAACTCCGGCAAAAAAGGTTGAGCATGCGGCACATGTTGCGGAGATACATTAGGATACATATTTGATACCGGCCCATAAGGAACCCCGGTACCCATAGACAGCAAAGATGGAGCAGTATATGACGCCGTCTGATAATAAGGTTGTTACAAATTAAAATTGACAACTCGGTTGCCTGCAGTCGATGATTGTGGAACCGAAGTTATAACAGCAAAATTAGAAGCACTAGGCGCAAAATTAGGTGCAAAATTATTGGCCGAATTGTTAACATAATTTCGGCCACTTTGATTATCACCTAAGGTAACATTAGGCTGCACAAAACTAGCCGATGCATTAACCGTAGAAGTGGCATTCGGCAGCTCTGCCGAATTAGTATTTTCAAAATGCACGGGCTATTTTTTGAGATGTTCATCCCTAACTTGTAACACTGCTGAACGAACTTGTCGAGGTAAACTATTTACGATATCTTGATCAAATTGTAATCTAAACTCATCAAATTTACCAAACAAAGAATCATTCATTGTGCGTGTCAGATTTTCCATCTGTGCGCCATATTTACTAGCTACCGTACACCAATTAGATGACTAATTTCTTCAATGGCCTGATTTACTTACATCAGTGCTAGGTGAAGCAGAAGAGACTGGTGCAGCTACCTTGTTGATGACACCGTTCCTCGTCTTCTGGAAGCCTGCTAACTTTCTCTGTAGACTCCCCAGCCTCTCTCCCTCGAGCTCCCGTTCAATCTCCCGCCGTCCCTCTTCAGATAGATCATCGCGACGGCGATGATGTTGTCGATGTCGATCTGGCTACCGTCCTTGGGGCTATTCTCCATTGCTTGTTTCTTCTTATTCTTCTTCTTCTCCAGCGGAGTCGCCAATTGTGTTGGCACGCGAAATTGATCCGCGCAACAACACGATAACTATCGTATTTTCGCAACGACGAGTGATTGCTTTCCGAGCAAAGCAACAAAGGATCCTCGCTTTCGTGGAGGGGAACCGACCGTTTTTCAGCGCAAAACGGCAAAGATGAATCAATCCCTAGGCTAGCTAGGATTCGACAAGACTACGAACTACTATGCTGGAAAAACATAGATGTATTTTTGTGTTTGTCCATTGATCAGAAGAAAAAACAATCGGCCATGGCCAATTGTTATCGTGTTGGGTCCACCTGGTCTTCGGCAGAGATACACAACGGGAGTTGGATACATGTACGAGTACTTCTCTGGTATGGAAATAGAATAGAATAGAATATCCCTATTAATCCTCTGGTTTGTTGGCCTTGTTCTTGATACATCAAAATTCCCTCCGTCCAGCCAATCAGAGAATTTGCACCTTCCAGCCAAACAGTTAGCTGACGTTAAAAATCTTTTCTGATCTTCCTCCGAGTCTCTTCTGTGTCCTATTCATGCACGTGATTTTCATCGAGGCCGTGTCACATTTATCAATTATGTCGAACACACCTGGCCCTATAGAAATAATACTTAAACAATGTGTCAGCTAACTAATTTGATCACCAGCGACTACAGGAATTTGGCCAACCATGTATACCAATTAACTAGCCAAATTACACCACCAACAGCGCGCACAGCAGAGCGGGAGCGAGCGTCGCAGGTGTAGGGGGGCGGCAGACAGGAGCGAGAGGCGCGGTTGGGTGGCGCGACGAGCGGAAACGTGGAGCGAGCGACACGGGATAGGGTGCACGGCGGGGGGAGGCGGCAGCAGCTTGGTAGAGTGGGGTGCGCGGCGTCCGAACGGATGCCCGCCTGCGTGGGAGCATTATTGAAGCCCAAATGAGTAAATGACCTACGGCTGATTGAATCCACTAGCGTAGACTGTATGGATCCCATCAGTTAGAGCATTTTCAGAACAGAGGAATAAAAAATAAAAAACATAAAAATTTATAAAAATAGGTGTTTTTAGAACACAAGAACATAAAATGTTCTCTCTCCCTTCTCATTAAAAGGAATTGCTCATCTCTCTATTTACATGTAGGAAAAAATTTTAAGAGCTTAAATTGGATGTTTTATTTCTTTCATATTTCATAAAGGAAAACAAGCCTTTCATAGGAAAAGAAAACTTCATGTCTCGGATCAAGTGGTGCTACAGGATCAAATTCCTGCAATTCTCAGTTGTCATTGCATGACTAGGTCTTAATTAACGACAAGTTAAATTATTCTTATAAAAAAAATTGACCTGAAAAGTGAAAATGTTGTCAAACGACATCATGCACACGACTACACAACATAATCCGATTCTTGAGATTCCACGTCGCAGCAGCAGATCCAGCATTGATGCTCAATCCCCAATTCGTCCTCAGAGAAGATAGCACAAGGTCATCCACCGGTAGCCAGGACACGGAGAAGCATAGGCGGGCGCATATTTCGATTTCCGAAGGGACGGGGGCGCGTACTTGGTGGCGGTTGCTGTAGCAGGCTGCAGCCATTGGATCCGGATGGTGGTGACACCACGCCCACACGGAGTAGGAGCACAAGGCGGAGGCGCGCGTCCAGTTGCCGGCGGTGAACGGATCTTGGCAAGGAGCGAAGAAGCGATGGCGCCCACCACTTGTTCAAGGAACCGATGCCCTCTCGGGCCACAAGACGGATCTTGGTGCGCAGGGCCGCTGGCGCCTCAAGCTGCGCCGCCCTCACCATCGGCATTACACAATCCGAATTCTAAGCTCTAAGATGCTTAGTATTGGAAGGCATGGCATTAAGAAACAACGAAATCTAGAAGATTACTAGACTATAGTGCTATTAATAAATGAGTAAAATTATCAAAGAACACCCAAAAAAAAAGATGAACACGTAGCTAGTATTGTGAATTTGATTATTTGATTGATCATGCAACGCTGCCCTTTAAAACTGAATTCGCCAAGTTGCCAGTTGCCACGAACGCTCACGCCGCGGCGGCCCTTGTCACCGGCTTCTCGTCGGCTCCGTCTTCCACATCATCATCCTCCTTCCCGGAGGAGTTCAGCCCGGCCACCTCCTCAAGCTCCCTCCACGGCCCGTCGAACTGCTCGGGGAACTTCTTGCGCAGACCGACCACCACCCGCCTCGCCGCTCGCCCCTTGCCAGCGTCCTTGAGACCGCGCACCAGCACACGCACCGTTCCGAGGTCGGTCACCTTCCGGCGCTTCACTCCCGCGTAGAACACGTCCTCCGCCTCCGACCACCGCCCCGCGCCACACAGCGCGCCCACCACGCAAGTATACGTCGCGCAGTCCAGCGCCACGTCCGCCTCCTCCCCGGCCTCCAGGCTGCGGTACACCTCCACCGTCTCATCGACTCTGTTGTGCCGCGCCATCGCCCGCATGAGCGCGTTGTAGGACACGAGATCCGGCCGGAGCCCGGCCTCCTCGCGCATGACGCGGATCAGCTCCTTGACCTCCTCCACGGTGCCGTTAGCGGACTTGTAGGTGATCCGGGCGTTGTAGGCAGCGGTGTCGGGGGCGATGCCGTGGTCCTGGACCATGGCGCGCCACAGCTCCTCGGCGCGGTGCGGGAGGCGTTGCTTGTAGAAGGAGTCGATGATGGCTGTGAAGAGCTGGAGTCGGCGGCGCCCCCGACGAAGGTTCCCGGAGGAGGTGGAGCGCGGAGTCGGCGCCGGAGGTGAGGCAGAGCGACTTGGCGAGGATGCTGTCCGTGACGGCGTCCCGCGGGATAGAGGCATGCGCGGCGAGGATGGAGGGCACCAGCCCGGCCAGGCGGCGGCGGCGCAGGAGTGGGCTGAGGACCGCGTTCAGGTGCGCGGTAGTGGGCGACGTGATGGTTCCGAGCAGCGCGGAGGCGCGGTCGGGGAGGCCCACCGAGGAGAGGGCCGAGAGCGCGGCGACGGGGTGGGAGGGGAACAGGGGCGCGAGGGTCGCGTCGATGTCGTCGAGGCGGCCAGCGCGGGCGAGCTGGCGAAGACGGGCGATAGGGACGGGGAGCTCGGTTTTCTCTGCCGCTGTCGCGGCGGTGGAGAGGAGCCGGCGGCCGGCGGTGGAGAAGGTTGCGGCGGCCATAGCGCGGAGGTGCGGAGCTAAACAGAGTCGATACTCTATAGCGACCAGAGCCAGTGCTACTAGGGTTTAGAGAAGTCGGATGCTATAGTGGTCGGGCTTCTTCTGTTAGAAAGAATTTGTGGAGGCCAGCCCATCCAGGCCCAATTTTCTGCATGTCCTTCCTTCAGGTCCAATTTTCTTTTTGTCAAAAAAAATCAGGTCCAATCTTCTGCATGCCCTTTCTGTCCATATTCCACATTTTATCATTGCTTCCTGACCATATTTGCCCATACTTTACCAAACAATTGCCTGGAACAGTAGACAAGTAGCACATCAGATTCCTCTTCAAAAGCATCGAACCAAATTTCTACCAAATTTCTACTAGTATGAGTAGCATGTTTTTATTATTTATACCCTAATTAAGAATAAAACAGATTACAAGGTCGTTTAACTTAGATTGTGTTATGATGAAGACAGTAAGATCAAACGCTATTTCTCAAAAAAATGAGAATTACATTCTTTTATGAACTGAGGGAGTAACTAATTAATTAATTAATATGAGAAAAAAAAAAAAAACTCGATCAAATCCTCAAGTAACGGAAGAGAGAATCCAGCACGGCGCCAACCTTTTCCGTGCGAATGACCCCCTTCCTTTTCGGCTCAACGTGAATACACTGCTATTTTAGTTTTGTTTTTGCTTTTTGCTAAAAATGTACATTTTTTTTTGAATCGAATACACTTTATTCTATTTACACATCGATGAAGTTATTTTATATTTTAGTTGGTTTTGATATTTTGTCTTAAAATTGGTCAAAATTTTTATGATCCGAGTCATGTTAAAATTGTACATCGCTCATATTATATACTCAGTTAAAAATATGTAAAGTGGCCACATAAAGATTTGTATATATACAGACACACGCGTAGAGTTTCATGTATGTTGGACACGTTCTTGGCACGTACACATTTTAGTATGTCTTCGGCACGTTCGTACGGTAGCATGGCTTCACCGGCTTTGCTTCCACAGTTCATTCTACCCAGGGCAGAGAAGCCCTCTGCTACAGTACTTCGCAGTGCTGCTACAGCCGGTTTGAGGAAGATGGCCAAACGAGCCCTCAGAACTGCCTGAACGGATGTAGAACGATGCTGCTGCCCAAATGTAATTAAGATGTAATTACGAAGGTGATGATATTCAAATCACCAACATGGTGAAAGGGAAAAACATCAGCATCGGCATAGGGTCGAAGCTTCACCTGAAAGCATGCGTTGGTGCAGAATGTGATCAACTAGTAAATATTTATAGTTTTATCGTACGTTGTAATTGGAGGTGGCCTAGCACTCAAGGACATAGGGTTTATACTGGTTCAGGCAAAGTGCCCTACGTCCAGTTTGGGTCGGTCAGTGACTTTATTCCTGAGCCCAGGTGCTCGAAGTTTACAGTGGGATTACAAACGAGAAAGAGAAAGATGGGGTGTACAAGAGATCCAGTCGGCTCCAGTCGGAAGGGCCAAGAGCGACACGAGCTACGCTATGAGCTAAGAGTTCAAGCGTGGCTTGGGATACGAACCCGGCGGTTCTGTGGTTGTGAGCTGATGAACTTGATCGATGTTGGTTTTCTCAAAAGGACTAAAGAAGCTCTCCTTTGTTGGAGGGAGCGCATCCCCTTTTATAGATAAAAGGGATGGCTTTACAAGTGAGAGTGAGGGTACATATGTTACTGGGCTCTGTCGCCCATGCCGGCGGGTACAAGATAATGGTAGGCGCCTACAACACTGTCGGTCGTCACTGTAGAGTGTCAGATGCATGTGGGAGGTTGTGTTTGCCTTCTTCGGGAATGGTAGACGTCGATACCTGTAGATACTGTTTGATGCCTAGAGGCGCGTGAGGAGTGTCACCACGTTCGCGTGATACGATAAATCCCGACGGCCACAACACTATCGATGCCCAGAGGCATGTGGGGGCATTACCGTATGGGGGTTAACGGCGCCCACAATACTGTAGAGGTAAAAGCCGACGTCTACAATAATGTTTGTCAGGTTGCAGAGTACTGTTCCTACAGGCGTGCAGGGTATGGTCCCTGGTATCGTGGTTTGACTTACGCGCTCTGGCTTGCTTTCTCCGTCCGTCCCTGGCTCCTTTCGAGCGGGCGTCCCCGGTCGGATGGCCCCAGTCGGCCCTGGTCGCGCCAGTCGGAGAAGAGCGGTGAGCAGGGTTTCTGCGCACCCTGGTCAGAGACGCGGGGTTGAAGTCGAAAGTAGCGCTTGGGCCAGGCCTTCCGACCGGAGAGGCCGTCCGGAGGCGGCTGGAGTCCGAAGCGAGCGCTCCGGTCGGAGAGGCGGGCCGAAGTAGGCGACGAGCGGGCGCCGTTCCTCTTCGGTCAGACCTTTCGGTCGGTGACTGGACCGCTCTTTCGGCCTGTTGTTTTAGATCCTTGGGCCGGCCCATGAGTTGTGTGCTGCCGCTTGAGCCGAGCCTTGGCGTGGAAGCCGGTCCCCGAGGGACCCCAGATTTATGAACGCGACAGGAGCCCCCCGAGCCCCCAGGCGATTCGGGACCCGAATCGCCTGGGGGATTTTATTTTTGACGGAGAATGATTCAATGGAGAAGTTGACCGTTGTGGGCCGGGCCTGAAGGGTATAAATACCCCCCGCCCTCCTGATGTTCAGTAGGTGAGTGCTGCCCTTGTCGATGGAGTACGTCAGCGGAAATTTGTGCAGCAACAGCCTAGGGATCCTCATCATCAGTGGCTTGATCTTCTTGTGGCCTAATGTCGCCTATAGCCATTTGCTTGATTGCCTCACATGGTGGATCCTCCTTCCCTACAACACTTGAATCAACTTGCTCTACTTGAGAGCCATTAGATTAATCAAATATCACATCTACCGTGACTTCAACTCTACCCATGGTTTTGTTGAAGACACGATAGGAATGCTCATTTGATCCATAACCAAGAAGAATGCCTTCATCAACTTTAGGTGCGAATTTAAAGGTTTTGGGTCTTTTGTTAAGTATAAAACACTTGTACCCAAACACTCTAAAGTATGACACCTTTGGTTTGTTACCGGTTAAAAGCTCATATGAGGTCTTCTTGAGTTTCTTGTGTAAGTAGAGGCGATTGATGGCATGGCAGGCGGTATTGACGGCGTCACTCCAAAAGAGGTCCGACGTCTTGTATTCATCTAGCATTGTCCTTGCCATATCAAGAAGTGTACGGTTCTTCCTCTCTACTACACCATTTTATTAAGGGGTGTAAGGAGTTAAAAACTCATGCTTGATGCCCTCATCATCAAGAAATTCTTCAACTAGAGTGTTCTTGAATTCGGTCCCATTGTCACTTCTTATCTTTTTTATAGGAAGACCGAACTCTCTTTGTGCTCTTCTCACAAATATCTTGACTTTCTCTTGTACCTGAGACTTATCATAAACAAAGAACACACAAGTGAAACGGGAATAATCATCAACAATAACTAGACCATATTTGTTACCCTCGATGCTTATGTAGGCGACCGGTCCAAAGAGATCCATGTGAATCAACTCCAACGGTTGTGTGGTGGTCATGATGCTCTTTGGTGGGTGAGGTACACCTACTTGCTTTCCGGCTTGGCAAGCACTACAAATCCTGTCTTTCTCAAATTGAATATTGGTTAGTCCAAGTATGTGGTTGTCTTTTAGGAGTTCGACCAAGTTCCTCATCCCAACATGAGCTAGTCGGCGATGCCATAGCCAACTCATGCTAGATTTTGCCACTAAACAGGTCTCAAGCTTAGCTTTACTTTTGCTGAAATCGACTAAGTAAAGCTTGTTCTTGAGATGACCCGTAAAGACAATAGAGGAATCCTCCCTCTTAGAGACTTTCACACCCTTATCCGTGAAGAGACAATTGTAGCCCATCTCACATAATTGAGAAACAGACAGCAGATTGTACTTTAAGGAATCAACATGTAAGACATTTATAATTGAATGATCAAGTATAATAGCTACTTTATCAAGTCCAATCATACCCCCTTTTGAATTGTCACCAAATATGATATTCTCATCTAAATTTGTAGTTGGAGAGTATGATGAGAACATACTCCTTTCTCCGGTCATATGATTTGTACAGTCGCTGTCAAGCACCTAACTTGACCAACCGGAAGAGTATGCCTGCAACACAAGTTTAGTTCCTAGTTTTAGGTCCCCAAATATTCTTGGGGCCTTGCATGTTAGTCACAAGAACTTTAGAAACCCAAATGAAAGCATTATGATAAACATTTCGACCATTGCCAACAAACTTGGCAAACACCTCCCTCTTGCTGTTGTGCTGCAAAACAAAGTTAGATTCCAAACATTGTGGATGTGTTTTTGCCTTTGGTTGGTAAGCATATCTATTTGGAGTGACCCAGATAGATTTCTTTGGTTTCTGGACAACCTGATCTGGATGAGACACCTTCTTTTTGGGCTTGACATGAGCAGATGAGTAGGAGATGGTCTTTCCTTTTCTATGGGGCGGCACTGCCGTCCTTCACAGTGACACTGCCGCCCATAGGCCGTGGTGCTGCTCTGGGCTGACCTTGTGCCACTATCTGTGCAGACCTATCTGTACCTTCCTGTCCTTTGCTCACGAACTGAACACACTCATATCCATTGATTACCTTTCTCCCATTGGTTTTACCTCCATGAGTGTGTCCAAGCCTATCTTTGATGCGTGGATTTCTTTCATCTTTGTATTGTGGCCTCTTTGGTTTTTCACCTTTGCCACCAGCAGGTTTCTTGTCTTTCATGCACCTTTTTCCTAACATAGCATTGAGCCTAGCAATCTCCTTTTTTATAACCTCCAAGTTTACAAGGTTAGTAGAATGAACATTTAAGTCAAGATTATAGCAATTTTCACATCCTTGGCTAGTGGAGGAAATAGAAGTGTCATTTGTGTTGGAGGAAAGTGGGGTGCTCTCACATAGAAGGTTATATTGCTTCTCAAGTTTGTTGTGTTTTTCAACTAAGACAATACTTGTCATTGAGTGCAATATTTGCCTTCTTTGTGAGAGCATGTTCTCTTTGTTCTTCGACCAAGGCCTTGTTCAAAGAGTCCACCTCACTTCTCTCTAACTCAAGAGCTTCCTTGCAGCCAATATACATCTTTTCGGTTTCCTCAAGATAATCATCTCTATCAGCTAGCTCGGCTTTGACACTTTCTAATTCCTCCATTAGATTCATGATAAAGAGCTTGGTCTTAGAATCTAACTTTTTAGTCAATTTAGCATATTTCTTAACATCACTAGTATCATCATCACTAGAATCACTAAGTTCACTACTAGAGATGTCACTAGGAGGTGGAGGAGATTTGGCTCTTCGTTTTACCTTCTCACCCTTTGCCATAAGACAAACGTGAGTGGAGCGGTGGTCATCATCATCGGACATATTGTTGAAGAGCCTTGATGTAGAGGATAGCTTTTGAATAGCCACGGTTGCAACTTTCACATCCTCTTCACTTGATTCCTTAGTTGAGTCCCACTCATGCCCAATGTGTGCCTCTCCCATTTGTTTGTATCTCTTTTTGTGTTCGTGCTTGCCTTCATTGTTGTCCCTCTTGTATTTGTTTTCTTTCTTGTCATAGGAACACTTAGCAATGAAGTGCTCCGTGCTGCCACAATTGTAGCAAGTCCTCTTCTTCTTGTTAGGGAACCTTCTTTGCACTATTTTATACCCATTCTTTTTCAACCCCTTGTGATAGTTCTTCATGAACAAAGCCATGTCATCAATCTTCATATAATCAGCCCCATCATCTTCATCTTCACTTGAGGATGAACTTGGATCATCATTTTGTGGAGTTGACTTGATTTCCTTGGGGTCATCATTTTGTGGAGTTGACTTGATTTCCTTGGGTTGACTTGTTGATGCTTGCTTGCTGCCCTTTGCCTTGTTGGAGATGCCTTGATTGCTTGATTTATTGGCCTTGAGAGCTACTTCCTTGATTTTCATGCCTTCTAGCTTGGCTTGCAACTCACCAAGTCTTCTCCTCTCATTAGCTTCTTCTCTTTACATATCAAATGTCAACAATCTTCCAAGCACATCATTAGGTGTGAAGTGCTCAAACTTCTTCTTATCCCTAATCAAGGTGACTACGGTCTCATTTCTTCATGAGTAAGCTTCCAACATAACCTTCACCACTTTGTGATCATCAAGCTCATCACATCCATAGCCTCTAATCTTGCCCACCAAGGTCATCAATCTATCAAACATCTCTTGTGGCCCCTCTCCATCTACAATCACGAACCTATTGAGCTTGGCCATCAACAAATCAATCTTTGCCTTCCTTTATCAACATCTTCATGTGCTAGATGCAAAGTGTTCCAAATCTGTTTTGCAACATTGACATTCATCACTCGGTTGTACTCATTTCCATCCAAGGCACTAAGAAGAATACTTGTGGCTTGGCCATTGAGCCGGACAGCAATTAGTTCTTCATTTGTTGGAGTTTCGGGATCTTCCGGTGGCTGCAATCCATTCACCACAATCTCCCAAAGACCGGGGTGAAGACCTACAACATAGGCACTCATCAAGTACTTCCACTTGACAAAATTTGTCCCATCAAAATGAGACAACTTGCCCGCGGGCACATTGACAAAAGACCTTTTGTTATGGTTAGACAAATAAGAATAATTAAAGGATACGTCGACATATTTGTTCTTGTTGTTGTTGCTGCCCTTGTCCTTGCTATCCTTCTTTTTGTTCTTCCTCTTCACCTCCTTGCTATCTTTTGAAGCATGGTATGACACATCATCATCTCCATCGTCCGAGCTACTAGAGAGCTCACTAGATGATGCATCATACTCATTCTTCTCTTGCTCTTGAGCTCTTGCTGCCCTTCTCTTAGCTCTTGCCTCTCTTGTGATTCTTCTAGCTTCTTTTCTCTTCTTCTTGTCTTTAACCGCTGCTCTTCCTTCTTCTTTTCTCTAGCTTCTCTTGTTGCGATCTTTGCGGCTTTTCTTTCTTTTCTTACCTTTCTTCTTTCGGCATCGGTGGTCTTGGCTTCTTTGATGGTGGCGTCACTTGCTGTCGATATGGACAGCTCGCTGCTGCTGCCGACATCCTCGACGTGCACACCACTTGCGTCCGCATCACGAACGGGCCTCGAACCTCCTCCTCCTTCCATACTTCACGCGGTAAAGCGTATACGAAGCAACCACGCTTCGATACCACTTGTAGGATCTACAGAAAGATAAAGAAGGCCTAGAGAGGGATGAATAGGCCTGTAAAAATTCAACTCAAAACTCTGTTAGAACAGAGGGCGGCACTGCCGACCTTACAAGGCAGCACTGCCGCTCTACGAAAAATAATCTAACACAGTTGAGATTTAACAGAGATGAATCTGACCCCACTAGCTGCTTAATCCTACAATATAACTTCAAGATCCGGTTCGAAGACTGGATACCACAGAAACTTCACACAAATGTGAATCGAGCAACTAAACCCTAACAACAGCTAGCAATAAGATAAACAGCAAATAGTAAAGATGAAGCACACAAGACACAAGATTTATCCCGTGGTTCAGCTCACCACTAAGGTTTGCCTAAGTCCACGTTATTGAGGAAGCCAGTTATTGAGGAAGCCACAAAAGGCTTGAGCTTGCCACAAAGGCTTACCCTCGTTCTCAAATCAAGAGAGTGAACTCTTAAAATGAGGGGTGATTTCTTAGCTTTCGAATGAGGTTACAAACCTCCCAAAGCTGCCACACAAGTTGGCAAGCACAAGGACGACGCCTAGCCAGGTAGGAGCAAGCTCCAAGAGTAGCAAACCCTAGAACCGCCGACCAAACATGAACCAAATGCTCTTAGACTTTGGGAATCAGTGGATCTTCTCTCCAATCGAGTTTTACTGTCTTTTCTCTCAAGTTTTGATGGTTGAAATCAAGGATTAGCTTGAGGGATGGAGGAGCAACAATGGAGGAGAGAGGTGAGCTTTGGTTCTATCTGGTTTCGAGCAGAATGATTCAATGGAGAAGATGACCGTTGTGGGCCGGGCCTAAAGGGTATAAATACCCCCCGAGCCCAACGATCAGTTAAGGGCGGCACTGCCGCTCCTAACAAGGCGGCACTTCCGCCCTAGCCAAAACAGGTAATATAATATCAAATTTGTCTGGTTGTTTTGACTAGGTGGGAGGATATAAATCTGTGAATTTGAGCATCTGATTCAACAGTTGACCAACTGTCCTAAAATCCCTCTTAATAGTATGGCTTTCCCTAAACTCAAATTCAAAACATAAAAGAATTTAAACCTCCTTTGATCTAGGTTCAGCCACCTTTTGTAATTAGGACACCTGCCACCTGTTCATCCTCCTCATTCTTCGATTCCCTGCTTGTCATCTCGATAAATCTCATTAGCCCTCTAATTTGGTGGTCATCAATACCAAAACCCACAATATGGCTTGATTGCACTTACAGATTCGGGTGAGGAAGTTAGTTTGGACGGGACAGCGCTCTCTGATCCTGGCGTCGATGCGCACCGTGGCACCGGGTGAGTCGGAGCCGTGGGGCGAGATCGGGGTCGCAGGCCTAGGCGTTTGGAGCGCAGTCAAAAGCGTAGCCGGATGGGGCGAGATCGGGGTCGCAGACCCAGGTGTTTGGAGCGCAGTCGGAAGCGTAGTCGGATGGGGCAAGATCGGGGTCGCAAACCCAGACTTTTTGTCTTGAGCCCCCGAGCCTTGCTTGGGCCTTAGTAGGGGTCGGTGTGACTTATGTGCGTTTACCCCATCTTCGGTTCCTCACAACCGGAGGGACTGAGTTTTGTCGCTTGTCCCGATCACTCGGGCTCGAGTGACGCGCTCAGTGAGTTCGCTAACAGGTATGATCGAGTGGAATCCGGGTCCGTCGTTCGTGACGGGGTCGGCATAGCCCTCTTGTGACATTCCACTACTCCTTTACCTACAACCCGGCAGATGCCTGGGTCGTTCCGGAGACCAACCCGGGTGGCCTAACGGCCTCCCCTCGATGAAAATTCTGTGGGCTTGGCGAGAGGTTTAGGATCGAACGAGAAGGTCGAGATGACCCAGTCTGCAAGACCGGGCGAGGGCAGCACAGGGCTCATCTACATTTTTCTCCCCTGGTTCTATCGGCTGCTCATGTCGAATGAGGCGACCGCCGCTTCATGACGCAACACGAAGCATTGTGATGCATTTCGCTACACGTGCGATGCTTAGTTCCCGAGCCCCCGGGCGGTTCAGGGCTCGAATCGTCCGGGAGGCACGGGCGTATGGAATGAATGCACGTATGGATGTATGAAATGATTATAAGGAAATAGAGGGGGTTCTTGGTTTTTACCTTGATGACTTGAGTGATGGGGTTCGGAGAGCTTCAGTCGGAAATGTCCGACCGAGACCCGTGCTCGTCGTTCGTGACGGAGTCGGCATGGCCTACATGGGGCGCCCCTTTGCTTCCTTACCTGTCTCTTGGTGTCTATCCTGAGTGATTCGATCGACTCGAGGGGCCCGATGATCTCCCCCGGCGGAGATCTCATTTGGGTTTCTCTAGGCCTGGCCTGGGGAAGTGGGGTGCCGCTCGCGTGCGGTGGTGCTTCAGTTTTCGTGCCCGGCGTGCGGTAGTGGTTGGTCGTGCGGTAGTGGTGGGCCCTGCCCAGGCCACGTCCCGTCTGATCAGGAGCCGTTCCGTCGGGCAGGGCACGTCTCATCAGTCAGGGTGCGTCTTCTCTGCATTAAATAGGAGAGGGAGAGAGTTTCTCGCTCCGCCGTTTTGCCTTCCCCGATCGACGCGCCCTTTTCTAACAGTTGTTCCATTTTCCTTAAGTAGGAGAGGGGAGAGGGTTTCCGCCCCGTTCTTTAGCCAGTTCCTCATCTGCCGCCGCCTTTCCTCTTCCTTCTTGCCATGAGCGTTCCTGAGAGTCGCGGTGGTTTGTAGGAGAGAAAGGGGAGAGAGCGAGAAGAGAAGAACTCACCAATCCACGGAGCGCAATGTCGGACTGGAGATCATCCACCGTGAGGGAGTCGGTGTTGAAGTCCTTCGTCGCGAAGGGATTTCTGCCGCCGAAGGAGGTGGCGCACTGGAGGGTTCCCGGGCGAGAGGAGTCCTCGCAACCTCGGCCCGACGAGGTGGTTTCCTTCCTCACCTTCCACGAGCGCGGGCTGGGATACCCCGCGCACTGGTTCCTGCGTGGCCTCCTTAACGAGTGGGGTCTAGAGCTGCAGCATCTTAATCCGATGGGGGTCCTGCACATCACCGGTTTCGTCACCGTCTGTGAGGCTTTCCTCGAGATGGAGCCGCACGCAGATTTCTTCCGGCGGCTCTTCTCCCCGAGAGCCTTGACGGTGGGGGACCCGGCCGAGGTCGCGTCGGTGGGGGGTTTCGCCCTACAGAGAAAACCGGGCGTGGAAGACTCGTATCCCGCGTACCTCCCTTGCGACTCCAACCGGGGGTGGCATGGGGAGTGGTTCTACATCAGGAATCCGACGGTGGCGTCGTTCCCGGTGTTCACCGGTGGGAGGCCGGAGAAGCAGGATAGTTGGCCATGGGGTTGTGCCAAAAAGGAGAAGCATAAGGTGGGGGTCTTCAAGGAGGAGCTCCGGAAGCTCGTAAAGCGCGGCCTTAATGGGGTGCGGGTGTTCCACACCTTGTATCGTCGCCGGGTCGCGCCGTTGGCGGAGAGGACGCGACCGATGTGGCTGTACAACGGCCCATCGGACCCAGACCGCGCGTCGCCGGAGGATCTGCCAGACGACGAGGTCTGGAGTCGCTTTGGCCGGGTGCTGCAGCTGAAGCCCAGATAGAGGGTCAAAGGGAGGCCCGTGCCTTTCAACTCCTCGATCGTGTCCACCCTGGTATGCTCCCTTCTCTTTAGCCCGCATGTCTTCCTCTGCTTTTCCTATATGTGTATTTTTTATTGGGAGTCACACGTTCCGTAGGGGCTTGGAAATTACAAGTCCCGACCGCACCTTCCCAAGGGTCCGAAGGGCGTGGCCAAGCAGGCCGCTCAGAAGGAGGCGGTAGACGCCAGGAAGAAGAAGGCCGAGGTCGCCCACTGGAAGCACAAGGAGGAGGTTGCCCGGCGCGTGAAGGCCGGGAGAGGAAGAGCGACGTCGAGGCCGAGCTTGAGTCGAAGGACCCCACGGATGTGGATGACATGGTTTTCTCCGAGGAGGGAAGTCGGGAGGTCGTTGTGACCTCGGCGGAGCGTCGCGACCCTGCGGCGACATCCGCCGGTGAAGAGCAAGAGGCCGCGCGGCGCGCGGTGACTTCCGCGCCGAGGAAGCGCGTGGCGAGCGCGGATGCCGTCGGCGAACGGGCGGCAAAGCGGACGCGGTCACCGCGCCCTTTGGCGACGGCGTCGGTCCCGTCGCCGCCTGTGGGAGACGCGGCCGAGCAAGTCGGGCGGTCCGAGGAGCGGGCTGGCACTTGCGGGTCGCCGGGACCGGTGCCAACGCGCGACTTGCAGCCGGAGGAGGCCCCGCCTGCCGCGGATGCTGTCGAGCAAGCCGAGCGGTTTGAGGAGCAGATCGGCGCGCCAGCGTGTCGTGCGCGCGATTTGCTGTACCGGAAGGATGTCCCACCCGCCGCCCGGCCGGGAGTCCCGAGCCGAGAGTCGCGTGGCGACCAGCAAGTCGGGCAGAGCGGTTGGGGACGACTCACGTCCCCCCCGCCAAAGTGAGGGGGCTGGTCGCAGCCGGAGCTGCCCGTCGGCGCTGCAGCCCGTCGATGCGGGTCTTGGTTTTAGAGTCGCTGCTTCGCCTCTTGGTAGGTTTTTACTTTGTTTCTTTCCAATCTTTTGTCGTTGAGTTTTTCTTTGGAGTGTGACTTACCCGCGCGCCTCTGCTGCTGGTCGGGGATGACAGGTTGAGCATCGCCTCAGCTCCGTCAAGGGGAGGCATGGAGGCCCACCCCGCAGCGATGTCGCGACGACCCGGGGAGCAGGATGGCGATGGCACATGAGCCCTTCCTCTCGGGGCGATTGTCGCCACAAAGGATGGCATGGCGCGGCGTCGACGTTGGCGGCGATTCCGATGCCGACGGCGGGGGCTGCGTCGGAAGTAACCCTCGCGGCCCCTCCTCCACCGGTCGTGGCGGAAGAGGAGAGGGAGACCGAGCTCCCTGCCACGCCAGGCGGAGGGCTGCACGGCTCACCCGCATGGTCAGAGCCGAAGGTGCTGGGGGAGAGCGTGGCTAGGACGGAGTCGGAACGTCAGGCAGCGGTCCATGCAACCGAGGTGGTGGATATCCCATCTGATGACGAGGCGAATGATATGGCGGAGCCTCCGGTGTCGTCGCGGGAGCTGACGGTGGTCCGGTCGAAGGCTGGGCCCTCCGGTGGGTTTCCGGAGGGTGACCTAGAGTGGCCCTGCCCTGAGGACCCGGCGAAGGCGCGGTTCGTCCTCCGGGATTCCCAGGAGTGTCAGCTCTGGGACATCCTCGGGGAGCAAGGGCACGACGCGGTGTCCAAACTCGCCAATCTGTCCGCGAAGCTTGGAGACGCCCAAGAGCAGGTTAAGTCCGCTCAGCAATTGACTGAGGTTGACCTGCAGCTTGCTGCGGAAGTGAGTTTCACGGACTTGTCTTTGACCTCTGAATCTTTTGTTGGTTGCCTTAGCATGTTTGTTTTTTGTAGAGACTAAAGGGGACGTCGTCCCGCAAGTCCCGCTTTCTCCGAACGGAGCACGCCCGGATGGCCGAGACGACCGCGACGCGGGCGGAGGGGCAACGTGCAGCCGAGCGAGCGACTACCACCGCCGAGCAAGGGCTCGAGGCGGCGAAGGCCCGTCAGGCGAAGACCGAGGCGGGGTTGCGGACATCCCTGGCAAACACTGAGGCGGCGTTGCGAGAGTCCTTGGCGGCCCTTAAGCCGGAGCGGGCCGCTTTGGTGTCGGCGCAGAATGCCCAGGAGTCGGCGTGGAAGGCCCTAGAGGCGGAGCAGAAGACCCGGTCAGAGGCGGACCAGGAGGTGCTCGCGCTCCGGGGACGGAGGACGGAGGATGCGAGTGCCCGGCTGCGCGAGAAGGCGGCCCGGCAAGCAGAGGATCTTTCCACCCTTGAGAACTTCTACGTCGATATGTACCTTTTCTGTTTTTCGTTGTTGGTTTTTTCCTTCAGCCTATTTCTGAGCTTGTCGCTCTTCTCTCAGAGCTGGGTGGGAAGGTGAAGACGCTGGAGCGGGACCTAGAGACGATCAAGGCGACCTTCAGCCGAAATGCGGAGGAACTGGCCAAGTCCCGTGAAGAGCGACGTGCTCTCGAGGGGGATCTTGACCAGATCCGCAACGTTGCCCAACTTGTCGTCTCGGACGTCTTCGGGTCGACGCCCAGCACTAGCACGCCCGCGGTCCAGCTGGCGGAGGTCCCGGATGCGGTTCGGGACCTTATCAGGAGCGGGCTGTTCTACGGGGCGTCGGGGGTGCTGACTTCGGTGGCGACGCACCATCCGAACCT
This sequence comes from Miscanthus lutarioriparius, assembly GCA_904845875.1. Taxonomy (NCBI): domain Eukaryota; kingdom Viridiplantae; phylum Streptophyta; class Magnoliopsida; order Poales; family Poaceae; genus Miscanthus; species Miscanthus lutarioriparius. The sequence continues at coordinate 48,051,699 of CAJGYO010000005.1, forward strand.
GGACTTCGCTGCCATCTGCAGCGGGTATGCTGAAGGCTTGAGCATGGAGGACATCTAGTCGATCTGGGAGGGCTTGTTGCCGCACGCAAGGTCGATGGCAGATCAGGTCTCTGCCCAGTGGGTGATGGACGTCCGCCGTGAAGATATGGCCAGAAGCATGCGCGGGGAAGACGCTGCCTAGCCTGCGGATGGCGCGGAGCCTGGGTCAGAGGTGAACGTCGCCCCGGTTTCGACCGAGCCGAATATCGTGCCGCCGGGGAGTGAGCAGCCTACTCCCTCGTCGGTCGTACCGACAGCAGATGCCGCCGGGCCAGTCCAATAACTTGTGAAATATAAGTAGTTTAGTGAGCGTAGAAAGTTTAAGTTCGTGGGGGAGTCCCCGTGTAAACGTTCCTGTGTGCTTAATGACCACGGTCTGTTTTGTTTTCTATAATGGAGTCACTCCGTTCGGGAAAGTTTGTTCCCCCTTTGTTCCTTAGTTTTCCCTTAGCATAATTTTGTTTCTTTCTTCTTTCTTTCTCGTGCCTGCCCGTTTGTTCCGTAGGCTGCGACCTTGGGAGCCCGAGGTGTGGCCCGCGAGGCTCGACTGTTCGTAACCGTAGGGAAAGGCGGGGTGCGATCGGTCGGAATGTTTTTAAAGCAAAGCTACATAAGGCAAATTAAAGGAACAAACTATCCTTTTGGTTGGGTAGGAAGGAATTTCACCATACGATAGTAAACAAAACAGAGAGGTAGTAGTGTACCCTAGTGGAGCCCCCGAGGGCCCCAGGCCAAAAGAGTGTTCGGGTCAGGGTGCTCTTATAGGAGCGTATGCTAAGTAAACAATGGTAAGATTGAAACTTAGGGAAAAAGCGGCATAGCTGTTCCAGGCGTTCGGAGAGAAGGGCGTCGTTGTTGTCCTTCGGTCGGTAGGCGTCCGGTCGGATCACTTCGTTCTTTAGTCGTCCGGATCCTTGCCCGCCGTGCCCCCTTTCACGGTTGCTGCTTCTTCACCTTTTTCTTTCTTTGGCCTGTCGGTCTGTCGTAGAAGGCGCTTGAGGAGCTGACAGACCTTGTAGAGGTGTTTTACGGGGTAGTCGTGGTTGGTGCACGAGCTCTCCATGAGCTCGTGGAAGTGGCCCGGAGGGTCCTGCCGGAGCTGCATGCCTGCTTGATCAGCCGTGTCGACTAATGCGGAGTTGGCCGGTCGACGGTGATTCTTTCTGTTCTTTTTCCCCCTCTGCGTGGAGGGGCCCTCGTCCTGATCTCTGGCGCTTGGCCTTGCCCTTGCCTCGGCCTCCGTCGAAGCGTGGGTGGGGCGACGTTTGTTGGGGGTTTTGGATAGAGGTCCACGGTCCCAAGCCATCAAGGCTAGGACTCCGGTCACTGCTGCGTGTGCCTCGGCTCGGTCCGAGCTGTGCATACACAGGCGGTCGGTGCGGAGCGGTCGTTAGGTCAAGACGAGGAGACGATGCGGCCTCCTGTACCGCGCTTGACGATTGTAGCGGCGATCGGGTGGAGCGTCCCATCTGCTGCGTCCCTGTTCCCCTAACGGGGAGCAAGGCCGTGAGTCGGCGTCGCGATACGAAACACTCGGCTTGCTGAACGACGGCGATCTCCACTAGTGCTCGGAGGTTCCGGTGGATCGCCTGTTCATGAGGGTCGTTCGGCTCGACAGGCCGCGCAGAAGCATTGCCGCGGCGACGATGTTCTGGTTCGCCCGAGCGAAGTGCGGGGGATCGCTCCCCCTGTCCATGGTGTTGTGCTGGACCCGATGGGCGCGACCCCGAGCGCCGCTCACGGCTCTCACGCAAGACGGGCGCAACGAGGTGCGCCGAAGCGTGGGAGGCGCGATCGGTGGTGCGTCATGCAGCCACCGTTGTCATAGTTCCTCCCTGTGCTCAAGTGTGAGCTCGGGGGTCTCTGCGTGAGGGTCCGGAGAGGTGTGAGTCCGTGAGGACTCCGCTTCCGCCGGTGGGTGTCCCAGAGTGTCCGCCATGGCGCACTCCCGGGACGGACGGTTGCTAGGCGCCATGTCGCCGATGCTGGAGTCGTCACTCTCGCCATCGTCATCCATGAGGTCGAGGAAACAAGTGGGGGCATAGCTCGTCATTCCCATGAATTCGGATGCGAGAGGGGGCGGTGTTGGCCTCCTTTGGAGCCCCCGGGCGTATGCGTCCGTGGAAGCATAAGGTCAGAGGGGGCGGTCAGACGGTGGTTGCGTCGGGGATATTGTGGTTCCGCGGTAATCGACGGAAGATAGAAATAGTAAGTAAATAACAGCGTGTACATTACTCACAGTGGGGTTTGAGCAGAGAGTTTGCTCGGAAAGAAGCGCAGATGCCGCGTCGTCGAAGTCGTACGTCCCGGAGTTGATGGAGGGCGCCCCTCCGACGGGTGCCGGGACGTGAGCCTCCTTGCGGAGGTGCAGTTCGATGAGCCGGTCGGCGACGAAGTCCAGGCTTCCGGAGAGGAAGGCCTGGGATGGCTGGAAGACGGGTGGAACCCGCATCCCAGTCGGTGGGAGTGTGGGAAAATCCGGCGAGCCGACGACGAAGTCCAGGCTTCCGGAGAGAAGGCTGGGATGGCTGGAAGACGGGTGGAACCCGCATCCCAGCCGGTGGGAGTGTGGGAAAATCCGGCGAGCCGAAGCGAATCGTATCGCCCGAGCCCGCCACGGCGAGGGTGGCGAAAAAGTGGGCCATCCGATGACCAAAAAGTGTTGAACGTACAGCGTCTTCCCCACGGACGGCGCCAACTGTCGGTGCAGAATGTGACCAACTAGTAAATATTTGTAGTTTTGCCGTACGTTGTGATAGGAGGTGGCCTAGCACTCAATGACACAGGGTTTATACTGGTTCAGGCAACGTGTCCTACATCCAGTTTGGGTCGGTTAGTGACTTTATTCCTGAGCCCAGGTGCTCGAAGTTTATAGTGGGGTTACAAAGGAGAAGGAGAAAGATGGGGTGTACAAGAGGTCCAGTCGGCTCCGATCGGAAGGGCCAAGAGCGATAGGAGCTACGCTATGAGCTAAATGTTCAAGCGTGTGCTTAGGGTACGAACCCGACGGTTCTGTGGTTGTGAGCTGATAAACTTGATCTACGTTGGTTTTCTCAAAAGGACTAAAACTCTCCTTTGTTAGAGGGAGCGCATCCCCTTTTATAGATAAAAGGGATGGCTTTACAAGTGAGAGAGTGAGGGTACGTATGCTACTGGGCTCTGTCGCCCATGCCGGCGGGTACAAGATAATGGTAGGCGCCTACAACACTGTTGGTCGTCACTCGTAGAGTGTCAGATGCATGTGGGAGGTTGTGTTTGCCTTCTTCAGGAATGGTAGACGTCGGTACCTATAGATATTGTTTGATGCCTAGAGACACGTGAGGAGTGTCACCATGTTCGCCTGATACGATAAATCTCGGCGCCCACAACACTATCGATGCCCAGAGGCATGTGGGGGGCCTTACCGTATGGGGGTTAACGGCGCCCACAATACTGTAGAGGTAAAAGCCAACGCCTACAATACTGTTTGTCAGGTTGCAGAGTACTGTTCCTGCAGGCGTGCAGGGTATGGTCCCCGATATCGTGGTTTGACTTACGCGCCCTGGCTTGCTTTCTCCGTTCGTCCCTGGCTCCTTCAGAGCAGGCGTCCCCGGTCGGATGGCTCCAGTCGACCCTGGTCGCGCCAGTCAAAGAAGAGCGGTGAGCAGGGTTTCTGCGCATCCCGATCGAAGACACGGGGTCGGAGTCGGAAGTAGCGCTTGGGCCAGGCCTTTCGACCGGAGAGGCCGTCCGGAGGCGGCTGGAGTCCGAAGCGAGCGCTCCGGTCGGAGAGGCGGGCCGAAGTAGTCGACGAGCAGGTGTCGTTCCTCTTCGGCCAGACCTTCCGATCAGTGACTGGACCGCTCTTTCGGCCTGTTGTTTTAGATCTTTGGGCCAGCCCATGAGTTGTGTGCTGCCCGCTTGAGCCGAGCCTTGGCGTGGAAGCCGGTCCCCGAGGGTCCCCGGGGTTTATGAACCCAACAACATGTGAACCACTATATAAAAAGACCAATATAGCTCTAAGTACAACTTAATCCATCGAACTCCAAACAAATAACCTATGCAGACTCGCAGATATAGATAATAGAGATAAAGAAACAAGGCAACACTTTTATAACTACATGTAAAGAAACTGCCAGCAACGTTCGCCCCTTAGGTTAAGTTAGAGCACTCCATAATATTCGTAAACACAAAGCAAACTATACTAGCAAAGAACACATGCATATAGTAGCGGCTAGCTTTAATAAGTCACTAAGTTTTCTATCTATAAAAGTGCATATCCATATTAAGTATGCTTAAATTCCAATTCCAAATACTAAAACAATGGTTTAAATTTGTACAAGTTGATCTAACTGTACTTCCTAATACAGAAAACTAAGCATATTGAACTTCAGTGGATCTTTTAAATGCAGATGATCTCTTGAGCACACATCTAGAATTGATCTTCTGGAAGCTTCTCTAGCAAACAGCAGCACTGGTGATATTCTATCTTCCATATGGATGGTAACGACCAGCAGCACCACTGCCACCAGTGCTACCATAGCCTGTCCTAGCACCATAGAGTAAACCGGTGCCAAACCCAGCACAAGTATTAGCCCCTGAAGAATCATAACTAGGACCATAGCTAGAACCACCATAGCCCCCGGCATCACGCCCATATGCACCAGCTAATCCACCGGCATAACTGCCACCACCATACCCGCCACCAAAGCTGCCTCCGTAAGTGCTACCATAGCGACTAGAATAAAGGGGGGGCTCTCCACGGTATCCTATTAATGCTCCACCATAAGTAGCATAGCCGCTACCATAATCACCAGGACCATAAGCACTATTGTAACCTCCAGGCCTAGCGCCAAAACTTCCAGGTGATCTATAAGGACCAAAACTACCACCATAATTGTAAGAGCTGCCAAATCCATCATAACTGTCTGCATATGGACGGCCCCTAGGTTCGCTATCAAGTGAACAAGGTGGTTCGTTAGAGGGTTTCTTTGGTTCTGCCTTCTTGATCTCAACCTACAGCAAAGCAAGAAAGTCAAACCTATATTTCTTTCAAATCTGTTTACTTCCAAGATTGGAGTGAGAATAACCTGCCACTCATATAAGAGCAAAACTAGGGCAACTGAAACAAAAAGACCCAATAAGATGTGCTCTACAGACTTAACTAGAATACCACAATTTGTTACTGTGTGCAGTCTTGACCGCAGGAAATAAGATTTACAAAGCTCAGAAAAAGCTACACGATGCCTCACCTGAGAACCATTTAGATCAATCATATTGCCTTTCTTAGCTAATAAATCATCTACCGCTTTTCTGCATCAAAGACTATAAAACCAAATCCACGTGGCCGGTTGGTTGTATGGTCACGGATGATTTCATACTCCACAACCTTTCCAAACTTGGAAAAGAATTCCTTGAATTCATCTGTCAATTCAAATTATGTCACCAAATTCAATTTATTATGCAGGGCAAAAAAGCACATTTGCTACTACGCAACCAAGGAAACACAGATATACCTTCTTTTAGAGCTGAGGGTAATCCACCAACAAAAATCTTCTTCGTCTTGAAATCTTTCAAGGGAGCAGCTCCCTTAGGGATCGTTCTCTTAATTTCAACCTGCATTTTAAGAGAATCAGATTTCAAACTACGCACAGAAGTGCTTCTTATGTTTACTATATGTTTTCATGAAACATGATGTACTGTGAGCTAATACAGAGTGAGACAAAGATATAAACCAAAGACAAAACCGAAAAGTTTACCAGCTTTCCATTGATAACATGCTCATCCTCAATCACTCCGTCAACAACAGCGGGATCAGCAAAGGTAATAAAACCAAAGCCTCTGGGCTTTTGAGTGTAGCGGTCCTTCATTATGACAGCATCAATTATATCCCCATACTTCCCGAAATGTCCTTTGAATGTACCTGAAAAGTCACGAAGTAAAGCAGTTGGTTGTTGAAGGTCCCACAGAATAAACCTTGCAGGTAAAGGCAATCTAAATATCTTCCATGAAAATTATTATGACCTTTTACTTGAAGTCACAGAAAATAAATGTCACAAAATCAGTACAGCTCCAAACTAGTTAGCTAGTTTACTAAACAATCATTCCACAGGCCCAATTAACCAGCTCACAACATAAACAAAGGTATATATCCTAAAAATCTATCATAATAAGCAGGAAGAAACATTTGAAGTATACGTTTTGTCCCTGAATGTTACAGTATTTTGCTTTGAAAACTTCTCTTGTAGATACCATTAATGTAAAGCGATTGTGTTTAGCCGTAATTTAAAAGATGACAAGTTGCCACAAAATAGTATTAGCAATGGGGATAAAACCACCATAGATTGTCAGGCATCAGGCCATTTCCCAAGAACATGGACATATAACAATATAAATGTATTATTGTACCTCACAAATTTAATGAAAGGATCAACTCCACCTATAATTCGAACTCAACAACGTGAGACTGTACGAAAATTAGCAAAATAAATAATTACCAAGTTAACAAATCATCAACAAACAAGAAATCAAGAGCTAAGTCCTCTCCCGACTCAACAAAACAGAAAAAGGCATAACTCAGTGCTCCCAAATCAAGTTAGACATGCTTCCTTAGTAAGGGTAGTCACATGCTAAGCATACACTGAGACACGAAATTAACTAAAAACTAACTAATCAACACTGGATCGAGTAAACTAGCGTGCACAAAAGATGATGAACAGCCATTACAAGCAACGAGAGGCCAGATCTGAGGGAATACGAGGAAACCTAGCTAATACAAGGAGAAGACGGCAGAAAAAATTGAAATCCGCTAAAAGCCAAATATGGAGGGGATCCGCACGTACTCAGGCTTGTGTCCTTGGAGAGCCCACCGATGAAGATCTTACTGAACGAAGCCCAAAAGCATAGCAAAAAGAATCAGCGAAAACCGTTCCCATGGTTTGGAAAACAACTCAATGGCCATACTACGGGAGGGGAAAGTACTCACGCAGGGCTGGCGCCGTCTAACTCCTTCATCTTGCCGGCCATCTCGTACGAGATCTTGGGAGATCGGAGCTACGCAAGGGATGGGGTTTCTTTTTTTTCTTTTTTTTTTTGGGAAAGGGATGGGTTTCTAGTGCAGAGAGAAGACGGGTGCCGTCGACTTCGAACGAGGGAGACTTCACATTTTTATCGTCTTATTTCACCCATCATCGTTAAAAACTAACTGGTTTCACATTTTTATCGTCTTATAAAGTGATTTCTCGTTTCTCGTTAGCGTGTTTGTGCGTTGCTATAAGACGACTAAACTTTTGCACTAAAAATACACGGATCGCACGATAAGATAACAATACTATGAAATTAAATACCAACGTTAAAATGACATTTAATCCAAAAGACAAATTTCGTGAAATTAACACAATCACGGAGAGCGCGGCGTCGGAGGCTCACAAACTCTATTGTATAGACCTTTCCATGATACAGCTAAGATAATGTTTTATATCGACAGGAAGAAATCTCCGATATCCATTTCTTTCCTACTCCAATAAATTCACGAATAAGTTGCGCCGTATCTTCATACCATCCTATATGTAGGTTCGAATATATATGTAAATATTAGTGTTTGTGTGTTACAATGAAAAATAAAAATATTTTCTTGACTACCTCAAGTCGAGCGACAACTGCATTCTGAGATTGATGGACACATAGACAGATGCTCCATCCACACGATTTATTCTAAAAGATTATCATACTAAGACCATTTTATTTGCTTCTATAATAAATAATCTGACCATTTTAGTTTTCTTGGTAGTATAAATAAACTTAATAAAATTAATTATCTTAAATTCATTCTAAAACTCAGAAGCTTTGATGACCATTCTATTTGATTATGCTCAATAGGTTTCATAAGATGAGACATGTATCTTTAGAATTTCTAAGTAAATCAATTCATCAACTTTTACATGGTCTGTGCAAAGGACTGTTTTGCAGTCTTTGAAACAAAATCACTAAGTGGTGACACATCTAGCTAATGACTCAGCATAAAATTTGTGCCATTTCTTCCTTACAAAAAGGACTGAAACTAAGTGATGCAACCCTAACCTTGACTTGGCCTGGCCGCCTCCACCGCCGCCAAGCCCCTAACGCTGCCCTCCCGCGCCATCCCCACCGCCTGGCCGACCTGTCTTCCCATGAACCCCCTTCTAAGCCCGCCGGAGTTAGAGAAGAAGAGGGCAAGAGGCCAGAACCCTAGCTGTCGCCGTTGTCGTCTTCCTCTCTGGCGGGGCGCGGGCGTGGGCGCGTGGGCGCGTGGGAGAGGGAGAGGGTGGGTCGGGCCACGTTGCGTTGCGTGGAAGAGGGATAGGGAGAGGAAAGGGGTGGTTGGCGCATGACGCGGGTCCGACCGGATAATTGGCCTACAAATTCCTTTATACGCCACCCAATTAAAATTAGGGAAAATATAACATAAATTTAGAAAGTTCTCATCATAAGATCAACCAGTATCCTAGTCCTGATTGTTCATGCTTCGTGAAGAGTGGCAATTATTAATAAATGAAATGCTACGAACATCATCAAGCTTAAGAATCTTTTTTTACAATAATATAACATGCGTCCAAAGTTAAATTATTATTGTGCTATTTTATTTCCATTATAATGCACATCCTATAATAATATTAAAAATGAAAAAATGGATAAAGTCAAGTACCCTGTACAGCAATCAATCAAAAACACATTTTCCTACCCCTTTTCCTCACCATCTGAAGGCCCAACAAGGCCCAGCAGCCCAAATTTTTGCTTACTGCACCCGCACCAGGGACATGCACGTCTCCCACGTAGTTGCGCTCGCCTCCTCGGTCCTCGCTGCCTCCCGGTATTCTTTCCCCCCACTAATATATTACCCGTTTTAACGCTACGATGAAATTCAGGACAACACAAATTAAATAACTAAAATGGTTTATATGTTTTGGTGATTTTGAAAAATCATCGATCACAATTATATTATTAAAATAAAAAACATGATTCTGATGACATGATACCAAATAAAGATTACTTGCATGACAACAATGATATCAGAATATAGTGGATACATACACAACCTTTCAGGTTTTTACATACAATAGAAAGTTTGGCATACACTAGGAAATTACATGTTGTAGCCTGTCTGACTGGTAACCTCGGTGGTGCTTTAGATTTTGCTCCGCACGTGACAATCAAAATTGCACTTTCTGACATAAACTAAACCTCGACAAGTGACACCGGTGATCAGAGTGATAGTTTCCTATCATGTTTTACCAACATCAAAGATAGAGAATTAACATCAACAAAAAATAAACTGAAATTGTCTCTAACACTATAGCTTGCAAAAAAAAAGAGATACAAGGGGAAAAAAACAACGTCCTAAAATGAAAAATAAAAAAGGATTAAACCCAGATAATGCCAAGAGGAAGACTGAACCTTGACAAAAACTGTGCGTAGCTTGCATCCAGTAAAATGACTGAATACCTTCTCTTGAGAATTGAGGTCACTGATGAATAGTGTACAAGCAGCATTGAATACAATATATGTATCCTTGCTATCACAATTTGTGGCCCCTTATGATCCACCAAGGCCTGTAGATGTACAAAGGCCTCCTCCTATACGGCTGCTTCCAGCAACAGCCCGGCTTACACCATTGCCACCACCAAAGCTAAGTGCCTTGCTTCCATTCCAGTGCCCAGCAGCCTTGCTGCCACATACCGCATCCCATTGTCAACTGTGATAAAAATGTAAAGCAATGATCATGGTAAATCATTCATTTCCCAATCAAAACATAAGCATATTATAATAAAAAATTTTGAAGTCCAAAATCCAAAATGTATGACAAAGCAGAGAAATAAACCAACAGAATTCGACAATATTTATTCTTCAATAACATAAAGCTTCCACTTATTTATACTGAAACCAAACAGAACCGCAACTTCACTGATGAAGCATCCAACAAACTAACAACTAAACTAAGTTGTCCAAAATACCTAAGATAATTCTGTTCTGTAGTACCAAGCACATAATTCTATGATCATTTTGCCTCAAACGGATCCTGAATCCCAATTAAAATCCTATTAGCAGTGAAGTATATTGTTCGTGCTAACGCTATGGACCACATTAAATCCAAAGTTAATTCTAGAAAAATATCGGTCTTGCGTTGGGCTAACGCCAGTAGTGTGGTCGTGCTATGAACTCAACAATACTAGTCAAGCTGTGCATCATTTAAACATAAGGCAATCGTTTTTATCTTCCTCTAATTTTTTTGTGCAAAATTTAAAAAGGATAAATTCACTGCGTAGAATAGGTTTACCTATTTGGAACACGTAAGCTAGGAAGAACAGACTTGATCACAATTGACTATAGAAGGGGAAACAAGGATTTAAATTAGGGAGAAACTGACCATAATTCATCATCTGCAGGAATGTTCTGACAGCATGCATCAAGTATGGCATCTTAGTATAAACTTAATTCCGTTACTTTTTCACATTCTTTGCTATGTGTACGAAACTAACCATTCCCTGTTCCTGCCATATATACGGAACAATTTTTATTAGTAGGGCAAATCTTGAACAGTAATTAGAAACAATGTGAAGCACTTTTTGCTCATAACCATGCATAAAAACATGCTAAAATACATAAGACATAGAAGATATATATGAAGCATGAATTAAAATGACCATAGCGGCATAGCGCTAAAAGCTAATTTCATGGAAAATTAGAAGCATAATGACACCCTTGTTGACATAGTTGGAAATAAACTAACGTATGTATTCATAGGGAGAATAAGCAAGCTGCCAGTCATACCTTCCATATCTCAATGCCCAGGGCATGAAGATGAACACAAAGAGATCATCTATATATGTTGTACGAAAGTAACTATTCGTATCGTTTGCTCAGATCTATGGACTAGCTAGATTTTTCAATTTTCCAGTCATGTCAAATTTAATGACCAATCAACTGAATATCCTGTCTCATGGCCATCATTTTGCTCTGAAATATGCTAAAGAGAATATGTTAACTTTGCATAAACTCCATTATCATGCAGTGTAAATTTAAACCCAAATTCATCAAATTAATAAACAAATTTACTTCAGCTAAAAACGCATTGATGTGAATTAACAGAGATTGAGCATTTTTAAGTAGGTCGTGCAGAAGTAATTGTAAACACATATTGGTAGTCAACTCGTAAAGAGACAAGTAGCAGAATCCCATCTGCAGTTCTGCACAGAGGCCAAATCGAAAGAGAGCGTGCATCGCTGTCCCTCTAGGCACAGATGCACAATCCTCCTTTCTGATTGTATGAGTTTTAGGAACAAGAAAATACGGCTCAACTTGTGAATGAGTAGCGAATCTGGGGCTTGTGTACCAGCGCTTGGCCTCGGGCTCGTCGCCGTCGCTCTGCTGCGACCCGTTCTCCGCCTCATCATCGCCGAAGGCCATACTCCTCCGCGAGGGTAGGCCTGGGGGCCTGTGGCGGCCCGGACGGCCGGCAGTGGCACATGCTGGGCGACTGAGTTCTTGGCGGGGGGGCGGCTGGGATGGCTGGGCGCTTAGGGACTCTGGTGGTGGTGCTCCGGGAGGCAGGACGCCCCCGCAACAACCGGAGGGAGGACGTGGACTTGCCGCTGCTCCCCTTGGGCCTGTGCACGACGACGACTGGAGTGCGGTGGCGGCTAGGGTTTCCATGTAGCCGTCGCTGCCTACCTGAGGTCTTGAGGAGACGATGCCATAGGAGGGCCCGGGCGTGTGGAGCTGCGGACTCGAAGCACACAAATGGTCGTCATTAGCACACAAGAAGCGAGTGCTTGGTTGAATAGTGCATGTAACAAAGAATTGGCATCCCAGCGTGAAGGTGATAGTAAAGGGGAGGAACTGATAAAAAAATCTATAGAAAAATAAAACAGGACAAGAACTGTAAGTTGTAAACATTTGTTAGTTGATATATACCAGCAGTGCCCACATAAAATTTATATTCAGTATGAATTCACATTGACAAGACTTAGGGAATCTGAGAGCTAATTCTCTGGATTTCTTGTAAGATTTTAAAGTTAACTCACAAAATTGCCAAACAGCTAATCAATTGTATCGGTACTCAGGACACAGAATTGGGCACACTGCAAACATACATTGAAGCTAAGCTAATTTTGATTTCAGCAAGAATATGACAACTAATGTTCCAACATGCGTTTCAGGGAAATAAAACCTTTTTAGCACAAATCAGACCATAGTAGCAAATTCTAAGGCCATAGTACGCAGAACTAACATCAGTTTGAGATCTGTCCAAGCAGCTATTGCAGTCAGTATGCTCGTGCCCCTCCCCGAATGTAAAAGTACAGGATAGATTTTCCTTTTAATTTCTAATCAAGTAATTGTTCTAAAACATCCCCGGGGATTTGAAGACTTCAATTCTAAATCAATGTCAAATTGTGAAGATAGTTCTAGTTAGCAACTCTATTATCTTCATCTTGTAAGAATATATATTTAATAAGCACTTCATTTATTTTGTAAATCAATTAAGACGCAGCACTTTAGAAATATGATAATACATCATCAGCCTCAGTTGTCATCTTATCAACCATCCCCGAGGAACATTAAACTTTTTTTTTTGAACAGAAGACACTTTTGTTGGATTGAGGGCAAACTACAAGATGGACATGAGATCCAACAAAAGTCTGAATTTAGTAATTACTTCTGAGGGAAGGGTAGCTTGACTCCTTTTGCAGCATAGGTCTAAATATAGTACTCCTTGAACTCTACAGAGGTATTCCTCATAATTTCAGCCATATCCTCTCTATCTTCTTGGGATTAAAGACAATAGAAAAAGACATTAGTAAGGGCTGATCAATACAACTGTAGCACCAAACAAAAATATTACACAACAGAAAGGAGGAAGGAATACTATTTTGTAAACAAGTATGGCTCACAAAAGAAAGCTTTGCACTTCAAAAGCATGCACATAGTGCCCAAATCGTTGGTTAACATTTGCAGCGTGCATCTAGGGTCAAAACTAACAAACAATGATATCTTTAATGTCCAGGCAACCTCTAGAAGTAGTGATGAACATATGAATTTACCTTTATGTAGAGGTTCTTCCAAGCGCACTCCTTGAATTCGTCATTGCAGGCCAGTCTCCACCTCATGCAATGGCTGGAAAAATCAGAAAGGCACGAAACATAAAAGTCTCGGATAGAATTGCACCAAATTTGACATCAAATCAACAGCGTAGCTTCTTCAGCCAACTTACAGTTATGAAAACCAAGAAAAAATTATCTGCAGTTTTGATAGAAGAAATGTAAGCATACCATTTTAGCTTGAATTATTAGCTTCAAATTTCTACCAGCTGTGAAACACACATTCTGCGCTGCTCTCATCAATGCCATAATCACACAGGATGCATGTCTGCATGGCCTCCTATGCCGGAAGGAATGAAATCACATGGATATGGTGGATGAGAACGCCTAGGAGCTCATATGTGCATTATCTGGCGCCCACCACCGATACCTTCTTGTTATGGGGCATTCCATCGAACGGGCAGCAAGCGCTCATCCCCCGCACAAAAAGACTACAATTATGCAGTGGAAACACAAATGCGCTCGAGATAGAGATTACCCGGTATTGGGGTTGGGGGAGGGGCTGTCCGATGGACTCATCCACTGGTCCATGTTGTTTGAGACGGGGCTAGAGGAGAAACGCGAGCAACGCAAAGCCCGAGCTCGAGCGGCCCCTCCCACGTCGGATCTAGGGGACCCACGCCGCAGCCGCCTCTCCCTTGAGGGGCTCAGTGGGGAGCGATTGGCGTTGGGAGAGGACAGTGGGGAGCGATTGGCGTCGCCCGACAGCTGGGTACGGCTCGCACACGCCCCCCTTTTCTAAGGGAGCCGTGCAGACAGTGTCGGCTAAATATCGGGGTCTTCTTCTTCTCCGTCCCGACGGCGGCAGTGCTGGTGGTGCCGACGGTGGCGCGCACGTGGAGGCCCACGAGGTCGGGTGCGAGGGATCTGGCTACGGCAACGGCAACATGAGGACGATGGTTGGCAACGACGGCGCGAGGGTAAGGGCGACGGTGGCACGAGGATGAGGGGGAGGGCGAGGGGACCGGGGGCTGGGACGACGACAGGGTCGCACGGGGGGGGGCGGTGATTGCGGCTTTTCGTTCTTAGAGCCGCTTGCGCGCGGACGGGAGGCGGGGATCGCAGGGGAGGGACGGACCGACGGAGCGACGATTGTCGCACGAAACGGTAATCTTTCTTTCTTTCTTTTTAGTTGTAGGAGATGAGACTGGTGTAACCCGTTGAAATACATTTTGGATAGTTTTAATTCGTGGAAAAAAGAAGACACATCCTTCCACTTCTGCCCCTGCCAGTTGCTCTTGAGATCGATGTTCATCATCTCGATCTCCCCAGTGCGTCGGCGGCACCCGCCCCTCCCTCGACCTCTCACGCACGGGAGGCAGGTGGCGGCGCCGTCCCCTCCCTCCGGTAATGGCACCGATGAGGGCCCCCTGCATCCGGTGGTGGCACTGGCGGGCCTTTAACTCTAGAGGCGGAGGCGCCCCTCCTTCTGGGCGAAGATTCCGGCGGCACCCTCCCCGTCCCTCCCTTCGGTGATGGCGTCGACGGGATCTAGGGCCCTGCATCCGGCGGCGCCCCCTTCTCCCCCCACCAGCATGGAGGCCGCAGTAACCCTTCTTCCCCACCGACGTCTGGATCTGGTGCCCCCTCCCACCCGGTGGCGCTCCCTCTCCGCCGGCGGTGTCTTCGTCGTCCCCTCCGGCGGTGTCTCCGTCGACCCCTCTGGTGGCATCCTCGCACTCCCCTTCCGTGGATGTGGCTGAGATGCCCCTCCCTTTCCCCACCGGCTGCAGTGGCGGCGGGACTCCCCCTCCCGGCGGTAGCGGCTGCTTCTCCGTCCAGCAGCAGGCATGGGTAGAAGCAGAAGGATGTCTTTTTTTTCACGAATTAAAACTATCAAAAATGTATTTTAGTGGGTTACACTAATATCATAATAACAAACGAATAAAACCATTTTACGGGACGATAAAAATGCAAAACCAGTTTTCGATCCACGGTGAAATGCCAGTCTCTCGAACGAGGGCTACGCGAAGACGCGTGCGTGTGATAGCCACATGTGCCACAAAGAGAGAAAAAAAGAGAGGAAGGAGCGGAACAGTTTTCGTGTGAGTGCCGAGTGCGTCTGCGTGCCTGCGCGTAGGCCGGTCCGATAAAGCCTTCCCACTCAAAGCGGCGGTTTTCTGCCCACAGCGCAGCGCGTGCGGAAAGCCGGAAACCCTAGCCGCCGACGATGTCGGACCCTTTCAACCCGTACTACCGCGGAGCCTTCGCGGGCGGGGACAGTGCGCCGCCGCCGCGTTACTCGGACTTTGAGGTCGACCTCATCGCGTCCCGTTACACCGGCACCGAACCGCCATATCCATCCTCTGCCGACGTCGGCGCCTTCGACTCGCATCTCGGCGCGAGACGATCCGCGGAAGGTGAGAGCGGCCCTCTCCCTGTTTTGGTTGGTATGAGGAGTTTCCCCGTGTGTTCATCGGATAATGCTGCCGTATTTTAGCCGACGCATGGGTGATTTGTTTCCTGGTCGTGGTTGCCATAGTGTATGGACGTGTGGCTGCTTGTTCGTCTGAAACTAGTAGTATGAAGATCAACTGGCTGTGGGACTCGGAGCTTATGTTGGGCGTTGCTAGTGTTAATGGTGCTCGTACTGATCTAGCTGTCTTGGATATATACAAACTTATGAACAATTTTATTAAGCTGTGTGGAATTGTGTGGCTACATAAAACTTAAAATTGAGACACCGCAAAGAATAATTAATGATAGAAATTGCAGTCAAGCATGGATAGTGGTAGTTATATAGGCATGTATCATAACCTCATATCCTCAGTTGTTGACTTGTTTGGTATTTTGGTAGATGCAATGCAGATTGTAGAATTAGACCATTTCGTGGAGGGTTCTTAGTGAATGAGCTTAGCAATGAAGGACCAGCGGATAAAAAAAATAGTAGTAATGATATTCGAACAGGGAAGAGCCTTTGGTAATTAGTGGGGAGTAGCTGTACCAGAAAACAGAATACTTGGAGTTTGGACCTTTGTCCGTCTGATTTTGAATGTAAAAATGCTCTCACTGTGTTTCTACCAATAAATCCAAGCCAATTTTGAGGTTAGCTACGGACTGTAAATGCACTTGATTCTTGCCACTCTAAGTTATACTGTTGCAGTTCTTCTCAAGTGAGTAGTACTAAGAGGTTCTCAGACAGCATTAGAGCTAGGATTTTCCCTTATATTCTAGTAGTACTCTTATGTTTGTAACTGTGCTTTCATTCATTTCAGTACATTATTATTATTTTCAGTATATGGTTACCTAATACAGCTGCCTTATAAAGTTCTTTTGTATATATACTATAGTTCTCTATCACCAATCTTTTATGGGAAGTCATAGTACTGTTGGCCAGAGTGAGGCTTTATATTCATCAAATACTATGGCTAAACGCCCTAGGCTTGAAAGCAGCCTTCCTATATGTCCACAGCGACCGGGGCAAAAGGACTGTGCCTTCTATATGAGCACTGGAACCTGTAAGTATGGAGAGACCTGCAAATTTGACCATCCACAATGGGTTCCAGAGGGTGGGGTTCCAAACTGGAAAGAGGTGACTATCTGTCATTATTATTTGTAACGATCTATACATCTTATTATTTAAAATGTTACTTGTAGTGTGCTTATTTTTTTTTATACATACCTTGTCTATGTTATTTCCAAAACCATGCTTTTATTACTGTTAGCAGGGCTAGCCACAAAAATAAAAGGTGAGAACACATGTAGCTGGCCTCAATTCCTGCATTGGAGCGTTAAACCATAGTCACGAAGTTTCAGTGTCGATGAGGTCAAGGAAGGGGGTAGAGGGACATATGTTACTTGCAAGAGGTTTTTACAAGGCTGGGTCGAAAATGACCCAGTGTACCCTGGACAAGGGCGATGTTCCTGGGTCTAATAAGCAAGCTAGAGCAGCTAGCTGCAGCCTGCAGGGCAGCCATTTAATCTGAGCCCACCAGGATTTTTAAGCTTTATTTAATCCTAGCTGTTTTTTTTTCACATAGGCGCATGGATTTGTTATAAATCCAACCACTTAGGAGTCTTAGCATGCAAAGTGGAACAGAGGTTGTGGTAAAATACTTTGTTTGTTTTTTTATAATAAAAAGAAATGTCTCCATTTAGTTTTAAACAGTGTTTGCGTCTAAATTCTAAACTGTAAAGTAAACAGTCAGTCACCTACCATTTTGCCATTAACCAGGCTAAATGGCCATTTAAATGAGCTAAATGGCCATTTATATGGGATAAACAGCTCATCAATCGGACATGGCTTACCACCATGTAGAAATGTGTTAAACAACTGTTTAGGCAAATAGTGGTTTTAAATCACATTCAGATATTCCTCATCGGAGTGTGGTGTGTCTGTGCTTGAGTTTGTGTGGGTATGTGCTGACTCTTCCTTTTGGAGGGGTACATGTAACCTGTTCAACAATCTCTTTAATTTCGTTATTGACAGGTTGGTACTTAACAATTTCCTAATTTACTCCTGATGTTCGTTTCCCCTCCGATCTCATGCATATATCTTGACTCCTCTCACATCTCTTGTCCATGATGCCCCTCTGAATTGCTTTTCTTGACACCCTTACCCCCAATCCACTCCAACACACGTGGGTTGTGGTGGATACTGCATCCAAAGAAGCCCTAATGATTTCCATGAAAATTGGAACTCTAGTTTTGCTCTGTGTTATTCAACAGTACAGCTAAGTTATCGCCCTGGCTAATATTGGTCGTGTTTAAGATAGTTAACTTTATGAATACCATCCTACTGTTTGCATCTTGACACAACATGGTTCTTAAGTCATCACCTAGGTGGCTAGGCGTTAGGGCAGTCATGGGACCCGGGCATCACTGATGCCTTTCCAAAAGCAGTGTGAGTGAGAGAGGAAGACTATTGGGAACCAGCAGGGCCAAGCAACCTCTTTTTCCCCTGCCTGGCCCTGCTGGCTCCAACAGTGGTCAATCTGGGTGGGGCAGCAGCGGTATTTGATCTGGATAGGGACAGAGGTAGGGGTTGTTATAGGCCTGCGGGGTTTGTTGATGCTGCCTGTCACTATGCTCGATTGCTGCTGGCAAGATGATATAGAATTTCTGCTGCTAGTGGTGTGCCCAATTATGGTGAGTGGATGGTAGGGCTTGGATTATGTCAGTATATCCTTTTCAGAGTAAGTGCATGAGTTGGGGCTACCTAGAAAGGGTGACAGGCTGGAATAGTCTAGGAAAATTCAATCTTCCCTCTATATTTCTTATATTATTTTTGTTCTCTTGAGAAGTGAGCATGTGTGTGGCATCTCCTTGCCTTGGGTGCCTAGGCGATATGGAGGTGGTGACCGGTGGGTCACCACTCACCATACCATGCGTTGCCTTACTGCTGTAAGAACCATGGTCCATATTCATATGTACATACATCTCTTTGCCTAGCTTTTTTTTTTCTCCAACTATTTCTTTCTTGCTGTTTTGCATGCCTCAGTTTTTTTCCCCTCACCGTCCTGCCAGACATTTAGGCTCAACATCATTAGCATGCCATCCATTGCCATTTTGCCACTTTTGGTTCGACACACTAAGTGACTCCAGTCTTCAAATTTATTCTAGCCTCATCATGCTGGGCAAGTGACTCCTTGCACATTTGCATCTGCTCTACGAAGCTGTGTGCCTGCGCCTTATTTTCACTGCAACAACTCTTGCTGTTGCTCCCATTAAATAAAGTTTAACAAATACTTAATCAGTTGAGGTGCTGATAAACATTGACAAAAGGAACAACTCATGTGGGCACGCCTAGCTAAAAGAAAAGTACACTTTCACGGGAATGTTGTTTCTGTATCAACTTCTTTGAAATTTTCCTGGCTATTTTTTTATTTGCCTTGTCATATTTGATGCCTTTTGATAAGCCGGCTGAAGCTGTTTTATTGTGAGAGAAAAATACTGTAGATTTTAGCTGATAAGCCGGCTGATAAGTTCAAGCGAACAGGGCTAATCTCTAACATTATGTAGCTGTGCCTTCTGTCTTGTAATCGTCTGACTGATTCTCTTTCTGGCTTTCTTAAACTCCTTTTGCAGGTCCCGAATGTTGAAGATTCTTATCCTGAGCGACCAGGGGAACCAGATTGTCCTGTAAGCATATCATATTCTAGTTTTAGAATCTGTCTGACCGATATATTCATAGCATTGTTCTCAACATTGCAGTATTTATTGAGTAGTAGATGTAAGTTTAAATCTAAATGCAAGTTCAACCATCCCAAGAAAATGGTGAATGCATTAGCAACAGGAACAGACAGTGAAGTAAGTTAATTATATCTGTTCACTAGATTGCTAATTTTTCAGACACCTTTGTGAGAGTCTCAATGGCTGTGCTTTCCTGAAATGCAACAGTCACTAATCGCTGATAGCGCTATCTTACCAGTGAGGCCTTCTGAACCCGTTTGTTCGGTAAGATCTTCCATTGCTGTCAATTATTATTATTATTTCTCATGGCACAGTTCTTCATTTCTTGAGTGTCCTGTATTTCAGTTCTATGTAAAAACAGGCAAATGCAAATTTGGTGCCAATTGCAAGTTCAATCATCCAAAACCAAAAGATACTAAGACGCCACCTTTGATTGCAAAGGAAACCATATATACAGCAACAACTGATGCAGCAGCGCACATTGGTGCATCAGATGATTCAGTTCCAGCAAAGAAACAT
The DNA here is from genome assembly GCA_904845875.1 of Miscanthus lutarioriparius. Lineage (NCBI taxonomy): Eukaryota > Viridiplantae > Streptophyta > Magnoliopsida > Poales > Poaceae > Miscanthus > Miscanthus lutarioriparius. The sequence goes on from CAJGYO010000005.1 coordinate 48,071,501, forward strand.
GTACCAACTGCCCCAGCCAAGGCGCATAATGCAAAGGGGCTTCCTATAAGACCAGTATGTATTTACCAAATGGTTCTTTACCTAGAGCAGTAAACTTTAGTTATCTTTTTTTATTTGCTAGAGCACTAGATACAGTAAATTTGAGTTTTATTCACGTCTTTTATTTGGAAACCATATCAATAAATATGTTGCAAAATATACGCAAAAAAGGTAAAGTTAAAGTCTGTTCTATGCTTACTGCAAATTCTGTCAGTAATCCAGACTTGGTGTATAAAAGATTTTTATGAGTAAAGATTGTTATCTCTCAACAACTCCTATTTCTTTGTAAAATCTATCTACCAAAGTATGTCTGCTACTGTATCTTCACATATCGCTTTAGTTTATTACTATAGCATTGACTGTACCCAAATAGCTTGTATTGCTCAACACATTTTCTCTCTCCCATATTGCAGGGTGAAGTGGATTGCTCGTTTTATATGAAGACAGGCAGGTACCTTCTTCACGAGAAGGATTGCTAAGAATTTACCTCTTGTGCATATAAGTTTGGAGGGATCTGACATTTCTCCTTTTGCGCTTTTGCAGCTGCAAATATGGTTCTATTTGTCGCTTCAACCATCCTGATCGGCCAGGTCTGTTCTTTTCATAACTAATCATTTGGTCGAGTTAAATTGTCATGGCATCCTATAGGTCATTTTGTTCTGTTTCCATTTGTGTTACTTCCAGAAGGATAGAGAAAAATCAGCAGGAAGCTCACTCTATTCAAATCGCACTTTAGCTTGCAATATATGCCCTGTTGAAGACTTGCCATTTACAAATCATGCTGAAAGCATAGCTTGTAGTGACCTTGTAAACATTAAAGGTTCTTAAAAGTCTAGAAAAGGCTATGCAGCACGGATACGGATACGCGTATCGGTATCGGAAGAATACGGATACGCGGATACGGCAATTTTCTAAAAAATCCGAAACGTGGATACGTTTTAACTATTTTAAATAAAAAAGATAATAATGCATATTAAAACTAATAACAATAAAACATTGCAGTCTACTTAACTACTTAAGTTCTATTAGTATGTTTTCCTATTAATAAATGGCATTCAGGCTCGCATCTACTCCCTCTTTCCTCATTTGTTTCCCTCATCCACAACATCAAGCTGCAGAGCAGATCAAGAATGGAAAAAGGAGCCGCCATCTAGTATCTACTCATATTTGGAGACGCCATCCACTGCATACAAAGAAAATCAAGCAACAAGAAATTAAGAACTGCAAAAACAGAGTAGATAAAGAATGGGCAGAGGAAGAGGAAGAAGAAGTGGGAACCAAAGAAATCAATTAACAATAAGTCGCGAACTGCAGAAATATAGTAGATCGAGAACGGGGAAGGGGATGAACTCACGGGAGGTTGCTGGATGCCTGGATCCACGTCGCTGGGGCAGAGATGTTGCCGGCGGCCGGCGAGCAGGGGCGGAGGGTCATCGCTGGCGAGCGGGGGTGGAGGCTTGTCGCCGGTGGCCGGTGAGCAGGACTAGGTGTCACCGTGCATGTTCGCTGGAGGCAGCGCAAGGTGCGGGAGTGCGGGCGTTGGGGACAGAGGGAGATAAGGGAGTGCGCGTGTGTTTGTTGGGATGGGCCGTATTGAATGGGCAGATACGTATCGGCTCACGTACTCAATATTCACGAAAAAAACAGATACTCTGCGGACACGTGTCCATCGCGTATCGGCCGCGTATCCGTATCGGATACGTGTCCGATACGGGATACGGCACCTCCCTGGCGTATCCGTGTTACGTAGAGAAAAGGCACCAGAGCTTCTAATATTATGTTTTTGTTACGAATTGAAACACCTGATTGGCATACAGTGAAGTTATGATAATCACTTTGAATTTTCCTGAATTATCTTTTACTCATTAGCTTAGGTTCTGAGGATATTGATAGTTTCTTGCACCTGTAACTATTATCATGTGTCTGTTTTTGAATGTCCTGCTAAAATATCTTGACCTTATACCACACATTTTCAGACAGCAATCACAAAAATGTTTCTCATTCCATTTTCAATGTTCAGACTAGTACCTATCACCTTCATTCTAACAATATCATTAGCGCTTACCATTATGACCCTCCAATTTTTTATTACCCCCCTCCCCTCTGATGATATTGTTTTGCGTGTGCAGTTGTGGATATAGCTTTTATGGCTCCACTGATTCAAGCTACTCTTCCTTCTCCAGCTCCCATTGTCCCTGCAGTGGTGCTAAATCCGGCTGCAAATTTTCTGCAAAGCTTTGATTTTCATGCAAGTCACGTGCCGGTATGTGTAGAGACTAATAAGAGTCTAAAAATGGCAAATGTGTTTGTGATGTACATAACATTTACACACTTTCTTTTCTAAAACACAGGTTGAACCTGTGCCAATGATCTATCCTCAAAGACCTGGAGAAATTGTTTGTGATGTATGTAATATAGCCATCTCCTTAGATGTCCAATTCATTTTTTTATGTGCACGATTTATTGTGCTTATTTTAGAGCTTTTGGCCCTTTTTCGCATTTTTGTGTACTGCAGTTTTACATGAAGACAGGATCTTGCAAGTATTCTCAGAAATGCAAGTTTCACCATCCTATTGACCGGTCTGCACCTCATTCCAATGAAAACGGGGATCCTCAGGAGCATGTGACACTTGGCCTTCCAAGGAGAGATGTTACATGCTAGACTATTGCTAGTAGCTTAGTTGCTTCATATTGTAAAATGTTATGTGCTAACTAATATCCTGTTATATCATGTCTGTGATACTTTAATGACTTTCTGATCATTCTTATGAGATAACACTGTTTTTAAACCAAGAATGAAGACTTGAGCTTGATTTTGCTCAGTTTGCACACTGGATCTTTTTGAATAAAAACCAGAGAAAGTAATGTCATTCCAAGCGTTGGCGGGATTTGAATGCCACATCTTCCACTGCATCACCTGGGAAAATTAATCTGGCCATTTCGTTTTGTTTGCCTGTACTTGGCTGGCATAAGATGTTTTCTGCCAAATTGGACTACAGCAAACTGTTTTTTTCCCATTAAATTTGTTGACAAAAATAATTTGCATGTCAAACCAGCAATCTGCTAGTAAGCTGGCATTTCAACTTGTAAACTGATGCTTTGTCTGGTTTAAAAATATACAAGAGCATGACGCGTATGTTCCTGTTGACAGAATTCCCATAACTTTACAGCATCAATTGAAATTATCTCTTTATTCATTGTCATTAGAAAGAATGCTTTTGTACTTGTTTTCAGCTAGATCTCTGTGACCTTTTACTTCTGTTTATGTTTACAAATGTTGATTTAATTTCATGCTTGTTAACACAGTGCTGATGCTTACGCAGGACGCTGAGGCCTGTGCCTTCTACATGAGGTCTAGCACGTGCAGGTTCGGTGTGCACTGCAAGTTCGACCACCCTCCTCTCCAGGAGGCTATTTCCAAGCTGCAGGCAACCGGAAAGGAAGGAATAGAAGGGCTGAGCATCGTTCTGCACGACCCTGATGTCTAATACTGTATCCTGCATCAGGATGTAATACCATGCGAATCGCACTGTTAGTTAATGCTTGATGCTGTCACCGGAAGTGTTTGTCAGAGCAGAGCTGGTACTAACGATTTACCTTTGGTTGGTTGCCGCAGATGACAATAGTGCGGTATATACCGTGTTGCATGTTGCAGGTTTCGAGAGTAAAAATGCACCGCTGGTTCTCAAACTTTCACTGGATGCTAACCTGGCCCCAAACTTAACTATGTCATGTGAGATTCTAGTTACCATAACTTTATTTAATCTGCATGCCATGATTATGTGATGATATGGCAGGGATGTGGAGCCTACATGATGGTAGGGATATAGGAGATATAATGGCATGTTTGCCTCGCATAGTCACATGTTGATGCAATGCGAACGTGCAATTAGCTTGTCTACAGATTAACTTAAGTTAGCATTATTTGTATATTAGTGAGTTTAGGCCTTTGGATATCTGGATATACATTTTGGACCTGGATGGCACCTTGAGCAAGTTTGAGAATCAAGGCCCTAATTTTGAGGCTGCCTCAATTTATGGGTGAAAGTCCTTTTGATCCTCCTTAACTTTTGTGATTGTCTGATTTCCAGACACAGGACTTAAACCTCTCGGGACGATTCATGGGCAATGCTTAGCCATCTAGAGAAGCCATTAGAGTAACAAATGCGAAACTGCCAGCTTGACAAAGAAACAAAGTGCTCAAAGGATGGATTTGAGTTTTAGAAAGTGCATCTAATCCTATCGTGAGTTTTGGTAAATTAATGATAATCAAATAAATAACTAATGATGTTTGTGAAGTATTTTAGTGACTCACGATTGTGACCCCTCGAATGCAACCCCTACAACACAAGAACACAACTAGAGTCTAGAGAGCAAATCAGCTAGGATCGGCCGATCCATCCGACTGGCTCACCTATAATCACACATCTCTCTCCCCTGCTTGATTGTAACCCTTTTCTTAACGCTTGGACAGGAAATCTCTCTGGACGTAGGGCGCGAACCCAAACCAGAATAAACCACTTGCCTCTTGAGTATCAGGCCACCGGAACCCATATAACGACATTCTAATTACTCATTGTGGTAATGAGCCCATGACAATTGGCGCGTCGGGTAAGGGAGCGTCATTTGTGTTTCCATAGTTTCGATGGTCCATGCCACAGATGGTGCTGGAGCTGTGCAGCATCCATTTTAGCAACAGTGCTCTCTGCCGGAGCGATGTTCTTCTCGGGCTAGAATCTCCGTTTCGGGAGCCTGGACTTCATCATGGATCGCTTCGGCGAGAACCGTCACTTTAGGGTGCGTTTGGTTCGAGGACGAAGTTGGATGGGATATGACGATCCATAGATATTGGGATAAGGATATCCATGATGCATGTTTGGTTGGATGGATATGACGATCCATTTTTCTGTTTGGTTGGATGGATGAAAGTGGATGAGATTAGAATAGTTGTCTAATTATATCTATTATTTAAAAATAATAACTACTAATTAGACACTAATAAATATGCACTAATACTAATTTTGCCATGAAAATAACTAATTTAACATAAATATGTTAATTAACACAACTAATAACCTAATTAACACACGAAACATGCACTAATCAATGTATTAGCACTTATCAAAACTAATCCTCCATCATAATTACTAAGTAATAATATAACATATTAATCATCCTAAATTTATTTACTAATAACAAAGATTAGAAGACATGGATAAGCTGGTTCGCTAGATTTTTACGAACCAGGAAATCTAGTATCTAAGGTATATTCCCTATCCATGGTTTTACTGGTCCCAGTGATTAATCCAACCAAACGCCAGTGATCCATGGATGGTCCAATCCCATCCATATAAATCCAACCAACTAAACACATCCTTAAGGCAGTGGACTTACATGGAACCTATCACGCGCTGCTCAGACAACCATGGTACGCTAAGTTCATTGTCGTACCAAACTATACCTACCTCAAGCTGAAAATGCCAGGCCTCAACGGAGTCATAACAATAGGCACCGGTGGGGAAAGTGTCGCGCACGCAGTGACGGTCATCACCTCGGTAGATCTGCCAACATTAGGCAGGAGGTTGCGGAAGGGTCTCTCGATGCAAAGAAAGCGGCACCCTCGAGCTCACCAAGGCGGTCGGTATCGACCTTGAGTGCCCAGAAATACGGTGTGGACTAGCTCCAACCTCCCTCCGAAATAGGAAAGCCTGTTTGTCGACTTCCTGCAGGCCAACTCTAACATCTTCGCGCGGAAGGGGCCAAATATCACAGGGATTCCGCCCTAGGAGGGGGGTCGCCAAACACTCCCTCAACTTGACTCCTGGTGCAAAGTAGTTAAGCTGCGTCTGCGCAAGTTCGATGAGGAGAGGCGTAACCGCATAGGACTATGGGGGAGGAGCTTGCTAAGCTTTTGGCGGACGGTTTCATAAAGGAGGTCCAACAACCTGACTAGCCTGTGAGACAGGGTGAAACCCGCTTCGCTACAATGTTAGCCAACTGTGCTATGGTGGGATGTCAATGTAGTTCGGTGGCACAACAGTTTGCTTTTACCACGCTAGCCAATTGGTTTGGGAAAAAATGTTAGCTTCTTAAAAGCTAGGAGAGTTATTATTTTAAAATATTGATTAAAAGGATAGTCGAGTAAGAGACCAACTAATTGTGATTAATATGATGACTTGATAACTCGCAAAACTAAAACAATCTAAGACAAAGAAAAAGAGAAAAACAAGAGTGCAATAGCACACAAATGTTGTTCGCTTTGTACGGATGTGGAACACTTCCTCCTTCCGTCCCAAAATGAGTCTTCATCTCATATTGAGTCAAACTATTCTCAACTTTGAGCTTTAGAGCAACTCCAATAGATTTTGTAAAATCAGATAGCTAAACCCATGATTTAGCCGACCTGTAAAATAGAAAGCACCTAAAAAAACAGAAAACCCCGACAGCCTTTTCATTATACAATTCTATATTTTTAAAAGAGCTACGCCATCTCTATTTTCATCTCCGCATTAGCACGCAGGCACCCAGCCGCCGCCTGGCCATCTGCGGCCTCCCACCGGCCACCAGCCAATCTCCACGCAGGGGAGGCTTGCGCTGGCCAGCTGTGGCCGGCTGCCAGCCACCAAAGGCAGCTAGCCGGAGTTTGTAAAGGCAAAGGCAAATCACCAGCGACACTTTTCCTTTCCTTCCGCGCGTGAGCGTAGAGCTACCTCCACTGTAGAGGAATCGCCACCGGCTCCAGTTCCATGGGCAAGGTCCGCTCCTTCTCCCGCAGCGGCAAGAACGTGGGCGCCGGTGCCCAGGCAGGCGCGTCCTCGCGTCTCTCCTCGTCCGGCCTCTGCGATGAGCGCGCCGCCCTCCCCCCATCCTCCGCGTCGGCCGAGCACGAGACGGAGCGTGTCTTCCGCAAGTTCGACTCCAGCGGCGACGGCCGGATCTCGTGGCCCGACCTTGCGGCGCTGTTTGAGAGCGTGGGCTACACGGCCAGCGGCCACCGATGACGAGGTGTCCCACATGATACAGGAGGCCGACGCCAATGCCGATGGCTACATCAGCCTGCCCGTGTTCGCCGCGCGCTCATGGAGTCGGCCGCCTTCGCCGACAGCTACATCAGCTTGCCCGAGTTCGTCGCTCTCATGGAGTAGGCCTGCGCCGATGCCAACGCCATCGAGGAGGACCAGTGCGGGAAGATAATCTCTGCCGCGCGTGAAGGATCGCGCGCGGTTGCTTTCTATAGCAAGCGAAAGTTCAGGGATAGCACACTTCCTTTTTAGAAAACCAGACAGCAGCTCAATTTTTGCTATAAAAATCTAAAAATAGCATAGACAACAAGGATATCACACATCTGTTGGAGTTGCTCTTATAAAAAATAGTATCAAAATTTGTATCTCCAAGTAGGTTTTACTATACAAATATATGATGTAACTAATCTAATAATGCTTATCTAATATTACAAATATTTGCATTTTTTAATTATATTTGGTTAAAGTTAAGATTGTTTCAATGTTTCACAAAATTAATCAACCAACTTTTACTTTAGTTGTGAGATCTTTAAATCAGTATTTTCAGATGCTCCCAAAATGGCCTGTGAAATCATTTATACCTACTAGCAAAAACGATACTGGTAATTCGGGTGCAACAAGGAAACATATGCTGCCTGTAAGGTTGAAATAGCTGCGATCCGGCACATCAAATGTGAACCCTCAGGCTTTATACGTTCCAACACTCTTACATGGCTCCAGACAATATGGGTACATGAAAAATACTGTGACAAACAATGCACGTTGGTGACTTGAATAGTTAGCATAGAGCTAACCGGGCGACATTAACTAAATTGTCTGTGGAAAACAGAGCCCAAAATCACTGAAACAAACACTGGCTGGAGCAGCCTTTTTTCTGCTTCTGTTGCCAAATATCCACCAAGATTATACACACATGGCAAATATAATAAAGCCTGACTCAGCTTTCATCTTGGGCATAACGCCATTCATATACACATTTCACCTCTTCATTGGAAACCTGCAAGTTTCAGTAGGGTTAATTACAATGACCAAGAGCAGCAATAGCTTTAAAACACGCAAAGCAAAAAAATAAAATAAAAAAAATGCAGGACTCAAATAATAGTATTAAACCATATCCTTGGAAATTATTCCAGAGACATATATACTCCAAACACCATAAACTCGAACTAATTAAGTGTAAATTCCAAGCAAATTCTGCAAATATTTGACTTTAAAATTTACAGTTCTCTTTGATTGTAGCAAGTAGCCAAAACAAAATGGAGGTAAACTATAATGTGGCTGCAATAAGTTTAGCCACAGTTCAACTGATATGAAACTAGGTTCAGCCAATTAAGACAAACAATAGGTCAGACAAAATTGGCATTTCAATTCTCAGGTGCTGATATTGGACATCAACTGGATGAATAATTGGATACACCTTCACCTTGAAGCATATGCCCCTTTCAAAATCTGAAAATTGAAAAGTCCATCTAGACAGAAAACTGTCATGATGATTGCATATGCTTCCAGCAAACCATCTAAAAAGAATGAGTTTGCTTGAATAGCTGTAAGCAGTGCTCCAATTAGCACATTTGATCTGCTGAACTTCTTTCACAGGCGAGTATCTACCAGCAGATGTAAATTACTACCTGTCTCTATTTTTTTGCATGGTACACTTTGTTGCGTTAGGACAAGAATTTGAAGAGCAATTACTAAATTAATATTTTATCAATGAGATAAAAAATTACAATCATAAGCAAGTATTTTTTTTAATACATGAATCTAATGACATCAACTGTGTCAAAAAAATGTGTTAATGGAGTAATCAGTAGTCCCATGAAATAAGCTTGTAATTTCAAACAGAGGGAGGGGAGTACATTATTTCATCATGCAATGTTCCAGTGACAGAATATTTCTATCGTCCTAATGCATTAGGATATCTTAGGAGCTAAAACTGAGCCTAAACAGTCAAAAAAAAATGAAGGAATAAAACAGTGTAGAATAATTTAAAAGCTACTCCCTCTATTACAAATTATAAGATGTTTTGGCTTTTCTAGATACCTACTCCACATTGCTTTTGCTATATATTTAGACATAGTGTATATCTAAGTGCATAGCAAAAGCTATGTATCTAGAAAAGCCAAAACATCTTATAATCTGGAATTGAGGTAGTATAATATATGCACACTTCTACATTGGATCATTAACAAATATATGTACTGCTGACAACCGTACAACCGGTTGGACACAGCATTATCAGATTTAGCTAACAGATACTAGTGAATAAGTCCCATGAAAGGAACATCAAATACACATTAAGATGTACAAATGGATCAAACATTAACCTGATCACAATGCCATTTCAGCTTGCAGTGCAGCAAGCTCATCATCTTCAGCTGTAGTTTTCTGTGGAGCAGGGCGAGCTGGTTGCTTGTTGGCTGGAACATGCACTGGATGCACCGGAGGAGCTGCAACAGGCTCCAGAAGCTGAGATTCCAACTCTGCTCCCTCCAGTTCTTCAAGTTCCGCTTCCAGTTCATCCTGTAAGTTTTTTCAGTGCAATGGGTGCTAAGTGTGTCAGAGAAAACTATGCACTGCAAGGTTGCAAATCTTAAATGCCCACAGTGAATTACCTCGTCGAAATCAGCAGAAGCTCCAAGAGGAGCTGACAAAGCATCTTGAATTTGTTTCATATTTTCAGTCTGTTCGTTAATTTCATCCATGGTCTTGTCGACATCATCAATGTTTCTGCAGGGGCATGGTAAATAATCATTTTGAGACCTTGAACGACTAGGTGCATAAATCCTAAAATGGACTCAATATTAATACTAACGTTGCTTTTTGCATTGCTTTCATAGCTGCAGCTCCAGTTCTCAATGCATCAACCGTCTCTGTTGTAGCTTTAGCTGCTTCTAACATGATCATCTGTATACAAAATAGGTTATACAGTTAACACACAGCGTACAGTAAACCCAAAAGCTCAATGTTTGAGTGCGAATATACCTGATCATGGATTCTCAACTGAAAATTTCCGAGCTGCTCAATTTGTTGCTCATAAAGTTTTTTCCTCTTCAAGGATTGGATAGCCGCTGTTAAGAGGAAGTTTATTTGTATTAGCACAAGTTTCTATAAATCCAGTTTCCATTGCATAGGAAAGGAAGTTGGTAGCATTTAAAGATGGTCAACATTAGTTTACATGGAAGCCAAAAAAGAGGGAAAATAAAGCGAACATAAGCTGTATTAGCTAAATAACGTTATGATCATGAGGCCTTCAAGTCAAAGATGTTGAAAATTGCTCTACAAATAATGTTGCATGGAGTTTGCATTCTATGTGGATCTATTACATTGCAGGTGCATACAAACCTAAACTTGTTTTGATAAAATACTATATCAACATGGTGAAACAATACTAACAAGGAACAATGATAAGCACAATAACTGTGTCAAAAGAAATACCCACATATTTGTTGATCCACTGCACCATGCACCGATGAAATTTATATACACAAAAACGATGGATAAGCTAAATTTGTTTCGGTAAAATACTATGTCAATATGGTGACACAACACTAATAATGATAAGCACAGTAACTGTGTCAAAATAATACGTGCACCAAAGAAATTTATATGCACAAATACACAAAATATGATGGATACGCTTGGAGTGCAGCATGTGCACCGAGGAGATTCAGATTACTTAACAAAAGCATGTAGTCTCCAATCATACTGCCAGAGCACAAGTATACATTTCAAATTGCACTATTGTGGTTTACGATACCTCTTTTATTCTTAGCTTTTGAGAACTCCTTGGCTCTCTCAAGCTCAGCGGCTGCTTTTTTCTCCAGCACCTTTTCTTTCTTCTCCAGCATATCAAGTGTCTGAATATAAACAAAGCAAGCTTTTAGAACTTTCTAATTTACTGTGGCATAGGCATTACATGTGCCAAATTGTCAGCTATAACAAGAGCATAGTCCATTAGTTGGTTAAACATATATAAAGAGTTAACGATCCCTTCCTAATAAGCAAAACATTAGAACTTCAGGAGCAAATAAAGCAAATCAAAGAATGATCAGCCTATAAAGGTATTGATCATAAATAGATGGAGCTTGCAAATGCCATGGGAAGAAATTAAGCATCCCATAAGTTGAGATGAAGTTAACAAAATGTGAGAGTTCCAATACACTAAAGTAGAACTTGTTCCAAAAAAAAAAAAGACACTAAAGTAGAAGGGTGGGAATTTTTGTCATGCATGCGTGATCAGGCAACAAGTGATGTCATATTTTGGTTAAACCTTAACAGTTCAATTCAAAATGAAGGATACTCTGAGGTCGCAATTATATTTAGGCAGCCAAAATAAGAGAACATCAAACGTGCCCAAAAAAACACCTTAATAGAAGTGAGACAAGGTAATCATACGCCAGGAAATAAATAAAGAAGACAGAAAGGTCACCTCATTTAACTTGTCGAGAGTGGCCAAGGCATTGGAGTTGGCCTGCTCCTTGGGCTTCCCGAAGATCCTATTGAACATGGACATGGCTACACTGGCAACAGAAACTCAAAACGCCTGCGAGGCAAAACAACAGCTGGAACAACGTCATTTCACAAGCTAATTCGAGAGGAACTCATCAAGTAGCATTTGCAAGCACTACCCAAAAATAACTGAAAGTGGAAAAGGAAAGTTTGTCCACGGTGGAGCCCCCACCTATGCGCAGCGGGTGCCTGATCCGAGCAGAGACCGCCGACTAATCGACTGCGATGACCTAAGGCAGAGGAACGGCGGATCGCAATCGACCCTCTCCCTAATCGCGGGGCGCACCGATCTGGGATCAGTGTATCTAGCAGAAGCGAGGAGGCTTACCGGATTCGTCGCCGGCGGCGGAGGCGGCTAGCGTTATTGGAGAGAGAGGAGGGGAGGAATCTCGTTGGAAGGCGCGGCTTTGGGTAGGAGGCAACAGCCGAGCGAGGGGATCGGGTGGGGGAGTTGGGATCGATTGGGGAGATTTGTTATTCTGGTCTGGTTTTGGATGATCGGGGGAGGAGAGGGAGGGAGACGAGTTGGAGTTGGGTCGGATGGAGACGACCGCGTACGCACGCACCGCGGAAGGTGACCAGACGAAGCAAACGGAAACACGGTTGCAGTTGGTTTTTTTTATTGTCAATTATTTGCACGGCACTCCCAGTGCTGTAGAGCAATCCAACGCATCTATTCTCTCTCTCCCGCTTCTTCTCCAACGCTCCTAGCGACCGGATGTCCGGATTTATGGGCGCGGCCGGACGTACGTCGGGCCATCCGCCCCTCATACGGAACAGTAGACTCGATCCCAACAAAACACACTGGAGCACCTCGCGGCGACCGTCTCACGGAACAGTAGACTCGTTTTGTTCCGTAGGCACCACCATCCCACCACGCCGCCCCGTCCTCTCGCTGTTCCGTCGCGCCGCCTATCCCCCCGCCGCACCCTGCTAGGTGCGTCGCATCCTCACCGCGCTCCCATCAGAATTTGCAATATGAAACAAAGCGCAATGCGAGATGCAACATCAGAATAAATCTACTGTAACATTAGAACAAAGTGACCATAATAATAGAACAAAGCTACTGCAAATACGAGATGCAACATTAGAAAAAAGAAACTAATGCAACAAAGAAATATTACTTGTTACAACACCGTAACAAGGCTACTGCAACAAAAAATAGAACAAAAAGCAAACGCGAGAAATCAACAACAGAAAAAAAAACTAATGCAACAATGAAAAATTATTTGTTGCAACAGGAAAACAAAAGCTACTGCAACAACAAAGAAACAAAGTGCAATACGAGATGCAACATCAAAAAAAAAGAATAATACAACAAAAAAGAATACTTGTTGCAACATCAAAACAACGATACTGCAACAACAAAAAACAAAGCGTAATGCGAGATGCAACATCAGGAAAAAAACTAATGCAACAAAAAAGAATACTTGTTGCAACAGCAAAACAACGTTACTGCAACAGAGCTCTCCGAAACCCTAGCCACCGTGGCGTCCCTCAGATACAGATCCAGAGGAGGAGGTGGAGGAGGAGGGCTCAGATCCAGAGAAGGACCCTCCTATCTCGTTGGAAGCCATCGTCGCCCTCCTTTTCGGTGGCATGGAGGTTGCGAAGGGAGGGAGGGGTGGCTCGCCGGAAGCCGCCGCGGTCGCCCTTCTCTCCAGTGGCATGGAGGTCACGGAGGGAGGGAGGGGTGGCGGCGCGCGAGCGCTGCATGCCGCAGCAAGAGAGTGGAGGAGCAGGCGAGCAGACTATAACACCCTCTGTGTTACGCCCTAAATAAATTACCAAATCATGTCATGAGCATCATATTTATATAATAATGCATGTGGTGGAATGTGTGGATAAAATTTTTAACTTAAGATGATCAATAAAAATGTTAAATGAGAAGCTATTCCATAACTCATATGTATCCAGTAGTGTTTAAAATCAATTTTTATTGAACAAAAATACTATAGAACATATATGTGGTATTTAAATAAAGTTTGTAATATGAACTTTGTAGATGACAATGAAATACTTGCTGTGGAAAAATAATATTGCTAGCCAACATTTCTAATAGCCTAGAAATGCAACTTGGAATCAAAATTCAAGACAGCAAGACAATGCCATGTTTGAGAATTTATTTTGTGAAATCGAGTTAAGAAGTGGTGTCGTGTTTTAGCTCGAGTTGGTAGCCTGATAAGCCCGCTTTAGCATAGTGAAGGTGGTTTGGTCTCAACTTTCATAGTCCGGTTGTTATTGACGCTTTAAAATTCCTGCACATCACCTGCTCGGTCTGTGTGCGCGGTCACCATACGCCTGTGCTCGTCGTGGCCATCCCGACTGGGCAACATGCGCGAGGCCGCATTGCTGGGCTAGGGTCGCCCTCGACCGGCCGTGGCTTGGCCGCGCATCGCCATCCCTTCGCCCTTGGAGCCGCCGCTATTCGCTTAGCCCTAAGCCGGTGGTGCTTCTTGATCGCCCCCGCATGCGCTGCCGACCGCCGACCCGCCCCGCGCCACGACATAGCCGCTGCCGGTGTCGTCGCATCCCCGTCACGTCCGCGCTTCTCTCTGCAGCTCTGTGCCGCTGCTTGCCCAGTTCGAGGCCGCCACTACCGCACGCACGTGGCCGAGCTCGCCGTCGCCTTGCCATTTGTGGCGCTGCACCGCGCGGGCCATTCCGGTCGTGGACGCGCGCGCTTGTCTGTAGCATCTGCGCGTGTGCCTCCATGATCATGCCGATCGCGTCCCGCCAAGGCGAACCCGAGCTGAGCCCACTTGCAGCCTCGTCTCTCTCTCTCTCTCTCTGCTGAGCCACGCCATCAAATTTGCCACCGAGTGATCACTTCCATTTAATTCAGCACGTCTGCGGCTTCACCATCAAGTTCTCTCGCTGCCTGACCCCACCCAGCCTTGAACCGTGCACGACCAAGCTCCAATTTGGAACTTTCCCCGCCGCCGTGCCGATAAGGCCACGCTCGGCCATGGCCGAGGGCCGCCCTCCATCACTTCACCCCAAGCCAATTCTTGTGCACCACTAGATTCACCTTCACCCCTCTTCGCCCTGCGTGCCATAGCCAAACCTCTACCGCCTCCCCATCGTTGCTGACACGTCCGTGCCACCGTGGTACGCCGCCGCACGGCTCAGCCACACATGGCCAGACCTTCTTCGTCATCCTCTGCTCCAACCGTCACCATGGCCTGATCCACGGTAGCCTCCTGATGCTCGCGCGCTAACCAATTAGGTTTGTAGCTGCCCTAGCTTGTCGAAACAATGGCGCCGCCATCGCAGATGCCCGTGCGCTGCTGCAGTCTTCCCTAGTAAGTCATGTCACCCTACACCGTCGCTTAGCATAGCCGCTCAGGTCGGAGATGGTGACCGACCTGTTAGGAGGGTTGGCGCAGGTCCCAGGTGGTCGGCGCGTCCACGCTGTGTCGCCGGCCGCCGCGCTGCCGTGCACTAACCCGCTCGGGGTGCACGCGGGTGAATTAGGGAAAGGATGGGGGTTAAGTGAGAAGGTCTGAGAGAGGGGAAAATAGTGTTAGCACTTAGTTGCGATTTGGGAGAAGTACGAGGTCTCTTTTGCAAAAGCGCCAATGCGCGTGGGATTCCCTCACCGTGGGCCGTCTCGCGTATGGGCCGGCGTCGCGTGGGCCGCTTCAGCGGGCCGTTGCGCGCGTGCTGTGTCGTGCGGGCCACGCAGGAGATTCACTTTTCATTTTTCTAATGAATTAGAAATAGTTTTCTAATTTAATTTCTGAGCTGATCTTTGGTAATTAATATAAAATCATACAGGTGTCAAAAAATTATGAAACAAATTTTGTTAGGTTTCTAAAATTATGATCTATCTATTGGTATATTTAGTTTATGTTTATATGTGTTGACACTAGGAGCTATTAAATAGTATGAGAATGCTTAATATTATTAAGTTGATTATTGTAGGAATTTTTGTGGTGAATTGGTGATAGTTTTGATCCTAAAATTTTTACAGCAGTTTCATTGTATTATTATATGTTCAGTGTAATTTTTGTAGCTTTAGAATAGACTAAGCATTAGGGTAGTTAAATGCTCTTTGTTTCAATATACATTAAATCCTTAGTAGAACTATAGATATACCCTTAAATTACAAAGCTACGTGTTTGTTAGTTGAACCCAACACTTTGCTTGACGAAGATGATAGTTAGCTTAGTACCTTAGTCATTAGAGCTAGCTTAGTAGCTTAGTATGCGTATTCTTATTTTAAGAGTTGTTGTTACCTAAATGCTAAGTGTTGCATCATCATCGCATATATGTAGAGAACGAGTTGGTGAAGATAGAGACCATAGACGATCGCGAGTTCAAGGAGATAGTTAAGGAGTACGAGGAGGAGATCATCGTGAGGGAGGATGTCCCAGAGCCACCGATGACTGACTCAGCTGACACCGTGCCTACCCAAGGCAAGCCCCGTGCATAACCTCTATTTTATAATTCACCGTATATATATGTGTTGTGCATTTACATTATAGGAATTTTATGGAAACCACATGCATAGATATATCTGTCCTATGAATCTTACTAGTACAGGTTCGAGTAGCTGCTATGCTTAGGTTTTTAGTAGCGTGAGTAACCTACCGTTACTCATAATAGGTGATTATTATAATTACTCTCATGATAAAATGATGAAAGGAAAATAGAGACCGGATAGGGATATGGTATGGGTTATGGTGGGTGTGATGAGTTGTGTCCCATGGCCACGGGGCTTAGCTTGGTTACACTGTTTTCCCTATCCATGTCAATTGAGGACCGTCCATTGCTGTGGATGGTAGTTAGGTCACAGACTTATTATCCTGAGCACATACTTGCTTATGGGAGCGGGAAGGCTCGTTACGCTCTTGTCATGGGTTCTGGCTCTTTCTGGACCGACTGATTGGAGGCGGGGAAAGGTGGAGGTCTAAGCACCATATTGAGACCGGGTCTCAAGTGTGGGGGCTTGGAGTCCAAGTTTGGATGGGACCTGGACCCCGTGACAGGAGTGGAATGGGTTGGTCTTGTTTGTGCCTAGGGTACAAATGGGGTATGTATTTCGGGGTACCTAGCTAGGATACATTGGTTCAAGAATCACCATTTCTGTGAGACGGTACAACTTGGCTTTGGTCTAGCACTGTAGTAAGAATTGGAATATGAAAGATGGTAAATTGGTTCTGATTGCTCAACCCTTACTTGAAAGTAGAACAGGTGCTTACCTAGAATGGTTAGTTAATAAAGTAATCATGACTGCTAATTAAACTAGATCATAAGGACGTACTTCTAGTAATGTTTTTCACAAACAAAAAGAAAACAGCAAACCCATATTGCCTATCATACCCCTTGGAGTCGAAAAACTATTTCCACTAGTCGGGTAAGTCTTACGAGTACATTGTGTACTCAGGGTTTATTTACCCCTGTTGTAGGTGTAGTTTGAGGAGTAGCTCTTGTGTGGAGGATTCTTCTGGTGGGCATAGATGGATCCTTGTATCATTTTCGCTAGATGTTTATTTTCATTCTGATGTTTAATTATCGCACTCTGAACTCTGGTATTATAATAAATAATTTCCAAAACTCTATATTGTATGAAATAGACTAAGTATTGTAAGCTCGTACTCATTATTGGATTTTGGAGGTAAAACGTGGATTGATTCGAGTTCTCCCGTGGGGTGTGCTTGATGGAACTGTCCGATGTAGCTAACTTTCAGGGTGCTTAGTGTCTAGTGGAAGATGAGCGCCTCCGAAAGCGTGTTATTTTGATCGGTTTTGCCTTAGGTGGTATCTGAGCCAATAATGAGTCTACGAGTTTAAAAACTCTTTTCAAAACCTAAAATTTGACCAACAAAAGCTTTGCGAAAAGTAGGATGTGATAAATGACGTAAGTAAATATAAGCCCTAATAATATGGTCTATCTAGGATAGTGGCACTGGTTTTATCTAATCAATCTTTTGTAGGTACACTAACTTACGTTGCGTAAGAATCATTTAGCATACGGGAAGTGAGTGTGCTATGCCAAAAATTATATGCGAATGCCGCTATATTCTGGCTTGAGCGAACAAATAGGTCGATCCATGCATCATGGAAAGAGAATCTTGTTTAAGCTAAACTCCCCCACACGTATAATTTTTGGGTAGTTAATATGATAGGTTAATAAATAAGAGAAATGCTTTAACTCTTAAGGAAAAGTTCTCACTTGTAACCATTTATTGGGCCTTGCCATCTCTCTACCCGTTTGTTTCTAAGTATGAAGGCTTGGTCCCCAATGGTGGGTTCCTATCTGTTTACAGATGAACCTGAGGTCTGGTCGCGGAACACCAGTGCTGGGATGGGCCATGGTCTTGGTGAAGACCAAGGCACAAATGGTCGTGGCGATGATCATGGCAATGCCAATGGGGAGAGCCATGAGGCCCCACTCCTTGGTCCTCCTCCTCCGCCACCACCACCGCCTCTGATGACTCATGCAGAGATGATGGTTGATATATTGGCTGCTCGTCATGAGTCAGCCCATGCCTTGGAGATGTTGGCATAGGCTATTGGTGGCTTCATCCATGGAGGCCCCGGTGGCAATGGCGGGAACGGTGGTGGTGAAAGGTCCTAATGGCTAGAGGAGGGGGGTGAATAGCCTAATAAAAAAATTCTACAACAACACTTAACAACACGGTTAGACAATTAAGAGGCGAAGCAAATGTTGCGCTAGCCTACTCAAAATGCAAGCCACCTATCACAATTCTAGTTTAGATAGTATCTATTCACACAATAGCTATAACACTACCCTATGTTAGTGTGCTCTCAAAAGCTAACTAAAGAGCCACACCAACCAAGCAAGCAAGCTCTCACAACTAACTACACTAAAGAGCTTGACAACTAGTTTGCGGTAATGTAAAGAGAGTGATCAAGAAAGTTATACCACCGTGTAGATGAAGGAACCAATCAATCACAAGGATGAATAACAATGAAGACCAATCACCTCGGAATCAATGATGAACACAATGATTTTTTACCGAGGTTCACTTGCTTGCCGGCAAGCTAGTCCTCGTTGTGGCGATTCACTCACTTGAAGGTTCACACGCTAATTGGCTTCACACACCAAACCCTCAATAGGGTGCCGCACAACCAACACAAGATGAGGATCACACAAGCCACGAGCAATCCACTAGAGTACCTTTTGGTGCTCCACCGGGGAAAGGTCAAGAACCCCTCACAATCACCACGATCGAAGCCGGAGACAATCACCACCCTCCGCTCGACGATCCTTGCTGCTCCAAGCCGTCTAGGTGGCGGCAACCACCAAGAGTAACAAGTGAAATCCGCAGTGAAACACGAACACCAAGTGCCTCTAGATGCAAACACTCAAGCAATGCACTTGGATTCTCTTCCAATCTCACAAAGATGTTTAATCTATGATGAAAATGAGTGGGAGGGCTTTGGCTAAGCTCACAAGGTTGCTATGTCAATGCAAATGGTCAAGAGTATGAGCTTGAGCCGGTCATGGGGCTTAAATAGAAGCCCCCATGAAATAGAGCCGTTGTACCCCTTCACTGGGCGCAACGCGGGGTGACCGGACGCTCCGGTCTGATCGACCGGATGCTGGCCCTCAGTGTTCGGTCACGTGATTCATGCCACGTGTCCCCTGCTTCAAATACTATTCATCAGATTTCAACGGTCGTCTGCTGACCGGACGCGTTAGTTAGAAAATGACCGGACGCTGGACCTTAGCGTCCGGTCATTTCTAGTAAGGTTCCAAACACGATTTTCCCGACCAGACGCGTCCGGTCATGCTTGACCGGACATAGCCAGCGTCTGGTCACACAACGTCTCCTTTGTACGCCCTACGTCAGCATATCGTCAGCACTGACCGGAATCACCCTGCCAGCATCCGGTCGCTGAGTGACCCAGCGTCCGGTCATGAGACCGAAACACACGCCCTCTGCTGCCACTGGCCGGACGTGCCGGTCCAACCGAGACCAGCGTCCGGTCACTTACAGAGATCTCTGTCTTTTCTGTCTAGGGCGCCGATGGCACCGTCGGACTATCCGCACTCTACGGGCGGACACTCCGCCGGTGGAGTTTCTTACCCTTGCACCTAAACTTCACCACCCTTGATCAAATGTGCCAACCACCAAGTGTATCACCTTGTGCACATGTGTTAGCATATTTTCACAAACATTTTCAAGGGTGTTAGCACTCCACTAGATCCTAAATGCATATGCAATGAGTTAGAGCATCTAGTGGCACTTTGATAACCGCATTCCGATACGAGTTTCACCCCTCTTAATAGTATGACTATCAAACCTAAATGTGATCACACTCTCTAAGTGTCTTGATCACCAAAACAAAATGGCTCCTACAATTTATATCTTTGCCTTGAGCCTTTTGTTTTTCTCTTTCTTCTTTCCAAGTCCGAGCACTTGATCATCACCATGGCATCATCATCATCATGTTATGATCTTCATTTGCTTCACCACTTGGAGTGTGCTACCTATATCATGATCATTTGATAAACTAGGTTAGCACTTAGGGTTTCATCAATTCACTAAAACCAAACTAGAGCTTTCAGGTGGTGCCCATGGTCCTGATCCTGAGAGACCATGTTCCTATCAGGACTTCTTGGGGACACACCCAACCACATTCACGCTGACTACAGAGCCTCTAGACATGAAGCATTGGCTTCGTATTTTGGAGCAAAATTTTTAGCTGCTCAATGTGACGGATGAGCAGAGGGTGCGCTTTACCGCACAATAGCTTCTAGGATCTGCCAGTGCTTGGTGGGACACTTTTAATGCCATGCAACCTATGGACCACCATGTGACTTGGCGGGAGTTTATCACTGCTTTCTGTTAATACTATATTCCTGCTAGTTTGCTGAATAGGAAGCTGTCTCGAGTTTCTCGAGCTGAAGCAAGGAAACATGACTGTGATGGAGTATGTGAACAAGTTCAACCATCTTGCACAATATGCTAGGACTCATGTGGACACTGATGAGAAGAAGGACCGTTTCAATCACGGTCTCTCTTGTATCTTGTAAGAGAAGTTGTATATAGGGGGCTATCAGACGTTTGGTGCTTTAATGAATGCTGCTATTGCTATGGAGGGACTTCAGCATGACTCTCAGGCTAAGTGGAAGTGCAAGAGGGTGATCTCTAGATCTGCTAGTCACCCACAGTCTTAGAAGGTACATGTTGTGAGGAGGGTGTCTTATCACTTTCTGGGTGGATAGCTGTCTCGCCAGACTCAACAGACTCACCAGGCACCTTCCACTTAGTATCGTGCACCTACTCAGCAGGTGCAGTAGCCTCAGGGATAGGAGAATAAGCTAGGTGCTTGTTTGAAGTGTGGCAAGGAAGACCACTATGCTCATGAGTGTCCCCAAAACTAGCTTACTCAGTCTTCTCAGTCTTTAGCCAACTCTCGTCTGGTCAAGAGGACTACATCAGGAAGAAGGTGCCCGTGAGTCGCTCTGGACAGGTTAACTTCACTAAGGCTGAGGAGATCCCATAGGGAGAGCCTGTGATGGCTGGTATGTTCACCATTGATTCCCACCCAGCATATGTATTATTTGATTCTGGTGCATCACATTCACTCATGAGTATGGGGTTTGCACAAAGGCATAATATATCTACTATGGCTATTCCTATTGCCTATAAAATCAGAATCCCAGGTGCGTAGTTGTGCGTTAAAACTCAGACGGACATAGTGAGACTAGTGCTAGCAACTCACTTTTATCATCTCTAGTTCATGGTGCTGCCTAGGCAAGGCATAGATGCAATTCTAGGAATGAACTGGTTGGAAAATTATGGGGTAGTCCTGAACCTTAGACAGAGAATTGTTGAGTTGAAGCTCCCTTCTTCTGAGGATAGAATGTCTCTCCTTATGCCTTTAGTCCCCTCCTTGCAAGTCATTGCTCATGCTGAAGCTTCTCCTGATCTTGCTTCTATTCCTGTGGTCTGTGAGTTTCCGGATGTCTTCCCCGAGGATCTACATGGGTTACCACCGGATAGGGATGTGGAGTTTGACATTGAGTTAGAACCTAGTACTTCTCCTATTTCACAGCATCCTTACTGCATGGCTCCAAAGGAATTGGCTGAGATGAAGAAATAGTTAGAGGAATTGTTGGAGAAGGGATTCATCCATCCAAGTTCTTCACCATGGGGTTGTCCAGCTATTTTCGTGAAGAAGGACGACACTCTTCGGATGTGTGTGGATTATCGCCCTCTCAATGCGGTAACCATTAAGAACAAGTATCATTTACCTCATATTGATACTTTGTTTGATCAGTTGGCTGGTGCCAAGGTGTTTTCAAAGATTGATCTTCATTCTGGGTATCACCAAATTAAGATCCGGCCACAAGATATACCAAAGACAACTTTCTCAACTAGGTATGGCCTCTGTGAATACCTAGTCATGTCTTTTGGTCTCACCAATGCTCCTGCATTATTCATGTATCTCATGAATTCAGTCTTCATGCCAGAGTTAGACAAGTTTGTGGTGGTGTTCATTGATGACATATTGATATATTCTAAGAACAATGAAGAGCATGCACAACATCTTTGCATAGTCCTGACTCGATTTCAAGAACACAAGCTGTATGCCAAATTTAGCAAGTGCATGTTTTGGTTGGATCGAGTACAGTTTTTGGGACATGTCCTGACACCTAAAGACATCTCTGTGGATCCTAGCAAGGTGCAGGATATGTTAAATTGGAAATCTCCAAAGTCAGTGCATCAGATTCATCAGTTCCTTGGTCTTGCTGGTTATTATCAGCACTTCATCCCTAAGTTCTCAAAAATAGCTCAACCGATGACCAAGTTGCTGCAGAAGGATGTCAAGTTTGTATGGAGTCCGACTTGTGAAGAGGCTTTCTAAGCCCTGAAGAAGTTTCTTACCTATGCTCCTGTTCTTGCTCAACCAGATATTGATAGGCCATTTGATATGTATTGTGATGCCTTTAGGACTGGATTGGGTTGCGTGCTTATATAAGATGGACGTGTAATAGCTTATGCTTCACGACAAGCTGAAAAAGCATGAGTTGAATTATCCCACCCATGATTTAGAGCTAGCCGTGGTTGTGCACGCTCTAAAAATTTGGAGACATTACCTGTTGGGAAATAAAGTGCATATCTACATGGATTACAAGAGCCTCAAATATATTTCACTCAATCCGAGTTGAATATGAGGCAATGGAGGTGGTTCGAGTTAATCAAGGTAATGGCTTAAGTTAAAAGTTTACTACTTATCCCTTTTTCCCACACTAGGCACTCACATGAAATCTTGGAACAAGATTTTGTCTAAGGGGGGAGAGTTGTAACACCCTTGGTGTTACGCCGTAAACAAATTACCAAATCATGTCATGAGCATCATGTTTATGTGATAATGCATGTGGTGGAATGTGTGGATAAAATTTTTAACTTAAGATGATCAATAAAAATGTTAAATGAGAAGCTATTCCATAACTCATATGTATCAAGTAGGGTTTAAAACCAATTTTTATTGAAAAAATACTATAGAACATATTGTGTCATTTAAATAAAGTTTGGAATATGAACTTTGTAGATGACAATGAAATACATGCCATGGAAAAATAACATTGCTAGCCAACATTTCTAATAGCCTAGAAATGCAACTTGGAATCAAAATTCAAGACAACAAGACAATGCCATGTTTGAGAATTTATTTTGTGAAATTGAGTTAAAAGTGGTGTCATGTTTTACCTCGAGTTGGTAGCCTGATAAGCCCGCTTTTGCATAGTGAAGGTGGTTTGGTCTCAACTTCCATAGTCCGGTTGTTATTGACGCTTTAAAATTCATGCACATCACCTGCTCGGTCTGTGTGCGTAGTCACCATGCGCCTGTGCTCGCTGTGG
Source organism: Miscanthus lutarioriparius (assembly GCA_904845875.1). NCBI lineage: Eukaryota > Viridiplantae > Streptophyta > Magnoliopsida > Poales > Poaceae > Miscanthus > Miscanthus lutarioriparius. The sequence continues at coordinate 48,094,919 of CAJGYO010000005.1, forward strand.
TCATCCTGGCCGGGCCACGCGCGTGGGGCCGCATTGCTGGGCTAGGGTCACCCTCGGCCGACCGTGGCTTGGCTACGGCCTGGCCGCCACTGGCCGCTTGAAAGCTCTAGTTTGGTTTTGGTGAATTGATGAAACCCTAAGTGCTAACCTAGTTCATCTAAGCATGCATTTGGTTTTGGGCCCATGCGGGTTGGGTCGGAGCCAACCCATTTTTTTGGGTTGGAGTGAACCTAGTTCTTGTTTGGTTGCAGGGTTGGGTTAGACCCAGTTTCTTGTTTGATTGGAGGATAAAGTGGGTTGGAGTGGTTCCATCTCTTGTTTGGTTTGAGGATGCGGGTTGGACAGTGAATATGCTCACCTTCTTGGTGAGATTACCACACACATTAGCTGCCACAATTCAACACACACACGTTCAACAATTCAACAATTCACCAATTCTTAATAGGGGTTGTCCGTTGAGCACACCATTTCACCAATTCAACAATTCACCAATTCTCATTTGCTCAAGGGATAAACAAACAAATAATTGACATGCTCATTTTCTTTCTGTTTATAAACACATGCAAAAAAGCCAGAAGCCTGTCCCTTGAGCACACCAATTCAACAATTCAATAAAGGCGGCAAGCAGGCACACCAAATCATATATCTTGAGCAACGTTAATCAAGTTCAAGCCTTACTTACATATACCAAGTTCAAGGCAATACAAGTTACACCACGTTCAAGCCTTACACAATATAAGTTCAAGGCTTACACACTGACATAAGATTCAAGTTCTAACAAAAGAAACATCCCACACATCTAAATCACCCTTACATTCCAGGGAACTTCTCAGCGATGAACATTGTGACCCAATTTAACTTGTGCTCAAATGGCAGTTTATAGAAAGCTCTGCCAATGTGAGGATTTGCCACCAAATGAGCATAGTAGAAAGATATGTGTGCTGAATTAAAACCAGGAAGTTGGTTCAAGATGTCAAATAGGTCATCCGGTAGCTCATTATCAGGTTTAGCAACCAATTTTATGGCAGCGGCAAGGTTCTCACCTACACTTTTGAAAGCAGCAACCAACCCATCCTCCTCCATTTCAGCTACCTTGGCCTTCTTACTTGGTCTACTAGCAGAAGATGTTGCCCCTTGAGTGCTAGGCCCATCACTTGGACCATGCCCATTAACCTCATCCCCCTCTTCTTGACTTTCAACCTCATCACCTTCCCTACCTAGAGGTGCACTTGAGTCTTTTGCAAAGTTTCCAGTAGCCATGGTATTGCCAAATATTGCCTCCATCTCTTTGTAGTGCAAGAGGGGCTTGTTCAAGAACTCAGCATTAGCCTTGTGATCCTAGACATGGAGGACAAATAAGTTAATATAATCTAACATAGGTCAATGAATCAAGAACTAAGCAAAATATGGTAAGTTTACATGGACATGGCCGTTGTAGTGCTCCTCATCTAGTGTAATCATGCAATTTTCTTCATCAAAGAGGGCACCACTCAATTTCTTCAATCTATTTATCTTTGCATACCTTTTCTGCTAGGTTTTCAAATGATTCTTGACTTGCTCACCAGTGAACCTTGTGGTAAACTTCTCATTGATAGCCCTAGCACAACCATTGAAAAGGTGTTTCTTAAAGCCCTTTGATGTCTTCAAACCATCAGCCACCAAATCATTGAGGTGAGAGAGCATTAAAGCGAGACATCTTTGATGTCCATGTAGCATGCCCATTAGTTCCCCACGCCCTTCAACTACTTCCTCCATTGTTCTACCACACGAAACACAATCAAAAAAAAGTAGCAGTACAAAATTAGCACCAAGATGTAGCCAAAATGGACATTAGTATCATTACAAAATCAGCACCAAGATATAGCTGAAATGGACATTATCACCACAAATTACATAAAATTTAGCAAGCAACATGTTCATACAAATAGCTAAAATTGTTATACAACTAAAATTTGTTATACAAATAGCATGGTGACAAATACGTCCTTACAAATAGCAATACATCAGCCAAGAAAGACTTAAAGATGTTATACAACTAAAATTAGTTAACATTGTTGTTTTCTCGGTCCATTTACATCGATCTCGCCACCACGCCTAAAATTAACCATAGCGACATGCTTATTTGCTTGGCCAATGCGTGTGGAAGCATGGTTGTAGCTTGGCCAATTAGTATCCTTGTGAAGAACTCATCACGCCCATCTTGTATGACCCAATTGTGAATAATGCAGCAAGCACAAACAATATCTACTTGTGTTGGAAAAGGAAGAATGGAGTAGCATCATCAAGAATTTTGAATCTCCTCTTTAGTGCCCCAAATGCCCGCTCTCTTTGTGACACATAGTGATGAGTGCCTAAGGTTGAACAATTCCTTCTCATTTTGCAATGGATTACTTCCCCATTCATTTAAGTGGTACCGAACTCCACGAAAGGGGGGCAAAAATCCTGGTTTGGCTCCATATCCAAAGATCGACTAGGTAGAATTTGCCTATCATTTGAAATTTGGTCATAATACTATAAACTAAAATTTGTATGTAAAAGTTGAGAGTTTACTACTCTATTACCTTGTGGGACACGAAGGCCATTCTCACGTTCTAAAGCATCACGTAAAACTAGAGCATCATGTGCAGCCCCTTCCCAACCAACCAACACATAGGTGAACCGTAGATCAAAATCTCATTTGCCATTACATTTTGTGTGCAAAATGATTTTCTACCACGAAAGGCATGTTGAATGTTCTTAGGAACAGATGCTCTTACATGAGTACCATCAATAGCTCCAATACAACCCTATTTTTTTCCAAAAGGTAAAGATTAGGGACCATATGAGGTTAGATTAATACAAAATTCAAAACAAAATAGGATAAGCCTCCCACCTTAAAGTAAGGATCCCATCTGTTGTTCCTGCAATTTTGCTTGGAGTGTCCAAAGACGGGGCCTAATTAGTTCCCCCTCGTAGCTCTCCAATAGCACGGAGTACTTTGTTGAAATAGCGGCTAACTGCTTTCTCCCGATCTATCAAAATTAGTTCCAACTAACCTATTTCTAAGGTTATGTCCCTTTGTATTTAGAAACATACCCACTGTTGCTCAACACACAAGTTACATGTATCTTGAAGCAAACCACGCTCTCTAAAAAGATTGCAAAACCGAAAGAACTTGCCTCTATTAAGTCTTAACATGTTCAAGCAAGTTGTGTCATCCTTCCAAATTTTGTTATTTAGATAATCTACTCTCATCCTATCCCTTGCCTCCATAGGCCCATAGGTAATACCAACCCTTCTTCTACATCATTTACATTTCCTAGACTGAATAATCACCGCCATCATTGACAATAACATGTATGCAAAGAGCATCACAAGTTACAATCTTGGTCCTCCTATCCATCTACAATACAAGAATGAACCATCACTATACTCTTCACCATGGTCCTAATGGTAGTGCAAGAATATTTGAAAACAACATCATGCTTATACTTGACAATTGAGTATGTTTGAAGTATTATTTGAAATATACTTGACATTATATGCAATGAGATCCACAAATATTTTTAGACAGATTGGTCTTACCTTGCAGGGGTGGCAGGCTGGAGGCTTGCCCGCCCTTGCTGTTGAGGCTTAAGGGGGCAGGCAGGCGTTGGAAGCTTGGGCGGGAGTTGGAGGCCCGCTTGGCGGCGGTTCGGTCAGGCGGCGGTCAGGGCGCGGCGGAGTTCAGAGGGCACGGTGGAGGCAGGCGGCGGTTAGGCATGACAGAGGCGAGGATCCGCCGGATTTTTGAGGGGCGGCGGCGGCGAGATCTACTCCGGAGAAGCTGCGGCCGGGAGAGATGGGAGAGGAGAAAGTGTGGCATGAGAGGGGCAGCGGATGGGGGCGGTGGCTTCACCGGTCAGGGGCAGTGGTGCCCGTCGTCGGCGGTGGCGCGCACAGATGGCACGTCGCGCTGGCGTCGGGGGGGGAGGGGGTGAGCGAGCGGTGATAGGATTGCGCGAGAGGAACTGGGTCGAAACGATCCCTCCGTTTTGGAGGATTCACTCGGACCCGGATCTAAGGGGAATATACCCATGTGGGTTCAACCCAACCCAGTTCTCTTTACTACCAAACGTGGGATGAAAGGGGTCCGACCCGTTCCAACCCCCTTCGACCCAGTAACCAAACACATGCTAAGTGATCATGAGATAGGTAGCATTATTCCAAGTGGTGAAGCAACAGTGAAGATCATGATGATGGTGATGCCACGGTGATGATCAAATGCTTGAACTTAGAGAAGAAGAAAAAAAAAACAAAAGCTCAAGGCAAAGGTGAAACTTGATATGAGCTTTTTCGTTTTGGTGATCGAGACACTTAGTGAGTTTGATCACATTTAGGATCGATAGCCATACTATTAAGAGGGGTGAAACTCATATCGAAATGCGGTTATCAAAGTGCCACTAGATGCTCCAACTCATTGCATATGCATTTAGAATCTGGTGGAGAGCCAACTCCCTTGAAAATGTTTGTGAAAATATGCTAACACATGTACACAATGTGATACACTTGATGTTTGGCACATTTGAGCAAGGGTGGAGAAGTTAGTGAAGTAAAGGAGATGATTGTCACTGTGAAACAGTGACCGGACGTCAGGTCATGTAGTGACCGGACTCGGGGGAGCAGCGTCCTATCAATTTTAGATGAAGTTGGCGCGCTCGGGCTCTGTTGTTGAAGTGACCAGATGCTAGGTCAAAATGTGACCGAATGTGACAGTGGTGAGTCTGGTCAAGAGAAGCCGAGGCAGCGTAACCTAGGGTATTGCACCGGATCGCTGAGCTGGGTCCGGTCGAGGTACACCGGACGCATTCGATCAAGAAAATGCGGCGCTGGATGCTCTCTAGAAGTGACCGGACTCCATGTTAGTGGAGCATCTGGTCATTCCATCAGTGCATCCGGTCGCTGGGTGTTGGTGTGTAGGCACGTGAGGACCTAACACGGGCGTGGTGCGTCCAGTCAGCTTGCCTGCGCGTCTGGTCATGACTTAGGGGTTGTGCTGAGTCACTTGACCATTGAGATCATGTAGATGTCATTGAATGTGGGGGACACATGGACGACGATCAGTGACCAGACACTGGGGCTGGTGTGTCCGGTCGATCTGACCGGCGCGTCCGGTCGCCCCGAGTTGGCATGCAATGAGAGCATAACGGCTCTATTTAGAGGGGACGCTTATATAAGGCGTTTGGTCGGCTCTAGCTCACTGTCTTGGCCATTTGCATTGACATAGCAACCTTGTGAGCTTAGCCAAAGCCCTCCCACTCATCTCCATCATTGATTCATCATCTTTGTGAGATTGGGAGAGAATCCAAGTGCATTGCTTGAGTGTTTGCATCTAGAGGCACTTGGTATTTATGTTTCGCTGTGGGTTTGGTTTGTTACTCTTGGTGGTTGCCACCACCTATATGGCTTGGTGGATCAAAGGGGAGAGGAGAGGGGTGCCTTGGTTGCTTGGGAGCTATTGAGCATGAAGGTTTGTGAGCTGTGATTGAGTCCGTAACGGTTAGAAATGAAGAGAGGGCTATTTATACTTATAGTAGAAATCTAACCGTTCAGATCTACGTCGGAAGTTTCAACACAGATCTCGGGGCTTCCGACCTTGATAGGAAACACTATTCACACAGGGTCAGAAGTCCACATGAGCAAGACAATGTCAGAACTCTCAACAAACATCGGGACTTCCGACGAGCGTAGAGAGCCAACCAGCAAAGCCCCAGGTGTCGGGACTCCCGACATTGGTCAGGACTTCCGACTGTCAGGAGTTCCGACGTACGTTGGGACTTTTGACGGGCGCAGACAACCGACCAACAAAACCCTAGGTGTTGGGACTCCCGACTTGGGTTGGGACTTCCGACTGTCGGGAGTTTCGACTCACGTCAGGACTTCCAACGGCCACAGTCACCGCGCAGGATAAGTGACTGGGCGTCAGGACTTCCAGCATGAGTCATGACTTTCGACGGTCGGGAGTTCCGACTTACGTCAGGACTTCTGACACCAACAGTCTCTGAAAATATTCTACGTGCTCGTGGAGTGCTAGAGTGTCTCTCTATTGATTTTATTTTTATGCTTGAGCACTCTATCTTTCTCAGACCAACTAAGTTTGCATCCCTCTTTATAGTGTGGCGGATCCTAAATTCAAAAACAAAAATAAAACCTCTGGAGAGCGCTTTGTGTTCGTCCACCTTTTACAACTTTAAGAATTGAGGGATACCATTTCATCTTTATCAACTCTTTGAATCTTTCATGGGACTAATAACTGCGATATATCTCATTAAAATCACATTAGTCCCTAATTTTAATGTCATCAATACACCAAAACCCACATAGGGGGCAAATGCACTTTCAATCTCCCCCTTTTTGGTAATTGATGACAACCAACTTAGGCTTTTATTAGAATGAAAGAATTTAAAGCTTTTGAAACCCAAAATTTATGAAGAGCTCCCCCTTGATGTATGCATGAATTTGAATTTCAATTAGAATCATCTATACATGATTTGCATACATCAAGACAAAAGCTCCCCCTAAATTTTGCAATCCATGGGGTGCAACAAGTGTGTGTGAACAAATATATATATCCATGAAAAGATATGCAATATGACATGTTATATTCACACAAGTAAAAGAGAATATGATGGCCAAGATTTCAAAGTAGAAACTTGAAGCAACTCATGGCCATCCAAAATACATCCACCTTCACAAGTAGAGACAAGTAGAAGCTAATAAGGTAGATAGATAACCATTACTTGTCCTACAATTATGCATCACAAACACATATATATAGTTGTCCATCACATATTAGCCACACACGACATAGTTCACACAAGCTAAAGGTTTTAAAGTCTCAAAACTAAGTGACCAACTAACTTATTATAAGATAGATCAAAGCCTAACACTCCCCCTTTGTCAACAAGTGCCAAAAGGGGTAGGCCACGTGAAGAACCGACTACTCATCCTCGTAGTCCTCATCATCATCTTGGTCACCATGATCACCACCATTGTCATCGTCGTCATCATCCTCCTCCTCCATGTAGTCCTCATCTTCTTTAGTAGCCTTGCTCTTGCCATGAGGGCGAGAAGCAGCATCATCCTCATATGCCACATAAGCCTCATCATAGAGTGCCAAAGGATCATGGGGAGGCACAAACAGCGGCAGAGGAGAAGACTCAATACTAGCCTACTGTTCCAAACGATAGAGCCTCTCTTGCATATCATGCTCACGTTGAGCACTAGCACAACATTGTACAAACTTGTAGGTCATGAGGAACTTGAAGTTGTTGGGCTTCTTACCAGAGGAGGAGAGAAGAGAGTGGCTCGACACTAGAAGAGCGAGCAGCAGTAGGTGGTGAAGCACCATGATGAGAGCGAGAACCTAAAGCACCTTTGCCTTTGGCTTTGGCTACATTAGCCTTCTTCCTCAGTTCTTTTGCAGCTGTGATAGATGTCTTATTGGAGATCTTGAGGAGATTGTGCTGAATGTCTATGGGGAACCAGATGCCGGACACTTGCTCAATCACATGCATGATGTAGGGGGCATAGGGAAGGTGCCTCACAGGATCCTCAGTGGCATCATGTATCTTGTTCCAAATGTTTCAGTTGATGGAGAACAGCTGAAAATCATTACTAAAGCGATGAAGCACCTTCTGAGAATCATCACGATGGAAAGTGGAGTCACCTCACTTCGGATACAAGATCTGTTGTAGAATGTTATTGAGAACATAGTAGTAGGGCTTTAGATATATAGTCTGTCCATTAGCTAGATGTCCATCAAGATACATATGATGGTACTCCTCCAAAGCCACATCCTCATACTCAGTGAGTTCCGATGTAGTGTGGTCGGCATGACTTAAACCAAGAAGGCGAGAGAAAGTAATGAAATCCACCTTATAGTGCTTGCCTTCAGTGGTCCAATGGATAATATCAATGGCACCAGTAGGATCTTTTTCATGGTGATAGGAAGCATAAAACTGATAGATAATCTCATTATTCCAATGCTTCCTAAATTCCATCAAGTAGGACAGCCCCATTGAGCGCATATCATGAACCATCTGCACCAGCTTGGGCTCCTTAAACAAACTAAGAGAATAGGCATCAATGCATTTCATCTGAATAACAGGTGGCTCCCTCTTCTTTAGAAACTTCTGAAAGATGATGGAATCATAGAAGTCAAAGTGAAACGGGTGCCAGAAGCGATACTCAAGCCAGAGATCCTTCTTGTCCTCAGCATAAAGGTTTCTGCCTCTCATGGACCTAATGTCCTGAACCCGGTGATGGTAGTCAACTCATAGAGGAGGTGTCCAGCCACCAGTAGGATTAGGAACCATGGCGGGCTCCAACATTGTGGGGGGTACAACCCCAGATACCCACTGTAGACCACATGGGCTACACCCCTAGGGGCGGCCTAGCCCACAAGACGAAGCCTTGCGGGGCACGACGCTGCTCGGCGCCTTCCACAAGACACCGGGAAGATATCCTAAAGATACTACGAGATCTGTTAGGATACATATGATCCCATGATTCCTGTAATTTGTTATTACTTTTCGGTTATCTCCTAGATCTAACCGACTTGTAACCCTACCCCCCAGACTATATAAGGCGGGCAGGGACATCCTCCAAACTCACGTAATATCATACGATAGCCAATACAATCCAACAGACCACAGGAGTAGGGTATTACGTCATACTGATGGCCTGAACCTATCTAACTCATGTGTCTCTGTTGCCTTCTTGTTCTTGATTACACACATCCCTGCTAATCAATCTACCTTTGTGGGATACCCCTCGAAGGACTGTCGATGATATTCTATCGATAGTTAGCGTGCTAGGTAGGGGAGTGCATGCTGTTTCCATGTCGAACAAGATGGTACTTCTACAGGCTCTTTGTCCCTCCTACAGCCCGACCAGATCTTCATAGTCAGATCGATCTCATGGATCATCAACACTGACGGAGTCGGAGAGCTCATCGAGCCAGTGCAGGTCAATGCTGCGCCAATCACCCCAACACCCATGACTATAGATCCGATCTTGGAACCACCTCCGAGGTCGCTTTCACCGACAATTCGCCGCCCGCTCCCCTGCTACCAGAGGAGGCAAATCAACAACGATGATCTATTCGCATCCATCGATCAGGTTGGCCAGAAGCTCGCCGATTGCCTCTCCATCGCCGAATCGGCTCTGACCACGCCGGTTCAGCGCCAACCACCCTTCGATCTAGATCTATCGGAGGCTTCTTAGGAAAGTCTACGGGTTACGGCCCTACCCTTTGAGCTCACCAACGTCGCCACCACCTACCAAGATGCCCTTAGGGGCAAGTTTGCCAACCAGGTTGGAGATGTTCAACCTCCCGCTGATCAGATCGCCGACCAGCCGCCACCGACTATCAACATGCCACACATCGGCCGACGCCCTGAAACATCCCTCCAAACCATCCTGGAGGAAACTCCGGACTCTGAGTCCCAGGTCTCTACGGAGACCATCGCCAAAACCACCACCACACAACCTCCTTTCCCGCCCTTCTGTGGAGGTGGAATCTTCAATGTTAGCATTTCTCTGAGCAGAGTCCTTGCGCGTTTTAACTACTCTCTCTAGTTATTATAGACTTTTCTCTATGCAGATCATCGGGCTTCGCCATCGCCGTCCATCTTGCCAAACTGGTCGATGTTGCTGGCCAGCTTCTTCACCACGTCTTCCACCTCATCTTCCAGCTACTGGTGCTCCATCGTGCCTGTTCCTCCGGCAAATTTGGCCCCTATCGCTTGAAGGTCAATGGTAGGGTAATGGGACAGGACCACCGCAAGGGCGTGAGTAACGGCGGTGATGATGACATCGCGGTTGAAGCTTTTGAAGTTCTCCCACGTGGCCTTGCACCTTTTGATGATGGTGTCTGAATGGGGTGGCCTGCCATCAGGCTGAGGAGCCACCTCTAGGTCGATGTAGTCGAGCACCGGCTTGACTCCGACAACTACGGCGTCGAGCTTGCTCCTCTAGGTCCTGGCCTCCTGCTCTAGCACATCAAACTGTGCCTTGACCCTTCGACGATAGTCTGTAGGCATTACAAGGGTCCGTTAAGCAAAGAAATTACTCCAACAGTAACTCCGACCATGAAGTACTCACCTTTTAGTTCATTAGCCAGCTTTTCTGCTCACCCTGACTCCTTCGCCTTCTCCTCTTAGAGTTGCTCGATGGCTTGGCATAGCTAGCCAAGCTCTACATCTTGCTCTACAAGTGCAACAATTGTGAGCAACAATATGACTGTTCAACAATGCGAAGCACAATCGCCGATACGCCATACCTTTTCTCTACTCGAAGAAGCTTCTGAGCTGCTCGGACTTCCGCTCTAGCTGCTCAGAAACACTCGTCAGCTACTCAAAAATGGTAGCCAGCTGCTCGGACCTACCCACAACTGCTCGGACACAGTCGCCAACTGCTCGGATAGAACCCCCTTCTAGTATTCCAGGTCCCACGCTTGAGACTCGGCAAGATCCCGCTCGCGCTGGGTCCTCTGGACGTTCTTCTCCATAAGCTTCATCGCCTCCTTGAGCTTTTCATTCTCCTCGGTGAGGGGCTCCATCCTCTTGATCAATTGGTGCCGCTGTTCGGCAGTCCGAGCTATCCCCTACAAAAGGACCAAGGCTATGAAGAACTCGAATCTCCAATGTTAAAGACGAACATTGCAGATGTAGTGCTAACCTTGATCTGCTTCATCACTCTAGAAAGGGCAGACTCTAGCCTCCTGAGCTCCTTGGTGGTGTCCTCCTCCTCAACAACCGCCACTTCGTTGCCACGCTTGTGGAGGATTTAGACAGCTTGAGGTCATGGTTCCTCACGCTCAATCTCTTCCACTTCATCCTCCTCTGCAGCTGGAGGCACCACTAGGGGGCTCGGTGGCCGAACAACATGTCCGACCATGCCCTCCGACGCCTTGGGGAGCATCGCCTGCTCCTCGGGTACCAATGGCTTCTCCGCTCTAGACTTCAGCGTGGTGTCGGTAACTATAGCCTCCACTTCAGAAGACCCGGTGGCTTCCGCCGTTGTCCCAGGCACCACCGCCGTCCTGTCCACCGTCGATGCCACCCTCTCGCTACCACCAAGTCCACCAGCAGGGGCAGTTGACTCCTCCACAGGCCTTCGAGCACCCAGGGACTCTGGGACGGGATCTGTCGGCATCGCATCCGTGCTGGGACCAGCCCTCGGCTGCTCGTCGGCCTAGACGAATGGATTCAATTTCTCCGTACGCCTCGCTCTACATCAGATTTGTTTGTCAATCACCAAAAGAGATAAGGATATAATAGCAAAATAACTCCAAGTCAAGGATACTTATGTGTTGGCCCACCGATAAACTTTTCTGAACCGGTGATGCCTACCCGAGCCCCCAGGCGCGGCCTTAGGGTCAACTTGCGCGGCCTAGGGTGGAGGTCTCACGGTCTCCACCGTTGGCCTCTCCACTTGCCGCTCCGGGACTTCCCTCGCCCATTGCTCAGGGACTCCCTTCGCCTGCTGCTCGGTGACTCCCTCTCTTCCTTCCATTGCTCCTCCACATGCGTGTTGCACAGAGGCGCCTCCGCGCTCGGAGAAGGAGCGACCGGAGCCTCGTCGTCATCCGACCACTCGGACATCGCCGCACTTCATGTCCGAGTGGTCTGGTCACCACCAAGCGAGATGTCACCTAGTTTACGGGGAACAGCACCCGCCATTTTCCTCTTCTTCCACGCTGGCTCATCTACCGCTGCCCTCTTCCCCCGGACTTTCTTCGACACGGGGGGGTGCTTTCCGACCGACCAGCGCCTGCACCTTTGGACTCCGATGAGGCGCTGGCCGCATCTTCCTCAGGTTGACTTGGTGGATGGGCGTCTACTGCCTGTGGCCAATCGCCCCTCGGCACGCCCAAGAAGTACACCGCCCTTTCCTATGAATGGATCTTTGCATAAGTGAATCAGTTCACTGCTCGACAATGGTAATGGACAAAAAGCATCATGAACAAAACAATTGGGATGGTTACCTGAGGAGGCGGATTTGTACAGTTGAAGGCCCTCGTCTGCCTTGACACACTAAATGAGGCATTTGGAGCGAATAGCTCTGTGGCCCGCTCTAGCATGTCGTCCTTCGTTAGCTTCCCCGTGGCCTCCTGGGTGCCGTCATTGTCACCCTTGAAGTCAAAGCCTGGGTGGGCCCTCTCCTTACAAGGCTGGACATGGCGCACTATGAAGCTTGCCACCACCAGTCTATCGTTAATCTCCACGCCTTTTATCAGGTTGAGGAGCTCCCTCACCTGCTCCATGTCAGCACTGTTCGGCTTCTCCGACCATCTCTTCTGGCTCTCTAGGATGTAGTCAACATCATAGCGGATTGCAGGGTGGCTCTATTTCATGTAGAACCACCTAGCGTTCCACCCCTTCAGCGAAGTATTCAGCGGTACAGTGATGTACTCACTCGCCATCCTGTCCCAGAGCTGCAGATATATGCCGCCAACCACCTTGGAACCGCCACCGCCTTTCTTCTTCAACCAGAATAGGTGTCTAAAGAGGTTGAAGTGCGGAAGAACCCCCAGATACGCTTCACAGAAGTGGATAAAGATCGAGATGTGCAAGATGGTGTTTGGGTGGAGATTGCATAGACTAATTACCCAGAACTCCAATAGATCCCTCAGGAAAGGATAAATGGGAAACCCAACCCGCGCTAGAAATAATCCTTAAACACCACTACTTCATCAGTATGAGGCATTGGGAAGGGCTCATCGCTGGCTGGCCGCCATCCTATGGTGACTCAATCGGAAACAACGCCCGCCTCCACCATCCTATTGATCTCTGCCTCCCCCATCCTTGATGGCACCCTTCTTTGGCTTCACAGCTCTCTTCTTCGGCGCCATTTCTCAGATCTAGGTAGGGATTGGCGGCGGAAGTGCGTGTGGATGTTAATCAGGAAGTGCGAGGGCTGAGGAGGAAGATGAAATGGCAAAGTGGCAAAGGTGGGAGCGCGGGTTGCGGTGACGTAGTTATAAAGCACTTCCCCACCTTTCGCATTTGAGGGTTTTTGGGAAACCGCTCCCACGATTTGTGCCCCTTTGGTTTCTCCGAAGTGGTTTATTGGGCCGTTACCTGGGCTTTCACGTAACTACAGCCCATATCACCCATTTATCGCTGTGATTTGTTACTACTCGCTAAATATTCGTTGCCTTCTCCACCATCTGATAAGGCTCAGTAACCGCTACTATACAGCCATTACTCTGGTTCTTTCTCTTGGATTTGTTTTCTCTAAGATTTCCACTTGTGGCTCGGGGACTGCGTTAGCAATACGACTTGGTTCCTTAGCGCACTAGAGACTTTTTTCTGTTGACTACTGTTTCTGACCCTAGCACCACATGACCAAGTCACCTACTGTAAGGCTCGGGGACTAAGTGGGCACACTTCACCATGCGGTGAATGTGTTTCTTTCACTTTGGGGCTATGCCAGGGGACAGGCTGCCTGCTCGGCTGGTCTTCTACTTTTCTTTTACTTTGGACCCTGGCACCATGTGACTATGTCACCTACTATCAGTCTCGGGGACTAAGTGGGCACACTTCACCTTGCGGTGAGTGTGTTGGCTTTATTCTGGAAGACTCTGCGCCTCCTGAAGTTGAAGAAGACTATCTCCCTTTCTTGTGGTTGGACTCTAAGTGGTCACACTTGGTCCACTATGAGGAAATTTTTAGTTTTGAACTTGAGCTCCTTACACCCTTATGGCAAGCCATACTTGGGTTATGCTGCTCGGCAATGGTTCACGCTGCTTGGCGATGGATCATGCTGCTCGGCGATGGCTCACAATTGCTCGGTAACTCATCACAGTGGTCGGACCATGAGTTTGACTGCTCGGCTTTGTTCGCACCTGCTCGGACAAGCTCAAGACGGCGTTGCACAACGGATGCAAGGCGCTCGGGGACTAGCTTTGGGGGTACAACCCTGGATACCCACGACAGACCACATGGGCTGCGCCCCCAGAGATGGCCCAGCCCACAAGACAAGCCTTGTGGGGCACGACGCTGCTCAGCGCCTTTCGCAAGACACTGGGAAGATATCCTGAAGATACTATGAGATCTGTTAGGATACATATGATCCCATGATTCCTGTAATCTGTTATTACTTTCCGGTTATCTCCTAGATCTAACCGACTTGTAACCCTACCCCCCAGACTATATAAGGTGGGTAGGGACCCCCTCCAAACTCACGCAATATCATATGATAGCCAATACAATCCAACAGACCATAGGAGTATGGTATTATGTCATACTGATGGCATGAACCTATCTAACTCGTGTGTATCTATTGCATTCTTGTTCTTAATTACATGCATCCCTGCCGATCAATCTACCTTCATGGGATACCCCTCGGAGGACTGCCGACAATATTCTATTGACACGCATGATTAGCAAAACACCCAAGAAGGGAACAAGCTTAGTGATGAAACTCGGGCCATGAGTCGAGGTGTGAATAGGTGGAGCAGCAATGGAGCGGCCAACATGCTCAAGAGCTTCTTCTTCTGCATCAACAACAGGAACATTCCCAATAGAGACAGGAGCAGGAGAAGGAGCGACAACCGATGTGCCTTGATTGACACGGCGACGGGCAGCACGGGAACCACCAGCACCAACATGGGGACATGCCACTTTGGTGCGGCTAGATGGACTAGGGATAGCGGCCTAGTGTTGATTCTTCTTGGACCTCTGCTCCTTGCGATGTGAGGGACTGCCACTGTCCATGGCTATGAAAAACACGAAGAGGAACTAAGAAACAAGACAACGAGAAGCGAACGAATATCGAGAAGTGAAGAAACATGAATGGAGTGGTGACCATTAGGTCGGGAGTCCTGACTGGAGTCAGGAGTTTCGATAGCCAGGAGTTCTGGCCTGTCGTTGGGAGTTTCGACGGTAGGAACCTCCGACGGTCGCCGGGACTTCCGACACACGTGGTGACCATCCCATTCATGGGGCTTCAAATCGTGACACACATTCATACAAGGAGGATAGAGGAGTAGAGAGGAAGAAAGAATAGAGGCAAATCATAAGGTACATTGCATTAGGGTTAGGGCACCATGGTAGTACCTTGAGCGAGGAAAGAAGATAGAGGAAAATGAAATCCGCAGGCCATGAACAAATCGACGATCACTAACACCTCCACGAACGGAATCTCCACCATCGAGCTGAGGAAGAAGACCAAAGCATGGGCGGTGGAAAGGGGGCAAAGAGATCAGGAGTGCTGGGAGGACCCCCGGTGGCCTAGAGCAGGCCAAAACCACGGGCGGGGCACGATACGGCGGCGTGAGGAGGAGCATGGGTGGCGCGAGGAGGCACCGAGGGTGGTGCGAGGAGAGGATTGCGGGGCTATGGGAGTGCGGGGAGGAAGGGAATAACCGTAGTAATACGGGCCGGGCCGGTTAAATGAGAGTTAATCCGAGATCAAACGATGCGATGAGGTCAAAACAAACGACCCAGATCTGCGTCGGGACTCCCGGCGTTGGGCCAGGACTTCCGGCGGTTGGGAGTCCCGGCGCGAGCCATGACTTCTGGTCGTCGGGAGTTCCGACCTACGTCGGGACTTCCGACGTAGGGAAACTAAAAAACACCTAAACTTGAACTCAATATACCATATGGGGCAAAAATATGATGGACACTAACATTTTCACAAGTGACTAGATTTCATTCAACCAACACAAAGCAATAGTCACTCATTAAAATTATAAAATAGATTTTGAAAGTGTCACACAATATTTTCTTAATTCTTTTCTCCTAACTAGATCAAACAAAGTGTGTGCAAGACATCAAGCCACGTTACGAGAATCAATGATATTTAGTTCACTCCTCAAAGCATAAAATCTTGACTCATCTAGGGGCTTTGTGAAGATATCGGCTAGTTGATTTTCGGTGCTCACATAGTGAATGGCGATATCTCCTTTGGCTTCGTGGTCTCTCAAAAAGTGATGCCGGATGTCTATGTGCTTTGTTCGAGAGTGGTTTACTGGGTTGCTTGCCAACTTAATGGCACTCTCGTTGTCACACAAAAGTGGAATCTTGGTTAACTCACATTCAAAGTCCTTGAGGGTTTGCTTCATCCAAAGTAGTTCAGCACAGCATGCACCGGCCACCACATACTCGGCTTTGGCGGTGGACAAAGCAACATAGTTTTGCTTCTTAGAGCTCCAAGACACCAAGGATCAGCCAATAAATTGTCAAGTCCTGGTAGTACTCTTTCGGGTTACTTTGCAACCGGCATAATCCGAATCGGAATAGCCAAGTAACTTAAAAGTGGAGCCCTTAGGATACCACAAGCCAAGATTAGGAGTGTGCACTAAATACCAAAAAATTCTCTTAACGGCCATCAAATGACATTCTTTTAGATTAGCTTGAAATCTTGCACACATGCACATGCTAAGCATAATATCGGGCCTAGATGCACAAAGGTAAAGAAGGGATCCAATCATGGAGCGATATACCTTTTGATTGACGTCCTTTCCTCCTTGATCAAGGTCAAGATGTCCATTGGTTGGCATGGGTGTCTTGATGGGCTTTAGCCTTGTCCATGTTAAACTTCTTCAACATGTCATTGGTGTACTTGGTTTGACTTATGAACGTGCCATCCTTGAGTTGCTTGATTTGAAATCGAAGGAAGAACTTCAACTCTCCCATCATGGACATCTTGAACCTATTTGTCATAATCCTACTAAATTCCTCACAAAAAACCACATTAGTACTACCAAATATTATGTCATCGACATATATTTGGCAAACAAAGATATCATTATTGACTTTGTGAGTAAACAAAGTAGCATTGACCTTTCCTATCTCAAACCTTGTTTGAGTAGGAAACCCTTCAAGCAATCATACCAAGCTCTAGGGGATTGTTTGAGCCCATAGAGCACCTTGTCGAGCTTGTAGACGTGGTTTGGATACTTGGGGTCTTCAAAGCCCGGTGGTTGCTCTACATACACCAACTCGGATAGGGGGCCGTTGAGAAATGCACTCTTCACATCCATTTGATATAGCTTGAAATCATGATGAGCGGCATAGGCAAGTAGAATATGAATTGATTCTAGCCTAGCCACCAGTGCATAGGTCTCTCCAAAATCCAAGCCTTCAATTTGAGTGAATCCTTGAGCCACCAACCTTGCCTTGTTCCTTGTTACCATGCCATGCTCATCTTGCTTGTTGCGGAAGACCCACTTGGTTCCAATCACATTTTGCTTGGGCCTTTCCACCAAGGACTAGACTTCATTCTGAGTGAAGTTGTTCAACTCCTCTTGCATGGCTATCAACCAATCTAGATCATCGAGTGCCTCTTCCACCCTATGAGGTTCCAAATGAGAAACAAACAAGTAATGTTCACAAAAACTTGCTAAACGGGAACGTGTAGTTACCCCTCATCGAATGCTCCCCAATATGTTATCAATGGGATGATCCTGTTGAATGGGTTGATGCACTCTAGGATGTGGCACTTGAGTTGATCTTTGGATGGGGCCATCATTGTCATCATCATGGTCATGATCGATTGGAGGATCACAACCATGAGCTTGTGGAGGGTTGACTTCACTTCTTTCTTCATTGTTGAGTTGAGGTTGAGCTTCCTCATTGTTGACACCATCTTCATGAGAATGACCTTGTGCTTCATTTGATCTCCCATCTTGATTATTTCTTGTTATGGAAGCTTCACCATGTTCATTGGATGAAGCATGATGAATGGTTGGATCTAGATCAACATGCACAACAAGGTCTTCATCTTTGTCTTCGACGGGCTTTACTTCACCAATGGCAAGATTCTTGATTGCTTTGTGTGGAGCTTCTTCATTACCTACAATCTCAACATTGACTTGCTCCTTTTGAGAGCCATCGGTTTCATCAAAAGTCACATCTGCCGTGATTTCAATCAAATCGGTGGTTTATTGAAAACATGATATCCATGTTCGTTAGTACCATAACCAAGCATGAAACCTTCATCAACCTTTGGTGCAAACTTAGAGCTTTTGGATTTCTTCTGAAGTATGAAACACTTGGATCCAAAAACTCTAAAGTAGTACACCTTAGGCTTTTTACCGGTTAGAAGTTCGTAGGCGGTCTTTTCTCTTTTCTTATGAAGGTATAAGCGGTTGATGGCATGATATGCCGTGTTGATCACTTCCGCCCAATAGTTGGTTGGAGTCTTGTACTCATCCAACATTGCTCTTGCGGCTTCTATGAGCGTTCGGTTCTTCCTCTCCACAACACCATTTTGTTGTGGAGTGTATGGAACCGAAAACTCATGCTTCATTCCTTTTTCATCAAGAAACTCTTCAATGTTGGTGTTCTTGAACTCAATCCCATTGTCACTTCTAACTCTCTTGATTTTGACATCAAACTCATTTTGGGCTCTTCTTGCAAACTTCTTGAAGATACCTTAGACTTCACTCTTTTCATGCAAAAAGAATACCCAAGTGAAACGAGAATAATCATCAACAATTATAAAACCATATTTGTTACCATCATTGCTTATATAAGCGATGGGTCTAAATATGTCCATATGAAGCAACTCCAATGGCCTTTCGGTTGTCACAACATTCTTGATGGGATGTTTAGCTCCAACTTGTTTTCCCGCTTGGCATGCGCTACAAATCCTATCTTTCTCAAAAGAAACATTTGTTAGTTCAAGGATGTGTTCGCCTTTTTGAAGTTTGGCCAAGTTCCTCATCCCAACATGGGCAAGTCGGCGATGCCATAACCAACCCATGCTAGATTTTGCCATTAAACAAGTCTCAGGATTTACTCTATTTGATGTGAAATCAACTAGATAGAGTTTCCCTTTTAAATGACCCGTAAATGCAATAAAGGAATCCTCCCTTCTATAGACTTCCATACCCTTATCCGTAAAGAGATAATTATAACCCATCTCACAAAGTTGTGAGACGGACAACAAATTATATCTCAACGAATTCACAAGTAAAACATTTGAAATGGAATTATCATTTGATATAGCAATTTTACCCAAACCGAGAACTCCTTTTCCATTGTCACCAAACACAATATTCCCACTTTGATCATGACTTGGTTGGAATGACGTGAACATGTCCTTCTCTCCGGTCATATGATTGGTGCATCCACTATCCAACACCCAACTTGTTCCACCGGAGGAATATTCTTACAAAGACAAATCAAGCATTTATTTTAGGTACCCAAAAGGATTTGGGTCCTAGGGGGTTAGTCACATAAAACTTGAGCACCCAAACACTCCTCATAATTTCCTTCCTCTTTTGGGCACCAACATACTTAACTGCAATCTTGCCATCCTTGCCCCAACAACACATATAGTCACTAGCATAGCACCGTGGAAGTGGTGCTTGTGGCTTGCGGGCCTCGGATTGCTTCGTCTTGATTGTCTTGTCACTTGTAGGTTGGATATTTGGAATATAGACCTTGTTGTTGGCCTTGCATATAAGCTCATCAAGAGCAACACCCTTGTTGAACTTGACACAAGGCACACCATTGATCATGCTCCTTCCATTGGCCTTTCCATCATACCTATTGTAGCCAATGCCTTCCTTGATTGATGGGTGCCTTGATGACTTGTATATAGTCTTGTTGGATTGCTCTTGACACTTGCACTCATTCTTCAAGATCATCTTCAACCTTTGAATCTCCTTGTCTTTCTTCTCTAACTCAACAAGGTTAGTTGTATATGCATTCACATCAATTTTATAGCATCTTTCACAACCATTACTAGTGGAGACATTAGAGTCTTCGGTTGCCTTAGGAGAAGTTGATGTGCTAGCCCAAAGAGTACTATAGTTTAGCTCAAGATTTTGGTATTTTTCTTCCAAGCTTGTGAGGCTTTCTTGAGCTATACTCTTCTCATTCTTGAGGCTAGCTACTTGATCATTAACCGAGGAATGTTCCTTAGTTAATTTCCCAATTGAGTCATTGTCTAAAGACAATCCTATGGTTAACTTCTCAACCTTCATCTTTTCCTCGACGATAGATGCTTCAAGTGCAAGGTTTTTTTTTCTCTCTCTCTCTCTGAGTGATTATATCTCCTTGCATCTCTAAGCATCTATCCCTCTTCTCTAATTTTTTCATTAGCGTTTTTATTTTAGTGAAGGCCTTTTTACCAAATTTATTTATTATGGTTGCTTCAATTTCTTCTATGTTCTCATCACAACTATCATACTCATCACTAGAGGGATCGGGTGTAACATGTACCTTCTCCCCTTTAGCCATGAGGCAAGTTGGAGTAGTAGTAGTCGTTGTCGATGAGGTTGGAGAAGAGCTTCGGTGGTGAAGATAGGTTGGGGAAGAGTTTTGGTGGTGAAGTTGAGTTGGGGAAGATCATGGTCGGTGAAGAAGAGTGGTGGATGGCGATGTTTGTGGCTCCCTTATTTTTCTTCTCATCATCACTTGAGTCACTATCATTTGACTCCAACTCTTCCTCAAGATGAGCTTCACCTCTCTTCTTGCCTTTGTTCTTCTTGTCTTCATCCTTGTCGTGCTTGTGCTTCTTCTTCTCATTAGGGCAATCGGCTATGAAGTGACCGGTTTGACCACATCCATAGCAAAACCTCTTTTTGAATCTTCTCTTTCCATCACCATAGGTCTTGCGGTTGCTCTTCTTCTTCATAAACTTTCTAAGATTTCTAATCATAAATGCAACCTCCGCATCGGAATCTTCTTCTCCACTTGAGGAATCATCCTTCACTTTCTTCTTCTTCTCTTGACTTAAACCTTGACCTTCATGTTATTGAGTTGCTTTAAGGGCTGCACTCTTGTTGTATCCCATTGCATTAGGATTTTGATTGCGAGCATTGATTGCATCTTCATCTAGACACTCATGATGCTTGAGTCTTGAAAGAACTTCTTGGGGTGTCATCTCATCATAACTGGGCTTTTCCATGATCACAGACTCTAGCATGTTGTTCTTGGCTCTATAGGTTCTCAACATCTTTCTAGCAACCTTGTTGTCATCCCATTCAGTGCTTCCAAGAGCTCTTATGCGGTTGACCAATGCCATAAGCCTATCAAACATGGATTGTGTTGTTTCATTTTGCAAGAACACAAATCTTTCCAATTCACCATGAAGTAACTCAATGTTGCCTTTTCTCACACTCCTATCTCCTTCAAATGACACTTTCAAAGTATCCCAAATTTGCTTTGCACTCTCCATTCCATTCACCTTTCTAAACTCATCCGGAGCTGGGCTTGACACAAGCAATGCTATGGCTTGTGCATTTTGATGGAGATTGTGCACTTCTTCTGGAGTTATCTCTCTATCTTTATCGGTAGGAATCATCACACCAACATCCATAACTTCCTAAAGTCTTGCGGCAATGAGATGCATCTTCATCTTGTAAGACAAATCGGTGTATCTTATTCCATCAAAGTGAGGTGGATTGCCAATGTTGATAGAAGGAGTATGTAGAGGTGAACCTTTAATGAGATGTCCATAGTCAAAGCTCATGTTTGAATATATTCCCTTTCCATGAGCATGCTCACCGGCTCCAATATCACTAGCGATATCTTTGTTTGCTTCATTCTTGTCACTTGTATCATTCTTGCCACTTATTGCATCATCAACCTTCTTGCTTAATTCTTCATTCATCTTGCTCATCTCATCTTGCATCTTCTTCATTTCATCTTGGAAGAACTTGACTTGAGCAGCCATCAACTCTTCAACTATTTTCTTGGCCATCTCGGCGGCAACGACTTGCATCTTGTCGGACTTCGACATTGTTTCGTCTCACGCGGTGAAGCGCTAAAATAAGACTATGCTCCGATATCAATTAGAAGGATCTAACAAATGCTTAGAGGGGGTGAATAGGCATATCTAAAAATTAACTACAAATGATGAGTTCAAATTTGTCAGTCAATGTTGGAAGTCCTGACAGTTTGGGTCGGAACTTCCGGCATCGTTAGAAGTTCTGGCACAAACGTTAGAAGTCCCAACACCTACATGAACTACAAAAGCAGTATCAAATTTAACTTTGCAGATAAATAATCTTACAACCCCACTTTCTAGTGGTTTGGTGAAGATGTTGGGTCACTGCCTTGACGCCAAAATGCCTCCAAACCATAGATCGAGTTCGAACCCTAAAATGAAATTCTAGAGAGAAATAGACAAACAAATACAAGTAATCTCGAGCAAACACAACAACAAACACATGGGACACAACGATTTATCCCAAGGTTTGGCAACCCCACAAAGGAGCTCCTACGTCCTCGTTGTTGAGGTGACCACAAAGGTCGGAGTCTCTTTCACCTCCTTTCCTCTGTCAAAGTAACCACAAAGGTCACTTGAGCTTTCCACTAAGAAATCAAGGGTAATACAAACTTCCCAAGGCTCTTCCATAAGATGGAAGCTCTTGGGCAACGCCTAGCCGGCTAGGGGCAAAGCCCCAAGAGTAATAGACTCAAATCCAACTGGCTTGATGAAGAAATCAAGTGCTCAAGTTTGCCAAAGTGATTCTCTCACTTAATCCACTCTCCTTTTCACTCAAAACCCTAGGGGAATCGAAGATTGGAGCAAAGGGGAGAGGAGACGGGTGCCTTGGTTGCTTGGGAGCTGTTGAGCATGAAGGTTGGTGAGCTATGAATGAGTCCATAATGGTTAGAAGTGAAGAGAGGGCTATTTATACTCATAGTAGAAATCTAACCGTTCAGATCTACGTTGGAAGTTTTGACGTAGATCTCAGGACTTCTGACCTTAACAGAAAACACTGTTCACATAGGGTCAGAAGTCCACATGAGCAAGACAATGTCGAAACTCCCAACAAATGTTGGGACTTTTGATGGTCGGGACTCCTGACATACGTCGGGACTTCCGACGAGCGCAGATAGCCAACCAGCAAAGCCCTAGGTGTCGGGACTCCCGACATGGGTCGGGACTTCTGAGTGTTGGGAGTTTTGACGTTCATCGGGACTTTCGATGGGCGCAGACAGCCGAGCCAACAAAACCCCAGGTGTCAGGACTCCTGACTTGGGTTGGGACTTTTGACTGTTAGGAGTTCCGACTCACATCGGGACTTCTGACGGCCACAGTCACCGCATCGGGAGTTCCGGCTTATGTCAGGACTTCCAACACCAACAATCACTAAAAAATATTCTGCGTGCTCGTGGAGTGCTAGAGTGTCTCTCTATTGATTTTATTTTTATGCTTGAGCACTCTATCTTCCTCAGACCAACTAAGTTTGAATCCCTCTTTATAGTGCGGTGGATCCTAAACTCAAAAACAAAAATAAAATCTCTAGAGAGCGCTTTGAGTTCGTCCACCTTTTACAACTTCAAGATTTGAGGGATACCATTTCATCTTTATCAACTCTTTGAATCTTTCATGGGACTAATAACTACAACATATCTCATTAAGATCATATTAGTCCCTAATTTGGATATCATCAATACACCAAAACCCACATAGGGGGCAAATGCACTTTCATGAAGGGAATGCAAAAGCTTACGTAAGGAACTAAAAGACCTTAAGCAAGCCTTTGGTGAGCTCAATGCATCTCATGATAGGCTAAAGGAAGCCCATGAGAAGCTTGGCAAGGCTCACAAGAAGCTTGAAAAAGCTCATTCCTCTTTACTTAATGAGCAAAATGAGAAGGAGCATGTTGTAACATGTGACAAAGGCTTAACTTGTGATATAATTGATGAACCATTCTATAAGCCTATCATTGTTGCTCCCACTAACCCATCTTGTAGTACATATACTTCTACCTCATCTAGTAGTGATGGTTTCACTTGTGATGCCTCACTAATGGTTGAGAATGAGACCCTCAAGAAGGAGGTCAATGAGCTCACTTGTGCCTTAGGCAAAGCCTATGGTGGTGAGGACCGCTTGCTTATGTGCTTGGGCAGCCAAAGAGCTTCTCTCTACAAAGAGGGATTGAGCTATACCCCCAAGAAAGGCAAGGCGGCCTTTGCTCCTCACAAGACTAGCTTTATGAAGAACAATGGTCGGTTTTGCACTAGTTGCAAGCAAGTTGGTCATGTTGAGCAAAAGTGCATGAACAAGAAGTCACAAGCTAATGTATCCTCAATTAAGATTAATTCTTTCTATATGCTTACTAAGGGTACAAATGGTGTGAAAGCTAAGTTCATTGGTATACCAAGGATGGGCTCAAAGAAGAAAGCCATTTGGGTGTCAAAGAGCTTGGTCACTAACCTTTAAGGACCCAAGCAAGTTTGGGTACCTAAAAAGAATTGATCTTCTTTTGTAGGTCAATTACAAAGTCAGAGGAAGGCATTGGGTTCTTGATAGTGGGTGCACTCAACACATGACCGGTGATGCAAGAATGTTCAACTCAATCAACACCAATGGCAATGATGGTTATGATAGTATTACATTAGGTGACAATGGCAAAGGCAAGGTCAAGGGGCTTGGTAAGATTGCAATATCCAATGACATGAGCATTTCCAATGTGTTGCTTGTTGAGAGCTAGAACTTCAATTTGATATCCGTGGCTTAATTATGTGATCTTGGATTCAAATACATATTTGGGGTAGATGATGTGGAGATCATAAGTGTAGATGGCTCTAACTTTAGATATGAGAATCTATACTTGGTTGATTTCAATGCTAATAAAGCTCAATTATCTACATGTTTGTTCACTAAGTCTAGCATGGGTTGGTTATGGCATAGAAGGCTTGGTCATGTTGGATTGAAACAATTGAATAGATTGGTTAAGCATGACTTGGTTAGAGGCTTGAAAGATGTTGTGTTTGAAAAGGATAAGCTTTGTAGCTCTTGTCAAACCGGCAAATAAGTTGGAAACACCCATCCTAAGAAAAGCATGATGAGCACTAGTAAAGCATCTGAGTTATTGCACATGGATTTGTTTGTGCCAACACAATACACTGGCATCGGTGGAAACAAATATGGCTTTGTGATAGTGGATGATTATACTAGATACATTTGGGTATTATTCCTAGTGGACAAAAGTGATGTGTTTGCAACATTCAAATCATTTGTCAAGGGCATTCATAATGAGTTTGAAACAACCATCAAGAGAGTTAGAAGTGATAATGGTAGTGAGTTTAAGAACACTAGAATTGATGAGTTGTGTGCTGAATTTAGAATTATACATCAATTCTCGACCAAGTACACTCCATAATATAATGGCATTGTTGAGAGGAAGAATAGAACACTCATTGATATGGCAAGGTCTATGCTTAGTGAGGACCATGTGAGTCAATCTTTTTGGGCCGAAGCTATCAACACGGCTTGCTATTGTATCAACCTCCTCTATTATCACCCATTGAAAGAGAAGAATTTTTTGGTTCTTTGGTTGCAAATGCTATATCTTGAAGAAAGACACTAGATTGGGCAAATTTGATAAGAAATGTGATGAAGGATGCCTACTTGGATACTCAACTACTAGCAAAGCATATAGAGTTTGAAATTTGGAGAGTGGTACTCTTGAGGAAGTTCATGATGTTGAATTTGATGAAACCAAGGGTTCCCAAGATGAGAATGAGAACTTGGAAGATGTTAGAGGCATTCAACTTTCAAATGCCATGAAGAACATGGATGTTGGTGAATTGAGTCCTAGGCAAGTGAACGATGATGAAGATGATCAAGTGCAAGTGCTCTCTAACACAAATTTGTAAGATGATACAAATCAAGCTACTACAAATGGCTCTCATGACAATGAACAAAATCAAGTGGTGATGAGGACATCACTCCTTTGGATGTACCAACTGATCCTCCAACCGTCATGCAAGGTCCAATGACCCGGGCTCGAATGCGTCAACTCAATTTACAGGTGAGCTCATTCTTAAGCGATCCTTTTCATACTTTTGAGAATAGACTACTACCTAATGAAGTTATCTTGCTTAGGAACATTGGAGAGGGTCAAGAGGGACTAAGAGGACGTGGAGGAGGTGATGATGACCAGAGGACGTCAACACAAGTGATGATGAATTCGAGTGCGCCTCGGCCTTCAGGACGTCCTTAAACACAGGACGCATCCGGAGGTTTTCAATGATCCCATATGGATGGAAAGCTAATTTGATAAGGAAGCCAATACAAGTGGTTTCATGTCTAAATCTGTTCGAAATCAACAGGAATCGTCGAAACAAGTCAGCGTCCAGAATCTGCCGGGGTTGCAACATCGTCTTTTGGTCCGTTGGACCATATATCGAAGTTTGGGCCCATTAGGCGCGCCCAGGGGTCTTGCATGACCCTAGAGTCTTCATAAACAGCCGCCGCCCCTCCATTAGGGTTTGGGTTTTGCTTAGATTATTTGTCAAGAAACAATTTCCGTTCTTGGTTTGTGAGACCCCAACTCGTGAGATTAATCATACATTTGCAATTTGGTTGCGATCTTTCTTCAATGTCTTCTTTGGCGAGGTCAACCTGGTCCGTGGACTGGTTAGGTCGTGTGTGGTGCTAAGATTGCAGGTTCGATCTTTCGATTCAAGCCGGATCGTGTGTCATTTCCTCCCATCGATAGTTACCATCGGAAATCGGGATCCCCGTCTCCATTAAGTGGTATCGAGCTAAGGACCAACTTTTATTCCCTAGTTTGCATTTCCCATAGTCCGATTGCCATACTGTTTTTCCTATCCTAATTCGAGCCATAGCCTTTGCATAAAGTTTCAGAGGTCGTGTTGAGTTTGTGTTTGTCGCATGTTAGAGTCCAGTTCGTGTATTTCCTCCCATCGTGAACTGACCAATTTTGCACACATTGTTCCTGTTTTGTCCTCTAATTGAGCCAATTCTTAAAGCGCGTTACGAACTCCATTTTCGACGTTCCATATATGCAATCGATCAGAAAAAATTTCAGATCCGTCCATCCCCGCACTAACAGGGTTTGGAATTTTAGATTGGCTAAAAGTGGTCACAAGATCCTCGTTTTCGTGGTCACAAGGTTTTTGTCAATTTTCATCCAGCTGAAAATTCCACAGCCACGTCTTACACTTGTTTGAGCTCATATTTTCTGTGGTTACTGCTTTTGTGCTCCTAAGTAAAGGAAAAATATCAAAAAATAAAATAAAAAAGTCAAAATTTCCCAAAAAAAACAAACGACAGCCAAAAAAAATAGAAAAAAGAGAGGGCAAAGAGGAACAATATCTAGAGGAGCACATAGAGAAGCCCAAAGTGAGTCTGATTTATGCGTGTCTTTGTCTGGTTCCTTGTTTGTGTTGCTGTTTCCATCCACCATACTTGTTTTTCTCATACCTATCACCTTGCTATCCACCATACTTTTGTCACAACCTGGTACTTGCAACACTTTAGACCAGCAACGAGAACAAGTACTTTGGACTATAATTCAGCATTACTTTCTGTTACTGACTTGTGTGCCAAATATACATATTACTCTTTGTTTGCCTTCTAAGGTCCCCAAATTCTTCAGATCAGTACAGACAAAGGGCCTTGCAATCTCGGTACCACTACCTCACAGGTATCACGAACCAGCCGCCGGTTGTACCGCCCACTGCTTGCGTTAGTAAGAACTTGGTAAGAGCTTGGTAAGACGCTTCCACTTGCTGTGAAAAGTGACACCACTACAACCATGTAGTCATTTGGTAGGGATAACTTTCACCTGTTTGTTCCTGTTTTTGTATTTTCAATGGCAGGAGGTGAACAGACTGCAGATAACAATCCTAAGGGTTTCAACGAGTGTGTCAGCCAAGAGCAACTACAAGCTGTTGTAGAGGATGCCCAAAAAAGGATGAGTGAGGCCATCAGGAAGGCCGTCACTGACGCACTCATTGAACTCAACATTGGCAATAGCATGGAGAGATTGGACAAGCGAATTTCCACGCTAACCGACAAGGTTACTGAGTTGGAAACCTTCATGGCGGGCAACAATGACGTTTCCGGCAACAACACCGATGGTCAAGACACGGTGCATGATGCCGCTAGAAACATAGGTCGAGCAGCTATCCGACAAGAGAGATTACGGCAACGTCTACGCCACAACACGACAGGTATGGGTGGTGTCCACCACCACCACCGTCAAGGTAATAATCACCGTGTGCTCGATGATCCTTATGCTAAGATTAAGTTCACAATACCATCTTTTTCGGGTCATTATGATGATGAGGGATATCTTGATTGGGAGATGACGGTAGAACAAAAGTTTAGTGCCCACCTTGTACCTGAGCAGCATAGAGTTAGACAAGCTACTAGTGAGTTTAAGGATTTTGCCATTATTTGGTGGAATGGGCTAGCTGCGCAGGATGCTTTACCTGGTACATGGGAAGAACTTAAGGTAGCTATGTGTGATCGTTTTGTTCCTCCTTCTTATCATAGAGACTTGCGTAAGAAATTGATGCGTTTAGAACAAGGAGATAAATCATGCATGGATTACTATGGTGAGCTCCAAAAGGGATTGATGCGCTGTAGTGTTGTAGAGGGAAACGAAGATGCCATTTGTCATTTTTATTCTGGTTTGAGGCGTGACATTCAGGACATTGTTGATTATAAAGAATTTAACACTATCAACCGTTGTTTCAGTTTTGCTATGCATGCGAGAAAAGGAATTGCAGGGCGTGAACAAGAGGGGCAAGAGCAAGGTCAGCACAAAGACACATACGCGCCACGCTTCGGCACCATCTTGTGGATGACCAAGCCAACCACTTTTCGGATGCCTCCACCAGCGAGTAAGCGACCAACAGCCTCTGGAGTTTCCGCTACACCTAAGACACCTCCCGCACGACCTTCAGATTCAGGTAAAAATTCTTTGCAGGTGCCTACCAAGAGTTCCTCATCCGTTGCATCGACGGGACGCACTTCGGGTATTCAGTGCCACCGCTGCCATGGCATTGGCCATGTGCAGAAGGACTGCCCAAGTCAGTGGGCCTATATTGCTACAGAAGATGGTTACATCAGCACCTCTGACATTGAGGATGAAGAAGACCAAGATGCAGATGAGGAGGACGGTGAAGTCCTTGGTGACGAGGCCACGGCGTCCTATAGGAGCATTATTGTACAGTGGGTGCTCAGCTCACAAGTCCAGCAGCCTGAGAAGCTACAACACCATAACTTGTTCCAGATTTTCTTCTTCATCAGCGACCGTCGAGCACGTGTCATTATTGATGGAGGTAGCTGCAACAATTTGGTGAGTTCTGATTTGGTCAAGAAGCTTAGCTTGACCACACGCCCACACCCATGTCCATATCATATTCAGTGGCTAAATGATTCTGGTAAAGCAAAGGTAACACAAACTTGTAGAGTTTCATTTTCCATTGGTTCTTATGCTGATTCTGTTGATTGTGATGTGGTACCTATGCAAGCTTGTTCACTTTTATTGGGTTGTCCTTGGGAACATGATAATGATGCTACACACCATGGTAGAAGTAATAAATACACTTTTGTGCATAAAGGAAAGAAAATTACTTTGGTACCTTTGACCCCTGCTCAAATTGTACAAGCTGATAGAGAACGCGCTGCTAGTTTGAATGATGTTCAATCTAAAAATTAGCAAGTTGCTAATTCTATTTTCCCACCTAAAAAGGATAAGTCTACATCTATTTCTAAGGCTGAGGGGATTAAATTGAAGGGTGGTGTTATGCTTGCAACAAAATGTGACTTTGCTGAAATTTCTGTTGATGATATTTGCTATGCTTTGGTATGCAAACGAGCTATGTTTTCAATTGATGATATTGTTAGCTCGGTACCTCCTGCTATCACTAACCTTTTGCAGGAGTATGAGGACATTTTTCCAAATTGAGATACCCCGGGGCTGCCACCTATGTGAGGGATAGAGCATCAAATCGATTTGATTCCGGGAGCGACCTTGCCCAACCCGAGCTACATATCGAACCAATCCTCGAGGAGACTAAGGAAATTTAGCAGCAAGTCCAAGACCTTTTGGACCGCTGGTGGGTATGTACGTGAAAGCCTTAGTCCTTGTGTTGTTTCTGTACTTTTGGTTCCTAAGAAAGATGGAAGTTGGCGTATGTGTGTTGATTGTAGAGCCATCAATAATATTACTATTCGGTATCGTCATCCTATTCCTAGGCTAGACAACATGCTTGATGAGTTGTGTGGTTCTATAATTTTCACTAAGATTGACTTATGAAGTGGCTACCACCAGATTAGAATGAAACTTGGAGATGAATGGAAAAGCGCATTTAAAACCAAATTCGGGTTGTATGAGTGGTTAGTTATGCCTTTTGGTTTGACAAATGCACCTAGCACTTTCATGCGCTTAATGAATGAGGTTTTAAGAGTTTTTATTGGTCATTTTGTGGTAGTTTACTTTGATGATATATTGATTTACAAAGCAAGTCTTTTGATGAACATATGGATCACTTACGTGCTGTTTTTAATGCCTTACATGATGCACGTTTATTTGGTAACCTTGAGAAGTGCATCTTTTGCACGGATCGAGTTTCTTTTCTTGGCTATGTTGTAACTCCACAGGGAATTGAGGTGGACGAGATGAAAATTGAAGCCATAAAGAGCTGGCCGGTTCCCCAAACCGTCACACACGGTGAGGAGTTTTCTTGGTCTTTGCAGGATTCTACCGCCGCTTCACCGTCAAAGATTTCAGCACCATTGCTGCCCCATTGCATGAGTTGATGAAGAAAGGAGTGGTGTTTCATTGGGGAGAGGCACATGAGGAGTCCTTTGACACTTTGAAGGACAAGCTTACACACGCACCATTGTTTGCAACTTCCAAATTTTGGTAAGACTTTTGAGCTAGAATGTGATGCTAGTGGACTTGGCATTGGTGGTGTTTTGATGCAAGATGGTAAACCTGTTGCTTACTTTAGTGAAAAATTACATGGTCCTGTTCTTAATTATTCCACGTATGATAAAGAATTGTATGCACTTGTCCGTTCTTTAGAGGCGTGGCGTCATTATTTGTGGCCTAAAGAATTTATTATTCATTTCGATCATGAATCGCTTAAGTATCTTCGCTCTCAAAATAAATGAATCGTAGGCATGCTAAATGGGTTGAATTTATTGAGTCTTTTCCTTATATTATCAAACATAAGAAAGGGAAGGATAATGTGATTCTTGATGCTTTGTCTAGAAGATACACATTGTTGTCTCAACTTGATTGCGGATTTTTGGTCTTCAATCCATTAAAGAACAATATGCGCTTGATCCCGATTTTAAGGATGTGTTGCTTAATTGTAGAGAGGGACACACATGGAATAAGTTTATAATCAGCGATGGGTTTTTGTTTAGAGCTAACCGCCTATGCATTCCAGTTGGTTCCGTTCGTCTTTTGTTGTTGCAGGAGGCACATGGAGGCAGATTGATGGGACATTTTGGTGCCAAGAAGATGGAGGAGGTGCTGTCCACACACTTCTTTTGGCCTAGGATGAGGCGTGATGTGGAGCGGTACGTGGCTCGGTGTGCCACATGTCAAAAAGCTAAGTCGCGTTTGAACCCACATGGTTTGTATATGCCTCTTCCTGTTCCTTCTACTCCTTAGGCAGATATATCTATGGATTTTGTGTTGGGATTGCCAAGGACTAAGAGGGGGAGGGATAGTATTTTTGTGGTGGTTGATCATTTTTCTAAGATGGCACATTTTATTCCTTGTCATAAGAGCGACGACTCTGTTCATATTGCTGACCTTTTCTTTCAAGAAATTGTTCGCTTGCATGGTATGCCTTCTACTATTGTTTCAGATCATGATGCAAAATTCTTGAGTCATTTTTGGCGCACATTGTGGAATAAATTGGGGACCAAGCTGCTGTTTTCTACAACATGTCATCCCCAAACTGATGGGCAAACTGAGGTTGTGAATCGAACATTGTCCACCATGTTGAGAGCCATTTTGAAGCGTAATTTGAAGATGTGGGAAGAGTGTTTGCCGCATGTGGAGTTTGCATATAACAGTATGGAACATTCCACCACCAAGGTAAGTCCTTTTCAGGTAGTGTATGGTTTTAACCCCGTGCTCCTATTGATCTTTTGCCTTTACCTACCACTTGAGAGAATACATAGTGATGCTAGAGAGCGTGCTGATTTTATTAAGTAAGTTGCATGAAACAACTAAAGCAAATATTGAAAGCATGAATGAAAAGTATAGAATTCTTTGGTAGTAAAGGTAGAAAAGAGATTAAACTTGAACCGGGTGATTTGGTTTGGTTACATTTAAGAAAAGATAGATTTCCTGAGCTACGTAAGTCTAAATTAATGCCAAGAGCAGCTGGTCCTTATAAGATTATTAAGAAAATAAATGATAATGCATACAAACTTGAGTTACCACCCGAGTTCGGGGTTAGTCCCACATTTAACATTGCAGATTTGAAACCTTATTTGGGAGAAGAAGATGAGCTTGAGTCGAGGACGACTCTAATTCAAGACGGGGAGGATGATGAGGACATCACTCCTTTGGATGTACCAGCTGATCCTCCAACCATCATGCAAGGTCCAATGACCCGGGCTCGAATGCGTCAACTCAATTTACAGGTGAGCTCATTCTTAAGCGATCCTTTTCATACTTTTGAGAATAGACTACTACCTAATGATGTTATCTTGCTTAGGAACATTGGAGAGGGTCAAGAGGGACTAAGAGGACGTGGAGGAGGTGATGATGACCAGCAAGGACGTCCAACACAAGCCGGAGGCCCAGTCCAACACGAATTCGAGTCTGCCTCGGCCTCCAGGACAAGTCTGCCTTAAACTGGTCGCCCAGGACGCATCCGGACTCCATTTTCGATGATCCACATATGGATGGAAAGCTAATTTGATAAGGAAGCCAATCCAAGTAGTTTCACGTCAAAATCTATTCGAAATCAACGGGAATCGTCAAAATAAGTCAGCGTCCAGAATCTGCCAGGGTGCTGCGACACCGTCTTTTGGTCCGTTGGACCATGTATCGAGTTTGGGCCCATAGGTGTAACGTCCCACCTCTCCGAGGCTGGGCCCGCTTACATCTGGCAGCTTAACTAGGATATAGACTGCCCTCACAGACCAACACTTGTCTTTTCTGCGCACTTTGTCCTCACTCGTGCGCATCCGGGAAGAACTTCCCGGTCGGTCACCCATCGCTCCAGGCAAGCACGCTTAACCTTGGAGTTCGTAAGAGATGGGCTTCTAGAAAAGAAGTTGCAACTTATTGGTACGAGTATCCTATTAATCCTATTAAGCCCTGAGCCGAGGTGTTACAATAGGGGCGCGTCCAGGGGTCTTGCACGACGCTAGAGTCTTCATAAACAGCCGCCGCCCCTCCATTAGGGTTTGGGTTTTGCTTAGATTATTCTGTCAAGAAACAGTTTTGCCGTTCTTCGGTTTGTGAGACCGCAACTCGTGAGATTAATCATACATTTGCAATTTGGTTGCGATCTTTCTTGTTCTTGCTTGTGTTCTTCGTTGCGCAGGCAGGGATTAGCCTTCTTGGCGAGGTCAACCTGGTCCGTGACTCGGTTGATAACCAGAGGAGCTGTGGTGCTAAGATTGCAGGGTTCGATCTTTCGATCTGAAGCCGGATCGGTGTGTCATTCTCCGCCACAACGATAGTTACCATCACCTGACGGAAGATCGGGATCCCCATCTCCATTAAGTGGCTACTACATCATCTCAACTCAATGATCAAGCAAGTGCAAGCAATCAAGTTTCAATACTCCAACCAACCAATATTACAAGGGATCATCCATTGGATACTATCATTGGTGATATTTCAAGAAGTGTGCAAACTAGATCAAGATTGGCTTCATTTTATGAGCATTTCTCATTTGTGTCATCCATTGAACCAAAGAAGATAGATGAAGAATTGAAGGATGTTGTTGGGTGAATGATATGTATGAAGAATTCAATAACTTCACAAGAAATCAAGTATAGGAATTAGTAGAGAGACTAAAGGGACACGATGTGATTGGAACCAAATGGGTTTTTAGAAACAAGCAAGATCAAGATGGGATAGTAGTAAGGAACAAAGCAAGATTGGTAGCATAAGGATATACACAAATTGAAGGTCTTGATTTTGGAGAAACATATGCCCCCATTGCTAGATTGGAAGCAATTAGAATCTTATTAGCCTATGCTTGTGCCCATAACATCAAGCTCTATTAAATGGAAGTCAAGAGTGTATTTCTCAATGGTTACATTAATGAAGAAGTATATGTTGAGCAACCTCCCAGTTTTGAAGATGACAAGAAGCCCGACCATGTGTATAAGTTGAAGAAGGCATTGTATGGCTTGAAGCAAGCACCTAGAGCATGGTATGACATATTGAGGGACTGCCTACTCTCTAATGGGTACATGATGGGCAATGTTGGCACCACTCTTTTCACCAAGAAGATTAGCAAAGACTTATTTGTGTTGCAAATCTATGTTGATGACATCATATTTGGATCAACCAATCAAGACTTTTGTGAAGAATTTAGAAAGATGATGGCTAATGAGTTTGAAATGTCCATGAGTGGAGAGTTAAGTTACTTCCTTAGTCTTCAAATTAAGCAATTGAAGAATGGTATATTTATGAGTCAAGGCAAGTACATCAAAGACATGCTCAAGAAGTTTGGCATGAGTGATAGCAAAGTCATTAGCACACCAATGGGGATAAATGGCAACTTGGATAGTGATGCAAGTGGCAATATGGTGGATCAAAAATTATATCGGTCTATGATTGGATGCCAACTCTATGTGACAGCATTAAGGCCGGATGTCATGTTTAGCGTGTGCAAGTTTTCAAGCCTCACTGAGAGAAAGTCATTTGAAGGCTACAAAGAGAATATTGAGGTACTTGAAGCATACACAAAATGTTGGTTTGTGGTATCCCAAAGGAGCAAAGTTTGAGCTAGTTGGTTACTCTAACTCAGATTATGCGGGATGCAAGGTTGAAAGGAAGAGCACCTCAGGCACATGTCAATTGTTGGGAAGATCACTTGTTTCATGGTCATCAAAGAAGCAAAATAGTGTTTCATTATCAACCGCCGAAGCCGAATACATATCCGACAGTAGTTATTGTGCACAAATACTTTGGATGAAGGCCACCTTGAATGACTTTAGAATCAAGTTCAAGAAAGTGACATTACTATGTGACAATGAGAGTGCAATCAAGTCAACAACCCAGTTCAACATGCAAGAACAAAGCACATTGATGTCCGCCATCATTTCATAAGAGATCACCAACAAAAAGGGGACATTTGCATTGAGAGTGTGGGCACCGAAGATCAACTTACCGATATATTCACCAAGCCATTAGATGAGAAAAGGTTTTGCAAGCTAAGGAATGAGTTGAACATATTAGATTTCTCAAATATGTGTTGATGCACCCCCACTTATATGACATGCCTCTCCTTTGAGCAATCCAAGGTAAAAGTTGATTGGCATGGCATACATCCTTGCTAAGGACATGTTTAGTGCATCTAGTCATCTTTCACATTTAATAGGCTCATTCATTAAAATAAAATGATTTTGATGTTTGTATGGTACCACTATTGCTTCTATGCTTAATTTGGTCTAGTGGTAGCATATGACATGTTTGTGGGCTTGTAAACCTAGTGTTTGATCTAGAAAATGAGCTCTAAGTGTTTAACTCAACATGGTACAAGATAA
Organism: Miscanthus lutarioriparius; assembly: GCA_904845875.1. NCBI lineage: Eukaryota > Viridiplantae > Streptophyta > Magnoliopsida > Poales > Poaceae > Miscanthus > Miscanthus lutarioriparius. Next base: position 48,130,385 of record CAJGYO010000005.1, read on the forward strand.
CCCTTATTTGGAGGTGTGAAGAAGCTTGTCCTTGGATCAAACCGAGTTAAATATCTTTGGCAAGTAATCTAGAATGAACCAAATTTAGGAAAATGATCCTCACCCCATTGATTGACATTGATAATCTCAACCTATTTAAAATTAAACCTTTGTGGTCACTGATGACAAATGGGGAGAAATAGTGTACAAAGATAGTGAAAAGATAACAAAGGGGGAGAAATTGAGAAATTGACATAGGGGGAGAGATATGACAAAGAAAGGGATCAATTAAAATTTTGAGCACACAAGTAGGGAGAGCAAGCTCATAAACTTGGTGGCTGCATTTGAATGTGCATTTCATATGTTTGCTTGCATGGCACAAGTTTTAAATTTCAATATTTATGCTTGTGTGGTATATGCTAGTTATAGGATTGAATGATGAAATGAAAAACTAGCATGCATAGGTTAAGAAACTAGACTTATGTTCATTTTTATGGAAACTAGACCCTTGCTTCTAATGTTGATCTCATGGGATATTCTAGTTTTTGTGCATGTCTAGTTACTAATGGTGCTAAGGATGGTATATTGGTGCACTTCGATTGGTATCACGCTTCAAAGGTCCATCTTTTATACCTTAGCATCATTTGGTAGACATTGTCTCTTATATTTCCTATCTAAGCATTTGTGCAAGCTACAATCCAAACTCTTAGCACCTATGTAGGGGGAGCAATTGCTACCATATGGGATTCATGAAACTTATCCATATCCTTTTACACATGGTAAATATGCTTGGGCAAGCAATATGGATTCAATTAAATTTCAATTCATATCTTTGTGTAAGGGTTGTCATCAATTACCTAAAAGGGGGAGATTGAAAGCTCTAGTTTGGTTTTGGTGAATTGATGAAACATGTCGGGGCATGTCGGGGAATAATACTAGGGTACCCAAAGAGGAGGGGCTAATGGTGATTATACGTTAATCCATCCAAGCAGTCAAAGTTGCGACTATAGCCCCAACTGACATCGAGGCCGCGGGCTCCGCCTCGCCCGACCTCTGGCCACGTGCTCTGCCTCGCCCAACCCCAAGGTCATGTGATCCGCCTTGCCCGACCTCTGGGGGTGAGCTCTGCCTTGCCCGACACCGAGGCCACGGGCTCCGCCTCACCCGACCTTCGCCTCGCCCGACCTCTGGGGATGGGCTCTGCCTCGCCCAACACCGAGGCCATGGGCTCTGCCTCGTCCAACCTCTAAGGGCGAGCTTCGCCTCGCCCAACCCCAAGGTCGTGCGATCCTCCTCGCCCGACCCCAAGGTTGTGCGATCCACCTCGCCCGACCTTTGGGGATGGGCTCCACCTTGCCCGACACTAAGGCCATGGGCTCCATCTCGTCCAACCTCTAAGGGAGGGATCTGCCTTGCGCCAACCCAAAGGTCGTGCAATCCGCCTCGCACGACCTTTGGGGATGGGCTCCGCCTTGCCTGACCTATAAGGGTGGGATCCGCCTCGCCCAACCCCTGAGGGTAGGCTTCGCCTCGCTCGATGTCTGAGGGCTAGCTTCGCCTCGCCCGATCCCTCGAGCATGGCTCCTAACGGAAGCTCATGCCATTGCCAACCACTATGGGCTAGAAAGTACAACCCAAGGTCAAACTTCTAGCATCGTCTAGGGAGCAATCACATCTCAACATGACCCATCCCCATGACATGTCATTCTAGGGAACTCACATTGCCCACAGTGATGGACGTGTGGTCACTATGCTGTCCACTCCCTGTACGACCGCTGATCGACACGTTGGTTCGCCGCGCCACCCACCGGGCGGAATGGGGTGTCACAACCCGCTGACAATGCTAGAACATGGCATCATTGGTGGATAGGTGCTTGGCAAGGAGCTGTCCTTGTCACCACCTGCTGTGTCAGCATGACCAGCACAGAGGAAAGGAGAGGCCCGATGACCCTAAAGGACTTTCTCTCTCTCTCTCTCTCTCTCATTCTCCTAATTTCTCCCACTGTAACCCGTGCTTTCCCTTGGCCAATAAAAGGGAAAGTAGGGCATCCCACTAAGGGGCATCACAGGAGAACTCATCGCACCACATCAGATCAAAACCACTAGCATCGAACCTCGAATACATAGCCGAGCAGCGACCGAGCTCTCGGTACCCATTCGTTCTTTCCACCAAAGACTTGGGACTTGTCCCTCTCTCGCCTATTTGTAACCCCTACTACAAACTTTTTAGTGCTAGTATAAACCTCGTGTCCTCTTAGCACACCATCTGAGCCAGACACGCAATATTAGAAATTTACTTGTTGGTGTTTACTCGAAGCATCGACAGTTGGTGCGCCAGGTAGGGGCCTTTTGCGCGTCTCGACATCAACATCAGGCCTTGGATGGCTAGTCACAACATCACCTAGGTCTCAGGCATGCACATGCGTTTGAGGACCTAGACTTCATTATCATGATAGAGGGAGAGCTGGCGCGAGCACCCATCATCATTCAACCTCTCCAATCCATCGGCCTCGACGCGATCACCAAAGCGCTTGAGGAGCTATGGCTACATGCACCAGTGGCTCACGCCCCTAGGAGCAGCTAGCTCCTCGGCTTTGACTACGGAAGGTTAGAGCGCCAGCTCGACGCCTTCTTGGGACCCCGACCATCCCAGGAGGACCTATGCCACCTCACTCTCTCATTTGCCAATGTCATGACATAGCTCGCCGGGGGAGAGCCCCTCTTCTCAGAATACCTCATCCGAAGTGCCCCGATAGTACTTCCGTTCGGTCTCTGCAATGCCACAGAGACCGTTGGCCACCTTGTGGCACCACGCATGCCTCCATCCCCCACGAACGACGAGTTCATGGGGGTGACTGAATACATCGCGGAGTCTTTCCATGACCTCCTCGCAGGAGAAATAGAGTCACCCTCCACCTCTGACTCCAGCAGGGGAAGCCATCACCCTCTCATGAATGTTTCATGGTAGGTACCCCCGATGGACATGTTGAAAACATCCACAAGGAGGAGGCTACCCCAACGAACGGCCTCAATGACGAGGTCGAGGAAGATGCAGGGGCCCCACCCCACCTGCGGGTGGAGTAGCTGAAGGCCCGGTGTTGAGAGGTCGAGGAAGCATGACTCTAGCTCGAGCAGGAACGCGCGGAGTTCGATCCTGTGATCGAGCGCCATGGAGACAGTGGGCACGCATGCGCCATGCCTCATGACATGAACCAGAGGATCATTGAGGATGATGAAGCCCTGCCACACTTCGCCCAGGTGAGCCAGAACATCGCTGCTATGGTGGCCTTGCTCCGTGCGCTTCCAAGGGCCGTGATGCCCGATGAGCGTCAGGCCCATCACAAGATTCACACGCTGCTTGAGCGTGCGGTGGCGTAGCAGGCCCAGAGCTCGCTGTCTCGGTGATGCGAGCTCAATGCCAGCCAGCACATGCCCTTAGAGTGACTTGACAAGGCTGCATCAGTCCACCAAGCACAGCAAGGCTACAGGCCACGCGTCACGGTTCTAGTGCATGAGCACCTCGGCCGCAACCATGATGCGCGCAACACCCTCGACGCCCGCAAGCGTACCTGCGGCGATGCGGGGGAGGGGGCTAGAGGTGGCTACCACCCTCGATGTGGTAGATGCTACGACAATGGCGAGGACCAAAGCCCGAGCCCCGGCCTAATGGGACCTTAGGCCTTCAGCTGACACATCCTCAACGCCGCCTTCCCACCAAGGTACCGACCACCAATCAACATCATGAAATACTCTAGGGAAACAAACCCCAGACTATGGCTCAAGGATTATTGGCTTGCCTGCCAAGCCGGTGGGGCAGATAATGATGATTTCATTATCTGCAACCTTCTATTGTTCCTAGCTGATTCAGCACGGACATGGTTGGAACTCCTTCCGCCCAATAGAATCCAAAGTTGGGCGGACCTAAAAGAGATCTTCATGGGGGACTTCCAGGGCATGTACAAGCATCCTAGGAACCCATGGGATCTCAAGAACTATCGGCAGAAGGCTGGAGAGACCCTCTGTGGGTACATCCAGCGCTTCTCTAGGTAGTGCAACGAGCTGCCTAACGTCATCGACGCCAACGTTATAGGAGCTTTCCTATCCGGGACCACCTATGAGTCCCTAGTTCCCAAGCTAGGATGTAAGGGCCCACGAACCACCAAGGAACTCCTTGACATCGCCACCAGCCATGCCTCGGGCGAGGAAGCGGTCAGAGCAATCTTCGACCACCTCAAAGGCTAGGTGAAGTAGGACAAGGACGCCGGGGAGGGCGCCTCCAACCATCCCATCAAAAAGAAGAACAAGCAGCGGCGCGAGGGCTTGCTTGTGGCCACCGCCGACCATAGAGGGGGTTAGAAGCCCGCAGAGGGTACTCCGAACCACTTTGAGAAGCTACTCGAGGGGCCATGCTCGAACCATGCCATCCCCGTCAAGCATCTATACAAGGACTACAGCCTCATGAAGCGGTTCTTGTCCAGAGGCTCCAATAAAGGGGAGCATAGGAAGGACCCCGACCCGACCATGGATGATGCTGAGGGGAAGGATGGTGGCTTTCTGATACTGGATGGATGCCTCATGATCTTTGGAGGATCGGAGGCCTATGACTCCAAGCGCCGCTAGAAGCTCGCTCGCCATGAGGTCTACACGGCCAAGCCAGCCATGCCTTCCTTCCTTCGGTGGTCAGAGGCTACCACAACCTTTGATCAGACCGACCACCCAGAGAGCGTCCCGCAACCAGAGAGATACCCGCTTGTGGTCAACCCAATCATCGGCATGAAGCGGCTCTCCAAGGTGCTGATGGATGGAGCTAGCGGCCTCAACATCATGTACACTAAGATGCTCGATGCCATGGGCATTGACCGATCGCGCATCCGGCCGACTGGAGCGCCTTTCCACAGCATCGTGCCTAGAAAGCAGGCCATGCCACTTGACACCTTCGGGGATCCATCCAATTATAGGACAGAGACCCTCACCTTCGAGGTGGTTAGGTTCCATGGAACCTACCACGCCATCCTAGGATGACCATGCTATGCGAAGTTCATGGCTATCCCCAACTACACCTAACTAAAGCTAAAGATGTCGGGCCCAGGTAGGATCATCACCATCGACACCTCCTTCCAGTGCGCCTATGAGTGCGAGGTCGAGTGCTGCGATCATGTTACGGCAATCGTTGCCTCCAAGGAACTTGCGGCCATCAAGAAGGAGGTCGCCGACAAAACACCCGACCACCAGCGGTTGGTCGGGTCTTTTAAGCCAGTGGAGGATGCTAAGGAGGGCCTCATAGACCTTAGTGGCTCCAAAAGCAAAGTGGTGCGCATTGGCACCACGCTTTCCTCCAAATAGGAAAGCACGCTTGTTGACTTCCTCCTCACCAACGCTGACATCTTTGCGTGAAAACCCTCAGACATGCCAGGCATTCTGAGGGAAGTCACCGAGCATGGTTTGAAGGTCAGGCCAGGCTCCAAGCTGGTGAAGCAATGCCTGCATCGCTTCGATGAGGGGAAACGTAGGGCCATTGATGAGGAGATCACAAAGGTTTTTCATGGCTCGGTTTATCAAGGAAGTGTACCACCCTGAGTGGTTAGCCAATCCCATTCTTGTATGAAAGAAGAGTGGGAAATGGAGGATGTGTGTTGACTACATGGGTCTCAACAAGGCGTGCCCAAAGGATCCATTTCCTTTACCACGCATAGACCAAGTAGTTAACTCAACCTCAGGGTGCAAAACCCTTTGCTTCCTAGATGCATACTCTAGGTACCATCAGATCACGATGAAAGAGTCCAACCAGCTCACAACGTCTTTCATCACCCCGTTTGGATCATTCTGCTATGTCATGATGCTGTTCGGTCTAAAGAATGCTGGGGCTACGTACCAACGTTGTATGCTCAAGTGTTTTGGGGACCTCATCAGGCGGACCATTGAGGCCTATGTGGACGACATCGTGGTTAAGTCCAAATAGGCTGACCAACTTGTAGCTCGCCTAGTATAGACCTTCTCAAGACTCTAAGCAAACGACATTAAGCTCAACCCCGAGAAATGCATTTTTGGGGTCCCGAGGGGTATGCTACTTGGTTTCATCGTCTCCGAGTGTGGCATTGAAGCCAACCCGGAGAAGATCTCGGCCATCACAAGGATGGGCCTAATTCAGAATGTAAAGGGGTACAATGAGTTATTAGATGCCTCGCCGCGCTTAGTCGCTTCATCTCGCGCCTCGGCGAACGAGGTCTCTCCCTTTATCGGCTTCTGAAGAGGGCCAACCACTTTGTATGGAGGTCCGAGGCCCAAGAGGCACTTGACATGGTCAAGTAGCTTTTGACGAAGGTCTCGATCCTGGTTCCTCTGATCGATGGAGAACCGCTTCAGCTCTACATTGCAGCCACCACACAAGTGGTCAGCGGTGCCTTGGTGGTGGAGCGAGAAGAAGAGGGGCACGACCTCAAAGTACAACACCCCGTGTAATTCATTAGCGAGGTCTTGTCCAATTTAAGACTTGCTACCCCCAAATCTAGAAGCTCCTGTACGTCGTCCTCATCGCCAAGAGCAAGCTATGTCACTACTTCAAGTCACATCCGGTGACGGTCGTGACATCCTTCCCCCTCGGTGAGGTCATCCAGAACTAGGATGCCACAGGAAGAATCACGAAGTGGGCACTCGAGCTAATGGGTCAAGGCATTGCGTATGCCTCCTAGACGTCCATCAAGTCCCAAGTGTTGGTTGATTTTGTTGTAGAGTGGACCGAGGTCCAAATGCCACCACCAGTCATCGACCAAGAGTACTGGATGATGTACTTCAATTAGTTGTTGATGAAGAAAGGCGCCGGTGTAGGACTAGTCTTTGTTTCACCCCTTGGGGTATGCATAAGGTACATGGTCCACATCCATTTACCCTCCTCCAACAATGTGGCCAAATATGAGCCACTCATCAATGGCTTGTGCATCGCCATCGAGCCCAGTATCTGACACCTCGACATCCAGGGCGACTCCCAGTTGGTCATCGACCAAGTCATGAATTAGTCAAGCTGCCACAATACTAGGATGGCTGCATACTGCCGAGAAGTCCACCAGCTAGAGGACAAGTTCAATGGCCTCAAGCTCAATCACATCCTGAAGCGTCTCAATGAGGCGGCTGATGCGCTGGCGAAAGCGTCATCCGATCGAGAGCCAGTGCCAAAAGGCATCTTCACCAGTGATTAGCACCAGCCCTCGGTCCGCTACGAGGAGCTGGAACAAGCTGGTGGCGGACTGCCTGCTCTGGGCTCAGGAGCTAACCAGCCATCGGCTCCATCCGACCCCAAAGTCATGGCGCTCGACGAGGATCCAACGATAGAGCCTAACCCTCTGGTCGACTGGAGGGCACCTTACCTCAACTACCTCCTCTGTGAGGCGCTACCGATGGACAAGACAGAAGCTCAGTGGCTCGCGCATTGCGTCAAGTCTTTCATCCTTGTTGAGGGTGAACTCTACAAGCGAAGCCACACCGGGATCCTACAGCGTTGCATCCCTATCGAACAGGGGAAGCAGCTGTTGAGCAACATCCACGGTGGGGTCTATGGTCACCATGCCGTGCCGAGGACCCTAGTTGGAAACACATTCCGTCAAGGTTTCTACTGACCGACCATAGTAGCCAACACCGAATAGATTGTGCGCACCTGCAAAGGGTGTCAGTACTACGCTCGGTAGACCCACCTACTAGCCCAAGCGCTCCAGACGATCCCCATCACGTGGCCATTCACGGTCTAGGGGCTCGATCTGGTCGAACCCCTCAAAAGGGCGCCCAGGGGCTACACCCACTTGCTTGTCACCGTAGACAAGTTTACAAAGTAGATAGAGGCTCGGCCGATCTCCACGATCAAGTCCGAGCATGCCGTGCTGTTCTTCCTCGACATTGTCCATCGCTTCGGAGTCCCAACAGCAATCATCACGGACAACGGTAGGTAGTTCACCGAAAAGAAGTTCCTCTAATTCTACGATGAATACCACATCCGCGTCGACTGGGCCACCATGGCGCACCCCCGCACGAATGGGCAGGTCGAGCATGCAAACGGCATGGTCCTATAGGGCCTCAAGCCTAGGATCATCAACTGGTTAAACAAGTTTGGCAGACAATGGGTCACCGAGCTTCCCACGGTGCTCTGGAGCTTGAGGACGACCCCAGCCAGGCCATTGGCTACACGCCATTCTTCATGGTCTACGGTTTTAAGGTTGTCTTCCTGATCGACCTCGACTATGGAGCACCAAGGGTCAGGGCGTACGACGAGCAGGGAGCCGAGGCGTTCCTTGAGGATGACATGGACTAGCTAGATGAAGCACGCGATGTTGCCCTCCTCTGCTTGGCCAAGTACTAGCAAGCGTTACGCCTGTACCACAGCCGACGAGTGCGGGATTGGGCCTTCAATGTCGAAGACCTAGTTCTCCATCTCATCCAGAGCAGTAAGGACCACCACAAGCTCTCTCTTTGCCATGGGAGGGACTGTACATCATCGTGGAGGTTCTTCGACCAAGCACCTACAAGCTCAAGAATGCCTAGAATATCGAGCAACTACGTCGCTTCTACCCTTAATAAACGCACACTTTCTCTTATCAGTTTCACTATCGAACTCCCTAACCTTTAGTGACACCCGACCCTAGCAACGGTGGGGGGTCGGGCCTTGCTCAGGGGTTAATAAGAGCATATCCATCCGGTAGACAGTCTCTACGTTCGACCCTTTCTCACGATTAAGGCCCAAAAGCGAAGTTTGCGGAAACAAACGCTGAGTAAAACTGGTCGGACTGTGAGAAACCTACGCCTCGGCGGCTACGACGCCTTTGCTCACCAGCGTGATCAGAGTTTTCTTTCTGCACCCTAGGCTTTTTTGGCCTTAGTCACAAAAAGTGTCGATATGCGTTTAAGAGTCTATCCGCCTAGCGAACATTATCCGTGCCTGACCCCCTCTCACGTTAAGACCTAGGAGCTAGGGTTGTAGGAACAAGCTCTGAGTATAACTAGTTGGACTACGAGAAACCTACACCTCGATGGCTACGGCACCTTTGCTCACTAGTGTGATCAGAATTTGCTCACTCGCACCCCGAGCTTTACGACCTTAACGACGGAAAGGGTCGGAATGCACTAACCTTTTTATATGAAAGGGGGAGAAGGGCTAAAAACTGTTTGGCCATAACAAAATCTAAGAGCTTGTCTATTTATTACAAGTTTGCTGCCTGGCTTGTCTACCTAACCAAATTCTTGTGTGGGATGTTCTCATCCCCTATATCCATAGGTAAGTCCTGTCCCAGCAGGTAACACAAGTCGATCGGACAGTTTGGCCACTGCCGAGGAATGGGTAGGGAGCAGCAGGATGCCCCACGGGTTATGCTGACCCTGTCATGAATGACGGACCTAGATTCAGCTTGAGCATGTCCGATAAGAGCTCCCCGAACCCATCACTCTTACCATCGAGGTAAATCTTGTGCCCAGGTCGATCGAACGGCTTAAAGTCGCTGCCGAGAGATGGGCCACCCTTACTTTACGCACATTAGTTTTGCTATCGAGCGTCCAACCCCAGCAATGGCAGGGGGTTTGGCATCACTCGAGGGCTAGCAAGAGTGTCTATTCGGTAGACATTCTCTATGCTTGACCCCTCCTCACGTTAAAAAACTAGAGGCAAGGTGTCCGGAGACGAGCACTAAGTAAAGCTAGTCGGACTATGAGACACCTACGCCCCAATGGCTATGACGTCTTTGCTCACCAGCGTGATTAGAGTGTTTGTCCCCACACCTCGAGCTTTAGCCTCCACCTTCTCGGGAAGGGTTTGGAGGGGCCCACCTATGGAATCTCCATCGAGGAGAGGCCGGTAGGTCACCCAAATCGATCGAACAGCTCGGGACGCTGCCGAGCGATGGATAGGGAGTGGTGGGATACCCCATGTAGGTTACGCTGGCTCTATCACGAGCGTCGAACCCGGACCCCACATGGACATATCCGGTAAGAGCTCCCCGAACCCGTCCCTCGAGCCATCAAGGTAACTTTATCGATTCCCACTTTACTTTTCCAATACATAAACATTCATTCATCCATTCTCATGAATGCATTCATACATTCATCCATACATCCAAGCATTGCATATGTAGTTATTACAGCACAACGCTTCACATCGCGTCATGAAGCGGTAGTCGTCTCATTCGACATGAGCGATGACCGACCGAGGTTTGAAGGCCAGCCCATGAAGGGCTCGAGGCCACCTCGCATCAAACAGAGCCAGGGGTGAAAAACTTAGATGAGCCCTAGTGGCCTTGCCCCACCCCACTCAGAAGCGAACAGGGACATCTAGACCTTTCTAGTTTAATCCTAACCTCAAGCCAAGCCCATAGAATCTCCATCGAGGAGAGGCCAGCGGGCCACCTGAATTGCTTCGAAGTGACTTGGGCATCTACTGGGAGGCGGGTTAAGGAGTAGTGGAATGCCACATGAGGGCTATTCCAACCCCATCAGTGGATGACGGACCCGGATTCCACTCGGATGTGCCCATTAGTGAGCTCACCGAGCGCGACACTCGAGCCATCGAGGCAAGTGTCATTATCTCAGCCCCTCTAGTTGCAAAAACCGAGGATGGGGTGACGCATGAAATCTAGCCGACCCCTATCGACCCCCATGGGGCTCGGGGGCTCGAGCCACCGACCTGAAATTAGGAGACCAGGGTTCGAAGGCCAGCCCACGAAGGGCTCGAGGCCACCTCACGTCGAACAGAGCCAGGGGAGAAAACATAGATGAGCCCCAGCGGCCTTTGCCCGACCCACTTAGAGGCAGACAGGGTCATCTCGACCTTCTCATTCGATCCTAACCTCGAGCCAGGCCCATAGAATCCCCATTGAGAGGAGGCCATCGGCCCCTGAGTCACCCACCAGAAGGTAGGTTAAGGAGCAGTGGAATGCCCCATGAGGGCTATGTCGACCCTGTCACGCAAGATGGACACGGATTCCACTTGAACATGCCTGTTAGTGAGCTCATTGAGCATGTCACTCGAACCATCAAGGCAAGTTACGTTACCTCAACCCCTCCGGTTACGAAAACCGTGGATGGGGCGACGATCACAAATATGAGCCAACCCTCGATCGGACCCTTGCTACATGCGGGGGCTCGAGGAAATTTGGACTCGCAAGGAGACCAAACGCTGCGGTGGTAGAATAAAACTCAGATCCTAGGGAGGGGGTACGCACGAAAACAAGAGACGCTTTCTCCTACTAGTTTCACTATCCTCTCCTCGATCTTTAGTGACACCCGACCCTAGCAACGACAAGGGGTCAGGTCTCACTCGGGGGCTGATAAGGGTATAAATACACCCTTTCTGAAACAGTCGCCATGCCCTACCTCTTCCTCACGTTAAACCTAGTGGCAAGGTCTACAGAAACGAACGACTGAGCAAGGCTAGTCGGACTATGAGAGACCTACGCCTCAGCGGCTATGGCATCTTTGCTCACCAGCATGATCAGAGTTTCCATCCTATACCTTGGGCTCTACGATCTTAACAAATAGAAGGGTCAGAATGCATTAACCCCTTTTTCACACATAAAAAGGGAGGAAAAACAAATTCAATCAAACGAAATGAAATGATGAATTTGTTTTTACGATAGACAAGGGTCAGCACTTGTCCGCTGATTACAATAATGATCATCTAACCTATCTGACTAACTAGCCCCTCTGGGGGAGAACTATGTCTTCTGTCCTATCCGCCAGGTCCTGAGAAAGGGGAGCCACCGCCGCTTCCATCTCCTCTAGCTCATAGACTTAATAGCCAGGCACGAAGCCATGGCTCATTGCCTCCAGGTCGATGCTGTCCCCATAATGAGAACGAGCAATCATGAAGGATTGATTAACCCCAGCTCGAAGGGCATTCCTCTTGAGCTGGCGCACCCAAGCCATGATCTTGATAGCATGGGCCATGAGGGAGCTGGTCCCCTCCAACCGCACCACCTGAAGGTCATAGCAGACCACTCTGAGGGCTTTGCTCAGGATACCAAGCTCATCGCTCTCCACCTAAATATTCTTCCTAGCCTCAGCAAGTTCCATGGCCAGCCCGATAGAGGCGCTCTCGGCCTCTAGCTTCTAGGCTGTCACGTTTCCGAGCTTGGCCTAGAGGGAGCCAACCTTCTACTGTGCACCATCGTGCTCTTGGCAAGCCTAGTCACACTCTCGGATGGCCTGGTCATGCTCCTTATGAGCTGCGCCACGCTCCAAGCGAATCCTCTCTGCAGTTTGGATCAGCTTATCCCGCTCCTTGTGCAGCCACACGATCACCGCAGCTTCTAGGCTCGCCCTCTTCTCCAGAGCCAATAGTTTCTCCTCAGCCCCTAGCTTTAGCTCCCTTTCCTTGTCAACCTCGGCTAGAAGGTCAAGGATACGCTGGCGAGTCTCGGCATCCTTCTAGAGTAGCTCGTCCCTCTACTTCCTGACCTTGGTGGCCTCCTTGTTGTCCCTTCGTGACCTCACCGATAGGGCCTCAAATGTCGTCTCAGCCTCATCAGCATGCCGACGGGCCTCGGCCACCCATGACCAAAGACTGCCTACCTCCTCAGCAAGGGGACTTAGCTCAGCCACCTTCTGCTGGGTAGCAGCAAGCTGAGCCATCACCTCCCCACGCAGTCACGCCTCCTCAATGAGGCGGTACTAGTTTTCCTTCTGCTCATGAAGGAACCGTGACTTCCCCTGGCTACGAGCGATGAGGGACTAAAAGAATACGACGGTTAGAACATAGAAATATGCAGAGAAAGGAAAGGGCGAGAAGCAGGTTCAAGCAAATACCTAGCCAGCGGGAACGACAACATTGGCCAAGGCACCCTGGGCACGGTCCAGGGCTTCGAGCACGGACGTGACTCCCACGTCGAGGCTCTCCCGCTCCATGCTCTCGATGGAGTTATTGAGGGTGAAGAGCGTTGATGCTAGGTCCTATGAATTTGTCCACCGGAGCAGGGGATCGCCCCACATAGGGGAGTCACCGCCCACCGATGTTAGGGCTAGAGATGCCTCCCCACCAGCTCCAAGCGCCGCTAAGCCCTCTCACCATGATGTTCCCGCCGAGATGCCCCCTCCGACAATGGAAGGGGTCAGCAGTATGGGCGTTGACCTCTCTCCTAGCACCACGACGTCCGAGGACCCCTTGGCTATGTCCCCCTCCATCTAGCCCACGCTAGACCCCGTCGCCTAGGCTGCCGACAGCATAGGTCGAGTCGATACCTTAGGTGTCACCGCGATAGCGTCCGGCTATGACTCGCCTATCATAGCCACCGCCACCACTACCTGCGTTGGTGGGGTCATGACCAGCTGTGTCACGCCTACCACGGTCGGCGTCATGAGCGCGGTTGGTAGCCCCATCTGCCCCGTCGTTGGTAGCGGTATCGCCGCCATCACTAGCTACTGGCGACCTTCGAAGGCACCCCTTGGGCCCCCACATCCGCTCGTCCCACCGAGGGCACAAGCGCCGCCGTGGGCAGTGCTTGTTCGGCTGAAGATGCTGTTGCACTGGCGCCACTCCAGCCCAAAATGAGGCCAGCATGAGTCGATGGCTACTGCCTCATTTGGAGGGAAATGCTCTTCTTTGGCGCCAGCACCAAAGCATTACGCTGCCTCCCGACGCTGCAAGAAACAAAAAACATAAGTCATGATGAAATCCACCCAAAATAGAGGAAGTAGGGGAACTGATAACTTACCTCAGCACCGTCGAGCGGCATATACGTTTCGGGGATGAACCCCTCGACCTCAGGTTCGCCTCATCGGGGTGAGGCCGCTTCGAGCCCACCCCCTGCTCCTAGGCAAAGGGGCTCAGTCCCCTTGACTCTTGCAGTGTGGCAGCGGAGTCACCTACCTCCACCGACATCTCAAACACGGCGACAGAGCTGCCCGCCCCTGTTGACTCCTGAGGGAGGCTGACAGTACGTCCCGCCTCCACCGGCTCCTCGAGCGTACCCTCCCCTCCATGGAACAGAAAGGGTCCTGACTCCTACAAGGGTGAACCACTACCTGTCAGCGCATCTTCATTCTCCAGGATGCCCCACTCAACATCATCGGCTACCTCCTTGTCATCATCATCGCTGTCGGTGTCCTCCCCCCATTCCCGCGCTTGCAGCTTCCATGCCTTTTCCTCCTCTTGTCCTCCTTTGCTTTCCTCAGCCGCTCGCCCTTGGTGCAATTTGCTACCCTCACAAATGAATCCCTTGGCAATGAAGCCAGGTGATCCATGAAGATGAGGTCCCTCGGCTGGTCCTGTCCCCCTCAAAGTTAGTATCAAGTGGTCGGGAAATCAATTGAAGAAAAGACACGAAAAGGGGAAACTTATGAAGACGACGTGACCGGGCTCTAGCCGCATTGGAGGATGCGTCGGCACCGGATAAATGAAGTCAAGGGGGGTGTTCATGTCATCCTATGAGGGCTCCATCGCCTCCTTAATCCGTTGCGTGATCTCGAAGTTGGGAAGTGCCCCCTCGACGAGCGCTGTTCCGTCAAACGATGCCTCGGGCGCCATCGCATAAAGCGGGAGCACGCGCGTCATCAGTGGCGCCACCCTCCATGCGTGGTAGGCCCCAATGACACCCAACCCCTTCAAGCCTTTCTCCTTAAGGATCTCAATGGCGGCGATATGGTCCTAGATTTTCTTCTTGTCCTTATCTAGGACGCCCCACTTCCTCCATGACTCCGGGGCCTCTTTGATCAGGTGCCCGGTGAACTCCGGTAGGGCGGTAGTGGTGTCGTTCTTGAGGTAGAACCACTACAAGCACCACCCCTTGTTGGATGTCGATAGCCGCATCGGCGGGTACTCGTCGACCCGATTGTTCTAGAGCTAGATGCCGGCGCACCCCATCGGCATGTGTAGCTCCTACCTGCCGCTTTTCTCCCTCTTCTTTCAGGAGGGTGATGGCAAAGAAGTACCTCCAGAGATTGAACTAGGGGCTGATCCCTAGGAATCCCTCGCACGGGGCGACGAACGTCGCCATGTGCTGGATCCCATTGGGATTGAGGTGCTGCAACTCGATCTTGTAGTAATGAAGTGGCCCCCAAAGAAATCTGTGGGCGAGGTAGCTAACCCACGCTCATGGAAGTGCACGAACAACACCACGTAGCCGTCGGCGGTGATGGTAGATCCTCCTCACCGGGCAGCAGCCAGGACTCGACCGAGGTCCGCGCCGGAGAAGGCCACGACGGGCGAGGCCCTCTATGCGCTGGAAGGTGATGTCAGTGGCACCATGGATCCATTAGAAGATGGGGGCAGGTGGATGCAAGCTCAACGGTGGCGGGGACATAGATGCAGGAAGCCTAGGCGATTGGCGGTGGCGGTTGTAGATGCGAAGGCAAGAAGGCAAGGTATGAAACTCGGGGGGCAAACCCTTTGGTTTTATAGGGGTGACGGGCGTGAGGAAACCAACCGCTCGCCTAGATCTCTACGCCTGCCATGATCTACCACAATGTCATGCCGTGGGATATGCGCATGCAATCTCTATCCGTTCCCTCGAAAAACTCACCGGACATTTTGCCTCTCCGGACAGGTCACGACTGTAACACCCCGAGTATTTTAAATACTAAAACCTGCCATGTCATCATATGCATTGTACATCATTTCGTATTAGTGAAAACTTTGATATGCATACATTAAAACAAGTTTACATTTATGTTATATGTGTTGCCTTGTATGGTTGAATCAATTTCAAAACAATTGTGTTGATTTGGATTTCGAAAACCCTGATTTCCAATGATTTGTTTTACCCTGAAAAACCTAATTTAAAATTGAAGTACATTTTGGGGTTGAGCCTTAAAGCAAAAATGTAGAGCTTGTCGTGTTGTACAAAGTTGGTTTTTGGAGTTTTCAAAGTTGTTTAGAAAATTTTGAAGTGATTTGAAAAGGCGTAATTCTTTAAATGTCCCATTTTTGAATTCAAACTTTCATTTCAAAATGTAGACCGAATTAGGGGGTGGTTATAAAAGCAAAGTTGTAGAACTTTAAATTCTGAGTAACTTTTATTTTTGGAGATTTTTGAGTTGTTACATAAATTTGGGAGTAATTTGAAGATTTTAGCAAATGGTAATTCTGTAAATATGGGGAACAGTAGCCACCGAAGCCACCTCATCGCCGGTGACCTTCTTCTCTGTTCCAGGCGCGCGCGTGGCCATCCTTGGCTTCGTGCTGGCACGGGAAAGGCCCTTACGTGGCTTCTCCTTGCTTCTGAGCCGCTCTATAAGGACTTCACCGTCGCCGTTTTTCGCCGCTCTCCTCCTCTGTTTTCCAGTCGCCATCGCCGCTGCTCCGTCGTGCGTTTGCCATCGCCGTAGTGCCTCCACCATCTCGGCAAAGCTTGTTCTAGCTCTTCCTACTCGTTGCACACCTAGCCAATCGAGTCTTGGTGCCTGATTCCGCCGGGAACCCGCTATGCGCGCCTTTCTTCCTCGCAGCCGACAACCTCACCGTTGTGCTTGCGCCATCGTGGCCAGCGCTCTCCGGTGAGCCGTTGCTCTTGCTCAGTGTACCTCTAGCTTCGCCTTGTTCCTATGATGCTCTATGACTGGTTTATTGCTCCTTTTGTCCACCGTAGTCACCGGAGCACCACCATCGCCGTTGCTCGCACCGCCGTGGCCGCTGTGACCGTCAACCAGCATCTCCGTTGATCCTCCGACCTCGCTCTTTGCTCCATCGCGTTCAGGGTGAGCTACTGATCCTTTCCAAGCACTTAGTTTAACTACTACCGGTCTCACATTACCGGCGTAGCGCAGCCGCATCACCGTGTCCGCCATGGATGGCGTCAAGCTCGTGCCTCGCTGCAATTGCTCAAGCTAGTGCCTTCAATTGATGCGGGGTGGTGTGGGGAGTGTTTTGGTACCTTCGCTGTGGCCGGAGACCTCGCCGTCGGTGAGATTTCGCCGGTCAGCGCGTCATCGCCGTAGTCAGCGCTGTAGGTTGGGGATGACCGGTGGGGACGGGCTGTTAGTGACTCAATGTTTGAAAATGAAATTTTCAATTTTCAGAGATGAATGAATAGTGTATGTTTTTGTTATTTTTGTGTAGATTTATTTACAGCTCCAAAAATTATGAAACTTTTTGTGTGACTTCTCTGTGATGTATATTAATTAGGCAAAATATGAAATGTTGATTTTATGTAATTTTTGAATGTGATAAAAATTGCTCAATTAATTAATAAATGAGTTTCCATGAATTTTCTAGGCTTATTATTTATCCAAAAATTATGAAAATTGTTTTGCCAGTTAGTTATCATGAGATGAATATTTACAAAAATTTTGGACTCAATTGGAATAAGTTGATTTATTTCATAATTATTAATTAAATAATTAATTCATAAAAGCAAATAGTAACCTTTGATGATTTAGGTTTGGTTTGAATTTTGGATTGAGTGATGACCTTGGGACATTGGTTGGTAATAATCCTTGGCAATTGAATTAAGTGTTATGAAAAAGGTGTAGTTAGTTTGACTTGTAACTGTACCGCGAAGGAAGTTGTATTCAAGTTGTTAATTTTGCATCCATCATCGAGCATCATGTTTTATATCTCGCATCATGTTAAACATGGCATTGTTACTACGTGTAGTGAACGAAGGTGAGCACGTGGTAGTTAATCAAGTTGTGGAAGAAGTTAATTCGCCTGTTGAGGTCGGGTTTGATAATTGTGGAACGACTCCGAAACCTAACTTTTCCGTCAACGAAGGCAAGCCCCAGATGCATTTAAACCTACCTTGTGTTTTACAAATTGTTTTTGCTTTTGTTTTTCTTTACTGCATTAAGTGATTAGGAGTTAAGTGAAAACCTAATTGGTGCATTACCAACCTTGTTTTTTTTCATATCTACCCTGTTACCAGTTTTAATTCGTATATGCCTAGTTGTGCTTAGCTATGCTTAGAACGATGAAAGTCGGGTGATTACCTGTCATCTACAAGTTTTAAATGGAACTTTGGTTACTTATGTTATCATGTGATATGGGAATGTGGAGTAATAAATCTAGACCGGGCGGACTCGATGTGTGAGAGCCACAAGACATGGAGGTCTGGTGAGCGGGTTCTTTCCACCTGTGTCGATTAAGGTCCGTCCGTTGTTGAATTGCATGAGGTGAGACTTTATAGTACTAACCACATACTCTGGTAAGCCTTAACTTGGTGATTCTATTACGAGAATGGCTACTCGCGCACTGGGAGTGGAGAGATGGTGGGAGTAGCGTGTACCCACGTGGCAATGGGCTGGATTGGTGGAGTACTGTATTCTCGGGTGGCGCAGACTCGTTCTTGTTTTAGAGGACCTAAGGGTAGGTTGGTATATGTAGGTCGAGGACCTGCATATGTCGTGTGGTCTAGAATTCCCAGCTGGGTTTTAATCGGTTCAAATCGTCGTTGCTCCTCGGTTATGGAGACTCAACTCACTGTTCATCATCGTAGTTTAATAACTGGAACTTGAGGATGGTTTGAGAAGGTGTTGGATATGAAGTTTCATGATCTCAATGCAGATCATGTCAGCTTTGTATATGATCTTTATGAAGTTTTAAATGTTGATATAAAGAATTTTGTTAAAGAGCTTTACGCAAAAGAACTTTGATTATTGCTAAAGCCATACCTTGAATCCCTGAGCCTGCATTCTAGTGTTATATCAATTTTTATTTCGGTTAAGTCTTGTTGAGTACTTTTGTACTCAGGGTTCATTGACCCTTGTTGCAGGTGAGCCTCATGAGTAGGCATGTTTTGGGCAGTGTTGCATGATGGTTGTTCGATCCGATGACGAGAAGTAAATGTGTGGCCCTTGGGCAGGGCAGTTTAATTATGTGTTTTGTATTATGTTATAATGCCACTCCACTGCTACTGTTTGTATTATTTAGCGAACTTAGTTGTTAGGTTTGAAACTACTGTTTTGTAAACTAAGTTATGGTAAGACTTTCGTTGATTTACTCAGGTGTAGATATTTGAATAAATGTTGTAATATTGCAATGACTCTGTAATGTGATCCTGCTTGGAAATCGTGGATGATTCAGGGTTCCCCGAGGACACCCGACAGTCTTCTTAAATTATCAGGAACATATGCATAGATGTCAAAGGTCATTGGACAGTGACAGGTGCATGTGGGCCCTATAATTTAGGAGGTTCTGCCACAACGACTCATCGCAAGTGTGAGGAATACAGATCTAAAAACACCTCTACGGACCGTCTAGGTCTAGGAGCTTGAAGGTTGGCCCCAATGTTCGCCTAAATGGATTAAATGGCCGTTTAAACATCCAGTAAATGGTAAACGGTGGTAAACTATTTTGTTTAGGGGGTAAACGAAAATTAAACGGTTATCCGTTTAAACGGTCAAAAAACAGGAAAAACGGCCTAAACGGAACGGAGATAAACAGCACTAAACGGGCTAAACAGTTGTTTAAACGACCATTTAGGTGAACATGAGGTAAATCTAGTTCAGTTTTGTATGGATAAATTTGTATACTTAAGTTTATTATATTTATAAATGTGTACACTTGATATGTTATATGCATAAATATCTATATTTCGTTCTTTTCACATGCATAAATATATATATACATACCAAAATAATTTATTTTTACTCGGATAAATATGTATAAATGCTAGAATACTTGATTTTTTACATGCACATATATAATTATATGTATTTTTTTAAAGTACAAAACTGTTTGGACTGTTTAACTTTGTTTAAACACCGTGTAAACAGCCTAAATGCTAAACGAAGGGCGATCGTATAAAGACCGTTTACCGTTTAGGAAAACATTGGTTGGCCCATCGATGGGTTCGACAACCACTCTGGGCACCTACAAGGTAAGGAAGTAGAAATGGCTGGGTCACCAGTTGGCCCTAGCCAGATCCTCATAAATGGGATACTGAGGCCCCAATCGGGAAAGACCTTTTTTCCAACCCACCAAATCTCATGGCTATACCCACGAAGGGTCCGGTCTCGACAAAAGGGACCACCGTTCCCAGGTTACGCCATGGGCTACAAAAGAAGGCCAAAGCCCTCAGAGTCCTCCTATTCGGAAAAGCCTCCGAAGGAGTATTCTACTCCTCCGAAAGCTCAGGGGCTACTGTCGAGGACCAATACTAGGGTACCCAAAGAGGAGGGGCTAATGGTCGTTATACGTTAATCAATTCAGGCAGTCAAAGGTGCGACTACAGCCCCAACCGACATCAAGGCCGTGGGCTCCGCCTCGCCTAACCCTAAGGTCATGCGATCTGCCTTGCCCGACCTCTGGGGGCGGACTCCACCTCGCCCGACACAGAGGTCATAGGCTCCACCTCACCTGACCTCTATGGGTGGGCTCTGCCTTGCCCAACCCTAAGGTCGTGCCATCCGCCTCGCCCGACCTCTAGGGACGGGCTCTGCCTCACCTGACACCAAGGCCGTGGGCTCTGCCTCGTCCAACCTATAAGGGTGGGCTTCGCCTCACCCAACCCCAAGGTCATGCGATCTACCTCACCCAACCTCTGGGGATGGGCTCTGCCTCACCCGACACCAAGGCCACGGGCTCTGCCTCGCTCGACTCCTAAGGGCGGGCTCCGCCTCACCTGACCCCAAGGTCATGCGATCCGCCTCGCCCGACCTCTGGGGACGAGCTCTGCCTCGCCCGACACCGAGGCCGCGGGCTCCACCTCGTCTGACCTCTAACGGTAGGCTCTACCTCTCCCAACCACAAGGTCGTGCGATCTGCCTCGCCCAACCTCTAGGGACGGGCTCCGCCTAGCCCGACACCAAGGCCACAGGCTCCACCTCGCCGACCTCTAAGGGCAAGCTCTGCCTCACCGACCCTCGAGGGTGGGCTCCGCCTTGCCCGATATCTAAGGGCTGGCTCCACCTCACTCGATCCCTCGGGCATGGCTCCTAACAGAAGCTCACGCCACCGCCAACCACTACGGGCCAGAAAGTACAACCCAAGGTCAAACTTCTGGCATTGTCCAGGGAGCAGTCATGTCTCAACACGACCCATCCCCGTGACATGTCATTCTAGGGAACTCACATCACCCACAGTGATGGACGCGTGGTCACTATGCTGCCTACTCACTGTACGACCGCTGATCGGCATGCTGGTTCGTCGCGTCGCCCACCAGGGTAGAATGGGATGTCACGACCCACTGACAACGCCTGAGCATGGCATCATCGGCGGATAGGCGCCCGGCGTGGAGCTATCCCTGTCACCACCTGCTATGTCAGCGGGAACCACATAGAGGAAAGGAGAGGCCTAATGACCCTGAAGGACTTTCTCTCTCTCTCATTCTCCTAATTTCTCCCGCTGTAACCCGTGCTTTTCCTTGGCCTATAAAAGGGAAAGCAAGGCATCCCACTAAGGGGCACCATAGGAGAACTCATCGCACCACATTAGATCAAAACCACTAGCATCGAACCTCGAACACATAGCCGAGCATCGACCGAGCTCTCGGTACCCATGTCGTAGAACCGACCAATTTATAAGAGCACAAGTACAATGGCAGCCCGCAAGCGGTCGCACTGTCATACTTAAGCCCATATAAACCAGGTAGTCTGTCGAGTACCATGACGGGTCTCGATAAATGATCCACAAACAACCAAAATCGTACAGGATTCAACATACATGTCACGTATTACATAAAGTTCACAGATACATTTCCATCATTAGAGTACGAAATAAAGTTATTACAAACCAAGTTCGATAGAGTAGTAATAGCGGAAGCAAATTAAGTTTGGAAACTAGCATTTGTCGCATAGTTCAAATACAGTGCCATCATATGACCACAATCCACAAAAGCATAATAGAGGGATTACTAAAGATGCCTGCCCAAGGCTCACTCCTCATCAACAGCGGGATAGAAGCAATTCTTGCAGTATCCATGGTAAACAATGCCATCTGCAACAATGGGAATAAAACCCTGAGTACGAGAAGGTACTCAGCTAGACTTACCTATCATAAACTAGAAATAAATTGACTCTAAGGATTATGCAAGGCTTTATAAGTGGAGGTAGCTGACAACATTTTGCATAAAAAGTGATTAACTCAATTATACAATTATAGTTCCGTCATCAAGTTAATTATAACTATCCGTCTCTAGATTAGCAACTATCCTATGCCAAACATGTGGTATATCATTTTAAGAGCATACAATAGTAACCATAGCAGGTGTAGTAATTCCATGTTTACCCGAACCTTCACATTTCATAATACAATTACTACGATGTTGGAGCTAGTCAAGTTTCTCACTATCCGGGAGAGACGGCGATTCAAATCAATTTCAACCAGCTGGGAAGTTATTTCTAACACAAACCCAGACAGACCAGATCAACAGTCACTTTAGGTCACCTTTGGTACAACTCAAGTACACATTTCGCGGCTTGAGGAATCTCCTGCTAGTCCCCTTCCTCTTCTTCGTTGAATTCCAGCAACGTTACCTCCTCGGTCGATCCTATATGCATGATCATGGAATAAGATATTGCGAATGCATGGACGACGACACGTATAATATGAAAAGAAGTAATGAATGCATCCTTGTAAGTAGTTTCAATAGCATGGTGTCAAAGTAATAACAAGTGCATCCTATTTTATTGAGTAGGTGCATATCTCTTCCCTATTACTTAAGCAAACACTCATGCGACTCATTTACCGAACTACAAAACAGCAGCTACTTGTTTTAACCATAACTAGAGTTATATATATCAAAATCATATGATTGTGGACATTCCGGAAAGCTTATGAAATTGTCTACAACTTCCTTTTTATACTCTTAAGGTGATTCAACAGTTATCCAAGCCAAACAAATCAGTCAATCAAATCTATCCAGAAAGTAAACATTTCGGACAGCAAACTTGTAACAGCTACCACTCTTAAACCTTAAGGCTTATGACTATGAAAATTTGACACCAGGTAGATTAGTCAGTTATTTACATCTTTATTATTAACAAGTTTTACAGCAAAGATAATTATCCACATGAAATCATCCACACAATCAAAACTATACATGCAGCCTTGTATTTGAATTATAAAGTGATAATTAGTTAGTTGCACACAATCAAATGCTTCTAAGCTTTACTATTGACATCCACAGTTACTATGCATCATAAGAACCATATAAAACATCATGGTTAATCACAATCCAATTACTTAAATGCCTTTATTAATTTAATTAGATAATTAGGGTAAATAATAAACATACAACAAATGTGCACAATAAATTCTCAGAAAATTACAATAGCTTTCTAGTGCTCACAATAGGCTACTCTGAAAAATTCATATCATTTGGTCATGTATAACATCCTATGCAAAAATGACAAGCTATCAAGGGTTGTTTTAGCAAAAATAGTAAACCCTATAGAAAAGTGTCAAACAATACATTATATATTTTTCCTAGCTTCACATTAGTGCCATACTATTGTACAAAAATTTGTATAGCAATATGTTACATATTTTTATCCCTATAATTTTCCTCAGAAAATTCCATTTATTAATAGATAAATAGAAAGATCATATTTCAATCAAGTTTACAACAATATTATTATTTTTCTTAGCTAGAGCATGTCAACACAAGACTAACAAAATTGGAATCATAATTTTATCACATTTCTAGCTCAAGATATCTAATTTATAAAATTGCAGACATTCAAAAAGCATTTATTTAAATACATTTAAATCCCCAATAAAAATATCAGAAACTGTATATATCATATTTTTATAAAATACTACACTTCCAAAGGAACACAACAAAATTTGGTTCACCAAAAATGGACATCTATAACTCAACTTATCATTTTCCAAAGCTAGCATGTAAATCTGAAATAAATGAGCTATCCTCTTCACTCTAAGCCACTGACAACCGGGACCCAGAGGTCAGTCGAGCCCACTGGTCAACAACACAGGAAGCAGGGGAGCGGCGCGGACCGGCCCTAGCTCATCGCTGGCAAGCTCTCCGGCCAACCCAATCCCATCATCGTGCTCTACATATCAAAGCACATCGGGTGACCTAGTTAGTGGAGGCGTAGGTGCACAGGAGCCACCTCGTCGCCGGCCATGGCGACACGGCCGCGCGGTGCTACGGAACACCAGTCATTGTAGGCCACGGCGAGGCCAGGCAAGTAGCGCACAAGCACCACGGTGACCATGTAGATCTATCTAGGTGACCTAGGCGACTCGAGGTGCTTTGATGAGCTCTGGCCACGTGCGCGGTGGCGCGGAGGTGAGAGCGCGGCGGCGTGGGTCGTCGTGTTCCACACCGGTGAAGCAACGAATCGTAGTAACATCATGCCACAAGCAAGAACACACCCTGTACAAGCCCTAACGTGAGAAATCAATGAAAATGCCCAAGCAAGCAGTGTGGCGGCAAGCTCGGTGTGGAGGCGGCCATGGACGCCGTGAGTTTGGCATGGACGAAAATGGCGAATACGCCCTCACTAAAGCTCGTCCGGTGCTGCAATCACATCGAGGAGGTGGAGGGGAGTGTGGTGTAGCTGTGGGTGAGATGGAGACAGTGACGGTGCTGTGGCACGGGTGCTAGGCTACGGTGGAGCGGGTGTAGTGCTCAGCGGCGCTACGTTTTCCTGTGGTGAGAGCAAGAGCAGGCATTGGAGAGTGAGTGAGGGAGCGCGGGTGCGTGGAAATGGGGCGCGGGGCATGCAGATAACGAGCGCCAGCGTGCGGCATCAAGGGCCAGGCATCGGCCAGCGACGACCATGCTCTGTCCATGGTCGGCCATGACAGCACGTGGCACGGCGTTCTTCAGCGTTCCATCAGAAGCCTGACAGCGTGATTTCAAGCGATTCAATCTCCTATTCCATAGCTTGTTAGTGTAAACAACCTTAACAACAAATGTAGCCCATAGTACCATTTACAATTTCCCTTAAGAGATCATAGTATAATTCTCAACGAGCACAGAGTAAAATCACCCCAAAGGTGGGTGCGTCAACACTGTCAGCGTCAAACACTTAGGAAAATTTTCCTAAGTGCTGAAAACAATGAAATGCTAATTCTTGTGAGCCAATTTCAAGCATGATAGGAGCTGAACTAGCCTATGACCCAAAAATAAAAGTTGTTCCTCTCATCAAATACTACAACTTTACTTTAGTGCACACATCCATACAAAGTCTCTATCACATAGTTCAAACTAGGTCAAACATGTCACTTTCAAATGAAGACTTACACTTAAACTATGACTTAGTGACCAAATTAGCCCTAGCCATGAATACCAAAGTTGTTCATAATGACATCCTAAACATGTTTAAGCTATTCCTAAGGTCACACAAGCATTTCATACATTGGTTACACATTTCACTTTCCAGGTTAATATGCATAGCATCACATAGGAGCTTAATTAGACAAAGTGATTTACATGAACAATGTTCCATTAGTCATCCTAAGTGTAGCTAAGGTGTTTTAGTGACTAACATTACCCACTTTCACTCATTCACACATTATCTCATGCATACATATAAGGAAACATAAAATAACAAGCATGTTTCATATGTTTCAATCATATGTTTCAAATGTAAAAGCTTGTATAAGAATGCTTGATGCTCATGCTCATGCAATGCAAGTCAATTTATTCAAGCCTAACACCTAGGGTGTTATAGCCCCTCCCCCTTATAAAAATCTTGTTCCGAGATTTGCAAGACCTACCATTCTTGGAAAAAGGCGGGATAAACCTCACGTAAGTAATCCTCTTGTTCCCATGTGGCATCTTGTTTACTGTGATTATTCCACCCCACCTTGTAGAACTTAATGACCTTACTCCGTGTTACTCTTTCCATCTCTTCCAACACTCGGATTGGTTTCTCCTCATAGGTCAAATCCGATTAGAGCTTAATGTTGGTGGGTGCAATGGCTTCCTTAGGTATACAAAGACATCTCTATAACTGAGAAACATGGAAGACATCAAATATTGCACTGATCTCTGGGGGAGGTTGTAACTTATAAGTGACATTCCCCTTGCTTTCAGTAATCTTGTATGGCCCTACATATCTAGGTGCAAGCTTCTTTTTTACTCCAAATCTTTGTACTCCCTTCATGGGTGACACTTTCAAGTATACATAGTCTCCCACTTCAAAAGTCAGTGGTCTTCTTCTTTTATCAGCATAACTCTTTTGTCTGCACTAAGCTGCTTTCATATGTTGTTGGATAATACACACTTGCTCTTTAGCTTTAGTGACAAAGTCAATGCCAAAGTATCTTATTTTGTCGGGCTCAACCCAATTCAACGGAGTTCTACATTTTCTACCGTACAAGGCTTTAAAAGGAGCCATCTTGATGCTTGCTTGATAGCTATTGTTGTAAGAGAACTCAGCTAAAGGTAGCTATTTCTCTCATGAACCCTTGGAAGATATAACACAAGCTCTTAGTAGATCTTCTAGAATTTGGTTCACTCACTTTGTCTATCTTGAAGTTTGTGGATGGTATGCCAAACTTCTGATCGGTTTAGTCCCCAAAGCCTGATGCAAGTGCTCCCAGAAATGAGCTATGAACTGTGGTCCTCGATCTGAGATTATGGTTCTAGGTATCCCATGTAATCTCACAATCTGAGAAACATACAACTCATCGTACTTCCCCACGTGATATGATGTGTTCACCGGTATAAAATGTGCTGACTTGGTGAGGCGATCTACAATGAACCATATGGAATTGTGACCTTGTTGTGTCAGCGGAAGGCCAGTGATAAAGTCCATGCTGATTTCCTCCTATTTCCAACCTGGAACAGGTAAAGGCTAAAGTAACCCGGCAGATTTCAAATGAACGGCCTTTACTCTACTGCAATTATCACACCTAGCGACATAGGCTGTGATCTCTTTCTTCATCTTAGTCCACCAAAAATGGGTTTTCAAATCTAGATACATCTTACTACTACCCGGATGGATAGACAACATGGACGAATGTGCTTCATCTAAAATTTGATTTCTAAGCTCACGTCTTTTGGTACCACAAGTCGGTCCTCAAACCATAGCACAACTCTTTCATCTAATCTGAAATGCTTGGTTTCTTGCTCTTGCATCTTTCTCTTGATGTGAAATATACCTACATCTGTCTTCTGTAGTTCTATGATTTTGCTCTCAAGTGAACAACTGATGGTGATATTGTGCAGTACAATAGGATGTAACAAATTAAATCCGTCATCCAACAATGCTTCCACAGTGTTGCAATGAGATTTTGCTCGCTCAACATTGGTGAACACGGGGAAGAGAGAAGATCTAGTGATATCTCCCATGTAATCTTAGTACAATAGGATGTAACAAATTAAATCCATCATCGTGATTTCAACAATGCTTCCACAGTGTTGCAATGAGATCGACGGTGGACTAAGATTTATCCTGGTTTGGGCCCTCGATTGCTACAACATTGGCTTTCCGTTGGATTGATTGTGTTGTAGATGTCTTCTAGGTGCAAGGGACCCTTTATATACGAGGTCACATTCCTAGTCGGTTTACAATGAGAGGAGAGAGAAGATCTAGTCTAACTAGGATTCTCCCATGTAATCTTAGTAGTAGCACTTCATGGTTGAATTTTGTATTGTTCCCAGTGTACCGAAAGGGAACTCGCTCTCTTGAGTGAAACCATGTAGCACTTCTTGGAATCTTTGAGTGGTGTGTGCTTTTTTAAAGAAAAAAGTACTCCCATCCGGGTGTAGCCCCGAGCCTCTTGCTATTTGGAACAAGGAGCTGGAGGGTCTTGTCCTAAATTGCTCGATTCTTCGTTGAAGGGCTCTCGAGCATACTATATCCGAAGTTCTTTTTGGGTGGGTGCAATTTTTTCGTAGAAAAATTGCACTCACCGAGTAGGAGCCTCTTGCTTTTGCTTACAAAAGTTGGAGGTCCAGATTCTGTCTTCAAAAAATTCGGGGCTATGTATCCCACAATCAAGCCTTCTCCGAGTTCTTTTTTTTAAAAGAAATCGGATGAAGGGTCTTGATGTGTTGTCGCTCGTTGTAGTCTTGAGTTTCTTGTATTCTTGGTCCTTTGTCTTTGATTCCGAGCCTCGGGGAGTAGTTGAAACGAAGGCCGAGCCCCGAGCTTAGTGACATAATATATGAGTTGTTTTCGATCAACTGAGTTGTTTCGACATGCATGATCTTCATTGAAAGGTCTCCGAGCATGTTCCCAGGTTCTTTATCAAGAAGAGCTTGGGTATAGCTTAGTCCGGCTTCTTTTTGTCATGAGTCCTTGAAGTAGTTTTGTCTTGAAAAAGTCTTCTTGGTGACATGCGCTTTTTTTAGAGAAAAAAGTGCACTCACTGAGTGTAGCCCCTGAGCCTCTTGCTTTGTTTTTTGGAAACAAAGTTGGAGGATCTTGAGTCTGATTTGTTCGAGGAACTGAAATTTAACTAAAAATTTCTCTTGTTGTGGTAGTCTCGCCGTTTGCCGTGAGGTTGTATGGTGGCGGTTGGGTATAAATGTTACTGCTTACAAAGTTGCATGATGTTGGTATATTCTTGAATATGCTTGTTTTCGAGCATCGGCTCTGAGTCTTCTATTATTGAGTCCTATCTTTTTTCACTTGTGTCCTTTGTAAGGCCTGTTTTGTTGGTACTCCTAGTCCATGTGCACCGCTCTCCTTCGATCTATAAATACCCTCCCGAGTGCTTGTTTTGTTCCATTGAACATCTTGAATCTTCGTAGTCATGAATATGGTAGTTTATGGCAGTCCCCGGGCATCTTTTGTAGTTCCTCAAGGCCTTGTTGTAGTTGGAGGAAGTTCTTGTGATATGACAATGTACAGGAAGTACGTAGCAGAGTTGGAGGAAGTCTTGTGATGTGGGCTTGTTCCTTCATCCCGACAGCTTACGGGTTGATCTTCGTCTGTCTTGAGATCGTCGGTGCAGATCAACACCTGATCCTGCATCACGTCGGGCTTGGGTAGACAGATGCCTACCGACTTCCCCTGGTCTTTGTCGTCCCGCCGTGCCGCTGATTTCCCCTTGGATGCACTTTGTCCTTCCTTTGAAGAAAACAGTGTAGCCGATCGCGGTTTGTTCTACCGAGTAGCAATTTGGAGCACGTAGTCGTTCCAGAGTCTAGTTGCGTCTGGGCTCCTCTTTGCTACTTTGCTTGTCGTAGTGCCGAGTTCATTGGGTCTTGTAAGATGTGTAATCTTCTATCTTTGAAGCCATTTGTAATGGAAAGAATCTTGTCTTCAGAGATCGAGTTCATTGGGTCTTGTAAGATGTGTAATCTTCTATCTTTGAAGCCATTTGTAATGGAAAGAATCTTGTCTTGAGTTGCCATTCAATGGAAAGAATCCTAGTTATTCATGAGAGTTGAGTTCTCTTTAATTCCGGGTTCTTTTGTTCCTCGTGAGGTAGCCCTTTCTTTCTTCTTAGTTGTGGGTTGTTCTTGTAGTGATCGATAACCCTGCCGTGGTCTTTGGACGGATAAGTTCGAAATCCGCTCGTTAAATTGTACCGTTGTGTGGATTTGTGCCGTCCGTCATTTTAGCTGCATGTCGATAAATGGACCGTTATGCGTTCCCACACTGTGTGTTTTAACTTGGGCCTTGTGGGCCATTTTATCACTTGAAAAATCTATTTAAAGACCTTTTATCTTCCTTTTCTTTGCTGCCTTGACTCTTGCCTTGAAACCCTAGCTTTTAGAAATCGTCGCCGTCATAAATGCCGTCACCCGAGCACCACCATCCTAGCTTCATCTTCCCCAGTACCTTTTTGCTTCCGCTAGTTCATGGGTAAGAAGAAAACCACGAGCAAGTCCCAGGCAGCCTTTGTGGATGAGGAGTCATCCCTTTCTTTGATCGAGAACCAAGAGTTCGTGGCCATGAGGGCTGCTCAGAAGGTTTGGCCGGCTCCAACAACAACCGAAGACCAGCTACGCGAGCTCATCAGCGACGGCTTGATCCAAAGCAAAGACATCGCTGAATGGAGAGTTCCGGGCGAGCATCGGGTTCCTGCTCCGGGTCCTGGTGAGATTGTCCTTTTTGTTTCCTTTGTCCGCGCCGGACTTTGCCTTCCTGCTTCCGCCTTTCTTCACCAGTTTCTTGGTTATTTCGGGGTTAGTCTGAACCATCTAACCCCTAATGCCGTTCTCCATCTTTCCGTTTTCGTTCATCTTTGTGAAGCTTTCCTTGGAATCCCTCCTTCTCTATCTCTTTTTCGCTACTTCTTTCGTCTGAAGCCTCAACCTCGTCGTGAAGAGACCAATGTTCTCGGCGGCTGTGGGATCCAGTTTCGCCAGGGTCTTAAAAGCAAGTTCTTTGACTATGACCTGGTTGATTCTATGAAGGATTGGCGTGCTGATTGGTTTTATGCCACCAATTTGATTCCTTCTCTTTCCGTACATTCTGGGTCTGGTCCCTTGGTTAATGACCGGTGGGATAAGAACCCCGTGTCGCCCGCTGAAGTCTAGGCAATCCAGCCACTCCTTAATAAGATTAGTATGCTGAAACAGCAGGGTTTAACCGGTTTTGGGATTGTTTTGAGTTTCCTTCATCGCCGAGTTCAGCCTTTGAAGGAGCGTGAGCATTTTGGCTTCGAATACTCTAGGGCTAAGGATCCTTCACGTATGGTCCTAGCTCTTGAGCTGACCGATGAGGAGGTACTTGAGCATCTCCAGAAGATGTTGAAAGGAGCAAGCGTCGTTCCGCTTACTGTCTCCGAGTTCTCTGCTAACAACTCGCCTCCAGCTGTAAGTTGTTTATCTCTTTGTCCGGGTACTTTGTGTACTCTTGTTGTATCCATTTTTGTTTAACTTTTCTCTGTCTTGTTGTATAGGAGTTTGGGCGCAACTTTGTTGACCCGATCCCCCTAGATGTTCTCCCTGTTTTGGCGAAAGCTTGGGAGAAACTTGCTGGAGCTTCCGCAACCAGTAAGTTCCTGTTCTCCACAGTGCTTCCTGGAGTTTCTTCTGGGTTTGTTGATGTATATGAAGAATATGTTCCTCGTCTAGTCCCTCGTGGTCCTCGTAGTGTCCCGAAGAGGGGGCGAACGGATGGGTCTTCATCTGGCCTGCCTGTTTCTAAGAAGTCTCGCAAGCCAAGTACTCTTCCAGGTACTCCAGTTGTAGCTAGCATGCTCTTAGGTGAGCATATTTAATACTCTTTGTCTCTTTGTCTTCTCCTTTCTCTTTATCTTGAACCGGGTACTTTTACTCTTCCTTCAGCGGGCGGTCTGGTGGCCTTGGTTGAAACCGAGGAAGAAGATGATGAAGTACCCCTCATCGTGCGGCGGTGAGTTGCTTTTATATTCCCCTTCTATTGCATTCCTCCTCTTTGTCTTGATTTTTAGTCTTGATCTTTTTGAAGTAACCGGGCGTCGGGTACGAGTTCTTCTGAGGTCTCTACGCTGGCTTCTTCTGAAGCTCCGGTGTTGAGTTCCTAGGTACCAAGCTCCTCTGCACTTCCGATGCCTAGCTCTTCCGCAGCCTCAGCTCCGGCTTCTTCTGAAGCTCTGGTATCAGCTATACCGCTCCTGTCGCCAAGTGGTGGGAACATTTTCGCCGCCGTTGTTCCCCCTGTGAGGCCTTCTTTGTGTTTTACGAAGAAGAAGATAGTCGGGTGAGTAACTTCTGGCTTCGTCTTTTTTGCATCTATTTCCCTTTTCCTTTGTTCTTATCGGTAAGTTTATCTGTCAACCTTTTAGGCCTTCGTTCTCTCTTGACCCTCTGCCGACTTCTTGCTAGTTTTCTGGTGTGCTACCGAGTACCGAGCCTCAGGGTTCGGAGCGCCCGGTAGGCGAAGCGGTTGCTGAGGAGACAAGGTTTCCTGGTGAAGGCGATGTTGTTGGCTTGGTTGCTTCTGAAGTGACCACGGCCATGGTGGCAGGTTCATCTGAGGGATTGGCCTTGACTTCCCGTGAGATTGCTCCGGTCATGCCTTCTTCGCCTCGACCGGCTTCTCCTTCCCCTTCTCTTACTTCTAGTGGTCTGCCTTTTGTCGATGAGGTGGTGCAGCAGTTTGATGCCACCCATCAACTATCGGAGTTAACCGCTGCCTGAGGGAGCTTATCGACTTGTTTTGGTGAAAAGCTCCAAGTAAGTTTTACTGCCACTCCTCCTTTGGATGCTCGTTTTTCTTCTGTCCTTATGCCTTGTTTTTCTTTGTCTCTTCTTGCTCAGTCTTTCTCTCATGATCATTCTGGCTTCTTTTTCTCATCTAAAAATGGGAAAAAGTTGTCTTCTGAGGTGAACGCTCTGAAAGCCGATCTTGACCTCCTATGGGCTGAGTTGGAGACAGAGCGTCAAATGCACCAAAAGGAGGAGAAGACCCTTCGTGCCCGGGTAGTAGAGACGGAGAAGCAGAGGGATGCCGCGGTGGAGTCTGTGAAGAATGAGTGCAAAGGTAACGCGGGTTCTGCTTGTTTCTTCTTGTATTTTGACTTTTTTTTGCTGACTTGTTTTTCGGTGCCTTGTCTAGTTCTCCGAGTTGAAAAGCAGAAGCTCTCGGAGAGTATCGATGAAATGAAGGCTCTTGTCCGCTCTAGTAGTCATAACAAGGCCGAGGACGTAATTACTCATCTTGAGGAAGAAGAACTCGCCTTGCTAAGCTGATTAGGCGTGAAATGAAGAGATCTTGTGCAGCTCAGTCATTGAAGATTTATCGGCAAGTTGGCGACGGACGAGAAGGAAAGCTTTACGGAAATCCTTTTTCGTTCAAGAGTCGACGACTGAACTCCGGCCGGATGATGGGCAATCTTGGGCTTAGTTGATTCCCCGAATTCCGACTTGTTTTCAAGAGTTCGTGAATGTAACGTCCCACCTCTCTGAGGCTGGGCCCGCTTGCATCTGGCAGCTTAACTAGAATATAGACTGCCCTCACAGACCAACACTTGTCTTTTCCACGTACTTTGTCCTCACTCGTGCGCACCCGGGA
Source organism: Miscanthus lutarioriparius (assembly GCA_904845875.1). Classification (NCBI taxonomy): domain Eukaryota; kingdom Viridiplantae; phylum Streptophyta; class Magnoliopsida; order Poales; family Poaceae; genus Miscanthus; species Miscanthus lutarioriparius. The sequence continues at coordinate 48,163,136 of CAJGYO010000005.1, forward strand.
AGAACTTCCCGGTCGGTCACCCATCGCTTCAGGCCAAGCACGCTTAACCTTAGAGTTCTTAAGAGATGGGCTTCTAGAAAAGAAGTTGCAACTTGTTGGTTCGAGTATCCTATTAATCCTATTAACACCTGAGCCCGGGTGTTACATCCTCACCCCCTTAAGAGATCGACGTCCTCGTCGATCAATCCCAAGCCAGGAACGTCCCCTCTTAGCCACGTCCATGTGTCTAGTGCCAGCGCATGTGCCATGCTGTGTGACCACGCCGGATCCACACGACCATGCGCATCATGCTCATGCAACTCACGACACACAGCGCCATGAAACCACGAGAGAGTCGGCTCACGATACCATTCGTAACGCCCCACCTCTCCGAGGTTGGGCCGCTTGCATCTCGATTAACTAGGATATAGATCGCCCTCACGGACCAACACTTGTCTTTTCCACGCACTTTGTCCTCACTCATGCGCACCGGGAAGAACTTCCATCGATCCGATCACCCATCGCTCCGGGCCAAGCACGCTTAACCTTGGAGTTCTTAAGAGATGGGCTTCGTAAAAGAAGTTGCAACTTGTTGGTATGAGTATCCTATTAATCCTATTAAGACCGATGTGTTGGTGAAGAGGTGGCTGTGTACCAAGAATGTCTTGGCTCAGGTCCGGGTTCTTGCTCCAGAGGCACCTCTATCCAAGATCGCAGAGGAAGCCGATAGTCAAGAGTACATTGATGCCATTGAGCGGATGGAGCACGAGGTCGAAGACTTAGCCGAAGAGAGTTGTAGATAATCTTAATGTTGTTATCTCTCTCTCGATGATGATGCTTGAACATAATCGACCTCTGTACTTTTGATTTTTTTATATGAGTAGTTATATTCTTTTTTGAATGAAGATACTTTGTTGATACCTCCTCTCCGCTTGGTTGCCTTGTTTATTCCTTGGATGAGTTGTCCAAGTGATCGAGTTGTTCGACTACTTGAGTACATGGTCTTGCCTTCGTCTTTGCCATGTAAACAACCCTGCATGATGACAACTTTTCTTGATCTGTTGAGTTCTTGTCGGCTTTCGCCTTTGCCGTATAAAACAACTTGGTGTAGACCATTGCCTTGACAGAGACTTTGTGATCTCAAGTGTCCTCGGTGTAGCCCCGAGCCTCTTGCTTTTTTGGTACAAGGAGTGGAGGGTCTTGTCTTGAATTTTCACGATCCATGCTGTTCGGGTGTTAGCTTACTAGCTACCCTCATCGGTGGGCTCAAGCATCTTTTCAATTTGTTTTGCTTTTCGGCCGGTAGGCTCGGACATGTTTCAACCATTTTGCTCTTTGGTTCGGATGTTAGCTTATTAGCTACCCTCATCGGCGGGCTCAAGCATCTTTCAAACTATTTTGCTCTCTACGGTAGGCTCGGGGCATGTTTTAGCCATTTTGCTCTTTGGTTGGTGTTAGCTTATTAGCTACCCTCATCGGTGGGCTCAAGCATCTTTTTAGCTATTTTGCTCTCTACCGGTAGGCTCGGGCATGTTCAAACCATTTTGCTCTTTGGTTGAGTGTTAGCTTATTAGCTACCCTCATCGGCGGGCTCAAGCATCTTTTCGGCTATTTTTGCTCGGACGATAGGCTCGGGCATGTTTCAAACCATTTTGCTCTTTGGTTGGTGTTAGCTTATTAGCTACCCTCATCGGCTGGCTCAAGCATCTTTTCAAACTATTTTGCTCTCTACCGGTAGGCTCGGGCATGTTTTAGCCATTTTGCTCTTTTAGTTGGTGTTAGCTTATTAGCTACCCTCATCTATGGATCAAGCATCTTTTAGCTATTTTGCTCTCGCCGGTAGGCTCGTGCATGTTTTGACCATTTTGCTCTTTTTGAAACAACTCGGGGTTTAGCCATCATAAGACATATGTTGTCGAAAAACTATCTTTATTGATCATGATCGTTTGATAAGCCATAATACACATTTTGTCGAGGGACAACATCTTTATTGGTCATGAACGTTGATCTCTTGTGTTTTGTACATGTACTCTCCTTTGAGTTGTTTTCATGCATGGAATCTTCTCAGTTGGCTGATGTGCCATGTATTACTGACTTCTTTCTCATCTTCAGCCATTAACTTGTACGTTCCAAGTCCGGTGACTTTTGAGACAATAAAAGGACCTTCCCATGGACTGAGTAGTTTATGGCGTCCGTCAGTTTTTTGTATTCTTCTTAGCACTAGGTCCCCGACTTGTAGTGATCGAGACTGTGTACTCTTGTTGTAGTGGCGTCTTAATCCTTGGAGGTATCTTGCTGATTGAAGGGTAGCATTTATCCTAACTTCTTCTATAGGGTCAAGTTCTAATCTTCTGGTGTGTTCTGCTTCTCCTTCGTCATACTGTTCCATCCTTGGTGATGTCCAAATCAAGTCGGCAGGTAGCACAGCTTCTGATCCGTAAACTAAGAAGAAAGGCGAGTATCCGGTAGCTCTGCTTATTTGGGTTCGTAGTCCCCACACTACTTTGGGTAATTCTTCAATCCATTTTGATCCATAGTTTGCTAGTTCTTCATATAGTCTTGGTTTCAACCCGGCTAGTATGAGTCCATTGGCTCTTTCTACCTGTCGTTGGCTTCGGGTGTGCGATCGATGCATAATCTATCTTTGAAGCCACAATCTTGCACCCAACTTTTGAACTCTGTGGCTATAAAGGGGGAGCCTAAATCTGTTATGATTCGATTGGGCATGCCAAAGCGGTACATAATGTCTTAGATGAACTCGATTGCTTTGGCCGCACTGTATTTTGCAAGTGGTTTGTATTCGATCCACTTGGTGAACTTGTCAATCGCCACGAAGATGTACTCAAAACCGCCCTTTGCCTTCTTGAGTGGTCCTACTTGATCCAGCCCCCAGTAGGAGAAAGGCCAAGCGGGTGGGATGCAGATGAGGTTGTGAGCTGGCACATGAGCTTGTCTTGCGAACATTTGACAACCTTTACATTTTCTGATGAGTTCTTCTGCGTCTTTCAGAGCTGTTGGCCAGTAGAAGTCGGTACGGAAGGCTTTGCCGACTAGTGTTCTTGAAGCAGCGTGATTTCCACAGCAACCTGAATGTATTTCGTCTAGGATTTCTCTACCTTCTTGGAACGAGACACATTTTAGGAGTACTCGATGATGCGAGCTCTTCTATAGAGTTTGTCCCCACTAGGACGTAGTTTTTTTGCTTCGCGAACAACTCGGGTGGCTTTCTTTTTCAATTTGGTAACTTATTCTCTTTGATATAATCAATAAAGGCTTGTGTCCATGAAGTGTTGATTACCAGAATGTGACTGCCTTTGGTTGGGGGTTCCGGGGTTTTCTCTCTGGTTTGTTTGATAGAAGGAGTCGATAACTCCTCTATGAATACGCCGGGTGGTACCTTTGCCCTGTCTGATCCGAGTTTGGCGAGGACATCCGCTGCAATGTTGTTATCGCGCAGGACATGCAGAATTTCTAACCCCTGGAAATGTTTTTTGAGTTTTTGGACTTCAGCGCAGTAAGCACCCATGTTTTCTTTGGTGCAGTCCCAATCTTTGTTGACTTGGTTGATGACTACTGCCAAATCGCCGTATATGAGTAACCGTTTGATTCCGAGAGTTATTGCCACTAGTAGCCCGTGAATGAGAGCTTCGTATTCTGCTTCATTGTTTGTAGCTTGCCATAATATCTGAAGGACATATTTAAGTTGTTTTCCGTCCGGAGAGATTAGGAGAATGCCTACGCCGGCTCCTCCTAGCTTGAGTGACCCATCAAAGTACATCTTCCAGTGGTCAAGGATTGTATCTGATAAAGGTTGTTGAATCTCTGTCCACTCGGCCACAAAATCGGCAAGGGCTTGAGATTTGATTGCTTTCCGCGGGGTGAAATCGATGTTAAGAGCTCCGAGTTCAATGGCCCACTTTGATATGCGTCCCGTCGCATCTCTGTTGTGTAAGATGTCTCCGAGCGGGAAGTCTGTCACCACGGTGATCTGGTGGCTTTCAAAATAGTGGCAAAGCTTGCTTGAAGTGATCAATAGGGCGTAGAGTAGTTTTTGCACATGCGGGTACCGGATTTTTGATTCAGATAATACTTCGTTGATGTAGTATACGGGTCGTTGTACTTTATACGCGCGTCCTTCTTCTTCTCTTTCTACGACTATCACCGTGCTGACCACAGCAGTGGTCACCAAAATGTATAGCATCATATCTTCGTCTTTCCTTGGTGGTGTGAGAATTGGTGAGGATGTGAGGTATGCCTTAAGTTTCTTAAAAGCTTCATTGGCTTCTTCTGTCCATTCAAACTTATCTGTCTTCTTTAGTAGTTTAAAGAAAGGTAACCCTTTTTCACCGAGCCTTGAAATGAAACGATTAAGTGCCGCCATGCAGCCCGTTAGCTTTTGCACATCTTTGATGTTTCTGGGTGGGCCCATCTCCGTTATGGCTCTAATTTGCTTGGCGCTTGCTTTGATTCCGCGATGACTGACCAAGAAACTGAGTAGTTGTCCTGAAGGAACCCCAAACACACATTTGTTCGGGTTCAATTTCCATCTCCACTTTTTCAGGTTCTCAAAGGTTTGTCTTATGTCTTCAATCAGTGTATCTGGGTTCTTCGTTTTTACAACTACATCGTCCACGTATGCTTCTATGTTTTCACCAATTTGATTGCCAAGGCATGTTTGGATAGCTCTTTGGTAAGTGGCTCCAGCGTTTTTGAGTCCAAATGACATGGTCTTATAGCAGTAGGCACCAAATGGGGTGATGAAAGATGTCTTGCTCTGGTCTTGCTCTTTTAATGCTATCTGATGATACCCTGAATAGCAATCCAGAAAGGATAATAGGGCGGATCCTGCTGTTGAATCAACTATCTGTTCAATGCGTGGCAGCCCGAACGGATCTTTCGGACAGTGCTTGTTGAGATCTGTGTAATCAACACACATGCGCCATTCGTCCGTGTTCTTTTTCTGTACTAGAACTGGGTTTGCTAGCCAATCTGGATGAAGGATTTCTCTAATGAATCCGGCCGCCATTAGCTTTGTGATTTCTTTTTTAATTGCCGCCTTCTTGTCAGATGAGAATCGTCGTAGCCGTTGCTTTACAGGCTTGGAGCTTTCATTAATATCAATTCTGTGCTTAGCCAACTCTCTTGGGACACCTGGCATGTCAGCCGGCTTCCAAGTGAAGATATCTTTGTTGTCCCAAAGAAAGTTGGTGAGCGTGAGTTCCTATTTTGCCGAGAGGTGAGCACTGATGGTTGCTGTCTTGGAAGCATCGCCAGTGCCCAGGTCGATTTGCTTGACGTCGGCTTCTTTTGGTGGTGCGATGATGCTGAGCTTTTTAGCCGGTATTTCTAGTTCTTCTTGGCTCATCTCTGTAGCAATTGTGGCTATTTCTTTTCTTCCATTGTCGGCTTGTGCTTTGGCTGCGATTTAGATTGCCTGAACGTCGCAGTCAAAAGCATGCTTCAAATCACTTCGAAGAGAAAGGACGCCATTGGGTCCTGGCATCTTAAGCAGTAAGTATGGATAATGTGGTATTGCCATGAATTTTGCTAGTGCTGGGCGTCCGAGGATTGCATGATATGACGAATCGAAGTCTGCAACCTCAAATTTGATAAACTCTGTCCGTAGTTCGAAGGAGTTCCAAAAGTAACGGGTAAAGTAATTTGTCCAAGTGGCATGGCTGCCTTGCCTGGTACTATGCCGTAAAAAGGTGTACTTGTTGGTGTAATCATTCCGGCGAGTTGTAATCCCATCTTCCTTAGTGTTTCTGAAAAGATGATGTTGAGTCCGGCTCCCCCGTCGATTAGTACTTTGGTGACAGTCATACCAGCAATAGTTGGATCTAGCACCAGTGGATAATGGCCTACGTTTCCCACGCTAGTCCATTGGTCTTCTCTGGTAAATTGGATAGGATACTGTGACCAATTGAGATATCTTGGAGTAGCCGGTTCTGCTGTCATGATAGTCCGTAGTGCTAGTTTTTCTTGATGTTTGCTTCTGCAATCTAGAGCCCCTGAGAAGATCACTGCTACCGTTCCCCTGGGTTTTTGGAATCCTTTGTCCTCGTGGTTGTCTTCATCTTTTTTCTGATTGTCCTCTTTGGTGTTCTCCTTACTATCTTTTCTTGTGTATCGATCATTGAAAGTGTAGCAATTTCTGATGGTGTGCCTCCCATTAGGGTGCAATGGGCAACGTATGTTTTCAATGTCATCATATCTTCTAGGTTCGGAAAACTTCTTTGATTTGTTGGCCATTGCTATGGTATTGTCTGGTCTACGTTTTCTTTCTTGATGTCTGCCATTTCGATGATTTTGCTTGTCCGGGTTGTCCTGGTTGCTTCTATCCGGGAACCTTTCTCGTGTTTTTTCTTCTGCAGTAATCATCTTTTCTACTGTTCGTCTGAATTCTTCATTGTTTCTCGGATTTTCTTTGCAGAAGTCTTGAAATTGCCACCTAGCCATGATTCCGTGAGAGAAAGCTTCAATTACTTCTCGTTCGGTGATGTCATGCACTTGAGCCCGTAGTTCGCCGAATCGTCGATAGTAATTTCTGAGACTTTCGCCTCCCTTCTGCTTGAGTCCTTTCAGTTCTGCATGAGTGATTGGGTGTGTAATGAGTCCTGTGAAATTTTCACAAAAAACTCTTTGCAAGTCCTCCCAATTTCTGATAGATCCTGGATTTAATTTGTCGAACCATTGGAGGGCATGGCGCCGATTGCCATGGAAAAAGAACAGGTCTTGATATCGCTCGTCTCCTCCGGCTAGTTCAATTGATTGTGAATATATTCGAGCCATTGCCTTGGTTCGGGTTTTGCCATCATACTTAGAGTGGTTAGACGGTTTGAACTTGTGAGGTAATCGTATTGATGCAAGCCCTGTTCATGAAATAGGGAATCATCGTGCTTTCCGGCTTCTTTGAATTTCGATTCGGCACCTCCTTCCGCCAACTGTTGTTTTGATGGGAATAATTCATGAGGTCATCTCGGGTAGGCGCCCTACTCCCTGGTCTTTCTTGGTTGTTCAAATCGGTGGCCTTGATTATGATCCTTCCTACTTTCTCCGTTATGACTTCCATCTCGCCCAAGTCTTTCGAAAGCGGACTTCCTTTGATTTTGATCTTCTTGCCTATGGGTTGTTGATCTGGCGGGTAGTCTTGATTGGGCTCTCTCTTCATGCGTTCTCGAGATCATTGACCGGAGCAAGTCCTGGAGCTGTTCATACTTCTCACCAGGGTGTGAAGTTGCTCTGAGTTCTTCTAATGCTTCTCGAATCTTATCGTAAGGCGGCGTATTTGCCGTCGTCTTCCTTTGACTTCTCGTTGTGATTTTCTTCGTCAGATTCACCAACTCGACTCATATCTCGATCCAGCTTCCTGCATACGCCTAGCACGGTGTTGGCGCCCTTGTTTCAACTTGTTTTTTCTTTCTCTAGCTTGTTTCTGACTCTCGGTTTCTCCATCGTAGCCCAAGGCAAAGGGTGATATGTTGGATTCTGATTCGTCTGATGACCTGACATCGGGTGCTTTTGGGGGATTTAATGGTGACCGAGGGCGTCGAACCATGAATACTTCCCGTGCGTGAGCCATTCTGTTATTGGCGTTAGTTTTCATACTGTTAGAGTTGTTGATGACTTTAGTAGATGCCTCAATGTCGTAGATCGAGTCTCCTTCTTGGTAAGGTAGAATAGCCATCGTCGTCGAGTTGTCCAGTCGGGTACTGTTATCCTCAGGAACAGAGTCCAGCCAGTGAATGATGCAGTCTTGAGATGTTACAGTCAGGACGAGGACTTCTTGAGCTCCCTTCAGTGGCATTCTTAGTACTGGATCGAGGACTTCTCTGAGCCATGCCTGATAAGATGTTGCCATGTTGAGGAGTCCGAGTGGAGGAAAATCCAACTTCTTAAAGGGGTTCTGCGCATACTCCTAGTTATATTCTTGATAGGTCAGGGCCGCGTTCTTAAGTCCCATCGGAAAAGAACTCGGTTTCCCGAAAGGACTCGGATAAGACTCCAACTCGGATGTGGATCTCAAATTCGAGTCGGATGCGCAAAGCTGCGAAACCTGAGTTGAATCAGACACTATGAGCTGTGTGAATCTTCCGGTGATTTGATCTGTCATGGTCATCGGAATAGAATAGTCTTCATGGTGTTTTGAATCTTCGAGGAGACGACTTTGGAGCTTGCCATTGTTGTCCGCCTCGCAGATCCATGAGCCGAAGATGAAAGTTGATCCCGTTGAGAAGATCATGTTGTTGAGGTCCATCGAGCTCTCGGATGTAAATTCACCGAAAGCCCCTACCTGGCGCGCCAGCTGTCGATGTTTCACCACCGATAGCCTACCACGGGGGTCCCCGGGGCAGTATTGTTCAGGCTTCAGCGTATGTGGAACTCGACGGTGAACGCAAGAGACAGTCGATTTATCCTGGTTCAGGCCCTCGACTGTGGTCGAGTAATGTAATGCCTTACGTCCGATCGGCGTTAGCCTTTATGCGTTGGATTGATTGTGTTGTAGAAATCCTGATCTCCCTTCTCTAGGAACCCTGCCCTCCTTTATATAGTCAGGAGGTCAGATTCCTAGTCGGTTTACAATGAGAGTTCCTAGTAGGATTACAAAATAATACTACTACTAAGATTACATGGGGAGAATCCTAGTTAGACTAGATCTTCTCTCTTCCCTGCGGGGTATCCTGTGGGTCTCGCACCGACAGGATGGTTGTGCACTTCTAAATTGTAGTCCCTAATCAGCTCCAACCATCTTCATTGTCTCATGTTTAGCTCAGGTTGGGTAAAGATATATTTGAGACTTTTGTGGTTAGTATATATATGACATACATTACCCAACAAATAATATCTCCATATCTTTAATGCATGAATGACTGTTGGAAGTTCTAAATCATGTGTAGGGTAATTGACTTCATGTTTTCTCAACTGCTGAGAAGCATATGCAATAACTCTTCCTTCTTGCATGAGCACACACCCCAAACCTATACCTGATGCATCACAGAACACATCGAAAGGCTTTTCAATGTCGGGTTGTGCTAAAACAGGAGCTGTTGTTAATAAGGTCCTTAGTGTGTGAAAAGCTACTTCACATTCTGGTGTCCATTTGAACTTTTCATCTTTCTAAAGTAGTCTAGTCATGGACTTAGCTATCTTGGAGAAATCTAGAATGAAACGACGATAGTAACCTGCTAACCCTAGAAAACTCCAAACTTCATGAACCGAAGTCGGGGCCTTCCAATCCATGACCTCTTGAACTTTCGATGGGTCTACGGATATTCCATCCCTCGATAAGATGTGACCTAAGAAAGATACTTTGCTCAACCAAAATTCACACTTGCTAAACTTTGCATATAGCTTATGCTCCCTCAATCTGGATAGAACAATTCTCAGATGCTCGGGATGATCTGCCTCATTCTCTAAATAAATCAATATATCATCGATAAACATGACCAAGAACTTGTCAAGCTCGGGCATGAATACCGAATTCATCAGGTACATGAAGTAGGCAGGAGCATTCGTCAATCCGAAAGACATAACCAAATACTCATATAAGCCATACCTAGTGGAGAAAGCTATTTTAGGTATATCTTCTAGACCTGATCTTTATTTGATGATAGCCTGATCTCAAGTCAATCTTGGAGAATACCTTTGCTTTTGCCAGCTGATCAAACAAGATGTCGATGTGAGACAAAGGATACTTGTTTTTGTGGTCACAGCATTAAGTGGCCTATAATCCACACACATTCTCAAGGACTTGTCCTTCTTCTTTACAAATAATGTTGGACATCCCCATGGAGATGAACTAGGTTGAATGAGACCTTTGTCCAACAGATCTTGTAGCTAAATTTTAAGTTCCGCTAACTCATTTGGTGGCATCCTATAAGGCCTTCTTGAGATAGGTGTCGTACCTGGCACTAACTCAATCTTAAACTCCACATCCCTATCAGGTGGCAAACCTGGTAACTCATCTGGGAATACATCAGGAAACTCACAAACCACAGGAATATCACAAAGGGTAGTGGTTTGGATAGCACAAGCTAAGTGTTGGAGTTCAAACTTTTGGGAAAGTGGTACTAGAAAAACATTTCCTCCCTTGGGTTCTCTCAACATAATAGTATGAGTGCTAGTGTCAATGATAACACCATGATCGCTCATCCATTTCATGCCTAAGATCACATCTATAGATAATCCGGGAAATACTCTCAAATCCATCGTATACTCCCACTCTTGTATAGAGATGAGCACATTTCTAACCATCTTATTTGTAGAGATAGTAGCCCCAGCTGAACTTATACTATAACCACCCTTGCTTACTTCAATTATTTTCTAATCATGTCTAGATGCAAATGATTGGCTCATAAATAAATGAGAAGCTCCCGAATCAAATAAAACAATAGCGGGATGCTTGTTGACAAGAAACATACCAGCCGTGACAACTTCTCCTATGGGCACCTCTTCAATAGCAGTATAGTGCAGGTATCCAGGATGTGCCTTAGGATTCGCTTGCCTCTGATTTCCTTGGTTCTAATTGCTGTTCTTCTTCAGATGGGGGCACTCTTTGGACCAATGGCCCAACTGATTGCAGTTGAAGCAGGGTTGATTGCTCCTGGGTCCTATGGAGCTTCCCTGACCGCCATTCCCTTTGGGTAAGGCAATGGTGAACGCCTTACGGAACATTTTCTGAGGTCGGCTATTCTGAGCTTTTGGTGGAGGAGGCCTGAATTTTGGCGCTGGTGGGTGGAACTATGGCCTAGCTGCTATATGTGCTCTTGACTGAGATGACCCTAAGGCACCTGCCTCTGCTGTCCTCTTGCGGCCCTTTGTTGCCGCATGGAGATTGTTGTGGTTTTCCTGGGTCAAAGCATCACTAATGAACTCATTGTAAGTAGTGCATTTGGAGTTGGCCATAGTCTTCATTAGCTTCATGCCAAGACCTCACTTGAAGCTCTCTATCTTCTTTTCTTCAGTGTCAACAAAACCTAGGGCATACCAGGACAGGTTGTTGAAAGCATGCATATACTCGGTAAGGGTCTTCGTCCCTTGTGTGAGCCTCATAAATTCAGCCGAATTCATGCGCATCAGCCCTGGGGGAATGTGATGTCCCCAAAAGGCTAACTTGAACTACTCCCATGTTACTTGTGCATTAGCAGGTACAGAGAACAGGAAATGGGTCCACCAAATCCCTACCGGTCCCTGTAGCTAATGGGACGCATACTCAGCTTTCTAGTGCTCAGTGACCCTTAGCAGATGGAACTTTTGCTCAATAGTGTTGAGCCACTCGTCCGCCTGAAGTGGTTCCTCAGCCACCTTGAAGATAGGAGGCTTTGTATCCAGAAAATCCTTGAAGGTGCTGTACTGGTTTGGCTCAGGCCCCTGTTGCTATGGGTGGGCACGAGCCGTGTTCTGCGCAATGAGGCACAGGGCTTCCTCCATAGTCCTTTGGCTTCCTAAGAATTGGGCAAAGAACTCCTGAACAGATGGTGGTGGCGGTGGTGGTCAGTCACCATCATTGCCCTCTTGGCTGCTACTTGCTCCTGCACGAGTGCGAGTCATCTACAAAGTTGCAACAACAAGTGATTATTAGATGATGTCTAGAGATTGCAGATGAATTGTATAATCATGCCAAACTGAAATTACTGGAGAGAATCTTAAATTCATACAATAAAACAGAGGCATAAAAATTTATTCTCGCAACATGACATCACCAAATTGATCACTTATCGGGCTCACAATGTGTTAACATTCAAGTCATAAACACCAATAAATGAACTAGAATTGCATTAACATTCAACCAAACATGAGATAACATGCAAGTACCAATATTACAAGATAGTTCCATCACAAATTCCAAACTTAAACTACAGGTCCATTACATAAATAGCGATGATACATCTAGCGTTTCCACTAGTCACTAAGCGTTTCTAATCCTCATTATGATCACTGTCGAGGTCGGAGATAGGATCATCTCCCTCCTTAGGCTCCACTTCTTCCTCATCCCCATCGTCATCTTCTAACATGTCTGGACCATCTTCTTCCCCATCAAGGATTGGGTTCAGCTGGCTGTTCAGATAATGCACCTCATGCTGAAGGTCCATCACTGCAAGCTGCTGGCGCAAGTCCCTCTCAGCATGGTCCTGCATGGCGCTTATGGCACGGTGCCTATCTCATTCTACTTTTGCTGCAGTGGCAAGGTTGTTTACTATCTCCCGCTGGCGCGTAGCTGTGGATGCCTCGACACGGGCGGCCTCTAGCTGCTCCCGTAGTCCTGCTAGCAATGCTTGATCATCAACTCTAGCTTCTTGGGCTGCAGCTCTCTGTTGATCCACTTGCTCCATTTGGGTATGGAGATTTCCCAAAGCTACATAGGCTTGATCGGTTTCCCATCGAGTCTCACTTGCTGCCTTCTTATGCTTGCGCACACGCTTCTTGAGCTTACGTTGTGCGGCTTCAGCTCTCATGAGCTTGTCCATGCAAGTGATGTATGATTCCTGCCAGAAGTCCCTGGTGTCCTGGCGTGTATAGAACATCTTCATCATCACAAACATGGCACTCATGGCGGGACTAGAGCAATTGGCCTGCTCATCCTGATCTCGAATCAATGCATTGTGGTTGCGTTGTTCCCATATTGCGGTGGATGGATCCACCCGAGGAAACATACTAGTGGCACTGCCGGTAAGTGTGTCCCCATGCTGCTGACACATCTGACTCAATACCTCAAAGGCTACTACTTGGGCAGCCTCCCAAGGTGTTCTCCCTTCAGACTCTACTTTCCACTCCTGCCAGAAAGGTGCTTGTGTGCAGGCTGGTATGGTTAGCTGCACTTCATACCATGGTTGTCCCTCTAGGTACTCTTCATTCCAATGGTAGAGGGGCAGCTCATGATACCCCGCAAAGTGCAAGACTCTCCAAAGCAAAGTAGGAGTTCAAAACATCATCAGGAAATTCTCACATCCAGCTGGTGGTGCCATCTATACCAACAACATGTACAACTCTAGTGAGACAAGATTGTAATGGATAAGAGTTACATAACCGAGTAAGAAATTTATAATGGGAGGAACAATGTAATTATTGAATAATAATTTATCATGATGCATGCACGTTCCGTACGTCCTCACAAACTTAGTTAAAATTATTTCTAACGATATACACGGTGGCATACATACATTCTCTCATATATAGCGTAGCTAGTCGAGCTACACATTTCGTTGTTAGTGTACCTACATAAGAGTTTCATTTTAGCCCAACCCCATAATTAAATATGCAGAATGTAAATCTAGGCTCTAAGTTGTAGTCTAAATACTTCCATATATGTATACCCATACATATACTTCCATATCAAAGCTACCCGATGACAGTTTATTACCCACAATTAAATGCGTACCATATACACATACAAGCATGCATACATAGTCATACCAAAGCTAGCTCTCCCCGCCCGCACGCTCACATCTTGCGGTCATTCCACTCATCAACTTACCTTCTTACCTTGGCATAGAGGCATTTGATCCATACATTACCATTCAAGTGAATGGCATCCATACAATAGCACGCCGTATGGACAATGAAAATGAAAACCCCCAAGTTAGTACTTAAATAGCCACCTAAGAGTCCTTAATTTGGGCATAAGGAAAGTGATCACTGGCACACTTTAGATTTCAACTCTAGGTTTCAAATACATATTTATATAGCTATTAGTTGCTAAAAAAGGGTTTTGGAAAACAAAAACCTTTATTTTAAATACACATGTGGCAATTAATGTTAAACCTTGCTCTGATGCCAGCTGTCGCAGAACCGACCAATATATAAGAGCACAAGTACAATGGCAGCCCGCAAGCGGTCGCACTGTCATATTTGAGCCCATATAAATCTGGTAGTCTATCAAGTACCACGACGGGTCTCGATAAACGATCCACAAAAAAATAAGATCATACATGATTCAACATAAATGTCATATATTACATAAAGTTCACAGATACATTTCCATCATTAGAGTACGAAATAAAGTTATTACAAACCAAGTTCGATAGAGTAGTAATAGCGGAACCAAATTAAGTTTGGAAACTAGCATTTGTCACATAGTTCAAATACAGTGCCATCATGTGATCACAATCCACAAAAGCATAAAAGAGGGATTATTAAAGATGCCCGCCCAAGGCTCACTCCTCATCCACAGTGGGATAGAAGCAAATCTTACAGTATCCATGGTAAACTGTGCCATCTGCAACAATGGAAATAAAACCCTGAGTACAAGAAGGTACTCAGCTAGACTTACCCATCATAAACCAGAAATAAATTGACTCCAAGGATTATGCAAGGCTTTATAAGTGGAGGTAGCTGACAACATTTTGCATAAAAAGTGATTAACTCAATTATACAATTATAGTTCCGTCATCAAGTTAATTATAATTATCCATCTCTAGATTAGCAACTATCATATGCCAAACATGTGGTATATCATTTTAAGAGCATACAATAGTAACCATAGAAGGTGTAGTAATTCCATGTTTACCCGAACCTTCACATTTCATAATACAATTACTACGATGTTGGAGCTAGCCAAGTTTCTCACTATCCGAGAGAGACGGCGATTCGAATCAATTTCAACCAGCTAGGAATTTATTCCTAACACAAATCTAGGCAGACCAGATCAACGGTCACCTTTGGTACAACTCAAGTACACATTTCACGGGTTTGCCCAGCGCTGAACAATCAGGGACAACCAGATGCCAGGACGATCAGGACTACCATGCCCTTGGGCTCACGCCTGGCTCCCCACACATCCTTACTACCATCTAGAGTGCGCACTTTGACAGAGCAGAGCCCAGCCTGAGTTGAGCTACTCGGCTTCATGGTTGGAACGAGTTATCCGGCTAGCTAAGTGATAGGCATGCGTTCAATCTTGTCAGAAGTGCCGACAACGGTACGGTCCTTAATCGGCACAGACGGAATCACATGAGTCAACCTACCACAGACTCCACCCGGCCTCCATTTACAGTACCTCATGGTTCTTTTCCATGATAGCAAATATAGCCAACCGTGCTTCAGTATCCACCTATATCTCGTAGGTGACAGGAAATCACCCGACTTCTATGAGTCTAAGCAGGGCTAAGCATATATTCGATCCTGGACCTACATAGGGTTAAAGGTGTATATATCTGGACAAGGTAGTTCCATGCATTAAGTATTTCTAGACAACTCTTATAACCTAATACATCAATCATAAAGGACTCAAGTAGTATTTTGTAAAACACTAGGAGACTTAGAATGCTCCGGGGCTTGCCTTTCAGAAAAGAAGTGGGGAGGTGATTAGGGCACTCTAGGAGCTCTTCTGGATTCTGCTCCTCTTCTTCTAGAGTGGCGGCTTAAGGAATCTCCTGTTGGTCCCCTTCCTCTTCTTCGTTGAATTCCAGCAACGTTACCTCCTCGGTCGATCCTATATGCATGATCATGGAATAAGATATTACAAATGCATGGATGACAACACGTATAATATGAAAAGAAGTGATGAATGCATCCTTGTAAGTAATTTCAACAGCATGGTGTCAAAGTAATAACAAGTGCATCCTATTTTACTGAGTAGATGCATATCTCTTCTCTATTACTTAAGCAAACACTCATGCGACTTTTTTACCGAACTACAAAACAATAGCTATTTGTTTTAACCATAACTAGAGTTATATATATCAAAATCATATGATTGTGGACATTCTAGAAAGCTTATGAAATTGTCTACAACTTCCTTTTTTTACTCTTAAGGTGATTCAATAGTTATCTAGGTCAAACAAATCAGTCAATCAAATCTATCCAGAAAGTAAACATTTCGGACAGCAAACTTGTAACAGCTACCACTTTAAACCTTAAGGCCTATGACTGTGAAAATTTAACACTAGGTAGATTAGTAAGTTATTTACAACTTTGTTATTAACAAGTTTTATAGCAAAGATCATTATCCACATGAAATCATCCACACAATCAAAACTATACATGCAGCCTTGTATTTAAATTATAAAGTGATAATTAGTTAGTTGCATACAATCAATTGCTTCTAAGCTTTACTATTGACATCCACAGCTACCATGCATCATAAGAACCATAGAAAACATCATGGTTAATCACAATCCAATTACTTAAATGCCTTTATTAATTCAATTAGATAATTAGGGTAAACAACAAACATACACCAAATGTGCACAATAAATTATCAGAAAATTATAGTAGCTTTCTAGTGCTCACAATAGGCTATTGTGAAAATTTCATTCATTTGGTCGTGTATAACATCCTATGCAAAAAAGACAAGCTAGCAAGGGTTATTTTAGCAAAAATAGTAAACCCTATAGAAAAGTGTCAAACAACAGATTATATATTTTTCCTAGCTTCATATTAGTGCCATACTATTGTACAAAAATTTGCATATCAATATGTTACATATTTTTATCCCTATAATTTTCCTTAGAAAATGCCATTTATTAATAGATCAATAGAAAGATCATATTTCAATCAAGTTTACAGCAAGCTTATTATTTTTCTTAGCTAGATCATGTCAACACAAGACTAACAAAATTGGAATCACAATTTTATCACATTTCTAGCTCAAAATATCTAATTTACAAGATTGTAGACATCCAAAAGCATTTATTTAAATACATTTAAATCCCCAATAAAAATATCAGAAACTATATATATTATATTTTTATAAAATACTACACTTCCAAATGAACATGACAAAATTTGATTCACCAAAAATGGACATCTATAACTCAACTTATCATTTTCCAAAGCTAGCATGTAAATCTGAAATAAATGAGCTATCCTCTTCACTCTAAGCCACTGACAGCCAGGACCCAGAGGTCAGTCGAGCCCACTGGTCAGCGACAAAGGAAGCAGGGGAGCAGCGTGCACTGGCCCTAGCTCATCGCCGGCGAGCTCTCCGGCCAACCCAATCCCATCATCGTGCTCTACACAACAAAGCACATAGGGCAACCTAGTTAGTGGAGGCGCAGGTGCACAGGAGCCACCTCGTCGCCAGCCATGGCGGCACGGCGGCGCGGCGCTGAGGTACGTTGCCATTGCAGGCCACAGCGAGGCTAGGCAAGTAGCGCACAAGCACCATGGTGACCATGCGGATCTATCTAGGTGACCTAGGTGACTCAAGGTGCTTCGATGAGCTCCGGCCATGTGCGCGGTGGTGCGGAGGTGAGAGTGCGGCGGCACGGGTCATCGTGTTCCGCACCAGTGAAGCAACGAATCACAGTAACATCATTCCACAAGCAAGAACACACCCTATACAAGCCCTAACGCAAGAAATCAACGAAAATGCCCAAGCAAGCAGTGTGGCGGCGAGCTCGCCGTGAGTCCGGCGAGGACAAAAATGGCGAATACGCCCTCACCAAAGCTCTTACGGTGCTGCAATCACATCAAGGAGGTGCAGGGGAGTGTGGTGCAGCTGTTGGTGAGATGGAGACGACGACGGTGTGGTGGCGTGGGTGCTAGGTGATGGCGGAGCTGGTGCGGTGCTCGACGGCGCTGCGCTTTCCCGTGGCGAAAGCGAGAGCAGGCGCTGGAGAGTGAGTGAGGGAGCGTGGGTGCATGGAAATGAGGCGTGGGGCGTGCAGATAACAAGTGCCAGCGCATGGCATCGAGGGCCAGGCATCGGCCAGCGGCGGCCACACGGCGGCCATGCTCTGTCCATGGTTGGCCATGACAGCGCACAGGGCGGCGTTCTTCAGCGTTCGATCAGAAGCTTGACAGCGTGATTTCAAGCGATTCAATCTCCTAATCCGTAGCTTGTTAGTGTAAACAACCTTAACAACAAATGTAGCCCATAGTACCATTTACAATTTCCCTTCAGAGACCATAGTCTAATTCTCAAGGCGCACAGAGTAAAATCACTCCAAAGGTGGGTGCGTCAACACTGTCAGCGTCAAGCACTTAGAAAATTTTCCTAAGTGCTAAAAACAATGAAATACTGATTCTTGTGAGCCAATTTCAAGCATGATAGGAGCTAAACTAGCCTATGACCCAAAAATAAAAGTTGTTCCTCTCATCAAATACTACAACTTTGCTTTAGTGCACACATCCATGCAAAGTCTCTATCATATAGTTCAAACTAGGTCAAACATGCCACTTTCAAATAAAGACTTACACTTAAACTATGACTTAGTGACCAAATTAGCCCAAGCCATGAATACCAAAGTTGTTCATAATGACATCCTAAACATGTTTAAGCTATTCCTAAGGTCACACAAGCATTTCATACATTGGTTACACATTTCACTTTCCAGGTTAATATGCATAGCATCACATAGGAGCTTAATTAGACAAAGTGATTTACATGAACAATGTTCCATTAGTCGTCCTAAGTGTAGCTAAGGTGTTTTAGTGACTAACATTACCCACTTGCACTCATTCACACATGATCTCATGCATACATATAAGGAAACAAAATATAACAAGCATGTTTCATATGTATCAATCATATGTTTCAAATGTAAAAGATTATATATGAATGCTTGATGCTTATGCTCATGCAATGCAAGTCAATTTATGCAAGCCTAACACCTAGGGTGTTACAACCCACTCGTTCTTTCCACCAGAGACTTGGGACTTGTCCCTCTCTCGCCCATTTGTAACCCCTACTATGAACTTTTCAGTGCTAGTAACATGAGCAGCAGCAACGAACTGGACATAGGGACATTCCACCCGAACCAGTATAAACCTTGTGTTGTCTTAGCACACCATCCGAACCAGACATGCAATATTAGAAATTTACTCATTGGTGTTTAATCGAAACATCGACAAAACCCTAAGTGCTAACCTAGTTTATCTAAGTGATCATGAGATAGGTAGCATTATTCCAAGTGGTGAAGCAACGGTGAAGATCATGATGATGGTGATGCCATGGTGATGATCAAATGCTTGGACTTGGAGAAGAAGAAAGAGAAAACAAAAAGCTCAAGGCAAAGGTGAAACTTGATAGGAGCTTTTTTGTTTTGGTGATCGAGATACTTAGTGAGTGTGATCACATTTAGGATCAATAGCTGTACTATTAAGAGGGGTGAAACTCATATCAAAATGCGGTTATCAAAGTGCTACTAGATGCTCTAACTCATTGCATATGCATTTAGGATCTAGTGGAGAGCCAACACCCTTGAAAATGTTTGTGAAAATATGCTAACACACGTACACAATGTGATACACTTGGTGTTTGGCACATTTGAGCAAGGGTGGAGAAGTTAGTGAAGTAAAAGAGGTGATTGTCACTGTGAAACAGTGACCGGATGCAGGTCACGTAGTGACCAGACTCGGGGGAGCAGTGTCCGATCAATTTTAGCATGGGCTTTGTTGTTGAAGTGATCGGACGCTAGGTCAAAATGTGACCGGGCACGACAGTGGTGAGTCCGGTCAGAAGGAACCGAGGTAGCGTAACCTAGGGTATTGCACCAGACACTGAGCTAGGTCCGATTGAGGTACACCGGACACGTCCGATCGAGAAAATGTGGCTCTAGATGCTCTCTGGAAGTGAATGGACTCCACGTTATTGGAGTGTCCGATCATTCCATCGGTGTGTCCGGTCGCTGGGTGTTGGTGCGCAGGTGCATGAGGACCTAATGCGGGCGTGGTGCATCCAGTCATGACTTAGGGGTTGCACTGAGTCACTTGACTATTGAGATCATGCAGATGTCATTGAATGCGGGGGACACATGGACGACGATCAGTGACCGGACACTAGGGCTGGTGCATCCGGTCGATTTGACCAACGCGTTCGGTCGCCCCGAGTTGGGCTATAGTGAGAGCCTAACGGCTCTATTTTGAGGGGACGCTTATATAAGGTGTTTGGCTGGCTCTAGCTCACTCTCTTGGCCATTTGCATTGACATAGCAACCTTGTGAGCTTAGCCAAAGCCCTCCCACTCATCTCCATCATTGATTCATCATCTTTGTGAGATTGGGAGAGAATCCAAGTGTATTGCTTGAGTGTTTGCATCTAGAGGCACTTGATATTTGTGTTTCGCTGCGGGTTTGGTTTGTTACTCTTGGTGGTTGACACCACCTAGACGACTTTGAGCAGTGAGGATCATCGAGCGGAGGTTGGTGATTGTCTCTGGCTCTGATTATGGTGATTGTGAGGGATTCTTGACCTTTTCCCAGCGGAGAGCCAAAAGGTACTCTAGTAAATTGCTCATGGCTTCTGTGATCCTCATCCTATGTTGGTTGTGCGGCACCCTATTGAGGGTTTGGCGAGTGATACCAATTAGCGCTTGAACCTCCAAGTGAGTGTATCGCCACAACGGGGACTAGCTTGCCGGCAAGCAAGTGAACCTCGGAGGAAAAATCATTGTGCCTTGATTGTCTCCTTGGTATTCATTGGTATTCATTGATTGATCACTTGCCATGGCGATATACCTCTCTACCACTCTCTTGTATTTCATTGTGCATTCATTTATATAGAGCTTGTGGTAGTCAAGACTAGATAGTGTAGTACTTAATTGTATCACTTTTGCTAGATTGATCACCTTGTGCAAATTTGAGACATAGTCTTGTTGTGATATACTAGAGATCATAGAAAATAGAATTGGGTAGGTGGCTTGCAACCCTAAGTATAGTGCTAGCGCAAAATTTGCTTCGCCATCTTATTGACTAATCATTTGTCTTAGTGTTGTTGTAAATTTTTTTAAAAGGCTATTCACCCTCCTCTAGTCATTAAGACCTTTCATCGCTGCCACGTGGAGCCGCTGCTGCTGCCTAGCCATGCGATGCTGCTGGCCAGCCCCGCCGTGCTGCTACATTGCCGACCCACCCCGCCCGCAACGTAGCCGCTGCCGGTGTTGTCGCATCACCGTCATGTCCACGCTTCTCTCTGCACCTCTACGTCGCTGCTAGCCTGGTTCAAGGCCACCACTACCTCTCGCACGTGGCCAAACTTGCCATCGCCTTGCCACTTATGGCGCTACACCACGCGGGCCATGCCGGTCGTGGACGCGCACGGTTGTCCGTAGCATCTGCGCACGTGCCACCACGATCACGCGACCGCATCCCGCCAAGGCTGTAACACCCTAGTGTTAAGCATTGCATTTGGCACTTGCATTTCATGAGCACAAGCATCATCCAAGCATTCATGAGCATGAGCATATGGAATTTCATCTTATTCTTTACGTATTATCACATGTGATGTTGATTATATACATGCATATGCTTGTGATCATGTGTGACCAATGCAAGAGATGGTTGTGAGGTCACAAAAACACCTTAGACATGTCTAGGATGGTAAATGGAATAATGTTTGTATTCATAACATGGGCCAATTTTGCTTCTAAGTCCTAGTTTACTCAAAATATCATTTTTCATGATCCTACTTTGACCAAAGTTGAACTATAGCATAGAGTGTTTGCATGGCAGTGCACCCTTAATAAAAATTGTACCTTATCTTATGTGGAACAAACTTTATTTAAGGCTTATGAGCTAATTCAGTGCCTAACATTGCCAAATAGGGCTCACAAGAATCAACAAAATGTTGTTTCTAAAATTAGAAATTTTGCTAAGTCCAAAATGCTGATTTTCGTTTCAAGTGTACCACTTTGGAGCTTTGTAACTTGCTAACCATGATGAATTAGATGTTACTACCTAAAGCAAAGTTGTAGATCTAAATAGCTCTACAACTTTCACTAATACCATTTTCACAAATTCACCATGGATTACGAGTTACATGTGCATGAAGCCGCGCTGTCAGTCACCCGATGCAGCTCTGAATCGGGATTACGAGTTACATGTGCATGAAGCCGTGCTGTCAGTCACCTGATGCAGCTCTGAATCGGCTGGCGTCGTGGCTGCTGAAGGAAGCATGGTCTCGTGCTCACTCTCACTCTCTCTCGTCCCTCTCTTGCTCCTGCGCAGCATCGAAGCGAAGGCGACCGCGCAGCGCCACCATCATGCTTTCGCCGACCAAGCTCCCCACCCACGCATCACCACCACCTAATTCCTTATGCCCATAGCTCGGCCGTGACCCACTCTATCTTCTTGAGCCACTAATGCCAACGTTCGAGCCTAGGTGAGTACCTTAGAGCTGATGCATCATCACCGCAGCCACCATTGCCGCCGCCGAGCTTGAGCTCGCCGTGGCAGAGTCGCCTCACAACTGCACTGCTCTCTCTCCCCTATTCCGTAGTCACTATGGTTAGTGCTAGCTGTAGCCGTTGGCCTTTGGACAATGCCGGCCATGCCGGAGGCTTAACGCCGCGCTGCACCATTGTGAACCGGCCGCACCACCGCATGCACGTGGCCATGCCTCACCGACATCACCGCGAGCCTTAATCCTAACCCTAGATCTTCGCTAGGTCACCCTAAAGCCGTAGCCGAGCTCGTTAGAGCTTGCCATGGCCGATGATGGCTGGAGCGTCGCAGTGTTGTGCCGCCGAGTCGCCATGAGCGCCGCCGCCATGCATAGCCACCGTATTAGGCTCAACCACCTAGCCAAGTCAATACGTGAGATCGAGGGGAGCACGTTGGTGCCAACCCTGCCGCTAGAGACCTCACCGTCGGCGAGCTTTCGCCGGTCAAAGCGCCGCCTCTGCTCTGTGCCTATGACGGGTGGGGTCACTCTGACCGTGGGGCCCAGCTGTCAGCACCTCTGGGTGCAGTACGCCGGGTGCACTTAGCATTTAACAAGTTTTTTGATGTTTTTCTTTAAATGTTTGTCTAGATTTTGTAGCAAACTTATAAAATTCATAACTAATTCTAGGAGTGTCCAAATTGAGTGAACCAAATTTTGTTGGATTCTTCATGAAGTGTACTATTTGATAAAAATATGAAACCTACTATATGGGATATTTTTCTAGGGAAATTAAATTGAGCTAGATAAGTGCTTTTAAATTTATTTCCATCTTGTAAAATGCATATCTTAAGCTAGGGATGTGCAAAAATTATCATTCCAATTTTACTGGTCTTGTGTTTATATGCTCTGGCTAGGAAAAATGCTAAACCAAAAGTAGGTATACTTGGAATATGGTTTTCCTATTTAACCTTGATTAATTGCTAGTTTCTAGTGAAAATAAATGAGGTAAAAATTCATAACTTAAGATCATGCAAATTTTTACACAGTGTTAGGGTGCTAGGATAAAAGTAAAAAAATATAAAATCTGTTGTTTGACACTTTTCACTAGGTTAAACTATTTATGCTATTATAAGCCTTAATAGTTTGTCATTTTTGGAGAGGTTGTTCTACTTGTTCAGTTGGCATGAAATTTATACAGTAGCCTATTGAGAGCATATATGAGCTACTATAATTTTCTCAGAATTT
Organism: Miscanthus lutarioriparius; assembly: GCA_904845875.1. Lineage (NCBI taxonomy): Eukaryota > Viridiplantae > Streptophyta > Magnoliopsida > Poales > Poaceae > Miscanthus > Miscanthus lutarioriparius. The sequence goes on from CAJGYO010000005.1 coordinate 48,186,404, forward strand.
ACTGTGCACTTTTGATATATGTTCCTTATTTCACCTTAGTGTCCAAATAAATTAATAAAGGCATTAAAATAATTTATTTGGGCTTGACCATTATGTTTTTTAAAGTGTATATGATGCCTATGAACTGTTGGTACCATTGGTTATGCTAAGATTTAATTGCTTGTATGCAGTGAAATATTAATTGCTCTATAATTCAATTATAGTGACTGTTTTGGACAGTTTCTGTTGTTAAGTAAATTGCATGGGTAAAATGATGTTTGCTGTGAATCTTATACATAACAAAGTTGTAGCTAACTTAATTATCTTACTTGTGTCAAATTTTCATGGCAATAGGCTAGCTGTTGAAAGTTGGTCTCCAGAAATGCTTATTCTCTGGAATTTCTAGATAGATCTAGGAAATTACTATGTTTGACCCTGATAGCTATTAAATCATCTTGAGATGACTATAAGAAAGTTGTAGGCAGTTTTATAACATTTCCGGAAAGTCTAAGATTATAGTATTTGGTTGAGCAGAACTCCAGAAATGGCCAAAATAAGTAGCTGTTGTTTACAGTCCAGGAAATGACTAAGTCAAATTGTAATTGTTTGTCTTATATGATGCTTGTGTAGATGCTTACACTAATTGAGATTAGTTGTTAGCTACAAGCTCTAAGCCTCTTGCTGATGATGAACAACTTTACCTTAGGTTACTAGAACTTGGTGAGTGTATGCTTCTTGTACTATAGAAGGGATATACACCTACTCAGTAAAGATCAACTAGAAGAAAGTTATACATCTACTTGGTCAACGAATGTTAAACTTATCATACATCTTGTGGATAACCATGCTCATGCATATACACTTCATCAGGTTATCTCATCTCTTATGCATTCATGATACTCATTTGTGCATATGCATGCAATAGGTTCCCCGGAAGGAGTGACGCTACTCGAGTTTGAACCCAAGCATCAGGAGGAGCACCAAGCAGCCTAGGAGCAGCAGGTTTAGGCGGAAAGAGGAGTCAACGTGGAAGATCTTCTTGAGTGTCCTGATCACCAACCTTCCTTATTTCTGTAAGGCAAGTCTCAGAGCATTCTAAGACTCCTATGTTTTCTAAATATTAACTTGAGTCCTTTTATGTTGACGCATTAAGTATTAGGGGTTGATTGGAACCACTTGTTGCATATACATTCCTTGTCCAGACAAATAAATCTTGAATCCTATGTAGGTCCAGGATCGAATATATGCTTAGCCATGCTTAGTCCGGTAGAAGTCAGGTGATTTCCTGTCACCTACAAGATATAGGTAGATACCTGGTCACGGTTGGCTATAATTGCTATCATGGAAATAACCATGTGTTGATGAATAAAAGGAGGCCAGGCATAATTGTGATAGAGAAGCAATAAGGCTTGGAGGTCTTGGTGCCTATTTATCTCCATCTGTGCTGGTTAAGGACCGATTCGCTGTACATCCTCATGTCATGTTAAACGTATACCTACCACTTAGTTGGCTGGATAAGCCATTTCGACCATGAAGCCGAGTAACTCAACTCAGGCCAGGACACCATAAGTGAACGTGTGCACATTGGAGGAAGTAAGCGTGTGCGGGGAGCCAGTGGCGTGAGTCCAAGGGCAGGCCAGTCCTGAACTTCCTGGTAGACTAGTAGTATCCCTGACGGGGTGCAGCGCTGATCGGACCCATGACTATACTGGAATTGTACCAAAGGTGACCCGACGTGACCCCGACGGGGGAAGTATGGGTTTGTGTTAGGAATAACTCCCCAGTTGGTTGGAATCGATTCGAGTCACCGTCTCTCCCGGATAGTGAGAACTTGACTGAGCAACGGCAACGTAGCATTAATTGATGGAACTTGAGGGTTATGATGATGCTCAAAATTAATACACCGGATATGGTTACTAATGCTTGTTAGCTTAATCACATGATTGCTCTAGTACAGGTGCTAATCTAGAGATGCTTAATTGAATAGGTATTCAATTTGATGCTAAAGATTTTAAATCTCCAAGTTATGTTAAGCTTTTATGCAAAATGTTGTCAAGCTAGCTCCACCGATAAAGCCTTGCATACTCCTTGGTGTAATATTATTTATGGTTTACGACGGGTAAGTCTAGCTGAGTACATTCTCGTACTCAGGGCTTATTCCCTCTTGTTGCAAATGATATGATGTATCATGGGTACTATAAGAATTGCCTTCATCCTGCTGTGGATGAGGATTAAACCATGGGGCATGGTACTCCTAAGTTATCCTCTCTATTATGCTTTTGCTAGAAATGACTGTGGTACAAGCATGTATTTGAACTAAGTGTGATGTTGATGTCAAACCACTTTGCTTTCGCTATTTGAACTTGGTTTGTAATAACTATGTGAATTTCGATGTATGTGAGATACTTGTGAACCATTTGTGAACTGTGATGCAACATGTGACTTGTTATGTTGAATCATGTATGATCTTGGCTTGTATGTTGGTTGGTTTGAGATCCTTCATGATTTCATCGAACTACCGGGTTTATATGGGCTCAAGTATGATAGTTTGATCGCTTTAGTGATTGCTATTGTACTTGTGCTCTTATAAATTAGACGGTTTTGTTACAGCTGGCATCGAAGCAAGGTTCAACACTAAACTTGTCATATGGGTATTTAAAACAAAGGTTTTGTTTTATAAAATCAATTTGACAACTTATAGCTATATATATAGGTGTGTTAAAATCAGAATTTTAAATTTAGAGTGTGCCAGTGGTCATATCCTTTACGCCCAGTTAAGGGCCATCAGGTGGCTAAATAAGTACTAACATGGGTATTTTTACTTTCGTCGTTCATACGGCGTGCTATTGTATGGATGTCATTCACTTGAGTGGTAATGTATGGATCAATTGCTTTGCTTCTATGCCCAAGGTAAGAGTGGCAAGACCGCAAGGGTGAGCGTGTGGTCTAAGGGGAGAGGTAGCTTTGGTACTGCGGTATATATGTCCCATATATATACTAAGGTATTTAATTATGGGTTATCTTTGATATGGCTATAGATGCATATTTATATGTATGAATGGCACGCATTTATTTTTGGGTAGATTTGATACGGAAGTATATGTATGGGTATATATATATATGGAAGTATTTAGGTGCAACCTAGAGCCAGATTTATATTTTGGCATATATAATTGTTGGGTTGGGCTGAAATAAAATTCTTGTGCAGGTACACTAACAGTGAAATGTGTAGCCCAATTAGTTACTATATTGAGAGAACGTATGTATGCCACCGTGTATGTCGTTAGAATTTTAAATTTTTCCTAAGATCGTGAGGACATGGAACGTGCATGCATCATGTTCACTCATGCATTTACATTTTTGCATTCCTCCCTCCCTTATAATTGCTTACCCCATTCATTAAATTTCTTCTCACGTATGATATCCTCTCATAAAAGTTGCACACTTTGTCACAGATGGTAACACCAGGAGCCCCGCCTCACAGTGACACGTTCCTGGCTGTGTTTGGCACTCCTACCTTCCTATGGAGGGTGCTAAACTCAGTTGGGTACGCTAAGCCACCCTGCTACTTCTAGAGGGAAGTGATAGCTGAGGGGCCACCGTGGTATGATGTGCGGGTGCCCATTCCAACCTACGTAGACAATCCACTAGCAAGTTTGGAGTATTGAGCCCGATGGGCAGTCTCCTTGGAAAGGTGCCCAAATGGTAGCTTTGGAGACACTGAGTGAGATCTGTCAGGAGTTTGGTGGTGAGCTCATCAATGATCCAGTCGAAACCTTTCCCCGGGTGGATCGGTCGGTGACCGCTTGGATGTAGCCGGGCGACAATGCACTGGTGAGAGACCATGATGAGCAAGCAGAGAGCTCTAGTGCTACTATGAGCGCTATGTTCGCCATTCTGAAGATGTTCTACTCCCGCTAGGACAGCTATGTCAGCTGCATGCTAGAGCTCCAGCGAGCATAGGCTGCGCAATGCCAGCTGTGAGGGCATGCGCACAGGCATTGGATGGCAGCTAGAGAGGCTCAGTGGGAAACCGATAATGCTATTATAGCTTTGGAAGCTCACTAGGTTCAGTTGGTGAATTCTGTTGCAGAAAGAGATGTAGCAAGGGTAGAGATATAGGATGTCCGTGCTGAGAGGGACAAGGTCATTCGCCTTGCTGAGGCTAGGAAGGCAGCTAGAATCCAGACTGTGTTTTAGGCTGCTTGACAGGCAATAGAGTTTGATCGTAGAGAGCAGGAACTCATACGCTAGATAGAGGAGCTTTAGCTGGATGTTCATTGTCTCAATAACATGGTGAACCCAATTCTTCCTCCAGCTCTAGCGATGGAAGAAGATCCCAATGTGTCGATTGTTGAGGACGATGGCATGGAGTTGGACTCTAAGGTTGAGCCTGAGGAGGAGGAGGAGGTTGAGCCTTTTGAGGACGACCATGGTGATGATGTATCCGACATCGACAGCGACCACTCCGAGGCGTAGCTTAGCTATAGTACCTAACTAGATGCGCTAGCTCTCTATCTTTGATCCTTTATGTAATGAACTCGTAATTTAGGTTTTGATCTCATGATGTACTCCTTTGATGTAATCTCAGAACCTTGCATGTTTAATCCATGTTGTTATTGAACCTTAATAAATGTCCAGTTTGTGTGCTGCCAAGTAATTGGCATGTACGGGAATGCATTGTGTGATCGCTAAGTAATATAATTAGTGATGTTGTGTTGTGGAAATAAATTATTATGCCTCTATTTTATCATATGAATGTAAATTCTCTCTAGTAAATTCAGTTTGGCATAATTATATAATTCCTCTACAATTTTTTTGATATCATCAATAATTACTTGTGGTTGCAATTCTGTAGATGATGCGCACTCGTAGGGGAGCTAGTGGAGATGATGCGGATGGTAGTGGTTCACGTGGCAATGGCAATGAGGACCTCCCACCACCACCGCATCCCACGCCAGCGAAGCTGATGGCCCAGCTCATGGAAACCCAATGTTCCATGGGAGAAGTGATGCACGGTCTTGCGTAGAATGTCGGCCATGGACGGGGAATGGACCGACGCAAAGGCCCTGAACCTAACTAGTTCAGTGATTTTAAGGACTTTCTTAGCACAAAACCTCCTATCTTTAAAGAAGCAGATGAGCCATTGTAGGCAGATGAATGACTGAATACAATTGAACAGAAGTTCCGTCTCTTAAGGGTCATAGAGCACATGAAGGCAGAGTATGCATCACACCAGCTACAGGGGCATGCAGGCATGTGGTGGAGTCATCATCGATCCACTTTGCCTGAGAATGCTCAAATTACCTAGAACTAGTTTAAGGCTACAGATAGGGGACATTATATTCCCCGGGTCTTATGAGCATGAAGCATACAGAATTCATGAAGCTGACATAGGGTACCAAGAGCCTAACTGAGTATCTACATGCCTTTAACAATCTGTCAAGGTATGCCATAGAGTTTGTTAACACTAATGCAAAGAAGATTGCTAGTTTCAAGGGAGGGCTTAGTCCGAAGCTGATGAAGACTCTAGCTAACAGCAAGTGTGCCACTTTCAATGAGTTTGTTAGTGATGCTTTAACTCAGGAGAATCAGAACAACATCTATTCAGCATCTAAGAGTCGTAAGAGTGCTTATGAAGCAGGTGCATCTCAGTCAAAAGCTCCTATTGCTGCGAGACCTTAGTTCTGCCCACCTGCTCCAAAGTTTAGACCACCTCAGAAGAAGGTATAGACTAGTCAGACCCAGAAAGTGTATCACAAGGCCTTTTATGTTCCTCTACCAAAGGGTACCATAGGACACGGAAGCTCCAGCATTCCACCTAGCAACATGCCATCCTGGAACTGTAACAAGCCTGGCCATTAGGCAAGAAATTGCCCCTATCCCAAGAAGAACAACAACCAGAAGCAGGGAAATCCAAATGCACATTAGGGACTTGTGCACTATACCACCCTAGAAGAGATCCCTTCAGGTGAAGTTGTTACTGTAGGCACGTTTCTTGTGAACCAACACTCCACAGTTATTTTGTTTGATTCTAGAGCTTCACATTCATTTATGAGTCAAACATTTGCATCCAAGCATGATCAGAGGGTAGTTAATATAGATAAGGGTGGTTATTGCATAAGTGCAGCCAAAAATAATATCTCTACTAACCAGATAATCAGAGATGTGTGCATCTCAATAAGCAACCGAGAGTATACCTAGATCTTGTAGTATTGCCAGGGTTGGGGATAGATGTAATCTTGGGTATGAAATGGATAAGTGTCCATGGAGTTCTCATTAACTCTTCGACTAGAACCATCATGTTGAGGAAACCCCAGAGTAACAATGCTTTCGTAGTGCCACTTCCTAGGAGTTTTGATCTCCAAAACTTAGCCTATGCTATGCAGACCATGACCCTCCTTGATATTCCGGTGGTATGTGAGTTTCTATATGTGTTTCTAGATGAATTGTCCGAGTTGCCACCCGATAGGGATGTAGAGTTTAAGATTGAGTTATTATCGGGTACAGCACCCATCTCTCATAGGCCTATAGAATGCCACTAAATGAGCTAGCTGAGCTTAAGGTTCAATTGCAAGAGCTTTTAGAGAAATGTCTCATTCGACCTAGCTCATCTCCATGGGGTTGTCTCCTCTTATTTGTGAAGAAGAAAGACAAATCCTTGCGGATGTGTGTGGACTACCGACCAATTAATACCGTAATGGTCAAGAACAAGTATCATTTGCCTCAAATTGATATCTTGTTTGATCAGTTGTCTAGAGCTAAAGTGTTCTCCAAGATCGATTTGAGATCTGGTTACCATCAGATTAAAATCAGGCCAGAAGATATACCTAAGACTGCTTTCTCCACTAGGTATGGCATGTATGAGTATTTGGTCATGTCCTTTGGGCTGATAAATGCTCCTGCATATTTCATGTATCTGATGAATTCTGTGTTCATGCCGAGCTGGATAAGTTTGTGGTTGTGTTCATCGATGACATTCTGGTCTATTTAGAAAATGAGGAGGATCACGCACAGCACCTGAGAGTTGTTCTAACCAGGCTAAGAGAACATAAGTTGTATGCTAAGTTTAGCAAGTGTGAGTTTTGGCTTCGGAAGATACCTTTTCTAGGGCACGTGTGTCAAAAAATGGGATCTCTGTAGACCCCTCTAAGGTGCAAGAAGTTATGGATTGAAAGGCCCCGACTTTAGTTCACGAAGTTCGGAGTTTTCTTGGTTTAGCAGGTTACTACCGTCGGTTCATTTCAGACTTCTCCAAAATTGCCAAGCCAATGACAAGATTGCTTTAGAAAGATGAGAAGTTTGTGTGGACTCCAGAGTGTGAGGCTGCTTTTAACACTTTATGGACTTTGTTGACTTCAGCTCCTATTTTGGCACAACCTGATATCGAGAAACCTTTTGATGTGTTTTGTGACGCATCAGGTACCGGTTTGGGATGTGTTCTTATGCAGGAAGGCCGAGTCATTCCTTATGCCTCACGTCAGCTAAGGAAGCATGAAGTCAATTACCTAACCCATGACTTAGAATTAGCAGCGGTTGTCCATGCATTGAAGATTTGGAGACACTATTTGCTTGGCAATGTGTGTTATATTAACATAGATCATGAGTCTTAAGTATATCTTCACTCAACCTGAATTGAATATAAGACAGAGAAGATGGCTAGAATTGATCAAAGATTACAATTTAGAAGCACAATATCATCCCGACAAAGCGAATGTTGTTGCAGACGCTTTGAGCAGAAAGTCTCATTACAATTCTTTGTTAGAAGATGGCTTCAATTTGTTACATCCTGCTGTGCTGCATAATATTATGATTAGTTGTTCTCTTGAGAGCAAGATCATCGAGCTTTAGAAGACCGATCCGAGTGTGTTCCACATCAAAAGAAAGATGAAAGAGCAAGACACTAAGCATTTCATGATAGATGAGAACGGTGTTCTATGGTTTAGAGATAGACTGGTAGTGCCGAAGGATAAGAAACTTAGAAACAAGATCTTAGGCGAGGCTCACTCTTCTAAACTGTCCATTCATCCGGGTAGTAGTAAAATGTATCAGGACTTGAAGACCCATTTTTGGTGGACCAAAATGAAGAAGGAAATTGCAGCTTATGTTCTAGATGCGATAATTGTTGCCGAGTCAAGGCTGTTCATTTGAAACCTGTTGTACTGCTTCAACCACTGTCTATTCTAGGTTGGAAGTGGGAAGAAGTTAGCATGGATTTTATTGTTGGACATCCACCTACTCATAAGAATTTTGATTTCATATGGGTGATTGTGGATCGCCTAACCAAGTCTGCACATTTCATTCTAGTCAGAACCGACTACCATCCACATGAGTATGCTGAGTTGTATTTCTCCCACATAGTACATCTACATGGTGTGCCAAGAACCATTGTGTCTGACAGAGGGCCTCAGTTCCCTACTCATTTTTTGGAACATTTGCACAAGATGATAGGCACCAACTTAGTTAGAAGTTCTACCTATCACCCTCAGACCTTCGGACAAACTGAATGTATAAATCAAATATTGGAAGATATGTTGAGAGCTTGTGTCATCTCTTCAAAGGGTTCATGGGAAAAGTGGCTACCTTTAGCTGAGTTTTCCTACAACAATAGTTATCAAGAGAGTATTAAGATGGCTCCTTTTAAAGTTTTGTATGGCCGTAAATGTAGAACTCCTTTGAATTGGGTTGAACCCGGAGAAAGAAGATACTATGGTACTGATTTTGTGAAAGAGGCTGAAGAGCAGGTGCATATCATTCAACAACATATAAAAGCCGCTCAATCAAGGCAGAAGAGTTATGCGGACAAGAGAAGAAGACCCATTGAGTTTTAAGTAGGTGATCATGTATATTTGAAGGTATCACCGATAAAGGGAGTACAACGTTTTGGCGTAAAAAGAAAGCTTGCACCTAGATATGTAGGTCCATATCCAATCATTGAGAAAAGTAGAAGAGTAGCCTACAAGATCTAGTTACCTCTAGAAATGAGGGCTATCTTCAACTTTCTTTTCATGTATCCCAATTATAGAAATGCTTACGTGTTCTAGAAGAAAGAGTGGAGGTTAGAGATATCAAGTTAAAATTAGATCAAGCCTATGAAGAGAAGATGGTGCAAATCATAGATAGCAGGGATAGAGTAACTTGAAATAGTGTGATCAAGTTTCACAAAGTGATGTGGAATAATCATAGTGAACAAGATGCCACATGGGAATGGGAGGATTATCTATGAGAGGTTTATCCAACTTTCTATGAAAAATGGTAGGTCTTTCAAATCTCAGAATGAGATTTCTATAAGAGGGAGGGGTTGTAACACCATAGTGTTAAGCATTGCATTTGATACTTGCATTTCATGAGCACAAGCATCATCCAAGCATTCATGAGCATGAGCATATGGAATTTCATCTTATTGTTTACATATTATCGCATGTGATGTTGATTATATACATGCATATGCATGTGATCATGTGTGACCAATGCAAGAGATGGTTGTGAGGTCACAAAAACACCTTAGACATGTCTAGGATAGTAAATGGAACAATGTTTGTATTCATGACATGGGCCAATTTTGCTTCTAAGTCCTAGTTTACTCAAAATGACATTTTTCATGATCCTACTTTGACCAAAGTTGAACTATAGCATAGAGTGTTTCCATGGCAATGCACCCTTAATAAAAGTTGTAGCTTATCTTATGTGGAACAAACTTTATTTAAGGGTTATGAGCTAATTAAGTGCCTAACATGGTAAAATAGGGCTCACAAGAATAAACAAAATGTTGTTTCTAGACTTAGAAGTTTCGCTAGTCCAAAATGCTTATTTCAGTTTCAAGTGCACCACTTTGGAGCTTTGTAACTTGTAAACCACAATGAATTAGATGTTACTCCCTAAAGCAAAGTTGTAGATCTCACATAGCTCTACAACTTTCACTAATACCATTTTCATTGATTCACCATGGATTAGGAGATACATATGCACGAAGTCGCGTTGTTAGTCACCCGATGCAGCTCTGAATCGGCCGGCATCGTGGCTGACCAGCCACAGGCCGTGGCCACCGTGTGGCTACCGTACGCTGGAGCTAGGCCCACATCGCGGTCGGGGTGGCGTTGAAGGCAGCGCGGTCTCGCTCTCTCTCTCTCTCTCTCTCTCGCTCACTCTCACTCTCTCCCATCCCTCTCTCGCTCCCATGCAGCGTCGAAGCAGAGGAGACCGCGCAGCGCCACCGTAGAGCTTTCACCGGCCAAGCTTGCCACCCACGCCGCACCACCACCCAATTCCTTGTACCCATAGCTCGGCCATGACCCACTCTATCTTCCTGAGCCACTAATGCCAACATTCGAGCCCATGTGAGCACCTTAGAGCCGATGCGTCGTGGTCGTGGACATCGTTACCCCCGCTGAGCTTGAGCTCGCCATGGCTGAGCTACCTCACACCTGCATTGCTCTCTCTCTCTCTCCCCTGTTCCATAGTCACTAGGGTTAGTGCTAGCTATAGCTGTTGGCCTTTGGACAATGCTGGCTTTGCCGAAGGCTTAACGCCGCACCGCATCGCCGTGAACCGGCCGCGCCACCGCCATGCACGTGGCCGTGCCTCACCGGCGTTACCGCGAGCCTTAATCCTAATGCTAGGTCTCCGCTAGGTCACCCAAAAGCCATAGTCGAGGTCGTCCGAGCTTGCCATGGCCGGTGATGGCTAGAGCGCTGCCGTGCTGCACCGCCGAGTCGCCATGAGCGCCGCCACCATACCTAGCCGCCGTATTAGGCTCAACCACCTAGCCTAGTCAATGCATGAGATCGAGGGGAGCATGTTGGTGCCAACCCCGCCGCCGAAGATCTCACCGTCGGCGAGCTTTCGCCGGTCAAAGCGTCGCCTCTGCTCTGTGCCTATGATGGGTGGGGTCACTCAGACCGCGGGACCCACCTATCAGCGCCTCTGCGTGCATTACGCCGGGTGCACATACAATTTAACCGGGTTTTTTATCTTTAAATGTTTTTCCATATTTTGTAGCAAACTTGTAAAATTCATAACTAATTCTAGGAATGTCCAAATTGAGTGAACCAAATTTTGTTGGATTCTTCATGAAGTGTACTATTTGATAAAAAATATTAAACCTACTATTTGGGATATTTTTCTAGGGGAATTAAATTGAGCTAGATAAGTGCTTTTAAATTTGTTTCCATCTTGTAAAATGCATATCTTAAGCTAGGGAAGCGCAAAAATTGTTATTCCAATTTTACTGGTCTTGTGTTGCCATGCTCTAGCTAGGAAAAATGCTAAGCCTATAGTAGGTATACTTGGAATATGGTTTTCCTATTTAACCTTCATTAGTTGCTAGTTTCAAGTGAAAATAAATAAGGTAAAAATTCATAACTTATGATTATGCAAATTTTTACACAGTGTTAGGGTGCTAGGATGAAAGTAAGAAAAATATGAAATCTATTGTTTAACACTTTTCACTAGGTTAAACTATTTATGCTATTATAAGCCTTGCTAGTTTGTCATTTTTGTAGAGGTTGTTCTACATGTTTAGTTGGCATGAAATTTATACAGTAGCTTATTGGGAGCATATATGAGCTACTGTAATTTTCTCAGAATATACTGTATACTTTGGATATATGTTCCTTATTTCACCTTAGTATGCAAATAAATTAATAAAGACATTTAAATAATTTATTTGGGCTTGACCATTATGTTTTCTAAAGTGTATATGATGTCTATGAACTATTGGTACCATTGCTTGTGCCCAGATTTAATTGCTTGTATGCAGTGAAATATTAATTGCTCTATAATTCAATTATAGTGACTGTTTTGGATAGTTTCTGTTGTTAAGTTAATTGCATCGGTAAAATGATGTTTGTTGTGAATCTTGTCAATAACAAAGTTGTAGATAACTTAATTATATTGCTTGTGTAAAATTTGTATGGCAATAGGCTAAATGGTTTGAGAGTTATAGCTGTTGGAAGTTGGTCTCTAGAAATGCTTATTCTCTGAAATTTCTAGATAGATCTAGGAAATTGCTTTGTTTGACCTTGATAGCCATTGAATCATCTTGAGCTGACTATAAGAAAGTTATAGGAAGTTTTATAAGCTTTCCAAAAACTCCAAGATCATAGTATTTTGTTGAGTAGAACTCTAGATATGTCCAAAATAAGTAGTTGTTGTTTACAGTCCAGGAAACAACTAAGTCAAATTGTAATTGTTTGTCTTATATGATGCTTGTGTAGATGCTTAGGCTAATTGCAATTAGTTGTTAGCTGCAGGTTCTAAGCCTATTACTGATGATGAACAACTTTACCTTAGGTTACTAGAACTTGGTGAGTGTATGTTTCTTGTACTATAGAAGAGATATACACCTACTCAGTAAAGATCAACTAGAAGAAAGTTATACATCTACTTGGTCAACGAATGTTAAACTTATCATACATCTTGCAGATAACCATACTCATGCGTATACACTTCATCAGGTCATCTCATCTCTTATGCATTCATGATACTCATTTGTGCATATGCATGCAATAGGTTCCCTAGGAGTGACGTTACTCGAGTTCGAACCTGAGCATTAGGAGGAGGAGCAGGCAGCCAAGGAGCAGGAGGTTCAGGCGGAAAGAGGAGTCAATGTGGAAGATCTTCCTGAGTGTCCTGATCACCAACCTTCCTCATTTCTGAGAGGCAAGCCTCAGAGCATTCTAAGCCTCCTATGTTTTCTAAATATCAACTTGAGTCCATTTATGTTGATGCATTAAGTACTAGGGGTTAATTGGAACCACTTGCTGCATATACTTTCCTTGTCTAGACAAATATATCTTGAATCCTATGTAGGTCCAGGATCGAATATATGCTTAGCCATGCTTAGTCCGGTAGAAGTTGGGTAATTTCCTGTCACCTGCAAGATATAGGTAGATACCTAGTCATGGTTGGCTATAATTGCTATCGTGAAAATCACCATGTGTTGATGAATAAAAGGAGACTGGGTGGGATTGTGATAAAGAAGCAACAAGACATGGATGTCTTGGTGCCTATTTATCCCCGTCTGTGTCGGTTAAGTATCGATTCACTATACGTCCTCATGTCATGTTGAATGCATGCCTAGCACTTAGTTGGCTAGATAAGCCATTTTGACCGTGAAGCCAAGTAGCTCAACTTAGGCCAGGACCCGGTAAGTGAAAGTGCGCACACAGGTGGAAGTAAGGGTGTGCGGGGAGCCAGTGGCATGAGTCCAAGGGTAGGCCGGGCCTGAACTTTCTGGCAGACTAGTAGTATCCCTGAGGGTGCGATGCTGATCAAACCCGTGACTATACCGGAGTTATACCAAAGGTGACCCGACGCGACCCTGACAGGGGAAATATGGGTTTGTGTTAGGAATAACTCCCCAATGGGTTGGAATCGATTCGAGTCACTGTCTCTCCCGGATAGTGAGAACTTGACTGAGTAGCGGCAACATAGCATTAATTGATGAAACTTGAGGGTTATGATGATGCTCAAAATTAATACACCGGATATGGTTACTAATGCTTGTTAGCTTAATCATGTAATTGCTCTAGTACAGGTCCTAATCTAGAGATGCTTAATTGAATAGGTATTCAATTTTATGCTAAAGATATTAAATCTCCAAGTTATGTTACTTAAGCTTTTATGCAAAATATTGTTAAGCTAACTCCACCGATAAAGCCTTGCATACTCCTTGGTGTCATATTAGTTATGGTTTACGACGGGTAAGTCCAGCTGAGTACATTCTCGTACTCAGGGCTTATTCCCTCTTGTTGTAGATGATATGATGTATCATGGGTACTGTAAGAACTGCCTTCATCCTTCTGTGGATGAGGATTAAACCATGGGGCATGGTACTCCTAAGTTATCCTCTTTGTTATGCTTTTGCTGGAAATGACCATGGTACTGGCATGTATTTGAACTAAGTGTGATGTTGATGTCAAACTACTTTGCTTCCGCTATTTGAACTTGGTTTGTAATAACTATGTGAACTCTGATGTATGTGAGATACTTGTGAACCATTTGTGAACTGTGATGTAACATGTGACTTGTTATGTTGAATCATGTACGATCTTGGCTTGTATGTTGGTTGGTTTAAGATCCTTCGTGATTTCATCGGACTACCAGGTTTATATGGGCTCAAGTATGATAGTTTGATCTCTTCGATGATTGCTATTGTACTTGTGCTCTTATAAATGGACGGTTTTGTTACAAAGGCGAGCCCGAGCTAAGCCCACTTGTCACCTAGTCTCTCTCTCTCTCCCTCTGCTGCCGCCATCAAGCCACGCCATCAAATTGGCCACCGAGTGACCACTTCCATTTAATTCAGCACATCTGCGGCTTCACCATCAAGTTCTCTCGCTGCCTGACCCCACCCAGCCCTAAACCATGCATGGCCAAGCTCCAATTTGGAACTTTCCCTGCCACCGTGCAGATAAGGCCGCGCTCGGCCATAGCCGAAGGCAGCCCTCCATCACTTCACCCTGAGCCAATTCCTGTGCACCACTAGATTTGCCTTCATCCCCTCTTCGCCCTATGCGCCATAGCCGAACTCTACCACCTCCCCATTGTTGCTAACGTGACCGTGCCGCCACGGTGCGCAGCTGCATGGCTCGGCCGCATGTGGTCAGCCCTTCTCTGTCATCCTTCACTCCAACCATCACCTCGGCCTGGTCCACGGTAGCCTCCTGATGCTCGTGCACTAACCAATTAGGTCTATAGCTACCCCGACTCACCAGAATAGTGGCGCCACCATCATGGATGGCCGCACGCCGCTGCAGCCTTCCCTAGCAAGTATGTCACCATGCACCGCCGCTTAGCATAGCCGCTCAGGTTGGAGATGGTGACTGACCTAATAGGAGGGTCGGCGCAGGTCCTAGGGGGCCGACACGGCTGCGCTGTGTCATCGTTCGCCGCGCCGCCATGCACTGAGCCGCCAGGGGTCCACGTGGGTGAATTAGGGAAAGGACGGGGGGCAGGGTTTAGTGAGAAGGTCTGAGAGAGGGGGAAATATTGTAAGCACTTAATTGTGATTTGGGAGAAGTGCGAGGTCTCTTTTGCAAAAGCGCCAACGCGCGCGGGATTCCCTCGCCGTGGGCCATCTCGCGCGTGGGTTGGCGTCGCATGGGCCGCTTCAGCGGGCTACATGGGCCGCGCGGGAGATTTACTTTTCATTTTCCAAAGGAATTAGAAATAGTTTTCTAATTTAATTTATGAGCTAATCTTTGGTAGTTAATATAAAATCATGTATGTGTCCAAAAATTATGAAACAAATTTTGTTAGGTTCCTAAAATTGTGATCAATATGTTGGTATATTTAGTTCAGGTTTATATGTGTTGACACTAGGAGCTGTTAAATAGTATGAGAATGCTTAATACTATTAAGTTGATTATTGTAGGATTTTTTATGGTGAATTGGTGAGAGTTTTGATCCTGAAATTTTTACAGCGGTTTCATTCTATTATTATGTGTTCACTGTAATTTTTGTAGCTTTAGAATAGACTAAGCATTAGGGTAGTTAAATGCTCTTTGTTTTAATATACATTAAATCCTTAGTAAAACAATAGATATACCCTTAAATTACAAAGCTATGTGTTTGTTAGTTGAACCCAACACTTTGCTTAATGAAGATGATAGTTAGCTTAGTACCATAGTCATTAGAGCTAGCTTAGTAGCTTAGTATGCGCATTCTTATTTTATGAGTTGTTGTTTCCTAAATGCTAAGTATTGCATCATCATCGCATGCATGTAGAGAACGAGTTGGTGGAGATAGAGACCACAGACAATCATGAGTTCGAGGAGATCATCAAGGAGTACGAGGAGGAGATCCTCGTGAGGGAGGAGGTCCTGAAGCCACTGACGACTGACTCAGCTGACACCGCGCCTGCCCAAGACAAGCCCCAATGCATAACCTCTATTTTACAATTCACCGTATATATATGTGTTGTGCATTTATGTTACAAGAATTTTATGGAAACCACATGCATAGATATATCTATCCTATGAGTCTTACTAGTACAGGTTCGAGTAGCTGCTGTGCTTAGGTTTTTGATAGCGTGAGTAATCTGCCGTTACTCACAATAGGTGATTATTATAATTACTCTCATGATAAAATGATGAAATAAAAATGGAGACTGGGCAGGGATATGGTATGGGTTATGGTGGGTGTGACAAGTTGTGTCTTGTGGCCATGGGGCTTCGCTTGGTTACACTATTTTCCCTATCCACGTTGATTGAGGACCGTCCATTGCTGTGGATGGTAGTCAGGTCACAGACTTATTATCCTGAGCACATACTTGCTTATGGGAGCGGGAAGGCTCGTTACGCTCTTGTCGTGGGTTCTGGCTCTTTCTAGACCAACTGATTGGAGGTGAGGATAGGTGGAGGTCTAAGCACCATATTGAGACCGGATCTCAAGTGTGGGGCCTTGGAGTCCAAGTTTGGACGGGGACCTGGACCCCGTGATAGGAGTGAAATGGGTTGGTCTTGTTTGTGCCTGGGGTATAAATGGGACGTGTGTTTCAGGGTACCCAGTTAGTATACATTGGTTTATGAATCGTTGTTTCTATGAGACGGTACGACTTGGCTATAGTCTAGTACCGTAGTAAGAACTAGAATATGAAAGATGGTAAATTGGTTCTGATTGCTCAACCCTTGCTTGAAAGTACAACAGGTGCTTACCTAGAATGGTTAGTTAATGAAGTAATCATGACTACTAATTCAACTTGATCTTAAGGACGTACTTCTAGTAATGTTTTTCGTAAACAAAAAGAAAACAGCAAACCCATATTGCTTATCATACCCCTTGAAGTCAGGAAACTATTCTCACTAGTCGGGTAAGTCTTGCGAGTATATTGTGTACTCAAGGTTTATTTACCCATGTTGCAGGTGTAGTTTGAGGAATAGCTCTTATGTGGAGGATTCTTCTGGTGGGCACAGATGGATCCTTGTATCGTTTTCGCTAGATATTTATTTTCATTTTGCTGTTTAATTATCACACTCTGAACTCTGGTATTGAAATAAATAATTTCTAAGACTCTATATTGTATGAAATGGACTAAGTATTGTAAGCTCATACTCATTATTGGATTCTAGAGGTAAAACATGGATTTATTCGAGTTCTCCCGTGGGGTGTGCTCGATGGAACTGTTCGATGTAACTAACTTTCGGGGTGCTTAGTGTCTAGTGGAAGACGAGCGCCTCTGAAAGCGTGTAATTTCGGTCGGTTCTGCCTCAGGTGGTATCTGAGCCAATAATGAGTCTATGAGTTTAAAAACTCTTTTTAAAACCTAAAATTTAACCAACAAAAGCTTTGTGAAAAGTAGGATGCGATAAATTACGTAAGTAAGTATAAGCCCTAGTAATATGGTCTATCTAGGATAGTGGCACTGGTTTTATCTAATTAATCTTCTATAGGTACACTATCTTATGATGTGTAAGAATCATTTAGCATACGGGAAGTGAGTGTGCGCTGTGTCAAAAATTATATGTGAATGCCGCTATATTCTGGCTTGAGCGAACGTATAGGTCGGTCCATGCATCATGAAAAATGAATCTTGTTTAAGCTAAACTCCCCCACACGTATAATTTTTGGGTAGTTAATATGTTAGGTTAATAAATAAGAGAAATGATTTAACTCTTAAGGAAAAGTTCTCGCTTGTAACCATTTATTGGGCCTTGTCATCTCTCTAGTTGTTTGTTTCTAAGTATGGAGGCCTGGTCCCCAACGGTGGGTTCCTATCTGTTTACAGATGAACCTGAGGTCTGGTCGTGGGAGCACCAGTGCTGGGACGGGCTGTGGTCTTGGTGAACACCAAGGCAAAAATGGTCATGATGATGATCATGGCAATGCCAATGGAGAGATCCACGAGGCCCCACTCCTTGGTCCTCCTCCTCCGCCACCATCACCGCCTCCGATGACTCATGCATAGATGATGGCCGAGATATTGGCTGCTTGTCGCGAGTTAGCTCGAGCCCTAGAGATGCGGGCATACGCTATTGGTGGCTTCGCCCATGGAGGCCCCAGTGGCAATGGCGGGAACAGGGGTGGTGCCCTCATATGTTTTTTCCAATCTCTTCCACACCTCACTAGCTCTCACAATCCTTGATTTGCTCAAACACCTTGGAATCAACGGCATTGTAGATGATGTTGAGAGCCATTGTATTGCATTGCTTGTTGGCCTTGTCATTGTTGGTGAGATTGTCCGGATCAAGAATCACAAAGTCACTCTTGGTCACATCCCATACTTGGTCATTGATTGAACCAAGATACATCTTCATCTTTCTCTTCCAATAATCATAGCATGTGCCATCAAAGAAAACGGTGGTTTACCCCCCACATGGTTGAACACTATTTGAGCCATCTTTTGACACCAAGGTTGTTAAGCCTTCAATCAAACGGTGACTACGGCTCCGATACCACTTGAAAGGTCCTAATATGGCTAGAGGGGGTGAATAGCCTATTTAAAAACTCTACAAGATCACTAGAGCAATTTGTTAGTACGCTAAATGGCAAAAAGCAATTTTGCTCTAGTTCTATAAGGGTTGCAAGCCACCTACCCAACAATTCTAGTTGCTATAATCTCTAGGCACACAAGAGGCTAAGTCACTACTCACTAAGACCTCTCAACAAGGCTACACTAAAGAGCTCCACTAAGTGAAACCAAACTACCAAGCAAGCTCTCAAAACTAGCCACCGTGTACCGGAGGGAACAAGGCCCGTGGCGTTTTGGCCGGAAGCTTGATAGTGAAGATAGCAGGGAGCATCCAAGAGAGGCTTGCCGGAAGGCACGTCGGAGACCCACTTGCGCGTGAGAAACGCCCGAGGCTATCCACGGAGTTACCCGACCGGGAGGTTGGCCCTTGCAAGGGATTCCTTGCGAGGGGCTCCAATGAGGACTAGGGGAAGCTTGCGTGCTTCTCGATACCTCGGTAAAAATACTAGAGTCGTCAACGGGAGTTTGCATATCTCTATCTTGATCTTTAGCTTCCGCATTTACGTTGATTACATTACTCCTTTTATGGTAGAGATAGCAACACACTAGCAAAACCGTAGTTGCACATTTAGATAGTTTATCTCATGCATAGGTTTGCTAAGAGTAGAAAAAGAGGCCATAGTTTAGAAGTAGAATTTTAAGTTGCCTAATTCACCCCCCTCCCTCTTAGGTGTCATGGTCCCCTACACAAGCATACGCTCTTTTGACCGTTGGCGTGGGAGGACTCCTACACTAGAAATTCTAGCTCGGGCACAATGAATTTCTAGTTAATTACGCCAAACAAACAGAACACCTCTGACTAGAAAAATTAGCACTATGAGCAAGAAATTCCAGTTAGACTTCACAACATGCCCAAAACAAGTGCTATCTCAATCAAAAAGCACCAAACCAAATTTAGCACTTGAGAGAGCTTTTCACAATGAAAATTCCCGGGCTTTCTCATGCATCTCACCACGTCACTAAGCGCAATGTATATGCAAATAAGTCTCACACTTAGTGGCACTAGATAACCATTGCAATTAAAGATATCCCCTCTTTATAGTACGGTTATCTATCCTAAACCCGATCACGCACTCTATTGCATCTTGAGCGGCAAGCCTTAGGTTTTATACCTTTGCCTTGAGCCCATTTTATTTTTCTCTTTCTTCTTTTCAAGTTGGGGCACTTGATCATCTCATTTGGCCATCACCACCACCTTGACCATCATCTAGCTCCATCACTTGGTGTGTACCAACCTAGCTCATATTCATCACTTGATTACAATGGTTAGTACACTTAGGTTCCATCAATTAGCTAAAACCAAACTAGGGCTTTCAATCTCCCCCTTTTTGGTAATTGATGACAACCTTTCATAAAGATATGAATTAAAATCATTTTGGATTCATGTTGCTTGCCCAAGCATTTTTACCATGTGTAAAGGATTTGGACAAGTTTCATAAACCCGAATTGGTAACATTAGCTCCCCCTACATATATGTGTTAGAGTTTGGATTTGAAAGCTTGCACATATGCATAGATAGGAAATGTGGGAGAGTAATGACTACCAAATGATGCTAAGGTATAAAGAATGGACCTTTGAAGTGTGATACCAATCGGAGTGCCATTTTAACACCATCCTTAGCACCATGGTTAGCTAAATTCACTTGCAAAACACAAACACTAGACACCTCATGAGATTAACATTATAAGCAAGGCTCTAGTACCACTTGTAATAAATCAAGGCACATCTAGCTATCATCCTATGCATGCTAGTTTTTCATTTCATCATTCAATTCTATAACTAGCATACACCACACAAGCATGGATATCGAATTTAAAAAACTTGCCATGCAAGCAAACATATGTAAATGCACATTCAAATGCAACAAACAAGTTTATGAGTTTGCTCCCCCTACTTGTGTGCTTCAAATTTTAAATTGGTCCCCTTAGATTGTCATTTCATTTGTTTGCTCCCCCTATCTTACTATCGTTGTGAATTTCTCTCCCCCTTTGTCAACAATTAGCACAAAAGGTGAGCTCAAATTTTAGATAGGTTGGGGTGAAACCATGTTAAGTAAGGATCATTTTCCTAAATTTAGTTCAATCTATATCACTTGCAAAAGATATTTAACTTGATTTGATCCAAGGGCAAGCTTCTTCACACCTCATTTCAAGGGTTATCTTGACCATGTTGAGTTAAACACTTATAGCGCATTTTCTAGATTAAACACTAGGTTCACAAGCCCACAAGCATGTCATATGCTACCACTAGATCATTTCAAGCATACAAGCAATAGTGGTACCATACAAGCATCAAATTCATTTGATTTTCATGAATGAGCCTATAAAACATGAGGAATGAGTAGATGCACTAAACAAGTCCTTAGCAACTGATGAATGACATGTCAATCAATTTTACCTTGCTTTGCTCGAAGGAGAGACATGTCATATAATGGGGGTGCATCAACACATATTTGAGAAGTCAAGTATATTCCATTCATTCCTTAGCATGCAAAACATCTTCTCATCAAGTGGCTTGGTGAATATGTTGGCAAGTTGATCATCGGTGCCCACATTCTCAATGCAAATGTCCTCTTTTTGTTGATGATCTCTAATGAAATGATGATGAACATCTATGTGTTTTATTCTTGAGTGTTGAACTGGATTATTGGTGAGCTTCACGGCACTCTCATTGTCACATAGCAATGGCACTTGTTTAAACTTGATTCCAAAATCATTCAAGGTGGCCTTCATCCAAAGTAATTGAGCACAACAACTACTGATCAAAATGTACTCCGCTTCGGTGATTGAAAGTGCTACACTATTTTGCTTCTTTGATGACCATGACACAAGTGATCTTCCCAACAATTGACATGTGCCCGATATGCTCTTTCTCTCAACTTTGCATCCCGCATAATCAAAGTCCAAATATCCAATCAACTCAAATCTAGATCCTTTGGAATACCACGATCCAACATTTTGTGTATGCTGCAAGTACCTCAATATTCTCATTGTTGCCTTCAAGTGACTCTCTCTTGGTGAGGCTTGAAATCTAGCACACATGCATACATTAAACATCACATCCAACCTTGATGCTATCACATAGAGTAGGCTTCCAATCATAGACCGATACATCTTTTGATCCACCATATTACCACTAGCATCACTATCCAAGCTTCAATTTGTCCCCATTGGTGTACTAATAACTTTGCTCTCATCCATGCCAAACTTCTTGAGCATGTCTTTGATACACTTGCCTTGACTTACAAATGCGTCATTCTTCATTTGCTTGATTTGAAGACCAAGGAAGTAACTAAGCTCTCCAATCATGGACATCTCAAACTCACGTGTCATCATCTTTCCAAACTTCTCATAATAATCTTGATTGGTTGATCCAAATATGATGCCATCAACATAGATTTACAACACAAACAAGTCCTTGCCTATCTTCTTGGTGAAGAGAGTGGTGTCAACCTTTCCCATCTTGAATCCCTTAGAGAGTAGAAAATCCTTCAATCTCTTATACCATACTTTAGGTGCTTGCTTCAAACCATACAAAGCCTTTCTCACCTTGTAGACATGGTTGGGTTTCTTCTCATCTTTAAAATAGGGAGGTTGCTCAACATAGACTAGCTCATTGATGTACCCATTGAGAAATGCACTCTTCACATGCATTTGGTACAACTTGATGTTGTGGGCACAAACATAGGCTAACAAGATCCTAATTGCTTCCAATCTTGCAACCGGGGCATATGTTTCTCCAAAGTCAAGACCTTCAACTTGAGTGTAACCTTGAGCCACTAATCTTGCTTTGTTCCTTACAACTATCCCATCTTGATCTTGCTTGTTCCGAAAGACCCACTTGGTTCCAATCACATTATGATCCTTAGGCCTCTCAACTAACTTCCATACTTGATTTCTTGTGAAGTTGTTTAGCTCTTCATCCATTGCATTCACCCAGTCAACATCCTTCAAAGCTTCATCTATCTTATTTGGTTCAATGGATGACACAAATGAGAAATGTTCACAAAATGATGTCAATCTTGAACTTGTTTGCACACCTCTTGAGATATCACCAATTATAGAATCCAATGAATGATCTCTTACAATATTGGTTGGTTGGAACACTTGAACTTGATTGTTTGCACTTGGTTGATCATTTGGTTGAGATGATGAACTAGCCACTTGTTGTTGATCTTGCACTTTATCATCACTTGCACTAGCTTGACTTTGATCATGAGAACCACTAGATTTCACATTTGAGTTAGAGAGCACTTGATCTTTGTCATCTTTAACTTCAATCACCTCTCTAGGCCTTATATCACCAATGTCCATATTCTTCATCGCATTGACCAATTGAGTGCCTTTCACGTCATCTAGATTCTTATCTTCCTCTTAGGAACCATTGGTTTCATCAAATTCCACATCATAAACCTCATCAAGAGTACCACTAGCCAAATTCCAAACTCTATAAGCCTTACTAGTAGTGGAGTAACCAAGCAAGAATCCTTTATCACACTTTTTCTCAAACTTGCTCAATCTTGTGCCTTTTCTTCAAGATATAGCATTTGCAACCAAAAACCCGAAAGTATGCAATGTTGGGCTTTCTTCCATTCAAGAGCTCATAAGGTGTCTTCTCCATCATAGGGTGACAATAGAGGTGGTTGCTATAGTAGCAAGCCATGTTGATTTCTTTGGCCCAAACTTAATGACTAACATTGTATTCACATAATATTGATCTTGCCATGTCAATCAAAGTTCCATTCTTTCTCTCAACAAGGTCATTTGATTGTGGAGTGTACTTAGTCGAGAATTGATGTCTAATTCCAAACTCATCACATAAATCATCAACTCTAGTGTTCTTGAACTCACTACCATTGTCACTTCTCACTCTCTTGATAGTTGTTTCAAATTCATTGCGCACTCTCTTGACAAATGATTTGAAAGTTGCAAACACATCACTCTTGTCAACTAGAAAGAATACCCATGTATATCTTATGAAATCATCCACTATCACAAAACCATATTTATTTCCACCAATACTAGTATATGTTGTTGGTTCAAATAAGTCCATATGCAACAACTCAAATGCCTTACTAGTGCATATAATGCTCTTCTTAGGATGAGTGTTTTTAACTTGTTTTCTAGCTTGACATGCACTACACAACTTATCCTTCTCAAATGTAACATCTTTCAAGCCCCTTACTAGATCATGCTTAATTAATTTGTTCAATTGTTTTATTCCATCATGACCAAGTCTTCTATGTCATAACCAACCCATACTAGACTTATTGAGAAAACATGTTGACAATTGAGCTTCTCTAGCATTAAAATCAACTAAGTATAGATTCTCATATCTAAATCCTTTGAATATCAAGTTAGAGCCATCTACACTTATGATCTCTACATCATCCACACCAAATATGCACTTGAAACCAAGATCACACAATTGAGCTACCGATAATAGGTTAAAGTTCAAGCTCTCTACTAGTAACACATTGGGAATGCTCAAAGTCATTGGATATTATAATCTTACCAAGCCCTTTGACCTTGCCTTTGCCATTGTCATCAAATGTGATACTATCAACCCCATTGCTCTCATTTGTGTTAATTGAATTAAACATTCTTGAATCACCAATCATGTGTTTTGTGCACCCACTATCAAGCACCTAATGCCTTCCTCCAGCTTTATAATTGACCTACAAAAGAAGATCAATTATTTTTAAGTACCCAAACTTGCTTGAGTCCTTGAAGGTTAGTTACTAAGGTCTTTGGCACCCAAATGGCTTTCTTCTTTGAGCCCACAATTGGTGTACCAATAAACTTAGCCTTCACAATATTGGCACCCTTAACAAGCACGTAACAATAATCAAATCTAATTAAGGATACATTAGTTTTTTTGTTCTTGTTAGTCTTGCAATATTGCTCTATATGCCCAACTTGCTTGCATCTATTATAAAATAGACCATTGCCCTTCACAAAGCTAGCTTTGGGAGTGACAAAGGCCGCCTTGCCTTTCTTGGGGGTATAGCCTAATCTCTCTTTATTGAGAGAAAAACTTTGGCTACCCAACCACTTTAGCAAGCGGGCATCTCCACCATAGGTATTGCCTAAAGCACGAGTGAGCTCATTGACCTTCTTCTTGAGGGTCTCATTTCCCACCATTAGTGAGGCATCATAAGTGAAACCATCACTCAAAGGTGAAGTAAAAGTAGTAGTGCTACAAGAGGAGTTAGTGGGAGCAACAACAATGGACTTATAAAAAGATTCATCAAGAATATCACATGTTAGTCCCACATCACATGACACAATTACTTGCTCCTTCTTGGCTTCCTCCTTCTTGACTTGCTAGAGGAGTGAGTCTTTTCAAGCTTAGAGTGAGCTTTGTCAAGCTTTTCATGGGCTTCTATTAGCCTCTCATGAGTGGCATTGAGCTCATCAAAGGATTGATCAAGAGATTTGACCTTCTTACGTAATTCTTTGCACTCCTTTCTCTTTGTCTCAAAGTAAGTGTGTACTTGCTCACACATGCCCAAGAGCTCCTCCTTGGTGTACTCCTCATCATCATAACTCCTACAATCATCACTTTCACAATCATCATCACTCACATCATATTTTACCTTGGTGGGCTTTGCCACGAGGCAAGTCGATGGAGTGTCGAAGATGGAAGGCTTGATGTTGATGGTGATGCTTGCTGGTGACTTCTTGTCATCATCACTAGAATCATCACTATCCGATGAGCGAATACTATCCTATGTCACCACAAAGCCTCCGCCCTTCTTCTTCTTTTGGAAGGTCATTTTCTTCTCCTTTTTCTCCATTTCTTTCTTCTCCTTCTTATGCTTCTTCTCATTCTCATCATTATCACTATTGTAGGGACAATCCGCTACAACATGATCTAGGCTCTTGCACTTGTAGCATCTCCTCACATACTCCTTGTTGTGATCTCTTCTATTTCGTGCACCATAGCCCTTCTTCTTCATGAACTTGCCCATCTTGCGCACAAGGATAGCCATAGCTTCATCATCAATGTCACTAGCATCTTCATCATCACTTGATTCTTTCTTGGACTTTCCCTTGTTCTTGGATGATGAGCTAGCCTTGAATGCTACACTCTTCTTCTTCTTGTTTTCATCTTCTTTCTTTTCATCCTTGTCAACCCCCTCCCTTTTCACACGGTTTGTCTCTTGTGTCATGACATCACCATGTACTTGGTTAGGCGATAGTTACTTCAATCCTCCTCTAATAATGATCAATCTCAATGTCTCAAATCTTGGAGGTAAGCACATCAAGAATCGATGAGAGACATCATCATCATCATTGATCTTCTCACCCAAAGCCTTCAAGTCATTCACAATCACTTGGAGCCTATGGAACATCTCCGGAATGCCCTCATCATCCTTCATCTTGAAGCTTGTCAACTTATCCTTGAGGATGTATAGCTTGGCACTCTTCACCACCGGTGTGCCCTCATATGTTTCTTCCAATCTCTTCCACACCTCACTAGCTCTCTCACAATCCTTGATTTGCTCAAACACCTTGGAATCAATGGCATTGTAGATGATGTTGAGAGCCATTGTATTGCATTGCTTGTTGGCCTTGTCATTATTGGTGAGATTGTTCGGATCAAGAATCACAAAGTCACTCTCAGTCATATCCCACACTTGGTCATTGATTGAACCAAGATACATCTTCATCTTTCTTTTCCAATAATCATAGCATGTGCCATCAAAGAACGGTGGTTTACCCCCCACATGGTTGAACACTATTTGAGCCATCTTTTGACATCGAGGTTGTTAAGCCTTCAATCAAATGGTGACTATGGCTCTAATACCACTTGAAAGGTCCTAATATGGCTAGAGGGGGTGAATAGCCTATTTAAAAACTCTACAAGATCACTAGAGCAATTTGTTAGTACGCTAAATGGCGAAAAGCAATTTTATTCTAGTTCTACAAGGGTTGCAAACCACCTACCCAATAATTCTAGTTGCTATAATCTCTAGGCACACAAGAGGCTAAGTCACTACTCACTAAGACCTCTCAACAAGGCTACACTAAAGAGCTCCACTAAGTAAAACCAAACTAGCAAGCAAGCTCTCAAAACAAGCTATACTAAAGAGCTTGCTACACAACTAGTTTGCAAGGAATGTAAGGAAGTGAGTAGGGCAATTATACCACCGTGTCGAGGAATAAACCAATCACAATAAGAATGCCAATATAATTACCTAGAGAATTCCAATCACAATGGACACCAAGATTTTTCTCCCGAGGTTCACGTTCTTGTCGGCACGCTAGTCCCCGTTGTGTCAACCAACACTTGGTGGTTCAGCGGCTAATAGGTGTTTTACAAACCTAGCCCAACAAATGGGCGTGACAAGAACCTACCCACAAGTGAGGTAACTCAATGACATGAGCAATTTACTAGAGTGGCTTTTGGCGCTCAGCCGGGGAATAAGCCCAAGAACCCCTCACAAATATATCCTTGATTGGGGGCAGACACAATCACCAAATCCCCTCACCAATCAACAAATCACCAACCGTCTAGATGACAACAATCATCAAGAGAAATAAGAAATCCGCAATCACAAAAATCACCTAGTGCCACCAAATATGCAATCACAAATGCACACACTAGGGTTTCCCCAAAATCCTCTCTCAAATGAGCCACAAGCTAGGAGAAGGAGAGGAGATGGATAAGATGCTCTTGAAGCTCTCAAGATCAATCACTCGAGCTGGATCTCTCATTTGAATGGAGCACAAAGCTTGGGAGTGAGAGAAGAGGAGATAAGAGAGCTTTCTTCTCTTAGGGTTCCTTAAAGGAGCAAGAATGGGGAATGGTTGGAGGAGGAAGAAAGGGAGGGGGGAGACCCAGCCTTATCCCAAGCCAGCCAGCCTCTCGACCGTTGCCATGCAGGTGCCCATTCTGCACCGAAAATTCTAGGTAGCGGCCTGGAATTTCTCGGCCGACGCTCCTCTACAAATCGTTAGCTTCCCGCACTGGAAATTCCAGTTCTAGCAGGAAAAAATTTCCAAGATGTAAGAAAAATGGACCCTAGGCCCATTTACTTTGGATTTTGGTGTTTGATGACCAACACAACCAAATTGGACTAATGAATTTGCAAGTGATTGTTTTGTAGTTCAATAGGGTGCAAGACATGACTTGGACAAAGGCAACGTGATGATCCAATGATCAACACCATAAGCAAGACCCTAGGAGCACAAGAGAAGACCCAAGATATCAAGCAAAGTCCAAGCACGAAGATAGGAACCAAGCCATACGCAAGATCATGAAGAAACATGCTCACAGAGGTGACCGGACGCTGGCAGCAATTCGACCAGATGCAAGAATGCAGCGTCCAATCGAGTATAGAAAAGTTCTAGAGCAGTGAAATTGTGACCAGACGCGTCCGGTGGCATGTGAACGGACGCTGGCAGTGTCCGATCAGTTGATCATGGCTCTAACGGTTGGGACGACCGGACGCGTCTGGTCAGGACGTGATCAGCGTCCGGTCAGTAGCAGAAAAGCGGGATTTTGTCTCCAACGGCTACTTTCTCAGTGGGGCTTATAAATACAACACCTACACCAACAAGGTGGACAAGAAGGCCTCCACACCATACTTGTTAAAGAAGAAGAAAAATGACAAGGTGGTGGCCATCAAGGTGAACAAGCAAGCCAACAATGCGATCAAACGCTTTTGGGTACCAAAGGAAATCATTTTCAACATGAAGAGCACCAAGAAGGTTTGGATCCCGAAAGAGAAGTGAGAAGTCCGATGGACTATGGAGAATTTGGAGACTTGGCAAAGTATGGATGCATTTCATAGGGTGCATCATGATGGACAAGATCATTGTCAAGTGGGTTAGTGAATACTATGGACCCAAATTCCCTTCCCATGTTAGGTAACTAGATGTTATTACTTTCAATTGGTATTTTCTTCAAGTAGTATCAATTTGTATTTCCTACAAGTGGTATTTCTTACAAATTGGTATCTTTAAGTATCTAGTTACTTTTTATGCCTATGTTTGCATTTGCATACTTATATCTTTTGTCATGCATACACTAGGTATATCTTATGGTAGGCTTGCTCGGTTTCATTCTTAACCCTTGGACCAAACCTACATGGTTTAAGATTATTTAAGAGCACGGCACATAGCTAGTCTTTCGATTGTTCATCTAATATGTGCCAAAGTCTAAATTGTAGATAATTTCTCCCGAATATCGCCTTCGAAAATGACTCACATTCATGTGATGTCATCTTTCAAGTGGTATTTTTTATCCTAAAATCAATGTGCATGTTTCCAACAAGTATTCCATACTTTTATGCACAAATTTAGGGGGAGGTTACTCTACAAGTTGGATGCTTTGAGACTAACACCTTTTCAAGCTTATTATGTGTGTAGTAGTCTCATTGCAAGGAAAATGGAGTCCCCAGAGTTAAGCATCATACTTCAAATATCCACCACCAATTGCAAGTGGTTGAAATCAAATTGATTTCCATATGTGGTATTTCTAAACCGATATCATCATGTTGATTTCATTTTGATATTTATATGCTTTCTCCATGCATTATATAGATTAAATTCCCTTGAAGCAATAATTTCCCAATTATGCATGTGCTTTTCTTTCTACCATATGTATGCATATATTTAGGGGGAGCTTAATCCATATAATGTGAGAGTCAAATTTTGTGACCTATTCTACTCCACATACAAAGGATCACAAAGTTTGACCCTCCCTTGTGCTACTAATGTCTTCCTTTTCGGTGTTTGATTCCAAAGGGGGAGAATTGAGAGGACCAAAAGCAAGCATTATTTTGTAGGGAACAAAAGCTAGATCATAATAATTTACAAGTAGTAATGATCTACAAGTGGTCATGGTCCGAGAAAGGGAGGATAGTGGATTATGAATTAGCCTATGCAATGGGAAGAATTTGTGGCTTAAATCCATAATACCACATGGGATTTTTGCAAGGGCAAGATAAGTTTTCAAGTGGTATCTTCTAATCTTACAAGTAGTATCTTTTAGCATCATATAACCTTGCCCCTTGCATTGCATCCTAGCAAGTAGATAGTTTTTAAAATTCCAAATTTTTATTATTTTGCTTGCTTTAGTCGTGTTGTCATCAATCACCAAAAAGGGGGGAGATTGTAAGGAAAATGGACCATAGGCCCATTTACTTTGGATTTTGGTGTTTGATGACCAACACAACCAAATTGGACTAATGAATTTGCAAGTAATTATTTTGTAGTTCAATAGGGTGCAAGACATGACTTGGACAAAGGCGACATGATGATCCAATGATCAACACCATAAGCAAGACCCTAGGAACACAAGAGAAGACCCAATATATCAAGCAAAGTCCAAGCACAAAGATAGGAACCAAGCCGTACACAAGATCACGAAGAAACATGCTCACAAAGGTGACCGGACGCTGGCGTATAGCAACCGGGCGCTGGCGACAAATCGACCGGACATAGGAATGCATCGTCCGATTGAGTACAGAAAGGTTCTAGAGCGGCAAAATTATGACCGGACGTGTCCGATGGCATGTGACCAGACGCTGGCAGCGTTCGATCATTTGATCGTGGCTCTAACGGTCGGGACGACCGAACGCGTCCGGTCAGGACGTGATCAGCGTCCGGTCAGTAGCAGAAAAGCGGGATTTCATCCCCAACGGCTACTTTCTCAGTGGGGCTTATAAATACACCCACCAACCAGCCAAATGAGAAGTGGAGCTAAGGAAACATATCTAGGGTGTTGATACACCATTTTAGTGATCTCCGCTTGCATAGTTCTTAGTGATTCATTAGGTGATTAGCGTAGGTGCTTTACGAAGTGCTTAGGTTGATTAGACCACAGCTTATGCGCTTGCTCTAGGTTTAGGCCTAGTGCTTAGTGAGGTTTGTATACCTCTTACCACTCAGTGCTTGCGCGCACCATTATTGTACATCGGAGGGGCTTGTAGTCTTCTGAGATCACACCAACCGCGTTTGTGGTGTGGCCGCCACTGTGTACCGGAGGGAACAAGGCCCGCGGCGTTTTGGCCGGAAGCTTGATAGTGAAGATAGCAGGGAGCATCCAAGAGAGGCTTGCCGGAAGGCACGTCGGAGACCCACTTGCGCGTGAGAAACGCCCGAGGCTATCCACGGAGTTACCCGACCGGGAGGTTGGCCCTTGCAAGAGATTCCTTGCGAGGGGCTCCAACGAGGATTAGGGGGAAGCTTGCGTGCTTCTCGATACCTCGGTAAAAATACTGAAGTCGTCAACGGGAGTTTGCATATCTCTATCTTGATCTTTAGCTTCCGCATTTACGTTGATTACATTACTCCTTTTACGGTAGAGATAGCAACACACTAGCAAAACCGTAGTTGCACATTTAGATAGTTTATCTCATGCATAAGTTTGCTAAGAGTAGAAAAAGAGGCCATAGTTTAGAAGT
This sequence comes from Miscanthus lutarioriparius, assembly GCA_904845875.1. NCBI lineage: Eukaryota > Viridiplantae > Streptophyta > Magnoliopsida > Poales > Poaceae > Miscanthus > Miscanthus lutarioriparius. Next base: position 48,217,273 of record CAJGYO010000005.1, read on the forward strand.
AGAATTTTAAGTTGCCTAATTCACCCCCCTCCCTCTTAGGCGTCACGGTCCCCTACACAAGCATACGCTCTTTTGACCGTTGGCGTGGGAGGACTCCTGCACTAGAAATTCCAGCTCGGGCACAATGAATTTCCAGTTAATTACGCCAAACAAATAGAACACCTCTGACTGGAAAAATTAGCACTATGAGCAAGAAATTCTAGTTAGACTTCACAACATGCCCAAAACAAGTGCTATCTCAATCAAAAAGCACCAAACCAAATTTAGCACTTGAGACAACTTTTCACAATGAAAATTCTCGAGCTTTCTCACGCATCTCACCACTTCACTAAGCGCAATGTATATGCAAATAAGACTCACACTTAGTGGCACTAGATAACCATTGCAATTAAAGATATCCCCTCTTTATAGTACGGTTATCTATCCTAAACCCGATCACGCACTCTATTGTGTCTTGACCGGCAAGCCTTATGTTTTATACCTTTGCCTTGAGCCCATTTTATTTCTCTTTCTTCTTTTCAAGTTGGAACACTTGATCATCTCATTTGGCCATCACCACCATCTTGACCATCATCTAGCTCCATCACTTGGTGTGTACCAACCTAGCTCATATTCATCACTTAATGACAATGGTTAGTACACTTAGGTTTCATCAATTAACCAAAACCAAACTAGGGCTTTTACCTACCCAACTACCTTCCTCCACCATTCGGCCGGCGGCGCCACCACCGCCTCGCCCCCTGCCGCCCCCGCGCACACCACCACCATGGGTCCGGCCTTCCTCCCCTATATTTTTCTTCTATGTCTGCCAGAGTTGGAGAAGAAAGGCCACTCAACCCCAAATGTTAAACAAGTTAATCACAGGCAAGAGCTTGAATCGGGATGCCCATAAAATCGAGTGTTGGATTGCTCCAAAACAACCCAGTGTCATTTAACATTCCTCTTTTTTCTAAGTTTTCCTTTCTTGTCTATGTTCGCGGAGTAGCAGGGAGAAAGCGAGTCGAGACACCGGAGAGTGGCGGCGGGAGGCGAAAAGGAGTGCGACAGCGCTAGGAGTCACGACGGAGCGAACCTAGGGTCGATTGGGGTCGGACGGGTCAAAACCCTGATGCCCCTCTTTGTCCTGGGTCGAACCGCTTTGCCTTTTTTCCTTCTTTCTTCGTGTATATAGTATACTTCACTTTCTCTTCCTTCGCAGCTATTGCCACATTCCTCTTCTCTGTATTCACACCATGTTGTGCTACATGCATCTTACACGCTCTAGCGCATGGCACAGTCGCCCTTTCTTGCACCAGGTGGACGCCCTAAGCCTCACCATAGCGGGCACTTCGCCAGGGCCTACATGGCGTTAAATTATTGAGAGTGGCTTCGGTGTCAACATGGTTCTGGGATTCAGCCCGAATGGCCCGAATCTCACCGAATTTCGGTGAGGCCCGAGACAATACCAAACCGGCCAAATAATTTCGGCCCAATTTGAATTTCCAGCCCAACATAAGGTCTACAAAAGCCCACTGATATCTGCCCCAGTATAAAGTGCGAAGCCCACTCTCGAAACCCTAGTTTTTTTTTCATTTTTCTCTTCCCTTTCTCATCAAGTGTCTCAGACCCTCAGTCGCTCCTCCCCACTGCCATTCTTTTCCCGTTTCCATCCACCATCTCTTCCTCAAATCGAAAAGCTCAGAATTGGCTACAATCCCTGTCCATGGAGTTTCGATGCTGTCAAATGGACGATGCCCGTGTGCGTAGTGGGATCGGCGGCAGCACAGTGGATTTTGCGGCTGCAGTGAGGTGGCGGCGGTGCAAAGGGTTCGGCGACGGCAGCGGCGCCGGCAGCGATGGCCGCACTAGCACTCAAGTCATTGGCGGCACCATGTGCGTGAGAGGCAGACAGGCATGGGCGGTGAGGACGCTGGAGAAGAGATGCAGTTGATTTCTGTTAAATTGATCGGTCAACTTGGTTGAATCCCTGCCCAAAATTTCCGAATTTCGTCCAATTCGGTAGTGCCCAAAAAATTTCAGTTTTGAATCCCAGAACCTTAGCATCAGGCTCTATTCTGGACTGGCGCTACACACGGACACAACATAGCACGTATAGGCGCAGCGCCATGTCTGGTGCTCACCTCATCCACGCCCAGCTTACCGTCTCGAAGCACCTCCACGACGATCCATTCTGGTTTTTGAGCACATCCACACCAAGCATTACCTCAAGCCCGATCCAGGATGGTCGTGGTGAGTGCCAAGACTAACCCCGCCTTTCGATCCCACTCTGTGGTCGTCGGGCTGAGCTACATGTTTGTTGAATCAACGCTTGTCGTCTTCTTGTTCTGCACAACACTGTTGCCGCTGCAGGTGCACGGCCACAGTCACGCACGAACACGCCGCTGCACACCACACAACAGTCCATCTGCTGCCCTTGTGCATACGTCGTGCGCATCCTTGCCGGCCTGCCCAGTGCCCACCCTGTCATCCAACCTTCTCTCCCCGGTTACTCTTGCCCATGGCTAAAAGCTTCACCTTGCACGTTGTGCTATCGACCTCCGGTTCCCACTACGCGGCCACGCCCATGCACACGTACCATGCGGCCGCGCCCAACGAACAGTGTTATACGTGTGCACGAGCCGCAGTGGAGGATCTGGAGCAAGGGTGGTCCACTATAGATGTAAAACTAAATTATAGAGTGGTCCATGTGTAATTTTTATGATTTTAAAGAGCTCATCTACTGTAGTTTAACCTTGAGCTAAAGTTTAGGGTGGTCCATGGACCACCTGTCCACCTAGCTAGATCCGCCTATGACGAGCCGTGCTAACCACAACTGTTTCATAGATGTTGCAGTAATCCCCTTTTGAAAAGGAAATTGGGTTCAAGGAGGTTGTTAGGATTCTGGATTCTGATCCTGAATCTTACGACACTATTAATTAAGGTGCGTTAAACATAATGTCAAATAGTCAACTACATCAATCAAAATCATGGTTTTAACTGAACCGATAAACACTACTGGATTCAGGTTCTTTGTCGAGTGCCAACCCTGCAGGCACTCGGCAAAGATTTTTTAATTTTTTTTTAAAAAAAATCTTTGTCGAGTGTCCGCTGGTCGGCGCTCGGCAAAGTTTGAATATTTTTTAAAAAAAAATTCTTTGCCTAGTGCCCTCTGGCGGCACTCGGCAAAGTTTGAATTTTTTTAAAAAAATTCTTTGCCAAGTGTTCTCTGGTCGGCACTTGGCAAAGTTTGATTTTTTTTTAAAAAAAATTCTTTGCCGAGTGTCCTCTATCCGGCACTCGGCAAAGATGTTTTATTTTTTTTCTAAAAATTCTTTGCCAAGTGCCCCCTGCCCGACGCTCGGCAAAGTTTGAATTTTAAAAAAAAATCTTTGCCGAGTGCCCTCTGGCCGGCACTCGGCAAAGTTTAAATTTTTTAAAAAAAAATCTTTGTTGAGTGCCATGGTATTTTGCCGAAAATGAAAATGGCACTAATGAGAAATATGTCCGTCCGTCTCATGTCTTTATTTTGCTGAAAATGAAAATGGCACTAATGAGCTAGATAAATATCTGCTCATCTATGTTTGTTGCAGCTGCAAAACTACCAAATAAGACATGAAATGCATAAATCATAGAGGCAGCAAGTGGACAGTAGTAGATTTTCTCAAGCATGATAATGACATTAAAGTTAACCAGGATACCAGAAATTAGGGAATAATAAAGTCCACACTTTTCTCTAATGGGGTAATGTAGCTCATACTTTTCTCTAAAATAAAGTCCAGTCACACAGGGTAACAACAGGTAGACCAAAAGAACAAATGCACTAAGAACTTTCTTAATTTGAAGTTCATGTCCAACAATTTGCTGAAGTATATTTGTTTTGGAATGCAGTAATTTTGCATTTCCACAAGAGAAGGCGTCTCTGGACAACAATTCTGTGAAGGCCCATTCGATAAGAAATTCTGAAAAACATGCAACCCGAGATATTTTACCATAAACGGCAGAAGGGAGTACGGGAGCCCAACCTAGCAGACATAGCACCTCATAATCATGTGCCAAACTATTATAGAAAGTAAAATGCAGTCACACCTTTGAACACCCTCAATCTTCTTTCTTTCTCTTAGTCAGGACACAAATGAATTTATCAACCTGGCAAACTATATTGGTTGCCTCCACAACTATGAAGCAGCATGTATCTGTGAATGGTTTCTATTTGAACTGCCACTGTATCTATACTGTAAAAAGCACATTGGAGGAACAAGGAAAAATGGATCAATGTAGCCTAACAGTGTGGCTAGGCAAGGCAGGCCCAAAATTACCTATGCTATCAATTGCGACAGTGCCAAAAACAATTGGTGGAAAAAAAATAAAATCTGCTTAAACAAGAGCAGCAGACTAATGGTACCTCTAAGATAATTTACTCACCCAAATTAGTTCTATAAAAAAGGGCGTACCCAGTGCAGAGAGCTCCCACGCTGTGCGGGGTCTGGGGAAGGGTGTTAGTGGCAAGCCTTACCCTCGCCTGTGCAATGCGAGGAGACCGCGACTCGAACCCGGGACCTTCTGGTCACAGGCGGTAAGACTCTACCGCTTGCACCAGGCCCGCCCTTTTCATTTTCAGTACTATGGTTTTCGGATGTCATATGTGGAGATGTCCTAGTTTGTAAGCATCGTACGTGACCACGTGCACCAAACCTTCTTAAATTTTTATCATAGCCTCCACATACGATATCACAACATCTCAACAAGTTTCATGATTTTCGGACTTCGTTTGTTTTTTATAGAATTTAAAAACACTTTGCACGCAAGTTCGCGGTCATGTTTCGTGAACAAGATGTCCGAAATTTCGGGTCCGTTCCTAGATACAGCTTCGCACTACACTCAGTAACATGACTATCATTTTTTGAATCATTAAATTCCAATATTCGTACCACGTGCAGTTCAAATTTATATTTTTCGAAAAAAATTCAAGTAAACGAAATAAAGTAACTAAATATATCAAAAAGCCACAAAAAATCCCTAAATTATAACTTGGAGTTCCTGGTACATTAAAAGGGCTGCACAAAAAATTTGAAGGCCAAAAAAAAAAAAACTTTGTCGAGGCATGGCACTTGGCAAAAAGGATCTTTGTTGAGTGCCATGAGTAAGGCACTCGGCAAAAAAGGTTCTGAATTTTTTTTTAAAAAAATCCCTATTTGTCGAGTGGCTTCACAGGAGCACTCGGCAAAGACATTTCAAAAAAAAAATTACTGAGCGCCGTGTCTGGGGCACTCAGCAAATTATTTTCAAAAAAAAATCTTTGCCGAGTGCCAGATCTGGGACACTCGACAAAGAATTTTTTTTTTTAAAAAAAACCTTTGCCGAGTGCCAGATCGGTGAAGGGTTGAGATGGCGGACTAGAGGGGGGTGAATAGTCTTTTCTAAAATTAATCGCGTCGGCTAACCGATATAAATGCGGAATTAAAACAATCGGTCTAGCTAAGACTACACCCCTCTATATATGTTCACTAGCACCTTACAAAGATACTAATAAAGCAACTAAGGTGCCGGGCTAGCTAGAGCTCTCCTAAACAATTCTAGAAGCAAGGTCACACAAACCTATGCCACTAGTACTTTAAGTAACAAAGGAGCTCCTACACATGCTAGTAAGCAAAAGCACAAAGCCAATTAAGCTCACTAGCAAAGCTCAATAACAAGCCAACCAATGCCTAATTAGAGAGCACAAATACTTAGCTACACCAACTAAGCAATGTGACTAACAAGATTACTAAAACCAAATTAGCCACGCAAGGGAGCTACTTCTATGCTACACAAGCAAGAAGATAATTAGCAAGCTACACAAGCTATCTAATTACAAGAGCAACTACACAAGCTTAATATGTATAAAAGTAATTGCAAGCTTGTGTAATGGGGATGTAAACCAACGGGAAGAATAAGGTTGACACGATGATTTTTCTCTCGAGGTTCACGTGTTTACCAACACGCTAGTCCCCGTTGTGTCAACCGCTTACTTGGTGGTTCGGCGGCTAATTAGCATCACCCGCTAAGCCCGCACGTCGGGCGCCGCAAGAACCTACCCCTTGAGTGAGGGTAGCTCAATGACACACTTTACTAAAGTTGCTCTTCGCGACTCCCGCGGGGCGAGCACAAGTACCCCTCACAAGCACTTCTCCGGAGCGCCGCACAAGCTTCTTGCGGGCTTCGACGGAGACCACCACCAAGCCGTCTAGGAGGTGGCAACCTCCAAGAGTAACAAGCACCACCGGCTTGCAACACGACCACCTAGTGCCACTCGATGCAACCTCACGATGCAATCGCACTAGAATTGCTCACTCACACAATCGAATGATCACTATCAAGTATATGTGTGATGGAGGGCTCCCAAGCACTCACAAGCATGGACACTAAGTCCCCTTAGGTGCTCCACTCCAGCCATGGCCGAGGGCCACTTCTATTTATAGCCCCAAGGGCTAAACTAGCCGTTACTCCTTCACTGGGCAACGGTCGGGCCGACCGGACGCTCCGGTCGTGTTGACCGGACGCTGGACCTCAGCGTCCGGTCACCCGCAGACGGCCACGTGTCCTGATTCCAACAGTCACTTGACTTGACCGGACGCAGCAGCTTTCAACTGACCGGACACTGAACCCATCTCACCCCTGCAAAAACCACCTCCTTTGTAAATGTGCCAACACCACCAAGTGTACACCACCATGTGTATGTGTGTTAGTATTTTCACAATCATTTCCCAAAGGATGTTAGCCACTCAACTTGCCACGCCACTCGATCCTAGCGACAATGCAAAGTTAGATCACTCGAGTGGCACTAGATGACCAATATGCAAACAAGTTTGCCCCTCTTGATAGTACGGCCATCTATCCTGAACCCGGTCATAAACTTCTCTACACACCTATGACCGGTGAAATGAAATGCCCTAGGTTATACCTTTGCCTTGCGCATTCCATTCCATCTCCTTCAATGTCGATGCAACACATGCACCAACACGATCAACAATGATATGATCCACTTCATATCATCACATGATCATATTGGTTCATCGATCTTAACTCTACTTGCTCTTCACCGTTGCTATCGTCCATCGGCGCCAAGTCTTGCTCAAGCTTCACCGCCACGCGGTCCATCACTCCAAAGCCTTTGACTTGCCCTTCACGCTTGCAACCGGTCCATCAAGCCAAGTCTTGTCTTGATCTTCTCCACCTTGATCACATGACTCAATGTCATGTCTCATGTGCGTTAAGCTCCTTCATCATCACATATGTGAGCTTTGCAACATCTCTAAGCCATTTTCACCTTCATGACATATGTTGCTCACACACATGTACCTATGGACTAATTACCTGTGTATCTCATATAAACACAATTAGTCCACCTAGGTTGTCACTCAATTACCAAAACCAAACAAGGACCTTTCAATCGGGGACACTTAGCAAAGTATTTTCTAAAAAAAATCTTTGCCAAGTGCCAGATCTGGAACACTCGGCAAAGAATTTTTTTAAAAAAACCTTCTTTGCCGAGTGTCTAACAGTAGACACTCGGCAAAGAAGGCCGTGGCCGAACACCGTTACGCGGGGCAGCCTATGCCAAGTGCCGTGCTTTTGTCGAGTGCCCGGCACTCGACAAAGAACTCTTTACCGAGTGTAATTATTTGCCGAGTGCGGCACTCGGCAAAGAAGGTATTTGCCGAGTGCCCGATTTTTGACACTCGGCAAAGATCCCGTTTCCAGTAGTGAAAATAGTCAACTAAACCAATCAAAGTTTTACTGATATTGTCAATTGTTCGACTATTGTCCTTATGAAGGTTTAGCTCAACTAAATAGCGCTCTTTGATTTAGCAACAAAACTATTTTAGCTCCATTAACTTTGACCAAGGCGAATATTCATTCTTTTTTCTAGATACCAAAATCTATGTTTCTTTATTGCGTCCTTTACTTGATAAATAATGCATGAAGTATAGAATAATTGTCGAGTTGTTGATTGTTGAATGAATATGAATGTTGATTATAGCTTTGAGTATATTGGTTGATTAAATGACTATGAAATAATTGACCTAGAGATCTGTTATTTGAGAGCCCTCATGTATGTTTATTATTTGTGTATGTGAAATTTCCTTAGCTCTGTGTTTCTATGCATGACTAATCGAAAATCATGGTTTTAATAAAACCACTAAACCATTCATTTAACTCTCCATGCTTCGTGTGACGTCGTCACCGGCTGATGGACGAACCAAGCTGAATATGACTTTAGTGGTCTTATTTTGCATGAAATCCCCCAACTTATTTCATTATTATCAGTGCACCATTGCATGGGATAGCTGCCGATTTTGTGCAGCATGCTCACCACAGGCACCATTCAGGCCTTTGTTTTGTTTTGCAATGAACCTGAAAGCATCGCCCATCTCTCTTTTTTATTGCCATATTGCTGATGCTAGGCATGTACGGTACAACATAACTGATATCTTTTTACTACGCTTGAAAAAGAAAACATGTAATGATTAACATGCTTACCTCAGTTGCTATGTGGAGCATTTGAAAGCTAAAAAACAATCCCAGTTTCCAGCTACGATGTCGCAGTGATCAAGTGCCGGGGTGTCCTCTGCCCAGTTAAACACTTGAAGCAACGCATGCTAATGTTGTAATGTTGCTCCTGGGCCATTTGCGACGGAGGCGGCCCCCTCCTGCTGCGTCATGGAGAAATGTTAGATGCCCTTTTTTTTGTACGGCCCACGGGCCACGGGCGGTGTTTGCAAACAGTCTGTACCCAATTTTCTGCTTTGGTTTAATTTGCCCGCCTATCGGGTTGTACATGTACGTAAGAGCAAGGTTAATAATACAGCCGACTTGCTGGCTGTAAGGTTCTTTGTAATATTTTTTTAGCCCACTTATATAGTAGTTAGCTCTTCACTGTTAATATATGGTCCATTTGTCATTCTCATAAAGTTTCTTGGGTCTTGTGTCTAAGCCGGCTGTAAGCTTACAACCCACTTGTCCTCTCTCTCCTCCCATCTTTCATCCACCTCAGCATTTAACCAGTTTACAACATGTTAGTATACAACATTTGCCATTGCAAAGGAAGGAAAATAAAATTGTAAAGTGAACCATTAATATTTGAAACCTTGTAAAGCAAGCCAAAAAAATTGGACACAGAAGCTTTAATAATTCAAACCTTGCAGATCCATGTTTGGCATTTCCCTTTTTGTCTTGCACCAATCAAAGTGACGTTGAAAGACATAACATCACACAAGACAGAAGCTTTATTCCCTGCAATCCATCAAACGTTTCAAATGTTTGCTATAACTGTAGTTGGCTAGTTAAAGGAAATTTTATGGAGGAGCATATGCAGAAAAAAAAATGATCAGCACGGGTGGTCACTACCTGAACCTGTCTGGAAAACATATAAGAAGTTTTTTACCTGAACATGATTAAAACACAGGGTACTTGAAAAATACTTAACCAAACCATTAATCACAATCTTTGAAAACACACAAGAAAATAATAAACGAGAAAACAGGAGCTACAATTTTTACCTTTCTTTGCTTGCATCATCCATGAATTGGAACTCTTACTATTTGGTGTTTGGTACTGTCACTGAGCAATAGGCTGTTAGATCGTGCGGTGGGTGCGGGCAGCCTGCACGCTTGCATGCCTGATGCAATATGCGGTTGGTGGTAGCGTGCCACATGCCCACACTATCCACTTGGCTGTCCCGCGCCACCATTGCACTTGCTGCGTCCGCTTGAATGCCTGTCCAAACTGCCCGTTAGTGTGTGGCACAGTAAAGGCAACTCGTCGTTTAGGTATTTCAATTTCCTAGCAATCTACCAGAAGTACTGGATGCAGCAGCTGCACATCTAAATGCAATAATTCATGGCTTAGCAATAGACAATGGCATGCACAGAAAAAATTAGCAGATTGTCTTAGCAATGGACAAAGTAGCCAGACTACTAAACTGAAAATATGCCGAACATAATTATGCAGTTTGTTACTATATATATGAAGACAAACCAATACAAAGAGAACATGGAATGCATGGGACATTATGAAGATGTTTCAGATGCCATTGAAACTAAAACACATCAATGACACCTGAAAATTAATTTCCTGCAAGTTCCAGAAGCCATTCTTTCGGGAAAAAATTAAGCAGATGTCTGCACGGAAGTTAGTGTAATCAATGTAAAGTGTAAAGGCAGACCGCAAGAGGACAGTGTAAAGATCTACCTCAAAGGTTGTTTCATCGATAAACATATAGGGTCTGGGTTTATTTATTTTCCTAAACACGCACAATCTGAAATTAGATGGTGTAAGAGGTACATGAAGAAACACTTCTGGAGCAATTGTGATTATTTTTGGAAGATGGCACTTTTCAATTTGAAGCCAAATAACAAATCCGTTTGTTTGCAAATCTGGTAGTGTTCCATTTTTATGCACATTCGATTTTTAAACTATAAACACGTTAGTATTCACTAAAGATCATGAGCAGGCAAGCAACGACATAAGCTCTCTGGGTTTTAGATCGATGAACTAAGACAACACAAAGGCACTATAAAATATCAACAAATAATTTAAATATCATCAAATAATTTTAGATATGAACAAATGAGTTCAAGTTGCATACTTCTAATATTGTTGTCCTGTCTTGTAGCATGTGTGGCATGTGAGGAAAGTGAACATCACAAAGTCACTCAATTAATTAATCTTGAGGTGCCAGGATCAAGCATGGTCAAACGAAAGGAGTACATAACACTGTAACCGGCTGGGAAGACGAACCTAAAAATGAGCACTAACATGAGGAGAAGCACAACGTGCTTATCACGCACCTTCTGAATCTAGAATATTTATCGGTCCATCTAATCCACCCATGATAGACTCAATAAGGGACTCCACATAGGAGATAGAATGTCTGCCAATTTTGTTAACCTACATTTGAAACAAAGAAAGATTCACTAATTAATATGCCAAACACTGAATAGAAATGCAACCATGTAGAGGAGTAATCTGAGTTACAGAGTGGGGAAATATTGTTATGTCACAGTAAGAGGTGGATTGTCAGAGCATATAGGATTATTATGTTAATGGCAGTTCAAAGCCTTCACATACCAAGGCATAGGCAGCTGGCTTGTTTCTTGCTCGATTGATTAAGCATAGCAACTGTCCATCTGTGCCTTAAAGAAAACACCATATTCACCTTAATATTTTACTAATCCTCAAAATGGCATGCTGCAAAAAAAACTTCTTGAGGATCTTGTAAGCCTCAAAATAATGCTCAAACTGAAATCATATAGTGAATTCAACTATATACCTGTTCAGGAATAATTGCAGAAGCACATTCTGAAAAACTGGAAGCTGAATTGAGTGCACTTCGGATGTAGTAAGTATTTTTTTCGTTAGCTTGGACCATCTAGCCGAACACTGAGCCTTGCGGCTCTAATAAGAAATAAATTTACTGGGTCGACCATGGGGAAAAGAACAATGATGAAATTCACTTGATTGAAATATAAGATAAAAGCACGCGTACACAACATTAAAAGCATAGGTATGGATCTAATTACCTGAGCACATTAGAACGAGCACGATATAATTTTATATCCTGAACATGATCCAAAACGGCTGATCGACCAAAAAACCTAGAGAGTATTAGCTCCATATGCCAACCATAAATATAAACTGGCAAATGAATTAACAATAAGGTATAGATAGAATATATTTCTGTTTTCTATTCGGCATGCATCATATATCTACCTAGAAGTTCATGTCACACTTACTTTGTTGGAAGAATTCAGAACCTGGCAAATCAGAGCAGTCTGTGCCTTAAAGAAAACACCATATTCATTTATGAATTATGCATGGCCTTGACACAGCTGAAAATAAAACCGAACCCATGAAATTGATACAGGACCAACGTCTTCCATCGCAAAGGAAGGAAAATGAAATTATAAAGTGAACCATTAATATTTGACTCCTTGTAAAACAAGCCAAAAAAAAAATTGGACACCCCGCCGCACAGGCGCCTAGGGTTTCGTCGAGTAGAGGAGCACAAGCTCCCCAGCGAGAGGAGGCGTTGAGGAGCCCGCACGGAGGATGGGGGAGAGGGAGGGAGCCGTCGAGCCCCTCCCGCGCCGGCGCACCGGCCATAGGGGCGCCGTCGCCTGGCACCCGCCGCCGCCTCGCGCTGGCCGCAGCATCGGGAGGGAAGGGGAGAGAGAGAGGAAGGGGAGGGAGAAACAGAGGTGAGAGGCAGGCGAGGGAGGGCGGAGGAGGAGGGCAGCCATCGCCGCTGCGCCCTGGTCGCACCCGTTGCCGTCGCCCCTGTTCGCGTCAGGATGGAGAGGGAGAGATCGATGGGGAGAGAGAGAGGAGGGAGACAGAAGAAGAATCTAAAAGGAGAAGCGGGAGCGTAGTATATATTTGATTCTCCGGATTCGGAAGAGAAGCAGGAGAAGCAGAGGATAAGGGGGAGAAGCCAACCAGAAGCACAAGAATCGGTCGTCGGTGAGAATCTGCTTTAAGCAATCTGGATTGTCCAACCGAAGATCCGATGGCTAGGAACATTTGGAGCGACGTGCACAAGGCTTCTAGCCGAGGAGCTGTCGCATTTTATAGTTTAGAAAAATGCTGGCGCCTGCTGATTACCACTGTGTGCTTTGTCGTCGTCACTATACTCCTGGCTGAGTGTGGTCCTTGATAATATTGTATGCGAAGGACGACGCAGCATGGCTAGCTAGCCTTATCCATTTACTAGTAGCTCTCTAGAAAGTGGCTGGTCTCTGTTGGGCAACACACGGCACAGGCGCGTGCACACATGGCCGTGGCTCGTGTGCACCCCGGCCCGCATGGTCATGCATGGGGCGGCGGAGCAACATGGCCCGGACGGACGGACGGAGTAGAAGAGTCGTGCAGACTCCGGGTGCGGGTCCGTTGCGAAATGGGCTCTCTCCAAGCATGAGCACAGTTTCGTCGTCGGCGTCCCGGGCCGGGGGACGGACGGCAGGTGGACCGGACCGGCCACCCTGGGCGGGGGCCGCGCGACACGCGCTGCGGTTGCGGACGCATCGCATGCACACGGCCAGCGGCGGACTATGCTGTGCAATGCAACGGAGAGAAGTTCGTGGAGGCCAGACGCTCAGCTAGATGGGGGATTGGGGAAGCACTGTAGCTCCGTAAGTATATCGAAACCGTCAGCCAGCTTCAAAGTCTTCAACCTTTGTTGTCAAAAAAAAATCTTCAACCTTGATAATAAATCGCCGACGCCGATTGAGAAAAAGGTTGGGGTCTTCTTCGTCTCGATGGGTACAGAAGTACAGTAGGGGCCTGGCCTGTTCATCGTCGTATAGCTACCTAGCTCGCCTAGCCTAGGGGGAGGGCGGGTCGGCATGGCCCACATTGTTTTAGAGGAGGTACAATAATTGGTTTATAGCCCAGCAAATACTGACGTAGATGAGAGAAGTAAGAAGAGAGAGGAGAGCTTAGCTCTCGTGCAAAAAATAAGTTGAGCACGGATGCATATGTAGTGGTGGGTCCATATATTAAGTGAATGTGAGGAAGATTAAGAAAGAAAAGATGAGGCATGCATAAAACTAATGATAAATTTTTTTCTTAAAGACAAATAAGATATCATAATTGTATAGTTTGACTCTTATAATTTGACTAATAACTAAACACTTGGCTTTATTATTGACGTTACTATTAGTGCTGTGCATTTACCAGTACCGTCCTCCGTCCGCGTCGACAACTAAACTACGCTTGATGATGATGTCTGCACGGCCGGGCGGCTCTGGTCAGCATCGATCCAACGGGGACGGGTGGTCGTCGACGTCGAGTTCAGATGCCGCGTGCGCCCACAACCACAATGGTCAGCAGCACCGAGAGCTGGTTACAACCGGAGCGTGCCATCTGCATGATGCAGTTGCAATTTGGCGGCTACTTGGAGACAAGGCTAGTCAGGTCGTTGCTGCAGCTTTTCCTCCCGTTTTCCGTACTAGCTGTCAGTCCAGTGGGCCCGGCTATCTCTGCCACTGCCAATATGAGCAGTGACGCAAAAAGGCAGTAAAGTCAGTGACGACCGCCCAACGCCTCCCATGCATGAATCGATCGAGGGTGGGAATCGATCGTAAAGCTAGGCGCAGCAGTTTGCTACAGCTTCACTTCGAGCAACCACAACGTGTGTAACTACATGTAGACAGCTTTTTCATCAGTGGGCTATAGTTATTATTGTTGCCACAACGTATATGATCTGGGTAGCCCATACAAGAGAGGCAAGGGAAAAAGAGTGAGAAAAGAGAAGAATTATTTGTTTATTTTTTATGAGCAGCCCATAAGACTATAGATACTTTTAATTATGGACTGCTCTATAGACCACCTCTACAATGTTTCAGCTAGCTGGTATACAATATTCTAATACCTATGGACTACTTTTATACAAAATTGTGGTTGCTCTTCCAACTTTGTTAAAACGGATTCTTACCAAACAGTAGTATTAATTAAAGTACAACTAGGTTCTAATGAAGAGCCGACTAAAATTATTTTTATGTTTACACTATAAAAACTGGGAGTAAAAAACCTAGTAACTCTTTGTAGCTTCATTTCCATCATCACTAGAATAGTTCTAGAATTGTTTTTTCATCTACTCCTTACGGTTTTTTCTTACTTTTTTTACCAGAATCATTTTATTAAAGAATCAAGAAGTGAAACTCACGAACTAGGAATAAGGACTCTACCAAACTAACTATAAAACCAAAGAGCGATCCACGCGATAGCCTTAGGATGCAGAGTTGTCGATAGGTTGATGGAGCTGGCGGGCGATCCACACGAGACGAGCCACAAGCCTGGAACTTAGTTATCCGAGTACTTCAGCTTGTACGTGTCTGTCCCGTAGTTCCAATCATTCCCGTGCCCCCAACTTGCCCATGCTGCCATGCATGAGCAATTGGGCATGATTGTGACCATGGAGCCATGCAGGAGTGGAAACATCTATGGACTACTATCTCGGTTCCAAAAAAAAATTGATTCTATGTCTTATCAAAATCATACAATCATAAATTTGCTTAAATTTATAGAAGTGTTATTAGTATATATGGCTCTAAATAGGTATACTATAAAAATATTTATGATGAATCTAAGTAAAAAAATACTGATGAATATGACACCTGCATCCTACTGTTGTGTTTGTGAATCCCTTTGTGACTGTATCACAAATGATGGTATTTCATTATCAACCAGGCAACAAGCAAACTTGACATGTTTTTTTAACTGAATATATATAACATTTATGAGGGAGATATAGTTTTTTACCAGGATATAGTTTCTGTCAATACTTTTTACATGCAGTCCATATCCTAAATTAGCTGCAGCACACATATTAAACCTGAATTGATGAAAGTATCAAATTGCTTCTTGCAGGCTGTGGCGCCATCTGGAAATGGAAGAGCGCCAGATGCCATTGCCAATGTGAATGCAAGTGAGAGGGAGACAAAACCTCATATAGAGGCTACTGGCGCAGATGGTGCTGAGACTGGGACTGGGTCCCAGCAAGATGAAGTCCGGCCACCAAAGTCAGGGCTCCAAAGAAGAAAAAGAAGACTTCACCGATTTGGAATCATTTCACTGAATTGCTTGTTGAAGAAAAGGCGGATGGCAATAGTAATCATGAAGATGGCAATGACAGCATTATGGATCGTGATGATGGTGACAACACTATGGACCTAAAAGAGGAAGACGGTTAGGATTACATTTGCTTCATGTTACTCCCTATGCCTTCTGTATTTTTTCAATTTATGACCCTGTGTGTTTTCAAATGTTGCAACACAATTATGGTTATTATTCAGAATTTCAGATAGTTAAAATTGAAATGGTAAATGGAAAAAATAATTGTGTCAGTCTGTTGTATAATATCTAATCTGTGCGACCTAGAATATTTTTTGTACACGTGAATTCAATATCTAATCTGTGTCAATTCTTATGATCTCCTATCATTTTTTATGGTCATATCTCACCATTTTATTGTAGGCGAGCAGAGGTGCCTCATGGCTTGTTCTCCTGCCTACTGTTAGGTGTGCCATTGCCTACTGCTGCTTAATTTTATTGGTTCAGTACTTCACTTATATGAGCTCAATGTCTTGTGCTTTGATCAGCAAGCTTAATGTCATGTACCTTGATCGGCAAACTTAGTGTAGACCTATTCAGTGTCACGTACCGTTGGCTGTTGGGAGGTGCTGCTGACTGCTTTTGTTGTTTGGATTTACTTCACTTGATCTTATGATTTTTGTTCACTTGGATCTGAGATATTATTAGTAGTGTACTTTGATTTTAGTCCACTTGGGTTATCGATGAACTTAGCACTAGAATTTTGATTGTCTCAGATGAATTTACCGATATTCTCTTCGACTTGGATTGAGTAAATATCTGAATGCGGATCCACATTCAAACCATTCATCTTGTATTTGTATTCGCATACGCATCCAAATTAAAATGTGGTAAAAGGTGACACCCGCATCGGATTCTATGCGTATTTGATCCGTTTCCATCCATAAATAGGAGCATAGGGCTGACACATTAAAAGACCATCTGGTAGCTAAAAAGACGCATCCATGTAGTTTTCTGTTTATGCTGATTTCTTTACCTGATTCTATTCAACGTTGTGGTTCTAAATTTCAGACTAGCCCTCGAGGAAGCTGTAGATTGCAGTGTTACCTAAGCTACAAAATAATTTTGTTGTGCAAGTAGCCAGGTGATGTGTTCTGACTTCTGAGAAGGATCGATTTGCACTTTTGACTGAGAGTGGTATATGGCTAGCTGTAACTGGTTGCAACATTATCTATGAAATATGATTAGATTTGTAAGGATACTTCTCTATGATTATTGCAAAAATCAAATATTCTAATTGTGGTTGTTTTGACAATGTTATTAAAATTGATGATTCTTTATTTAAATGTGGCCCAAAATAGTATGTTATGAAGCTGACTTTTTTTGTTGGCTGTTCATTTTGATCCACTATTTTTTCTGTACACTTATTGTATTTGAAAGTTTTGAATCTCCCATAGCAACGCACGGCATCTGCTAGTAAAACAACGAACACAAATGGCAGATCCTCTGGGTCACCGATCCTACAAGATTGGATTGACTACCCAAAGTGAGCGAGCAGTTATTAAGGCCCCTTTTGGCACGGATAGGTGAGGGAAGAGAGAGAAATGAACAGTGTGTTAACATTCAAATTGGGCTCAGGCCAATTTTAAGAGGCCCATGATTAGTTGTTGATCAATCTAAGAAAAATTGTATAAAGCGACGTAATAATAGTACCATATTGGTTTTCCACCGCCCTACTCCCTATAAAATACATGATACATGGCCGATTGAGATATCCAACAATCCAGTCATCTTTTTTACATCTATACTACTATCTCATTTTGCCTAATCTCTTCCAACCCCCATATTGTTGTTCATCCCTTGATTCAACGACTAAGGATGGCGTCCGCTTGCCAATGGCAACTCGGCGATGTCCTTACCCCGATGGGGTCGCTCCCAAGGACGGGGTCCCTTCCAGGCGAGAGCTTCAATAGTTTCTTTGCTAGTTTGCTCGTAAACTAGTCGTTCATCACGTAAGTAATTGGTTACCCTTTGGTGGTTTGCTAGTAAACATCTCTGTTCTTCACCACGTAAGTGTGATAGTTATCTGCTGCATTCTTCGATCCGTACCGACCCGGACGATCTAGCCCTACCTTGGGGAGTGTTCGGCTGGCTGTAAAGCCGCTGGTGCTGATTCGTATGGCTGATTTTTTAAGAGAGAAAAATATTGTACCATGGCTTATAAGCCAGTGAATAAGCTGGCTGATAAGACTAGCCGAACACTCCCTTGTGTGCGCCCGATCTTCGCGTCAACACATTGCGCTATAGTATTTTTGCAAGTGGGAGCCGGAGCTGCCTGGATCCGTGCCAAATGGGCGGGGCCTAAGATATAAGCCGGCAATGCAATAAGCAGGCAATGCAAGGGGAGGAGGACCAGAGCGGACAATGGTCCTATTCGTTTGGCTGAATTTTGGCTGATGCTGATTTCTTGTGAAAGTAAAACACTGTGACATAGTGCTGAAAACATTTCTTGTGAGAAAAAAACACTGTGAAGTAGTGCTGAAAAACAGGATCAATGCGAGGCAACCAATGCCTAGCGTCGTACCTCCCCAACATGTACCCATACTCTTTGTTACTCTACCACAGCAATGGCGACCGCCCTCCTTACGGTGCACACACGGACCACACACACATCGATGGCGATGGGCTTAGCTTTGACATTTCTTTGGGTGGCCGGATCGGCAAGGGAACAAAACAACGGCCAAGTGAGAATGGGCACCTGGAGCAACGTACACGTACTGTAAAGTGCAGGTCCCATTCGCCCAACAAGTCCTAACGGGCCGCCTACAGGCTAACAGTAACAGGAATACACCAACACCAAGCCACGGGAACTGTTCCATCCATCCATTCCAAGTCCCCGTGTTTTTCTTTGGATGAAGGGGGAGGTGGTATTCGTTGGCGGCTACCAGAGGAAAAAAGGGGGGAAAAACTTTGTAGATCCTGCCGGATCTGGTTGAAGTGTGCAGCCAGCGTGCTGCTTATGGTATGGTCTACGGGTCAGCGAGGAGGGAGTGAAACAAGCAAAGGAAAGGGACGCTCCATTTGAATCCGATTGAATGAGAGCAATGAATGAGGATGTGAACTGCACCCACCCATCCCCATTGAAACGGGGCCAGCTCAGCCAGCCAGCCTGTATCCCAGATCTCATCGTTGGGTTCGTTCATCACCCCCCTCATCAACACGAAAAAAAAAACAAAATAATAAACCAAAATAGTTTTTTTCAATTCTCCTAGTCCTACTATACTCCCTCGCTCTAACATACTTACCTCTATCCCACAGAGAATGCATTTCTAATTTGGTTCAACTTAATAAACTATTTTAAACCTGATTAAACTTGTATAGAACACTTGGCCTGTTCGCTTGACTGATAAACCATGGCCGAAAGTATTGTTAGCTGATTTGTTGTGAGATAAAAATATTGTTCGTTGGTTAAAAAAATAAGACTTATAAGCCAAGCGAACAGGGCGACTACCAGTTATGTATGAATACCGAAGAGGATCGGTACGAACGTAAATCACGAAAAAAAACACTGAAAATTCCAACCGGAATTTTCAAAACTATACAAAAATCTTAAATAAATCTGATCCAAATAAAAAAACAGAACTACCTGTATATACCGGAGGTCATCGGTAGGACCAAAAATTTTGTGGTCACTAGGACAAAAATTTGCAAAATTTCAATTGAAATTCTAAATCAAAATTAAAATAGCTTGTTTTACACTAAGGGCATGTTTGGTTCGCCTAGTAGCTACTAAATTTAGTAGCTTTTAGTCACTTTAGTAATTTTTTAACCAAACATGACTAAACCATTTAATAACTACTAAAAATTTAATAGCTCGAACTAAACACCCCCTAAATCTAAAATCGTCTCCCCTCTGGCCAGAAGAGTACCGACGGTTTTTAGCCTGTTCGCTGGATCATAAACAGTCGTAAATTTTCAGCCAAAAACAGTATTTTTCTCTCATACCAAACCAGCCATCAGTAAATAATCCACAATCCACGATTGTTTTATGGTCGTGGGCTCGTGGCTTTCCCAAGTTGTACGCCTACTATTCCTGTAGCAATAGGTCCTAGAGCCTAGAGAGGGCTAGGGTAACAAAGTCTCTGCTTTCTCTCACTCCTAAGCACGTCGGGAGGCGCGCCACGCGATCTGTTTCTCTCTCGTCCCTACGCTCCCTGCCAGTCACGTTGCCACGCAAGCGCGCACACACACACACGCAGCCTGACCACACCACCACACAACGGAAGGGACCAGCGCATCCTGCCGCTGCCGTCTTCTTCCTCCTCCCTCCCCTAGCCGAGTGGCTTGATAGGAACAAGCCACCACATTTACCTTTTAAGATCCCAGCTCAGACAATGATCAGGTGGGTCATCATAAACACAGCCAGCCAACACATACCAAACCCTGCAGACACAGATACTGTAGCATGATACAACTAGAATCCCAGCTGCGACTGAGAGCAGATACCATTATCAATACGGGCAAGGACATCACAACAGCTGAGAGATGATTAACTGACAGATTGGAGAAAGAACCCAAAAAAACGAACGAATGTTGCAATGTTTTATTCATGGAAATGGTAGCATATATGGTATCAGCGCCATTTAAAAATAACAGAAGCAGCAAAACGACATGTCATCATCTTCCATGGACACCAACCATCTCTGCATCATCAGTTAAACTTAACACCTCTCTCTCTCTCTCCCTCTAAAGATAGATAGATAGATAAAGACTCTAATGGAAACTCAAAACAACTACTAGCCCTGTACCTGACCCCAACCACCAAAATCTCATCTCAATCTGATGCCACCATTTCTCTTTTCTCCAGGGAACCAATCTTCCAATGGATTTCTCTCCTGCTTTTCCTATAGGATATTTACATGTAACGAAAACTGCAACCACCAGCCCCCCCCAAAAGGATAGATGGTATACCTAAAGACGACATTACAAACATTTCCCCTTTTTCTTGAGAAGCAGGGTGATGGCCTATGGACTATGATGGGGTGAATCAAAATGGAGTATCAAAATACAAAATGAGGTGAAGCGAGCCCGAAACATGAAAAAAGCTATTGAATTGAATGGGTCGGTATATGAACGGTGAAGAGGCGAAAACGACAGAAGATGGGGAATTGGGGGGCTCTTCCACCTGACAGTCTTAGCTCGTTATGCTCATGCTCAATGGAGAATAGTTATGCAGGTGGTGAAAATGCTCTGGAGGCTGGTAATGTTGCAAGTTTGACCGGGAGCTCTATGCATTAGCGAAAATGGGAAATTGGGGTACGGGTACCCAAAGCTTCTCAAGAACTGGATACAGAATAGTGCCGCACGGAGTAGCGTAGAACATGCAAGCTCGGGCAGATCATCTCCTTCACTTTCACCCCTTCTTTGTATATCTTGAACGTCGGGACTATCCGCACGTTCTCTGCCTTTGCCACCATTGGGCTGCTGTCGACGTTAACCTGTTGGGTTGTACAGAAGATAGTACTTGTTAGTCATCATTTAGAAATCCTTCGTACCTGTAATTGGCTACCAGGGTTCCTGGAGCATGACGAATTCAGTAGCTTACCTTGAGAAAATTCACCGAGGGGCATTCAGTGCATAGAGTGTTGACCGATGGTGTAATTTGTGTGCATTGCTGATTCATTGCCGACATGAAGTAGACAACAGATACCCCTGAAGAAACACAAGCGATAAGTCACACAGAGACCATATTGTGTATATGACAATAAAAGACAATGTAAACAAGGCAGTGCAAGCCATTCTGACATACTAAAAACCGAGTAAATCTCATTATGAATTGTGAACCAGCAGAGAGAGAGGTAGCAGAGAATAACTCACCAGGTGAACTTATGGCAGCACGGAGTTGCTCTACATTGGAAACTATCTCTACCTCTCCTCCAAACTTCATATTTGATACATCCTCACCACGAGTCGCCTTCAAGGCAATTTGTGCATGGAACAATGCCTCAGCAACCTCCTTGTCACTGGGAAGCTCCTTCCGAAGCACCTCATAGTCCCGCACGCAGTCCACCCAACGTTCAAGCTGAATAAAATTATACAATGTCAATGGAACATTACAAAGAGCAAAAAAAATTACATGTGCATGCTCATTGCTTACCTTAGCATAGGATGCAGCTCGCCTTAAGAGAGCCTTTGTATAGTTTGGCTGTATTCTTAGTGCCTCATTGCAGTCGTCAACAGCTTTTTCCCACTTTTCTAGCTTTGACCAGCAAGCAGCTCGATTGCAATGGAGCACTGAATTTGAGGGATCATACTTGAGCCCTTCACCATAGGCCATGGATGCATCTGAAAACTTGGCAACTTTAAAGAGATCATTCCCTTGCTCTCTGGCTTTTGCAACTAGTCTCACATTATTCAAAACCATCCCGATTTCTGCATTCCCAGGATCAAGATCTCTAGCCTTCTCAGCTGCAGCAACAGCAGTATCAAACCTGCATAGACCAATAATAACTCTTAGTGCTAACCTGATTTTGACCCAGCATCATGGAAAATTGGGTATTATATCAAGTTTAGATAATCACACCTCCCCAATGCCATGTCAACCTGCGCTCGAACAATATGTACGTATGACTCAGCGAGCATCCCCGAGAGTTTTGCTGCTGTCAATGATGAGGGCAATGCACCATCCAATTTCAGCAAGCTTGCAAGAGTCGACTCAGCCTCCTCCAGCTTGTGAAGGCGGAGAAGTGCTTCTGACCTCAAGGCAAGAAGCTGCATGGAAAGCACGATGTCAGTATAAATTCCACTACCAAAACAATATAGCAACACTTCCAGCACTCCATCAAAACATAAACCATGAGGAAGCCATTACCAACTGAGAGGAGTCAGCGCCAGCAGCAATGGCAGCATCAGCCTCCCTCAGCGTGCTCTTCCAATCCCCAATTTTCCTTGCATCTGTGCATCTTCCCAGATGCACCTCGACCTCCTGCAGCTTCTGCCACTCGGCGGGGTCAGACTGCTGAAGATGACCTGCCTGGGTGAAATGCCTCCGCGCCTTGTCAATCATCCCCAATCTGAAACAACACAGCCCTCACAGCATATCAGCAGAATGAAACAGCAGAAATGCAAATAATTGCAGCATGTCATCAGTCTTCGACACCTAATTCCAGGGGAGAGTCAGGACAATATACAGTATAAACAATATTAGGAACAGAAATTCAGTATGCAATCAGCATTGTGTGGTCTAAATCCAATGAACCTAACGAAATCGTCATCAAGCAACCTTACAAAGTAGAGCTAAGCAGACACCCCTTCTGTCAGCGTTATGTGATGGGAAGCTTTAACGCCAATTTTACCCACAATCAAAGCAAGACAATATTATAGCTTTACTTACATACAGATAATCAGAAAAAAAAATTCATTTTGAATTGCAAAAAAGATCAATATCTAGCATCCTGAGGATGCGAATAAAATGAATATTGAGTGTGAAGATGGAGCAATCGCAGAACTAAATCTCACTGCCTCAATGGAAAGGAAAAGGTGAAAAGGCACAACACTCATGTTGCTTTCTCCTCGGTCTCGCTCACACAGAAAGCCATCCAAGAAAGCAACATCAACATGCAGATGCAACCATGAGGAACAAAATCGAAGCAAGAGCTAGGGACCTTGATGCACATCAGTTCTAAAATCTAGTACAGCTTGCAGCGCAATGGTGGAGGTAGGAAGACTGCAGTAAGCTCACCGGAGGCAAACGCCTGCGACGCGGCTGTGGGAGCGGCCGCTGACCGGGTCGAGTCGGACAGCCTCCTCGCATTCACGAAGCGCGTCGGCAAGGCGGCCGAGTCCTATGAGCGCGGTGGCTCGGTTGCCGCGGCATGCAGCGCTCTCGGGACACAGCGCCACGGCGCGCTCGTAGTGGCGCAGCGCCTCCGCGTACTTTCCCTTTTTGTACCACTCGTTCCCCAAGCGGGTCACCTCCTGGAGGCTCCCACTGCTCGCCGGAAAGCTCGCCGGCGACCTCGAGGAGTGCCCGAGGAACGACGAGGAGTCAATGCTGCTCCTGGCGGGGGCCATGCCTGCGCCGCGCATGATGCTCCCGTGGCCGTAGTGGCCGGTGCCGGATCCGAGCACGTCCGGGCGGGAGCGCGGGGGAGGGGGCGTGGCCGCCGTTGCCGGGACACGCCCGGACGGGCAGATGTTCCCGGTGGGGAGCGCATTCAGCATCGGCGAGCTCGCCGTGCTTCCACGGTCCCCGCCGCCGCTCCCCCGGCTGCTGCTGCCAGAGAATATCAACTGTCCAGATCCGGACCGCCGGTGCGCCATCAGCCGCGGCAGGTTGCACTCGCCCACCAGCTCGCCGGAGTGGCTCCTCCCGCCTGCCATCCCAGCATTCGACGGCGCCGGCGACTTGGCTGACCCGGAGGACGAGGACGACGACGTCGCCACGCTCGCCCGCGCCCGCAGCGGCGACACCGGCGAGCCGAGATCCGCGAAGACGTTCGCCTTGGCGTCCGGCTTGTCTCTTACCTCATCGTCGTGCAGCGCCAGCGCCGCCGTGCGGTGGCGTATCCGGTCGGCCTCCGACATCGCCGGATCTCTCCGCGCCGCCTCAGCAATGCCGGTACCTGCACCCCTCAACTCCCACTACTCCGGCGCCTCCTCCTCCCCTCGCCAAGCAAGCAGGCATAGAACCACGCACACAAGAACAGCTTGCTCTTGTGAACTACTGCTTGCACCACCCGCCGCCACCACCCAGCAAGAACCCTGAGCAATAAATTGCGGAGCAAAAGCAAGTGCGGATTCCTCGTGAGGTGGATGGGTTGAAGGATATCCTCAGCCCTCACGGAGGAGGAGGAGAGAAGGAAGGAAGGGAAGAAGAAGAAGAAAGGGGAGGAGTGGGAGCGAGGGGAAGAAATAGTGGGTGGGAGGGGTGGCCTTGAGAGGCCGCGCATGTTTCGGGGTCCAAAGTGAAAAACAGGCCTCTCTTTTTTTTCCCTGTGGGGTTATTTGAGTTGCAGGATGGGTTTTCGTCTTCGTCCTATTCGTTTGGGGACTTCTAAGCTGTACTTTTTCAGTCTATAAATAGTATTTTTCTCTCACAACAAATTAACCAATAGTACTTTCAGCCATGGCTTATCAGTCAAGCGAACAGGGCATTGGAGTTTAGGGGTTTTTCTGTTTTCCCTCGGTCTTTTTGGGTTTTTCAGTGGGATTTCTCCTTTTCTCTCTCCTAGTCCATGTTGATCTCAGGTGACAAAGCACAACTATATTTGGTTATTTGGTAATTTTTTTTAGAAAGATTAGAGATTGTTTGCTCGTTCTTACAATACAAATACAAATGTTTTGTATGAATTCTACTATATTTATAGTATAGTTTATGTACCTATCTAAAAAATTAAGTTTTTATCTTTGTTTGATTGTGTTTAGTTTGTCGTCATCGTTGGCGTCACGGTAATACACGTGACTCACCATTCACGTAGCATGCCGGCTATAGATAGACCATAGATAATCTAATATCTACAGGATCTATGGTCAGGTCAGCGCTTCAGTTACGTCATTGCCTTCCGATACGGATTTTGATATTTTATATCACAAAATATTAGGTAATTTTTTTAGAAAGATTAGAGGTGGTCTACTCGTTCTTACAATACAAATACAAATGTTTTGTATGAACTCTACTGTATTTAGAGTATAGTCTATGTACTTATCTAAAAAATTAAACTTTCATCTTTGTTTGACCGAGTTTAATTTGTCATCATCGTTGACGTGCACGACATTGCATGAGACTCACCATTCACACATCATGCCGGCTATAGATAGACCATAGATAATCTAATATCTACAAGATTTATGGTCAGGTCAGCGCTTCATTGGCTTCTAATACGAATTTAAATATTTTATATCATCTTTCTGGCGAGTATGCTTTAATACGTGTTTTCCTCTGTCAATGACTCTCTACTTGACGTCACGGCATCTTCATGAACCAGAAAAGGTTCAAATAAAATAAAAGGAGGGTGCACCGAACTTCTAGAGATATGCATCCACACGTATGCATGGCTTATGATAGACATCTATCATGGTCAGCACAAGTGTGTCCGTCAAACTTTTGAAAACTTTACACCTAAAGAGATGTTGATACCTTCAAGATATATATATGCAAATATTTTTTACGCGCGTCATTTATTTGTAAGAGTCACCGACATCTTCAATGGTCAGCATGAATGCTTGTGATCTTATTATTCCAAGATAGATAATATTTCTACATATGTGGATGTCTCTCTATTGTGCACATCCTTATTATCTCTGTCTAGTAACAACTTCTTGGTATGTTGGCAAGTAAAAGAATCTACTAGAACAAGAGTTATTCGAAAACAAAGACAAAGAGATAGGCGGCAAGCGGCATTATGGATTCCCATGAGAGGCCTAAGTAACTACACTACCCCAAGAACATATGTTTCCATCTTCGGTTTTTGAGCCTAGACACACAAGATTGGAACATGTTCCAGCATGGCCAATAGCATTCTGCTACTCACAAAGATGATCTCCGAATAAATTATAACTATGTCACATGCCAATACATCACTAAGGCACCTAAATGAATAACCTTGTTAAATGGAATTGAATTAAAAAACTGTTTGAACATTACAAACTACACAAGTGAAGTATGAATAATAATCATGCAACATAACTAATGTTAGCTAATTTAATTTCTTAAATAAACCATGGAGTTTCATAGAACCGCTCTACTAAGGAGTTTAGAGATATCATGCAACACGACAACAAACGTAGTCTTCATTGTACTGGTATGTACTAACCTTCACCATAGTATATCTTTATGGTGTAGAGACATCATGCAACACGACAAAAAATATAATCCTCATTGTACTGGTATATATTGACCTTGACCATAGTATATATTTAACGGTATAGTGTCATCTTTGCCACCATAATGTGGACAAACTCATGTTCCTCTACAATAGTCAAATGGTCCCATGTTTCGAACACTTAATACCCTATAAGCATGTACAACAATACCCCAACAAAGTCTTGTTGAGCCCCCATATCACCTTCCACTACTACCTTAACAATCTGACAAAAATGTGCAGGAAAAATGGAGAGAGATACGGATATAATGAGGGTAGATCCATCCATTAGCATCCCCACAAAGATAGGGGTAGTTGGACATGTGTGGCATAGCCATGCTAGGTGGCCCATTTAGAGACCCCTAAGAGCACCAGTGGCAAAATTCCCCAAATCAAGGTCCCTACTTTGATCTAGGGGCTTCCCCTACTTTTGTGACCCTCAAATAATTGCTCTAACTCCAGTAACGGTCCCCAAATTGCAGCCCTTATTCGTATATGCCATGCCTTCTCCTACAGTCATACTCTTCTCATTCTCCTACCCTAACCGCTGGACATGGCACTCTCCCCCACACCGGTGGCCCCACCATCACCTCCCTCCTCCTCCACACTGGCGACCATAATGTAGCTTTGCCCTCCTCAGACCAACAACCATGAGGCCCAGCTCCTGCGCCACTTCCTTATTCATGTGCACCGACATAAGTGGTTTTGTGCCCTCCCTTCCTCTGAGTCAGTAGCAGTACCCTCCCCTCCTTGTCATCGCTAGGCAACCGATGTGGAGCTTAGATGCATGGAACGGTAGCAGGTGGTGAAGGTCGGTAGGGATGGAAAAAAAGCAGTTGCGCGGAACCAACATGGGCGGTGGAGGTTGGCGTTGCCAGTGGAGGGAGGCAACGGAGGAAGTCTAGGCAGGAGGGTGAGAGGGGATGGGAGAACCCGAGCAAGAGGGTAGTCGGGGGACCAGTGGTGCCAAATATGGTTGGTGGGCACAACAGAAAAGCAACGACGATGAAGCATGAGCAATAGAAGAGAGCGTGCAATACCGGACGAGAACAAGAGAGGAGCAACTAGAATTAGAAAAGTAGGGGTCTGGGCTAGAGCCCTTGGAATGAGGGTTTGAGGAGGGAATTTGAGAACCTCCTACTTTGGAAGGCCTCTGCTGAAGTAGATTGTTTGTGTAGCAACCCTTAAATAAATATAGAATAGAGGCATGAATAAGGGCCTTGCTAGAAATGCTCTGAGCGTCCATCTCTTGCCGCCAATTAAGCCTTGCGAGGCGTGGTCGCTAGCTGGCATCATCCCCATGGAGATTCCTAGGGGGATATTCCAAGGGTAGACACGTGATACATCATCCCGTATTAAGCTACATTTCGATGGTGTTTGCTTGTTTATGACATGGTTAAGTGCCATCTAAAGTATTGAGATGGCCTTTTAGTTTTTTTTCATCACGACGGAGCAGCCTCAAACTATAGTTTCATTGTATATATCAGTAATAATATGCAGCCGTGTTTATTTTTAAACTGGGGTACATGTCACTAACGCATTGCATATTATCCAATGTATCAATGGAGCATTTATCGCTTTGGTGCTGGACTTCGACAGATGACTTCTCCTTTCTTTACAAGTTAAGACAAACCAAGGACAAAATGTTACTCTTACAAAGTGCACTAGTATTATTCACGTAAGACACTGGAAACTTGACCACACAATATATAAATGTCAACGTGTTTCTCTCACGATTCATAAACATGCTCGATAAACATATACCTAAGTTACTCTACAAGCACTAACATGGTTGAAATCTGGATTTATTTGCATTGGGTGATTCCTTTTAAAAAAATGAAGGATTTAGATCAAGTGTACATAAATTGTTCTAGACTAATTTGAATTAAATGGAATCCCCCGCTACTAAAAATTAATTGAGGTCTTGTTTGTGTCCTAAGCTATCTTGTTTGTATCCTAAGCTAATAAGCCACCTAATTTCTTACCTACCATTCAGCTAACAGTTAGCTATTAGCTGGTTTCTCTTAGCTAACATAGCTAATAGTTAGTTGGATGGATCCAAAGGGGACCTAAGTTTGTGAAAAACATTTTTTATGAAACACAAAATAGATCTCGATGGTCATATACACACAAATACTCTGCCCATGAACACATGCAAGATAGTTAGTAGAATAAATCTTAAAAAGTGCACAACCCATGTCAAAGACTAGAACTTGAATCTGGTTGGACAATTCGTTGTTAGCCTAAACGAACATATAAATAACGTTTGAATGTGTCACAACCTGAGTGTCGTTCCAAATAAAAATTTGCAGAAATCCCCTTATGCAACCCAAAACCCAAATACCGCCCCTCTATTTGAAACCCTAGGCCTAGGTGAACTCCAGAATGCTCTCCTTATCATCAGCTTTGGCCCACCTACTCTTGGGTTTCACCTCTTTTTTCAACTGCTCAAGGTAAAAAGGGAGACCCCATCTAGTATTTTGACCCATCTCTAAATCACCTCAACCAAACTCCAACTATAAAGACCATGTCTGATCTCCAACAATCCATCGACTCTCACTCCTAAGTCTCTAGAAGAAGCTCCTAAACGAAGGTCAAGCCAAGGCAAGACAAAATCAACTAACTTCAATTGTGAGATTAGGACGAGAAAGAAGATGGATTAAGAAGCTCCATCAAGGATCAAGTGGCATCCACAAGTGAAGAAATGTCTCATAGATGATCTCCCCTGAGTTCAGCATCAACACGACTGTCTAAGGTTTTCCTTTGGATTGTCCATCAATCCTTGGTCAACCCTAGTTGATTGGTCAACTCGACGGACTCCACAAGGTGCTATCGAACTGTCTAACATAAATTGATAGACCATTCAATAAGTGCATAGGATTTTAGCAACCATGCTAATGATGTGTTGTCCAAATCCTAAACCCCTTGGCCCCACCCGTCAACTCAAGGCCCTCTTCCAAGTCACCAGAACCAACTCTCCCTCTCACCCAATCTCCCCACTCATCTCTCCCACTCTCTCTAGAATAAAGAACATGAAGAGAGCCAAGAATGGAAGCAAGAAGAGGTAAGGAGATTGGAGGGGAAGATCATCCTTGATGGGAGAAAAGGATGGATCTTGAGATCTTCAACTCAACCACTTGTGCTCATTTTTTATGAAGGAGGAGATAGAGCTCAAGATCCTCAACTCAACCCCAAGGGTAGGTTTTGCTCATCTCTCCAAATTCCCAAAATTCACCACTTGTGATAATCTCAATTCTATAATCCATATGCTATTGTGCAAGGAGAAGCCCCTTCCTCCCCAAATCATGAAGTGAGCTCCACCTTGATACATGGATGGCAAGAGAAGGCGATTGAGCTTGGTGGGTGCAAAGATTGGAACCCCATGGGTAAGCTCATCATCATCATCTCTCTCAATCTTGCCCACAATTCCAAAACCTAGGTTAGAACACTCAATAGAAGAGATATGAAAGTGGATCAAAACCATAGGCTCCACCACCTTAGAAGCTTGCACAAGTACCCTATGAAGTCCCCCAACACACCCTATGGTCACCCTTCAAGAACCCTAGGAGAACCCCATCAAGAAATCCAAGAACACCTATGAACATAGGTTTTGTCGACAAACATGACTAATTGTCCATTGGATTTGATAGACGATCTGAAATTGCCCGGACTATTCCACCAGCCATCATGGACCATCACACTTAGTGAAGTCCTAGTTTGGTTTTGGCTAATTGATGAAACATATAGGACTAACCCTATGCTCTAAGTGTGTAGAATGAGATAGGTTGGTCCAAGTCCAAGAAGGAGCTAGATGGCACTCATGGTGATGGAGATGGCCAAAAGATGGTGATCAAGTGCTCCAACTTGGAAAAGAAGAAAGAGAAAAACAAAATTGACTCAAGACAAAGGTATAAAAGCTAGGGCTATTTTTTTGCTGGTCAAGACTTAATAGAGTGCGTCATCGGATTTAGGATAGATAGTCGTACTATGAAAAGGGGAAAATTCAAGGTTGATGTAGTTGTCAAGTGCCACTAGGTGAAGTGATTCATTGCATTTGCATTTGGACCTACTGAGTGTTTACAACCCTTGAAAATTGCTTTGAAAAATTCTAACACATGTGTACAAGTGTTTGGGACACTTTGGTGTTGGCACATGAAAGAAAGGGTTAAAAGAGAAGAGAGAAAGGGGAGCTTTCGGGGCGTCGGACCCTAATCTTGCAAGCATCAGACCAATCGACCCTAGGGGTCTAACGGTCTATCTAACATACCAGAGAAGGGAGCGAGTCAGCATGAGCGTCGGACCCATTCTCAGAAAGTGTCGGACCAATTCTTCTATGGGTCCGACGACTAATAGCGTGAAGACAGAGGGCAGCGACGCACCGCGTCAGCGTCAGACAATAGCTTGACATGCATCGGACCATTCGGTGAATGGGTCCAATGGTTGGTCTATACAACGTAGAGAGGTCATGCAGGTGTCGGACCACGAGGAAATGAGGTGTCGGACGGTATGTAAACACTGTTCATCAGGCCGACACTTTGCATAGCTATGAGCAGCGACACGTGGCGCACATCATGAAGTTTGCAGGGGTGTCAAACCAATCAAAAAGGTCCAATGGTCTATGTCGGACCAGAGTCCAATGGTTTTTCACATTTTGGAACCTCTCTGTTGTGCCTCGGACCGTGGCGCGAATTGGTTCGACGGGCGTCGGACCCTGAGCCCTTAGGCTCAGCAGCTAGCCGTTAGAACGCGCAACGATCAAATTCGTTTTAGAGGACATGTGGCAGCTACGGAGGGCATCCAATGGTCCTGTGAAATGGGTCAGACAGTCCCCTTTTTAGCCCAACGACTAGTAGCTCTGGGGGTGCCTATTTAAGTGCAAGGGCCAGCCTTGGGCGCCCTCTCTTGGCCATTTTGTGATTTGTACACCCTCAAGAGCTGAGATACTCCACTCCTACTCATCTCTCTTGATTTTTTCATCATCCAAGTGAGTTGGGAGAGCATCCAATTGTGACACTTGCAAGTTTATTTGCTTTGAGCGATTGCATCTAGTGGCACTTAGGATCGGATTTGTTGCAGGATTTCTTGTTACTCTTGGTGGTTGCCACCACCTAGACAACTAGGAGCAGCGGTGATCATTGAGCGGAGGGTGGTGATCGTCTCCGGCTCCAATCGGTGATTTGTGAGGGGTTCTTGTGCCTATTCCCCACGGGAGATCGTGAAAGGCAACTCTAATGGATTGCTGTGGCTTGTGGATCCTCTCTTGTGTTAGTTCTTACGGCGCCAAAGTGTTGGGCAAGGCGTGTGATGCCTATTAGCGCATGAGCCACCGAGTGTATCGCCACAATGAGCAAGTAGGTTGCCGGCAAGCAACCAAACCTCGGGGATAAATCTTGTTTCTCATTGTCTCTTGGTTTTCTTATTGGACACTTGCTCGGTTCGATATACATCTCTATCACTTGCAATTTACCTTCCTAGTATACTTGTGCAGTGATAGCTTGCTTGCCTTGCTAGTTGAGTAGCTAATTAGTTTTCTTGCTAGCTCACTAGTTGTAGTAGTAGCATTAGTCACTAGCTTAATCGTTTCTGTGATATCATCGTAGATATCATAGTGACTAGCATTGTGTAGGTGGCTTGCTAGTGGTAAAAGTAGAGCTAAAGCAAATTGCTATTTTGCCATCTTATTGTCTAACAAATTGCTCTAATAATTTTATAGAAATTTTATTAGGCTATTCACCCTCCTCTAGCCATACCTTTCACTTAGGCACATCCAGCCTACTCTTTTGGACCGTCCGACGAATTATGATGGATTGTCTAGTAAGCCCTTGTTGGTATTTCTTATGCTCAAGATTAGAATATTCCGCAAGCGCATAGATACAGTTGTAGCACTTCACCAAGAAGTATTTTAAGATATCATTATTTATTTAATCCACCGAGAAAGTGGTGGCTAGGAATAGTAATAAATGAGAGATCTTAGTTATATTATGACTTAGCTATCAGAGTATATGGGGGTAATATATAATAGGAAGGATAGTGATGACACCGAAGACAGAGATAACTCACACAAAGATACAAGTAAGGTGGTATAGCTTTTTTTTTTTAAAAAACTAAGTAAGGTGGTATAGCTAGGTGGGAGGACAATGAGTGAGCAAGGTTTCCTATGATCTAACTCTACTTCTATTGTTCTAACTTAGCAAGACAAGCTATAGCTAGATAACCAACGGCAAGGATAAAATAGTGCCAATGCTCCCAGCGGGGGTGCACGTACCTACTATTTTAATAACTACTGATATTAATATTGGTTGTCTCCTTATCACCTTAACACCCCTTAAAACCCCTTGTGAAATTAGCTATGGCCACAACCTAGTGTTGCATAGGGCGGCGAATAAGGTCAATGAAGTGATGAAACCATAGTAATATTTTTAAAAAATGGAGTGATTACAATTATACTATCAATATGGACATCTCATAGTTTTCAATTTATTTAAAGTAACAACTTACGTAAACTATCGTAATGGATATTAATATATATTTTAATTCAGTTGTTAATATAATTGGTATATGAGTCGTTAAGAGAACATTTTTCATGGTTGCTGAAACATATAAATATTTTTTTTATCTCTCATGTATGCATGCATACAGAACACACTTAATCCGCATGATGACATAGTAACACGTATGCTTACTTTAAGTTATTTTTTAAATATCAAGAGTGATAGAAGCGAGTAATTTAGAAATATATGTAGGTACAATTTATTGTTATTTAAATCTTTTCTATAATAGCAAATATCGGTAATTTAAATGTATACTCGAGGGGATGTTTTAGTTTATTTTTAATGGTACAAGTGGGTTCTAATTTTTAGATGCAAAAGTAAGGGGTTACATAGATTACCTATATATCATAGTGGTAGGTTGGGTAGTTTTGATGTAAATTAGAGGTTACATCAAATTGTGTTTATCATAGCAAACCTCAAATTAAATTTTGACGCAAATCTAGAGAAGGTTTAGATGCAAATTAGGGGTTACTTTATACCATTCTTCATAATAGCATATGTGAGTAGTAATTTCTTAGAAAACACATTAAATACAATAGCTATTATAATCAATGATGATTATAGTCTACTCCCTCTATTCTAAAGTATTATAAGTTGTTTTAGTTTTTCCCAAGTCAACCTTCTCTTGCTTTGAATAAGTTTATAGAAAAATTTACACGCATCTACAATATCGAACAAGATTGATTAGATACATAATGAAATATATCTTATAGTGAAATCATTTGATATTGTACACGCTGATTTATTGCTCTATAAACTTGGTAAAATGTTAGACAAGTTTGACTTCAGAGTATACACAAAAATAAAACGATTGCAATTTGAAATAGAGGAGTACCAAATTTTGATGGCTAAATAGTTTTACCAGACAACGTCCTAGGCGTAGGGGAGATCAAAACAAGAAGTCACGCCTAGACGACGACGCCCGTCCTAGGCTGCAGTAAGTAGATCGAGATATCTATTTTTTGTGAGAAGAATTAATGTGATGGTTCTATTGTTGACCTCAATCAATAAAAAATAAGATTACTAGTAGTAAACTTCCACTTGAAACGCAAACTTTCATTTACGTGAGGTGAATGTGATTTTGAGCGACGCATTGGCTGTCTCAGTGTCGTTAGAGACATAAAGTTGCTCAAATTAAATTAAGCCAGACACAAAATGGACAATAGCAGAATATATATGCTATTGGTCGAATGGTATTGATCCATTCTAATCCTGGACACGGCGAGAAGCTTTCTCCATAGAGAAATAGAAAAAAAAATGCTTTGCAGCAGTACACTAATCAACATTCTTTCTAGGATGTTCGATGTGCATTTTAATAGCGGTAGCTCCTAGCACCCTTGCTTCGACTCCACTTTCTTTCCCTTGAAGGAATCCACTGTGACCCAGAAACAAGCAAAAGCCTCAAGCACTTGTCTTCTCTCCCATGGCTCGCTTTGATCCCTCCAACAAGGACACGGCCGGACCACCCTATTGCCAAGAGAGCCAGCCCAGCTAGCCTCCCCATGCCCATTGCCCATGGCCTGATGCTTGCATTGCATAGACCGGTCACTGACCAACAACCATTGGATCCTAATTAAAAAGCCCCCCAAAGGCCATGCAAAGATATAGTTGGCATGTTCGCTGGTTGGTTTTTGGGCTGATAAGTCCGACTAGTGCTGGTTTGTTATAAGAGAAAAATACTGTTGATTGGCTGATAAGCTCTGGTTGAAACCAACAAACCATCAGACTGAGTAGTGGCAGGGTGTCAAGTGTGATCTGTCAGATTCATACAAACAGCGTGTTTAGTTCCACCTCAATTTCCAAAAAGTTACTACAGTACCTGTCACATCGAATATTTGCGTCCCGTGCATGGAGCATTAAATGTAGACGAAAAGATAAACTAATTGCACAGTTTGGTGGGAAATTACGAGACGAATGTTTTGAGCCTAATTAGTCCATGTTTGAACACTATTTACCAAATAAAAATGAACATGCTACAGTAACCCCAAAATCTAAATTCCTACAACTAAACAAGGGCAAAGATATATATAGTAGTGGCATGGTGACCGAGACATGCATGGATGGCCAAAACAAATGCGGAGCTAGGGCGTGCACCGGAAGTTGCATAGCAGAAGAATCTCACACGTATCTGAAAAAATGTTTATGCTGTGGTACCGTGCCGTGCAGCTGCAACTGATGATGTATTGTTATTGAATGAGAGTTGTGACCAGCTTAAACCTAATTAAGAATGAGCAGGATGGCCTACTTTGCATACTAAATGCATCCCTCCCAGGACATAGCAAGGTTCTGTTATTTTTAATCTGTGGCGTCCTGGCCGGCCACATACATATATTCAGTTGCTTGTCTAAAACGCAGCATATATTAGAGCCAAAGAAAAGGGGCAGGTATCGAGCACAAAACTGTGGTTATCTGCTCTAGGGCTGTTTTAGTAATCCAGACAACAAGAGTACAAAGAGGACAAACTATCTCCAAATCAAGCCAAAGCTTCTTTTTTTAGCCGGACACACGTTGGATTAGCTAGACACAATCACACATCAGCTAGGAAGGATACATGTCCAGGCCATGCATGCTCATGAAGATGGCTTCGATTTGCCCCAAGATAGTGCCGCGTAGAGCTGAACCAATTAAGCTCATGAAACAAATTAAGCGAAGATTGTTAGATTAACCACATATCACTACACTAAACTCAAATAGTAGTTTCTAAGAAGGTATGTGTTGTGGTGAATTATTTTTATTATTTTGTACGAGATATTTATATTTTTTTAATAAGAGTATAGTTGTATGTGGGCAAACTTTCAAATGATGTGTTGTAATTGCGCGCACCTTATGACACAGCATAAAGCTTCTAGCAAGATATACCACACAGATGCCTAATCTACAAAATCTAGAGTTAATGCTTTACTTCACTTCATAGGCATATCTCTTACTGGAATTCTGAGTCTTTTATCGCACGAGATATATACACATCCTCTTGTGTTTCTAATATCACAACTCGATAACCTAGAAAAATTTAAACTTCAACCGGTACCCACCACCGAACCATTGTTGTTTCAGCCGGCATAACTTGCAAGAAACATCTTCGAGAGTCAACAGAAAGGTAGCCATCAAACTTTCAATACTTTGTACTCCGTCCAGGTAAAAGTAGTGTTGGACAAGGTTTGGGTCAAACATTCGGAATATAAATCATGAATAACTTCTAAGTTGTTGAGTTTGCAAATGTGAAAACCACATGAATAGATTTGTCTTGAAAAATACTTTCATAAACATATACATATAACACTTTTTAATAAATACTTTAATAAAAATAAGAAGTCAAAGTTATGCTTTGGAGACCGTGTCACTGTCCAAAACGACTTCTTTTACCAACCAGAAGGAGTATCCTATAACACCTCGAGTGTTACGAGCTTACTTAGCACCTAGATTAAGGCCTTAGAGAATATAGCAAAATAAGTTTTCGAGTTTTAAGATTTTAAAACACACGTGAAACAAAAATCCTAACAAAAAGAATAAAATAAGTAGTTTTAATGGTTTGGTACGGAAAACAATTTCTGTAAACAAAAATAAAATATGGTTTGTGCATGGCGCTTATGTAAAGATGATGAGCAAATAGTGAAGATGAGAATGCAACTTTAATTTTGGAAAGTGAATATTGTTAACTAATGTTTTTGGGAGCTCAAAAATCGAATCTGAAATTTAAATAGAACTTTTCATTGAATCGGCAAGAAGTTGAAATTATAGTTAAAGTGTTATTTTTGGCGAATTATATTGAGCAAAGTTAAATAGTGCCTAAGCATTTTGCTCCTATGGGTTAGTATGAAGTATGGACTTTTGCGTGAAATACTTGTTGGTTGGAATTGATAGGGTTTAGGCCTCTTAAAAATTATGACAAAAGTGCTAATGGTTGTTTAGTTCTAACTGAACCCTTGCCCTTTTCTGAGTCTGAAAAGGATAGTAGACAATGCTATTTTGGCATTTAAATTCTAAACTAAAATGTTTAAATACTTGCTTCATGTTCTTGCACTATTAGTTGCCTCTAAGTGGGTACTAGGGCATGGTATAGGTTGTAGTGGTGTTGAGTGGCACGTGTTTCCTTAAAAAATTTCCAAACTTCATTAGAGCGCACTATGACCATGCTGTTGGCGCTCCGTTCATGAACCATCGCTCAACGTGACGAACCCACGTTGGCACCTCTTTATCTCCCTCTCCGGTCGCTCTCTGGACGTGAGGTTTGCTTCGCCAGCTAGGTGTTAGTATTGACTTTGGGTTCATGGAGTTGGTTAAGCCTTCATCGAGTTAGTAAGTAGTTTTTGGCCCGCTTTAATAAGCGTGCGTGTCACTGTTTCGTCCGTTTGGTCCCGTAGGCACGGTCGCCTCGCGCGCGTGCGCAGCTGGCGTCGGGCTCGGCCCAGGGCTAGTCACGGCCTTTCCCTGTAGGCCAGTGCCGCCTGCCAGGGCGATGACACGACGCGCGTCTCACCTCGCCCTACCCTGTTGCTGTCCAAGCCACGCCGAGCCACTGTGCCGCGCGCTAGGCCGAGGCGAGGCTATGGCTGTCGTTGCTCGGTCATCGTGGCATTTTCCCTCGCCCTCCGATTCACCTCGACCACTGTAGCGCTCGCCCTCTGCCTCTCAACCCACCTACCACGCCCTAATCTCGACGCCGTTGCGTGGCCTGCCACGTCGTGACGCCGCGCAGCTGCTTGTACGTGGCCACGCGCGGGAACACCTTTATGGCTCCATCCGAGCACTAACTGACACGCCTCCTGCCCCCTCGCTCGTGCGGTCATGTCCCTACGCTGTTGTGCTCTTGTTGGGTCTTGGACGGACCGCTTAAGCCGTCGCCACTCTCCGCAACGTGGCAGTGGCAATGCACCCTTCCCTCTTCCTTCATAATCACTAGCTCATGGCTTCTCAGCCCAATTCCTCGTGCCAGTGAGTAGCATGGGAAGTTAGCTAGACGCCCAATTCTCGCTGGGCCCAGCCGTGGTCTGTCTGCAGCCAATTTCGGTTTCTCCTCACTGCCGGCCACGAACGCCGCCGCGACGAGGGGTTTGGGGTAAGCCACGCCCCGAAGGTAAAAACTCAATTGGTTGTGTTTCTGGACTCGTCTTGATCCCTCCAGCTGGTGCTCGTGTCAGATTGGCCTGGGTTTCCGCCGAAGGTGCGGTGTCACATCAGTGTCCGCCTCGGAGCGCCACCGCGTGGTGCGGGCGCACGTGGCCAGGCTTCCTCGGTCTTTCTCCGTCTCAATCGGTGGCATGGCTGGCTTCGTGGTAAGTCCTTTCTGCTTCCTCGCAACCTCTATCGTCTCATGAGTCTTCAGGTTCGTCGGAACGGCTTTGTCGCCAATGCGAAACGCGCTTACCCAGTCGCTGCCGTGGTCGGCTATGCTGTAGTGCCTCTCCAGGTCTCTAACCGTCGTCTCGAGGAGCGCGCTGTCGTAACTTAGATGCTCGGCCATCATAGGTCACTGGAGACCCTTGCTGGTGGCCGGCGTAACTGCGATTTGCCGATGGTCGCCGCGTCGTCGCGCGCGGTGGCATCGGGGACCACCCTGTTGTGAAGACGGGAGAGTTCGTGGACTTGTTTGCAAAATCGATGTCGGTAGGAATAGTGCGCATAGTAGTTGTAGTAATATCTAAAAGCTTAGGGACCTTTCTGTAAAGCCGCCACCGCGCGCAGGCCTCCTAGCCTTAGGCCGTGCTAGGCCGTCGCAACACGCGCGCAGTCACACCCCGTGCTAGGCTTTTGGGTCAAATTAGTTGCCACCGACCCTTTTTTTCTAAAGCATTTTCTAATTTAGTTTTTAAGGTAAACTTGTAAATTCAATATAAATTTGTGTAGGTAATAAAAAATTGTGAAACTAAATTTATTAGGTTCCTAAAATCATGATCTATCTACTAGTATAATTGGTTCACATAGCTTCATAAGTATTTTCAAGAGTGATTTAATTAATTTTAGGTGTTTAATATTATTAAAATATAAACTTGTGGGAATTGTTGTGATAAAGTGGTGATAGTGTTGGCTCTGAAACTTTCACAGTAAACTCCTAATATTATTAGGTGCTCACGGTAATTTTTGTAGCTCCACAATAATCAGTTTGCTAAGGTAGCTAAATGAGTTCCAATTCAAATATATATAAGTTTAATCGATAAAATGCCAAAACACTTTGGGATTGTAAAACTAGAACATTTTTTGGGAAACGACGCCTTACTCGACAACGTGGATACGTAGCCTAGTACGTTAGTCGTTAGAGCTAGCTCGTTAGCTTATGAGGCGTAATCGTATTTTTAAGAGTAACGGTTATCGTTGATTAATTACGCCTCTACGTTGCATCCACGTATATAATAAGAACAACGACGGATTTCAGAGTCATCTGGAGTAGCAGAAAAGATGGTGTCTTGGTGATCGTGTTGCCACGATGGAATGCTAACTTTTGATTATATCTTACCCAGGCAGGCCCCGGTGTATAACCCCTATTATTCTGCACTTTATTTTATGCTTGTGCATTAAGTTTTAAGGAATTGAATGAAAACTACTTTTATATATATATATATATATCGTTATTCTATGAGTCCTACTACTATGTCAGGATCGTGTAGATTGATATATTATAGGATCCGGTAGAAGTCGAGTGATTACCTGTCACTCGCGAGAGATAGGAAATATATTATTGTTGTTATTATATTACTATCACATGGAATATATATGGAGGGTAATTGGAGATCGAGCGGAATGGTACTTTGGATCTGTACTTGGTTAGGCATTCGAGTGAGGCTCGGATTGCACTTGTTTCGTCTGTGCCGATTGAGGACAGTCCGTTGCTGTGGATGGTAGTCAGGTCACAGACTTATTATCCTGAGCACATACTTGCTTATGGGAGCGGAAAGGCTCGTTGCGCTCTTGTCGTGGGTTTTGGCTCTTTCCGGACCGACTGATTGGAGGCGGAAAAAGATGGAGGTCTAAGCACCATGCTGAGACCGGGTCTCAAGTGTGGGGGCTTAGAGTCCAAGTTTGGATGGGGACCTAGACCCCTCGATAGGAGTGAAATGGGTTGGTCTCGTTTATACCTAGGGTACAAACGGGGTGTGTGTTTTGGGGTACATAGCTGGGATATATTGATTCGCGAATCGCCGTTTATGTGAGACGGTACCGACTTGGCTATGGTCTAGCACCGTAGTAAGAACTAGAACTTGAAAGGTGATAAAATGGTTCTGATTGCTTACCACCTGCTTGAAAGTAGCATATATGCTTACATAGAATGGATAGTTAATGAATTAATGATGACTGCTAATAAAATTTAATATAAGGACGCACGTTTAGTAATGCTTCCGCAGATGCAATAACCCAAAAGCCAAATAAGCATTGCATATCCTTGAAGTATTTTATTTTCCTCCTATCGGGTAAGTCTTGCAGAGTACAATCGAGTACTCAGGGTTTTATTCCCCCTGTTCTAGGTGACCGATGGATGGTAGATGACTTTTGTGTGTGGAAACCTCCTGGTGGGCTCAGAAAAGATTCCTTTCACGCTACGACCGTAGTGTTTATTTATAACCTTCACTAAAAGTTTTTAGAAGAAAAATTTTATGATTCACCATTAATCTTTATTTTCGTTGTAATTCTGATCATATGTTGTTCTCCGCTGCAAGATAAAAATGTAAACTTAAAATGTATAAACTCTTTTACATGTAAAATTGTCTTAATTTCGCTATTGTATTCAACTTGTTTAAGTACTCTAATGTTGTAATAAAGTGATGTAAGAAATGGTTAAGAATGTTGTAACATTTATTCTCTCATTTATGATCCTGATGAAAAATGTGGATTTTCGAGTTCTCCCTTGGGGTGTGCTCGACGGAACAGCACAATTTAGTGCACTCTCTTAGGTACTTAGTGTCTAATGGAAGACGAGTACTCTTGGGAGAACATTAGATTAGGTGGTTCTGCCACATATCCAAGATATACCGATATTATTCTAGATATGTTTGTGCAAATCTCTAGTTACACGCATCATCTTTGCACGGCTCTAAGCCTCTCTAATGGTTATGTGTATCCTTTTGGTTCTATCTCTATCTCAAAGTCAAATTTCTTGATGCGTTTGTGACTGAGCAAAAAGTGTAATCACGCAATGGAGTTTTTTTCTTGCTGCGAAACAATATGCACAGTGAAACATTTGTAATTGTAAGTTAGTACATTATTTGTATTATGCTACAATAAAATATCCTTTAAAAATGAAAATTTGCCTTTATGTGTCTAGGAAAAGAATAAAATGCCTTTAATCATTTCACTAAACATAAGCTGTAATTTCTAGCCGTACACACTTTGTCTTAGCTCTAGACACAATCACACAACTAGGCCTGTTTGCTTGAACTTATCAGCCGGCTTATCAACTAGAATCTACAGTATTTTTCTCTCACAATAAAATAGCTTCAACCAGCTTATAATGCCATCCGGAGCTGAACCAAAGCTCATGATACAAAGCAAATATTGCAAGCTTAACCACATATATCATTAAGAAATGCTCAAATAGTAGTTTGTAAGAGGGTTGGTGTTACGGTGAACTATTTCTGTTTATTTGAGTTGTTTCTATTTTTAATTTAGAGTAAAGTTGTACATGGCCAAACTTCCAGATGATGGGTTGTGTAGTGTATCACACAAAGAAATTGCACATCTCATACACAACACAAAAGGTTGTGCTAGATATACCATAAATATGCCTAATGTCTATAGAAGTTAGAGTTAGTCATTTACTCCACTTCATATATATCTCACATGGGTTCCCAATCTTTTATTGCGTAAGATAGTCATGATCTTTTCCCCGTTAAGAGTACCCTCGGATATATGCGTCGACCTCTGTTTCTTTTTAATATCAGAATATATCAATGATCTAAGAAAATTTAAAGTTTAATCGGCTCGGGCGCCTAAAATTTTATATCAAATGATATATGGATAGGGAATATTCGTTTTAGCTAAAGTAGTTGTTGGTGCAGCTAGACACCGGCGCCGGTGCTACATTGACATTGTGAGAGGCATTGCAGCCACAACTGCAAGAGGTGCATCCGAATAGACTGATATATATGCACTTCAAGCATATACATAGCTCACGACGGACATTGCCATCAGCCGACAGAAATGTGGCTATAAACTAATTTTTCAAATTCAACTATGTATCTAAAGGGATAAATAATTTTTTCAGATATGTATATGCACAAATCTTTTATTTTACGCATCACCTACACTCTTAGGTCCCGTTCGGCTGGCAGAATCTTAGCTGAAACTGGCTGGTTGTTGTGAAAGAAAAACACTGTAACGGCTGAAACTGGCTCAATCTCCAGAGGAGAACCAGCCGGCTGGTTTGCTGGAACCAGACCAGCGAACCAGGCCTTAATGTCATGGCATCTTGCATTGACAGTAAGCATCTTTCTATTTCAAGAGATATATGATCTTTCTACACAGCGCCACGCCTCTCTGATGACTATGCACACTGGATCCTTATGATTGCATCTCCATGTCAAGTACTAACTTGTTGACATGTCCGTGAGTGAGCGAAGTATATGCGGTAAACAATTGATGATCATGTCAGCGGATTATTTGTACTGTGGCACGATTAAATATTTGACGCTTTTATGAAGGAAATATTTGCCTATATGTGAACAGAAATACCTTTTTTCATTTCACTGAACCTAAGCTGTAAATTATAGCGCACACACACTTTGACAAGTTAGCGGCAGGTAGATGTACGGATGGATGAACATTAAGATGCTTCCCTGAAGATAGTGGAGTTTAGAGGCACACAAGCATCTTAGGCCACCTGGCCGAAAGGTTTTATCGGTTGGAAGTGGCCCTTGACGAAACATGCTTTGTTACAACTCATCTTGCAGGTTTTGCCGCAGTTGATGATCGAGCTGGAGAAGCATTCTAGGCCGCACTGGCCCACCCAAAAGCAGCAATTTCTAGGCCGTGCTATAGGCTGTGTTCGTTTCGCTAAAAATTCAGGTTGAAAAGTATTTTTCGCTAATTTATTGTGAAAGAAAAAAATATTATATTGATAAGGCTGATAAGTTTAATGTCTTCGTCACCTCCTCTGCCGATCACCCCCGGCACCTGTACTCGGTACCCCAAAAGGGGAAAAACATGTAATTTGATTTAGTTGACTGTGAAAAAGAATGTTGACGATTGAAATCTTTGAAATTGCGTGTGAGCAAGCAGGTGAGCAAAAAAGCAACAAGGACAGAGACGACGACCACGGGAATCTAAAGATATGATTTGGTGTGGCCACGTCGCCGGCTTTTCGCGGCCGTTCGATCGGCCGCGCGGACGCCCTAGATCGGGCGAGCCGCGGTCGTTTTACGAAAAAACCCTTTAAGTTTTC
This sequence comes from Miscanthus lutarioriparius, assembly GCA_904845875.1. Classification (NCBI taxonomy): domain Eukaryota; kingdom Viridiplantae; phylum Streptophyta; class Magnoliopsida; order Poales; family Poaceae; genus Miscanthus; species Miscanthus lutarioriparius. The sequence goes on from CAJGYO010000005.1 coordinate 48,260,625, forward strand.
GGAAATCAACCCGCGCTCCAGACGTCCTCTCAGAATTTTTTATAAAAAACGCCTCGTATTATTTCCAAATCAACGCTCAGTCCAGACCGGATGGGCAATGGTTTGTTTGCAAAAAAGACCTCCACTTTATCGAAAATCAACTCGCGCTCCCCAGACACTCTCACCGTTTTTTGCGAAAACATCCTCAAATTTTTCTCAAATCAAAATACAGCCCAACTTTGATTATATCTTTTTTTTCTTCTTCAAAAATACGTGTGGCCAGTGGACCGCGCGCATGGGCGCGCCCGAAAAACTAGTGAGAGATAATTCAAGGAGATCACACCGGTCATATGGCCGGAGACCGTAGATGAGATTCCCCACTCTGGCATTCCGCTCCCTCTGGATTGGCAGCTTGCACGGACACGGGAAACGCTTGGGCTACACACAACAAGGGAAGAAACCACGACGCCTGGGCGGCGGGACCCCTTTGTATTGTCTTTGAGAAATCATTGCCGGCCGCAACGATTGCCGTTGCCCCTTGCCCGGACCAGTTTTTTTTCTTAGGTCCACTGTAGCTACTTTTTTGTTCTGCAGTGCTATCGCCCGGATGTTCGGATGGATGCCCGCGCGCTGCATCTGTTTCACGCGCTCCACGCGATGCTCGCTCTGCCCGAGCGACAAGATGGGAAGGGGGGCGGCGCCTCTGATTCGGAAGGACCCGGCCACGGCGTCGTATGGATGCCCTGCCGGCGCTTGGAGGAGGACACATCGAGACGATGCAGTAGAAGGCGAGGAGGAGAGATGCAACACCCGATCTGCTTTTGAAAAATCTAAATACAACAGTTGCAACATACGTCTAAAGTCAGATGAAACACTTGAAACATGCTGCTAAAACACTTGAAAAAATACCTGAAAACACTTAAAAACCATTGCAACCATACGCAACATCTAAATAAAACACATGCAACGTATGTGTGAAACATATGTAACATCTAGATAAACACAATTGCAACATGTGTCTGGAAAACACAGATGAAACATTGGTAACAGACCTTTGCAACATAAGTGTACAACCATTGCAACATATGCAACATCTCGATCTTTTTTTGTAACATCCATCTGAAGCACTCGAAACATACGCTTTCATCAAAACATGACAGCCAGGCGGGCGGAGCACGGCACAACAGGATTCTGGCTGTGCCGTCGCGGTGGAGAAGGAGGATGGCAGCGGGCGGGCGGTTGTGCGGCCCCCGATAATAGGGCGCACGTGTTGCTTGTGGTGGAGGTGACAGCAGCAGTCAGGTGGTGCGGCCTCGCATGGCGATCACGTCGCGGCAGTGCGGGCGCGGCTGCGGTGGAGAGAAAGACCGGCGGGAGGCGCGGTAGAGAGAGGCGTGCGGGAGCCGCGGCGGAGCCGGTCGTGGAGCGGAGTCATGGTGATGCATGAATTTTTTAATTTACGATGACTCGAGGAGAGCAGACAGACTAGATAGGAACGGCAGCCTCTGAAGATCGAATCCACCAACAGGGGCATCTGGCGTAGACGGAAGTGTGACGACCAGCATTACCGTTTTTCATTCTCTCATCGAGAGGGAGAGCGCTGGTATCGTGTCGTGCGTCCGTCTCTTAGGGTCGTGTGTGGTTGTTGGAGTACTTGACTTGGGCAGGCGATTGTTCCTCCACGGGCCACGGTTCATGTTCATTTCTCACAAGGTACGAGCTGAGGCGGTACACTGCATGGGAGTGGGGACCAAACTGAGACCGTGTTGGCGAGGGTGATCTTATCCAAGCCTCCGCCGTCCGATGATGTAGTAGAGATAAAAAGTATGGAAATGGATGGAAAAAAACCCTTTTTCTATTTTCGTTCTTTCTAATTTTTTTTGGAAACGGGATCAACATCGGTAAAACCAGAATAAAAATAAGATCAAGATATTTGGACATATGGAATTATGGAAACGAATAGATATGGATGAAGAACCTGAAAATTATGCATTATGAAGTCACACAAACAATATACACGTATTTCTCGAAAAAAAATGTATGAAGTGATCGGTCTAGTGTTCACTTGCATGTCATGTGTGTTAACACATGGATTTTTGCTGATGTGGTTCTCTTGGACATCGGGCATAGTTTCAACCATTGAGACTGTCCTGATAAGAGCAAGTATAATAAGAGGCTGTAAGCTAGCTAAATGTTAAGATAGAGCAGAGAGGAGAGGAGAGGAGAGAAGATAAGCGAGCTATAACCTTGCAGCCGGCTTATGCACAAGAACTAAAAAAAAATCTATGAGAAAGACAAGTGGACCATATATTAATAATAAAAATCTAACTACTATATAAATAGGTTGAGAAAATATTACCAAGAACCTTACCACCAGCAAGTTGGTTTGTATTATTAACTCTAAATCGAATGGGGCCAAGTGGCCCAAACGAGACCGAACGGGGCTCGGCTTTTTTTTTTTCTCACCGAACTCCGTACCACCCCGTGCCTTTACGACGCTGACAGAGCGCCGGGCCCCGCACGGAAATTCCCTCGTCCAATAATGACCGGTGGCGCGCTTCCCACTTCCACCCCCGCGGGAGGGGGCGAGGGACCCACGTCGCCGTCTGACACGCGGGCCCGTCCTTCCCAGAACGGGCAGCCTCCTCATTCCTCCCAACTGGCGCGTGCGACCGCGAGCCCGGGGGGAGGACAGCGACGGCCGACGGCCGCGGGGGCGCGGGCGAGATCGTGCCCGTCCGCTCGGCCACGGACGGCTGACGTCGCGCACGGGGCTTGCTTGGGAGCTGGGACCGGGTGGGTGTTCCCGGATCGTGTGGTGGCGCGTTGCGGACTGGGGGGTGACTGGACGGAGGAGGAAAAATATTCGCCAGCTAGGATGTGGGCCACCCCTTGCATGGGCCAGTTTCGGTTAACGACACATTTCTATTTTTCTGTTGGAGTTTTCTTTTGTTTCCATGGGGCTTGACAAAAACAAAAAACCGCACTATTTCCTCCGGGGTCATCAGCCATTTTTTTTGTTTTGTTTTTTATTGAGGACGATGAAGCTGCTGCTGGTAGCGAGACGACGTTGACGTGGCAGAAATAGTAGTAGTAGTAGGTACGTACAGTACCATTTAGCATGACAGTTCAGGTCGGCACACCGTCCCTGTCAATCTGTCATCCTATATCCTAATAAGCGGGCGAAATTAATCACGATGTGGTACTGTGTGGCGCCACTAGTTAGAGAGATGTTGCAACGGGGATGATTGTACTACTAGTACGATGTTTGGTGACGTTCCGTCACATCCATATACATAAGTTGTTCATTGTTTCCTCCTCCGAGTTGATGAATTTTAGTACTAAAATTTACTGGCCCACCAACACGGTAATTGTTCTACATGATGACACGTTACAAAGCCACTATTTTTTTATTTTTTTTAGTTGAACTATCAGGAGTTTGTTTAACTTCACCGTACCCTTTTGGTATGCCGTGTGGTCTAGATTCTCTAGAACGTGGGGAAATAATACAGCAACCCATAACGTTTAATAGATCATTGAGCGATCCAGTAACTCCACGTGCACTAGACCACTACGCTAATTAATTATTGAGATCTGTTACGACGGATGTGAACCAGACAGGCGCCAAGGAGGAGGAAGACGGAAGAGTGCTTATTGCACGGGACTAATTAAAACGATCTCGATGGTCGATGGCTCGATGCACTGGCAGCAGCAGCTGTGGGGTGTGGGTGCAGTAGCGGTACGTAACACATGCACGCATCGCGTGTCGATCGTCCCCCGTGGTCAGCCCACGCTGTGGGCGTCGTCAGCCAGCGGGCACGCCGAGCGCGCATGATGCATCATTGCCCGCCCCGCACGCCGGCCAGGCCGTGCCGCGCCCGCAACAGCCGCGCGCGCGAGCCATACTCCTCCCTGCCTGCGCCCTGCGGCCCCGAAACGGCAAAGCTAGCTGCTGTGCCCTGCGTCCGTCCGTGCGTCGTCGTCGTCGTCGCGCGCAGCAGGCCTCGTGCTCGCTCTAGACATACGATCCAGGCGTGACACGCACACGTATGTACTAGTACGTACGTACGCCCCGCGCGGCGTCGATCGATCTGTAGGTGTGTGTTCCGCGGCGTGCACCGGTGCCGTGCCGCCGAAGGTGCTTTGTCTCCGCTCGCCGAACGAGCAGCGCGGACGACGGCAAGCTAGCGGCACGCGGATGCACATTGCACGCACGATCGACATGCTGGCGGATCCGATCCAGACCAGAGGGTTCCGACGATGCTACACGCGTACTACTCCTGCTCGTCGCTCGGGCAGGACGACTCTGGATCGATCCGGCGAGCGACGTGACCGGCCGACCGGTCGGACCCGAGGACTGGACCGGCCATCGGAGGGACGCACTTGCCGGCCTCGTGCGTGCCGTCTTGCGCTAAGCACCGCTGTGATGGCCATAAAGGCCGTGTTCGGCTGGCTGGCTGTTTGACCGCTGTCGGTCACCATTACAAAATCATTATTCATATTAAAGTATTTTTCTCTCACAACTCACCAAAACAAGATTTTAGGTCGCCGCCGAACAAAGCTTCTTCGTACGCGTACGCTGTCGCTGTGCTTCTGCGCTATATGATCGATCGCGACATATATATTTTGTTAATTAATTGTTTGTTATATATTCATCCTGGACGATTGATATGACGATCGATGTTTGCACCCGGCCGTGCAGTGCGTGCATGACCATCAAGATTCAAGAGATTGCATGGTTAATAAAGCCTTGAACGCGATATAGAGATTCATAGTTAGACGATGATACTGAATAGCTACTGAGTCGGAGCCGGGGAAGCAAACTAGCTAAAGATTAATTTCAGGTCAGGTTTTGTTACATGAACTAGCTTGTTTGGTGCATTTGTTCTCACTTCTCACCCCATTTTAGAAATGTATGAGTAACCTAGCATGGGACTGGGAAAAATTGAGGCCGCCATCTTTTCTTTTTCTTACCACACACATCGTACGTGTGGACACGACAACACATCGTACTGTAAGTGTGGACACGACAAGACGGTTTGTTTGCTCAGGGAGCGTTAACCAAACAAAGGTGTTTTTCAACGTGATGTGCCACACCTGTGTGGCTGTCCTCGTGCACACTTCTTTATTTATATTAATATATTATTTCTAATAAAGGGCGATGGAAACGAGGCCACTCACAGCACGACACGTCTCAGTCGTCAGTAGTACTACTGTCCGAAAAAAAAACACTTACTTCGTTCTAAATTACAATCTTTTGACTTTTCTAAAAAAAATGGATGCAGTATAATTCTAGCTTTCTATTTGGTCAAACTATATGAAATTTAACTCTAAAAAATAATAATATTTACGTATCAAATAAATGCGTTATTATAAAAACCTAATAATATTTATTTGACATCGTGAACGTTGATATTCTTTTATATATAAAATTAAACTTAATTAAACTCAAGATGCATGCTTTTGTAGGGTACTAGAATTATATATTTTTTTTGGACGAAGGAGTACTAATTAACTACAGCTCCCACTCGCGTCTCATGAAAAGAAGGGCACGAGCAAAGGCTTCTTGTTACGCACTGCACGACCGAACACGCGTGTTTAGTACGAACAAAATTAAATTCACTAATAAACTAAGCATCATCTCGCGTTAGTTGCCGGTTTTCCAGCCTTTGTCTACCTGTGTGATTCTGAGGGCTGTTAGACCTAGCTAGCTAGCTAAACTGCTGCTGCTGCCCAAAAGGTCCAAGAGCTGAAAGTGATGCCCTAAAAAAGTTCAACTAGTACAAATGACACTTTTGTTTTGCAGGCACTCATCATTCAGCTAACAGCAATAACCAGTGTGCATCGTTTTAGACATTGAAATGCATGGCATCCATGTTAAGTAGTTGACCGTTACAAAAAGAAACTATATCATTTTAACTTACAGAAATATGCATTAATAAGCTATGACAAATATTAAAACAAGTCTAGCCCGAGCTAGATTTGAAATGGCAGGTCGTCTAGCTAGGCATATAATTTATCCTAGTGAGTAGTTTGACTGTATGGGATCCTAGAACGAATTAACTAGGATGCATCACAGTTGTCCACAAGAAAACTACACTAGCATCAGCACTATTTAATTCAGTCCAGATGCAGGCATAACTAAGCTCATTGGCAGCACACAAACACAGGGCTGTCTCATCCTTGGCCGTGCATGTGTTTTGCTTAGGGGAGACAGATTATTTTCAAAGCCCAAGAAGGCCCTACTCCTTTCGGCTTGGTCGGTAGTTATAAAATATGCTTAGCGCCCTAATCCCTGGGTTAGCAGTGCAAGAGGTAGCCGTGGCTCCGTCCTGCTCCTGCTCCCGATTCTCTCCCACCAAGACAAATCTGCTTCCAAGCCCAAAGCTGGACATGATCTAATGGAATATTACAAGGCAGGATCAGCAGCTAGCTTATCATGTGCCGTCCAGCTGCCACTGCATGTTGTTGTTTAATCGCGCACAAGGTAGTCACTTAGTTGGCATTGATCAACGAAGACGAAGGCCATGCATGCTAATCAGTAATCAGCCACGTCGGCGATCCGGAACCGTCCATCGTGCATCGAGATGTGTGGCTGCTGTATATATACGTATGTAGCAGGGCCTGCAGTTCATGGCAACAGAGATGCAATGTCTTAGTGCCACAGGGGAATCATGTATAGATGGGTGTGCGCGCTTCAGTTTGTGATGCACCCAGAGATGTCTGCTGCTTACTCTCTGTGCATGTCACTCACCTCATTCTGGTTGTTAAATCCAAGCAAATTACTACTTTATTACACCAGTAGTTGAATAGTTTACCTGCGAGAAATTCATGCTGTTTTGTTAATCACCTTCTCTGATGGAGAGCAAGAGAATACTGATGCAGTTCACAATATCCAATGCGTGGTCCCAAGGCCTGTCTTTCAAGTTAGATGCATTAGAGATTAGGTTCATGCATGCCAACTGCTTAGCTTACCTCATATGTCATATGAAAGAGAAACTATTTCTATGAGCTGGAGATGAAGGAAACTGCAGTAGAGCTAGTGTAGTGGAGGGCATCCATCTTAGATTTGTTACTCCTGAACATTTTGCAGATCAAATGGAAGGAACAAGCAGCAATGCATGTGTCCTCATAGCTCTAACCTTTCCCTGATCTGTGAGCATTTGAAAAGCCCTCCAAGCAGTTAACCCAGATTAGTTCTAGGAACAGCTAGGAGTGGAATAAGGGAAAACACTATAGTAGTGTGTGCCAAGCCATGTTTGCAAGATCTGCAAGCCTTTAACAATGAGATTTGATCCCATGAGGCCATGTGCAGGCTGTCAGCAGGCAGGCCCAGAGTGAGGGGAGGGGATAACTGGTCTGCGCCCTCATTCTGTGCACTTACCAGAACTGAGCTCTCCATAGATTCCATTGCACTGTACCGAGGGGAAAAAAAGGAGCTTGATTAACAACAAAGACATCATTGTCTTAGCAAAGAAACAGAGCTGTCTCTTTGCAACCATTGGCTGGAGCGAATTGAAGTGATAATAAACTATGTAAAAACATGTGATTATACACATATAAAGTGGGTTTAGTTGGATAAGTGTGGTTTTAGAGGAGGACAAGATCTGTGCGTGTCATGGAAAAAGATTTCAGGCCTTTTCATGTGAAGGTTCAGTGTATGCAGCTGAAGAAGCTCTCCTTTTGTGTCCCATTGGCTAGAGCAGGCATATTTATACTTCACTGTGGCCTGCACTGCATAGATGGAAAGATAAAGCAAGCTTGCCCTCACATTGTTAATCATTGCATCCCATTATTATAAAAGGGGGAGCTGCAGCAGCAGGCAGTGTGTGAAGCTTGAATCCATTGCAGTTTCTGGCCCTGCAGAGGGGAACTCAGCAGCCGCTGGGTTTTGGGCAAGGTGGCACAAATGGTGAATCAGTTGGAGCATGGTAACAGCAAGCATCCTGCAAGGGGGCAGGTCTGCCTGACCCAGATCCAGGCCATGGTGAAAGTGAAACAATTGAACCTGTTTTAGTTGAATTTCTTCCAACCCATCAGGGCATAAGCATAACAAACACTTGCACACATGCACCCATCCATGCATGCCAATAAAAGGTGTCATATGCAATGTAGTGCAGTGCAATGCAAGGGTGTTTATGGCCATGGTGGTGGTGGTGGTTGTTGCAAGGCATGAGCAAGCAAGAAGCCAAGCAGCATGTGAGGTGAGTGGCCAAGGCATAAATGTTGAGAGTGAGAAGAGAGGGAGCCAAATGTAACACCTCCTGTGAACCATGCAACCAAAGACTGGAGAAAAGGTAGATGGGTGCACACCTGTCCAAGTTAATGCAGATCACGCCCTCCACCTGTGAATGTGATGGTGCCACACTTTGTTCTTGTTTTACCTTTTCCTTTCCTCCTCTCCTGAATCCTGATAGATGATGCATGATCAGATCTGATGCTTGGTCCAGTCACAAGTCACATCTTTGTTTTGTTGGGAGTCATAAGCTAATGAATGGTACCTTTGGGACCTGGGAGGGATGGAGAAAAAAAGTTCAGGAATGGCACAACGGATAAGTTATAGTAGTACATTTTGTTTATTTATTTATTTATTTATGTGATATGACCTTCTAGCTTAACGACTGGGTTAGCTGTACTTTTTGTGAACTGTGATTCTTGCTCTCCAACAACCTCCTCCCCTGGCCGGCTGGCCCTTTTTTAATTAATTAAAAAAAGATATCGCCCTACGAATGCTAGGTGAATTTTTAAAACCTATCGAATCAAATTGACAATTCGTGAAGCTGCAATAAATTAAACTTGACCAAACTTCTCTGCTGGTAATTAATTTAATTTCTACATATAACTAGCACACTTTGTTAGCTTTGCCTGTTCAAAGCTGTGCAGTTGCTTCATGACCTAGATGGGTCAAATGTAGCAATGCCTCAAGATTACAAAACAAGAGTCGTTGCTGTAGCTTATCCAGTACAGTGTATGACAGCAATGTAACTAACCCAATTAGGTCCAATGAGGACCAAGGCCGGTAAGGATCCAAGGGAGTGAGCACAGTAATAAATACTACTAGATACCAGTACATCGCTAATGAAAACAGGGCATGTGCAGTTAAAATTGTTTGACCGTACTGCTTTGACACTTCATCAGTAAAATGTTACTACTGATGAAAACCATGCAGGTTTGAAGAAGAGGAGTTGTGCATGCAGATCTTGGTTAAAAAGTGGTATATGACTGGTTGAGGAAGTGTGATTGGTCTATGTTGGATCGGAGTTGAGTTAGTTAATGCTATTTGGAAATTTTTATTATATGAGCCATGGACCCAGCTGTCTTCCCATTGTAGTGGTAGCAGTAGTTTGTTTATCTTTGGTTTTGATCGGGGCTTTAATTTTCCTTGAGATGTGCAAGGCCTGTAGTTGAATGCAAGCAACAGCTCAGTTATGTGTGTGTAACGCTGAAGGGATCTAGCTATCTTGCTCAATCAGAAGAAGCATAATTTTGTCAGGCATCGAATGGAGAGCTAGCTACTATATCCATTCCAAATTTTAGTTCAATTTGATTTTACCCTGAGTCAAACTTGTGTAACTTTAATCAAGTTTTTCGGAAAATCTATTAACTTTACAGGTTCAAATAAATACACTATCAAAAAATATTTTGTTAAAAGTCAATAAAATTAATTTGATTTTGTAGATGTTGGTGTGTTTTTCTATAAACTTGATCAAAATTAAAGAAGTTTGGCTTGGAAAAAGGTAAAGTGAACTATAACTTAAAACCGAGGGAATATATTACAAGAAGAGACATAAATTTTGTATAGCATTATTAAAGGATGAAGGTCACTTACAGATCCAGCAACTGAGAACAGGACTGTTGGGGAGAATTCATTGCCAGCAAAAGATCCCATATCCAAGAGTTGGTTTTATCAATTGAACCATTAGTTTTTTACTTCAAAATGTTTTAGATTGTGTTTAGGGAGGGCTAGCTGGTCAGACAAACTGAATTCAGGAGAGGGGTTTGAGGGCCTAAAACTCATAACCAAATAGAAACAAAAGGATTAGAACAAGCAAAACATGACAGGAGCATCTTGCACGGATTTTTCCTTGTACCAGGATCCTAATTCATGGCGCTTTCAATTGGCTCCTCCTCTGATATGAAAGACTGGCAATTGCAAGTTGCATTATTTCCCTGCCCCAATCTAACTATTTGGTCTTAATGGCGCCGCTAATGACTGAGCAGCTGTACCATGATGCGCTCCATCTCCATCTCCATCTGGGCGAAAAGGCTGCATCCTTTTTATAAAAAGGGTTGAGCGCACACACACAGTCCACAGAGAGACACACCCTTATTGCAACTTTTCAGGTAGGTCATGGCGTCACACAGCTAGAGGCTAGAGAGAGAGACAGAGCATCTCAGCTCAGCCTCTCAGGGAAGGATCCATCATGGGGAAACATGGCTTTCCTTTGTGTCTGCACAGGGGCAGATTCGCTCTCTGTCTTGGGCTTGCACATCAGCACATGTATGATCTCTCCAAGACTCCAACCAACCAGCGCAAATAAAGCTGAATGCTTTTGCTAGCTCGTGGCAACTACGGCCTTGGTGTCTTGTGCTTGACATATGTGAGCCACGCATGTAATGTGACAGACAGGGCTTGTGTGAAAGCTGGTGTGTGTTTCTGGTAGTGGTAGATCTGATCTGAAAGGTGACATCACAGCACAAGAGCAGCAGGGCCTGCTTGACAACATCCCATTCATCACTTGGTTTTCTGCAGGCGTAGTCCCTTTCCTTGATGAGGACACAATGCAAGTTCTCTTTCATGCATGGTAGGGCTTGTGGCAGCAGTACCTAGCTGATGCTATCAATCAGAGAAGCCAGTGCATAATTGTAAAGTTTTTTTCTTACATGCCTAACTAATAATGTGAGCAGTGAGCAAGAGTACAAAGCGGCTGGGGTAGCAATGGCAATGTGTGGCCGAGGATACAATATGGGGATTGCCATGGCACGTTGGCTGCAAACATTTGGCAGTGCAATGAGCCAATGAACAAAGCCCAAGCGAGGCCCACGCCGTCTCCGTGCATGGGCCCCGAGCGAGAAGCCCACCGGGTGGGGCATGAGCCCTCCATCAATGTGTTATTGGCTACTTTTTTTTTAATAACTGATGTAAATTGGCAGCTTGCTTGCACCTGCGCCGGCAAGAACAACTCCTTTACTGCGAAAAAGGAGACAACTCGCTGGTGCATGTCCGGCTAGTTTGTGATTGGAGTTTCTCGCTTTCTTGCTTCTGATTTTTTAAACAGCACGAGTGCAGCAGGGAATCCCAGAGGTTAGTTAAGGAGTTAGGGCCTTTTTATATATATAGTTAAAGTTAGCTGCTAAAATTTAGTTTATATCATATTTGATCCTCAGCTAATAAATAGTTGTTTGAATCCATTAGCTGTTAATAGTTAGCTAGCTAATAGACCACAGCTATTATTAACTGCCATTAATTACTTTGGTTCAACTAGTGAAATAGTTATTAGTTGAGTATTCAGTTAACAGTTAGCTAAACTATTAGCTAGACCTGTTTAGATCAAGAAACTAATTATTAGCAACTAACAATTATCTTCTTGATTCAAACATGGTCTAAGCCAACTAATATCTTACCTACTCCCTCCGTTCTAAATTATAAGTCGCTTTGACTTTTTTGATTCATTCATTTTACTATGTATCTAAATATATTATTATATCTAGATATATAGAAAAATGAATGTACAAAAAAAAAATTAAAACAACTTATAATTTAGAACAGAGGAATATCATCCAGCTAACAATTAGTTATTGGCTAGTTCTTCTAGCTAACAAAACTATAGCTATTGGCTACTTTCTTCTAGCTAACATAACTAATGGAATACAAGGAGAACCACTACGTATATTTATTAATATAACCCTATATCTTTGTCCCTCTGGGTAGTCTCACTCCCTGGAGAGAAGCGAAGGAGGGACCAAGCTGTGTGACTGTACTATCAAGAAAAAAGAAAAGGGAAATGAAAAAGAAAAAACTGCCTTTGTGCTGCTACCTGATCTAACACTGGTTCCATGGATTCTTTCGCGCCCATTACAGGAGCGAGGCTGGAATAAAGAACATGCCACAATGCCTGGATATACGCTGTACCTCGGCTAAAATTTACATCCTTAAAATAATATGGCCTCGTTCGTTTCGCTGAAAAAACAAGTCGAAACACTGTTCCGACTGATTTGTTGAGAAAGAAAAATACTATTCCGACTGAAAAAAATAAGCTGAAAAGTACATATTATAAGACAAGTGAACATGTTCTGTATATATACTCTTACTGTACATGTACTTTTTTCTGGACACACCGACAAGTGTCGAGCAACTCAGAAGCAGCCGCAAAGATACTCCAGCACATGAAGTCTGTTCGCTTGGTCGTAAACGATCATAAATTTCCAGTCAAAATAATATTTTTCTCTTACACCAAACCAGCCAACAATAAATAATCCACGTTCAACAGTAAATAATCCACGATCGTTTACGGCCTCGAGAACGTGCTAACAGCAGGCCGTGGCTGCATGACGATGGGCGGGGTAGTCACGCGGGCCGAGGTTGCTTTGCTTGAGCGGGTGCCAGTGACGTCACCACCTACGGCACCGGCGCTGAAAAGGCCGGCGGCGGGGTCGCGGCCGCAGCAGCCCGCACCATGACGCCCTACGGCCCTAGCCCGTAGGCGCGCGGGGTCCCCTCCCCTCCCGCACCGGTTCCCGCTCCCGGTCCCCCGGCCGTCGGGCGACGGGCCCGGCTCGCTCGCCAGTCGTCACGTGAGTGTGGAGTCGCGGCACGTGCGGCGCCACATGATGACGTGAGCTTTTGGAATTTCTCCTCCTCGATGCCGGGGATGCCGATGGTCATCGACTGCGGTGACCTGCGCTTTGCTTTGCTTTTTTGCTTGCTTGTTGTTAGGACTGTTTGATCCAGCACATCCAGTAGGTGGTTGGATAGTTGAGATACTAGCATCCATTAACTAATTTGATCAAACACGCTGTAATTTATAGTTAGGGAGTGGTAGATGACGCGTAACAGTAACACATGGATTTGGAGTTTGGATCAGGGTCCCTTGCTTGTCAGGCTGGGCATATTTTAGCCGAAAACCGAACCGAAATGTTGGTTTTTCGGTTGTTCGGTTCGGTTTCGGTTATCATCTCTGCGAACTACGGTTTTCGGTGACAGCTTCGGTTTCTAGTGCAAACCGAACCGAGAACCGATATAACACCGAAGTTTCTCTGCGTATCGCCTTCCCTCCCCACTTCCCCTTGGCCCTGCAGCGCAAAGCCCACCTCGCTGGCCCATTTAGCGCAACCAGGCACCCCCGACCTACCACCCCGAGGCGGCCAGGCTGCCCCCAGTGCCCAGCCCCGGACCACAGTCCCTATCCCCGATTTCCCCAAACTCTAGAGCAGCGCGCGGCGGCGGCTTAGGGGCACGAAGGCGAGCGGCAGCGCGAGCAGCTGAGCGAGACGGCGGCGGCGCGGGGCAGGGCGGTGGCGGCGACATTGGCGCGAGTAGAGAAGCGGGGCGGGGCGGCGCTGCTCAGCAGGCGCGAGTAGGGGCGAGCGGGAGCAGCGCGGTGCGCGAGCAGGACGGCCACGCGGCCATGGAGATGGAGGTTCGAGCGCTTGTGCATTGTGCTTATGTTTTCATCGGTTTTTTTGTTAAAACCGAAAAACCAAACTAAAAAACCAAAACCGAATTTTCTGTAAACCGATTAAACCGAACCGAAATGTCGGTTAAAACCGAATGCCCAGGCTGACTTGCTTGCATCGGATTCTCTACACCTAACACTGGTGGGCCCTATCCACTTCTTATCTACTCTCCCTCGTTCCTCTAAAAAAATCTACTTTCTCTCGTGTCTTGCTCTCGATCTCCTCAGTCTCACACCACACACGCACACACAGAACCACGCACATGCACGGCGGCCATGGCAAGGGGCAATAGCCGCACTAGGGAGGGTACAACATGCATGCCAGGGCATTACGTATTTCTTGTGTACAGTACACGCTGCTACTAGAGAGTGCACACCTCTAGTATACAGTACCTGCCTGCCCATAATCTGCATACAGGAATAATAATGCAACTTGTTGAATGGTGAGTGACCGTGTTGTTGTGGCGTTGTCTCTCTCTCACACACACAGTGACTTCACAGACTGGATGGATTCCCTAGAGCTGTAGAGCATGCACGAGAAAGTTCCAGCGCCACGTCAACCTGGAGTTATCCGTTCATGGCATGCCGTGGTGGTCCTGTACAAACTTAATTCGCCACCGCTCCTACCGGTAACTACAATTACTGCCTCACGTAACACACGGAAACGCACCCCCCCCCGGTAGGCTGTAGCTTCTGTAGGCGACGCCTGCACAGTGCCTTGGAATTTGACGGGTGCACGGGCCGGGCTCACAAATTGGGCGTGATTGGTTGCCCGAAAGCCCATCTGGTATCACTCGGTGCATTGCGGTCTTGTTTAGTTCCCCTGCTCACACCTTTGGTCTGCATCATTTCGTTCATCTATCCTCCTTCGTCCCGCACGTCTCCGTTTTCTCAATTTTCACTTCTCTCTCCATACAAGACGTTGATTCACGCATAGTGCAAAGGCCCATATGTCAGACACTCAAAACTTTAATACATGTATGCAACAAAATATGATCTCATCTCGTACTGAACCAACAACAAAGACAACCAAACACGACCACTTACACGAGCTCAACCCGGCTTCTTTGGTCTGCACAGCCTTGCTCTGCAACACGCCCAAAATATACCCCCCGAATCTCCTGTGCGACGACGACGTACGCGTACTTGCATTGCATCCATCACACAGCAGTACACGTATGCCATGTGCTCCTGTACTGTACAAGTCCCGGCCCGCTGCCGGCCGTGCATGCTTGCTCCGTTGCTCCTGTCGTCTCACTGGTGCTTGGGTGGCCGTTGCGCGCTGTGTGATGCATGGGATGTCCCTCAGCTGCGCGCCTGCGCAAAGGGGACGCGCAAGCAGAGCTGCGGCGGGGGCACTGGCCAGAGCCCGGCCGCAGTACGTCGTCGATCTCTGCAGGCCCGGTGGCCCTCTCGTGACTTGTATCGCATGCATCCTGCTGCGACAAGTGATTGATGAGTTCAGTATTGTGTTTGCACTGCTCCCGATCTGTGCCAAGAGAACAAAAAATATGAGTTTTGTTTAGATTGGGGTTAGGAATCAGTATTTGACACTGTAGCACTTTCGTTTGTATTTGACAATTATTGTCCAATCATGGCCTAACCAGTCTCAAAAGATTCGTCTCGTAATTTACAATTAAACTGTGTAATTAGTTATTTTTTTATCTATATTTAATACTCCATGCATGTGTCCAAAGATTTTATGTGATAGAGAGAGAGTGAAAAAACTTGTAATCTAAACAAGACCATGATAGGGAGTCGTAATGATGTTTCAGTATTGCAGAGAGAGAGAGGAGGCTGCGGCTGTGAGGTGGCAGTTAGATTGTCTCCAACAATACGTACCCAAACAGAGACCCATTCACTGGTTTAGGTCACGCACAGTAGCCCGAGTCCGGCACCCAAAACAGGTCTTCTCCAACAGCGTATGTAGAAGTCCTCGCCAACCACCGCCCGCTCCACATCAGCCTCTCCTCTCTTTCCCTTCTCTCGGCGACTGGCGAGGAGCTGAGGAGAAGGATGAGCAGGAGGAGGAGGCAAAGAGCATACCAAAACAAAACATCCGCCACCAAATGCTCCAAAGAAACCCATCAATGGAGGCTTAGACCCCGCGTAGGACGACCATGCCCGCGAGTCCGCGACCAGAACCCGACGCGGACCCCACCCCCACGGTCCCGATGCACCCATTTGCAAACACCGTCGCCTTGGCCTGGCGTCCATAATCCCGCCCGCAGTGGGTGGCGGAAGAAGGTGGCCCCGGAGAAGCGCTGGATCCGAGGCGGCCGCCGCTCGAGAGCGGTCCGGTGCCAACCGTGGCGCCCTTCCTCATCGCCGGCTCGAAGGAGAGTCCTCCCAGCGTGTAGTCCGCTGACCAGCGCTCGAAGGTGGAGGAGCATTGCGACTGCACGCGAAGCGGCGGGTCGGCACTGGCGCGGCGGCGTGGAGCCGAGCCACCTCGGCGTTATGAGAGATGCTGCTGGCGGGCCACCATCGGAGATTTGCGTACCGAGGAGAGAGGGGATGCTTTTTTCGTATCGTTTCGGTCGGTAGGAAAAATGGGTGGTACGTCTGGGTGAGCCGTTGGAGAGTGTTTTTGGTAGGCAAAACCACTGTAGAGGACATATTTTGGGTTTGCATTTTGTTGTTGGAGACAGTCTTAGCATGCCACCCATTGCAAGATGTGTCTCTCATCCAATCCAAGTATCCAACCCATGGTTCTAGATACTGAGGCCTTGTTTGGGTTTGTTGACACAAAATGTGACGATCGTACACCAAGCCGAAAAAGCGTAAGCTTCAATCGGGTGCCGGGTGCTTCGTGATCCGGAACGCGGTCGGATTTGACACGAAAGAAGCCGAGCGACAAAGGATAAAAGCAGTTAAATGTCAAACCGAACATGTCGGGTGAGACGAGCGAGCCCGTATATACTGACCACGAATTTACTAGCGACATACGACTATAGGAAGGCATGCGCCAACAAGTTTATAAATCATTTGGCTAATCGTAGGATGGACATACGTAAAGATCGATTGCCGAATGCATATGCATGGGAAGACATGTTTGAACAAGTGAAATTGATTATGCGTTAATGCATATCCAAGCTCGACAATCCGGTAGAGTTGGGGTCCATGAAGAAAGGCGTGTAGATAAACACGATTAAGCCAATCTAAAACACAAATCACGCGCACGACACCTAGTTTCGTCAAAAACTTAAAGCGTGATTAACATACATGAACCCACAACATGTGACAATCTAGATTAAAATAATTCAGCCATTACGAGCATGTTATCTATTTGCAAAGGTATTATGAAAGTAATGATCATTGAAGCTCGAATAAAACCATAGAAGAGGGCGAATAATATCAATCTAGATTGGGCAAAAGTGTGCTACAAATATATAAAATATTTAAAACATGCAAACAGGATAACTTGATGAATCTATTTAGATTTTGCCGTAATCTAATAGAGCCGATAACTGCCTCTTGCTTCCACTAAGCATATTGAGCAAACGCTTTGCCGCGGTATCTACTCATAAACAAAGTATAAGCAAAGACTTCTTGATTGTCAAGCAAAGATCCATACGATCATTGAAAACAAACAAGACTACTTGCATCACGTCTAAATCCACCGCATGATACTAAACATGATAACAAGGTTGTCGGAAACTTTACGGAGGTCGACGGATCGATGACTCCTCTCGAAGAACTCGGACGACACGACAAAAGGACTCGAAAGTTGGCACGGGGCGGTTGTATTGATTTGGTTGTGAACGCCTATTACAATGGTCGAGGGTCAATATTTATACCCTAGGCGAAACACGAGTCCTAAAGACTACGATTTACAAAGGAACTCTTTAAATAAACTTGGAAACTACGATTCCTTGCCCCAAACTCTCGAGTCCTTTATTATTACAACTTTCATCTTCTCGATCGGCTTTGCTTGCCATCTTCTGCTTTCCCGAATGGAGTTACCGCCTTCCAGAATAACCGACCGCACAAGCATTTAGCCGACCGCTTGCGTTATTTGCCGAACACTCTTCTTCCTGCATGTGGGTCCACCTGTCATCTTCCAGAATTGACCAAAATCCAGTGTTAACAGAGTTCATTCCACTTCAACACATGTGGAACTTCCATTCTACAACACACGTGGATTGCGATGAATACACGAGGCCTGAGAGAGGAGTACTACCATGTGTACTGTACATCCTCTCTCTACATGTGATCACGTGGCACCCCATTCATCCGTTCCTCCGTCGCCTTTGTAGCCAGCCCTGCATTTCTGATCCGGAGCCTACAGATGGCCGTTGCGTGTACGCTCCCACAGTGTTCGTTTCCCAATCGATCGACGGCCACATCATGCATGAACCCACATCCACATCCACTTGTCCCCCTGCCAAAGCCAAGGCTTTGCAAGGGAGAGATCATAACTCATGAGGAGCGAGATGAGAGAGGATAGCTCCAAGCTTCCAAGTACTCGTACTATGCATACATGGCCATCCCATGTTGATGAGAGAAGGGTAGACAAAACAGGGACACTACCTGCATGCTTCTGACTTCGTCTGATGATACGTACGCATACGTACTCCGGTGAGTGATGTCCAGGTCGCCATTCAATTTTCCCTGAGCAACCGATCTGGCGCTCATCAACTGCAAATGTTCCTGCTATGCATGCGCCATCCAACCAGAAACGCATCATCCATCATGGTACACTCTGCAAGCGAGCTAGTGGTACGCACACACAGGGCTGTAGGACCGTGTATCGAATCCAAAATGCTCGATCGGTGTTGTCCAGCGCATGCACGGGTGTTATGACCACTGCAGTTGGACCCCAGCTCTGTACAAGGTCAACATCAGAGATTTGGGACACAAGAATCCAACCAAGGATAGGGATATATATGGCTTTTGTCTGCATTACCAAATATATCATGCTGGATAAAGGCAAACGGGACCAAGTTTGTTTAATCAGCTAGAAATGGTAAAGGGAAAAGGCCAAGGATGAAGATAAACTTTAAACAGTTGTGGGATATCATTCATAACAGATGTGCTTGTACCAGCAACGGTTTCTCCAAACAAAATAGAAGCAGAATAGCAGATAGGCCTTAATTCAACAGACTACGTACACAACACGGGCCTTGACTAATGAATTACATGATGTTGGGGGAGCATAGAGTACATGAGCAAGGTGCACCTATAAGGCCCATTATAAACATTGTGGTACAATGTAAACATTCAAAACTTCACAGCCCAGATAAACATGTCAACTATATTCATCAACTCTACAAGCTACAGCCGAGTTTGGACAGAAATATACAAAACAACATTTCTTCTGTCACCAATATGAAGATGGCCTCAATGCCCAAATCAAAACCCTAAGTGGGAACATGTGAAAAGGTAACCTCTGCAAGATCCCGATTTCCCCGAAGTAGAATTCCTTCAGACTATAAACCAAGGCCGTCCAGCTTCAAAATGAACAAAATAGATATGCTTTCGCCACATGCATGTCCAAAAGAACAGTATGACGCTCACCTTACAAAGGTTTGAAGATGTACACATTGACAATCGGAACAGGAAAAACAGCGGCAAGCCTCTGTTACTAAAGTAAATCCAGGATAGGTTGTTGTCCTGATGACGGGTTGGAATGAGGCGGCCTTGATGCTCGGGAGAGTGCTGACTGTCCCTGATTTCTACCACGCCCTCTTCCAACTGAAGTGGATGGAGGAGGGGCAAGTCTGGGTGGGCCATGTGCGGCATTGTTGGCCGACATGGACAGTGATCCAAAATCAGATTTTGGTTGCATCATGCTCAGACCTGTACTGGAACTACTTGGATTGGAGAGACCTGTGCTCAATCCTCCAATTGGATTTCCAAAACCTAGAGCTGCATTGCCCTGATTCAAATAGCTGCCAGTTGAGTTCATGCCCATTAGATTAGACGTGTTTGACCAGCTCATTTGGTTGCTTTTCATTTGCCCTATAGAATTCCCGCTGCCACCAAACCCTATGTTACCTGAGCTAAATCCAGAAATATTTTGATTTGTGCTCGGTCGATGCTCGGTTGCTGAAATGCTAGTAACGTTGCTAGATTTTGGGGGCCAATCAGCAAAAGGATCAATATCATCAAGTCCATCGATAGACAACCTTCCAGAATCATTCTCCTTGCTAATAGACAAGGGTGCATTGAAGTCGGATGACGAGCTTCTTCGAGGAGGCCACTCAATGTCAACAGGGACACATGAGCCAGAAGTTTGAGGTCCTGAACTGGGCACAAGAGATTGTAGTGATGGTTGTGGTTGCGCAGGTGGGATTGTAGCCGCTGTAACCTGAGAAACTAATGATGGCTGCTTTGCTTTGGTGCTCAAATCAAAGGGGAGTGTTGTGGATTGCTTTGTTTGAGTACTGAAGTCAAAAGGGTCTACTGAGGGTTGCTTTGTTTGTGCACTAGAATCAACTGAGAGAGATGGAACACCGGTTTTCTTACTAGGACCCCAGTCTTCATCCCATGCAGGGCTGCTCTTTGCAGCTG
This sequence comes from Miscanthus lutarioriparius, assembly GCA_904845875.1. Classification (NCBI taxonomy): domain Eukaryota; kingdom Viridiplantae; phylum Streptophyta; class Magnoliopsida; order Poales; family Poaceae; genus Miscanthus; species Miscanthus lutarioriparius. Next base: position 48,280,796 of record CAJGYO010000005.1, read on the forward strand.
GTATTTGTCCTGACATAGGTTCAGAATGGATCCCATTTGCCAATGAAGGTGATGCTTTTACCTCTGTGTTCCCATTATCTGTAACAGTCACACCACGCTTCTCTTCAATCTTGCTGTAGAAATAGGTAGTAGTTTAGTTGACATATTGATGGACATGTGGAGAGCGATGCAGGATAAATGATACCTTGTAATGTCCTTGACAAAAAGCATATACTTGGCAAATTGTTGTACATTCAGTTGATGTGCTGTGAGCAATGGGAAGATGAGAGGAATCACATATTCCGCAGCAAACTCAACACCGCACTGGATCAATGACAAGAGAGTAAATTGAGTATTACTGAGGTAAATGGCATGGGAAAAAACCGCTCATAATTAAGCAATGGTAAAAAAGAACATGTCAAGAAGACAAGACTAACTTGTTTATAGATTGCATTAGCAACACCAAGTGTGCACATAAGAGTTGGCGCTGTATGGTCAACAGCTGTGCAACGCCTAACAGTCTCCAAGATACCCAGTATACCTTCTTTGTCCAGGGATGGCACAAGATCTCCTAAACAGCGCAGCGCATTCACACGCACCTATAATGCAGGAACAATTAAGAACATAAGATAAGTTACAGTACAAAGTACAGAATGACGTATTCCTAACAGTGAGGCAGGAGCGCATAAGTACAGCACTACATAAGAAAAAACATCAAATATTTGCAAAACGAGTAGATAGAGAAAACGTGTGTGTGAGAGAGAGAACAATGCAACAATGGAATTCTAAAATGTCAATCTTGTTCAACAAGAATGAATTAGAATTAAGGTCAACTAAAACATCACTATACATTGGTAAACTACATGTTGCTAATATTACTTGAGATAAAACAAAATGTAAAGCACTACTACTTCAATAAACACCTATTATGCAGCATTACTAAACTTAGGGCCACCGGCCATCAAGATATATTGGTATAAGAGCAGACCAGAGACACAGGAAAGTAACAAACAGCATGAAAGTTCATAATAACATAAGAAAACAAGCATTCAGTGTTAAAGGGTTCCTATCCTTTGCTTTTCTCGTATGAGCCTGCTAGAACACAAAAGAGGCAGTAGCATTCCATTTTATAAAAGTTTGCGGTATTCCAATGCTTTAATGTGTGTTCATATGATTACAGATAATAAGTACATTGCCAAATATAATAGACTATAGCATATACTGTGCATACCGCAGCAACTGTGGTCTTTAGAGCTAATCCATGCACACGAGGAAGCACAGCCTGTTTGACTAGCTGCACAAGAAAAAATTTATTACATGATCACATAACATGCATGCCTTGCACATACACTGTAACCCATTGGTCAAATGAGTTCAAACAGTCTTAAAAAAAGGGCTATCATTTTTGTACTGGTCAATCAAATGATTAATCTTCATTCTTTAGTATAGCAAAACAGTAACCTTGGTGTCAAGTTGACGAGACAGTGGTACTGTTCGACGCAGAACTTCTTCCTGTAACCGGGGATCATTGTCATCATAAGCCCGGACCAGCATTGGAAGAACATGTGATATCAAATGTTCCTGTGTGGCCTGCAGAAGACAAATATCCTGGTCACAAAGCACCATGCAAAAAAAAAAATACTAATTAAACTACATGTTAATAACAATCATTTGTGGATTAAGGGCACCATTCCATTCAGTCACATAGGCCCCATTTGGGAGAGCTCTGCTCCCTGATTCTTCAGCTCCGCTCCTTGATTCTTCGATAGAGTGATTCCATTGGATTCCTTGGAGGGAGCAGGGTGGGGAGCTGATGAAAATTGATCCCCACCAGAATATAACAGGGAGCAGGGTGAAGCAGGTTTTTTTAGCTCCCAACTCGTAGTGTAAATGGAGAAGTGATTCTTTGCTGATGCCCACCTGAATCAGTTGGCATTTTGAGCGTTTGGCTGGTTGGGAGTGATTCTCTTCGAAGAAGCTGGAGCTGGAGCTCTCCCAAACGGCCCCATAGATAACACAAAGGAATAATGTAGTCTATCGATATTTCACAAGTAACCCTGATTACCTTGTTAATGATGAGATCTGCATGCTTCACAAGCAGAAGTAGAGTTTCACCTGATGCTGAAGTAAACACTGGAACAAGCGCAGGCAGTGTTGCGAGTTCAAAATCCCCTTTATCCTGTAAAAGAGCCAAAAGTAACCGCCTTTTCAGAATAGTCACATCAAAAAGGTCAGTACATAAAATATCATGAAATGCATTTGCTTCAAAAAAAAACTAGTATTCAATTCTACTTGTGGATCTTGCACATAGAATGACATAAACCACATGTAGTTAGGACTTAGGACTTTACTACAGTGATGCATATTTGACATGGAAAGCACTAGCGTTAAAAACAGATACAAGGATGGGATTCCATAATACTCTTTGAATGGACAGAAACTCTATTCATGCATTAAAATGGTACAAATGAGAAACAGCAGAAATAACCTGAGATTCTGCTATCGTTAGAACCATAGGCAAAATCATTGGCTGCATAACCATGTTGCGTAACTCAGCACAAAGAGGAGGAAGAACCTGGTTGCAAAGTGTGAGTCAGCTTTGAAATAACCAATGGATCAAATAAATATAAGGCTGTTCTTTTTCCTAGACAAAACAATTTGAAAGGAACAAACAGGAAAAAAACAGAATCACAATGTCAGAATGGGTCAACCAGAGAATTGATTCATATTTGTGACAAATTTAAGATCTAGAAATTGAGGTTTAGATATTCTTTTATTTATTTCCAACTCTCCATACAGGGAGTACCACATGCTGATAGCAATAGCAACCAAACATTATGGGATCTGGGTAGCTGTATCAGTTTAATTTGACATATGCAGGTTTCAGTAGCTTCAATGAAGTGATACATAACAAAATGATGCTCACAGAGAGTAGACACATGGGGGTAGCATTGATCGGAAGAAGACACAATGGATTTCAGTACTGAACATACTTTATATCGAAGAACTCGGGAGTCGAAATCCTTCCACATATCTGATAATGCCTTCAAAAACTCTGTCTTCTGCATATTATCTCTCTCCTGAAAGGAATGGTATCTTAAAAATTAGAACCATTTTTAGGTACCAAATTGTGTCGTTTCATTCTCTAGTCAAGAAGGCAAGATTCTTGCTGCTGTGTTGACAGGTATAACTCAACCATCTAGTCAAAGGTGACTTTCAGACAGCAAAGAAGCACACCAGATTGCAACCTTTGAACTTATCCAGGAAAATAAACTAAGGGGGAATAACAAATACATACAAGCAAATGATCAAGGAAACGAAGAGCACGCAACCTCGTATCATCCCGGAAGAAAGGAGAACCTGTAGAAAAGGTAGCATTTTAAAAATCATTTCGTGAAACTTATCAGTGGTGGTCATGATTTACCCCACCAGTGGGCGACACAAAATCTCCGTTGATTTTCCCTTAAATGAGGGAAAGAAAGGTGTTAACACACCTGTAAAGGCCATAGCACTAGGACGCGATACTGCATCCATCGATAGCATCCTTTGCAAATCCGATACCAAATCAGAAGGAATATTAGAAAAGGCTTCACTTGTTAAATATGTCAAGGCATTCATGTACTGCAAGAATAGGGAGAAACATCAGAATAGGTGCTGTAGAATGTGGATACAACCCGAACAAGATGGTCTACTTGCAAAACTGAAGTGGAGAAAGTGTAAAATATACAGTTCAGACCATTGATGCTAAAAGAACAAATCTATATTGGGTAAATGCCATCGATCAGATTTTAAAACATACCATTTTAACATTGTTATGGCAGTCCAGAAGTGGTCTACGAGCAACCAGATGGTAAGCTAGACATCCAAAGCTAAACATGTCGCAAGCAGAGCCAACTTTAGAATCTCCACTTCGGACCAATTCTGGTGCAGTATAGTTCAACGATGGTTGAAGAGGTAAAGCTGTATCCTCGACATCATAGTCCTAGAAAGAAACCAAGCAGATAAATTGGCAACAGTTCAGAGCATTGGAATGCAAAAACAAGCAGGGTTCACGAAACAGATCATAAAGTCACCAATCACAGAAGATGTCACTAAAGCACTGAGCCATGGGTATAATGAAGCACTAAATATGCTTAGTTGTCCATTAATAACTTAACCATGGAGCGGTCTAATAATGACTAGCATAGGTTTGTGGTGCACATTGTATATGCAGTTAAAAATCCCAGCAGTAGCAATGTGCTACACGCAATCGCCACATGACAGTAGTGGTATATTTTTAAAGTTGATACGAAAAGATCAGTTCATGTCTAGAAGAAACTCTATGCCAGAAAAATATTTATCATGCAGAACTACATGACAGTTTAGAAATAAATTTGAACCATATAAATTCGGTGGAATATTTTCTGCTACAGCAAGCTTCAAAGGGACAATACATATTAGTCAATGATCTCAAAATATGGTAAAAGAATCTGCAAATTAAAGCCACCAAAATGACAAACTAAATGTAGATTACTTACTAACCGAATAATGGAATAGCTGTGATGAAGTCAAACCACCTGTGGCTTGATCAACCGAAAGAGCAAAACCAAACCCACCAAGCTTCCAAGATCCATTAGAAGTTATAAAGACCGTCTGAAAAAGAAGTAAGATCAGTACAGTACACTAGTGTAGAACTCAATGTTGGCGTAATGGATAACAAGCAAGTAACATCGAACTCATTAGGTATTATGCAGATTCATTTGCAGATACCATGTGGTGCTAAACCATCAGTTCAGAGAGCAACATACATTACAAGGCTCCATATATAGAGAACAATGTGAACAAACGAAATTGCAATTCAAGGAAAAAAATTATGTCCAACAAAGCATTGAGTTTTTCAGCAACTAAGTGCAAGTACAAAAAAAAAGCATCATATACTACATAGCAAGCCTAAATCACAGAGTGACCTTAGGATCACCAAGGGGGACGGCGGCAAGGCAGAATAACTACGTTAAAATGACAAGAGAACACAAAAACTTTGGGACTGTAATAGGATAAGGACAGAGCAAATCAATTATATCAATAACAGAAAAAGAACAAGCAGAAAATTATAAGGCAGAAGAATGGTCATGCATAGTAACCTCAGGCGATATAGCTCGATGGGCAAGATGAGCATTGTTATGAAGAAAATCCAACGTCTCCGCAACTTGTAGCAGTCCATGTTTAATCTCAAGTAGCCCCATTTCCTGAAACGCAAAAAAGAAATTAGCAAATTGCTGGATTGAAAGATGTAATCATAATTTGGCTATCCAAACAATTGTCATGACTAAGGCACCACTTGATACACAGAAATACAAGGAACATATAATCTACAGGCACCATTCACCACTTATATGACCTGAGAAGTTCCAACTCCACAGGATACCAGATAGTAAAATAGAAGTTTTACAGTCGAAAATCGCAAGAATCTCAGTCAAACCTCATGTTTGGATACAATTCTGATTATCTAAAGTCCTACCAAACGCCAGTAGCAGGGTTAGTGTAACAAGTGAGATTAGATAATCTCAGAAGATTTTTACAAGAGTAAAGTACACCACTGGTCCCTAAACTTGTGCCGTTTGATAGAGGAATGCCAACAGGCTTAGATTCACTTAATGATGAGATTACAAGAGGGTTACATATAAATAGAGGATATAGGGTAGCCCAAAGGGCCAGGCCAGCCTGTACAGGTAGGAAATAAATACTCTAACACCCCCCGCAGTCGGAACGTCGTTAGAACGAACGTTCAGACTGGAGCGAAAATCCATAAAAACAGAAGAAGGAAGGCCCTTGGTGAAGACATCGGCGAACTGCGACGTGGTGGGAACGTGAAGCACACGGACAGCCCCAAGGGCGACCCGTTCCCGGACGAAGTGAAGGTCGATTTCCACGTGCTTGGTACGCTGATGCTGAACGGGGTTGGTGGAGAGGTAGACGGCGCTGACGTTGTCGCAGTAGACGAGGCAAGCAGAATCCAGAGGGTGATGCAGCTCCTGCAGAAGTTGCCGCAGCCAGGAGGCTTCGGCGACGCCGTTGGCAACTGCACGGTATTCGGCCTCGGCGCTCGACCGTGAAACAGTGGGCTGGCGCTTGGACGACCAGGAGATGAGGCTGCCACCGAGGAAGACAGCATAGCCGGAGGTGGAACGGCGGGTGTCAGGGCAGCCAGCCCATTCAGCGTCGGTGTAGACGATGAGCTGAGTCGGGGCAGAGCGGGGAATGACAAGACCAAAGCCGATAGTGCCCTGAAGGTAGCGAAGAATCCGCTTGGCAGCAACAAGATGAACTTCCCGGGGATCATGCATGTGCAGGCAGACTTGTTGAACGGCGTACGCGATGTCGGGCCGGGTGAAAGTTAGGTACTGGAGAGCACCCACAAGGCTGCGATATGCTGTAGGATCATCAACAGAGGGGCCGGCATCAGCAGAGACTTTGGCACAAGTGTCAACAGGGGTGGAAGCAGTCGCTCATGCCATGGCGAGCAAGAATGTCCAGAGTGTACTGACGCTGTGAGAGAAACAGAGTGTCCTTCTGTCGCTGAACTGCCACGCCAAGAAAATGGTGCAGGGAACCAAGATCCTTCATGGCAAATTCCTTCTTCAGTGCATCAATCACCCGGTATAAGAGCGGCTGAGAGGAGGTTGTAACAACAATGTCATCCACATATAGGAGCAAGTAGACTGTCTCGGTGCCGCGGTGATAGATGAAAAGGGAGGTGTCGGACTTGGCTTCAGTGAAACCCAGAGAGCAGATAAGAAGCAAATCTGGCTGTACCATGCTCGCGGTGCCTGCTTCAAACCGTAGAGAGACTTGTTGAGCCTGCAGACGTGTTCGGGAAGAGCAGGATCGGCAAAACCAGTGGGCTGAGAGCAGTACACCGTTTCTAACAATGTCCCGTGAAGGAAAGCGTTCTTCACATCAAGTTGATGGATCGGCCGATCCCAGAGTGAGCCAGAGTGAGGACGGTGGTAACAACGAGTCGGCTTGACAGCTGTGGTGAAGGTTTCATCGTAATCAACACCGGTATTGTGTAAACCCGCCGAAGCACCCATCGAGCCTTGTGTCATCCCACGAGCCATCAAAGATGAAACTTGTGTTTGAAAATCCATTTGCGGTGACCACATTCGCCTTGACAGGCGAGGGACGAGATCCCAAGTGTGGTTGTCAAGAGAGCAAAGATATTCTTCTTCCATAGCCCGGACGCCAATGGTGATTGGTAAGAAGCGTCCACAGCGCAGGACATGGCGGAGGGGACAGAACCCTTGCAAAGAAGCGAGACGAATTGCTTTGGTACCAGATTTCCACTGGTCGCCATGCCATGAGAATTGGCGGACAGGCGGGATGGGAAACGGCGCTGCCGGAAGCGGAGGACCACTCTTGACATAGCGCGCGGTGAGAGGGAATGATGTCGGAGCGTCGAGGAGCCCATGCGAGGGGCTCAAAGGCGAAGTGGGTGCCGGGGCACGCCGGGTGTAGACATGGACGACGGGCGGTTTGTCGAAGTAGGATCTTGGGGCGCTGCCGACAGGGGCGCGTGGACGCGATCGATGAAGGCGATGATGTGGCAGGCACTGCAGGGGGCGCCGTGGACGTCTGCAGAGGGGGGCGCCAGCCGAAGCATGGTGAAGCCGGGTGGGGAAGACCGGGACGCCGGTGTGCCTAGAAGCGAGCACCAAGGCGCATCGACGGCCGGGCACGTGAAAAACCGGTGGAGGTGGCTCGACGCTGCGTGCGATCCCGATGCATCGGAGTGACCGATGGCACGAGCTAGGAGGGCGCGCAGAGGCGAAGAAGGCCGGTAGGGGCCCACGCCCCTGGTATACGCAGTGAGAAAAGAGACTGACGGGGGGTCGTCATCAGTTAGAAAATCAAGCTCGTGTGTAGGTGGTGAGGGCCGACGAAGGGAGAAAGGAAACGTTGTTTCGTCGAAAACAACGTGGCGAGAGATGATGACACGGTTGGTGGCGAGGTCGAGGCACCTGTAGCCCTTGTGATCGGGAGAATAGCCAATGAAAACGCACAGAGAAGAACGCGGGGCGAGTTTGTGAGGAGTGGTGGCGGTGAGGTTGGGGTAACAAGTGCACCCAAAGGTCTGGAGGTCATGATAGGAAGGATGAGTGCCATAGAGCGCGAAGAAAGGGGTGCTCATGTTTAGAGTCTTGGTGGGGAGGCGATTGATGATGTGGGTGGCAGCGGCAAGGGCATCAGCCCAATAGGAGGGGGGCATGGAAGCTTGGAAGAGCAAGGTGCGGGTGACATTGTTGGTGGTACGAAGCATGCGCTCGGCTTTGCCATTTTGCTGTGAGGTATAGGGGCAAGACATGCGGAGAGAAACACCTTTAGCAAGAAAGAAAGCACGAGACGCAGAGTTGTCAAACTCACGGCCGTTGTCACATTGCACGGATTTGATGGTGCAACCAAACTGAGTGAGCACATAGGCGAAAAAATTAGAGAGAACAGAAAAGGTGTCAGACTTTAAGCGAAGAGGAAAAGTCCAAAGAAATGAGAGCAATCATCAAGAATAACTAGATAATATTTAAATCCGGATACATTGATAATTGGGGATGTCCACAGATCACAATGGATCAAATCGAAATTATGAAGTGCTCTCGACAGGGAACTAGTAAAGGGTAAGCGGACATGGCGCCCAAGCTGACAAGCATGGCAGAGGGGGTCATCATCAGGCTTGCTACAGATAATCGAAGAAGACTGGGTGAGGCTCTGAAGAGTTGCCTTGCCGGGGTGGCCGAGGCGACGATGCCAAGTAGCTGGGGAGGGAGTGGCCACAAGAGCGCAGGAACTGGAGGGCGACGACGGGAGCTGCAGGGTGTAGAGGGGCCCTGAGCTGTTACACCGAAGGAGGACGTTCCTGGTACGGAGATCCTTCACAGAAACACCAAGAGGGTCAAACTCAACAGAAACGAGATTATCAGAGGTGAACTGTCGAACAGAAAGAAGGTTTTTAATGATGTCAGGAGCTATAAGAACGTAGTTGAGATGAAAGGGACCAGGAAGAGTAGAGTAGCCGGTGCCAACGACCGGTAAGGTGGCACCATTGCCCACCACAATGGAGGAAGGAAAAGAGGAGGATGGCGACATGGTGACCATACCAGGGTTGGAAGCAATGTGAGAAGTGGTGCCCGAGTCGACAACCCAGTCCGAGGAACTTGGTGGCGGGGTGAGGGTGACGGTGCTGAAGGCGTTGGTGAGGGACTGGGGATCCCATGGTGACCATGCAGAAGGGGACGTCTGGGTGGGCGCCTGGTAGTATGCTGCAGGAGCCGGAGGACAGTATGCTCCAGGAAGAGGCATGCCCGTCATCAGAGCTTGTTGTGGAGACGAAGGCGGGCCGACGCGAGGCGGTGGACCGCGAGGACCACTGGGAGCGGACCCGGTCCAGATATGGATGGACCCGGTCCATGGGTTGAGGAGGGAGGGCCACTGCGATCCGCCTGGCGAGCCACTGTGCGAACCGCCTTGGCCACGGCCGCCGCGACGACGCCGGCCACGGCTGCTGCCAGATGACACCCCCCCGGCGGCCTGTGGAGGGCGCGGGGATGCAGGCCCAGATGTCGACGAGGAGGCAGGCGACTTGCTGGACGAAGAGGCGATGAGAGCCGAGGGAGGCGCCATGTGGAGCTCAGCCAGGCGTAGGTCGGCGCGGACGTCAGCAAACGAAGGGAACGGCCGTTGACGGGTGACGAGCTGCGACATGAACCGGAAGCGCTCGTTGAGGCCACGCAGAACATTCAGCACAAGAGTACGGTCGTTGATGGGCTCGCCAAGATCGGCAAGTGCATCAGCCATACTCTTCATCTTGCGGTAGTAATCGTCGATGGAGAGGGTGCCCTGGGAGAGGGTGCGAAACTCGGCGTCGAGAAGCATGGCGCGGGACTCACGATTGTTCAGGAACTGCTGTTCGATCCCGAGCCAGGCCGCCCGAGCAGTGATGCCGTCACGCTCGTGGATGACGTCCAGGAGGTCGGAGGAGATGGTGTTGAAGAGCCAGGAGACGACCACACAGTCCATGCGCGACCATGTCGGATCGGCGAAGCGGGAATCGTCACTGAGGACGTGGTCCTTCAGAGCAAATCGACCGAGGATGAGAAGGACGTAGCCGCGCCACTTGGAGTAGTTGGAAGACTGTAGATCAAGAACGATGGGGATCAAGTTCTTGATGTTCGACAATGGCGGCTTTGGCATGCAGAGATGAGCAATGGCGCGGCAGCGGGAGCTCGCGTCGTCGCCGCCTAGGGTGTCGTCGTCCCGGAGGGATTCCGTCGCGAAGACGCTCACGCGAAGCAGCGGCTTGTTCCTGTTCCAGCGTCACCTGACGCGCTCTTGGTCAAGAAAGCAAAGTGGCGGCACGGACGCGTTCTCTCGGCGTGGCGTACGACTTGAGAAGGTCGACCTCCTCCTGGATTGCCGATCGCGGCTCGGAGTTGGTGATGCGCAAGGAGACGGCCTCCTCTTCCAGCGTCTTGGCGGCGGCGAGGGCTTCGTCGCGAAGCTGAGTCGCGGTGGAAGCTGCCGAGGCGCCGGAGGTTGAGCCGCCGGAGTGGGGCACGGCAGCCGAAGAGGCCATCGGCGCTGCAGCCATCAAGGTGAGGCGCGGCGGCCGAGGGGACGAGGGAGGGGGGGGGCGGAAGCAGAGGGGTGGGCGGGAGGTGAAAGGCCCAAGACGTGATTAGTCTGATACCATGATAGAGGAATGCCAACAGGCTTAGATTCACTTAATGATGAGATTACAAGAGGGTTACATATAAATAGAGAATATAGGGTAGCCCAAAGGGCCAGGCCAGCCTGGAGGAGGCGGCATGTACAGGTAGGAAATAAATACTCTAACACCGTTGTGTCATCCTGGTCCCTAAACTTACAAAACGGTCATCTAGGTACCTAAACAATGTTTGGGTCTCATTTTAGTCATGCTGGTTCTCCATCCAGTCCTCAAACTTGTCTACCTATCTTATTTTGGTCCGGAACTATCAAAACACTTCTACTCTCTCCGGTGACCAGAGGCCGGCACGAAGCTGCTGCTGCAGCCCGTCGCCGCTGAGCTCCCTCCCTCTCTACTCTCCCGAGCCAACGACTCAACCTGTCCTCATGGTCTCATGGCGAACCCATCGTCATTGTTGTTGAGTAGGAAACCAACGCATCCATCGTCGGTAGCATCATCGCGTCGGCTCTGCCTCCGGCAGCGCTCCAACTTCGCTGCTCCTTGCCTCCGCCTTGCACTCGGGCCACCATCCCTGTACACACTCAAACAAGTTCCTCAAAGATCTTGTCCATACATAACAAGAACACGAGTTACAGACACGCCACGCCACACCCTCGGCCGACCACAGCGTGGACAAGGTGGTGTGCCCGGCTACGGCAGCATCGATCATGGCGGCGTGTCAAGACCTCGACAACTCGGCACCGAGACGCCGCAAGCCACCGATCAATCTGCGTGGCGTTGCAAGGCCTTTAATTTGCGCACACGGGGCCACGAACGCGACGGCGAGAAATCGATGATCTTGTCAAGCGCGGACGCGCGGGCGTGCGCCGGGTCACGTCATCGCGGCGGGGTGACGAATCGACCGAAAGTACGCCGCTGCAGACCTCGATCTCGTCGTTGTCCGACGATTCGCCGTCCATGACGGATCCGAGGCTTTATTGCCGTAAATGCCATCTTGCAGCCGAGCGAGCGCGTGGATAATGCGCACCGTCGCGCAAGCGTGGCATATGGCCGCTCTGAAACTTCTCCAAGATCGGCCGTGGCGTGGCCGGGCCAGACGCAAGACGCACGACGGAAAGCGCGTCCATCCGGTCATGGCTATCTGGCGTTGTTGCTCTCGCCGCCTGCAGATGCATTCCACCAACAAACAAAGCTAGGAACAGAAAACACGCATCGTGGGAATGGTAGCCGAATCGTGTAGGGGAAGCAAGGAGAGGAGGACGACAATGACGGTGGCGGCGCATGTCGCGCGAGGGCTGCGGCAACTTGTGGCACTGAGCACGGCTCGTGAGGGTTTGCAAGTGGCGGTGTGCCTCCCTAGCTGCGCCATCCCAGGGAGAGAGGAGCTTGAGAGAGAAGAGAGATGGAGGTCATGGGATAGAGAAGAGCGAGGAGGGAGATGAAGCTGATTAGTGGCCCCCACATGTCAGGCATATGGGTAACGGGTTTAAACCCGTTTGGACTGAATCTGAGACCCGAACAAGGTTTAGGTACCTAGACGACCGTTTTATAAGTTTAGGGACCGGGATGACACAGCAACACAAGTTTAGGGACCGGTAATGGACTTTACTCCTTTTACAAATCAGTGGTGTATAACTTAGGAAGCAAAAGAACCATGTAAACTCCCAGGAAAAATTACAAGTTTTGATACATCGGTCCAACAAGGATGCCAATTTTTAAGGAAGGTTAGTTGCAAAATTTTAGAAGTACAAAAACTATACTCATTTTGCATGTTTTATGGATGTGACACTGCCAAATGCTGCATTAGAAACGTAAACGATATCTTCTTAGATCATGCCTCTGTAATTCTATGACATTTGCTAATCAATAATGGCATGAACAGCTAAAACTAGAAACAATCGCCAGTTTTCCACTCCCATACCAACACTAATCACCTTAAACTTGTTAGCCAGTTTTGAATGCAGTAGCAACAAGTAACAAGAAAACATGAAAAAACTTTTATCCTTCAGTCTTGTAGCCTTCCTAGCAGTAAATTAAATTGCCTAAGGTCGATGCTAGGTAGTATATACACTGACAGGCAGAGTTAAAACAAAAACACGAGATGTCAAAGTCGTACCATGCCCTTGAGCTCCTTGGGCACCTTGACGACGTTGTCAAGGCACCCGAGCGCGTTAGCTACGGAGGCGAAGACGGGTTCGGTGGCCATGGCCATGGCGGCCTTGGTCTCATCGAGCGCCTGCACGACGTGGAGCACGCCCGGGTGGCGCAGGCGGACGAGCCGCACCGCGTCGGCGCGGACGAGGTCGAGGAAGGCGTCCTCGGCTGCCTTCGACAACCCCGCCCGCGCCCGCGCCTCGGCGAGGGCGCGCTTGTCGAGCACCCAGACGGAGACGACGGGGTAGGGCGCCGAGGGGGCGCCGTCCCGCGGCCGCGCCGTGTAGATCCGCCACGCGAGCCCCGGCCCGCCGGACCCGGCCTGGTCCAGCAGCTCGTAGTCCTGCAGCGGGCGCGGGCCCGTCACCTCCTGCACCGTCGTGGACACCGTCTTCTCGATCACCGCCGACGCCTTCGCCAGCGCCTGCGTCAGGGTCTTCATGTTGAGCGCCATCGGCCCCCACCGCCGCCGCTGCCGCTGCCTCCGGTGAGATCTGGGAGGCCCCGGGCGCGGTGGTGGATTTCGTCGAGGAGGGGGGTCGCCTGATCGGTCGGTGGCAACGCGTGTTTGGTTTAATTACTTTACGGGTGTGTTTTTATTTTTTTATTTTTGTTTTTTAATCGGTTTTTCCAGGGGAGAAGCAGCTCGTGTGCCATGTGAGACCGCGAGCGAGGGGAGGAATGGAGGATGATGCTTCGTCGCGAAGGGGACGAGAAGGGGATTGTTGGTTCGATCTGGGCCGTTGGTTCTACGTGGTTTTGGCCGGGATGGACGGCTGGGATGCGGTATTTTGGTAGGCGTGGCGTCGTGGTCCTATCGGGAGACAACGAGCAGCAAGTGGTTAAGGCAGTCCCAACGCGGTTGCTCTAGTCGTTTCTACTTTGTACTATGCTCCGTAGCATAGAATTGAATGACATGGATGACGTGTCTACGAAATTAATGAAGAAAGACGAGAGGATAGCATGAAACGAGAAACGATCGCCCCTTGCTTCAAGGCGTGAAGAAACTATCGATTTTGCGTTGGGAGCGAGACGTAGTTTCCATCGTGTTGCTACATCGAGTGTACTATAAGGGGGAGAAGAAGACTCTGCACGCGCCAGGGTGCCATGCCGCCAGCCAACTGCTCGCTCGCCTCAACGTTTCGACGGACGCGCATACTGCCTACCTGTCGTCGTCCACTTCTGCATGGCCGCTTGGTCCAATTTTTTATAATTTGTTTTTTTTAAGAAAATTTAAGTTTGATCTTGTAAGAGACGTAAACTTATCTTTGATCCTAGGGGTCAGCGTCAGGATTCATGGCGCCGAGGTAATATGTCTCGGCGCCACAGATCTTTGCTCCGAAGTGCCTGATCGTGCACAGCAGGACATCCTAGGTGGCGTTGACGTGGCCGGTACCTCGACGCCAGAATACATGGCTCTGAGCTCGGCGCCACAGATCTTAACGCCGACCTCGGAGCCGGTCAGATGCTGTGCTGCGACGGAGGTGATGAGACGTGCAAGCGGTAGCAGGCCAACAGTCACTCTCTCTCTCTCTCTCGTAGTATGTGACCGCACAGACGCGCTGGCACTGGGGAGCAGCAGCAGGCACGGCAGTGCAGGGATTCCTGCGCAGCATATGAGAAATTATGAATCCTTTCTTCTCTCACTCGAGTACTGCCCCCTTTATTACTCTCTGCCGATATGCAGCTAGCAGATGCATCCGGTTGAACCAATTATGGACTTAGCGAATCTACTTTTCTTGATCAATCTTTTAATCGTTGTAAGTTTGAAAATCCGAAACCAAATGGTCCAACTGATGCGACCTTTGCATTATTTAGAATTTAATCAACTTTTCAAGCACAATATTGACCATGTTTTATTTTGCTAACAGGTCCACAATATTGACCATGGTTTTGTATGAGTATACAACTTGTAAAACCTAAAGTAGCATGGAGTTCGCTTGAACTTATCAACCCGGCTTATCAGCCATGGTATAGTATTTTCTCTCGCAAGAAAACAGCATCAATCGACTTATTAGCCGTAAAAACCATCAGCCAAACACTTTTGCGAGGTTCTACATATTAATTTTTTTATTACAACTGAACTTAATAGCGACTATACTGAAATTAATTCGCAAGAACACTATAGTCGCTGTTCATAGTCATATGCATGCATGTGACGAATGGATCATGCATGCCGTACTGGTGTATCGTGCTTTAACGTAATATATTTAAAATTGTTGTTGTAAAAACAACCCTGTTTGATACGTACAGTAGTGTGGCTTGGCGGGAAGAGTGGCACAGAGACTTTCAGCCCGGCAGGGTCGCAGCGGGTTCAGAGTGCTTTCTGACGACGGATTTGACAACTGAGGCCTGTGGCGCAGCACACTGATCTCCTCCTACACGGTTAGGCATCGGGCCAATACGCGAGCGCACCGATTTTCGTGCAGTAAACACAATGCCCCTCGGCCAATACGTCGTGCATAGCTAGGCCGGCGGGAGCATTGCCGCGCCATTCTCCACGGCGCGTCAGTACCGCGCCCAGATCCGCGGCGCGGCAGCCCCAGCCACGTCAACGTTCAGCGGCCCTGGTCACTGCCACGTCATCGCCCCTGCCGCGCCCCCATGCATGACGCGGCAGCTTGAATTCGTCGCGTCATGCGAATAGGCGCGGTCAAAAGTGTTAGATTTGAAAAAAAATAAACATTGTCAAATTTAAAAATAGTTTTAAAAAAGTGTTAAAAAAACCCAAAGAACCCATGCATTGTGTGAGGTAGCCTAAATGTAGTTTCTTATTGACGTGGAATGGAGAGTAAAGAGGTCTCCTCCATGAACAACCTCCCTAGGCCCCAACTGGCCATCACGGGAGGCTCAACCGCTGATGAATCAGACCATGCCCTGTCGTCGTGGCTATTGCTGCTACTCCCACAGACACACCCGTTGCCGTTGTCATTGCAGCAGCCGCACACTGGGTAGAAGGCCCTTATCAGCTGTCCGTGAATAGCTCATCAACTGTGGCAGGGGGAGTGTTCGGCTAGACTAAAAGAAAACCACTGTTCATACTGGTTTTTAACTGTTCATGCTGTTTTTTTAAAGAGAAAAACACTGCTCCGGCTGGAAAAAAAAAGGGCAGCCAGCCAGCCAAATCTGGGTAGCCGAACACAGCCATGCCCGCAAGGACTCCCTGTTGATGAATGGAAACAAGCATTTTTTTTTGTCTCACCAGACGGTATGGTATGACAAAATATTCCCGAGAGGGGGTGTTTTTGGTGGGTGCTCTGGATGGCTCATCGGACGGTCCAATGGTGTTTTGGGCAGTCCCATGAGGAACGACCCGATGAGTGCAGCTACGTTGAAAGTGTGGATCTTCGAAGGTACAAGGCATTGGATGCTCCGAAGGGATAAGGCAAGGGGGGGGGGGGGTTCATGCTTAAGTGTAATAGTCCTTAGTTGGTCAGAACGGTCCGTAGGCTATTGGGCTGTCCGATGAACCTCATCGAACGTTTCGATGGCCGTCGACATAACCTATTTTGGTACGTGTTCTTGGGGCTTTAGATATATTTGGAAACTTTTATTCAATGTTTGAGTTGTGTTATACCTAAATTTGTTAATGTAGGTATCCAGCTATATATGATTCATCTTATGCTTGAAAACTAAAATGAAGTATTGCACCTTATAGATCACATAAGTTCTTTTTCATATATGTAGTTTATCTCATCCTGTAATCCTTACGTGATGCAACACAATGATTGGAATCTAGATATATTTGGATCACAATATGATCAAGTTTTTTTGTGTGCTTTTTTCTCCATTGGCGAAATACCCTATCCCTGTCCGCTGATCTTTGTCTCAAATCGACAATCATCTAGGTTTCTATCGTGTTGTTCTTGCAATGATTTTGCATTTTTAATCCAACTTTTACGGTACGCATGAATGAATAAATGATTTACAAGGACGTGCGCATGGGCACGCGCAAAATCACTAGTGTCATCTAAAGGGGTATAGTTTCAAGAATTGTTCAAAGTCATGATTATATCTTTATTTGACAAAAGAAACAGACGGGCAATTCCAACTCACTCTAAATTAACCGTGCTGTAATCTTATTCGGCCAGATGATCAGTGCATGATTGAACAAATTAATGCCAAAGAAAAACTCACGGCGGCTATCTCAAATAGATAGTACCGGTACTTATACTGCCATGGATGTTTGCTGAATCTGTGTATAATATAACCCAACAACGAAACCGAGATCAACAGTAACAGTGCACTTTGCGGTGGCCACTGCGGAACTTGCACTCGCCGCCGCGGCAGGAGGTCTCGCACCACGAGTTGCAGGCACTGTTCTGATCCGTAGAGCACCCGTTGATCTGGTTCTGCGAGCCCCATGAAAGATAATCTCTCTTCCTGTTCGTATCACTTATAAGCCGTATTTTTTAGTCAACAAACATTATTTTTCTCTCACAACAAATTAGCCAACAGTACTTTCAGCCATGACTTATCAGCCAAGCGAACAGGACGTTTGCAGCACATAGGATTGGACGAGGCTGTGGCAACACGCAGATATCACATGGACAAGAAACAAAGCATGCATCTGTTAGCTATTAGTTCTAAACAAAACAGACAAACGATGGCATTATAGAGCTGCGGTTGCTGAGAGAATAAAATGTGTCCTCGTCATCGCCAAATTACCCGCCGATGCAACAAGAAAGGCGAGCACGATGAGCACAACTACTGCACCCGTACGCTCCATGATCCTCTGTATAAGAATTTTTTTACGAGCTAGCAGAAAATATTTCGATCTCGATCGATGATGTTATAGTTCGTCTTTGAGTGCCTACGGCTATTTATACCTGGAGAATGCATGCCTTTTATTATACAGTATCAAAATTATGAAAATTAATATTATCATTTACTATGTTATGGAAGTTAAATTGTTTCCTATATTATTTTTTTCAATTTATTTCGCTTCCAAATTGTTCCACAAATGAATGCCTTCCAAACCAACATACAGAGGAGGCCGATTTTCAAAGTTCACCTATTACAAAATCACATTATTTCTAAAGTAGTAAAGTTACTTCGCGCTGCTTTATTTATTCATCTTCATGGAAATATAATGACATCATGTAATTGTATTTGTATCTATACATGACGTTACAGAGCTTTGTTACTTAGTAATATTTTCATGGTTCAGACAGCACGGTGATTTGCCCAATTCCGAACAAGGGCGTGGTGAAGCGTGCCTCCCCAATGTCTAGTCACCACCTCTTCATTGGTCCTCGTTCGCTTGTCTTAAATTTGGCTTGTTCGGCTTGTTTTTTCAGCCGGAACAGTGTTTTTCTCTCACAACAATTCAGCCGAAACAGTGCTTTTCAGCCAAAGTTCAGACCAACGAACGGGGCCATTGTGTCCAACAAAAACGGGCGAGTGTAGCTTAGCGTGGCTGCCGTGCTGGTGTTTTTCCAACACCAATCATGCTTACGTCATGTTCGCTTGGCTTATAAACCGTATTTTTTCAACCAATAAGCAGTTTTTTTCTCTTAGACTGGCCACAATGTTGCAAAATGCCGGTGCCCAAACGCTCTCTCTCCTCTCCAAGCATCGATGCCTAACATTGTGATGCGAGTCTGGGCGGGTCAAGTAGGTTCACCGATGCCTCAAAACAAAAAAAATTGGGATAAACCGTGGCGGATTTTTCAACCAATAAGCGTTGTGGCTTAAGCAGGAGTTTTCTGGTAGGATAAAAAAAAATACAATAGTCTTACAATGCGAACAGGGCATTAATAAACCAGCCTTTGGAGTTTAGAACCACCTTATCAACACCGATCTTCCATATCGTTGCGCAATGTCCAAATAAACAAACCAAGTTTAAGCATGGCCCGCCTGATCGATCTTTGCTTGCTCCCATGAGCTGTAAGTGCAACCGCAGGCGATTAAAATGTCAGAAAAAACTCGGCATCGATGCTTGAGAGGCCCAAGAAACGTAACCGCGAGTTTCTTTTCTTGGAAGAAATGAAACCCGGCAGAGCCGTTCCGACGAGACCCGGTGCACGATGTCAGTCACCTGCTCACATTATACATACATTTATCTATATATACTCCACTCTGCATCTGCATTTGGAGCTCCAGCTGCACGAGAGATTGCCTGCAAGTTTGAGCAAGCGCAGCAGCACACAAGAGGCCGTATAGCTTAACTTGCCTGAGCCTCGATGGATCAATCATCCAAGGATCCAGCTAACGCACACACCCGCCGCGCATTTTAAACACGCATGCATGGGCTGGCACGGCTGGCGACCCTCTTTTGCCTTGCAATTGCAGGTGAAAATGTCGAGGAGCACACAGCAGCTACTAGCTATCTGGAACAGACAGTCGGCAAACCACCATGCGTTTTAACAAGATGCAGTAGTTGCTTGCGGCGCCGTGCACTGCATCCTTCTCGTTTCGATCGGTCTTGCTCGCTCTCCAAAAGCTCACGCTTCGAGAAACTAACTAAACCCTCTTCGGGGCAAACGCTTGAGAGCCAGTTGGCTTCATGAGACTGGCAGTTGTTAGCAGCGCCTTTGTGTTTGCCGTGTACTTGCTGCTGAGCCTGAGATACGTACATCACGGCTGATGCATGCATCCGCAACGAAATGCAGTCCATCTGCTGTGCCTATGATCTCTGGTATCTCACCGGAGGAAACGAGATTCTTCATGCTGTAAGTTGGCCAAGATCCGCGGCCTGCACTGATGCACCTGCACGGCAGCAGGGTGCGGTTGGTGTTTGACCAGGTGTATGTTTTGGGAAACAAGGCAGGCCATCTAAGCCAATTCTGCAGGTCGGGACCATGAACGTGCTTGTGCTGCTGCGGTCTTCATCGATCATCACGCAGTGCAGGGTGAAGTGGCCAAGCGAGCCAATCGATCGAGCGACTGCTGCTCTGGTCTCTATTCTCCTGAAGAAAAACGCACAGCTGGTCAGCTACTTTTTTGATGTCACATGCATGCAAGAACTGATGAGCAAAAACACAGTGTAGACTGTTGTGTAGTGCCCTGGCCCCTGGCGGCTCAGCTGATCTGATCTCACAATGAACTAGTGAAGCGGTTTAGAATATGATGAAGAGTTCTTCCTAAAATGCTTGGCTAATTTAGGTATTAGTTGGTAAGGTTAAAATCAAGTTGAAGGAGACTTAACTAAGACAGTCTCAAGTGTAGGTGTTCTTCAGATAGGTCGAAAACTGGCTTCCGTATATGTCTGTTCCTCCAACAAGATGCATGGTGTGGAAACTAAAGATAGATAGTAGTAGTAGGAGAACAAGAAATCTGTGCTCCACATCTCTGCGTCCTTTGGTGAAGTTTGGCTCTGAACTCGTACGGCAGGCTAGACCACGCCACGGCCCATGGGTAGTGACTAGTGAGCCGTGAGGCCAACCCCAACTAACCGGGCGCGACGAGGCGGCCTGGTCAAAGTGCAGGTCATCAGAAACGCCTTCACCGCACACCTCACTTCACCTGCCTTGGACGACGACCACGGTCAGGCACGGGTATGTTGATTGGTAGAAGATGATAAACAAGCGAGTCAACCCTCAACAAACACCCATTCCTCTCACAAATTAAAACGCACGCGAGTTGAAGGGTCTCGGTACACCCATCCCACAAGCATGGTCGTTCCGTTCGTTTTGGCCCCGGCCCAATGCAAACCGGCACGTCCACCCGGGACACAAGCAACCCTAAACAACGCCCGTGCGGTGGCAGTGGCACCCAGCGACGGACCAGAGCCCACCCTCGACCCGACACCGTCGCACCGCCCCGCACGCCCCGCCCGGTGTTAAGAGCGTGCGCGCCAACAGCACAACACAACACACCCGCGAGTACATAAGCCGCGGCGAGGTTGGTGCCGGTAGCTCAACCCTCCTCACCTCACTCACCCTCCTCTCCTCTCCTCTGCGAGCCGAGCCGATCAGCCGAGCACCGCACGTCCGCACCGCCTGCTCTTTCTCCCCGACCACGTACCACCACCTGTGCGTGCGCCCTTATACCTTTCGGCTTTCGGCTTTCGGCCGTCTCCGATGGAGGCGACGACAGTGATGTCTCAGGGCGGCGGCAAGGACGACAGCAGCGGCGGCGGCCGCCGGAGGCAGCGGTACCGCATCGAGACCAGGGCGCTGTCGTACGTGCTCCCGCCGCGCGGCGGGCGCTACTTCCCGTGGTCCGCAGCCGGGGCCGGGGGCAAGGAGGAGCAGAGGCTGCTGCTGCGCAGCGTCACGTGCGAGGCGCCGCCGGGGGAGCTGGTGGCGATCGTGGGGCCGAGCGGCGCGGGCAAGACGACGCTGCTGTCGGTGCTGGCCGGGTCCGCGGACCCGGCAAGGGTGGCGGCCGGGGAGGTGCTGGTGAATGGGCTGCCCATGGACGCCGCCAGGTTCCGCCGCGTGTCGGGGTACGTGCCGCAGGACGACGCGCTGTTCCCGGCGCTCACCGCCGAGGAGTCGCTCGTGTACAGCGCGCGCCTGCGCCTGAGGATGCGCGGCGGCGGCGGTGGAGGGGGGCCGTCGTCGTCATGCGCGGCGTCAGACCGGGCGCGGGAGCTCATGGCGGAGCTCGGGCTGGGCCACGTCGCGGCGTCCAGGGTCGCCGACGTGTCCGGCGGCGAGCGCAGGCGGGTATCCATCGGGATGGACCTCGTGCACGACCCGGCCGTGCTGCTGCTGGACGAGCCCACGTCGGGGCTCGACTCGGGCTCCGCGCTCCACATTGTCAAGATGCTCAGGGACATGGCCGCCAAGCACGCCAAGACCGTCGTGCTCACCATCCACCAACCCGGGTTCCGCATCCTCGAGCTCGTCGACCGCGTCGTGCTCCTCGCCGACGGAGCCGTCCGACACCACGGCTCCCTCGACTTCCTCCAGTCACGCCTCATTGCCACGGGCCACGCCATCCCCGCCCACGTCAACGTCCTCGAGTACGCCATGGAGACCATCGACTCCCTCAAGCCCGACGTCACTGCGGTCACCACGATCATCGCCGCCGCCGCTTCGGCGAACCCGGTGCCCGCGTCCGCGCGGCGAACGGGGTACGCCAACTCGCCGGCGGCGGAGGTGCGCATCCTGGCGGGGAGGTTCGCCAAGACGGTGCTGCGGGCGCCGCAGCTGTTCGCGGCGCGGATGGCGCAGTCGGTGCTGGCCGGCGCGTTCCTCGGCAGCATCTTCCTGGGCACCACCGACCTGCAGTCCCGCCTCGGCTTCTTCGCCTTCAACCTCACCTACCTGCTCTCCTCCACCACCGAGGCGCTGCCCGTGTTCCTCCACGAGCGCCGCATCCTGGAGCGGGAGACCTCCCGCGGCGCCTACCGCGTGTCCTCCTACGTCGCCTCCAACGCCGCCGTCTTCCTCCCCTTCCTCCTCGCCGCGGCGCTGCTCTACGCGGCGCCCGTGTACTGGCTCGTGGGCCTGGCGCCCGAGCCCGCCGCCTTCGCCTACTTCGCGCTCGTCGTCTGGCTCGTCATGCTCACCGCCAACTCCTTCGTCGCCTGCCTCAGCGCGCTGGCGCCCAACTACATCGTGGGGAACTCCGTCGTCGCGGGGCTCATCGGCTGCTTCTTCCTCTTCTCCGGCTACTTCGTGGCGAGCAAGAACATCCCGCGCTACTGGGTGTTCATGCACTACGCCAGCCTGTTCAAGTACCCGTTCGAGGCCTTGGTGGTAAACGAGTACGGCGGCGCGCGCGGCGCCAGGGAGTGCCTCGCCTCGGCCGGCGGCGCGGGGGGTCTCTGCGTGCTCGACGGCGCGGGGCTGCTGCGGCAGCAGGGGATGCGGGAGGGCATGCGATGGAGCAACCTGGGCGTCATGATCGGCTTCGTGGTCGGCTACAGGCTGCTCTGCTTCGTCTTCCTCTGCATCAGGTGCCACTGCACGAGGAGGTGAATGGCGGGAAACCATGCCAGTGGCGCCCATTTGGCCATTGACATGCAAGGAACTGCAAATAGTACACGCTCGTTTGAATTTCACCTCATCTTCTCCTTTCTTTTCGTGATTTTCTGCACGAGACATGGATTCGAATTAGGTTATTGGATACGAATATATGTATATGCTTGGGAGATACTACTGATCGAGACCGAGTTGTTGTAGTGGTCAGTGGATGATGATGTTCTTATGTATCAATAGTGGGGTTGATGGATGATGCTAATGGGAGAATAAAGATTTGATGTTCAGGAGGTTTCTGCTCCTTTCCCAGTTGCAGGGAAAGTGTCACATTCGTGTCGGATTTGATATTTGGTAGCCCTCGCCAACGTGGGAAAGAGGTAGTTGAGAAAGACAGGTTTGAGTTGCCAATCATGTCTGAGGTGAGACAAAAGGTACAAGCAGCAGCTCGGAAACTTGCATAATCGGCACCAGTTTAGGCGAGAAAAAAAAAACTTAGTTTTCCTCACAAATTCAACTGTAAATTGACACCCCCTCCTTTTCAGTTTTTTTTTTCATTTTGTTCATTGGTATAGGACCATTAGTTCAACAGATCATGACAATGGTCAAGATCATTAAAAGGTTGACTAATGAAACCGTTTGCTTGGATAATCTGTAAACCTAGCGAAAGACCTGTTCAACTACTCCTAATTTGGCTGTCTGCATCATTCCTAACTTTTTATTACTCACTCCATTCTAAATTATAAATTGTAAATCAATGTATCTAAAAATACAAAAACGACTGATAATTCGGAACAAATTGAGTAGATATTAGTACATCTTTGTATTGAGTTTGGAACTTTAGATATTGAAAATTGTACATGTAGCTCTGTATCGAAAAATAATTTTTATTACTACTATTGTCGGTGTTTTGTCAACCGATTAGTGAATTTATACGTGTGTCGCGCTGCTCTAGGAAGACGATGGTAGCACTCAAAGACGCAAGAAATTATACTGGTTCAGGCCGAAGCCCTACGCCCAGTCTCAGAGATGGTTCGAGTTCATGTTCCTCGGTTCAAGTGCTCTGAAGTATTACAATGGGGGTGTATAAGCTAAGGGATTGAGGTAGGAGGAGTGAGGTGAACAAATGCCCGAATGAAGTCTTCGAGAGTTCGTCCTCCTAGAAGGGAGGCCTGGCTCCCCTTCTATAGAATTCGAGGGCCAGGTTACACATAGAGAGAAGCGTTCTCCCGACCCAAGTGGTCGAGAGCCCGAGGGAGAGAGAAACGAGTAAACTTGGCCACCAATCCATCCTATCTTGTCTTGGCGTCATCGTACATTCAGGCATGGTCTCCGTCGTGGTCATCGCGATCTTGTTCCCACGTCGTGGCATGGTGTGGTGTGATGCTACAGTGTTGGTCATGACGACATTGATGGCACGGTGGTGGTTCACCAACGACTATGCAGCGTGGTCTTGCCGTGGCCTTCGTCATCGTCTCCTGTTCTCCCGGTGGCGTCGTGGCGACAGTGAGGGAGCAGATAGCCGCTCTTGGGTCGTCGGTCGCCTTTCCTGGTCGTGATGTCACGGGTGAAAGGATCAAGATGCCCAAGAGGAGGTGAATTGGGCTAATTCTAATTTTTTTTGCAATAATTAAATTCTATTGATAGCCCAATTAACCCCTTGTGCCTAGAGAGTATTTCTAATATTCTATCGCACAAATAGACTTGCAACCTAAGTTTAAATTCTACTCTAGCATGGCAATTCTAGGAATATAAATGACAAGAATTGAATTGCTCAAAGTAATGCTCCAAGTAAATGCTCAAGGTAAAGAAAGGAGAGGAAACGCGACAATGTTTTGCCGAGGTATCAGAGAGTCGCCACTCCCCACTAGTCCTCGTTGGAGCACCCGCGCAAGGGTGTAGCTCCCCCTTGATCCGCGCAAGGATCAAGTGCTCTCTACGGGTTGATTCTTCGACACTTCGTCGCGGTGAATCACCCACAACCGCTCACAACTTGAGTTGGGTCACCCACAAGCTCCGTCGGGTGGTCACCAAGCTCTCAATCACCACCAAGCCATCTAGGTTATGGTGATCACCAAGAGTAACAAGCACGAACTCTCACTTGACCACGCGAAGCCTAATGAGAACGGTGGATGCACACTTTGCTACTCTTGATTCACTAATGAGGCTACTCTCTTGGATTCTCAAATCTCAATCACCTCACTAGGACTTTGCTCTTATTTGCACTCACAAACGTGTTTCTCAGCTGTTGGAATGAGCAAATGTAACTCCACACATGAGTGGAGCTTCTATTTATAACAAGGGCTGAAAAATGAACCGTTATGTGCCTCTACGGGGTGACCGGACGCTCCGGTCAGTTCAACCCGCACACCAGTGTTTAAGTGTTGACCGGACACTGGCAGGGTCCGGTCACCACTGACCGGACGCGTTCGGTCCCATTTTTCCCTCACTGAATGCTTACTGTACTCGACCGGACGCTGGATCCTCAGGGTCCGGTCAGAATTGATCGGACGCGTCCGGTCGCAGATTCACTCTTCTAGAACCTTACTGGAGTCGACCAGACGTAGGCTTTCAGCGTCCGGTCACTCGACCACTTAGCGTCCGGTCGCGCCAGACGCAATCTCCTTGGTCAAATGAACTAACCGGACCTTGCGGCCAGCGTCCGGTAGTATTTGACCCTCCATTCACTTCCAACTTTCGATCATACGTGAATGAAGTTTGCTCCAATGGATCTAAGGGCTTTGTAGGAGCTACCTAGTGCTAGACTTAGCAAGTGTGCACCACACCTAACTCACTAGACTCACCTAGGTCAAGCTATCCGTCCATACCCCCCTTAATAGTACGACCAAAGGAAAAACAAAGTCCTAAACTACTCTAAGTGTCTCTCCAACTCCAATCGACACTTAGAACTAGTCATCCTTAACCTTGCCATACATCCTTTAAAAATCAAAACGATTTCCGTCGTAGGGGCATGACATCCATGATTGCCCAATCGATCTCCATTACCATGACCTAACTTAATTGCCTCTGCAAAACACACGTTAGTCATAGTAATCTTGTATTGCCATTAATCGTCGAAACCCAACTAGGGGCCTAGATGCTTTTAGTCTCCCCCTTTTTGGTGATTGATGACAATACCACCTCGAGTATGAAAAAGAGTTGAGGTTTTTATCATGCTTGGATCATATAAGCTTTTGTCAATAAGAACAAGAGAGTTAGGCAAGCTTATATGACCCAAACCAACATAATGTACTCAAAAGATATGAAATAAGCATGAGTACAAGTAACTAAAGCTCATTTGCATCGGAGTATAAACGCGAAAGCAAGGCAAATGAGCATAAGACAGGTGATATGACATATAAATAGTTATGAAGTAGAGAGCACTCATGTCATATATCACAATCACATAGATATCACTATCACATATATATAGTTTAATGCATGAAGATAAACACACGAATGCATAATGGTAATAGTGTATCACACAAATAAAACTCCAAATGTATATAATAAGCTAATAGCTAACTAGGCTCCCCCTAAAAGTCGCTCCCCTTGAGTCTACATACTCGAACCCTCTCCTCCTTTGGCATCAAACACCAAAACCTAAGGCCTGTCGGTAGGGCTGCAGCGGACGAGTCGAGCGCTGAAGTACGAGGAGCAAGCTAGAACTGGGCGCCATCATCATCATCGACCTCGAGCTCTATCCGATTGACCTCTCTGTGGGTGGGGGCGCCTTTGAAGCGGTGCAGGTGCGAGTTGGGGGTAGGTGTGCTGCTGTGATCTTTGTGGGTATGTCTGTCATAGGATCTGAAGATGCAACAGAAGAAGGGAGCCTCTGAGTAGTCACGGCGACGGGAGCTGCTGTAGAAGGACCTAGGGCATGCATATGTGGCGGTGTAGGCATCCCTGTCAACTCGCTAAAAGATGCTCCAAGACTCCTAGAGACTGACGTGTCAGGCACAAATAGCGAGGATGACTGATCCGGTGTGAAGCCGTCTGAAATGGTGTGAACTGCGGGGCTACCACTGGCGAGGATAACCACTAGGACACCTTTACTGTGGGAGAAGCAAACTGAGCTGGAGGCTGTCCCTGACTCTGAAGCCCACTGGGCTATACTGTTGGAGTCATCATAGTGGTAGCAGGTTGACCAATCTAGGGCGAAGGCTGTGGCTGTGAGGCCCCAATGGCTGTCACTACATGCTGCATGAATCCCAAAAGCTGCTGCTGATGCATCTGTTATTGCGCTACAGCTGGAGGACCTGCTGCTGTCGCTGGAACTCGTCCTAACGAGCCTAAAACTGTGTAAAGTTGGCAGCGGTCTCCTGAGCCTGTCTAGCCCAATCCTGCTGCATCCGCTCAAGGATAGAAATCAAAACAGGGTCCATCTACGGTGCAGGTGGAGCAGAGCTGGAACTACCGGCCTCTGCATCATGTCTACGTGGAGGCATCTGAGGAATATGCTGGTAGTCATCGTCTGAGCTGTCACTAGGCTCGCTCACCTCCTGTTGTGCCTCAAGCTGCTCCTCCTCAGTAGCGGCTATGCCTTTGATAATCTCGTCCTGCTGAGCTGTGGACTCTGGTACATCTGGTAGACGGTGAGGCTGAGTGGGTGCCTATGGTGTGCTATGCCTGATCCTCTGTGCCATGTTATAAGCTAAAAACTCTATGGTGGCACCTCTGTACTCTGCAACCATCTCTGGTGTCGTAACTTGCACAGCCTTGAGAATAAGGAATGTGATCCAATGTGCATGTGAAAGCTGCCTGCGACCCTTGAAGCCCTCAGCTATAGTATCCTCCATCTCTGATAGAAGGAGATCTCAAATATCAAACACTGTCTGCTGCATCAGGGCGTTGAGGAGCCAAAGCTAGAGGCGAGTCAAGCCCTCTCTGTATCCCATCCTGGGAAGTAGTGTCCTCCTTATGATAGCCTCTAGCACTCTAGCTGTAGGAGTAAGGTCACTGGGGTTCCTCCTCGACCCCTCACCAAAGGGCTTCTTGAAGCAATGGCGCACAAGATCTGTAGGGGGCACCAAACCACCATGAGGACGACTGGGAGGCTCTTGCTGTCCATAACATACCTCATGTAACTTGACAGGTTGCTCCTGTAGCCTCAGTATCTCCCGGGCCCTCTGACTCATCATCATGTAGTCTCTGCCTCTGAATGCAAAGTGTATAAAGTTATGATGCGGGTCAATGTAGAGCAAAGCATAGAACTGCCGAACCCAAGATGGTACATACAATCATGTCCGACCAATCAGATCTGTCAGCCCCGGCAGATATGCAAGGTAGGGGCGAATGTGCTCTCCAGCTACTGTGACTATAGCCTCTATGCTGCAGACTCTCTGAGATCTGAAGACTGCTCTACTGTTCAGATAGGCATTATAGAAATCCTCCTACAGAGGCGTGTTGAAACCCTCTGTTGCTCTCTCATCCCTCCTGGGTGGAAACCACACATCAAACTCCACGAAGCGAAGCTGCTGAACCTGCTTGGCCGTGGCGGCCCTCAAGTCAAGGTGGGTCACTAGAGGCGGGCCCTGTGGTCTAGGCGGTGGACGAGATCCCCTCCGCTGTGTTAGTGGCCTCGGTGAGACTAGAACACGGGTATGACCAGAGTGGCGTAGGTGGGGCTGTGGTGCCTGCTCTATCTCCTCGGCCTCCTTAGCCTGCTCACCCTCCTGAGTCTTCTCTGCTGGCTGGGACTGCTACTGTGAAGCCCCTTGAGGCTGACCCTCATCAATAGTATAATGCTATCCTACAACAGTGATAGTCCTAGGTGGACTACCAAGAAGGTGCTCAACTCGCTCTATCCCAGCCCTCGATGAAAGCGGCGGATCTGCAAGCACAACCCCACTACGAGCACCTCCTCTCTTGGCACGCTCTGCGGCCTCTGCAACTGCTGCTGCTCGAGCTGTCTCTGCATCTGGGTACTTCCTCTTCTTGGATGCAATCTTCTTTGTCGCCTTGCCTTTTGGATCTACAGGCAGGCGAGGCGGGGGCCTCCGATCATCATCTCTAGGACCACCTCCAACATTCTTGGTGCGAGCCATCTGATCTGACAAGAGAAACTGCCGCTGACAAGATCAACTGTCCACTGACACTTTTGAGGCTTGGCCTCGATCCGTACTCGCGAGCTTGGCCCCGAGTTGACTGACAGCTGCACCTGACACCTCAACAGCACCGACTCGCTGCACGATGGAATAGATAGATATACAAATAAATACGATATATCTAATATATGCGAAACCCTATGAGAGCAAGCAATGTAGGTACAAAATTAAATCGACTGGCTTGCTACCTGACGAACCGACGATCCGAAAAGATAAGCAACACGCGGGGAACCACCGAATCTAGGGTTAGGGTTGGCGGTGAGCAGTGAATCGACGGCCCTATGAAATTGGTGCAGTGATGAATAGCTAGGTCATGGGCGAGTTGCAATGAGGATGCATGGGCACGAGAAGGGCCTTACCAGCGCTGGACGGCAGAGGATCGGCTTTGGACCTCGGTGGCGCAGGCCACGGCTCGAGAGAAGCACAACGCAGGTTAGGGCGAGACCACGACGGCGCTGGAACGGAGGCGTGCGGGTGGAGCTTGCGCTGGCGTGGGGAGGAGCTGTGCGGGAGCGGCGAGCACCGGCGGCGGCGGCGAGGGCAGAGGCGAGCGCAGGTGAGCGGTGAATGCGGTGGGGAATCCGGCGGCTCGGCGATGCTGCGTGGAGGCGAGATGCGGTTTAGGTCAAAACGCAATTGATTTTATGGTGGCCCCCATGAATCAAGATAGGAAACGGGAAAAAAGACCAGATGCCACACGATTCCTATTGACCGGATGCTCCGATGGTAGCGACCGGATGCTACCACCCAGCGTCCAGTCGATTCCAGTAAGGTCCAAAACCCCTGGAATCGTGATCAGACGCGTCCGGTGGACACCGACCGGACGTAGCCAGAGTCCGGTCAACTCAGCCTGATTCTTCTCCAAACGACCGGATGCTGAGATGACTTTTGACCGGACGCAGAAAGGCAGAGTCCGGTCACTCCTTCGCAGCGAGTTCACCTCCTGTGAACTGACCGGACGCTGGACATCAGAGTCCGGTGCAGCGTCCGGTCACTCTTTTCCAGCAAATCTTCAATGATCCTTCGCGCTGCCTATTCCCAATCAAGTCCCAACTTGAATAAGATCCAAATAAACACCAATTGGGACTGATGTGAGTGACATCTCTCAAACCCTTAAGTTTTTCAAAATATTTTGCCTTAGGCTATAATTCTTTTTGTGAAAATAGGCAATAAAAGGGCAAATGGAACAACACAAGGCCTATATGCATTATAAAAAATTAAACATGTTGTATATTACAATGAATGCAAGGAACAACACAAGCTCATCTTTTAGTGAAGTTACTAAAATCAAGTACATTAAGGTCATTCCGCAATCTACAAAATGTAGCCTCATCTTGCGGTTTAGTGAAGATATCCGCTAATTGATCTTCGGTCCTTACACCTTCTAGTGATATATCATTTTTAGCAACATGATCTCTTAGAAAGTGATGGCAGATATATATGTGCTTGGTGCGAGAGTGTTGAACCGGATTGTTTGCAAGTTTTACCACACTTTCATTGTCACACAAAAGAGGTACTTTTTCTAGAACTACTCCATAGTCTAGCAAAGTTTGTTTCATGTATAATATTTGTGCACAATAAGCACCCGCGGCAATGTATTCCGCTTCGGCGGTGGACAAAGCCACACTATTTTGTTTCTTGGAGGACCAAGACACAAGTGATCTACCAAGCAAATGGCACCCTCCGGATGTGCTTTTTCTATCAACTTTACAACCGGCATAATCCGAATCGGAATAGCCAACTAGTTCAAATATAGCTCCTTTAGGATACCAAAGGCCAATGCTTGTGTGTGCTTAAGATATCTAAGGATTCTTTTTACGGCAATTAAATGTGTTTCCTTAGGAGTAGCTTGAAATCTAGCACACATACACACACTAAACATGATGTCGGGCCTAGATGCAGTTAAATACAATAAGCTACCAATCATAGAATGGTAGAGAGTTTGATCAACCGTGTTACCTCCCTCATCTAGGTCGAGATGTCCATTGGTTGGCATTAGTGTCTTGATTGGCTTACATTCATCCATCTTGAATCTCTTGAGAAGATCTTTTGTATATTTCTCTTGAGAGATGAAGATCCCTTCTTTTATTTGCTTGATTTGAAAACCAAGAAAGAATGTAAGCTCATCAATCATGGACATCTCGAACTCCTTCGATATCAATTCACCAAATTCTTTGCAAGAGTCTTCATTTGATGATCCAAAGATGATATCATCAACATATACTTGACAAATGAAGATATGCCCATCAAGCTTCTTGGTGAATAGTGTGGTGTCGACCTTCCCAATGGTGAAGCCCTTCTCAATGATGAAATCCCAAAGGCGCTCATACCAAGCTCTTGGGGCTTGCTTAAGCCCATATAATGTCTTGGACAACCTATAAACATGATTAGGATATCTAGGGTCTTTAAACCCGGAAGGTTGATCAACATAGACTAGTTCATTAATAAAGCCATTTAAAAATGCACTTTTCACATCCATTTGATATAATTTCATTTTATGATGCGATGCATATGCAAGGAGGATACGAATGGCTTCTAGCCTTACAACCGGTGCAAAGGTCTCTCCAAAATCCAAACCTTCAACTTGAGAGAACCCCTTTGCAACTAGTCTTGCCTTGTTCCTCACAACAACACCTTGATCATCTTGCTTGTTTCGGAACACCCATTTTGTTCCAATGACTCTTGCACCTTTGGGTCGCTCTTCAAGAGTCCAAACTTCATTCGGGTGAAGTTATTCAACTCTTCATGCATGGCATTGATCCAATCCGGATCTTGAAGAGCTTCTTCTACCTTGGTAGGCTCATAGCAAGAGACAAAAGAGTGATGAGCAATAATGAATCAAGTTTTTAAGATCTAGTCATTACTCCTTTTGATAGACTCCCTATGATGAGATCTTGTGGATGATCTTGTAGTAGAGGTGTATTTCTTCTATTGACCACTTGAGGGGGAGGTTGTGGAGCATCAACATCTTGTGCTTGTACCACTATTTATTCATGGGAGACATGAGTGTCTTTATTTTCTACTCTCCCATCTTTTTCACCATCTTGTGGCACATTTGATGAAGAGGGTGGATCAATTACTTGTATATCATCTTCATCATCTTTTGGCTTGATGTCTCCAACCAAAATGTTCTTCATAGCCTTCCTCAATGGTTCATCACCTACATCATCAAGATTCTCATGTGCTCCTTAGGAGCCGGTAGTTTCATCAAATTCCACATCATATGTTTCTTCAACCAAGCCGGTGGCATGATTAAATACTCTATATGCTTTGGACTTTGATGAGTAACCAACAAAAAAACCAATATCACAACGTCTTTGGAACTTCCCTAGGTGTTGCCGCTTCTTGTAGATGTAGCATTTGCAACCAAACATCCTAAAGGAGACGTCTGGCTTCTTTCCATTGAGCAACTCATAAGGTGTCTTGCCAAGAAACTTTTGAAGGAATAGGCGGTTTGATGCATAGCATGCGGTGTTGGTTGCTTCCGCCCATAGAGCTTCATGGATGTTGTACTCATCTATCATTGTCCTTGCAAGAGTGATCAAAGTCCGGTTCTCCCTCTCAACTACACCATTTTGTTGAGGAGTATAAATTGCGGAGACTTCATGCTTGATCCCAATTTCATCACAATAAGCTTAAATGTTTGTGTTGTCAAATTCTTTTCCATTGTCACTTCTTATCTTCTTGAGCTTTATTTCAAATTCATTTTGAGCTCTCTTGGCAAACTTCTTGAAGCAAGATGCCACTTCGGATTTGTCATGAAGGAAGAATACCCATGTATACCTTGAATAGTCATCAACAATCACAAGATAATAGAGATTCCCTCCTAAACTCTTGTATGTTGTTGGTCCAAATAAATCCATGTATAGGAGTTCTAGCACTCTTGTGGTTGACATGAAAGCTTTTGTTGGATGGGTATTTGCAACTTACTTGCCGGCTTGACATGCACTACAAAGCTTGTCCTTCTCAAACTTCACATCCTTCAACCCTCTCATCAAATCATTATTCATTAGCTTCTTGAGTGAACTCATACCAACATGAGCAAGTCTTCTATGCCATAGTCACCCAAGTGTTGTTTTGGTGAATAGACAAGTCATCAAGTTTGCATCTTCAGAGGTGAAGTCCACTAGATATAAGTTGTTGTATCTAAATCCTTGAAATATTACTTGATCATCATCCTTCTTGGATACAACAACCTCCTTCTCGGTAAACAAGCACTGGAAGCCAAGATCACACAATTGTCCAACGGATAGCAAGTTGAAGCTCAATGAAGCAACATATAGCACATTAGAGATGGAATGATCATTTGATATTACCACTTTGCCCAATCCTTTAACCTTGCCCTTTGAGTTATCTCCAAATGTAATTCTCTCTTATCCATCTACTTCTTCATCAAGTGAGGTGAACATACAAGGATCACCGGTCATATATTGTGTGCAACCACTATCAATAACCCAATGACTTCCACCGGTCTTGTAGTTCACATACACACAAGAGATTCAAGCTTTAGGAACCCAAACTTGTTGAGGGCCCTTCACCTTCTCAACAAGTGACTTAGCAACCTAAATCTTCTTAGGCCTATTCTTGTTAGGAGGTCCTAAGAACATGACTTTCATCTTTCCACTAGAATCCTTTCTAAGCATGTAGTGAGTATTGAAGGCAAAGGGTCTAGCATGCTTGGGCAAGGGTTGTGGTGGTGGAGTTTGGCACTCATGAGCAAAGTGGCCTTCTTGTCCACACTTAAAACATCTCTTTGGCTTTAGCTTTGATTGTTGTTGTTGGACTTGAGCCTTCTTCTTCTCTACATTTGCCACATATCCAATGCCACTTCTATCCATCTTCATGACGGTGTTCATGAGTAGCTCACTTTAAAGATATTTGCTTCTTGTGAACTTGCTCAAACCAACCTTGAGATGCTCTTTCTCCAACTTGAGCTTCTTGTTCTCTTCCTTAAGAGCATCATTGTTCTTCTCTTCCTTGAGCTTCTTGTTTTCCTCTTTGAGCTTCTCATTCTCAAGGATCAAGTCACCATCATGATCAAGGGTTTCAAGCACAATGGTGTTGTGGCTTTTGATTTCTTCAAGATCTTTCTTGAGCTTTGCATTATCATTCTTTAGCTTGACAAACTCATCACAATCATCAGCCTCAACCACTTGCTTGCCCTTGCTACTAGAGCCTTGCTCAATGCTCTCAATGATCAAGTCGTCACATGATGTAGCTATATCAATCTTAACAACATGGTTAGTAGCATCATGTGGCTCATTGGATAGAAATTCTTGAGCACTAATAAGATTATCATGATTAATCTTAATAGTAGTATATTCATCTTTTAGCTTGTTGTGGCTAGTGATGAGCTCATTGTGCACCCACTTAAGTTTATCATGTTTATCTTTAAACTCTTTCTTAGAAGATTTGAGCTCCTTGAGTTTGGATGACATAGCATCATTTGCTTCTCTAAGCTCAACATTAGCCTTTTCTATTATATCATATTTTGCTAAAAGTGAATCATTCTTAGCATCTAGTTTTTCATTTTTAGCTCTACTCTTTCTAATGATCTTAGTGTATTGTCTTAGTATTTTAACAAGATCATCATATGAAGGTGAATCATCATCATCATCGCTATCGCTATCATCATCACTAACTTGCTCATCATCACTACTATCATCATTATTAGTTACCTTGCGTTCATCCTTGGCCATAAGGCATAGGTGTGTAGAGGATGATGGCGGTGGTGGCAGTGAAGATGAGAGATCAATAGCTATGGCGGCCACCTTCTCATTGTCACTATCATCATCGGATGATCCACTAGATGAATCAATGTCCGTGAGCCAATTACCGATAATGTAGGCCTTTCCACTCTTCTTCTTCTTATGGAAGTCTCTCTTCTTGCCATCTCTCTTCTTGTATGGCTTGTTCTTCTTCTTTTTATATTCTTCTTCATTGCTTGAGTCATCTTTCTTGCCCTTGAACTTGTTCTTGAACTTGTCTTTCTTGGGCTTGGTGCATTGGTGTGCTAGATGACCAAGTTCACCACAATTGAAGCAATCCATTTCGGAGATTGGCTTTCTCCTAGAGCTTGTGAAGAACTTCTTCTTCTTGCCATCAAACTTAATGTCACTCTTGTTTAGCTTCTTTAGCATCTTGGCGGTTTTCTTCACCATGAGAGCAAGGCTTTTATCATCAACTTCATCATCACTTGAGCTCTCATATTCAAGCCTTGCTTTGCCCTTCTCTTGGCTAGCTTTGAATGCTAAGTCTTTTTCTTTCTTCTTTGTAGAGGATGAGCCATCTTGAGGTGTGATGTGCATGTATATCTCATGAGCATTGATCTTCCCCAAGATTTGTGTCGGTGTAGCGGTGGAAAGATCACCTTGATCTAGCACGGCCACAATATGCCCATATTTGTCAATGAGAAGGACACTCAAGATCTTTCTCACAACGTCGGATGGTGACATTTGAGTAAGTCCAAGCCCATTGACTTCCTCTATAAAAACATTCAAACATGAATATATTTCATTAGCACATCCTTTAGGAAGCATTTCAAAAGAGTTGAGCTTTTTCATGACAAGATGATAGCGTTCCTCACGCTCACTCTTTGTTCCCTCATGGAGCGCACAAACGTCCGACCACAGTGCATGGGCGTCTTTATGGTTCCTTACACAGTTGAACACATATTTGCAAAGGCATCTAAAGATGGTGTTGCGAGCCTTTGCATTCCATTTTTCATAGTTCACTTCATCGCCTTGAAGTTGTGCGGGATTCCTAGGTCTTGGGAAGCCATGTGAGGCGGCTCTAAGAATTTCGACGTCTAGAGCTTCTAGGTACGCCTCCATGCGAATTTTCCAATATGGAAAATTATCCCCTCAAAGATAGGAGGAGGTCCATCCCCGTGAGACACCTTGCTCTAAGCGGTTAAGCTTAAAAACAAGAGCACGAGGCTCTAATACCAATTGAAAGGATCAAGATGCCCAAGAGGGGGGGGGGTGAATTGGGCTAATTCTAAATTTTCTTGCAATAATTAAATCCTATTGATAGCCCAATTAACCCCTTGTGTCTAGAGAGTGTTTCTAATATTCTATCGCACAAATAAACTTACAACCTAAGTTCCAATCCTACTCTAGCATGACAATTCTAGGAATGTAAATGATAAGAATTGAATTGCTCAAAGTAATGCTCAAAGTAAATGCTCAAGGTAAAGAAAGGAGAGGAAACACGGCAATGTTTTGCCGAGGTATCGGAGAGTCGCCACTCCCCACTAGTCCTTGTTGGAGCACCCGCGCAAGGGTGTAGCTCCCCTTTGATCCGCGCAAGGATCAAGTGCTCTCTACGGGTTGATTCTTCGACACTCCGTCGCGGTGAATCACCCACAACCGCTCATAACTTGAGTTGGGTCACCCACAAGCTCCGCCGGGTGATCACTAAGCTCGCAATCACCACCAAGCCATCTAGGTGATGGTGATCACCAAGAGTAACAAGCACGAACTCTCACTTGACCACGCGAAGCCTAATGAGAACGGTGGATGCACACTTTGCTACTCTTGATTCACTAATGAGGCTACTCTCTTGGATTCTCAAATCTCAATCACCTCACTAGGACCTTGCTCTTCTTTGCACTCACAAACGTGTTTCTCAGCTGTTGGAATGAGCAAAAGTAACTCCACACATGAGTGGAGCTTCTATTTATAACAAGGGCTGAAAAACGAACCGTTATGTGCCTCTGCGGGGTGACCGGACTTTCCGGTCATGTTGACCGGACGCTCCGGTCAGTTCAACCCGCACACCAGTGTGTTGACCGGACGCTGGTAGGGTCCGGTCACCACTGACCGGACGCGTTCGGTCCCATTTTTCCCTCACTGAATGCTTACTGTACTCGACCGGACGCTGGATCCTCAGGGTCTGGTCAGAATTGACAGGACGCGTCCGGTCGTAGATTCACTCTTCTGGAACCTTACTGGAGTCGACCGGACGCAGGCTTTCAGTGTCCGGTCACTCGACCACTCAGCGTCCGGTCGCGCCAGACGCAATCTCCTTGGTCAAATAAACTAACCGGACCCTGTGGCCAGCGTCCGGTCACACCGATGCCAGCGTCCTGTCAGTATTTGACCCTCCATTCACTTCAAACTTTCGATCATACGTGAATGAAGTTTGCTCCAATGGATCTAAGGGCTTTGTAGGAGCTACCTAGTGCTAGACTTAGCAAGTGTGCACCACACCTAACTCACTAGACTCACCTAGATCAAGCTACCCGTCCATACCCCTCTTAATAGTACGGCCAAAGGAAAAACAAAGTCCTAAACTAATCTAAGTGTCTCTCCAACTCCAATCGACACTTAGAACTAGTCATCCTTAAACTTGTCGTCCATCATTTGAAAACCGAAACGATTTCCATTGTAGGGGCATGACATCCATGATTGCCCAATCGATCTCTATTACCATGACCTAACTTAATTGCCTCTGCAAAACACACGTTAGTCATAGTAATCTTGTATTGCCATTAATCACCGAAACCCAACTAGGGGCCTATATGCTTTCAGCGGGCCTCGACCTTTGGTGGCCAGGTCGAGGTCCCCGGTGGTCTGGTCGGTCCGGTGAAGTCAAGGCCGGGGTCGTGCGACCCATCCCATAGTGGGTGGGGCCGTGCGGCCATCCCATCGGGCTAAGTTTGGTAGGTGCATTGACGTTCGGGCCATCACCACCTCGTGGTGTAGTCTTGTCTGCTCTGGGGTGCGCAGGGATGGCGTCTGCCTCGAGATGGCCATCCTCTCTGTCCTGGCGGATGGAGCGAAGCGTGCCTGTCTCTGTCTGGGTAGGTGTACTGGGTGCCGTCCGTCCTCTCCCCGTTCTTTCCAAGGGGTCGAGACGGGGGAGTGGTCGAGCGTGGCTGCATAGCTTGCATTGAAAGGAGAAGGAAGAGATCGTGGCTAGACCGCTCGCCTTGGCGTCTGGCCCGGGACCTTCGTGCTTAGGTGGGCCGCAGGCGCTGGGCCATGGCTAGTTGGGCCGT
Organism: Miscanthus lutarioriparius; assembly: GCA_904845875.1. Classification (NCBI taxonomy): domain Eukaryota; kingdom Viridiplantae; phylum Streptophyta; class Magnoliopsida; order Poales; family Poaceae; genus Miscanthus; species Miscanthus lutarioriparius. The sequence continues at coordinate 48,318,608 of CAJGYO010000005.1, forward strand.
CCCAACGGCTGACGAATCGGTGCATTGAGATAACCGGGGTATCTTGACCCCAACACTGTATTTTGTTATATTTTGTAAATATATTGTAATGAAAAGTAGCGGCCAAGGCTATATTGCAAAGCGCAAGTTATTATGACTAGATTGAGTACATAGCATAGCAATGACTGCATCTATGCTTTTAGATGATGAATGACTGCATCTTTCTTTCCTTTTTAAAAATGACAATCTATAATCTAGATATTGCAAATCTCATTATAATATCTATCTCTCCATGCAAGCTACCTATTTATATCAGCAGCCCACTAACACATGCAATTATCTATCTCTTCTTGCATTTTTTCACGTTAGTGAGTCATATCATTCACTGAATTTAGTTATCTAGGTCAACGTACCACATTATACATCACTAACATTCATTTATGATAGTCTATCCCTTTGTGCAAGTAAATATAAATAATCTAATTTCATTTCAAATCATCCGGGATCTCAGCAACAACCGCATGTTATCCTTCTAGTTTCTAATATATCATAAAACCAATATATTTTTTGTAATCATTTTTGTGCACGACTATAACTACTTGCGCATGAGCATTGCCCTTTCGCCGCCCCTTCCCATCCTAGGCTAATTTGGAAGCAAGGGGAGGCACGCCCAGGGATGGAAAACCCCTCCATGATGAACTAAATAATTATTCAAATTATTTCTCCATGAATTTTTCATCCTGGAAAAAGTCAGAGATCCCAAAAGGATTTGAGTTTCCAAAGTAGCCTCCAATGTTCGAGGGGGGGGCATGCACTTGATTCTCCTAACGAAAAGCATTTTCATTTGACACAAGGGGAAGTAGGACAGGGACAAGTACCAAATGTGTTTGCCTAGCCTTAGGGAAGGGGGAATTTTATATGTCCAAAACTTTCCTACGAGAGACATTGCATTGCCCATTTCTCTAATTCCTGTCGGTTGCCAACATGCAAAAAAACATAGACATGCTCTGTGGATGTCCGCAAGGAAACGCCCGCAACGTGGCCGTTTCTTGATGACAGGACTAGCTGATTGTGCATGAGAAAGTAATCCGTTTCTTGATGACAGGACTACACCAAAGTGGATTACGGCCTGATGAGGGTAAAGTAAGGCAATTTTTAGAGTACGGTTGTTAAGGCAAAAAAATAAAAAAGGAGTCCAGCAGGTTGTAAGCTGTAACATTTTCCACCAATGGGCGTCATGACTCACGCCTTGTATGATCGTATTGCATCTCAAGAGTCAAGAAGACCGTAGCTAGCTAGCTAGTCCTGGCCGCCGAGCCTGAAACCTCTTCGGTTTCATCATCAGTCGGGGTCCGGTCCGGCACCGGCAGGATTGCAGGATCGGGCAGCAGTCCGCGCGTGCCTCCCAAAGCGGCTGCCAACCCAAGTCGGCAGATGGCCCGGTTCCTCGCTGGGAGTGGGGATCAGCTGAGCTGATGACTGGCCACTGGAGAGGCCCGATTTTTTTTTGTTTTTAGCTTTTTTTTTTAAAAAAAAGTTCATAAATATGTCCTGAGGTACGTTTTTAAAATATGAACCCTTAGCTTGGCGCAATCGTTGGTTGCGCCGAACTTATACGTCTCGACGCCATAGATTTTGGCGCCTATGCTTTGGGCTAGGCGCAGACGTGGCGGTGACTTGCCAGGCACCTTGACGCCATAGATCTTGGCGCCGAGCTTGACGCCGTGGTTATTAGGGCCAAGCCCTGTCTTACGTATAGGCGATCCCTTTCTTTATTTCTTTCTTTCTCTCTCTACCGCTCGAGCCAGGGCATCGCAAGCGTTGCCGCACCGCCGATCGTAGCCCCGGCCGTCCGCGGCCCCAGCCCGCGCCCTGCACCTGCGCCTGTGCCCGCGCCGGGCCGCGTCGTGCCGGCCGCCCACGGCCCCAGCCCACTCGCGCCGCCTCACCGCGTGGAGCGCCTGCCGTCCTGCGCGCCGCGCGCCGCCCCTCCTGGCCCGCGCCGCCTCGTCCGTCCCAGCTCACCGCGTCCGCCGCGCGCATAGGCGCTCCCTCCGGCGACCCCGGCCGCGACATGGCCCCTGCTCCCAGCGCGCCGCGACCTCGCCGTCGATCCTGTCCTCCGCGTCCTCGTCCTGCTCCGGTCCCGACGTCCACATCCGCGTCGCATCGTTGCATTGACTTGGACAGGTAAATTTTTTTAATATGCAATGTAGGTACTTAGTTAGCTTGAATTATAGTGCTACTTTGATTATTTGGTAGTTTCTAGTAAATTTGATGATGTAGGTAGTTGATTTAGTTAGTGAGATAGATATAGTTAGATAAATATAGTTAGATAGCTAGTGACATAGGTACATAGATATAGTTATTAGATAGCTAGTTGATTTAGTTAGTGAGATAAATATAGTTAGATAAACACAGTTAGATAGCTAGTGACATAGTTATTTAGGGTGTAGTTGGTTAGTATCTATTAGAGAGGTACTATATAGCAGCTACTTTGGACTAAACGAATTGTATTTTAATTTTTGTTTGAACTACTAGATGGACAACCTAGTGAGCATATACCATGGAGGCACCGTAAAAAGATATCGCTATGGATATGTTGAGTTTGTTGAGATACAAAGCATGCCCGTATTATTCAATGAGAAACCTTTATTTAGTGAGTTGGTTGTAAGAGCTCGGGAGGAGCTACATTGCCATGGAGCTGATGATGATGATGGCATCGCAGTGGAGGGTGTACTTCACCTAGGTTCCCCTCCCAACATCCTAAGGAAGATGATCCCAATTGGGTGTGCAGACTAGTGGGAGAACTATGTGAGATCGGCTATGAAGTGCCAGTTTCAAAGTTTGGACGTGGTTGTGCGTCGGGTGTTAGTTGATCCCATCCCTCATGGGTTTTCCCCACCAATGGGTCAGCTATAATTATGGACTGTAATTATGGACTGTGTGGACTATAATTATGCTCATGTATATGGTTTCAGATAAATGTGGCATATATTTGTATGTTTGTACATGTTGTATTGAGGTTAAATATTCATCTTATATTTGTGTATGGATGGCATAAAAAATAGGGGAAATTATGGCGAAATTTTCTGCCTAAAGTACGTATTAATCAGCGACATCAGTTTTTCCGGTTCAAAATAGTGATTGATGTCTGAAATCGAATAGGCTTTTCAGTCATGGAATCTAAGGGAAATAACATTTACAATGATTTGTCATGTCACCGTCGAATAGACTTTTCATTGTCCTCCGAAATAGTGATTGAAGGCTGAAATCAAATAGGCTTTTCAGTCATGGAATCTAGGGACTTCAGTGTCCTACGATGTAGGCTTTTCAGTGATTTTGAGTATACTTTCCAAGAGCATTTACAACACAATACAACGGCTAGCAAACCTACCTCTGTCTATATATATATACATTCTAGGATGCATTGCTAATCAAAAGAAAAACCAAACAAGTATTCGATTTCGTTGGAGTAGGAATGTCTGGAGGGTCATCTAGATGAAAGGGTTTCGGAAGTAGGAGAGGAAAGGGGGACGAAGGGAACTCCCATTATGTGGGAGGGGTCTCTTGGGCCTGATTTCTTTTGAGGAACCAGTGTATCAGTTTTCCTCCGAGAGCAAGAGTGATTTCACTAAATAGTGCTCTCTCAGAGGATACGATAACAAGAAGAAAGATTGGTCAAAATACATACATGGTGAGGACTGCTTAGTGCAGATGTTCACCGAGGGAAACGACGGAGGTCGTTGCTTTTTTAAATGCCCGCGAGCATGAGTAATTGCTATTACATTTTGTTTGTTAAATATGTTCTCGAATACTCTTATAACTCACAAGACATACTTATTGTAGTCTTTTGAGTTCGAAGAAAACTGTGGTTTCACTAGATGGGTCGATTCTCGACCAATTTATCCGCACCAGCAGTACATCTACTATCTGCAGGACCAAATCTTCGATCTACAAAGAAAAGTTAGCAGCAGGTACAAGAAGACGAAGACAACGACAACAACAATGGTGCAAGTTCACAGGAGTCACTCTACAATGATCTATATTGCACCTGCCCTAATCACAAGAACAAGGGACCTCCGCCGTCACCCCCGCCACCACCACCACCAACAATGGGAGGCTACCGTGGAGAAGGCGCAACACAATTTGCTATGTGGCCATACTATTAGGACGATCCTATCTTATTCATATGACATATCTATGTGTTTGTTGTTTGGTTTAATTAGCTAAGGCATGTTAGGTTTAGTCGAAGGAACTATGTACCCTTGTTTGGTACATGTTCTCACATGCCATTTCGTGTGCTTGTTGTTCACTTCAATTATCTAAGGCATGTTAGGTTTAGTTCAGGACCTCTGTACTCTAGTTCGATACATGTTCTCACATGCCATTTCATGTGTTGTGTGTGTTGAATTATATAATGCCCTATTTTGTTAGGTTTTGTTTGCAGCACGGGATCACATTTCACTACGTCCGCAATATTAAACTGAATATTATGACCACAAATAATGAAAACAACTACATAATAAAAAGTTCAGTACTATAACACATTAAACAACACAATAATACTAGAAGTACGTGCCGACAAACTAAATACGCAGTACATGACCTAAGCATGTCCATACTTAAAGTGCATTACATGACAACACAATGAAAAATCCAACAGTAGATAATATTGCTCATGAATAAACCGTATCACTAGCAAGTAATGGAGACTACTGAATGTAACGAGGCCACTTTTCCTTCCTCAGGCCATCGGGTTCTCCTCCATCGCTGCTTTCGCTCGGCGTGTACGCTTAAGCATCTTCTCCCTCTCCTCCCTGTACGCAGCAACACGCTTCCTTTCCTCCTCTTCCTTGTGCTTCTTTTTTGTAGCATCCTCTCCGCGTCTCTTCTCCATCATCTCCTTGTCATCTGCCTACCATCGCAACAGTTTCTGCATCCATTCTTTGTCTTCAGGCTTGATCTCAGTGTCAATCCACTGCTCAAAATCACAGAGCGGTGGAGGGGTCTGCAAAAAATATAATTGTTACAAAACAAAAAAATCATACAAGATGTCATATGACACAAACATCAATTCCTCACCATCTTGTTAATGTGGCGTTAACGAAGTGTAGGCTCAAACGCAAAATTGGAACACATCCAATACCTCTGTCTATACGTTACCTTGCAAGGATTGCCGCAAAAGTATATGGGCACTGGAACATCACTAGGCAGAGGCAATGAGTCGAAGGCATTTCCGGTCATCCGGCCATAACTACATTTTAGCTATTTTCGTTCTAAGAACCGAAAGCAATTAACATTAAACCATACACCTAGGATTTTCCATTTGATCCACAACAATGAACCCATATCATAACAACGTGCACTGAGGTTACCTTGGTTTGGTAGCTTTTTTACACATTGGCATCCTACGATTGTATAATATAAATATTAAAATTACATGAAACCCTAAGTAATGACGATTCTTAAGTTAAAAAATCCAACTAATATATACCGAATCGATTTAAAAAAACTAGGAGGGAGAGGATACCTTGCTCCGAAGATCTATGGAACAAATCAAAGTTTCTAAGGTTCAATATGTCGATTCGTGAGGTAGAGCAAAGTGGGAAGAGAAAAAACCCGAGAGAAAGGAGAAAGAAGAGGAAAATGGCTCGGGCAGAAAGGTTGGGCGCTGGGTTAAAACACCACCTCGGCACCAATAACCACGGCGCCAAGCTTGGCGCCAATAACCACGGCGCCAAGCTCGGCGCTAAGATCTACGACGTCAAGATACCTACCAAGTCACCACCACGTCTGCGCCGAGCCCAAGACGTAGACGTCAAAATGTATGGCACCGAGACGTATAAGCTCGGCGCCACCGATGATGACGTCGAGTTAAGAGTACAGATTTTAAAAGTATACCTCTAGGAACATATTTGTGAAAAAAATTCAAAAAATAGCTAAAAAACAAAAAATTCGGTGCAGAGGCGGTGCATGCATGGTCACACTCCTCTGGACCCTCGTGTGCCCGCCTCCATTACTCCACTCTACTGATCTCGTAGGCCGTCGCGTCGTCGTCGGCTCGCCCGGTGTGCAGTGTGCCGCTGCTTGCTCCATCGCAGGCGCGCGGACGCGACGCGCAGCACTAGCGCTCCACTCCACTGCTGGTCGCCGGCTGGAACGGCCGGGGTCGTCGTTCACTCGTTCGTGCACTAGTACTCCACCGCCGCCGCGCCCGCCCATCCGGACGCCGGACGGACGGATAGCTCGCGTCGGGAGATATTTCTAGTCGGCGATCTGGGGAAACGAAAAGGGATAAAAAGAGAAGGAAGGCGCTTTGGCTTTGCGACGGTGCCCCCGTCCCCGCCCCCGTACGTGTCCGCCACTATATACCGTCGCATGCTGGTGCTGCCGCGCCTGCGTTATGCAGGACGTCAGGTCGATTCGGTCGCCATGCATGCACGCTGCACGGCACGACCGGCGTGCTCGCGCGCGGGGCAGGGGAGGATGGGGGATCGGAGTGGACGTACGCGACGGAGGCTCGCCAGTGAGGACTGAGCAGCGATACCAACATACTGTACGTCCACCTAGCTGATTATTGGCCAGTAGTCTCGCCGCTTTTAGCCGCTCACCTGGTGGTGGTGGCTGCCGGCTGAACCTGGATGCGCTGCGTTGCGTATATCTTCTCTTTTCTAGGCTCGAATGATGAGCAAGAGCGTTGGCCGATGGGATAACTGCCCTGTTGGCTTGGCTGATAAGCTATGGCTGAAAGACTGATTTGTTGTGAGAGAAAAATACTATTTGTTAGTTGGAAAAAAGTACAGGGCGAATGTTACAATCGGGACGGGAAGTGGCAAAGACGCAAAGTGCAGCCGCCGCGCGCGAGGTAAATTTGGTTGGCCAAGATCCTTCTTTTTTAGCACGACATCCATGGTCCATCCGTCCGGCCGTCTGCTAATTTGATTGGCCGTATATCCTTCCTTCCATCACGTCCGGTCCAATGAGCATGCTTCTCATCAGCACATATGATAGTGCGATACATGAGTGCAGACATCATGGAGGTCAAATGCTGTGCCGGTTTGCCCGGCCAGAGTAATGGAGAGCACACTACTGCGCGCTACTGACATTGCACATGCACAACAGCACAAGAGATGAAGAGAAGCCGGATTGCCGATATACAGGATAGCCTTTCTGGAATGCCCAGCCATACGCGAAAGAGCAACTGACATCCTCAAAGGCTCAAACTCGTTTTCTAGAGTTGGAGTAAAAAAAAAACTGTCAACGGAAAAAAGGACATTTTCTCCTTGTTGAAATTTAAGATGTTTTGACTCTCTAAGAAAGATTTAGAATGGAGAGAGTAATATTTATGCAGATCACAGGAGCAAGTGTAAAGCATGAATTCGGCAGCATTTCCATACCACTCATGAAAAAAATATTCCTGTGTTACCTGGTCGTTCGAAAATGGATCGAAATCAGGAAGCGAAAGAGTGCAACTTTTAATAATGATTATTATTCTAAAATGCAAAGAAGAAGAAGAAGAAGATGCTAGCATATGTCATAGTCTTATCATATTTGTTGATGTTCTATCTTCCGTACTAGTTGTTGTTATGACTTACTAGATCGGTTGAGAAGAAGAAAGGTACGTTTCTAAATGGCATTCTCAAGAGCAGGTTAACAACTACTATCTTTAAAGTTTAAACTAAGATGTCATTAGAAATCAAAAGAAGAAAACAGTAGTTCATCCTTCAAAAATCTGTACTAGAATCTTCGTTAAATATATATATTATGGGTACATCAACGTAACTCTTCACTATTTATATCTGATGCAGCCTCCGTATGCATCTGACCGTAGGCGCAGGGGCCGATCCAGCCAAGATAATCATCAGATTCATCGGGTCAACTTCATTGCATCACAACTATTTTTTAATAGACTAAAATGCACCAGAGGTTTATTAACTTTTGTTGGGTGTTATCTAGGTCTATCAACTTTGAAACTGTATTTTTGAGTCCATTAACTTTCGGTGGGACGTCATCTAGGTCCATCAACTTTGTAACTGCGTTTTTGGGTCCATAAACTTTTAAAATGGTTCACTGCAGGTCCATGCCATTTATTTAACCTTAAATCCAACGCATGCATGCATGCACGTTGGCTTCGGCCTCCGGTCGTTGCGTCGGTGGAGCCATATATGCCTGCACTCGCCACCGTCGCTCGTCTGTCGGGCGGAACAGGATCTTGACCCGGTGAACGTGACGGCGCAGGCGCCAACGCCCCGCGCGAGCGCCCACATGAGCGGCTGCAGCCCCGCGCCGACAAACGCGCCATCGCGAACAACCCCGCCGTGCTCCCGTAGTCCACGGACCGCTCGTCGTGGCTGGTCACGCGGATCACGGCCGCCTCCAGCTCAGGTCTCCTCAGCGCCGGCGCAACAGGTCTCGTCGTGGAGCTCGCGATGCTGCAGGTGGCGCCGCCGGGGAGGAGCGGTTGTCGGACGCCAACATGACGGCGGCGTCTACGGCCACGCCCAAATCCAGCCTGTCTCGCCTGTGGGCAACCCCACGGCAGCCGCCATCTCCTCAGTATGTTGCTTGACTTGACATCTCTATGAACAATCATCGGCACACAGTCATGGTGCAGGTAGGACAAGCCCTGCGCTGCGCCAAGGGCGATCTGATGCCGGACCTTCCAGTCGAGAGGCAGTTGAGGTTTTCTTCCATGCAATAGCTCAAAGAGTGTTCCTTCAGGCATGTACTCGGAGAGAATCACACCAAAGTTGCCACGGATGCAGTAGCCCTCCATCTTGACGATGTTCCGGTGCTTCACCATGTTAAGAATCTTCATCTCGATGGGGAATTTGATCTGGGACAGATCAACTGTCTTGACTGCCCACTGCCTTCCGGGAGCAAGCTCTGTCCGGTAGACCGTGCCATGCCGGCCTCTCCCGATCACATACTTCTCGCTCCAGTTGTCAGTGGCACGAAGGATGCCATCATAGGTCAGGTCTTCAGGCAATTCCTCTGTCGTGTCCAGGCCACGCACCGAGACATGTTTCGCCAACAGGCGCCGCCGTGACCTCTTCACCATGTAGTGAATTGCACACAGCCCAGAAACCATGACAGCCAGAGATGACAGTAGCAATGCTATAATGATCCGTGTGTTCCTTCTTATACGCCTCCTGGACTGGTTCTTGGAGTAAGGTGAATTTTCAGACTGTATGCATAGCTGAGGGTTTCCTAGAAACCCCTTGGGTGAATGTTCTGCAAGCTTAACCCAGCCAGCAGGGAGCAGACCAGAGAGCTGGTTGAACGACACATTCACCGCAGAGAGTGAGATCATGTTGCTCAGTTGCGATGGAATTGGGCCAGACAAGGGAGTTCTTTGACAGGTCAATCATTTCCAACATCTGAAGATTGCCAAGGCTGCTTGGGATCGTGCCCCTCAACATGTTGCTGCTGATGTTTATGATCTGAGAGATGAACTGAAGCTTGCCTAAGCTCCAAGGGATAGCTCCTTCCAAAGAGTTGCTGCCGAGCTGCAGCTCAAGGAGGCCCTGCGTTGAGGTGAAGGCGTCTGGAATCTCTCCGCTGAGCTTGTTTCCACTGAGTACCGGATGCTGCAGGCTACTGAGTGATATGATCTCTGCAGGAATGGTTCCGTTGAGAAGGTTGTTCTGAAGATCCAAACGGACAAGTCTCCTGCAGTTTCCCAACTCATGTGGTATTGGTCCAGACAACTTGTTCGACGACAGGTTCAGGTTGCCAAGAAGGGTTAGAGCGCCGAGCTCGGGTGGTATGGGACCAGAGAAGCTGTTCCGAGACAGATCAAGCACTGTGAGGTTCTGCCATGAACCGAGCACACTTGGTATCTTCCCCTCAAACTGATTGCCACCCAATTCCACGTATGACCAGCCAGTGTTTATCCCCAAATCTGAAGGTAAGCTCCCGTTGAACATGTTGTTTCCACAGAGACTGGCACTTGATGATCTCACTTGGAATGCTCTCCACAGAGACTGGCACTTGATGCTCTCACTTGGAATGCTCCCACTGAATCTGTTCAATGCAAGGTCAAGAATGACGAGCTGACCTCCAGTGCAAAGACCTGGTGGGATTTTGCCATGGAAGTGGTTCCCCATGACGTCGACCCAAACAAGTCCATGCGTCGTGTTCAACCCCAGGTCTTGTGGGAGCTCGCCGGTGAAGTTGTTGAATGCCAGGAGGAGATCTCTCAGGCTGCTCATGTGGTTTATCTCTGCAGGGATCTCTCCACTTAGGCTGTTGTTGTAGAGCGCCCGCCTCTCCAGCTGCGGCATCTGCCACAGTGCTGCAGGCACAGGTCCGTGGAGCATATTGCGGTACAGGGACAGCCATTGCAGCTTCTTGAGCTCGGCGATCTCCGGTGGTATCACCCCTGTAAGGTTGTTGTTCTGCAGGTCAAGGATGACCAGCTCCTGGCATTTCCCTATCTCCGGTGGAATTTCGCCGGTGACGAACGTGTCCTTGATAGTGAGCCACTGCAGTCTGCTGAGGTTTCTGATGACCGCCGGAATTGTCCCGGTGAACTGGTTATTGTGCAGGCGCAGCGTTGTCAGAGACCCACATCTCCCGATGGACTCAGGGATGGAGCCATTGAAGCCATTCATCGAGGCCACAAAGTTCTCCAGATTCCCGAGCTCGCCGATGCTCTCCGGCAGCTCTCCGGTGAACAAGTTGCTGCTGAGGAAGAGCTTCTGCAGCTTGGTCAGGGAGCCGAAGAAATCGGGCAGGGTGCCCCCGATCTTGTTGGAGGATAGGAACAGGACGGTGAGGTTGCCGCAGTTGCCGAGGCTCCAGGGGAGCTCGCCAGTGATCTGGTTGCCGTAGAGGCTCAGGTACTGGAGCCCGCAATGCAGCGGGAACTCCGGGACCGGCCCAGAGAGGCCGTTCCTGGCGCTCCACGGGGACGGGCGGAACGCGTGCCGGATCTGGATCTCGCCGAGCGCGCACTTGAGGAGCTGAGGCGCCTCGGCGCCGCCAACGCCGGCGACTACGTTATCGTCGCGGACATGCACGCCAAGGCCAAGAATTGGGCCGCTGCCGCCGCGTTCCGGACAGAGGCGGACGCCTCCCTCGGATGGAGCCCGCACACGCCGCAGCGGTGCCGGTGAGCCACTGAGCCTTGCGGCGTGGGCTCACGTGGGCGGGCGGGCACAGCACAGGGCAGCCACAGCCAGCTACTGCCCCACTGCGACGGACGCTGGCCCTGGTCTCCACCGACGCAAAGACCGGAGACCGAAGCCGACGTGCATGCATGCATGCGTTGGATTTAAGGTTAAATAAATGGTATGGACACCATTTTAAAAATTTATGGATCAAAAAAATATAGTTATAAAGTTGATGGACCTAGATGACACCTCAACGAAAATTAATGGACCCAAAAATACAGTTTTAAAATTGTTAGACCTAGATGACACCCCAACGAAAGTTAATGGACCTCCGATGCATTTTACTCTTTTTAATATACTAAAAATGTTTTAAAAAACAAAAGGATTTACAAAATTGTCAGGTTGGCTGACAACATTAATAAGGTTAGATCCATCACTGTTTGACCAGAAAACGCCTGACCATAGCAGGGAAAGAGGAGGATGATCTGGATGCCAGCTACCTAGCGCAGCCTGGTTGATTGCCTATATGCTCTAGTTTGGTTGCCTATATCCGCTCAGCCCAGCCGATATATGCTCTAATTTGGCTGCCTATATCCACTCAGCCCAGCCGAGATATGACGATGCTTGGTTGCTGCCGTGAGGATATATTCGGCATGTTTGTTTGTTTGTTTTAGTTAGGGTTTATCAGTCAGTCAATAGTGTTTTTCTCTCATAATAAATCAGCATCAGCCGAACTTATCAACCCAGAAACTAACTAGCGAACATGCCGATTATATGAGATAAAATAAATAAACAGTTATCACCATGACATTTATTACATGCAAGTATTTTCTTAAATCAACTTCAAGAGCCTTTCCACATTCTTCCATACTGATAGGAACAGAGATTCACTAATGCTCAGGAGTGGGCGTCCCGACATCTCTTTCGGAGCCTGCGCGCTACCGACCTAACATGCCTACTTCCTCTTTACGTCTCCACATCTCTCTTTCAAAAATATCTCCCACTCTTGTGCTTGTCCATCGCTTGCTGCTGCGTCGTGCGCTCGCTGCTGTCGTCTTCCCCACCGTGCAATTCCCCCATCGCCGCGCCCGCTCCAGCTCGCTGCGCGCCGTGCCCTCGCTGCTACTCGCTGTGCCCCGTCTCCACGCGCGTTGAGGTGCTGTTGACGCCGCCGTTCCCCACCAGAAGGTCGGGCCCGCTGTCGACGCCATGGCCACCGTGACACACGACCTCAGTAAGGAGCTGTTGCGATGAAAGTCCATGTTGCAAGCGTATGTTTCAAGTGTTTCAGACGTTTTAGAGGTATGTTGCAATTGTTTCACATAGATGTTGCAAAAGTAGATCGGGGGATGTTGCACATGTTGCATATGTTGCAAGTGTTTCAGGGCATGCAACAAGTTTAAGTGTTTCAGAGTTTGTTCAAAATGTTTCCTCTGTTCCAGATGTATGTTGGAAGCGTTATAATTTGGATGTTGCATATGTTTCACACATATGTCGCAACAATATGTTACAAATGTTTCTTATAGTCTTATGTTGCAATAAGTGTTTTATGTTGTAAGTTGCAAATGTTTTATCTGGATGTTGCAGATATTGCACACATATGTTGCAAATGTATGTTACAAGTGTTTCATCTGTTTCGTACGTATGTTGCATTCAAGTGTTTTATGTTGCACGTGTTTCATGTTGTTCGTCAGGGGGAGCGAGGAGTGATGGTGGCACGACACGGGCGTCGGGGAATGGGGTGTGGCGAACTGGGGGGCGCGTGCGGGACGGGGCGAACGACCTCGAATTGAGGCGAACAGGGTGGACGACGTGTGCGAGGCGAGTCATTTGGATGCACGGGCACTGCGATGGGGCGGGGTGGGAAAAAAATTAGCGGACGGAGGCAGGCGGTGCGGGCATCCAGACACGTGTGTCCGTCTAGGCGCTAGCACTGCCGATAGATATTTTGGAGAAAATAACCCCTCCAATCGCTTCTTCAATTCGATCTCCAAATATTGTCATCATCTATAGCTAGTTCTTGCTAACTAAACATAGAGAGTGGTGTTAGCTCTACAAAGTGTGTAAAAGATATAGAGAAGCTATTAGAGGATGGAAAGATATATAGAGGGTTTTTTTATTGAAATAGCTCTCTAACAAGGATTTAGAGAGTGAGTTAAAAAGAGATGCTCAAATATATAGCCCATAATTGATCTTATCAATATCATTTAATAATCCGATAAATATGCATTAAAACATCATTATTTGGATAATTGTTGACTTGCGACAAGCCTTATGGAAACAACCACAAGTTCTTATAGTTCATATCAAGCCACACTAATGAGCTCCTTTTGCATCCAGCAAGATAAGCCTATGGTTACTTGTGCATACAACCAAACAACTTGACCTTGTATTCCACATTTTGGCTGAGCTAAATACAAGCAACCAATCGAGCCATATATAAAATTAACGTTAATTGGATGTTTCCATTATAGCATTCCTATTTGCAATATTCAAATAATGTTGCCACAATGATATCATAGGTATTCTATCTATGCCATTACTAACTCATTCGATGAACTTATGATTCATATTCCTTGCCCTCTCTTTCTATCCCTTTTGCCAAGGCACATCACCCATAGGTCTTTAGTTGTGGAAGGCTAGTTGCTCTGGTCTATTATTTTTTGGGGGAGGGGGATTCTTCTCCCTTTGTACTTTTCTTATTTTCTTCTCTCTTAACGAAATGATGCGCAACTCTCTTGCGTGTTCAAGAAAAAAGGCACACCACCACATAGCAGGCCTCGTTGTTGGATGTCAAGGTTTAAATTCTAATGTTTATCCTCTCCCCCATCATCCTGCTGCCCTCCGTCTCCTGGATAGCCCTTCAACATCATATTTCCTCCCTTCCTCCGCCCAATGAGGAAAAGTTATCAGTATTTTTGTCACTAGCAATAAGTATAGGGCGTTGTGCAATAGATGAAACTAGATGGGAGTACATGATATAGAGATTTTATACAGGTTCGAGCCCTCATGAAGTAATACCCTATGTTCTATATTTGTGGTTGTATTGCTTGTGCTCGGTACACGAGATGTGTATGATCAAATACTGATCATGTGGCTCCCTTGATCGATTTTACATATATGTTTCCTAGTCGGCTACAATATTGTCAGGACCACCTTCTTTTCGAGCCTGTGATTAGACTAAGCTGTCTTTCAATGACGAGACTTAGCCTAAACCCCCAACCCATATGGTTGTCCTAGTATATGGTTGTCCTAGTGTGCTACAAATATAACACATAGTTGTCCGACCTTCATCCAGGATCATTGCAAATAGATTACACCATATGATTCACATCACATTTAGAAGGAATATTTAGGTTTACAACACATTGTTCATCACTTAGTCATAACACATCGCACATCTCAGAGGCTAGCGCGGAAATCTTAACATAACATAAAGGCCCCGTTCGGCTTGCTGAAACTTGACTGAATTGGCTGAAAACACTGTTTTGGCTGAATTGTTGTAAGAAAAAAATACTGTTCCGACTGAAAAAATAAACTAAATAGTGCGAATTATAAGGTAAGCCGAACGGGGCCAAAGTTTTAATGCATGTTATGGGTGTGCCACCATCATGGACCTACGCCTCACGGGCGGGTGTCTACCACTCCCGGTCCGCAGAGGACTCTGGCGTGTAGAAAAAAAAACACATAAGTAGAGGCTATCTCATCTGCAAAACTCAACAAGTAGTATCAAATAACAGTTATAGTTTGGGGATACCATCTCTGTAGCAAGAACAGTAGGCAACAGAGCTTCTGGATACAGGAGGAAGACAAGTTCAATTCTGTTCGATCCCCGTCTGCTGCTGATGTTGCCTCGCTTATGTATGTGACACCGAAGCCCAATTAAACCTTGGGGCCCATGTTTTGTGGCCCAATCCATACCCCCTCTGCTGCTACTATAGCCTTACTTTTATATGTGATACCTAAGCCCGATACAACATTCAGCCCATGTTTTGTGGTCCAATCCATATTGAGTATTTTCCTCCGTTTGTATTTACTTGTGAGCAACTTTTTACTATAGTAAATTTAACCATCTATTTTTTCTTCTAAAAAAATCTTAGATACTTCAATGTATATAACACTAATTAAGTATGTTCAATAAAGAATTATATATGTGAAAACTTGATGTATCTAAAAATCTTTTGTAG
Organism: Miscanthus lutarioriparius; assembly: GCA_904845875.1. Lineage (NCBI taxonomy): Eukaryota > Viridiplantae > Streptophyta > Magnoliopsida > Poales > Poaceae > Miscanthus > Miscanthus lutarioriparius. The sequence goes on from CAJGYO010000005.1 coordinate 48,333,894, forward strand.
AAAAAACGTATGGTCAAATTTGCTACAGTAAAAAGTTGCTGACAAATAAACGAAAACGGAGGTAGTACATCAGAACGAGCTCGAGATGGAGCAGATCAATTGATGTAGGCTCGTGATCGGCATGGACTAGTTCCAGTCCATGGTGGCCTCGTCGTCTGGTTGGTTTGGATAGTGGCATGTCAGACTGGGATCTTGGCTATGATCCATGGCTTTGCAGTGTGGTTACTGAGGATAGCTATTTCATTTTACACTAGATTAGTGCCCATGTGTTGCACGGGATGTAACATCCCTATAAATTATATATGTTATTAATAGCTTGTTACACACATTTTTAATAGTTTAGAAAATTACCTCAACATACAAAATATTATCAGTTGATTTTTTTTTTTATAATTTAGGAATTTGGAACTTCAGAGAATGCAGCCATGGCAAAGTGAACTTGCAAGCAGACATCCATACTCCTTGTTGATGGGAAATAGGCAACCAAAAAAATCATTTTGTTTCATGTCTCGTAGAAAAAAAAATTCGGATCCAAACTCAGAATACTTGGCTGTGACCGGGTTAAGCCTTCTTTGGTGTAGCGTTGCTGATTTGTTTTAGTTTTGTTATTAGGACCCTGGTCCGTGACTTATATAATTACTTATAATTATATTCAGTTCAATATCAATACTTTTAATCTCAGCCGTAGATCACGAGATGGATGCCTCAGTTTTGCTGCTGGTGTGAGACACGTATACGTGTATTCCTACAATATAAATATAATGAATTTATTTATGAGATTATTTTTCGAAAGGAAAATGGTCATATAGCGCGTATGACGTCATGATGACATCAAGCAAAGGAACACGGGGGCAAAACAGAGCACAGCACGCGGCCGGCGTTCAGGGTTCGTGGCCGCGGCTGCGCAGTCGCGGACGTGGGGAGCCTGTGACAGCACGAACAGAGCAAGGCAGAGCACGGCGGCCGGCAGCAGGGCGCTCGGTTTGAGAGGGGCAGCGCCGCGTCCGTGGTCAGGCGAGCTGGGCAGGCGCGGCCTCGCCGGAGCTCGCAGGCGCGGCGGCGGGCAGGCGCGGCCTCGACGGAGCTTGCAGGCGCGGCGGCCTTCTGTGAGTTGGTGCTGTGTCCTGAACGCGCCGGCCCTGCTCACGCACGCCTTATCCGCGCTGACCGCGCCCGTGTCCGCGACGGCTGCCCCATGACCGCGGCGGCCTTCCCCGTGTCCACAACGGCCAGCCCCGAGGCCACGGCGCCCGCCCCCATGGTCGCGTCGGACGCCTGCGATGCCGCCTCGTGGTCGCGCCGGCCGGCACAGTGGCCGCGCCGCCCGCCTCGATCTTGGGTTACGGGGAGGCCGGGAGGGGTCACTCGTAGGTAGAGGTGGGACTTGGGCCGGGTCGGGGCGGCACGGCAGCCCTCTCGTGCTCTGTGCCGCTTTGGGTCGTGCTCTCTAGACACCGGAGGCATGTCGGGCTGTGCCGATAGCACGGAAAATCTTTTCTTCGGCCCAACCACATTCCGTGGCACGCCGGCATTCCTTCGGGTCGTGCTGGCCCAAGCACGACCCTCAAAATGTATCTGTTAGTTTTCTTTTTTTCACTCGTAATAGAAAGTATATATATTTTATGTGTACTATTTTAATGAAAATTTTAATGATTTTCATAATTTATTCAAGAATTAGACGAGAGATAGTATAATAAATGTTAGAAAATTGCATTGTATAGTCGTAGAAGTGTCTACGTGCTGTTTTCATGTCGTGCAGGCTCACAATCCAAAATGCGGGCCGGGCCATGTAGCCCTCCGTGCTGAGATCCTAGACACGTCACGGCCCTCGTGTTCGTATCGTGCCGACACGGTCCAAAATATTTCGTGTCATGCCGTAATTCGGGTCGTGCCTAAAGACCATGCCATGACCCGAACTCAAATGACAAGGTCCAAATCCAGCTCTACCCGTAGGAGCGCGACTCGGGAGGATGAACAGCCGCGACTCCCAGTGATGCGAACGTGGCCATATCTTGCGAGCTGGCCGGGGCAGACGTGGGCAGGGCGTGAAGTCCGTAACGTGGCCGAGCGGAGTACGTAGGTCGCTAGTTAAACTCAGGAGATTACGAGCGGGGCAGCAGACGATAATCATAGAATTTTTTTAGGTGTAGATAGAATCAATGTCTCATGATCGGGAGAGTCAAAATTTAAACGAAGATGCCACAGTGCCTTAACTTAAAATTACTTTGGGGCGTGTTTGGTTCACTGTTGAGGGCAGCCTGGCCCGTATCTACCAGCCAGGCCCTGGCTAGCCAGGCCGAATCCATGCAGGCAGCCTGTGTTTGGTTGGTTGGTGCCAACGATTCTGGCTAGCGTGAGCAGTTGTTTGGTTACAAGTTGGAGCCAAGCTGAATGAATACGAGATGCAACTTTGTTTGTTTGGTTGGTTGCACTAGTTAAAGGTTTGAATACCTCTTACATGAAATGATGAGGATACCACCCATCCCTCACCATCTCTGAGTTAAATCACATTTCACACCATCTTAACAACTAATGAAACTAACACAAGGATTACAAGAGACTAGATTAATATAACTAAATCTTTTGATTTTGCTGAGCAACCATCATGGATCTTTATGGTATTATTGTCATCCATTTTCAGCTGCTCTCTGCTCTTTGTGCCATTGAAGGCAGCTGTTGCTTCTTCTTCAGTTTTATACTTCTTGTATTATGTATAGAGCTCTTGGAAACCCATTCACATGTTCATGGCATTCCTCCCAACTTGAAAAAATTCCAATGCGTCGGCCATGAGTCACAACATACCACGCCATGGTTATATCCCAACTTCAAAGAAAATAACAGTAATAATTAGTACATGATCAGTTCAGAAAAAGATGCAAAAAATGTATACAAACATATCATTTCAGTTTGGTTGATGTGCTCAGAATTATAGAAATTTTGACATCACAGGCAATGATCAGTAGCCTATAATTTAAAGGTCCATATGTTTCTCATCACAGGCAATGACCACTAGCTCAGAATTATAGAAATTTGGATATCACAAGCAAAGGTACAAGTACTATCCATTAGATAAATCACAGGCAATGCCCAGCCAAGCAAGGCAAGGAAACACACATCAAGCATAACAGGTAGTGAAATCACAGGAATTGCCCAGCACATCTGAAGGAAACAAAGATTATACATAAGAGGGAGTGAAATCACGTCCAATGTTCAGCTGCAGCAATGGTCAATTGTTCACAGCTTACAGTTACTCCCAGTTGCCACCTATATGACTGATCCACCAGTACACCAACCCAAGCACCAGTATGTGCCACCCATAATCTACTATTACTTAGGAGAAGCAGAGGTCAGGATGGCTTCTATTGTCACCAGGGCCAAATGTTTAAATCATCTGCACAAAATAGTCAGCCACTGCACAAAAGGAGGAGCAGCAGGGTTGCAGCTTCACTCCTCAAAAGAATGATCAGTCAATGGTGAGGATGGAAAATCTACATGTAGTGCTTCCCAAGCCAAGTCCTAAGCCAAAGGACATGGTGAGAGTCACTCATGTTCACAAATGCATCACCCTGAGGCTTGTTGTCGAGCAGATGGGAGTATGCCACGATCAAGGCCTCTTCAGGGAACCCGGGCATGTACATCACTGCCCCATACAGGTCTAGATGTATGATCTCCACCTTTGTCTCGCGAATTGCAGATGCCACATCTTTCACTGCATCTGTCATATTGTTGAAGACAGCAGTGTCTTCTTCAGTGAACACAGATCTCTTCCTCTTGTTGCTAGGACCAGAGCCACTACTCCCATCTTTGGCTTCCTTACTAACATCTCCAAACATCTTGGCTACATTAGCGATGTCCTTTGCAAAGTCACTCTTGTAGCTGCTATCAGCAAAGTCAGATGGACTTTCCAGTGCCTTATTAGAACCCATAGCATACTTCCCTATGGCCTGCCCATTGCCAAATATGGTTTCCATCTCTTGGTAGTTCTCAATTGACTTGTTTAAGTATTCAGCATCCTTAGGATGGGCCTAAGGTAAATGTTGTGGTCAGGTTAGTAAGACAAAGGAGAAGAACCATAGGTGAGAAAAAGAAGTAAAGCAAAGACACACATGGACCTGGATGTGCCCCTTGTAGTGCTCATCCTCAAGAGTAATCATGTGAACCTCTGAAAGGTCCTAATATGACTAGAGGGGGATGAATAGCCTATTTAAAAATTCTACAAGGCACTAGAGCAATTGATTAGTACAATAAATGGCGTAATATAATTTTGCTCTAGCTCTACAAGGGTTGCAAGCCACCTATCCCAACAATTCTAGTTACTATGATCACTAGGCACACACAAGAGCTAAGTCACTACTCACTAAGCTAGTGTGCTATCAAAGACTAACTAAAGAGCCACACTAACCAAACTAACAAGCTCTTAAAGGCTAGCTACACTAAAGAGCTTGACAACTAGTTTGCAAGAATATAAAGGAGTGAGTAAGGTGATTATACCGCCGTGCCGAGGAATGAACCAATCACAATATGATGACAACCAATCATCGGGAGAAATCCAATCACAAGAATGACACACGATTTTTCTCTTGAGGTTCACATGCTTACCGGCACGCTAGTCCCCGTTGTGTCGACCAACACTTGGTGGTTCGATGGCTAAGAGGTGTTGCACGAACCTCGTCCAACAAATGGACACAGCAAGAACCTACCCACAAGTGAGGTAGCTCAATGACACACGTAATCTAATAGAGTACCTTTTGGCTCTTCGCCGGGAGAAGGTCAGGAACCCGCACAAGCAACCGATCGAGGCCGGAGACAATCACCAACTCTGCTCAATGATCTTCCAATCGTCGGGCCGTCAAGGTGTCGGCAAACACCAAGAGTAACAAGCTCACAACCAGCCCAAATCACCCAACTAATGCCACAAGATGATTCAACTCAATGCAATGCACTAGAGGCTCACCAATCTCACTCAAATGATGAAATTAAGTGTACAAGTGAGTGGATTGTGTTTGCTCAGCTCCCAAAGGGTGTGCACAAGTGTATGAAGTGCCAAGAGAGTGGCCAAGGCCGACCACACCCTCTATTTATAGACACACAAGCAAATAGAGCCGTTACCCCTTTGGAGCTGCTATCTGCGAGGTCACCGGACAGGGCGGTGTCTGGCACCGGACACGGCGGTGACCTCCCCAACGGTTGAATTCCAATGGCTACAAACTAGCCGTTGGGGCACCGGACAGGGTGGCAGTGACCACCCAGCTGTGCCCCGAGAAACCATGTCTCTAAAAAATTAGGGCGGTGCACGGCCGCACCCATGACGATGACCATGGTGGTGCCCCCTTTGCTAGCGCTGCTCTTGGGTGTATTAGGGCGGTGACACCGAACAAGTGCAATGGTGCCCGTGGCGGTGCACCGCCGTGCACCTGGCGGTGTACACCGGACACACCGGCCCCCGCTCTCTCTGCTGCTTCTCGGTCGGGTCCAGGTGGGCGCCGCCCTAGGGGCGGTGGTGCCCCCTTAGGGCAGCCCCCAAACACCTCCCTCTCGGTCTCTCCAGTCGGTCACCGCCACAGGGGTGGTGGTGCACCGGACAAGGGGTGACGGTACCACCCAGACACCACCACTAGCACACTAAGTTGTAAACTTTGTCACGTTTCAAACCACGACAACTCGAGCTACTCCCCGCAAGCGATGCTAACTCTCAAAGTGTTTTCTCAAAACATGTTAGAGCCAAGTTAGCATTTCTCAAAAACATTTTCAATGAATATTTTCGCTTGCTCTTTGGAATGCACTAGGCCTAAATGCAATGCATGAAGTCCAACACCTAGTGGCACTAGATGACCAAATTGTCTAATTGAGAACCCCTCTTAATAGTATGACCATCTATCCTAAATGTGATCACACTCCCTATAGTGTCTTGATCATGGAAACAAAACCCCTATTTATACCTTTGCCTTGATCTCCATAGGGTTTTGTTTTTCTCTTTCTTCTTTTCCAAGTTGAGCACTCGATCATCATCTCATGTGACCATCTTCATCATTTCATGTGAGCATCACCATCACTTGAGTGCCACCATGCTCCACACTTGGATGTACCAACCTATCTCATATCACATCTCATGACAAAGGTTAGTACATACGTTTCATTAATTATCCAAAACCAAGCTAGGGCTTTCAATCTCCCCCCTTTTTGGTAAATGATGACAACCTTTCACAAAGATATTCAATAAAAACTTTTTTGGATTCATGTTGCTTGCCCAAGCATTTTACCATGTGTAAAGAATATGGACAAGTTTCATAAACCCAAAATAGTAGCATTAGCTCCCCCTACATATGTGCTAAGAGTTTGGATTTGAAAGCTTACACATATGCATGGATTAGGAAGTGTAGGAGAGTAATGTCTACCAAATTATGTTAAGGTGTAAAGAATGGACCTTTAAAGCGTGATACCAATCGGAGTTGCCATTTGAACACCATCCTTAGCACCATGGTTAGTTAGATAGCACTTGCAAAGCACAAACACTAGATACCTCATGAGATCAACATTATAAGCAAGGCTCTAGTACTACTTGTAAAATATGCAGGCACATATAACTATCATCCTATGCATGCTAGTTTTTCATTTCATTAATCATTTTCTTTAATCTAGCATACACCACACAAGCATGGATATGGAATTTTAAAACTTGTGTCATACAAGCAAACATATATAATGCACATACAAATGCAACATACAAGTTTATGAGCTTGCTCCCCCTACTTATGTGCTTCAAATTTTAATTGATCCCCTTACTTTGGCATTTTATTTGTTTGCTCCCGCTATCTTACTATCTTTGTGAAACTCTCTCCCCCTTTGTCAACAATTAGCACAAAAGGTGAGCTCAAATTTTAGATAGGTTGGGGTGAAACCATGTGAAGTGAGGATCATTTTCCCAATTTGGTTCAATCTAGATCACTTGCAAAAGATATTTAACTCGGTTTGATCCAAGGACAAGCTTCTTCACACCTCCAAATAAGGGTTATCTTGTACCATATTGAGTTAAACACTTATAGCTCATTTTCTAGATCAAACACTAGGTTTATAAGCCTACAAATATGTCATATGCTACCACTAGATCATTTCAAGCATAGAGGCTATAGTGGTACCATACAAGCATCAAATTAATTTGATTTTCATGAATGAGCCTAATACATGTGAGGAATGACTAAATGCACTAAACAAGTCCTTAGCAATGGATGAATGACATGTCAATCAATTTTACCTTTCTTTGCTCGAAGGAGAGGCATGTCACATATATGAGGGTGCATCAACACATATTTGAGAAGTCAAGTATGTTCAATTCATTCTTTAGCTTGCAAAACCTCTTCTCATCAAGTGGCTTGGTGAATATATCGGCAAGTTGATCATCGGTGCCCACACTCTCAATGCAAATGTCCCCTTTTTATTGGTGATCTCTTATGAAATGATGGCGGACATCAATGTGCTTTGTCCATGAATGTTGAACCTGGTTGTTGGTGAGCTTCACGGCACTCTTATTGTCACATAGCAATGGCACTTGTTTGAATTTGATTCCAAAATCACTCAAAGTAGCCTTCATCCAAAGTAATTGAGCACAACAACTACCGACTGAAATGTACTCTGCTTCGGCGGTTGAAAGTGCTATACTATTTTATTCTTTGATGACCAAGACACAAGTGATCTTCTCAATAGTAGACATGTGCCTGATGTGCTCTTTCTCTCAACTTTGCATCCCACATAATCAGAGTCCGAAAATCCAATCAACTCAAATCTTGCTCCTTTGGGATACCATAACCAACATTTTGTTTATGCTTCAAGTACCTCAATATTCTCTTGGTGACCTTCAAATGACTTTCTCTTGGCAAGATATAAAATCTAGCATACATGCATACACTAAACATCACATCTGGCCTTGATGCGGTCACATAGAGTAGGCTTCCAATCATAGACCGATACATATTTTGATCCACCATGTTGCCACTAGCATCACTATTCAAGTTTTCATTTGTCCCCATTGATGTACTAATAGCTTTAGCATCATCCATTCCAAACTTCTTGAGCATGTCTTTGATGTACTTGCCTTGACTCACAAATGTGCCATTTTTCATTTACTTGATTTGAAGACCAAGGAAGTAACTAAGCTCTCCAATCATAGACATTTCAAACTCACTTGCCATCATCATTCCAAACTGTTCACAAAAATCTTAATTGGTTGATCCAAATATGATATCATCAACATAGATTTACATCACAAATAAGTACTTGCCAATCTTCTTGGTGAAGAGAGTGGTGTCAACCTTACCCATAATGAATCCCTTAGAGAGTAGGAAATCCCTCAATCTCTCATACCATGCTCTTGGTGCTTGCTTCAAGCCATACAAAGCCTTTCTCAACTTGTAGATATGGTTGGGTTTCTTCTCATCTTCAAAATCGGGAGGTTGCTCAACATAGACAAGCTCGTTGATGTACCCATTAAGAAATGCACTCTTCACATTCATTTGGTACAACTTAATATTGTGGGCACAAACATAGGCTAACAAGATCCTAATTACTTCCAATCTTGCAACCGGGGTGTTGGTATATATTAACGCACATAGAATAATTTCCACGCGCATGGATATTATACCGATGTAGCACTTCACCGGGAGTATCCTAGTTTTATGTCGAACTCAAGGAAATGTGTGTGAAAATAACTAAATCTAACTTAACCCAACTTTACAATCAAGGCTAGATAACAGGAGTATAAAGGAGATCACAAAGGTCTTCTAGTTCTAACCTTGGTAAGCTATGTCTTCTATTGTTCAATTATGGGGATATTATTAAAGAAAACATAGGTAGAGTATGTTTCCTATAGTAACAAGGTCCTGCTAGGCCTACCAATAGGAGGTGGACTACAAAGGATTCAACGAGGCTATAAGAGTCACCCTCACGAGCTACCACCGATCCGGAAAGTAGGGTACATCCACGAAAAACCGAGTCTAAGCACCATGCTTACACTATGAATACTACTTTAACCCAGGAGCTACAAGGATTAAAGTACTCAAAAGAGTCATAAACCTGAAGAACAATATGAACAAGATGCTTACTTGAATTAGAAGTTGATTACTAGAGAAATCTCAGAAGCAAGCTCAAGAAGAACTTGATTCCGTCAGGGTACAAGCCGTAGAGAGAGCACCGATAGGCTGACACTTTCTCCAAACTCTTTCCTCACACTCTATCTCTCTATTTCTAATTCAAGACTAGATCCTATTAAGGACTAATCTTCTCTTGATTACTAGTTCTGATCCTTGTGGAAATAGGAATTAGGGTTTCTGGCCCTCAGGATCTCAGGATCAAATGCCTCATGCTCTAGAGAAGGGGGGTATAGGCAGGTATATATAGGGGCCTTCAAGCATCATGGACCCTCGGATCAAACCGACTTAAAAGGATGGCGTATATGCAAACCCTAAGGCGGTGGAGAACCGACGTAGCGAGGAGAGGTTGTCAAGTGGGGCCCACAGGCTGACCGGCCTGCAGGTGGGGCCGGCCAGCCCCACATGTTAGAGTCACGTGGGCTGCTTTGGTGATTTGTCTTCTGAAGTCTTCTAGAGTCTTCCCACATAGGTACTATCGTGGATTAATGTGATTTCCCTTGACAAATAGGTCCTCCGTGGTGGTTTTCTGATTAAATCCTGCTAGAAACATAGATTCACCAAAACTCATGGAAATTGTTAGTTAAAACCCCTAAGTCTATGTTGGTGATCTATTTTAGTCATTTATGCAAGTATATTGACGGTTTGTGATGAATGTTAACTGCCGTCAACAAACTCCCCCACACTTAGGCTTTAACTCGTCCTCGATAAAAGGATGGATTACTTAAGACATAACCTTGGGACAAGATGTCAGCATAAAACTATTGCTAGTCATGCATGCTCTGCAGGATTCAAAGTGTCTACGATGAAACTTTGGGCGGTTGAAGAACGGAACAACTTGAAACAGATCACTATCTTCCTTCAATCAAGTCAATTGGAGAATCATTTTAAGATTTTTGAAAACAAAACATAGCTTACCTTCTCCTTTTGTGGTACTCTTAAATCACTCCGTATATGTGGTATTTTTGGATCCTTACCAAGGCATTGATGTTTTTGCCTTCTTCTTACCTACTTTTAAAAAGCTTATGTGGAGCTCAGGTAGGGATAAATATGAAAACATACTTGTATTGCATATATTGTAAAGTGAAAATAAGGATCCAAGGAGAAAAATGTCATACTCTTAGATCAAGATGTGCATGTGCACGGATGTATATGGTGGCTAACCTAATTCTACTATGCTCCTTGAAACATATCTCTCTTGTTTGAAACTTTGACAACACTTTTGCAAGAAGTCATGGGCTATCTTATTCATCTCTTTTTTATGGCGGCATCTGAGTACCCATTGTTTTAGATATCTCAGACACTTGTTCATTTTTTTCTTCAAGACTTTTTCTTTCTTTCATGAATAACTTTTCCATAGCCCATGCCTCTTTTCTGTAATTGAAACTTTTTTAAGAGAGACATTTAAAAGAACTTGGAGCATTCATCCTATCGAACTTATTTTTGTGTCTATTCCCGGTATAGGAGTAGAATATTTTTGGATGGATGGAAAATATGTTTGTGCATACCCTCAGTGTAAGAGTAGCAGATATATGTGGAGTGTACGTGATCTTGATCTTGGGAGATCAATTTCTCAACAAGGGTCACCAGGTTTGACCAAACTCAATGCAGTAGCAAGTAGTATATGTAGAAGGTTTTCCTAGTCTATCATATCATGTATTGCTCTGGTAGGACTTGGCTTACCACAAAGGAGAAGTGTAATTATTCTTTTTAACTTTTTGAAATAAAATTCTCCAATGACGAGACATCAAGAATCAAGTTCTCATTATTCTACTATATCTCATTCCACAACAACTTAAGTAATATGGGGTCCCTAATAATAAGTTCCCAACAGTAGCAAGACTTCGAGGAAAAGTATTATGTGAGTCTATGCTTAAACCATGACTGAAATAATCTTTCCTTAGGTTTTAAAGTTGTTTTTCATAGGATTTTCAATTCGGTTCAAAATGAAAAGCGAAACATGTGAAAATAGATCATATAGGACGCAAACCTGACTGTGGGCGAGGCACGAGGTGAGGTGAAGCTAGGCTAGGCCGTCCGGCCCATGTAGGAGGCCGGGTGGCCCACTCTCAAGCCCATTTCGGTCCAACTTTAGCTAGCGTGGTTCTTGTTCCGTTGCTTTCCGAATTTCATGATTTTCGTGATCGGACCTTGTTTTGTTGTTGCGATGTGCTTCCCCCACACTTGTTTCTTGTTTACCTTTATGCACAACATGTGGAGAAAAACACATATACAAAAGAATAGAGAGTAGGTAGTAATAACAAAATTTATTGCGGGGCACTTTATTACACAAACCAATCTAAACACAAACTTTCAACTAGCTAGCACAAACTTCAATAACTCTAACTTCTGAGCTAAGAAAATGATCTAAACATTGACCTAATTGTGCCCTATCGATCCACAACCTAACGCTTAACTTTCATACTTCTCTTTGTTGACAACATAACGACTTAAGGTCACAAGCTCATATTCTAGGTTCTTGCGATAAACGTGCTCCTTATCTATCCTAAAATGTAGAGCGTGGGTATAGTCGGTAAGGGTTTTGATATTGTCTTGCAGCGTAGCAACGATCGGGCGTTGGTGCTTCTCATCATTCTCTGGGATAGAGGGTGGCACCCTCTTCTTCTTCTCCTTTGGTGGCATGACCTTGACTTGTTTAGGAGCATCGTGAACACCATCTATGGTTAAGCGAGGCGTGACCGACTTGTATTTGGAGCATGTGACGTCTCCAAACTTGTTGGTCTTTACCCCGGTCAACACCTCATTTGCCCTTGGAGGAAGAAGGTTGATCTCCTTTAGGACCTTGATCTTCGGCGCCTTCGGCTGGCGTGGCTTGTCTTGAAGAAGTAGATGCGGTGGTGGAGGGATCACCGGATGATGGATGGCTTGGGTGAAGTAGGATTGGTTGGAAGGAACAGGAGCTACTTCTCGTGGCGGGATGATGCTTAGCGGTATGGGTTCATCAACTCCATAAGGGACGATCTCTCTACCGGCCATTGGAACTTAAGAGGAGAGCTTTGGTGCTGCTGGAGATGGAAGGCTTTGATGGAATGGCTATGGAGGCAGGCAGGGGCTCATTTATATAGGGGGGGAAACTTGTAGTAGGGGTCAAGATCTTATCCTTTAGGGTTTCGTAATGAAGGAAAAATGAATGCGGCGGAAAACTATAGGATAGCAGAGGGGAAGGTTCTAGAATACATGAGAGAATTGATCAGAGGTGAGGGGACAGACAGGTGGGCCGGCTAGCCAAGAGGTGCGGCTGGCTGGCCCCACATGTCATCTCCTTGTGGGAGTTTTTCTCACGGTGGTTTCTAATGCCTAACTAATTCTGAAAAGGATATTCTCGCGTTACGAAACATAAAGAGGAAGGGCAGAGGTGTAATTCTATGGTAAAATAATAAAATCTACCTTATCCAAATCCTCAGGTGGTTTTTTCAGGTTCTAGAAAGATCTTAAGATGATGACCATTTACCTTGAATAACGTAACTTTGTCATTTTGAAGTGTTACCGCTCCATGTGACGAGGTGCTTACAACCTTGAATGGTCCTTCCCATTTACTTCGAAGTTTTCCATGCCCAAATAATTTAACCCTGGAATTAAAAAGTAATACCTTATCTCCCGGGACAAACTCCTTTTTATTGATCCTCTTATCATGCCATCTCTTTGTTCTCTCCTTGTATATATTGGTGTTGTGATATGCTTTTTCACGCCATTCATCGAGCTTAGAGAGTTGCATCTTCCTCTTGGTTCCTACAACTTCAAAGTCCATGTTCCATCGCTTGATGGCCTAGTGAACCTTGAATTCTTGCTCAACAGGTGGATGACAGGTCTTTCCATAGATGAGTTGATGTGGTGACATCCTAAGTGGTGTTTTATAGGCTGTTCTGTAAGCCCATAGTGCATCAGGTAGTCTATCCTTCCATACAATCCCCATCTCATTGGCCGTCTTTTGCAGAATATTCTTGATTTGTTTGTTTGATGTTTCTACTTGGCCACTTGTCTGAGGGTGATATGGAGTAGCGACATTGTGATGGATCCCATGTCTTAACAAGTACTTGTGAAAGTTCTTGTTAGTGAAGTGAGTGCCCCCATCACTAATCATCATTCTTGGAACTCCGAATCTTGGAAATATTGTCTCTTCAAACATCTTCTTGGAGTTCTTTGCATCAGCAGCTTTACATGGCATGGCTTTAACCCACTTGGAGACATAGTCAACTACCACCAAGATGTATTCACAGTTCTTTGATTTTGGAAATGATCCCATGTAGTCAATTCCCCAGACATCGAAAAGCTCAATCTAGAGGTTGTTGGTGAGTGGCATGGCATCTCTTGAATTGATGTTTCTGTGCCTCTAACACCATCTACGCCTCCGGACGAAGTCCTTGGTGTCTTCATACATGGTTGGCCAAAAGAATCCACTTTGCTAGATCTTCAAATGAGTGTGGAATGCACCATAATGCCCTTCATATGGTGATGAGTGGCATCATTCTATGATCTTGATGCCTTCTTCTGCTGGTACACACCTTTTGAGTAGGCCAGCAGAACAGACTCTAAAGAGGTACGGCTCATCCCATATGTGGAGACAACTTTCATAGATGAGTTTCCTTTTGTTCTCCCCTGGCGGTACATATCCTGCAACCATAAAATTAACAACATTCGAATACCAGGGGTCGGATTTTGTGATCTTGAAGAGCATGTCGTCCCGAAGCGAATCGTTGATGGGCAATTCCTGTGGATTTTCAAACTGCATTCTGGACAAGTGATCGACAACAGAATTTTTTACTCCCTTTTTATCTTTTATTTCTAAGTCAAATTCTTGGAGTAACAAAATCTATCTTATAAGTCTAGGTTTAGCATATTTCTTAGTGATCAAGTATTTTAAAGCAGCATGATCAGTGTAAATAATCACCTTAGCTCCTACTAAGTAAGATATAAACTTATCAATAGCAAAAATAACAGCTAGGAGTTCTTTTTCAGTTGTTGCATAATTAAGTTGAGGTCCTGTCAGAGTTTTGCTAGCTTAAGCAATGGCATGATGCTTCTTATCTTTTGTTTATCCCAAAACTGCCCCCACAGCATAATCACTTGCATCACACATAATTTCAAAAGGTAGCGACCAATCAGAGGCTTGAATGATTGGTGCAGAGATGAGTGCTTTCTTAAGAATTTCAAAAGATTTTAAACATACATCATCAAATTCAAAGGGAACATCCTTGGCCAAAAAGATTTGTGAGTGGTCTAGCAATATGTGAAAATCTTTTTATAAAGCGGCGGTAAAACCCCGTATGACCAAGAAAACTGCGGATCCCTCTGATATTTGTGGGAGGTGATAATTGTTCAATTACTTCAATTTTAGCTCTATCTACCTCTATCCCTCATTTGGACACCAAGTGTCCAAGCACTATGCCTTCTCTTACCATGAAATGACATTTTTCCCAATTAAGGACTAAGTGCTTATCTTCACATCTTTGCAAAACCTTGTCTAAATTTTCAAGACAACCATCAAAAGTTTTTCCATAAATAGAAAAATCATCCATGAAAACTTACATGATTTCTTCAATCATATCAGAAAATATAGATATCATGCATCTTTGGAAACAAGCTGGAGCATTACATAGTCCAAAAGACATTCTACGATAAGCATAAGTTCCATATGGACATGTAAAGGTTGTTTTGCTTTGGTAATCTAGATGGATCGGAATCTGGCGATAACCTAAATATCCATCAAGAAAACAGACGAAAGAGTGATTTGCCAGTTGCTCCAACATTTCATCAATGAAGGGCAACGGAAAATGATCTTTCTTTGTTGCCTTGTTAAGTTTTTGGTAATCAATACACATCCGCCATCCAGGGATAGTTCTTTGGGGGATAAATTTATTCTTTTCATTTTTAACAACAGTCATGCCTTCCTTTTTAGGCACAACCTGAACTGGGCTTACCCACTCACTGTACGGAATGGGGTAAATGATCCCGACATGCAGGAGTTTCAAAACTTCTTTCTTAACAACCTCTCTCATCGCATTGTTAAGCCTACGCTATGGCTCCCTAGAAGGTGTAGAATCAGAATCTATAGGGATGTGATGGGTGCAAAGAGCAGGGCTAATTCCCTTAAGGTCTTAGAGTGAGTAGCCAAAAGCAGAGCGATGCTTTTCTAAGACAGTTATCAAGCCTAGGGATTCTTCCTAAGAGAGTTTGTCAGTTATGATCATAGGAGAATCCTGATCATTATTGAGAAAAGCATATCTAAGACCAGAAGGCAGGGGTTTAAGCTCAATGGCGGGCTTAGGTGGTTCCAGCAATTCATCTAAGGGTTTAGGCTCTGTAGGATTTTTGTCTTCTTCTTCAATGAAGAACTGGGCATCATCTTCAAGGTTGGGTTTGATCAAGTCTTCAAGAGATGCTACCTTAACCTATTCCATTAGGTCTTGCTCGAGAATTAGCTCAGTCTCAGTATTTAGAGAATGAGTAATGGGTATAGAAAGTTTAAAGTTTTTCCCAAGACATATTTTGAATTTCCCTATTTATCCTTCTTGAATAAGTCTTTCAATTGGTTGTCCTATCAACAGGTCGAACTCTATGATATCAAAGATATAAAAGCTCAAATGCGCCACGGTTCCTTTTACCTGGATAGGGAGGACATGCAAAATTCCCGAACTTGGGAGAATGTGTCCTGAAAGACTTTTCAATAACTTTGTTGTTGGGGTTAGTATCATGTCTTTTAATAAATCATGAGCAAAAGATGTAGACATGATGTTAACACCCACAACTAGATTATATAGAGCATCGAAAGGAGCTTTGTTAATTTGGCAACGAATGGAATAGAAGGTGAATCTAGACAAATCACATTAGAGGAAAACTCTGATTCTTCTAACCATTCATTGCTTATAATAGACACTAGCTCTTTGGTAGTCTTTTTAAGGAAAGCTTCCTCAGAAGGGTCAAGAATTTCTTCATGGGATGATGATTTTCTAGGCTTCTGGGGTCTCCTCATGGTATGATATTTCGAGGTATCTCCGTATTCATCAAAAAGTTCATCCTTGAATTCAAGCATAAAATCTAAAATTGGAGTTTCCTCCTTTTCCTATGGTTCGAGATTTGGAACAACTGAAGTTGGTGATGGGTTAGGCAAAAGTTCTGGTTTAGCTATCTGGGGTTCGTCCTCTAATGGCTTCTTTTCTACTTCTTTAGGGGTGTCCTCTAGGATCTTAGTAAGAATGCTTCTCCCTGAATTAGCGGAGAGATGCATGAATGATCCTCCTAAAGCTGTATCAATATACTTCAAGGTTTTCCTATCAAGACCCATATGAAAGTGTAGAAGAAGAATGGGTCTTGAATGGCAAGGTCAGAGCCAATATTTATAAGAGCATTAAAATGATCCCATGCCATGCCTAGAGATTCTTTTTCTTCTTGTTTAAAAGTTAGAACCTCCATACGAAGGCTGACTACTCTAGAGATAGGAAAGAATTGCAAGCAAAAGTTAGAACACAAGGCTTCCCAATCTCCTTGTCTACTCCCTATGGTTTGCTTGTACCAACGTTTAGCTCTTCCCTTCAGTGAGAAAGGAAAAAACTTTCATCGTAAGGTTTCATCTGACATGCCCACAAAGGATTGATCCCGGACCATGTTCGCCCAAAAAGGATTGATCTCGGACCATGTTGAATAAACACGGGCGCAGCTCATAGCCAGGTGTAAGAATAGGCTTTGAGGATTCTAGTGGCTCCAAGCGTGCACTCATATGTGCAGTGTATTGATGGATAGGGGTGGATGCTAGATCCATGGTAAAATAAGAATAAAAGATAAAAAGAATAATGATACAAGGTTAAGCTAGGTTCAAAGTTAACTCAGCAACCGTCTCCCTGGCAACGGCGCCAGAAATGCTTGTTGGTATATATTAATGCACACAGAATAATCCGCAAGCGCATGGATATTATACCGATGTAGCACTTTACCAGGAGTATCCCAGTTTTATATCGAACTCAAGAAAACGTGTGTGAGAATAACTAAATCTAACTTAACCCAACTTCACAATTAAGACTAGATAACAGGAGTATAAAGGAGATCACAAAGGTCTTCTAGTTCTAACCTCAGTAAGGTATGTCTTTTATTGTTTAATTCTGGGGATATTACTAAAGAAAACACAGGCAAAGTATGTTTCCAATAGTAATAGGGTCTTGCTAGGCCTACCAATGGGAGGTGGACTATAAAGGATTCAATGAGGCTATAAGAGTCACCCTCGTGAGCTACCACCGATCCAGAAAGTAGGGTACATCCACAAGTAACCGAGTCTAAGCACCATGCTTACACTATGAATACTACTTTAACCCAGGAGCTATAAAGTATAAAGTACTCAAAATAGTTGCAAACCTAAAGAACAATATGAACAAGATGCTTACTTGAATTAGAAGTTGATTACTAGAGAAATTTCAGAAGCAAGCTCAAGAAGAACTTGATTCCGCCATGGTACAAGCCATAGAGGGAGCACCAACAGGCCAACACTTCCTCCAAACTCTTCCCTCACACTCTATCTCTCTATTTCTAATATAAGACTAGATCCTATTGAGGACTAATCTTCTCTTGATTTCTAGCTCTGATCCTGGTGGAAATAAGAATTAGGGTTTCTGGCCCTCAGGCTCTCAAGATCAACTGCCTCATGCTCTGGAGAAGGGGGGTGCAGGCAGGAATATATAGGGGCCTTCAAGCATCCTAGACCCTCGGATCAAACCAACTTAAAAGGATGGCGTAGATGCAAACCCTAAGGCGGTGGAGAACCGACATAGCGAGGAAAGGCTGCTAGGTGGGGCCCATAGGTCAGCCGTCCTGCAGGTGGAGCTAGCCGGCCCCACATGTCAGAGTCACATGGCCTGCTTCGATGATTTGTCTTCTAGACTCTTCCCACGTAGGTACCGTCATAGATTAATGTGATTTCCCTTGACGAATAGGTCCTGCTTGGCGATTTTCTGATTAAAGCCTGCTAGAAACACTGATTCACCAAAACTCATGGAAATTGTTAGTTAAAACCCCTAAGTCTATGTTGGTGATCCATTTTAGTCATTTATGCAAGGTATATTGATGGTTTGGGATGAATGTTAACTACCGTCAACACAGGGCATATGTTTCTCCAAAGTCAAGACCTTCGACTTGAGTGTAGCCTTGAGCCACTAATCTTGCTATGATCCTTACAACTATCCCATCTTGATCTTGCTTATTTCAAAAGATCTACTTTGTTTCAATCACATTATGATCCTTAGGCCTCTCAACTAATTTCCATACTTGATTTCTTGTGAAGGTGTTTAGCTCTTCATGCATAGCATTCACCCAATCAACATCCAACAAAGCTTCATCTATCTTTTTTGGTTCAATGGATGACACAAATAAGAAATGTTCACAAAATGATGCCAATCTTGATATTGTTTGCACACCTCTTGAGATATCACCAATTATAGAGTCCAAAGGATGATCTCTTGCAATATTGATTGGTTGGAGCACTTGAACTTGATTGCTTGCACTTGATTGCTCATTTGGTTGAGATGATGAACTGACCACTTGTTGTTGATCTTGCACTTTATCATCACTTGTACTAGCTTGATCTTGATTATGAGAACCACTAGCTTGCACATTTGAGTTAGAGAGCACTTGATTCTTGTCATCTTAAACATCAATCACCTCTCTAGGCCTTATATCACCAATATCCATGTTCTTCATTGCATTGGCCAATTGAGTGCCTCTCACATCATCTAGATTCTCATCTTCCTCTTGGGAACCATTTGTTTTATCAAATTCCACATCATAAACCTCCTCAAGAGTACCACTAGCTAAATTCCAAACTCTATAAGCCTTGCTAGTAGTTGAGTAACCAAGCAAGAAACCTTCATCATATTTCTTCTCAAACTTGCTCAATCTAGTGCCTTTCTTCAATATGTAGCATTTGCAACTAAAAACCCAAAAGTATGCAATATTGGGCTTTCTACCATTCAAGAGATCATATGGTGTCTTCTCCACCATGGGGTGACAATAGAGTCGGTTGCTATAGTAGCAAGCCATGTTGATTGCTTTGGCCCAAAATAAATGACTTACATTGTACTCACTCAACATGGATCTTGCCATGTCAATCAAGGTTTTATTCTTCCTCTTAACAAGACCATTTGATTGTGGAATGTACTTGACCGAGAATTGATGCCTAATTCCAAACTCATTACAAAGCTCATCAACTCTTGTATTCTTAAACTCACTACCATTGTCACTTCTCACTTTCTTAATGGTTGTTTCAAACTCATTGTGAATTCTCTTGATGAATGTCATGAAGGTTGCAAACACATCACTCTTATCAACAAAAAAGAACACCCAAGTGTATCTAGTAAGATTATCCACTATCACAAATCCGTATTAGTTTCCACCAATGCTAGTATATGTAGTTGGTCCAAACAAGTCCATATGCAACAACTCAAAAGTCTTAGATGTGCTCATCATGCTCTTCTTAGGATGTGTGTTACCAACTTGCTTTCTAGCTTGACATGCACTACATAGCTTATCCTTCTCAAATGTGACATCTTTCAATCCTCTAACTAGATCATGCTTAATCAATTTGTTCAATTGTTTCATTCCAACATGACCAAGCCTTCTATACCATAACCAACCCATGCTAGACTTAGTGAGAAAACATGTTGACAATTGAGCTTCTCTAGCATTGAAATCAACCAAATATAGATTCTCATATCTAAATCCTTTGAATATCAAGTTAGAGCCATCTACCCTTATGATCTCTACATCATCCACACCAAATATGCACTTGAAACCAAGATCACACAATTGAGCTACCGACAATAGGTTGAAGTTTAAACTCTACTAGTAGCACATTGGAAATGCTCAAGTCATTGGATATTGTAATCTTACCAAGCCCTTTGACCTTTACTCTGCCATTGTCACCAAATGTGATACTATCAACCCCATTGCTATCATTTGTATTGATTGAATTGAACATTCTTGAATCACCGGTCATATGTTGTGTGCACCCACTATCAAGCATCCAATGTCTTCCTCCGACTTTATAATTGACCTACAAAAGAAGATTAATTCCTTTTAGGTACCCAAAGTTGCTTGGGTCCTTGAAGGTTAGTTAATAAGGTCTTTGGTACCCAAATGGCTTTCTTCTTTGAGCCCACAATTGGTGTAGTATGAACTTAGCCTTCACACCATTGGCACCCTTCACAAGCATGTAACAAGAATCAACTCTAATTGAGGATACATTTGGTTGTTTGTTCTCGTTACACTTGTAATATTGCTCTATATGCCCCACTTGCTTGCATCTATTACAAAACTGACCATTGCCCTTCACAAAACTAGCTTTGGGAGTGACAAAGGATGCCTTGCCTTTCTTGGGGGTATAGCCTAATCCCTCTTTGTTGAGAAAAAAACCTTTGGCTACCCAAACACTTTAGCAAATGGGCATCTCCACCATAGGCATTGCCTAAGGCATAGGTGAGCTCATTCACCTCCTTATTGAGGGTCTCATTTTCCACCATTAGTGAGGCATCACAAGTGAAACCATCACTCAAAGGTGAAGTAGAAGTTGTAGTGCTACAAGAAGGGTTAGTGGGAGCAACAATAATGGGCTTATAAAAAGATTCATCAAGAATATC
The DNA here is from genome assembly GCA_904845875.1 of Miscanthus lutarioriparius. Lineage (NCBI taxonomy): Eukaryota > Viridiplantae > Streptophyta > Magnoliopsida > Poales > Poaceae > Miscanthus > Miscanthus lutarioriparius. The sequence continues at coordinate 48,354,670 of CAJGYO010000005.1, forward strand.
ACATGTTAGTCCCACATCACATGACACTATGACTCGCTCCTTCTTGGCTTCCTCCTTCTTGACTTGCTCGAGGAGAGAGGAGTGAGCTTTTTCAAGCTTGGAGTGAGCATTGCCAAGCTCCTCATGGTCTTCCTTTAGACTCTCATGAGAAGCATTGAGCTCATCAAATGATTGTTTAAGAGATTTGACCTTCTTGTGCAATTCTTTGCACTCCTTTCTCTTTATCTCAAAGCAAGTATGGACTTGCTCCAACATGTCCATGAGCTCCTCCTTAGTGTACTCCTCCTCCTCATCATCACTCTAACAAGCATCATTATCACTCACATCATATTTTACCTTGGTAGGCTTTGCCATGAGGCAAGTCAATGGAGTGTCGAAAATGGAAGGCTTGTTGTTGATGGCGATGCTTGCTAGTGCCTTCTTGAGTGGCTTCTTGTCATCATCACTAGAGTCATCACTATCCGAAGATCCATCACTATCCCAAGTGACCACATAGCCTCCACCCTTCTTCTTTTGCAATGTCATCTTCTTCTCCTTCTTCTCTTTCTTTTCCTTCCTCTCCTTCTTATTCTCATCCTCATCATTGTTACTATTGTAGGGACAATCCACTACAATGTAATCCTTGCTCTTGCACTTGTAGCATCTCCTCACATAGTACTTGCTCTTGAAGTTGTCTCTTCTCTTTCTTTCACCATAGCCCTTCTTCTTCATGAATTTGCCCATCTTGCGCACTAAGAGAGCCATGGCCTCATCATCAATGTCACTATCATCTTCATCATCACTTGCTTCTTGCTTCTTGGACTGCCCTTGTTCTTGGATGATGAACTAGCCTTAAATGCTACACTCTTCTTCTTCTTGTCTTCATCCTCCTTCTCATCTTTGCCAACCCTCTCTCTTTCCACATGGTACGTCTCTTGTGTCATGACATCACCTAGTACTTGGTTAGGGGTTAGTTGTTTCAATCCTCCTCTAATGATGATCAATCTCAATGTCTCAAATCTTGGAGGTAAGCACATCAAGAACCTAAATATGAATCCTACTCAAATATGACTCATTACAATTCTTAGAATAAAAGAAAACTTCCTAACTTAACAATAACTTGGACCCTAATTTTCCTTATTTATAGAGTCCGACACATCTTCCTGACGCCATTCAAGCATAGACCATTGACGTCGTCTACTGACATCATCTACAAAATAGCCGATTCTGATATCGCATCCAAATCAGCTAATACCAATTCACATCTAATCGATTCTTTGATGACACAATCTTAGAAGCTTCGAGTTCCCGTGTTTCTCTTTCCAAATTTTGGTGAAAACACGTGCCCCCCAATTTTAGGATAAAAATGATTTTATTCCAAAATTTCTATTTATCTGTCCACCGCGTTGTAACTGCTCATTCTGAAGTGTACATGTGGCTCCTGATTTCTTGGGCCAAATTTTATATAATACCCCAACAATATCATTTCTAACTTGCTTGGCCTGCTCACTTTCCCCTTCTTTCTCAAGCAAACTTCAACAGTCAAAGCCGCCACAACCAAATCTTTAACCCTAGCAGATCTATTTCGGCCAAACTGCTGTTCAAGCCTCCTTTCTACAACCTTTCTCAGATTCAGATCTATTTCGGCTGCAATGGCAACTAGCGACTATGTTCCTGAGGTATGCCTTTAGATTTCTATCTTCCAAGTATTAGCCGCTACTCTCTATTTTTCCCTCTTCTTAGATTCATCTCATCTGGTTTCTAGGAAATGAGGAACGAAATTTTGATCTAATCAGTTGTTGTTCCTAATGCTTATTATCTTGGACCTATGGGTGACCCTGATCCATCTGATTTTAGCACCCAAGAAACTAACCGAATCTCCTTCAAACAATCTGTAATAGATTTGTCTACCTAGAACACCAAAACTCCCTTTAGAAACTAGCCTAAAATGCCTAAGGGATGGAGAGATTGGTTTCATAGAGTATTAGAGAAGAAACCTGTAGATTGGGAAATTTCTGACTTAAACCAATGCTTGACACTCTCACTGTCTGGAATGGAGAGAAATGATTCACTTCTGATCTCTGCATCTTACTTTTGGTCCAACACTTTGAATGCTTTCGTTTTTGGTCACGGTCCAATGACTATTACTTTGGCCGATATCTACATGTTAACCGACCTTAGAATAACAGGATCAATGCAACCCTATGATTTCTTAAGTGTTGGCTCCAAGAAATAAGCTAAAATATCCGACTGCACAGGATAGGCAAGTTATATTTTGAATCATATTAGGGATGGATCGACTGTTGATGATAGAGAACATGTAGCTTTCTTGAATATGTGGCTGGAAAAATTCATCTTTTGTGGGTCATCCTGTGGTCCAACCTATAATCATAAATACTTGACAGAGCATCTAGCAGCCGGCAATGAAATCCCCCTTGGAAAATATCTGCTAGGATATACTTATCATCTAATGCACCAAGTAACTGTCCAATTATTTAAAAATGAACCAGTGCATACCATCAGTGGCCCTTGGTGGTTAATACAACTATAGCTGAATCTGTACATGTATAAGATTGTAAGACCCAATCTCAGAAATTTGAGTTTCCCTTCTTCCAATTTTGCTGAAGATTATAAAGGAAAAGAAGGAAGAACTCGACAGTGTATGAATTATGGTGAAGCTACATCAACCATAACAATTGTTGTTGACGTAGGCCACCTTTTCAAAAAAATTTACAGAGGGTTTGATGCAAACATCTTGACTTGGCTACCTTATGATGAAGATGAAGATAATGAGCTAGCTCTGCCAATGAAATTCCAATTTAAATTAGGTTGTTTAGATGAAACAGTTGCTGCATTTTTTCGTTGCATTATCAAATCCTGCATACTGTCAGCCGAATTTCATCATGGTCGTGGCAAAATGGCTACTGGTGCTTTTCTCCCAGATAATCTCCCAACTTATGAATTCTATAACCCTTCTTTTGTGGCCCGTCAATTCGGCCTTGGTCAACTATCTCCTTGGCTATTCTTTAGGAACACTCTGAAGCCAAGAGAAGGTATTAGTAAAATAATGGAAGCTTCTAGAGTCTTCCAATTGGGATCAGACCTTCCCTTTCTTTGTCTGCATGATTGGACAAGAGCCACCTTTTCCTCAAATCTGTTTGATTCCTGGTGGCAAGAATGGCACTCCCACCTCTTCTGCAGTCCAGTTCATCCCAATTGTCTGGCCCTAGATGACAATTTTGCTTTTGAGGTAACTCACTATTTTTCTTTTAGAAGGATTATCTAACAAATTCTCCTGCTAATTTATCTATTTTTTTGTAGGATACCGAATTTGATCCCCCAAGTGTGGACAGAAAACGGCATCCCATAGAATATTATCCTCCATGTCCAGCCTCAAAAATGGGATCAGCTGCAGCCACCTTGAAAAAGATAATGAAAACCCCGGCTACCCCAACAATTCTCACATATCAGTCTTTAAAACGTAAGGCAACTAAAGGTGTAACTCAGAAAACCACCACTAGGAAAAGACTTTGTAGAACAAAATCACCAGTTACTTAGGTAAATTGACTTATCTTCCCTTTTAAGATAATATTCAACTTCTAATTCAACTTCTCTCCTGTAGCCATCGACTATTGTATCTCAATCCGCTTTAGGTGCCAAACTACTGTCCTAGGCACTTAAATCAGCATCTGCTAATCTCTCATTGGCTAATCCCGCTAAGGAGCCGATTACAATTAAAGTAACTAATGTTTCTAACAAATCCCAAATGACAGAAGATGAGAACCTCTCTACTTCACCACCTAATGTTACCAAGGTATCCTCTCAATCCTTTAATCTTATGTAGTTCTTACTTTTCTTTGATCATATTCTTTATCATACACCATGGAAACTGTCTGCACAAGAGCAAGGGTCTAACAACTCACCAGCCGAAGACGACCCCGTTAATATTGATACCCAAGCTATTGATTCTCTAGCTCAGCAAATAATTGATGGTAAGAAATTCATATGCTCATTTTTATCCTTCCATAGCAACTATAAACCGAAAAGCTTCTTGATGCCTCCAAACACTAGCATCGAAAGCCCAGAGCCGATTCAACCAAATGTTGAAAAAGATGTCGGCACATCATCGGCTGTTCCTTCTCCTCAGCCAGAGTCTCTTTCAAAAAAGGTACTGTGTTCTCCTCACCATTCATCTCATTGTTAACTCATTTGCCACTTCTAATCAGGTTCCTTTTGTTCACATATAGACACTTAATTCCCCAGCTTTGAGCTATTCCTTCAACTTTGAAGAATACATAGATGAAAGTGAGATTAGCTCATCAGCCATTTCTTCCCAAGAAACTTTATCAGATGAGACCAAAAATTGGATAAAAGACATGCTGCCAATACTCGAGAGGAATATAGCCAATTTGGTCTAGGATGCAGATCCAATGAGAAGAATCTTCTTAGCCATTAAGGATAATTTGTCCCCAAATCTTGCTGAAGCCTTGATACATTTGTCCAACATCGAAGATCAAGCCCCCAAGGTGAAAAAGGCTCAAAGAAATCTGGCTGACCGTGAAGCTTTAATGACCAATGTGGTAGAACCGCTTAATCTAATGCCTCCTAGGAGTACTTGTCGTCCATTAGACACTCACTACTTAAGAGAGGACACTAAACTACATAGTTCCATCAAGCACACCCCAAGGGAGAACTCGAAAATCCATATTTTTTCATCAGGATCATAAATGAGAGAATAAAGCTTACAATATTCTTAAGTCATTTCTTACATCACTTTATACAGTATTAGAATATTACCTCAATTGATTATAACAGCAGAATATAACAATGTTATCAAAGTTTCAGAGGAAACACGATTAATTTAATGACATGGTGGAGCATTAACATAGTGGACATTTTTATACAAGAGATGCTAACCGATTTTACATCATTTCTTATAAAAACCTTTAATGAGAGTTATAAATAAACACTACGGTCGTAGCATGAAAGGAATCCTCTTTGAGCCCACTAGGAGGTTTCCACACACAAGAGTCAGCTCTATGTATCCTCCGATCACCTAAATAGGGGGAATAAAACCCTGAGTACTCGATTGTACTCAGCAAGACTTACCCGACAGGAGGAAAATAAAAAACTCCAAGGATATGCAAGGCTTATTTGGCTTGTGGGCTATTGTGTCTGTGGAAGCATTACTAAATGTGCATCCTTATATTAAATTTTATTAGCAATCATCATTAGTTCATTAACTATCCTTTCTATGTAAGCTCCTATGCTACTTTCAAGCAGGTGGTAAGCAATCAGAACCATTTTACCATCTTTCATATTCCAGTTCTTACTACGGTGCTAGACCATAGCCAAGTCATACCGTCTCACAGAAACGGTAATTCGTGAACCAATGTTTCCCAGCTAGGTACCCCAAAACACACTTCCCATTTGTACCCTAGGCACAAACAAGACCAACCCATTCCTCTCCCATCACGGGGTCTAGGTCCCCGTCCAAACTTGGACTCCAAGCCCCCACACTTGAGACCCGGTCTTAGTATGGTGCTTAGACCTCCACCTTTTCCTGCCTCCAATCAGTCAGTCCAGAAAGAGCTAAAACCCATGATAAGAGCGTAACAAGCCTTCCCGCTCCCATAAGCAAGTATGTGCTCAGGATATTAAGTCTGTGACCTGACTACCATCCACAGCAATGGACGGTCCTCAATTGACATAGGCGGAACATGTGCAATCCGAGCCTCACTCGAATGCCTAACCAAGTCCAGATCCAAAGTACCATTCTGCCCGATCTCCAATTATCATTCATATATATTCCATGTGATAGTAATATAATAACAACAATAATATCTTTTCTGTCTCTCGCGAGTGACAGGTAATCACTTGACTTCTACCGGGTCCTATAGCATAGCAACCTACACGATCCTGACATAGTAGTAGGACTCATAATATAAGGATATATATGCAAGTGGGTTTTCATTCAACTCCTGAAAACTTAATGCACAAGCATAAGATAAAGTGCAGAATAATAGGGGTTATGCACCGGGGCTTGCCTGGGCAAGATATAGCCAAAGATTAGCATTCCATTGGTGACACGATCATCAAGGCACCATCTTTTCCGCTACTTCAGTCGACTCCATGATCTATCGTTGTTCCTATTATGATATACGTGGATGCAACGCAGAGACGCAATTACACAACGGTAACCGCAACTCTTACATATACGATTACGCCTCGCAAGCTAATGAGATAGCTCTAACGTGCTAGGCTACATATCCATTTGTCAAATAAGGCATTGTTTCCCAACAAGTGTTTTAGTTCTACAATCCCAAGGTGTTTCGGCATTTTATTGATTAAATATATATTTTCGAACTAGGGCTCATTTAGCTACCTTAGTAAACTAATTATTATGGAGCTACAAAAATTACAGTGAGCACCTAATCATGTTAGGAATTTAATGTGAAAGTTTCAGAGCCAATGCTATCACCAATTTATCACAAAAATTCCTACAAATTTATATCTTACAATATTAAGCATCTTAAATTAATTAGATAACTTCTGAAAATATTATAAAACTATGTGAACAAAATATACTAGCAGATAGATCATGATTTTAGAAACTTAATAAAATTGGTTTCACAATTTTTGGTTACCTACGCAATTTTATATTGAATTTGCAAGTTTACCTTAGAAATTAAATTAGAAAATGCATTAGAAAAAGGAAAGGACCGGTAGCAACTCCTTCTGGCCCGACAGCCCAGCGCGGTGGCCCAGTACGGCCCAAGGCCAGGGGCGCCCGCGTGCATGGCTATTTTGTAGAAAGGCCCCCAAGCTTTTAGAGATTAATGCGACTACTATGCGCACTGTTCCTACCATTACTAACTTTGCAACCAAACCCTCAGATATTCTTGCCTTTACCATGGGGAGATCCCTAGAAACCCCGCGCGCGCCGGTGCGGTGGCCGACGGCATAAGGCAGCTACGCTGGGCAACCTAGGCTCGCTTCGATGGGAGTAAGTAGCCGACCACCATCTACAGCTAAACACGCAAGGATGGGTGGTGGTTAGGAACTCGGAGACGCACTGTCGTGGGCTGTAGTAGTGAGTGGCTATCTACGGTGGCGGCGTGACTGTTCCGGTGGCCTAAGATTCTACCGGGGTGGTAGAGATAGAGAATAAGCACTAGTAGCTCACCGGAATTTGCGCTGTGGTGGCAGTTGAGGCGAACGCCACGTCGACCGAGCAACGGTAGTCGTAGCCTCGGCTTAGCCCAGTGCACGGCACAGCGGGAGCTAGACCACGGCTAGCCGGGGGCGGCCAAGGCCAAGCTAAGGCGCTATGAGGCACCATCTGTGCACACGGGCCGATCCACAGCCACGACCCGGCCATGGCGTGAGACCGACGCCCACAACGTCAGCACGCGCGGTGACTGTGGACTTAGGCCGAGCGGCTGCGCTTGGTGCCATGCAGGCATTTTAAAGCAAAGCAAAGAATGCCGATCCTCTTAATCGAAGTTCAACCGATCCTACTATCCTAAAGTCGACACTACCAGCTAGGTAGCGGAGCAATCATCATGACCTGAGAGCAACCAGAGAGGGAGATAAAAGGATGCCAACTTGGGCTCGTCGCTAGAGTGCCGGTTCATGAACAGAGCGCCAACAACGCGGTTACAATGCATTGTAAGGAGGTTTGGGCAATTTTTACGATAGCAACGTGACATCCAACACAACTTTGACCTACACCATGCTCATGTACTCACTTTGATGCAATCAACAATACCAAAACATACAGCTAGTGTTTAAACATTTTTGTTAGAAATTAAATGTCAAAATAACATTGTCTTACTACTTTTCCATACTTAGAAAAGTTAAGGATTTCAGTTGGGGCTAAGTAACCAATAACTCTTTTGTCGCAAATTTTTAATAAGTCCAAACCTTGTTAACTTCAACCAACAAATACTTCATGCAATAGTCCATACCTTATACTAACCCATATGAGCAAAATAATTAAGCACCATTTAACTATTTTGCTCAATATAATTCACCAAAAATGGTATTTTAACAATAGTTCAAGTGTTTGCCGACTTAACGAAAAGAGCTTATCTTAACTTCAAATTTAATTTTTGAGCTCCCAAGAGCACTAGTTAACACTATTTATTTTGATTTTTCTTAACCACGAAAGTGAGTCACATATGATTCGCTTATCATTTCATGTGCGTTATAAACTTTTAAAACTCAAAAACTTGTTTTGCTAATCCCTCTTGAACCTAAATCTCGGTGCTAAGCAAGCTCTTAACACCAGGGGTGTTACAACCAAGAAGAATACTAACAAACAGGAAGCCAAAGAATTAGCACAACTGATCGATAATTTGAAGAATTCTTCTTCTAAAATTGAACCATAACTGAATCAGCTGAGACCTAGGCGTGCTGAGCTTGAATAAGAACTGGAAAGTGTGAAAGCCGCCATCGATCGTCATGGGTCTAACTTGAATCAGATCACCAATGCTATCAAACAAAAGAAACAAGAGATGCTGACTAAGGTCAAAGAAGGCAAAGCTATTCATAGCAGTCTTGAGAGCATTCCTAGATCAGCCGAAGAAGATAAACAACAAATTATAGAAGTTGATGCTATTTGGCTGAAAGCACTAAGAGCAATTCATGATGCTCTTAACTTGTAATTTACATTCCAGTATCTGTAGCATATATTTTGTGTAAACATGATGATAATTGTACTCTTTCTATTAGTCTGCCACATCTCTTTGTTTAGCTAGAATAACCGATTTGAATTAGCCAATTTTCGATTCTGACTTTACTCTGATTTAACTGAATCTGAAAATGGCCTTTATCGCAAAAACCCTTCAAATTCCTTCTTTGTCATCATCGCCACATTCCCCTTGGGACTAGCGAAGCGGCGCTTCCCCTTCTATTATTTGGGGTTGGTTTCACACGTTCCAAGATATCTACCATCTCGTGTTTGTGGCTATAAATTCCAGCCAAGGGCCTCAGCCCCAAACACATCTGCAACTACTGTTATTCCTTCTTGCATCTCCTTTATTCTCAAGAACCCCATAGTGGTTTCTTCTTCCTTTCCTCCTCAAGATCCAAAATGACATCCATGGCTGGAGAAGATAACTGCGGCAAGCGCGCAGCGGAGGAGGTCCCAGAGGAGAACATGCTGATGAGCCAGTGCCTCTGCTGCATGAGGTAAGATCAAACGCCTTCTATTCATGACAACGAATCATCTTCTAACTTGTTTACAGGTTTGTCTTGAATGACAACCTCCCATGGCCGATGGGCCCACCAATGCTGCACCTGTCATCGCCCCCATGCTAGACACTTTGTTGGACTCCTTCGACTTGTACACCGGTGACGACACCCGGTGCTTCCTCTGAGAATGGAGGGCTGCCAAGGACCATTATTCTGAGGCAACTTGGGAAAACAGTCAGCTTGAGATCTACCTTGGGGTCTCCCAAGCCACCCTCCTCGCCATAGAGGAAGAGGCCAGCACCGCTCAGGCGAGGCTAGCCGAGTCTAACGCCAAGATGGTGGGTAAGCTTAGCTCCAAGAAAACCCTCATTCTTATCTTCACTGCCCCTTTCTTGACAATCTTCTTGCTTCTTTGATTGCTAGCCCTGATGGTATAGTTGGAAAACCTCCAACTAGCGGCGAACGCAGCTACGGTGCCTATCAATGCCTGGGGCCCTCTGCTCATCAATCGTCTGCATGACATCTCAGCGTACGCCTAGGAGATTGCCCTCCATGGCGTTTGTCGCGGCGCAGCGGTAGCTCTGGTCGCGGCGCAAGTCCAGAATGGGCATGACCTTCGCACCGTGGAGCCTAGCTTCCTAATGGCCGATGATCCCGGCATGCACGAGGAGCTAATTGAGGACTTTGACGACACTGCGACAACCATTGTGGACATCACACCAGCCCAGGATGTTGTGAACAAGGTGTTCGATTAGTTTGTACCAGGAGCAAATGATGAATGAATAAAGTTTTTGCCTTTTCCTTATGAATTCATCTCTAAAACTGCCATAATATGAATCATGATTGTCTTTGTGTCTATTTTTGCTCTATAGGCGATACATATCGTATCGGCTTTCACCCCTTCAGGTTAATTTTTGAACTAAAGGCGATACCCTCCTAGTACCGTCTATTAGAGCCGATGACTAAACAAATCGGATATCAAGCATTAATCCAAACGCTAGGATAATACTTCTTTAGAAATTTTCCATTGATCGCTCTATCAAACTCCTCTTTCCCTTCTAGTGTTTCTAAGATATAAGCATTGCCAGGCGCACAATATTTTATCCGATAAGGACCTTCCCAATTAGGCGACCATTTGCCAAACCTGCTATCATTAGATCCAATCGGCAATTTTACTTTCCAAACTAACTCTCCTTCACAAAACTATTTGTTCTTGACCTTTTTATTATAATGCCTTACAACTCTTAACCTATTGGCCTCAATATTTTCAAGAACACACAATAGATGACAACTTAAGTCCTCCAAATCATCCATCATAAGGTTTTTATAGACTTCGGCTGTCAAATCATTTTGCAACATAACACGTCTTGATCCAGTCTGAATTTCCCAAGGAAGAACTGCATTATGTCCATATACCAACTCTTATAAGGTGATGATTTAATCGATCCATAGCAAGCCATCCTATATGCCCACAATGCTTCATTAAGTGTTAAGTACCATTTCCTTGGTTGCTCTTGAATTTTCTTCTTAATCAACTTAATCAAAATTTGATTGGATAGCTCTGCCTGACCATTAGCTTGAGCATAATAAGGATTAGAATTTAATAATTTAATTCCCATACTGGCAGCAAAATCTCTAAATTCTTCTGATATGAACATTGTCCCTTGATCAGTAGTAATGGTTTGAGGAATCCCAAAACGGTAAACAATATGCTCCTTGACAAAATCAACCATATTATTTGAGGTTACTGTTTTCAAAGGAATCGCCTCAACCCACTTGGTAAAATAATCTGTTGCTACCAATATAAACTTGTGCCCTCTACTTGAAGGTGGGAAAATCTAGCCGATTAAATCAATTTCCCAACCTTGAAATGGCCATGGCTTAATTATTGGATTTATAGCTGATGCAAGCGATTTCTGAACATTACCAAAATGCTGACAATCCTGACACCCCTTGTAATATTCAAAACAATCTTCTAACATCGTTGGCCAAAAATATCTAGACCTGCGAATAATCCATTTCATTTTATAAGCCGATTGATGAGCCCCGCATATTCCTTCATGTACTTCTCCCATCAACACCTTTGCTTCTTCTCAATTTAAACATTTAAGCAAAACTCCATCGACCGTTTGGTAATACAACTGATCATCTAACAAAACATACTTCGTCGATTTATATCTCAGTTTTTTGGTAACTTTTTGTGATGGATTTTTGAGGTAATTGGCTATCTCAACTCTTCAATCATTAGCCAAGGCTTCACTACTTAAGATTTCTTGGAACACTCGATAGCCTGACGCATTCTGAACAGAAGTAAGGGGAAACTCCTTGAGTAACTTTCGACACTCATCATAATATCCCTTCAGAATATCATCTTTACATTCATACAGGCCGATCAACTGATTAATAACTAGTTGTGAATCTCCAAATATTTCAATTGATTCGGTCTTCACTTCCTGAAGAAGTTGAAGTCCCTTAAGAATAGCTTCATATTCTACTTGATTATTGGTGGTCATTGGTTTGGTTTGAAAGGCAAACTCAAAACTTGCCCCTCGAGGCAAAACAATAACAATACCAATGCCACTACCTTGCTTGCATGATGATCCATCAAAGAATAATGTCCAAGGCATCGGTTCCACATAGCCGATGCTTGGTTTATGGTGTTGAGTAATAAAATGGGCCATTACTTGCCCTTTGACTGCTTTAGCTGATTCATACCTCAAGTCAAATTCTGATAATGCAAGAATCCACTTTCCCATTCTCCCATTTAATATCGGCATTGATAACATGTGTTTGATCACATTAGCTTTAGACACATCTGTAAACTCAGCGGATAATAAATAATGTCGCAATTTAGTGTAGGAGAAATATAAGCATAAGCATAACTTTTCAATAGGAGAATATCTTGTTTTTGGATCTAAAAGTCTTCTACTTAAATAGAAAACAACTCATTACTTTCCTTCAAACTCTTGCATCAAGGCCGATCCAATCGTTTGGCTATTGATCGACACGTACAACTTAAAAGGCTTACCTTGCTGAGGAGGAACCAGCACAGGTGGAGATTTCATATACTCTTTTATCTCCTCAAACGCTTTTTGTTGTATGCCACCCCATTTAAATTCTTGATCATTTTTCAACTTTAACAAAGGATAAAATGGCAGAATCCTTTCTGACAGATTCAAAATAAACCTTCTGATAAAATTAATCTTACCAAGCAAAGACTATAATTCTGTTTTATCAGTTTGAGATACTGCCTCATTAATTGCCTTCATACTTTTCTGATCAATCTCAATCCCTCTCTCATAGACCATAAAACCCAAAAATTTCCTAGCTGACATTCCAAAGGTACACTTATTAGGATTCATCTTTAAACCATGTTTTCTTGTGCACTCCAAAGTCTCCCGCAGATCTGCCAGATGTTCTCTGTACCCCTTGGATTTTGCCACCACATCATCAATATAGATTTCAAGAATCTTGCCGATCAACTTATGAAAAATATAATTCATCGCCCTCTGATAAGTTGCACCAGCATTCTTTAATCCAAAAGTCATTACAACCCATTCAAATAAGCCGATTACACTAGGGCACCTAAAGGCTATTTTTGCTATGTCTTCTTCAGCCATAAAAATTTGAATATAACCTGCATTACCATCCATAAAACTAATTACATTGTGCCCAGCTACTGTATCTACCAACATATCGGCTATTAGCATTGGATAATCATCCATTGGTGTAGCCTTGTTCAAATCTCTAAAATCGATACAAACTCTCAACTTCCTATTTTTCTTATGCACAAGAACTACACTCGATATCCACTTTGCATATCGGCATGGTTGGATAAATTTTGCTTCTAGTAGTCTTTCAGTCTCCTTTTTAATATTATCAAGAACATTTGGATTAAATCTCCTTGGAGCTTATTTAAATGGCTGATATCTAGGTTTGATTGTCAACCGATGTTCAACAATTGATCGATCTAAACCAGGCATTTAATAATATTCCCAAGCAAAACAATCTTTAAATTCCTTTAACAAATCTATCAATTCTTGTTTATACTCAAGATCCAATTTAGCACTAACATACGTCGGCCTAGGCCCATCTCTAGGACTAATATCTACTTTTTCTAACTCATCGGCCGACGTAAAGCCATGTCCTAGTTTACCATTTATACCATTTGTTGGATTATCCATTAAAACAAACTTTCAGAGCCGACTGCTCGGATCGGCTGTTGGCCTGCAATATTGATTCTAATGAAGCCTCCTTCCCATCGCTTGCCAGAAAAACACTCGAAATCTTCTAGTTCCCAATACATTGGATTAGCTGTTGCTATACTTACAGAATCATCAGCATGAACTAACTCAACATTGTCTCCATGCCACTGAATTAATCATTGATGCATAGTCGATGGCACACAACAATTGGCATGGATCAAATTACGACCGAGGACCAAACTATATGAACCCTTTCCATCAATGACAAAGAATGTAGTGAGCAAAGTCTTGCTTCCAATTGTTAATTCAATGTTTATTGCCCCTTGGTCTTGGATGCATTACCCCCAAAATCCTTAAGCATCATGTCAGTCTCAATCAGATCTTCTGGTCCTTTACCAAGCTTGTGAAAAGTAGTATAAGGCATCAAATTAACAGAGGCACCACCATCAACCAACATTTTACTCATCGGCTTCCCATCGACAAAACCTTTCACATATAAAGCCTTCAAGTGCCGATGCTTAACTGGTTTATCAAATATAGCTTGCTGTATCAATGTCAACTTGGCTACCATCTCTTCATACTCTGATTCATCAAAATCCGAATAGACTTCTTGATCTGCTGGGGCTTTAAATTCTGATGGCAAAAGAAAAGCCATTTGAAATTAGCCGATGGTTGACCCTTATCGACTGTTTGTTTAGCACGCCATACTTGAGGTTTACCAGATTTCTAAGATTATTCTAATTCTCTGCTCCTTAGGCATTGTACCCTCCTCTTCTGACTTCTTGTCAAACCTCCTGGACACCACTATCCTTCTTGCCAAACATACTCTTCTTCATCATCTTCTTCATAATCGGCCCAATTTTTATCAACAACTCGCTTCCCAAACCAATCATGAATGCTTCTATTTTTTAAGTGCTGATCCACATCATTATGTTGATACTCAATTCAATCATCGATAGACCGGCGATTGGCTTGAGATTGCCTAAACTCTCAACATTGTTCGCTACATTCTGGGGAATTATTTCTAGTAGGCAATATCAAACCTTTATTCCAACAATGTCTGAAGAAAGGGCAATTCCACTATGACTCAGCTTGTTCTCTTTCATATCTCTCTTCTTCTTGTTGATGCTGATATTCTTTCTCTTCTAACCAGCATTGATAATCCTTTTTCTTCTGCCGTTGCCATTTATTCAACAGAATTCAAGATGTAACGCATGGTCTCAACGCCCCATCTCTCAATGTTTCTCCCTGCTCATATCGGCTCTTTTGTTGGTCATGACGCCTTTTAAGTTCTCTATATTTATCAGCCGATATTTGCATCTTCGGATCAACCGTTCCAGTTTCTCTTGCCTTAGCTGATGTCAAAACTTTAGTCTTCCCTTTGAATAACTTAGCATCAACCATGTTCTGATCCTTCGAGGAAAGGATTATCATCAACCTTCATTTTTTGAGTCGTATCAAATTTAAGCTTCTCTTGCTAAATAGCCCTCTGAATATATTACCGAAAAATCCTCTAATCATTAGTAATATGAGAAGTAGTGTTGTGGTACTTGCAGAACTTCTTATTTTTCAACTGATCATGAGGTAATATAACATGATTGGCAAACAATTTAATCTGTCCCTTCTCAAGCAAGAAATTAAAAAGTTTGTCTGCTTTTGTAACATTAAAATCATAACTTTCTTCAACTTCTTTTCCCCAAAGATTTGGAATTATTACTATCTTTTTATCCCAATTCCATTCAGCTGTAGCAATTTCCTCTTGTTCTTCATCCTCCTCCTCCTCATCGACTAAATATGGATTATAAGCTTTAGCCATTGCAGCATTCTTCTAGAATCGAGTATCTCTGCACATATTCTGGAATTGACTATTAAGTGCTGCCACTCGTTAAGCCAATTGACCTAAGTTGCCAAATTCTTGCCCAAGCAGCTTTTCTCTCCATGTTGGCAACATTCCTTGAATGGACAACATAGCTAGCTGATCATCAACCAAATTCAACGAAAAGCATAAGTTTCTTGTTTCTCGGAACCTCTGAGGGAACTAAACAACCGATTCATTAGCTCTTTGCTTTATAGTTGTCAAATCTATGATCTTTCTTTCCCCCGTCTCAGTATAGAAATATGTATGAAATTTGTTCTCAAGGTCACTCCAATTGGTAATAGAATTAACCGCTAATGATGAAAACCAAGTGAAAGCTAGTCCTAACAGGGACAAAGAGAAGAAACGCACTTGATGCGCTTCTTCAGCAGAGGCTTCACCCAACTGAGTAAGATATCGACTGACATGTTCTATTGTATTTGTGCTATCTTGACCAGTGAACTTAGCAAATTCTGGAAGCCTATAGTTCATAGGAAGGGCCACCAAATCATACCACTCTAGATATGGACGTTTGTACAAAAAGGTCTACCCTTTTGGTTTTAAACCAAACTAATTTTTCATCATTTCGATTACTCTAAGAAATAATTTATTAGCATTTGAGTTTGGATTTTTTGGTAATTGTTGACCCATCTATGGATTGAAATTCTGAGTGCCTTGATACCCTGAATTTAGAATCATATTGAGGATATTATAATCTGAACCATAATAATATCCTTGTGGAATATCTATCTATCGGGCTCCTTGCTGATTTGTTGCTTGAAATCTCTTATTGAAAACATTAGAATCTATATCTCTCTGAATCATTTGAACTGATAGTGCTATGTTTGAGCCGATGGTGGTATTTGGCCTGATGTACCATAATTAACCATCTGATTCTGAACTTACCCTGTCGGCTGTTGCACATGCTGCACTGATGATCCACGATTACATTGCATTCGATTAGTAGTAGCACCCTAAATTTCCTCAGATGAATTCTGAATTGCCTGGGCATCATCACTCTTGGCTAGTGCTGCGTCTTGATGGCTAGCACCGGCTTGATTAGTTCCCTGAGTCGACGGATGTGGAAAATTGTAATAAGCCGGTCCAACCTAATCAACTGGAAATCCATGAAACACCTCCTTCATGGTATTGTGGAATGTATTCAAGAAAGCTGTATTATGATTCAGTATTGCATCATGAACAGATTTGTTGACAACTTCTACAAAGAAACGCCTATCATCAGCTTCATCTGTATCAGATTGTCCATGCATCAAAACTCTCGACAGTGGATATTTCTGAAAAACTTTATTGTCACGTGTTTTGGTGTATGACAACAAGCACTTGTTCTAAAACTCCTCTATAGCCTTACCAATGACATCTTTGTCCTCAGCAAGTAAATCTTCATAAGGCACCATAAGAATGTCCTTGATATTGTGAACTAACATGATGATTGTGGTCCCACCAGGCGTGCAAAAAAGTGTGTTGATATAAAAATGTGGCGATGTGATAAACAAACAGCAAGCTAGAAGATCTGAGCAGAACGAGACCAGAGATCTACTTGGCTTCAACACAAAACCAGCCGAATCTAAAAACCTAATGATGTATCAGTCAATTTGACCTCCAATTGATAAGGAGAGAAAATCTTATCAGTAATTTAAGATGAAACATATCGGTGTTGCTCCAGAAAGTTCCAAATGTACGGCTAGATAGCCGATTCGATAAGGCTATCCGGCGTATCCATGAAATGAAGGTCTTTAAATCAAGGATTATCAGCTAATATTAAATGATAATGATATGAATCAAAATAACCAATGCTCAAGGATCATAGCAGATTTATGGTGACCGATTAATCTAGACAAAAACAAGTACAATACACCCAAATACAAAAATAAGAAGATCTTTCCTTAAAATTCCAATATATATGACCAAATGGTCAATTGATGTTATCAATCGATTACAGAGTTGATAATCAGCAAAGAAGCCATATGAGAAAACATCATCAGCTAAATAGAACATAATTAGTATAAAGTGCGAGCCGATAAATTTAATGAAAAGAGTATGACATGCGAACAATCGACTATCTAATGTAAATGAATCCATAAATAATCTAGATCTAATCTATTATCATCAATAGTGAGGTTCAACCGGATCGATGCTATAGCAGAACTGACCAATTTATAAGAGCACAAGTATGATGGCAGCCCGCAAGCGGTCACACTGTCATACTTGAGCCCATATAAACCCAATAGTCCGTCGAGTACCGCGAAGGGTCTCGATTCAACCAACATACAACCAAGATCGTACATGATTCAACATACATGTCATACGTTACATAAAGTTCACAAATACAGTTCATCCATCAGAGTACAAATTAAAGTTATTACAAACCACGTTCTGATAAGATAGTAGTGGAAGCAAATTAAAAGTTTGAAACCAACATCTGCAACATTGTTTAAATATAGTGCCATCTCATGATCACACTTCCACAAGAGCATAAGAGAGGGATTAATAAGAGATGCCTGCCCAAGGCTTACTCCTCATCTATGGCGGGACAGAACCAGTTCTTGCAATAGCCATGATACACTGTACCATCTGCAACAATGGGAATAAAACCCTGAGTACGAGAAAGTACTCAGCTAGACTTACCCGTCATAAACCAAAAATAAAGTGACTCCAAGGATTATGCAAGGCTTTATAAGTGGAGCTAGCTTGACAACATTTTGCATAAAAAGGTTACCAATTCAAGTATACAGTTATAATTCAGTCATCAAGTTAATTATAGCTATTCATCTCTAGATTAGCAACTAACCTGTGCCAAACATGTGGTATATCATTTAGTAGCATACAGTAGTAACAATAGCCGGTATAATAATTCATGTTCATCCGAACCATCACATTCCATAACACAGTTACTACGATGTTGGGACTAGCCAAGTGTCGGGGACCAATACTGGGATACCCAAAGAGGAGGAGCTAATAACCATCAACGATTGATTCATCCAAGCGGTCAGGAGCACGACTACACCTCTTGCTGGGCTCCCAAGGGTAGGCTCCGCCTCGGCCGACCCCTAATGGCCGGCTCCGCCTCGGCTGACGTCTGAGGGCCAACTCTACTTCGGCTGATGTCCGAGGGGTAGCCTTCACCTTAGCTAACTCCTGAGGGTAGGCTCTACCTTGGCCGACCCCTAAGGCCGGCTCCGCCTTGCCCAATCCCTAGAATATAGTTCCTAACATAAGCTCACGACCCGCCAACCACTATAGGCCAAAGAGTATCACTCAAGGTTAAACTTCTAGCATCGTGCAGGGAGCGGTCACATCTCAGCATTACCCATCCCCACAACATGTCATTCCGAGGAACTCACATCACCCACAATGATGGACGTGTGGTCACTGTGCTGCCAACACCCTGCCTGACCACCATCCAACGTCAGTCAAACCGGTGTTAGTTGACTAGCACTGTACCACTAGCCCCCCGCATGGCTTTCTATCAGGGGACCCTCTGACCATTCCATCCACTCGGATGGGACGGAAGACATGAACAACGCACGACGCCCGCACGTAAGCTGTAGCGGCCAATAGGACCCCCGGTACGACGCCGCTACCACCATGATCTATGGGGTCAGCGGGACCCATGTGAAGAGGAGAATGGCGCACCTCTAGAAGCCTTATTTCTCTTTCCTTTTTCCTCCTCCCTTTGGTGGTAAAAAACCCTGGTTCCCCTTGACTTATAAAAGAGAAAGTAGGGCATCCCACTGAGGGGATTGATTCATCGAACAAACACACCGTATCACACCAGAGACTTGGGAGCTATCTCCCTCTCTCGCTAGTTTGTAACCCCCTACTACAAACTCAGTGCTAGTAACACGGGTAGCTCGAAACTAGACGTAGGGACATTCGGCCCGAACTAGTATAATCCTTATGTCCTCTTAGCACACCATCTGGGTCAGACGTGCAATATACAAATTTACTAGCTGGTGCTTACTCGAAACACCGACAGTTGGTGCACTAGGTAGGGGCCTTTTTGCGCGTCTCAACATCAACCCCAGGCCTCGGATGGCTAATCGCAACGTCAGCTGGGTCTTGGGTGCGCGTGTGCATTTCAGGAACCTGGACTTCATCATTACAAAGGAGGGAGAGTTGGTGCGGTCTTCCGCTGCCACACAACCCCTCCTCTTCACCGGCCTCTATGTAATTACTGAGGCGCCCAAGGACCTATAGCTACCTACAACGGAGGTCTGCGCCCTCGGAAGCAACTAGCCCCTCTGCCTTCACTACGGAAGGCCATGCACCGTAGGTTCGGTGCGCGAGCGTCTCGAGCTCCACTGTGACATGCGTGACACCCCCAATCCTCACAGACACGAAGCGTCCTCAGAACATCCCAACGAGGACGTACCAGTCTATTAGGCCTAATAGGGCGGTGAGCCATGCACCGTAGTTCTAGTGCATGAGTGTCTCGGCCTCCACCATGATGCCTGTGACACCCTCGACACCCATAGGCGTGCCTGTGGTGATGCAAAGTAAGGGTCTAGCCATGGCTACCATCCACGTCGTGGTGGTCGCTATGACAGCAGTGAGGACTAAAGCCCGAGCCCCGACTTGATGGGACCTTAGGCCTTTGATCTACACACCCTCAAGGGCAAGGCAAAGCGGGATGAGGACGCCGACGAAGGCGCCTCCAAGCCTCCCAACAAAGGAAGAACAAGCGGCAGAGCAGGAGCTCGCTAGCGGCCAACCCCTACCGCACGGGGGGCCGGAAGCCTACGAAGGGCACCCCAAGGCACTTTGAGAAGCTGCTTGAAGGGCCATGCCTAAACCATGCTTTTCTCGTCAAGCACCTATACAAGGACTATGTTCTCTTGAAGCGGTTCTTGTTCGGAAGCTCTAACAAGGGGGAGCATAGGACGGAGCCCAGCTAGACGAAGCGCGTGACGTCGCCCCCCTTCCATTGGCCAAATATGCAAGGACCGCCACAAGATCTCCCCACCATATGAGGGACAGCATGTCATCATGGAGATACTCTGGCTAGGCACCTGCAAACTCAACGGCGAGATCTTCGTCGATGCCTGGAACATTGAGCAGCTATGTCACTTTTACCCCTAATAAACGCGCA
Source organism: Miscanthus lutarioriparius (assembly GCA_904845875.1). Classification (NCBI taxonomy): domain Eukaryota; kingdom Viridiplantae; phylum Streptophyta; class Magnoliopsida; order Poales; family Poaceae; genus Miscanthus; species Miscanthus lutarioriparius. Next base: position 48,375,017 of record CAJGYO010000005.1, read on the forward strand.
CTTCCTCTTATTATTAGTTTCACTGTCGAACTCCTCGATCTTTTGTGACACCCGACCCCAGCAAACAGCGGGGGGTCGGGCCTCACTCGGGGGCTAATAAGGACATATCTATCTAGTAGATAATCTCTACGTCCTCCCCTTTTCCATGATTAAGACCCAAAAGCAAAGTTTGCAGAAATGAACCATGAGTAAAATTGGTTGGACCATGAGAAACCTATGCCCCAGCGGCTATGACATCTTTGCTCACCAGCATAATCAAAGTTTCTTTTCCACACCTTAGGCTTTTTGGGCCCTAGGCATGGAAAGGGCCGGTATGCTTTAAAAATCTATCCGCCTAGCAAACATTCTTAGCGCCCGACCCCCTTTCATGTAAAAACCGAGCTAGGTTTATGGGAATAGGCTCTGAGTATAATTGGTCAAGCTTTGGGAAACCTATGCCCCGGTGGCTATGGTGCCTTTGCTCACCAGCATGATCAAAACTGGCTCACCCACATCCTGAGCTTTTATGGCCTTAACGACAAAAGGGTCGGAATGCACTAACCTTTTTATACAAAAAGGGGAGAAGAACTAAAAAGCTGTTCGCTATAATGAAATTAAGAGCTTGTCCATTTATCATGAGTTCCCTGCCTGGTTTATCTGCCTAAACTAAATTCTCGTGTGGGATGTTCTCATCCTCTGTCTCCGTAGGAAAACCTTGTCCCAGCAGGTAATGCAAGTCAATTGGATGGCTTGACCAACGTTGTGAAACAAGTATGGAGCAGCAGGATGCCCCATGCGGGTCGTGTCAACCTCGTCATGAACAATGGACCCGAATCCTGCTCAATCATATCCGGTAAGAGCTTCCCGAACCCATCACTCTTATCATCAAGGTAAAACCTATGCCTAGGTTGATTGAACAGCTCCAGGAATCTACCGAAAGACGAGCACATGCCTATCCAAATCTTCCCCACGAAGGATCCGTCGAGCAACGGTTCGCTTTCAAAGACTATGGGTCACCGCAGGTAAGTAGGATACAGAGCTGAAAATGCTCCTACGGCCCATTAACGCCTAGGAGTTCGAAGGCTGGTCCACCAGTGGGTTCATGGCCACTCTAGGGCACCCTAGAGTAAGGGGAGGTTAAGGACGAGCCCGCTAGTAGCCAATACCCAAAGCGTGCAGAGCGCCTCGGGCGTCCCAACCCTCATTTCGAGTCTTGGATGATGCAGGGTCTATCGTTTTCCTCGAAGAAAGGCATCGAGCAATCGCACCGGTTGAATGGATCCAGGAACTAATGGACCGTCCACCAAGAATCTAGAGTCAGTCACCAGCTGACCTCGAATCGGCCCCCCATGAAGGGGATGTCGGGCTCCACTCGAACAAGCCCGTTAACAACTCACCAAGCACCGTGCTCCGTCTAGCGAGGAAAGCATAGCACGGCTCAGCCCCTTCATTCTAGCGAATGGACGCATGAGGGACGATGATCGCAAGATGAACTGACCCCCAGCCGAACCCTTGCTATGCGTAGGGGCTCGGGGGTTCGGCATCACAAAGAGACTGAATATGCGATCATAGATAGACGACGAGTCACCTCTGACTGCGGAAACCACGGATGGGGCAACAATCACAAAGTTGAGCCAACCCTTGATCAAACCCCCGCTATGTGAGGGTGCTCGATGAAAGTTGGACTCACAAGGAGACTGAACGCGCGGTCACAGAATGATAGCTCGAATCCTAGGGAGGGGGTATGTACGAAAACAAGAGACGATTTCTCCTACTAATCTCGCTATCCTCTCCATGATCTTTAGTGACACCTGACCCCAGCAATGGCAAGGGGTCGGATCTCACTCGGGGACTGATAAGGGTATAAATACACCCTTTCTAAAATAGTCACCATGCCCAACCTCTTCCTCATGATAAATCTAGTGGCAAGGTCTACGGAAACAAGCGATTGAGCATCGCTGGTTGGACTATGGGAAACCTATGCCCCTATGGCTACGGCACTCTTACTCACCAACACGATCAAAATTTCTCTCCTACACCTTGGGCCCCGTGGTTTTAACAAAAGGAAGGGTCAGAACTCATGAACCCCTTTCCACACATAAAAAGGGAGGAAAAACAAACTTAGACAAACAAAATAAAATGATAAGTTTGTGCGATAGTGCAGAAGGGTCAGAGTTTGTCTACTTATTACATGAATGATTACTCAACCTATCTGACTAACTAAACCCTCCGGGGTAGAATTGTGTCTTCCATTTTGTCTGCCAGGTCCCACGAAAGAGGAGCCACTGCCGTCTCTATCTCATCCAGCTCGGTGTTAGTGCAGCTAGGCGCGAAGTCGAGGCTCATTGTCACTAGGTTGATGATGTCCCCATAATGAGAATGAGCAATCGCAAAGGATTGATGGACCCTAGTGTGAAGGGTGTCCCTCTCGAGCTGGCGCACCAGCGCCGTGATCTCGACGGCACGGGCCGCAAGTGAACTGGTCCCCTTCGACCGTACCACCTCTAGGTCATCACAGACCACTCCGAGGGCGGCGCTTAGGATACCAAGCCCGTTGCTCTCTACCTAAAGGTTCCTCCTCACCTCGGTGAGCTCCGTGGCTAGCCCGGTAGAGACGCCCTCGGCCTCTAGCCTCTGAGTTGTCGTGGTTCCAAGCTTGGCCTAGAGGGAGCCGACCCCCTGCTGCATCTTGTCACGCTCTCGGATGGCCTAGTCACGCTCCTCGCGGGCCACGCCATGCTCCGAGTGGATCCTCCTTGTGGTTTGGTGTAGCTCATCTCACTCCTTGCTTAGCCAGGTGACCGCCTCGGCATCTAGACTCGCCCTCCGCTCCAAGTCTGTGAGTTTCTCCTCGACTACTAGCTTCAGCTCCCGCTCCTTCTCAGCCTCGGCCAAAAGGTCGAGGATCTGTCGGCAGGTCTCAGTGTCCCTCTAAAGAAGCTCGTCCTGCTCCCTCCCGACTCTGGCGGCCTCCTCATCATTTTACCGTGCCCTCACCGATAGGGCCTTGAACGCCCTCTTGGTCTCCTCGTCATGACGATGGGCCTCAGCCTCCCACAGTCGGAGATTGTCCGCCTCCTCGGCAAGGGGAGTCAGCTCAGCCACCCTCTGTTGGGTGGCAATGAGTTGGGCGGTCACATCCCCATGTAGCCATGCCTCTTCAACAAGGCGGTCCCAGTTCTCCTTCTGCTCATGAAGGAACCGAGATTTCTCTCGGCTGCAAACAATAAGAGACTAAAAAAAGATGATGGTCAGAACACAAAAATACATGAAGAAATAAGAAGGTGAGAGGCAAGGTCAAGAGAATACCCTGCCAGTGGGAATGACGACTTCACATAGGGCGCCCCTAGCATGGTCCAAGGCTTTCAGCGTGGCTGCAATCCCCTCGTCGAGACTCTCCCGCTCCATGCTCTCAGTAGCATCATCGAGGGTGAAGAGTGTCGATGTCAGGTCCCACGGATTCATCCACCAGAGCAGGGGCTCATCTCACATGGGTGAGTGGCTTCCCCCCAATGTCAGGGCCAGGGACAATTCCCCGCTAGTCCTTTCTACCACCACCGTGATGTCCAGGGACCCCTCGGCCACACCCCCCTCCATCCGGCCCACGTCGGGCGCTATCACTCGGGCCACCAGTGGCGCGGATCGTGCCGCTGCCTCGGGCAACGCCACGGTTGCATCCGGCTATGTCTCACCTATCACAGCCACTGCCACCTCCACCTGTGTTGATGGGGCCTCGACCGGCGGCCTCATGCCTACCACGGTCGACGCCACAAGCGTGGTCGGTAGCTCCATCCACCCCATCGCCGGCAGTGGAATCACCTCCATCGTCGGCTGCTCAACGACCTCCGAGGGCATCCCTCGAGCCCCGACACCTGCTTGTCCTACCAAGGGCACAGGTGCCACCGTGGGTGGCGCATGACCGGTCGATGACGCAGTCGCACCAGCGCCATTCCCACACGAAATGAGTGCGATGTCCACTGATGGCTGCCACCTCACTTGAAGGGCGACGCTCTTTTTTGGCGCCAGCGCAAAAATATTGCGTCGCGTCAAGACACTGCGAGAAACAAAAGCATAAGTCACGATGAAAATAGAGAAAAACATAGGAGTTGGTGACTTACATCGGCGTTGTTGGGTGGTGGATACATTTGGGGGGTGAACCCCCAGATCCCTGCTCCACCTCGGTGGGGCAGGGCCGCTTCGAGCCAGCCCCCTGCTCCTAGGCAGAGGGGCTCACCCCGCTTGCATCTTGGGGCACGGAGGCGGAGCCACCCTCCTTCACCGGCACCTCGAGCGCGGCGGCAGGCTCGCTCGCCCCTATTCGCTCCTAGGGCAGGCCGACTATCTAGCCCATCTCCGCCAGCCTCTTGGACGCACCCTCCCCTCCATGGAATGGGAAGGGCCCCGACCCCTGCAAGGACGAGCGGAAACCTATCAGCACATCCTCACTCTCTAGGTCATCACGCTCGGTGTCGCCGACTACCTCATCGTTGTCCTCCTCATCGTTGTCGTCGTCGCTGTTAGTGTCCTCCCCTCGCTCCCGTGCCCGCAATTTCTATTGCCTTTTCTTCCGCTCGTCCTCCTTCGCCTTCCTCTGTCGCTCGGCCTCAGTGTGATTCACCGCCCTCATGAATGGATTCCTCAGCAGTGGAGCCGAGAGATCCATAAGGACAAGGTCCCTTGGCTGGTCCTCCCATCTCAATATCAGTTTCAAAGGGTCGGGAGATCTATTGAAGAGGAGGCATGAGGAAATGAAACTTACAAAGATGATGTAGCCCGGTTTTGGCCACATCGGAGGGTGCCCTGTCATCGGGTACACGAAATCAAGAGGGATGCTTGTGTCACCCCAAGATGTCACCATCACCTACTTGATGAGCTACATGACTTCAGAGGGGGAGAGTGCTCCCACGGCCAGCACCATCCCAACGAATGATTTCTCAGGCACCATCGCATACAGTGGAAGCGTGCGCCTCATCAGCGGTGCCACCCTCCTCGCATGGTAGGTCTCGATGATGCTCGACCCCTTTAGGCCCCTCTCCTTTAGGATATGGATGGTGACGATGTGGTCCCAGATCTTCTTCTTATCCTTCTTTGGGACACCCCACTTCCACGAATCCAGGGCCTCTTTGATTAAGCGCCCGGAGAACTCCAGCAGGGGGCGGCAGTGTCATTCTTGAGATAGAACCAATGCGAATGCCACCCTTTGTTGGAGATCAATAGCCACATCGATGGGTACTCACCGACCCAGTTGCTCCGGAGGTGGATGCCGACACATCCCATCGGCGTATTCAACTCCTGCTTCTTCTCCCTCTTCTTCTAGAGGGTAACGGCGAAGAAGTGCCGCCATAGATCAAAGTGGGGACTAATCCCTAGGAATCCCTCACATAGGGCGATGAATGCCACCATGTGCTAGATTCCATTGGGATTAAGGTGCTGCAGCTCAATCTTGTAGTAGTGCAGCAGTCCTCGAAGAAATCCGTGAGCAGGGGTAGCGAACCCTCACTCATGGAAGTGCACGAACGACACCACATAGCCGACGGGTGGCAATGGCACATCCCCCTCACCGGGCAGTAGCCACTCATTCATGGTTCGCACGCAGAGAAGACCATGACGGACGAGGCCCTCCATACACTGGAACGTGAAGTCAGAGCAGCATCACGGATCCATTGGAAGATGGAAGTGGGTGAACATGAGCTCGACGATGGCTGAAGACACGGATGCAGGAAGCCTAGGCGATTGGCGGCAGAGGTTGTAGATGCAAAGGCTAAAAGGCAAGGTAAGAAACCTTGGGGGTGAACCCTCTGGTTTTATAAGGGCGACGAATGCGAGGAAACCAATAGTCCACCTAGATCTCCGCACCCACAATGATCTGCTATAACGTCATGCCACGGGATATGCGCATGCAATCTCTATCCTTTCCCACTGAAGATGCACTGGACATTTTGCCTCCCCGGGCGGGCCATGACTCATTACGAGTAAGAGGAATACGGATCAAAAAACACCTTTACGGTCCGTCTAGGCCCAGGGGTTCAACGGTTGGCTCATCAGCAGGCTCAACAGCCACGCTAAGCACCCTTATGATGAGGGACGAAGGGAGATGGGCCCCACAAGCAGCTAGTACCTAGGCACATGAGCGCCACGGACATCTCAGCCCACGATCGGGTCTCATCCAGGCTAACCTTAAATGGATCCCCGTGAATAGGATGCCTAGACCCCAATCGAGCTATCCGGCTAATGAACCACCAAAACTCACAGCCATACCCACGAAGGGTCCGACCTCGGTAAGAAGGAATCACCGTTCTAGAGCACGCCGTGGGCGACAAAAGAAGGCCAGGGCCCTTAGGGTCCTCCCTTTCACAAAACCTCTGAAGGAATATTCTACTCCTCCGCAGGCTTGGGGGCTATACCCACTGGGTGCGCTCTCACGCACCCACTAGCAAGTCAAAAAAAACCCCAGGTGATTCTACCCGAATCGCCCATGGGCTCGGGGGCTACTGTCATGGACCAATACTAGGGTACCCAAAGAGGAGGAGCTAATAACCATCAACGGTTGATTCATCTGAGCGGTAAGGAGCGTGACTACACCTCTTGCTGGGCTCTGCCTCGTCTGACCACCAAGGCTAGGGGCTCCGCCTCGTCCGACCCCCGAGGGTTGGCTTTGCCTCAGTGGACACTAAGGCCATGGGCTCCGCCTCGGCTGACCCCCTAGGGTCGGCTCCGCCTTAGCTGACTCCCAAGGGTAGGCTCCGCCTCGGCCGACCCCTGAGGGCCGGCTCTACCTCAGCTGACGTCTGAGGGCCAACTTCACCTCGCCCGACGTCTGAGGGCTGGCTCCGCTTTGGATGATTCCTAGGGGTAGGCTCCGCCTCAGTTGACTCCCGAGGGTAGGCTCCGCCTTGGCCGACCCCTGAGGGCCGGCTTCGCCTTGCCCGATCCCTTGAATACAGTTCCTAACAGAAGCTCACATCGCCGCCAACCACTACGGGCCAGAGAGTACCACTTAAGGTCAAACTTCTGGCATCGTGTAGGGAGCGGTCACATCTCAGCATGACCCATCCCCACGACATATCATTCTGGGGAACTCACATCGCCCACAGTGATGGACGCATGGTCACTGTGCTGCCAACTCCCTGCCTGACCATCGTGCAATGTCAGTCAAACCGACGTCAGTTGACTGGCACTGTACCACTAGCCCCCCGCATGGCTTTCTGTCTAGGGACCCTCTAACCATTCCATCCGCTCAGATGGGATGGAAGACATGAATGACGCATGACACCGGCACGTAAGCTGCAGTGGCCAATAGGACCCTCGATACGACGCCGCTACCACCATGATCTACAGGGTCAGCGGGACCCATGCGAAGAGGAGAACGGCGCACCTCCAGAAGCCTTATTTCTCTTTCCTTTTTCCTCCTCCCTTCGATGGTAAAAAACCCCTGCTTCCCCTTGACCTATAAAAGAGAAAGCAGGGCATCCCACTAAGGGGATCGATTTATCGAACAAACACACCGCATCACACCAGAGACTTGGGAGCTATCTGCCTCTCTCTCTAGTTTGTAACCCCCTACTACAAACTCAGTGCTAGTAACACGAGCAGGTCAAAACTAGACGTAGGGACATTAGGCCCGAACTAGTATAATCCTTGTGTCCTCTTAGCACACCATCCGGGTCAGACACGCAATATACAAATTAACTAGTCGGTGCTTACTCGAAACACCGACACCAAGTTTCTCACTGTCCTGGAGAGACGACGATTCGAATCTATTTCAACCAATTGGGAATTTATTCCTAGCACAAACCCAGGTAGACCAGATCAATGGTCACCTTTGGTACAACTCAGGTCCACATTTCGTGGGTTGGCCCAGCGCCGCACAATCAGGGACAACCAGCTGCCAGGATGTTTAGGCCTGGCCTGACCTTGGGCTCACGTATGACTCCCCGCACATCCTTACTACCATCCAGAGTGCGCACTCTAACAAAATAGGGCCCGGCCTGAGTTGAGCTACTCGGCTTCGTAGTTGGAATGAGTTATCTAGCCAGCTAAGTGAAAGGCATGCGTTAAATCTTGACAGAAGCGCCAACAACGGTAGGATCCTTAATCGGCACAAACGGAATCACATGAGTCAACCTACACATAGACTCTGTCTAGCCTCCACTTACATTACCCCATGGTTCTTTTCCATGATAGCAAATATAGCCAACCGTGCTCCGGTATCCACCAATATATCGGAGGTGATAGGAAATCACCCCACTTCTACCGATCTAAGCATGACTAAGCATATATTCAATCCTAGACCTATATAGGGTTAAAGTTATATGTATCTGGACAAGGTAGTTCTATGCATCAAGTGTTTCCAATCAACTCTTATAACCTAATGCATCAAACATAAATGACTCAAGTGATATTTTGTAAAGCATGGGAGGCATAAAATGCTCCGGGGCTTGCCTTTGAGGAAAGAGGTTGGCCTATGATCTGGGCCCTCAGAGAGGTCCTCAAGAGTTGGCTCCTCTTCTTCTAGAGCTACGGCCTAAGGTGTCTTCTACTGTTCCTCCTCTACTTCTTGTTGAACTCCAAAAGAGTTATCCCTTCGGATGAAACTATATGCATGAGCATAAAATAAGATAACATGGATTCATATATAATGACATGTATGATATGATATGGTATGATGAATGCATCCTCATAAGTGTTCTCAGCAGCATTGCATTACGGTGATAACAAGTTACATTTTCTTTTACTGAGTATGTGCATATCTCTTCTCTAGTAACTTAAACAAATACGTATGTAAATCGTTTTCTAGACTACAAGACACCAGCCACTTATTTTGATCATAACTGAAGTTATACACATCAAAATAATATGGTTCTAGACTTTCTGGAAAGCTTATGAGATTGCCTACAACTTTCTTTTAATCATCTTAAGGCGATTCAGTAGTTATCTAGGTCAAACAATTCAATCTTTTAGATCTGTCCAGAGAGCAAGCATTTCTAACAGCAGACTTCTAACAGCCATAATTCTTAAATCATAATACCTATGACAATGAAAATTTAATACCAGGTAGATAAGTAAGTTATCTACAACTTTGTTATTAACAAGTTTTACAAAAAAGACTATTATCATCATGAAATTATCATCACAACAGAAACTATACATGCAGCCATCTAGTTGAATTATAAAGCAATAATTAACTAGTTGCATACAACCAATTACCTCTAAGCCTAACTAATAACATCAATTGATCATATGCACCACAAGAACCACAGAAAACATCATGGTTAAACATAACTAATTTATTTATATTCATTTATCAATTTCCTTATATAATAAGGTGATTTAAAGGATAAATATTTTTAGTGCTTAATAAATTCTGAGAAAATCACAACAGACTACAAATGACCTCAATAGTTTACAGCATAAATTTCATGCCATTTGGATGAGCATAGCTACATCTACAAAAATGACAAGTTACATATGCTTATTTTAGCAAAAATAGTTTCACATAGTGAAAAGTGTCATGCAATTGATTTAATATTTTTCTTACTTTCCTCCTAGCATGAGAATATTGTGTAAAAATTTGTATGCTCATATGTTATGTATTTTTAGCCCAATTAATTTCACTAGAATCTAGCAATTAATTAAGATTAAATAGGAAGACTATATTACAAGTATGTTTACTATAGGTTTAATATTTTTCCTAGCTCAAGCATGTCAACACAAGATCAGAAAAATTGGAATCACATTTTTATCACCTTCCTAGCTCAAGTTATGCAATTTACAAGCTAGAAACTATTTAAAAAGCAGTTATCTTGCTCAATTTAATTCTCATAGAAAAATACCCTAAACAGTAGATTTCATATTTTTATCAAATAGTACACTTCAAGATGAATCTAACAAAATTTGGTTCACCTCATTTGGATACTCCTAGCTTTAGATATGAATTTTTAAAGTTTGCATTCAAATATGTGAAAATAAATCAAGAAAAACATTTCAAATACTGACTGACAGTTGGACCCGTGGGTCAATGGGACCCACATGTCAGTGACACACAGAGCAGGGGCACAGCTTGAACAGAGGCAAACTCGTCGACGACGAGGTCACTCGCGATGAGGTTGGCACCAACGTGTTCCCCATCATATTCTGTACCTACAGGTACCCTTGGTTGGCTCGGTGGATCACCAAAGTGACCTCGTCGGCGAGCATGGTCGCTCTACGGCGGTGCGCGGCTGTGGACTCACCATCTCTGGCGAAGATGTGACCAAACAAGCACGGCTATGACTTCTATGAACCCTAGCAGAGCTCTACGTTGTGGATCGAGTCATGGTTAAGCGGCGGTGAGCTCCGGCCACGTGCATGGCGGCATGGCGGCGCATAGAGCACGGCGGTCGTGTCATCGTTCCAACAAGACGGCGGCCGAAGGTAGGTCTCCATCATCGTGGAAGGTGCTACACCTCTAGGCGACATGGTAATGGGTACCAGAGCAGGCTAAGGGCGGCTAGTGAAGTTGGCGGCGACGAGCGCATGCTTGCAGCCATGGTGGACGCGCACGGTGGTGGCGCGTGTTTCCACGTGACGGCAGTGGTAGCGGTTAAATAAACGACAACGTGAGCATCTATAACCTAAGGCGATGATGGAACTAGGGAGAGAGAGGTAGGAGGAGTGGTGGATAAGGCTGGCCATGGTGAGATCGAAGCTTGGCAGCGCTCCGTGACCATGGCGGCGACGGCAACGGCTCGTAGGCCTTTACCTTGGCTCGAGTAAGGCAATGGCGGGTCAGCGAGGTGGAGAAGGTGATGGCTGAGCGATATGCATGAGCAATCACACAATGGCGTAGTGGTGGTGGTGTATGAGCTCAGTGAGGGTGCGGCAACGATGGCGACGGCGCTCAGTTCTGCTCAGGCGCGACGAAGGCGAGAGAGAGACAGAGTGAGGCGAGTCAGAGCGAGCGAGGAGGGAGGGCGCGTCGCTGCCATTTTGATGCCCACGTCGGCCTGACACGTGGGCCCGACACCGGTGGATGGCCTCCACTTGGTAGCTATGGCCTAACTCTGGTCGGCCACGAGGCGCACGTGCGGCGTTAGTTCAGACACCTCTGAACCCGACTGATAAAGTAAGTTCAAGCGATCAGTCCTCCTAATCCGTGGTGATTTAGCAAAAACTTCCTTAATAAAAATTGTAGAGCTACGTGAGTAGTACAATATTTCTTAAAGGAGTTTTGTCTAATTCTCAATGGTTTTCAAACTACAATGTTCCAAAAGTAGACTACATTGAAACTAAAACTCAGTTAAAGACAACAAAATTTCAAGTTTTGAAAACAACATTTTGTTGATACTTGTGAGCTCTATTTGACCATGTTAGACACTGAATTAGCTCATGACCCTTAAACAAAGTTTGTTACTCATGATAATAACTACAACTTTTATTTGGGTCACACAGCCATGCAAACACTCTAAGCTACTATTCAACTTTAGTCAAACTAGCATCATGAAAATGGCATTTCAAATGAAACCAACACTTAGAAGCAAAATTGGCTTAAGTCATGAATATAAACATTGTTCCAATTATCATTCTAGATGTGTCTAAGGTATTTTCATGACCTCACAACCATCTCATACATTGGTCATACATGATTACAAGCATAAGCATATATATAAAATCAACATTTCATGTGATAAGGTATCAAAATGAGATGAAATTTCATATGCTCATATTCATGAATGCTTGGATGATGCTTATGCTCATGAAATGTAGGTGCCAAATGCAATGCTTAACACTAGGGTGTTACAGCCCCTTCCCTTATAGGAATCTCGTCCTGAGATTTGAAAGACCTATCATTCCTCATAAAAGGCGGGATAAACCTCATGTAAATAATCCTCCCGTTCCCACATGGCGTCTTGTTCACTATGGTTATTCCACACTACCTTATAGAACTTAATGACCTTGCTCTGTGTTACTCTTTTCATTTCTTCTAACACTAGGATTGGTTTTTCTTCATATGTCAAATCTGATTGGATCTTAATGTTGGTGGGTGCAATGGCTTCCTCAGGTATGCGAAGGCATCTTTTCAACTGAGAAATATGGAAAACATCAAATATCGCACTCATCTCTAGAGGAAGTTGTAACTTGTAGGTGACATTGCCTTTCCATTCAATAATCTGGTACGACCCTACATATCTAGGCGCAAGCTTCCTTTTTACTCCAAATCTCTACACTCCCTTCATGGGTGACACTTTTAAGTACACATAGTCTCCCACTTCAAAAGTTAGTGGTCTTCTTCTTCTATCAGCATAACTCTTTTGTCTAGACTGAGCTGCTTTCATATGCTGTTGGATAATGCATACCTGCTCTTCAGCTTCGGTGACAAAGTCAATGCCATAATATCTTTTTTCTCTGGGCTCAATCCAATTCAAGAGAGTTCTACATTTCCGGCCGTACAAGGCCTCAAAAGGAGCCATCTTGATGCTTGCTTGATAGCTGTTGTTGTAGGAGAACTCAGCTAAACGTAGCCATTTCTCCCATGAACCCTTCGAAGATATTATACAAGGTCTCAACATGTCTTCTAAGATTTGATTCACTCACTCAATCTGTCCAGAAGTTTGTGGATTGTATGCTAAACATCTAATTAGTTGGTTCCCAAGGCCTGGTGCAAGTGTTCCAAAAAATGAGCTATAAACTGTGGTCCCTAATTTGAGATTATGGTCCTTGGTACTCCATGTAGTCTCATGATCTGAGAAACGTACAGCTCAGCGTACTTCCTAGCTAGATACCTTGTGTTAACCGATACAAAATGTGCTAACTTGGTGAGGCGATCTACAATGACCCATATGGAATCATGACCTTATGGTGTCAGCAGAAGGCCTGTAATAAAATCCATACTTATTTCCTCTCATTTCTAGCCTAGAATAGGCAACGACTGAAGTAATCCAGTAGATTTCAAATGAATGGCCTTGACTCTACTGCAATTATCACACCTAGTGACATAGGCGGCAATCTCTTTCTTCATCTTGGTCCACCCAAAATGGGGTTTCAAATCTTGATATATTTTGCTACTACCCGGATGGATAGACACCTTGGATGAATGAGCTTCATCTAAAATTTGATTTCTAAGCTCATGGTCCTTTGGTACTACCAGTCGGTCCTCAAACCATAGCACACCTCTTTCATCCAACCTAAAATGCTTGATTTCCTGTTCTTTCATCTTTCGCTTGATGTGGAACACACCCACATCTGTCTTCTACAGTTCTATTATTTTGCTCTCAAGTGAGCAACTGACAATGATATTGTGCAGCACAATATGATGTAACAAATTAAATCCATCTTTCAACAAGGCTTCTAAGGTGTTACAATGAGATTTTCGACTAAGTGCATCTGCTACAACATTAGCTTTTCCTAGATGGTAGTGCACTTCCAAATTATAGTCCTTGATTAGCTCTAACCATCTTCGCTGCCACATGTTCAGCTCAGGTTGAGTGAAGATATATTTGAGACTTTTGTGGTCAGTATATATGTGACATATGTTTCCCAACAAGTAATGTCTCCATATCTTCAATGCATGAACAACTGCTGCGAGCTATAAATCATGGGTAGGATAATTGACTTCATGCTTTCTTAGTTGCCGAGAAGCATAGGCAATAACTCAGCCTTCTTGCATGAGCACACACCCCAAACCTATACCCAATACATCATAGAACACATCAAAAGGCTTTTTAATGTCGGGTTGTGCTAGAACAGGAGCTGTAGTTAGCAATGTCCATAGGGTGTGAAAAGTGGCTTCACACTCTGACGTCCAACTAAACTTTTCATCCTTCTGAAGTAGTCTAGTAATGGGTTTAGCTATCTTAGAGAAATCTAGAATAAAACAACGATAGTAACCTGCTAGCCCTAGAAAACTCTGAACTTCATGAACCGAAGTTGGGGCCTTCCAATCCATGACCTCTTGTACTTTGGATGGGTCTACCAATATTCCATCTTCAGATAAGATGTGACCCAAGAAAGGTACTTTGCTCAACCAGAATTCACACTTGCTGAATTTGGCATATAACTTATGTTCCCTTAATCTGGACAGAACAACACTCAGATGCTCTGCATGGTCTGCCTCATTCTCCGAGTAAATCAAGATATCATCGATAAACATAACTACAAACTTGTTGAGCTGGGCATGAATACCAAATTCATCAAGTACATGAAGTAGGCAGGAGCATTTGTCAGTCCAAAAGACATGACCAAATACTCGTACAAGCCATACCTAGTGGAGAAAGCTATTTTAGGTATGTCCTCTGGCCTAATCTTAATCTGATGATAGTCTGACCTCAAGTCAATCTTAGAGAATACCTTTGCTTTTGCCAACTGATCGAACAAGATATCAATACGAGGCAAAGGATACTTGTTCTTAATGGTCACAGCATTAAGCGGCCTATAATCCACACACAATCTCAAGGACTTGTCTTTCTTCTTTATAAATAAAGCTAGACATCCCCATGGGGACGAACGAGGTCGAATGAGACCTTTATCCAATAGTTCTTGTAACTGAATTTTAAGTTCAGCTAACTCATTTGGTGGCATCCTATAGGGTCTTCTCGAGATAGGTGCTGTACCTAGCACTAACTCAATCTTAAATTCCACATCCCTATCCGGTGGTAAACCCGACAATTCATCTGAAATACATCAGGAAATTCGCAAACCACTGGAATATCATAGAGGGTAGTGGTTTGGATAGCACAAGACAAGTTTTGGAGATCAAATCTTCTGGGAAGTGGCACTAGAAAAGCACTACCTCCCTTTGGTTCTCTCAACATAATGGTCCGAGTGGATGTGTTGATGAGAACTCCATGGTCACTCATCCAACTCATGCCTAAGATTACATCTATGGCTAATCCAGGCAATACTATCAGATCCATTATGTACTCCCCCTCTTGTATAGAGATGAGCACATCTCTGACTATCTAATTTGCAGAGATAGTAGCCCCAGCCGAACTTATACTATAACCACCCTTGTTTACCTCAATTATTTTTTTATCATACTTAGATGCAAATGCTTGGCTCATAAATGAATGAGAAGCTCTAGAATCAAATAAAACAATGGCAGGATGTTTGTTAACAAGAAACATACCAGCGATGACAACTTCTCCCGCAGGGATTTCTTCAACAGCTATGTAATGCACGTATCTAGGACGTGCCTTTGGATTTGCCTATTTTTGATTACCCTGGTTTTGATTGCCATTCTTCTTGGGATGGGGGCACTCCTTGGCCCAATGGCCCAATTGGTTATAAGTAACACCCTAGGTGTTTTAAATACTAAAACAGGACATGCCATCATATGCATTGCAAGGCATTTGGTCATATTGCAAACTTTGATATGCATTCACTAAAACAAGTTTACATTTATGTTATGAGTGTTGCCTTGTATGGTTTGAATTGAGTTCTAAGTTGTGTTGATTTGGATTTCCGAAAACCCTGATTTCTAGTGATTTGTTTTACCCCGAAAACCCATTTCAAAATCGAAGTACATTTTGGGGTTGAGCCTTAAAGCAAAAATGTAGAGCTTGTCGAGTTGTACAAAGTTGGTTTTTGGAGTTTTCAAAGTTGTTTAGAAAAAATTGAAGTAATTTAAAAAGGCGTAATTCTTTAAATGTCCCCTTTTTGAATTCAAATTTGCATTTCAAAATGTAGACCGAATTTGGGTATGGTTATAAAAGCAAAGTTGTAGAACTTTGAATTTTGAACAACTTTTGTTTTTGGAGATTTTTGAATTGTTACATAAATTTGGGAGTAATTTGTGAAATTTAGACGAATGGCAATTCTGTAAATACGTTGAACAGTAGCCGCGGGCAGCTGTCACCACCGGCGTGCTTCTCTGGGCTTCCAGTCGCATCTGTGGCCGTCCTTGGCTTCGCGCTGGCACGGAAAAGGCACCGTCGTGGCTTCCTCTTGCTTCCTGGCCATCCTTTAAAGGTCGAGACGCCGTCGCCGTCGTTCTTTTCTCCTCCTCTGTTTTCCAGTCACCGTCGTCGCCGTCGATTTAGCGCCTGTGCCGTCACAGCAAAGCGCTCAACAGCTTTGCTTACTCCTTGCGCACCTAGCCAACCAACTGTGGTCACTTGATTTCACTGGGAACCTGCTGTGCGCGCCTTTCTTCCTCACGGCCGGCAACCTCACCGTCGCGAGCGCGTCACCGTGGCTAGTGCTCTCTAGTGAGCCGTTGCTCTTGCTCAGTGCACCTACAGCTTCGCCTTGTTCCTATGACGCCCTGTGACTGGTTGATTGCTCCTTTTGTCCACCACAGTCATCGAAAAAATTGCCATCACCATCGATTGCTCCACCGTGATCGCTACGACCGTCGACCCGCCTATCCGTTGTTCCTCCGGCTCGTCCATCGCCTTCAACGTGTTCGGGGTGAGTTTCTGGTTCTTCCCGAGCTGTTTGTTTAATCGCTACCGCACTTGTTTCATCGGCGTAGCACCGCCGAGCCGCCGTGTCCGCCATGGCCGGCGTCGAGCTCGATCCTCGCTGTAATTGCTTAAGCTAGTGCCGTCAATTGATGCGGGGTGGTGTGGGGAGTGTTTTGGTACCTTGGCCGTTGCCGTTGGTCTCACCGTCGGCAAGTTTTCGCCGGTCAGCGCCGTCGTTGCCGTGGTCAGCGCCGAAGGTTGAAGATGACATGTGGGGTCGGGTGTCAGTGACTCAGCGGTTTGAAAATGATTTTTTCCTTTTTCAGAAATGAATGAATAGTGTCTGTTTTTGTTATTTTTGTGTAGATTTATTTAGAGCTCTAAAAATTATGAAAATTTTTGTGTGACTTCTCTGTGATGTATATTATTTAGGAAAAATATAAATATTGTTTTTAAGTACTTTTTGAATGTGATAAAAATTGCTCAATTAATTAATAAATGAGTTTCCATGATTTTTCTAGGCTTATTTATTTATCCAAAAATTATGAAAATTATTTTGCCACTTAGTTATCATGTGATGAACATTTACAAAAATTTTAAGGTCAATTGGAATAAGTTGATTTATTTCATAATTCTTAATTAAATAATTAATTCATAAAAGCAAATAGTAACCTTTAATGATTTAGGTTTTGATTGAATTTTTGATTGAGTGATGTCCTTGGGTCATTAGTTGGTAATGATCCTTGGCAATTGATGTAAGTGTTACAAAAAAGGTTTAGTTAGTTTGACTTGTAACTATACCGCGAAGGAAAGTTGTATTCAAGTTGTTAACTTTTGCATCCATCATTGAGCATCATATTTTGTATCTCGCATCATGTTAAACATGGCATTGTTACTACATGTAGTGAACGAAGGTGAGCACATGGTAGTTAATCAAGTGGTTGAGGAGGTTAATCCGTCTGTTGAGGTCGGGTTGGATATCGGTGGAACGACTCCGGAACCGTACTTTTCCGTCAACGAAGGCAAGCCCCGGATGCATTTAAACCTACCTTGTGTTTTACAACTTGATTTCACTTTTGCTTCTCTTTACTGCATTAAGTGATTAGGGGTCAAGTGAAAACCTAATTGGTGCATTACCAACCTTGTTTTTCCATATCTACTTGTTAACAGTTTTAATTCGTATATGGCTAGTTATGTTAGTCATGCTTAGGCAAATAAAAGTCGGGTGATTACCTGTCACCTGCGAATTTTAAATGGATCTTTGGTTACGCTTGGTTATTTATGTTATCATGAAATATGAGCATGTGGAGTAATAAATCTAGACCGGGCGGACTCGGTGTAGGGGAGCCGCAAGACATGGAGGTCTTGTGAGCGGGTTCTTTCCGCCTGTGTCGATTAAGGCCCATACTGTTGTTGAATTGCATGAGGTGAGACTTTGTAGTACTAACCACATACTTCGGTAAGCCTTAACTCGGCTATTCTATTACGAGAATGGCTACTCGCGCACTGGGAGTGGAGAGATGGCGAGAATAGCGTGTACCCACGTGGCAATGGGCTAGACTGGTGGAGTACTGTATTCTCGGGTGGCGCGGACCTGTTCTTGTTTTAGAGGATCTGAGGGTAGGTTGATATATGTAAGTCGGGGACCTGCATATGTCGTGTGGTCTAGAATTCCCAGCTGGGTTTTAATGGTTCGAATCGTCGTTGCTCCTCGGTTATGGAGACTCAACTCACTGTTCATCATCGTAGTATTAATAACTATAACTTGAGGCTGGTTTGAGAAAGTGTTGGATACGAAGTTTCAGGATCTCTATACAGATCATGTCAGCTTTGTGTATGATCTTATGAAGTTTTAAATGTTGATGTAAAGAATTTTATTAAAAAGCTTTTACGCAAAAGAACTTTGATTATTGGTAAAGTCATACCTTGAATACCTGAGCCTACATTCATAGGTTCTATCAGTTTATATTTTCGGTTAATTCTTGTTGAGTACTTTTGTACTCAGGGTTCGTTGACCCTTGTTGCATGTGAGGCTCATGAGCAGATCTATTTTGGATCGTGATGCATGACTGTTGTTCAGTGCGATGACGATAAGTAAATGTGTGGCCCTTGGGCAGGGCAACTTATTTGTGTGTTCTGTAATTTGTTATAATGCCACTCCACTACTACGTTTTGTAATATTAACCGAACTTAGTTGTATGGTTTGAAACAAATGGTTTGTAAACTATGTTATTGTAAGTCTTTCGCCAATCTTTACTCTGATGTATATATATTTGAATAAACTGTTGTATACTGTAATGACTCTATAATGGGATCCTGCTTGGAAATCGTGGATGATTCGGGGTTCCCTGAGGACACCCAACAGTCTTCTTAAGTTACCGGGAATATATGCATAGATGTCAAAGGTCGTTGGACAGTGACAGGTGCATGTGGGCCCTATAATTTAGGAGGTTCTGCCACATTATAGTTGAAGCATGGCTGATTGCTCCTTTGTCCTGTTGAGCTTCCTTACCCTCCATTTTCCTTGGGTAGGGCAATGGTGAACGCCCGGCGGAATGTCTCCTGGGGGCGATTGGCCTGAGCTTTTGGTGGAGGAGGCCTAAACTTAGGCGCTGGTGGACAAAACTATGGCCTAGCCACCACTAGAGCTCTAGACTAGGAAGATCCTGAGGTGCCTACCTCAGCTGCTCTTCTATGGCCCTTTGTTGCTGCGTGCAAATTGTTCTGGTTCTCCTGGGTCAAGGTATCACTGACAAACTCATTGTATGTGGCACACCTTGAGTTGGCCATAGTCTTCATTAGCTTAGTGCCAAGGCCACTCTTGAAGCTTTCTATCTTCTTTTCCTCCGTATTGATAAACCCTAGGGTGTATCGGGACAAATTGTTGAAGGCATGCATGTACTCGGTAAGGGTCTTGATCCCTTGTATGAGTCGCATGAACTCGGCTGCTTTCATATGCATCAGCCCCGGGGGAATATGATGTCCCCTAAAGGCTAACTTGAACTTCTCCCATGTGACCTATGAGTTGTCAGGTAAAGAGGATAGGAAATGGGTCTACCATATCCCGGCCGGTCCCTGCAGTTGATGGGATGCATATTCTACCTTCTGATGCTCAGTAACACTCAATAGATGGAACTTTTGCTCGATCGTGTTTAGCCATTCATCTGCCTGGAGTGGTTCTTCGACCACTTTGAAGATAGGAGGCTTGGTGTCTTGGAAATTCTTGAAAGAGCTATATTGATTTGGCTCAGGCCCTTGATGTTGCTCATGAGCGTGAGTGGTGTTCTGCGTAATGAGGCGCAGTGTATCCTCCATGGCTCTCTGATTACCTAGGAACTGTGCGAAGAATTCATTCACAGACGGTGATGGCGGTGGTGGCAAGTCATCGTCGTTGCCACCTTGGCTGGTGCCTGCCCCAGCATGAGTGCGAGTCATCTGCAAAGTTGCAACAATAAGTGATTATTGGATGATGTCAAGAGATTGCAGATGAATTATGTCATCATGCCAAACTAAAATTACTAGAGAGAATCTTAAATTCATACAATAAAACAGAGGCATAATCATCCATTCTCGCAACATGACATCACCAATTAGATCACTTATCGTAATCGCAATGCGTTAATATGCATGTCATAATCCACTAGTAAAACAAAATTAGAATTTCATTAAAGTTCAACCTATAGTGAAACAACATGCAAAGTTCCAATAATACACTAAAGTTAAATCATGAATACCGAACTTCAAACTACAAGTCCATTACATGAATAACAGGGATACATCTAGCGCTTTAACTAGTCATTAGGTGACTCTAATCTTTAGCATGCTCACTGTCAAGGTCAGAGATAGCATCGTCCTCATGCTCTAGCTCCACTTCTTCTTCCTCCCAAACATCATCTTCAACTAACATCTCTGGATCTTCTTCTTCCTCAACAAGGATCGGGTGTAGTTGGTTGTTCAGAAAATGCACCTCATGCTAAAGATCAACCACCATGTTCTGGATATGCGCAAGCTACTAGCGCAAGTCCCTTTCAACATGGTCCTGCTATACGCTCAATGCTTCAGCTCTATTTCATGCTGCAACTGCTAGGGCTGCACGATTGTTTGCTTGGATCCGCTGGCGCGTGGCTGTGAGCGCCTTAGCACGAGCAGCCTCTAGCTGCTCCTGCAGTCCTACTAGCACTGCCTGATCATCCGCTCTTGCCTCTTGGGCGGTAGCTCTTTGCTGATCAACTTGCTCCATTTGGGTGTGGAGATTCCCCAATGCCACATAAGCTTGATCAGTTTCCCATCGAGCCTCACTTGCTGCCTTTTTGTGCTTATGCACACGCTTCCTCAGCTTACGCTATGCAGCTTTGGCCCTCATGAGCCTATCCATGTAAGTGGTATAGGACTCCTACCAGAAGTCCCTGGTGTCCTGACGAATATAGAACATCTTCATCACTGCAAGCATTGCACTCATAGCAGGACTAGAACTGTCTGCTCGCTCATCCCGGTCTCGGATCAACGCATTGCTGTTGCGCTATGCCTAAACTGTTGTGGATGGATCCACCCAAGGAAAAGTACTAGCAGCACTGCCAGTAAGCTCATTCCTATGCTGCTGACATATCTGACTCAGCACCTCAAAAGCCACTACTTGGGTAGCTTCCCAAGGAGTTCTTCCTTCAGATTCTGCCCTCCATTCCTGCTAGAAGAGTGCTTGGTTATGGGCTGGTATGGTCAGTTGTACTTCATACCATGGTTGTCCCTCCAGGTATACTTCATTCCAGTAATAGAGGGGCGGTTCTTAATACCTCGCATAATGCAATACTCTCCAAAGTAGGGCAGGGGTACCAAACATCAATAGAAAATTCTCACTTCCAGCTGGTGCTGCCATCTGTACCAACAACATGGTGCAACTCTCATGAGACAACGTCAGAGTGGATAAGAGTTACATAACCGAGTAAGAAATCTATAAGGGGAGGAACAATGCAAGTGTAATAATAATGATTTATCATGATGCATGTACGTTCCGTACGTCCTCATGAACTTAGGAAAATTTAAAATTTCTAACGGCATACACGGTGGCATACAAGCGTTCTCTCATATATAACATAACTAGTCGGGCTACACATTTTGTTGTTAGTGTACCCGCACAAGAATTTTATTTTAGCCCAACCCCACAAGTATATATGCAGAATGTAAATCTAGGCTCTAGGTTGCAAGCTAAATACTTCCATATATATATATATACCCATATATATATACTTCCATATCAAAGCTACCCGAGAGTAAATACATCCTATATATATATATAAATATGCATATATAGCTGCATCAAAGCTAACCCACAATTAAATACTTCCATATATATATGAGGCATATATACACTTTAGTATCAAAGCTAACTCTCCCCATTAGATCGCACGCTCACAACTTGCGGTCATGCCACTGTGATGATGAGTGGCACCTTACCTTGGGCGTAGAGGCATTTGATCCATACATTATCACTCAAGTGAATGGCATCCATACAATAGCATGCCGTATGGACGATGAAATGGAAAACCCCCAAGTTAGTCCTTAATTAGCCACCTGAAGTCCTTAACTGGGCATAAAGGAAAGTGATCACTGGCACACTTTAGATTCAAACTCTAGGTTTTAAACACCTATATATATAGCTATAAGTTGCTAGAAACTGGTTTTGGAAAACAAAAACCTTTGTTTTAAATACACATGTGGCAATTAATGTTTAATCTTGCTCTGATGCCAGCTGTAGTCGAACTGGCCAATTTATAAGAGCACAAGTATAATGGCAGCCCGTAAGTGGTCGCACTGTCATACTTGAGCCTATATAAACCCGGTAGTCCATCGAGTACCGCAAAGGGTCTCGATTCAACCAACATACAACTAAGATTGTACATGATTCAACATACATGTCACACGTTACATAAAGTTCACAAATACAGTTCATCCATCAGAGTACGAATTAAAGTTATTATAAACCATGTTCAAATAAGATAGTAGCAGAAGCAAATTAAAAGTTTGAAACCAACATCTACAACATTATTTAAATATAGTGCCAGCTCACGACCACACTTCCACAAAAGCATAAGAGAGGGATTAATAAGAGATGCCTGCCCAGGGCTTACTCCTCGTCCATGGTGGGACAGAAGCAGTTCTTGCAATAGTCATGATATATTGTACCATCTGCAACAATGGGAATAAAAACCTGAATACGAGAAAGTACTCAGCTAGACTTACCCATCATAAACCAAAAATAAAGTGACTCCAAGGATTATGCAAGACTTTATAAGTGGAGCTAGCATGACAACATTTTGCATAAAAAGCTTACCAATTCAAGTATACAGTTATAATTCGGTCATCAAGTTAATTATAGCTATTCATCTCTAGATTAGCAACAAACCTATGCCAAACATGTGGTATATCATTTAGTAGCATACAGTAGTAACCATAGCCGGTATAATAATTCATGTTCATCCGAACCATCATATTCCATAACATAGTTACTATGATGTTGGGACTAGCCAAGTTTCTCACTGTCCGGGTGAGACGGTGATTTAAATCAATTTCAACCAGCTGAGAATTTATTCCTAACACAAACCCAGGTAGACCAGATCAACGGTCACCTTAGGTCACCCTTGGTACAACTTAGGTCCACATTTTGTGGGTTCGCCCAGCGCCGCACAATCAGGGACAACTAGCTGCCAGGACGTTCAGGCCCGGCCTGACCTTGGGCTCACGTCTAGCTCCTCGTTCATCCTTACTACCATCTAGAGTGTGCACTCTAATAGAACAGGGCCTAGCCTAAGTTGAGCTACTTGGCTTCACGGTCGGAACGAGTTATCCGGCCAGCTAAGTGAGAGGCATGCGTTCAATCTAGATAGAAGTGCCAACAACGGTACGGTCCTTAATCGACATAGACTGAGTCACATGAGTCAACCTACACATAGACTCCACTCGGCCTCCATTTACATTACCCCATGGTTCTTTTCCACGATAGCAAATATAGCCCACCGTGCTCCGATATCCACCTATATCTCGCAGGTGACAAGAAATCAACCAACTTCTACCGGTCTAAGCATGGCTAAGCATATATTTGATCCTGGACCTACACAGGGTTAAAGGTATATGTATATGGACAAGGTAGTTCTATGCATCAAATGTTTCTAATCAACTCTTATAACCTAATGCATTAAACATAAAGGACTCAAGTGATATTTTGTAAAGCATGGGAGGCTTAAAATGCTCCGAGGCTTGCCTTTGAGGAAAGAGGTTGGCCTATGATCTAGGCACTCAGAGAGGTCCTCAAGAGTTTGATCCTCTCCTTCTAGAGCTAAGTCCTAAGGTGTCTCCTGTTGTTCCTCCTCTTCTTCTTCGTTGAACTCTAAAAGAGTTATCCCTTCGGACGATCCTATATGCATGAGCATAAAATAAGATATCATGGATGCATATATAATGACATGTATGATATGATATGGTGTGATGAATGCATTCTCATAAGTGTTCTCAGCAGCATTGCATTACAGTGATAACAAGATATATTTTCTTTTACTGAGTAGGTGCATATCTCTTCTCTAGTAACTTAAACAAATACGTATGTAAATCGTTTTCTGGACTACAAGACACTAGCCACTTATTTTGATCATAACAGGAGTTATACACATCAAAATAATATGGTTCTAGACTTTCTAGAAAGCTTATGAGATTGCCTACAACTTTCGTTTTAATCATCTTAAGGTGATTTAGTAGTTATCTAGGTCACACAATTCAATCTTTCAGATCTATCTAGAGAGCAAGCATTTCTGACAGCACACTTCTAACAACCATAATTCTTAAATCATAATACCTATGATAATAAAAATTTAATAACATGTAGATAAGTAAGTTATCTACAACTTTGTTATTAACAAGTTTTACATAAAAGATCATTATCATCACAACATAAACTATACATACAGCCATCTAGTTGAATTATAAAGCAATAATTAACTAGTTGCATACAACCAATTACGTCTAAGCCTAACTAATAACATCAACAGATCATATGCATCACAAGCATCATAGAAAACATCATGGTTAAACATAACTAATTTATTTATATTCATTTATCCATTTTCTTATATAATAAGGTGATTTAAAGGATAAATATTTCCAGTGCTTAATAAATTCTAAAAAAATACACTAGCCTACAAATGATCTTAATAGTTTATTGTACAAATTTCATGCCATTTGGATGAGCATAGCTACATCTACAAAAATGACAAGTTACATATGCTTATTTTGGCAAAAATAGTTTAGCAAAGTGAAAAGTGTCAAGCAATAGATTTAATATTTTTCTTACTTTCCTCCTAGCATGAGAATATTGTGTAAAAATTTGTATGCTCATATGTTATGTATTTTTAGCCCAATTAGTTTCACTAGAATCTAGAAATTAATTAAGATTAAATAGGAAGACTATATTACAAGTATGTTACTATAGGTTTAATATTTTTCCTAGCTCAAGCATGTCAACACAAGATCAGCAAAATTGGAATCATATTTTTATCACCTTCCTAGCTCAAGTTATGCAATTTACAAGCTAGAAACTATTTTAAAAGCAGTTATCTTGCTCAATTTAATTCTCCTAGAAAAATAACCTAAACATTAGATTTCATATTTTTATCAAATATTACACTTCAACATGAATCTAACAAAATTTGGTTCACCTCATTTGGATACTCCTAGTTCTAGATATGAATTTTTGAAGTTTGCATTCAAATATGTGAAAATAAATCAAGAAAAACATTTCAAATACTGACTGACAGCTAGGACCCACGGGTCAACAGGACCCACATGTCAGAGACACACAGAGCTGGGTCGTGGCTTGACCGGCGACAAACTCATCGACGGCGAGGTCACTGGTGGCAAACTCATCGACAGTGAGGTCACCGGCGATGATGTCGGCACCAACGTGTTCCCCATCCTATTCCGCACCTACAAGTACCCTTGGTTGGCTCAGCGAATCACCGGAGCGACCTCGCTAGCGAGCATGGTGGCTCGACGATGGCGCGCGGCGGCAGACTCGCCATCTCCGGCAAAGATGTGACCAAACAAGCACGGCTATGACTTCTACGAGCCCTAGCAGAGCTCTACAGTGCGGATTGAACCACGGTGAAGCGACGGTGAACTCCGGCCACATGCATGGCGGCACAGCGACATACAGAGCACGGCGGTGGTGTCACCATTCCGACAAGACGGTGGTCGAAGGTAGGTCTCCATCATCGGGGAAGGTTCTACACCTCTAGGCAACCCGATAATGGGTACCAGAGCGGGCTAAGGGCGGTCGATGAATTTGGTGGCGGTGAGCACATGCATGTAGCCATGGTGGACGTGCACGGCGGCGTCGCGCGTTCCCGCGTGACGGCAGCGGTAGTAGTTAAATAAACAACGACATGAGCATCTATGACCTAAGGAGATGATGGAACCAGGGACAGAGTGGTAGGAGGAGAGATGGATAAGGCTGGCCACGATTAGCTCGGAGCTCAGCGATGCTCCGTGACCATGGCGGCGACGGCAACAGCCCGTAGGCTTTACCTTGGCTCGAGCTAAGGCAATGGCAGGTCGGCGAGGTGGAGAAGGTGATGATTGAGTGGTGTGTGCGAGCAATCGCATAATGGCACGGTGGTGGTGGTGTGCGAGCTCAGCAAGGGTGCAGCGGCAATGGCGACGACGCTCAGTTCCGCTCGGGCACGGCGAAGGCGAGAGAGAGATAGAGCGAGGCGAGTGAGAGCGAGTGAGCAGGGACAGCATGTCGCTACCGTTTTGATGCCCACGTCGGCCTGACGTGCAGGTCCGACGCCGGCGGACGGCCTCCACACGGTGGCCACAATCAGACTCCGGTCAGCCACGACGCGCGCGCGCGGTGTCGGTTCAGACACCTCTGAACCCGACTAACGAAGCAAGTTCAAGCGATCAGTCCTCCTAATCTGTGGCGATTTAGTAAAAACTTCCTTAATAAAAATTCTAGAGCTACGTGAGTACTACAAGATTGCTTAAAGGAGTTTTGTCTAATTCTTGATGGTTTTCAAACTACAATGTTCCAAAGTAGACTACATTGAAACTGAAACTCAGTTAAAGACAACAAAATTTCAAGTTTTGAAAACAGCATTTTGTTGATATTTGTGAGCTCTATTTGACCATGTTAGACACTAAATTAGCTCATGACCCTTAAACAAAGTTTGTTACTCATGATAATAACTACAACTTTTATTTGGGTCACACAGCCATGCAAACACTCTAAGCTACTGTTCAACTTTAGTCAAACTAGCATCATGAAAATGGCATTTCAAATGAAACCAACACTTAGAAGCAAAATTGGCTTAAGTCATGAATATAAACATTGTTCCAATTATCATTGTAGATGTGTCTTAGGTGTTTTTATGACCTCACGACCATCTCATACATTGGCCATACATGATTGCAAGCATAAGCATATATATAAAATCAACATTTCATGTGATAAGGTATAAAAATGAGATGAAATTTCATATGCTCATGTTCATGAATGCTTGGATGATGCTTATGCTCATGAAATGCAGGTGCTAAATGCAATACTTAACACTGGCGTGTTACAGATGCAGCTATGATAATGATAACAAACAAAAGCCGAAGAATCTATAAAACCATCTATATGTTGACAGATTCATGAAAACATACTATATGCGTGAAGGTATAGGCAAACGACTAAATAGCCGATGCAGGCATAGCAAACAAACAGAGTACATATCTCGATCATGAACAAAACCACTAATCAATAATTTCTAATCTAAAGTCTTACCAGTGAGGTTTGATTGGATCGATGCAGCTATAGTAGTGTCATTAAATTAGATCTCATTAACTAGTGAGTTCATTCAAGATTGAAATGTGTCTTTGAATACATAGTATGTTTGATTGAAATAGAGATAAAACAACCGATCTAGCGGGATTAAGCCAAAAATCATAAGATTTAAAGCGTGACCAGATTGGGACATGACCAATTAAGATAATATGATGTCGATCTATCTCTATCTCAATCAGATGATTTGTTATAATTAATAAAACATTAATTATAACAAGATCTATAACTGGTGAATCAACCAAAAACAGCAAAGAAAATCTTACTAATCTTAACAGATTCGATAACTGGTGATATTATATTAAACAACAAGTTATTTAACACAAGATCGGTAACTTTGATCTATATTATGATTCGTAAGAGATCAATCAGCTGATGCACCCTTACAAACAATAACATGGATCGATAACTAAATTATATTATAGCTCCTAAAAGATCAATCAGCTGATGCAGTTTTACAAACACAGTACAAGTTATGACGGTACTCACAAGCAAGCTGGAGGTCGATCAGTTGATGTAGCCCTGTTTGCTGAAGAACTCGCCGAGATCTATAGTACTCCTACTCCTAATGCGATGGCAAAAGCCAGAAACATTGTATTGATTGAGTGTTCGTGTGTTTGTACAATAACCAGGGTCTAATATTTATACCCGGAACCTAAATATGAATCCTACTCAAATACGACTCACTACAATTCTTGGAATAAAAAGAAAACTTTCTAACTTAACAATAACTTGGACCCTAATTTTCCTTATTTGTAGAATCTGACACATCTTCCTAATGCCATTCAAGCATAGCCCATTGACGTCGTTTGCTGACGTCATCTACAAAATAGCCGATTCAGATATCACATCCAAATCAGCTAATATCGATTAACATCTAATCGATTCCTTAATGATACAATTTTGGAAGCTTCGACTTCTCGCGTTCCTCTTTTCAATTTTGGTGAAAACACTTAGGAATTATTCCTCTAATATTCTACCTAACCATGCTAATGCCATAGAAAGGAGTACTCTGAGTGATTTATCATTATTGATGATCAATACTTATCATATATATATATATATCTTATCCTATGACTTTACCCCTGTTATGAGTAGAATATTGGTTATGGTTTACTTCTCCATCAATAGTATAAGTTATCAATACTTATCCATGCTAGACCTTCCCTGTGGTAAAAATATTAATAACGATACATGGAATACTCTCGGATGAAGTGCTACAATGGTATAATTATCTGTGCGCTTGTAGATTTTTTTTCATTCATATATCTTTATATTCTTTCTAGTCACATAAAATGACAAAGAACTGTTTAGTATCATTCTAGTAGTGATGCTAGGCAGTACTAACAAGCATCTCTGGCACCATCACTAGGGATAACAATCTAGTAAAGTAATATTAGGAGATGTATGTACTCCCTCCATCCGTGAATACAGGGCGTAACTGCTTTTTTTCAAGTCTGGGAATACAGGGCGGCGGTGGCTCAGCGGCAATTCACGCGCGCATGCAGCATTTAACTTGCGTCGCCCTTCTCCTCGGCTCCCACGCTGCATGCAGCTGGCCGTTACACTCACAGCGCATGCATGTTCTCTCGAGCGAGACTAGTAGTACTACTCCTATACGAAGGCAAGCACTATAAGTTCTCTGGATGCATCCTCTTTTCTCTAGTGGCCATCCTCTCACTACATGAGTAAGCAGCATCTTCTTCTGTGAGACTAGTGCAAAATCTAACATTTTTGTGCAGCAACAAAGATGGTAGAGGTGACTACGGCTGCGGAGGCTGCTGTGGCGTAGGCAAGGCAGTAGTTCACCATTGCTTGGCGCAAGCGTCGGAGGGCACAGAAGGAGCTCGGCCGTGCTCGAGTGCTCCGTGTCTACGCCATCCGCATGCGACGGCAAGCATAGGCCGAGCTTGGCCGTGCACGAGTGCTCCGTCTTCGTCAGCAAGTGGAGCTCCGCCGTGCGGGAGCTCTATCCAACACTGGTGGAGCCCATCCGCTCACAATAATGGACGAAAGTGAAGCGGCCGGTGACGATCACGGCACCGACTCCGACAGCATTCGGTACGTTCCAGACTCGCTACTCGGGGACACCTGTGTTCCAGATTCATTCGAGGACACCGAAGAAGAAGCTAGTTTTGCTGCACACGTTGCTGCTGAAGTAGAAAAGGATGAGAAAGCCCTTGCGATTGTCCGTCCAATGATGTTTAAAATCATCTTCCCTAATTTTCCTGAACTACACAAGTGATGCGAAACGAGCGATGGTGTACTCTTGTTTTTTTAATCTAATCGATTACATGTAGTAGGAGTACATTTTTGTGAAACACTAAGCTATACAGCAATGAAATTCACTGCATCTTGATAAATTTCCTTATCTACTCGAAGCCTTATTGGAAGTTGTTGAATTCTCTCTAATGTTCCCTTCTTCATATGAGGGATAGCATAATGTTGCCCTCCTTTTGCACGCATAATCTCTATCATGCACCCTTGTAGTGTTAGGAACACACGGTTTGACCTGTCCACCGGATATTCTAAATACGCTTTTATCACATTCGACTCAATCTCTTGGATGTTTGATGGAGATGACTTCTCAAACAATGCCTGCAGAGCTGCAAAAAATCCCAGATCTAAAACATTAAGATCTGGAGAGTTGGGTGGCTGACACATTAGCCGTATATCCCACCCATCTGCTTGTGCATCACGACAAAAATCAGGATCGTCAACTGCAATATGCGTCTTCGCGTTATCTTGTTGGATGAATATAGGACGTCCTCTTTCTTCAGCAGGCCATTTTTCTTTGATGGCTGGCAAGACCTTTTCAATGAGAAACTTTCGGATAGTATCTCTCGTGACTGATGTCATGGCCTTCAGCTGCATGGTTCCTGTACATACAACCATGTTAGTGGAGTAACCAAGATTAGCAGAGTAATCCTAATTTAAATCTGGAACCTAAAATTAAACATCTTACCCCTAGGCCTGTTGGGACTTTTCCTCTTGGCTGGCTCCAAGTAAGTGAAGGGAAATCCCTATTTTGCCATCAAATGTGCATACGCCGTTCTCAAATCTTGGGTGGGCTTTCACGCCTAAAAACATCACCTTTTCAATGAAATTTTTGCTCTTCACAGTTCTTCGAGGGATCTGTTCGCCAGGCGCCAAGTAATAAATTTGGTTTTTCTTTGTCCGATAGAACCATTTCTCATCTATGTAAATGACATTATATAAGGATTTGAAGGTTGGATCATCTGGTATGCTTTGACTATCAAGCATATTTACGCAAAATCGCACACGTTCCTTCATGTTTTGTTCTGTTAAGGTGAACTTTATGGCATTTGTATGACGCCTAAACTTTCCTTCTTTGAGCTGGTCATGCAAAGTGCTCTTTGGCATATGCAAGGCATTAGCTAGGTCACGAACGGTATGACATTGTCTAAGCGGCACATCTTTTATGGCTTCTGGGTTAAATGGAATTTTTTTTCAACCACAAAATTTTTTCTTTTTGTTTTCAAAAGCTAAAATTCCACCAACAGTTTGTCCATCTCGCCATACGCGTTGGACAACTCTCCACGGAACACCCATATTAGCAGCAATGGACTTCGTTACTCCTTCCTTCATCATGCCTGGAGCTGATCTTTCTAAGCACATGGCATAGATGACCCTTTTTATGTCAGGAGGGTAGTGCCTCCTCCTCTTGATATTGTTAGGAGTGCCTACACACACAAAAAACATGCTCATGTTCAAACAGCCGTACGTGCATGGGACATGCACACAGCAACAAAAATAAATGGAAAAAACATTGACGCTGACATCAGAATGTCCATCGGGTACTAACCTGAATCGAATAATTCATCGGCAGCGGCGTCATTTTGGTCCATGGCATGTGCACCGTTGTCCATTTCTTTAGTTTGGTCCATGGTGTGTACACCGTTGTCCGCTTCTCCAGCTTCAGGTTGAGCCATGGCCTCTCCTTCAGCTCCAGCTTCATCCATGCCATCAGCTGCGTCGTTGTAGATCTCGTCGTCATCGCCATCACCTGCGATGCCACCAAAATATTACACTTGGAAAGACGCACATGAAAACATAATCAAACATTGAAATGGAAACCATGAGTACCTTCGTTGCCGGGGTCCCAAAGGAAATCATAGTCCAAATCTAGTACGCCTCCTTCAAATTCCTCAATTTCATCCCAATCAATAGGCTGATTCAAATCTAGACCGGGCATTATGAGTAGAGGGAAGATTAGAGGAGTAAGATGTGTGGTGTCCACTAAGCATTCCCCTATTTATAGGAGGAACATACCGGAGGCACAGGCCATGGCGCCACATGCAAATCAATTTCCATTAGCGCCAATGAAAATTTGGTACGGGCCAAGGGACTAAACAGGCACGCGCCAAGGAAGGAAATTTCCGTTACATGCGAGAGAAATTAGCGCGCGTCGTGCTGCAGTTTCATTGCCGCACCAACGGGAAAGAAAATCCATCTGCATGCATGCAGCGCAGGGCAAGGGAATAGTCCGAGCCGTTGCTTTGGCGCGCGGAAGAGTGAATGGGCTTGCCGTTGATGCATGCACGCATGCGCGACAGCTAATTAATTAGACACGGAGCCGAAGCATTCTCCTTGGAAGCCACAGCATTAAACTCGTTTATTGGTCTTGGTGAAAATGGAATGGCGCCCTGTATTCATGGACAGAGGGAGTAATTAATATGTGGATACTAAAACAAGTGACAAGTTAACAAATACCAACAAGCATTTCTAGCGCCGTTGTCGGGGAAGATAGCTACCAATGATAAAATTCTAGAAAATATAAGTAATAGAATGGATAGCTTTACTTCTGCCATTAAGAACCAGCATAGCTTTAATAAAATGATAGAATCACAAATAGCTCAGCTGGCGGCTGTTGTTCCTTCGTCTGACAAAGGTAAGATTCCGGGGCAACCGGAAGATTTAGAAACTGCAAATCTTGTCAATATTCACAATGTAGCTTACTACTATACGGAGCCATCGACGGGAAGGTGGATAGATTATACCTTGCTAGAAAAGAAGGGCGGTCTAGGGAAACCTATCATCCCCATCGCCATTGGACCTCACATCTTCCAAGAAGCTGTCTGTGACTTCGGAGCAAGTGCCAACATCATGTCAAAGGTAATTTATGAGAAAATCTTAGGAGATCCTTTGTTGTACACAAATATGTGTTTGCAGCTTGCAAATCAGTCACTCTGCTATCCCAAGGGAGTTCTTAAAGAAGCCATTATTCGAGTGGGACAATCATATGTTCCCATAGACTTTGTGGTTTTGGAAACAGGTAGAGATGCAAGGGCACCCATCATCTTGGGACGACCTTTCCTAAGCACCGCAAAGGCCATCATCTATGCGGATAATGCAAAGATCTGCTTCACAATCAAGGACAAGAAAGATAAGTTTTCTTTTAAGAATCGTATCCTGCAATCTCCTAGACATCCGTAGATGTCGTACCCGTCTGAAGAGACAACAGTGACTAAGAAGAAGAAGAACCAGTGAAGAAGGAAGAACAAGGTCAGGCAGCCACAAGAAGAATTAGTCAACATGATCAACACACTCATATCAGAGTACGACCACCTCCTCGCTTCACCATTCCATGCCAAGAAGGATGATCCTAGTGTACCGACAATTGAGTGTACCATTGGACAAAGAATCTTCCATAAGATCTTCTGCGACATTGGATCAGGTGTCAACATAATGTCCAAGGTAACATATGAATATTTATTTGGTAATGAATCCTTGTACCCTACATATATGCAGTTGTAGATGGCGGATCAATCAATCCGATTCCTAGAAAGAATAGCAAAGGACGTTATGGTAAGAATACATGACCACTTTGCCCCTGCCAACTTCATGGTTTTGGACATGGGAGAAGAAGAAGATGATACACCCATCATCCTAGGAAGACCGTTCCTCAACACCACCAATGCGATTATCTACGTTGGATCTAGATAAGTCCACTTTTAATTCCCTAGAGAAACGGTACGTTGTTATTTCAATAGTTATACCACTTATGAGCAGCCGAGGAAGAACCGCTCTAGGAGAAGACGTCGATCATCCTAACATCAAGGGAACCAACCCCTGTGGAATGAATGGGAGGAAGATGAACAACCTGAAGAATTGGTGAAAAAGGAACCTACACCGCCTAAGTCAAGCCCATTGGCCAAGCAAGTGTGGAAGGAGAAGGTGACATCATCAGAATCACAAGAGGTGCAACCATCAGGGTCTCCATCACCGAGATCGGATGATGCACCTGAAGAATGAATAAGACAAGAGTAAAGTCCTGTCCGGAGGACTTAAAAATCCGAACCCTCGCCGTGAGATAATATCGGTAGTTATCCATATTTATTTTCAGTATTGCATGAATTGTTCTTACTTTAGCATATGTACTTTTCTACATTAGCATTGCATTAGTTAAAAATATATGCATACATCTAGTTATATTTCATTTTCTCCATATAAAGAAAAATAAAAAGTTTTATTACTGTAGATCATCATCGCATAAGAAAAGAAAATAAAAATATTATTGTATCTTTAAGCCCCATGTGAATAATTTTTATGGTATAACAAGCTCAAGGAATATTCACCGTGGTGGCATAAAAATAAAATATATATATATGCTATGCCTACATATTTTCTTTCTTGCATATAAAAAAATAGAAAATCCAAAAATATTAGATAGACATCCTGTTAAAATTTTGCCATTAGAAAATCTATCTAAACCCACAAGAACAAATCTCTAAATGGCTGACTGCTAACCCCTTATCTTAATCGAGCCACGAGTTTGTTCTTGTTGGAGTATTTTGTAGGATGATTCACATGATCAAGAGTAAGTTCACTCGGTTGTCTTCATCTCACTCCACTCATGGATGAGAAGGACATACACCGACAAACCCGCTCTGAGAAAGATAAATCAACATCCAACAATTGACCACGGCAACATCCAGCTTGGGGGAGAAGCATCCCCGTGTATCTAGCTAAGTATTTCCTTTCTTTAGTTTTACTATTAGTAAGTTTGCTTTATATTAGCTAAAGAAATAAAAAGATGCATAACACAATAAAAATTTATCTTAGCTAGTTATATAAATATTATTAAGGTGTGATCTTAAATCTTGAAAATAAAATAAAAAGTGTGTGTCTAGTTTTCTGTTTTTAAGAGATAAATAAATAAAAGGACTCTGAAGATAATCTCTTACAATGGAAATGATGAATAGTTGCTTTATCGTAATTCCTTTTAAGTACCTAGTTTTCAGCCTTGAATTCTCCCGAGTTTTGGATAAGACTGTTTTGATATAAGAATTTACTCTGAACCTGAAACTCTTGGGTAGCATATGCTTGATCTAAGTCTAGGTAACTGACGGATATGATATGAGAAGGTCTGAACTGTTGTTTATCTTATTCCAAGTGATACCAGAGTTTCAAAGATTTATCTTTTGAAAAAAATAAAAATGCTTCATGATGAGTTCCTTGTATGACAAAGCTTGAATTCCTACCAGAGCCATAAATAATATTTAGACTAGAAAAATTTATATTCATATATGCTGCTTACTTTTGCGTTAAGTTTAGTCAAGCTTTGTTGACCCTTTTGAGAGATTTGTCATGCTCTTAAAATCAAGATCACGTACACACCACCCATATATGCACTACTCCTACACTTGGGGTAGGCGTCAAAATATGCCATTCCATTTAGATCCACTCAAAAATATTTTACTCCTACACTAGGAGTAAACACCAAAAATATACCGTATATGATATCCCCAAATAAATGCTCCAAAGTTCTTATTGCTATCCTTCAAAAGTTTTGTTGCAGAAAAATAAGCATTGGGCTATGCAAAAGTTATTCATAAAAAAAGAGAGAGTATTGAAAAAAATGGACAAGTGTCTGATATATCTAAAACAATGGGTACTCAGATGTCCGCCTGAGAAAAAAAAGAGAGATGAATAAGATAGCCCATATTTTCTTGCAAAGTTATTTCCAAGTTTTTTAAAAAAAGAGATGTTTTCAAGGAGCAAAGTAGAATTAGGTTAGCCACCATATATATCCACCATACATCCATTCACATATGGACATCTTGATTTGATTGTATAACTTAACTGTCTTTGGATCCGAGATTTGACTTTATAATATATGTATTGCAAGTATGCTCTTTCATGCTTTTTCCACTCCTATGAGCTCCATATAAGCCTTAGTTGTAGTAAAAGAAAGGCATAACATCATTATTGTCTTAGTGAGGATCCATAAATACCACATACATTGAGAGACTTGAGAGTGTCATACAATGGAGACTCTGAGTTTTATTTTGAAAACTTACAAAAAAAACTTCGGAATACTAGTTGAACAAAGAACTTGAGACATAGTGCTTGACTTGATCGTTCTGTCTTTCAATTGCTCAAGACCTAAGTGAAGGCTAAGGAGCCCCATAGTTGAAGGTAATATAGGTAAGTTTGAAAGTCAGATCAGTTCATTCTAATTCGAAGGAGAATTCTTGTTTGAACACATGTGTACTTTTAAGGAGTTGCTTCGATATTATCAAAACTCCTGATCCAATTTTTGCTAAGTTTAATTTTGCTAAGGGACTAGCAAAGGTTAAGCTTGAGGGAGCTTATTGACGGTAGTTAATAACCATTATAAACCGTTAATATAATATGCATAAGGACATAAATATGATCACCAACAAAGGTCTAGGGGTTTAAACTAATAGATTCCACGAGTTTTGGTGAATCTGTATTTTCTGCAGGGTTTAACCAGAAAACCATCAAGGTGGACCTACATGTCAGATTTAATTGTGCTTATCCACCATGAAACGGATACTAGAAGGTTCTAGAGGACACCAAAGGACACCATAACGAGGTAGAGAGGCAGAGGATGCCAGGTGGGAGGGCCCATCTGCAGGCCGCCCGACCCCTGGGCCCACCTATCGATCTCCGCGTTGCAATGCCGGTTCTCCACCGTCTCCTAGGTTGCATCTACGCCGTTCCTTAAGTTGGTTTGATCCAAGGGCTCACGTTGGACGCTCCAGCCTATATACACCAGCCCCTGCCAACCCCTCAGGCATAACCCATCATCAAGTCATTTAAGAAGATAAAAACCCTAATCATCCTCAGAGCTCCATCAATTCTAGGGCATAGCTAGTTAGGTTAGATCTAGAGGGAGGCAAGTAGGCTTCGCTTGGATTTTCGATCGTGTCAAGAGTGTGGTTTGGTATAATCCTTGTACCCCCTCTCTTTTGTATCTCCATTATTTTTATATGCTTGCTATAATTGTTATGACAATATTAGTATTAATCTTATTCATGTTTTTTGTTATAATGTTCTTCATCTACTTTGATTATATACTTAGTATAGCTAGTTTATCATTATGTTTATGCATAAGTTCGTATAGCGCTCGCTCCAAAGTACATGGGGTGAGTGGTCGACATTGTGTAAGCGTGGTGCTTATACATTGTTTACCTATGAATACACCCTATATTATGGGTCATATGGTAGATCGTGGATGTGACACTCCTATTGAGTCCTTTGTAGTCCACTCCCCGAATATATATAAAAGTAGGATCTAGTTACGAAGGAACAAGCTCTATTCTTAATCTTCCTTAGTAAACTCCCTTATGTGTAGATATAAATATGATCTTAGCCATGATTACTAGGTGTAATTGCACTAATCAATCTATACTTTGACTTATAATTAAGAATAACTTAGGAATTATTCCTCTAATGTTCTACCTAACTATGCTAATGCCATAGAAAAGAGTACTCTGAGTGATTTATCATTATTGATGATCATATCATCATCATATATATATATATATATTATCTTATGACTTACCCCTGTTATTAGTAGAATATTGGTTATGGTTTACTTCTTCATCAATAGTATAAGTTATCAATACTTGTACATGCTAGACCTTCCCTGTGGTAAAAATACAAATAACGATACCTGGAATACTCCCGGATGAAGTGCTACAATGGTATAATTATCTATGCACTTGTAGATTCCTTTTCATTCATATATCTTTATATTCTTTCTAGTCACATAAAATGATAAAGAACTACTTAGTATCATTCTAGTAGTGATGCTAGGCAGTACCAACAAGCATCTCTAGCACCATCACTAGGGATGACAACCTAGTAAAGTAATATTAGGAGATGTAGGTAATTAATAGGTAGCTACTAAAACAAGTGACAAGTTAATAAATACCAACAGTAAGCAATTGACCATTGCCTCAGTTAACAGTAGGAGTAGATGTGCAAAAAATGACCATTGCCTCAGTTAACAGTTCAAGGAGTAGATGTTATTAATAATCATTAGCGCTAGTGGTCATTGCCTTAGAATATACCAGATAGAAAAAGAATAGAATCTAAAAATAGCAGTGCTACTGATCATCGCCTCTGTCAACAACAGCATAATAAAAATAGCAGTGTTACTATATTCATCATAGCACATGTAAATCATCATTGCACATGACCATTGCCTCATTAATTGCTTTATTCATCATAGCACATGTCCAATGCCTAGTTACATATTAAAATCATCATTGCACATGTCCAAACACCAAAGGAAGAGTACAATAGCATAAAACCGGATACAACAACTAAACATAGGCATTGCCTCTATTAGCCCACATAAGGTTAGCCCATTCATCCCTCTTCAGTACCCAAGTTGAATTGTCAGAGTCATCTACACCTAATTGTGCACCTGGGTGACTGCTACTTGGATTAGGTTCCCAGATTGATTCTAGAGGGAAAACCTCATCCTGCCCATGCCCAAGAATCCAATTGTGCACAATGCAGTATGCAAGAACCAATTTCACTTGGGTCTTATAAGGATGGAATGGCTTGTTGTCTAGAATGCGGAATCGATTCTTCAAAGCACCGAAAGCCCTCTCGATAGTTACTCTTAGACTGTAATGCCTCAAATTGAACAACTCTCTATCATTGGTTGGGTAGTTCCTTCCACTATACTCATTCAAATGATATCTAGTTCCACGGTAGGGGGGAGGAATCCAGGACAACAAGCATAACCAACATAAACTAGGTAGAATTTACCTAAAAAATTATTTAAGTATGCATGTATTAGTTTATGGCTTTAGGACATTGATAAGGCAAAGGTACAATGGCTAGCAATTTTTGGTTTAATACCTGCTGGAACCCTTAGCCCGTCATCCCTCTCAATTGTGTTTGCTAGGATGAGAGCATCATGTGCCGACCCATCCCATCCCGCTAGAACGTAAGTGAACTTCAAATCAAAGTCCACTGCGGCCATAACATTTTGAGTAGGATAATGTTTCCTAACCCTAAAAGCAGCAACAATCTTTGCTGGTACTCTAGCACGCACATGAGTCCCATCTATTGCACCAATACAGTCCTACATGGTTCCAACAAGGTGGATTACAATTAAAGTATACATATGTACCAACCAACCAACCAGTTTAGTTTCATTTAGTTACCTTAAGGTATGGATACCACCTTGGGCTGTTTCTGATCTTAAGTGAAGTCTCATTGGAAGGTGGCCTTATCATCTCCCCCATAAGCCCTCCAATAGCATACAACACCTCTCTAAAATACCTACTTCCTGTCTCAATGGACCTCCTAAAATTTTGATGGATCACTCTAAACCGTTGGTTGTGACCAACTACATGCAAAAACATAGCAACTTGGTCCTCTACATTGCTGTGCACAGTGTCCCTAAGCAAGTTCTTGTCCCTTAGCAGGTTGCACAAGTTGAAAAAGGGTGCTCTACGCATACGTAGCATGGAAACACATTCTATGTCATTACAATTGTATATTTTGTTAAGGTTGGCTTGACGTTCTTCGTCCATAGCACTCGTGGGTGCATATGTTATCCTAGGGCGTGATCTGCGAGCCATGAACACCATACTCATGAAATATGCGTACATGACAGCGACAAAAGCAGCAGCTTTAACAATAAGCATGCGTCTTTGTTCCCTCCAATCCATCTATTTTAGAAGAAAGAATGAATACCATTGCTCAGACAAATAAACTGAAGCAGCAATGAAGCAAACAATAAAAGACAAGAATAAATATGCTGGAAGTAAAGCGAACTCATGAAGAGAAGAATGAACAGAAATGGGAGGTCATGTGCTCAAAAGTATCAGACTCATGGACTAGTGCTCAGATCTAGTCAACAACAACAATATTAAAGTTCAATCATCGGCATGGACATGTGCTCAGTTTTTCATTTTTTTAGAAGCAAAGATTAATCATCAGCAAGGTCATGTGCTCAGTTAGCATCCACCAAAGTCGTGGGATAAATACTCCACCATACAATCCAATAATCAAGAACAGATAGTAGCCAAAGAGGGAGGGGGTAGCGTCAATACCGCGAACGCTGAACCAGCAAGGAGGGACAAGGGAAACTCGGCGACAGGTGGGAACCGGCAAAGCTCAGAGATGGCAACCTGCATAGCACAACAAAAACTGGATTAGTACAATGCCTTCATGACAGAAACGAAGAAACCAAAAACAAAAAACGAAAGAAGACTTGCTTGCTCTCAAGATCCAACCAAAATGAACAAATCTCAACCTACACAGCATTAGAAAAGGCTTTAAACATGTAGATAGGGAAGAAAAAGAGTGGAGAACAACAAATCTAGGGTCCAAAATGACCTTACTGCTTCCCCACCGGCAATCTTCAAAGATTGACCCCTCCGAATCCTACAACAAAGTTGGGCGAAACTGTCACCGCAAGCTCAAATCTTCACCGCAACGGAGGCATGGGGAGGAGATAAGAGCAGGATCTAGTTCATGGAGGGGGCGGGGGCTCACCTGCGGCGCAGGAGTCGAAGAGAAAGAAGAGAGCGGAGACCTGAGAGCTTGGAGTGGACGAGCGCGATTGAGGAAAAGAGGCGGCAGCTAGAGTGAGATATATCCCAGGATGGCGCAAAATGGGGAGGTAACCCTAACCCTTTCCCGCCATCTCCAGGCTGCATCGCGTGCTCCTTTTCTAGCTCCCGCGCGGAGCCCGCGCGGATCTGTTTCCCACGAGCCAGGCTAAGGGGGGCGCCTACATCTGTCGGGCCAGGCCCTGAAAGGTGGCCAGGCAACCAAATGCGCATGTACCTGCATCCCATAGGCCAGGTCAGGCCAAAAGCACCCAACCAAACACGCCCTTGTGCGTTGGTGGGTGCCAAGCACACCTCAAGCTCATTGCGTTGCCGTACAGCTGATGAGATAAGGGAGAAAGCTGCGGTACTAAACGTACTACTGCGGTCTGCAGAGATGAGGACAAACCAGCAATTCAGAGGCGTCTCTATTTTTCTCGGCAGTGCAGTGCATTTTGTTAGAACTGTTCTAACAGATTTTGGTGCATGCATGGAAAGGTGCCTAAACGAGTCATGCAAGTAGCTGCTAGTGTGTTATTTGTAAAGTGGCGTGCCCTCACCACTCTCCAAAATCTCTGAAGAATATAATGTTTGGTGTTACTCATATCATGGGAAGTTTTAGCCCAATTGAGAAATGGGAAGGCAAAAAAAAAAGCATTTAGATGTCCGATTCGAGTAGTTGGTACAAACGGACAGATTCGGACATTTATGGTGTGTTTGGTTTGAGAAATGAGGTGGTAAATTTTTTTCTTACTTTTCACTTTTTTTATTTGGTTGGTGTAATGAAATGAGTTGATCTATTACCACCTCATTCCTCTCAAGCTAATGATTAGTATATGCATGAGAAATAGGTTGATTTCACCAAAACTCATGATATGAGTGCATCACCTCATAAAGCATGGGTGACTCCACAAACCAAGCACACTACTTCTAACGTGTTAGAGAAGATGATATCTGAATCTTCCTAATTTGCAGGGCATGCATCTATCACGCCCTTGTATATTTGTGAGCTTATATTTTCGGTCCATGTAGTTCCCTTGGATGATTGTGAATCAGCAGTCAGTATAAATAAACCGAATATTAATGCTTTCACCGTTGGTACTGTGGCATTCATACTCCAGACGATGGCAACCTAATTCTTCTGAACATTTCTCAGGGCACTGTACACTCCACGTAGAGCCTCTCATAGCGATGAAAATCCATAGGCTGACAGTGACACAGTTGCAATGCAAAAGTATTTAGTTGAGAAGTTCAGACACGTGCAATACAAACAAATAATGTGTCGTGGCAACACTGGTCCGGCAATACTTTCAATCTGTAAGTGCCATTTATTTAGCATAAGAAATTCCATGATACAATCTGGGTTTTTAATAGTCCCGAAAAGAATCCTTTCTCATGGATGAAGTACACGCCGTGAATGTGTTTGTGTTATCTCAAGGTGACTTGCTTGTTGCCTGAGTTTAAATATTTATGTCCACTACCAATATACTGTTCCCTTGGTTCAAAACACATGTCATCCAACATGACTGAAGTCTCAAGTAATCACCCTTGTCCCAGGACCAACAAGATTGGAAACATTATATATATGTCCCGACCGATAAGGCGGAGAGATCACTATATTTCACGACCGATGAGGCTGTGAACATTTGGTATAGAACGACGACCCGTTTCATTCATGATCGACGAGGTCGAACACACATTCGCCCTGTTCGCTTGGGCTTGTTTGGCTGATAAGCCATGGCTGAAAGTACTGTTGGCTGATTTGGGATGAGAGAAAAATAATGTTCGTTTGCTGAAAAGTACGGCTTATAAGCCAAACAAGCCAAAGCGAACAGGGCGATTAACATTCCCGTGAATAAAGATAAGAGTTCCATGAATTTTGTTGTCTCTTTTGTTATTCATTTTGTATGTGATAGTATACTAACATGCCCGTGCACTATCTATGTTTATCCACGTAGTAAGATGTCTTCCTTCATGGAGCGGGTTTACTTTTTGGTGAAACAAAACCCCTAATTGTGAGTCTAATGAGTGATTCTATTGATGATCTATTAAAAAACCATGCACATCCACTAATTATTTTTAATATAAACTCGAAATTCAGATCAAATAAAAGCCAAGATGGGCTAACAGTAGTAATAGTAGGGCCCAGTTTAGATGCGAAATTTTTTGCAAAATGCAATTGTAGCGCTTTTCGTTGTTATTTGACAATTAGTG
This sequence comes from Miscanthus lutarioriparius, assembly GCA_904845875.1. Classification (NCBI taxonomy): domain Eukaryota; kingdom Viridiplantae; phylum Streptophyta; class Magnoliopsida; order Poales; family Poaceae; genus Miscanthus; species Miscanthus lutarioriparius. The sequence goes on from CAJGYO010000005.1 coordinate 48,417,313, forward strand.
TCCAATCATAGTCTAATTATGCTTAAAAGATTTGTCTCGTGGATTTCATCTAAACTGTGTAATTAGTTTTATTTTTTATTTATATTTAATGCTTTATGCATGCGTCCAAAGATTCGATGTGACGGGGAATCTTGAAAAATTTGACAAAATGAAGTGGAACTAAACATAACCTAAGTACTCGTTATGTTTCAAATTAAGAAACATAACATGTCTAAATATATAATAAAACTATTAGATAAATGCACGTGCGTTGCACCGGGAGCATGTGCTCCAAGGTCTTTGTATCGTAACCGAGTAGGACGCAGACGTGTGAGCTCCGAGCGAAGTATGATTCGTGTCAGACGTGGACGTGTGAGTAGGATTCAAGATTTGCTATCATCATGTAGATAATGACTTTAGAGTCTTTTTTATGTATATATAGAGAGATGTATATAAAAAACCAAAATAATTTATAATTTTAAACTGAGAGAATCAAATGAAGAACCACCTTTGCCTCTTTTTTGAAACTAAGAAAAAAAAACCATTTCTCTTGAATAGAGTCGGAGCGCCGATAAACAGGTCCTAATAAAATAGGAATGTCCTGTGGCAAAAAAAAACAGAAAAAACCATTCTACGAAGCATCAATGGCCTGTTCGGGAGGCCGTATCGTATCGTGGATTATTTACTGTTGGCTGATTTGGTGTGAGAGAAAAACACTGTTCCCGGCTGAAAATTTACGATCGTTTACGAGCAAGCGAACAGGCTGTTGAGTTTTTACTCTAAAAAACCATTTCTCTTGAATAGACCTGGAGCGCTAGTAAACAGACCAGAATAAAACAATAATGTCTCTTGGCAAAAATAAAAACAAAACAAAAACAAAAGAAGCCATTCTGCCAAATATTTTTCAAAAGTTTTAACTCTAGAAAAGGTCATTTCCCTTGAATAGAACTGGAGCGCCACTAAATAGACCCTAATAAAACAGTAATGTCCTCTAGCTAAAAAATAGTGAAGAAGCCACTCTGCTAAATATTTTTCACAAGTTTTAACTATAAAAAAGGTATTTTTCTTGAATAGAGCTTGAGCGCCAGTAAACAGACCCTAATAAAACAGTAGATTAGTTTTGTTTTAGAACAATGAAACAGTAGTTTAGTGTCCTTACCGAAAGTCGTCGGTTGTTGTCTGAAATTAGAGACTTTTCTCTGTGTGTCATTATAAAAGATCGCAATCCTTTATGTGTTTTTGGAAAAATTCAGCGGTCTTCAGCGCCACTATTCCAACTTTTTTGGGTCCTCCATGCCATTTCCGTCGAGTTAGGGCTCTACTTAACGTCAAGCAAAAGTGTGAAAAAAAGCGAAAATGCCCTTAAGTTCAAATATGTTATTAATTTTTTTTAGCATCTTAACGACTTCAAATGAAAAAACTCAAAACTAGAAAGTTGTAGATCTCGTCGAGATCTATAATTTTCATATAAAAATTATTTTCATTTAATTTCGCAAAAAAATATGATTTGATATGATTAATATATCTTAGAAAAATCATCATATTTTTTTTGCGAAATTAAATGAAAATAAATTTTATATGAAAATTATAGATCTCGACGAGATCTACAACTTTCTAGTTTTGAGTTTTTTCATTTGAAGTTGTTAAGATGCTCAAAAAATTAATAACATATTTGAACTTAAGGGCATTTTCGCCTTTTCACACCGCGGTTTTGAACGCTAAAGTAAACTGACTGAACTGACGGAAGTGGCATTTATGACTAAAAAAGTTTAGAAGAATGACGTTGACATCACTGAATTTTTCTAAGAGCGCATAAAGGATTACGATCTTTATAAATCAAGAAAACATGAAAGTCTCCTGAAATTAAGCTGGACACCAGTCCCGCACCAAACCAAACTAATCACCTCTTCCCGCGACCTCCTCCCCGGCTCCCCGGCTCCCCGGCGTACCTCCGGAGATCCACCCCGACCCACCACCGCCTGCCTCGGCAATGGCCGCCGCGCCGCCCACCGTAACGAAGTCCCCGCCGTCCCTGGTCCCGCCGGCGGGGCCCACCCCGGGCGGCTCCCTCCCGCTCTCCTCCATCGACAAGACCGCCGCCGTCCGCGTCTCCGTCGACTTCATCCAGGTCTTCCTCGCCCCTACGTCGGGGAAGGAGGAGGACCGGAGCCCCTCCTCTGCGATCGCGGCCATGCGCGAGGGCTTCGCCAAGGCGCTCGTGCCGTACTACCCCGTCGCCGGCCGCATCGCCGAGCCCGTGCCTGGGGAGCCTGAGATCGAGTGCACGGGGGAAGGGGTGTGGTTCGTGGAGGCCGAGGCAAGCTGCTCCCTTGAGGAGGCGCGGAACCTCGAGCGCCCGCTGTGCATCCCCAAGGAGGAGCTGCTCCCGCGTCCGCCGGCCGGGGTGCGCGTGGAGGACACCCTGCTGCTCGCGCAGGTCAGTCCGATTCCCATTCCCTGCTGCTTTAGTCCCCTCACTTCTGATCATTTCGGCTAGTAAATTTGGGACGCGAGTTTTTGGTCTGGATCTGAGGGGGTTTAGTGTTCGGTCTGTGGATCTGAGGCAGGGTGTTGACTAACGTTGAATAGTAAATCTGTGAATGGCTTACAACCGTAAATAAAAGGTGTGAAGCACAATGTGTCATCCACGTCTGCCTCAAAATAGATCGATGCAACTGTGAGTGACTGTATCTGTGTATCATGGACAATTGGCCACAAATTGTTTGAGCTGATCTAGTTATCAAGTTAACAACCATCGATAGCAACCATCTCAGAAAACATTAGCATGCTTCTGGGTGCGTCCACTTTTGCTAAAGTGGGTGTTGCTGCAGCCAGCTGCTGATGCTGCGGATACAGGGATGTCTTGAAGGGGTTGCAGCTGCAGCACCTCATTTTAGCACTACAGAACACGCTCACTGGTAGCTGCTTATAATTAGTGGTAGCCTGGTAGAGAATGCTGCTGCGGTGCTAATGGTTTCATCAGAAGTAGGCAGCATGGTTCCTCCAAGGATGGAAGCCAAGTATTGATTGGTATTCTATATTTGCTGCCTACCTTGTTGACTAGCATTGCATTCAGCCAAATTTTTAGCATTCACTACATGTTGTTGCCTTGCTGGTGGCAAACAACATAACAAAATGATGAAACAACTGTTGTTTCCTTTTGCATTAGAGCAAAACCTGCATTCGGGTATCTAAGTTCTAAAAGTTGGATGATGATCCCTGAATCTAGGAACGTTTATGTTGATCTAACCTTGCTTTGAATATTTATTTTCCAATTATGTAGTCCCAAAGTTCATTTAGATGGAAGCATATGCTATTGGAGGGGAACTACATGTTTTTGTTGGAGCTTATATGCTTAAGAAATATAGGTTTTGGCATGTGTCCTATACTCAGACAACAGAGTAGAATTTTGCTCGGAAAAAAAAACTCAACCCAAGGAGAGAGACATCCTGAAGGCATTGCACTTAAGGTCGAGAAAACCCCCTGAAAGCTGGCTACCAAGCACATGTTTTCGCTTTAGAGACTGCCCCATGACCACGGGGGAGCACACAGCGAGGAGGTTTTCATTGTGATAACCAGGGTTTGAGCCCTGGTTGGCAGACACACACACCTAGAGATCTTATTACCATGCTATGTGCATGTTCTTGAAATTTAGTCGCACATCCTTAGTTTGAGCACTTAGTACTTACTCTTCTCTTCACCACCTAGTGTTCAAGTTACGTATTTGTATCTGCTACATGACCTCTGCAATGACTAGTTGCTGAATTACATTTTATTTAGTTGATTAACCACCCACTGCTATTTTCTGTGTGTTCAGGTTACAAAGTTCACATGTGGTGGATTTGCTGTGGGCATCTGCTTCAGTCACTTGGTGTTTGATGGGCAGGGTGCTGCACAATTTCTGAAAGCAGTTGGTGAGATGGCTAGGGGCCTCCCTGAGCCATCGATCAAGCCAATCTGGGCTCGAGATGCCATCCCCAACCCACCTAAGCCACCCCTAGGCCTGCCACCGTCATTCACCGCATTCAACTTTGAGAAGTCAGTTGTTGAAATCTCTCTGGACAGCATCAAGCGTGTGAAGGATCAGGTTGCAAGTGAAACCAACCAGAAGTGCTCCACTTTCGACGTGGTCACCGCCATAATCTTCAAATGTCGCGCCTTGGCAGTCGACTTTGCACCTGATGCCGAGGTTCGCTTGGGCTTTGCAGCCAGCACTCGCCACCTGCTGTGCAATGTGCTGCCCTCGGTCGAAGGCTACTATGGGAACTGTGTGTACCCAGGTGGCCTCACCAAGACCAGCCAGGAGGTGAAGGAGGCTTCACTTGTGGAGATCGTGACCGCGATCAGGGAAGCCAAGGAAGCTCTGTCGTCGAGGTTCCTTGACTGGTTGAGCGGCGGCGCCAAGGAGAACCACTACAACGTGTCGCTAGACTATGGCACCCTCGTCGTGACTGACTGGAGCCATGTGGGTTTCAACGAGGTTGACTACGGGTTCGGTGAGCCGAGCTACGTGTTCACCCTGAACGACGATGTGAACATCGTTCCTTCGGTTGTGTACCTGAAGCCGCCCAAGCCAAAGCAGGGCATCAGGCTGGTGCTGCAGTGCGTGGAAGGGCAGCACTCTGCCGTGTTCAGCGAGGAGTTGCAGAAGCATGCATAGAGTGAGTGTATTCCATTCCGCAGTGGGAATTGTTGTATTTTGTTGTGTCAAATTGCTGCTCCTGGAATTTGCTTGCAATAAGACAGGGTTGGTCATGTTTATACTTTGTACTATTATCAGCACGTTACGTTATACATGTATTGAGTAATTGACAGAGATGAAATAATAATAGTGTTCCATTTGAAACAAATTATTTCTGACTTGTTGTCCTGCTGTAAGTTCATGATGACTCGAGTTTTAATGTGTCTATATGCCATAAGGAACCAGGCTCCAGATGAACATTGGTTGAATTGACACTGCTTGATGATTGATCAGCAGCAGGAAGAAGCTTCTTGTGTGACCAATCTCTGAACCATAAAGAAACGGGCCTGACGAAACAAGCATCAAGCTCTGCCTCACGTAGTCAGTTAAGGCCGTGTTTAGTTACCCCGAATCGGCGCCGACCGATTCACTGTAGCTATGCGTTTTGTTTTTATTTGGTAATAATTGTCCAATCGTTGACTAATTATGCTCAAAACGTTCGTCTCGCAAAGTACAACCAAACTGTGCAATTAGTTTTTGATTTCGTCAACATTTAGTACTCCATGCATGTACCACAAGTTTGACGTGACTGGAAATCTTCTTTTTGTATAGTGTCAAAATTGAGAATTTGGTGGAACTAAACATGGCCTAAGCATTTAGTGAAGAACTTGAGCTGGAGTGTCACATTTGTGAGCTGCAAAGTTCAGAAATTATTTGGAAAACAACTGGTCATGTGAGCTCCACTATTCCGCAACCGCAAAGCCACCAACCCCACTCGCCTTCAGGTCGACTTCCCTGCAGGTTTCAGATCAGCCTCGCCTAACAGACAAGAAGAAAAGAACCCGACGACTTCCAGCGTTGAGCTCGTGGCAAACGACTGAAACGAGGCCGCAGCCGGCAACAACCTCTGAAGCGACCCCGATTTCCGCGTGTGAAATACACAGTGTTAAAGTGTAATAAGATCGTTGTAGATCATATTACCTAAATTCCAGTCGAATATTATATCCATACAACGATAATATCAGAGTACAAATAATGCGGAATTACATAAGTTTATTACATTGCCGCATTGGCAGAATCAAAAGTAGCATTCATTCAGAACAGCTTGAAGATAAGATCGTCAAACTCGAGCGTAGGAACGAACCCCTCAACCGTCAATCTCCTCGGAGCTCTACTCCTCAGCAGAACCTGTGTGCCAAAATTTATCAGTACGATTTGTACTGTCCACTCCCGACCCTATAAGCATTGCTTTGTGAAAATTGGATGTAAGTTAGATATAATCAAAAGGAACCTATAAGGCTATGATTTCCTATATCAAGTATTTATTAATAGTTGATCAAGTTTTAACACCATTCATACACCCATTCCACCTCATTCCTATTCCAGAGCCAGGTTCCAATCTTGGGATCGATACACCACCATCTCTACACCATCACCATACTACTCCCATACCATCGCTCAGTCGACAGGCCAACTCCCTCTCGGCATTGTCTCAAGGCCCGTAGCCCCTGGCTACGTCCGAGCACTCACTCTCAAAGGGAGAAAAGAACTCATCTCACTATCTAGTTTAAGCGAAACCCAGAAAAGGTCCATTGCCGACGAGTCGGCATATGTATCGATCGATCAACCATACACTCTGCAGAGGTTTTACATAACCACAAGATCCGCCTTCCTCGCTGACCGTCGTCAACTGGGCTGATTCCGGCAGCTTGCTAGCCTAGGATAATGCCACTCTACCATTCAGCCCTGTTTCACCCCAAGTCGGGTCTGGGGTGGCTGAAACTGTGAGTCATGAACCGGGTCCACAAGATCTCTATGAAGTCTCGGAAGGGTGTGAGGGGAATCCTCCGCACCCCGTACCTCCCTCACACTGTCCGTTATCAACCTAGCAGTAGTGGCAATATCCTACCAAGTAGTCCGACCGTCCCGCACCATATAGGGCGAGTGGTACGTAAGGCTTCCTAGTGAATCTGAGTACTAGTAAGTTCTTAGTGATGACCAAGCCAGAATATCTCCATCAGGGTTTCTATTTACCGTGCCACCACAGCACCTCCACCCTGAGCTCCTCCCATCACAGGTTCACACCCAGGGCCACCTCATATACCATTTACCCACCACAGGTATCCATTCCAGGGGTGCCCAGGTAGCACCCCACGGCAAGACTTGCCCTAGGCTCGTCGTATACTCCAACTTGGTTTACACAACCCTCACCCTCCACGCACCCAAGTCACACACGCAGCACTCTCCCCATAGTCCAGATAACACCAGTTCTCCACCACGCACCATGTAGTGCAAGCGTAGTAGAAGTAATAAACAATGAAATATAGTAACAAGCGTGTGACTAGCCTATCAGCAGGGTGAGCAGGGGTAAGGTTGCGTCAAGGCAAAGGTCATCAAGAAAGTATACTACCATGCAAGTCCTATCGTAGTGTGATCATAACAACAAAGTAAAGCACTAGCATTTCTATTTTAGCCATGCGTAATAGGTGCTACGAGATTGGATGGGATGTGGCACCTTCAGTGTAGTCGTCTCCGTACTCCTCACGGTACTCACGATCCTCGTCCGTCCGGTTCTCCTCCGAGTCTGCAAACGATCGCATTATAGTCGTGTTAGTGACGCCTATAGAATAGCACACAGAAGCAGTGAAAATTTAAAAGAGCCAAATGCACTTAAACATGGGTTCATTGCGTAGAGCTCAATTTTAGATGGATTTTGTTCCTGGTCTTGTATTTTTCTGAGATCGTATGAATTAGTTATATATTTCCGAAGATTTAATTAAGGCTGATTAATTCAGGGTTGACACGTGTCAGACTGTGACTGGTTCTCGTAGTCTTGGAGTGGTGTACCAGCTGGTGTGGTGGTCGGGGAGGTCGCCGAAGTGGTCGGAGAACTCGCCGATGTGGTCGGTGAGATCGCTGAGGTGGTCGGAGAGCTCGCCGACGTGGTCGGTGAGATCGCCAAAGTGGTCGGAAAGGTCGCCGAGGTGGTCGGAGAGCTCGCCGACGCGGTCGGTGAGATCGCTGAGGTGGTCGGAGAGCTCGCCGACGTGGTCGGTGAGATCGCCGACGTGGTCGGAAAGGTCGTCGAGGTGGTCGGAAGGCTGGCCGAGGTGGTCGGGCGGTTCCAGTTGGCTGGCCGCGGTGAACGGCGGTGTGGGTTCGTCGGCGTGCATGGACAGGCTGCAGTGGTAGCGAGAGCCTAGTTGGAGGAGCGTGTGAGCTCCACGATGCTTCTACGACCATGGTAGGCGTGTTGAAGGAGCTCCTGGTGCTCCCAGTGGCTCCGGCCACGGTGGTGAGGGCAAAGCGGAGGCGGTGGCGCTCCGACGAGGTGCGGTGCGGCAACGCAGGGCTCCGGTGGGCTTCATCCTCGGCTAAGGTGAGCGCGGCGTGTCTCTCGTCATGGTGGAGCCAGTCAGGGTGTCAACGTCGCCTTTACCACGACGTAGAAGACGCGGTGGTCTCGCCATGGTTGTGCTCTGGCCATGGTGGGCGCGTGTGTGCATGTGGTGCGTATGCATGGCATAAGTAGAGCGCTCGGCGCTGGCGTTCTCGAGCAGAGGGCTCGGCGTCGCCCCCTTTCTTCCATTTGCTTCGCGTTTCCGTTTGGCTCAACAAGAGGGTCATGGTGGTCCTTCTATGCTACCGGTTGGCTAAGCCGGAGCAAGAGCTCGTGCTCCGACGTGGTCCGTTCATGGTGTCCGAGAGGCTAGGTATGGTTGTGCCGGTGTTCGGAGCAGCTAGGGGTCGGTGAGGCCAGGCCTTGGGCTGGTGCGCGTGCGGTGCGTGTGCAGCGTGTCCAGGAGCGGGAAAGCTCTGCCTCTGGGTTTCCCCAGGTGCGGGAACGCGGTGGCGTTCATGGCGATTACAGCTAGCGCGGTGAGTGGCGAACGACGTGGCTCACCGTAGGGCTCGTTGTGGTAGGATGGCGGTGCGGTGGCGAGGCGAGGCCGTGATGAGGCGATGCAGTGCCGTGCCGAGCAGCTACGTCGCTGTAGCCGATCAGGGCGGCGCTCCTGGCTCCGGCGAGGTCTGGTTCCACAGCGGCTTCCTTCTCCTCCTTGCTTCTTCCTCCTCCCTCTCTCTCGGCTTGACGCGGGGTGGTGCTGTGCCACCAGCGGCGGCGGCGAATGGGCTGAGGGTTAGGGCTCGCGGGCGTTGGCTTTTATAGCCAAGCCCCAAGGGCTCCAATGGCGGACGGTGATCGGGCCGTGGTGATGAGTGCGTCACATTGGATGGCCCGCGTGTGGTAGCATGGACGCGGCGCAAGGGGGAACAGGGTCATGCGATGCGCGTGACCCGAGCCCGCGTCTGCTCCGTGGTCGGCTCCCGGTCGCGTGGGGAGAAAGCGTGGGGAAGACGATGATGTTGTAGTGGGTGGGTGGTGAGAGGGGGGCGTTTGTCGACTTGTCTCTATATCTTGGCGGCGGTGCGTGACGGCCGACGACAAGTGGTCCGGCTTGTCATTGGGTTGCAAGACGTGAAAGGGCAAAGCGAGGCTTTTTGGCTAGCTAGCTTGGGCGAGGCGGTCGGTTGAAATTTGATTCTTGCCGCCTCAAATCCTTTCCTTTCTCTTTTATTTCTTTTGCTTCGATTCAAATTTAGTTAGAGTTTAAACTTTGAGCTTTGAGTTATGTAGTGGGTCCCACAAGGTGTTTCAATTGGTGGTCAAAATACATCCCATATATTAGGGATTATTGGCTATTTTTGTTATTCAAAAATAGTTGAAGTTTTATATAGGGGTGTTTTATTCTTCCAACAAATAATTCTTTACTTAGGGTTTATCATAAATATTAAGTAAGTTAGTTAAACATCACATAAAGCAAAAGAATCCGAATCACAAGTGGAATTAAGGATGCATGCATGATTTATTTATTTAGGAATTTAATTTCACATGTGGCATAAAACCAGGCTATGCTTATGATCTTAACCTAGTTGGGTCACATCTAATCCAGAACTAGGGTTTGGCTTCTACATGTGTCACTCAACATCACATAGGGTTTAAACAAAAATTTTGTAGTTGTGATTTTTGGTGTATGGATTTTTTGGTTGTTATAGTCCTACCCCCTTAATAGAATCTCGTCCCCGAGATTAAAGCATAACGTACTCTTCGAAGAGGTAAGGATATCATAGCCGGAGATCAGACTCTTTCTCCCATGTTGCTTCTCTCTCAGTGTGATTACTCCATTGGATCTTGCACATAGGAATAGCCTTGCTTCGGGTCTCTTTGGTATCTCTGCCTAGAATTCTGATAGGATGTTCTTTATACTCAAGTGTATCTTGTATGTCAAGTGTCTCAGTTGGAACTACTTCATCGGGCACTCTCAAACACTTGCGTAGCTGTGAGACATGGAATACGGGATGTACACCCGCCAATTCCTCAGGTAGCTCAAGTTTGTAGGCGAGCTTTCCAATCCTCTTGCAAATCTTGTATGGGCCAACAAATCTAGGGGCTAGCTTGCCTTTCACATGGAATCTGACAGTCCCACATAGCGGGGATACCTTGAGATAGACGTAGTGCCCCACATTGAACTCAAGTTCTCTTCTCCTTTTGTCAGCATAGCTCTTGTATCGACTTTGAGAAATTCTCAAATTCTCCTTTACTTGAGCAACTCCTTCTTCTGCATCTTGAATCTTAGCGGAATCAAAGAACGATCTTTCACCCGGTTGAGACCACATCAAAGGTGTCTTACAAGGTCTGCCATACAGAGCTTCAAACGGTGACATCTTGATACTGGCTTGGTAGCTGTTGTTGTAAGAGAACTCTGCATAGGGTAAGCATTTCTCCCAATCAGAGCCATAATTCAATACACTAGCGCGAAGCATGTCTTCTAAGATATGATTTACTCGCTCTGTCTGTCCATCTGTCTGTGGGTGGTAAGCGGTACTGAAATTAGGTTTGGTTCCCATGGACTTGTGCATAGCTTCCCAGAATCGGGACACAAACTGAGGACCACGATCAGATATAATACTTGAGGGAGCTCCATGCAGTCTGAGAATATGCTCAATATATAGATCTGCTAATTTTTCTGCATTGGTCTTGGTCTTCACTGGTACAAAGTGAGCAATCTTGGTCAAACGATCAACAATCACCCAGATGGAATCATTGTCTTTCTGTGAACGGGGCAATCCAACTATGAAATCCATGGATATGCTCTCCCATTTTCACTCAGGAACGTCAAGAGGCTTTAGCAATCCTGCAGGCATTTGATGTTCAGCCTTGACTCTATTACAGTTATCACACCGTGCCACATGTCCTGCAATGTCCGTCTTCATGCCTTTCCACCAAAAGTGTTTCTTCAAGTCTTAATACATCTTTGAACCTCCAGGGTGAATACAGTACTTAGAATCATGCGCTTCAGATAGAATTCCCTCTTGTAGTGCTGGATCGGAAGGAACACACATTCTATCCTTGAACCAGATGGTTCCTTGTTCATCTTCATGGTGGTTGGTCTTGTAGCCTAGTTTCATCAGACCATGGAGATATTCGATCTCTTCACAATTTTTCTGAGCTTGACGGATGCGATCTGTGAGATCATACTGTATGCGGAGCTCATTCAATAAGCCATGCGGTAGTATCTCAAGTTGGAAATCGTCAATCTCTTCCTTGAGCTCAGGTGGTACGGATTCAGTGATCAAAGTGTGACAGTAATTCTTACGGCTAAGGGCATCTACGACTACATTAGCTTTTCCTGAATGATAGTGAATTTCCAGGTCATAGTCCTTGATCAACTCTAGCCATCGGCGTTGCCTCATATTTAGATCTTCTTGAGTGAAAAAGTACTTCAAGCTCTTATGATCGGTGTAGATATCACACTTGTTGCCTATCAAGTAGTGCCTCCAGATCTTCAAAGCATGCACAACTGCTGCTAACTCAAGATCATGAGTAGGGTAACGGTTCTCGTGTTCTTTCAACTGTCGAGAAGTATAAGCTATCACTCTCCCATCTTGCATCAGTACATAACCAAGTCCTTGACGGGATGCATCACAATAGACCACGAAATCTTTGCTGATATCAAGCAATGCTAGCACAGGAGTTGTGGTAAGCTTCTGCTTCAATTCCTAGAAGCTTTGTTCGCACTCGGGCGTCTATTCAAACTCCTTAGTCTTCTTCAAAAGGTTGGTCATTGGACGGGCTATCTTGGAAAAGTTCTCAATGAATCGGTGATAATATCCAGCCAATCCCAAGAAACTTCTGACTTCTGTCACATTACGGGGTTGATCCCATTCTTTCACAGTTTCAATCTTAGCTGGGTCAACTGCGACACCTTCAGCTGATAGTACATGGCCTAAGAAGGCAACTTCCTGTAGCCAAAATTCGCATTTGCAGAACTTTGCATAAAGCTGATGTTGGGATAGTTTCTCAAGCACCGTTCTTAGATGATGTTCGTGTTCTTCAGCGGTGTGTGAATAGACAAGGATGTCATCAATGAACACTACCACGAACTTATCCAGTTCATTCATGAAAACCTTATTCATCATGTTCATAAAGTATGCGGGAGCATTCGTGAGTCCAAAGGATACCACAGTGAATTCAAACTGCCCATACCTAGTCACGAAAGCTGTCTTCGGGATGTCACTCTCTCAAATCTTCATCTAATGATAGCCAGATCTGAGATCAATCTTAGAGAAATACTTGGCACCTCTAAGCTGATCAAGCAAGTCATCAATCCTTGGCAGGGGGTACTTGTTCTTGATGGTGACTGCATTCAAGTTCTAGTAATCAATGCACATTCTCATTGAGCCATCCTTCTTCTTAACAAACAGAACAGGGGATCCCTAGGGTGAAGCACTGGGTCTGATATATCCCTTCGAGATGAGCTCATCAAGCTGTTTCTTGAGCTCGGCCAGTTCATCAACTGACATGAGATAGGGTCTCTTGGCAATGGGTCCTGTTCCCGGCAAAAGATCAATGATGAACTCTACATCACGGTCTGGTGGCATACCCGGTAATTCCTTAGGGAATACATCAGGATAGTCTCTGACCACAGGCATATCATGAAGTGTCTTCTCCTCTTTGTGTGATTCTGAACTTGCTTTAAGAGCACATAGGATAGAGGTGGACTTTCCGGGCTGGGGTTCGCATCTAATGACTTGGCCTGATGGGTGGGTCACTCGGACATATCTAGGTGAACATGATATGATACCTCGGTGAATGGTTAACCAATCCATGCCTAAGATGACATCTAGGTTAGTGGAAGGTAACAGGGTTAGGTCGGCTTTAAAGGTAAGACCCTCAATGGTAAGACTCACTCCCTTACAGATGTGGGTGCATTTTAGGTCTCCTAAAAGTGAGCTGGTGATGATAGGTTTTTCACGTGGGTTTACAGGCAGGTCATGCTCTCGTGTAAACTTGGATGATATATATGAACAAGTTGCTCCAGAGTCAAATAGAACTGATGTAGTATTGCCATTAACTAAAAACATACCATATACAACGTCAGGAGCAGCCTATGCTTCCTCGGCATCCAGATGGTTGAGACGTCCACGGGTAGCAGATCCCTTGAACTGAGACTTCTGAGCAGCTGAGTTCTGAGGGCACTCATCGGCTTTGTGACCTGGTTGGCCACAAGCGAAGCAGGTGAAAGGCGCACCGCCTACAGGGGTTGGCGCGGGTGCCTTCTAGTTTTCGGTGCCTGGTGCGGAGCGGTTCTGTGCTGGGCGTTCATTCACAGAGCGGGAACGGTTGAAACGGTCCTGAGTGTTGTGGTCCTGAGCATAGCAGTCCTGGGTGTAACGATCCTTAGCAGGGCGGGAGTATTTGGCGGTGTAGCCTCCACTTCCCCTACTCGATCCGGGGTTGTCATCCCTGTTGTGGCGTGAGCGTTCCCTAGATGGTGCATCTCTGTGGAACCTCTTACGTTCACGGCCACGGAAAGACTCCTCAGGCTTACGCTTCCTCTCCCTGTACTCTTCTCTAGCTTTAGCACGGTCCTTCTCAATCTGGATGCAGCAATCCACTAGAGCACGCAACGTGTTACTCTCAATACCGCCAAACTTTAGCTTGATGTGCGGGTTAAGTCCCTTGCGGTAATAGTACAACTTCTCCTTCTCAGAGTTCACAACATAGGAAGGGCATAGCGCAGAAGGTTGGTGAAACGAGTAGTGTACTCAGTCACCTTGTCCTTCCCCATCTTGATATTGCGGAACTCCTCGGCTTTGGCCTCCATGATACCCTTGGGAATGTGATACTCAGTGAATGCTTCGGCAAACTCATCCCACGAGATGTTGGCAGGGTCCTCATGGGAATCACTGAAACTGTCCCACCAGGCGCGTGCTGCACCTATGAGCTGGTGTGCGGCAGCTCCAACACACTCATCGTCGATGAAAGTGGTGAGGTCAAGCTTCTTCTCCATCTCCTTGAGCCAGTCATCGGCTACAAGCGGGTCAGGGTCGGTGCCATCATAGGTAGGTGGCCTTAGGTTCAGGAATCCCTCCAGCTTCCTTTGGAAGTCATTCTGCTGACCTCCCTGGCGACGGTTTGCTCCGTCAACAAGGGTTGCAAGAAGTTGGGTCTGCTGCACCATCACTTCTGCCAGGTTCGGTGGTGGTGGTGGCGGAATGTTCTCCTCGGCAGGCGGCGGGGTATTCTCCAGGTTGAAGGGTATCCCTCCACGTCCACGGCCACGGCCACGGTTGTTGCCACCACGGCCCCCGTTGGGTTCGGCTGGTTCGGAGATGGGCGCACGTCCACGGTTCATTAGGCGAGCAGATCGGCGGTTCGGCATCTGCAACACGGATCATAGGAATTTTAGTGCTTATGCCATAAGTGCTTATAATTCAATATGATTACATGATTTTGACGATTTAAAGAAAAATATTTATACTATCCAACACTCATTACAAAGAAGCAATAAGATCAATAAGATGCAATAAGATCCAATAACATTCATTACATGGGTTTTATTACATAGCATCATCTCCAGTAGCTACACTTGAAGACGTGCGAGAATCGTACTACGCATAGTGTCTCATAATACATCTCATAAGGGGTACATCATGGGGTACAACTTATGGAAGCCACTGACACGACTCATGACCACGCAGGGCCATCTACTCTAACTCGTACACCGCAGCTGGGATACGACTGTTCTCGATCTCGATCTCCTCGTCAAACTTGTGAAGTCAGGACATGTACTTCAAGGCCTCGGCGAGCTCCTCAGTAGGCTTGGCTATAGGTAGGGTAGGGCAGGCGTTTAGGTTGAGGCGAGTCGGGGCTAACTCAAACTCCTCTATCCTTGGCTTCGTCTTGCTACGAATCTCCTTGGATAGCTGATCCCACATACCCTTCATCTCCCTGAGACGCTTCTTGTCAGACTTCTGCCAAGCCTGCCAAGTCCTCTCACACTTGTCCTATAGGTACTTGTTCTGCCTGAGTGCCTCGATCAGGTGACCCTGGTTGCGAACGGCCTTCTTCCTGAACTCCTCTAGCTCCTGGGTCATGGTCTTGTTCTGGGATTGGATTTTTAGCATATCAATCCCCTTGGATCTCTCTCTATCTCCTCTGCGGTTGGACTCGGCCTTCTTGTCATCCAACTCTCTCTGCAACTCCAAGACCTTGCTGTCGAGGTAGCAGTTCCTATTGCCTAGGTCAGCTGCTTTGTCCTGTAAGTCAGTGACCTCGGCTCTGTGGACTTCTTCATGACGGTTGAGCTCGTCCTGTAGCTTGGCAACTGTCTCGAGCAGACTAGCTCGCTCCTGTGCTCCCTGCGAGTCTCGCTCCTGATACTCCCACAGAAGAGCCCGGTCCTGACGTCTCTTCTGCTCTAGCTGGGTCACGTACCTGTCCTGCTCTAGTAGGTGGATAGCTGAGACATGAAGGCATCTGTCCTCCTCTACAAAGATAACTCTATCGGCTGCGAACCTCTGCTCACTAGGGGTAAGGCTGAGGTCGAGGGCCTGGGGAAGTAGACGGAACTCTGTCGTCTTCAGGTGCTCATAGTGGTCCCTCATCACTCTGCGAAGTGCCTTGTGTGAGATAGCCTGTAGTCCCTCCTCGACTGTGTCCTCTATAGTCAACTCGGTGAAGGCTGGGACAGAAGGTAGGGTAGTGCTAGCTGGGAACTCGACTGAGGTGACCACCGGTTCTTCGATTCCTCCTTCCTGAGCTGGCTTCCCGGTGCAGGTGACCTTGACAAGCTCGTCGGGGACACCTAACGTGATGAGAACTCAGCAGAGGATCTGTGCAAAACCCCCAAGCTCACGTAGGTCGAAGGTAAGCTTGGCGTGGTCCAGAGGTAGCGGTCCTAGAGGCGGCCAGTCGACGTTCGTTGCCATCTGCATGTTTTAAGGAATCAGGTGTTAGCAGGTCAATAATAGATAAGCCTGGCATAGAAGTAAATGCAGGGTCGGTATATAATCGAAAGAAGGGTTGTTCACGTTCTATTCTATCGTCCATTTCTAAGGGTTTCGTCCTATGGTCAAGTATGACTCTGATACCAACTGAAGCGACCCCGATTTCCGCGAGGGAAATCCACAGTGTCGAAGTGTAATAAGACCGTTGTAGATCATATTACCCAAATTCTAGTCGAATATCACATCCATACAACGATAATATCATAGTACAAATAGTACGGAATTACATAAGTTTATTACATCGCCGCATTGGCGGAATCAAAAGTAGCATTCATTCAGAACAGCTTGAAGATAAGATCGCCAAACTCGAGCGTAGGAATGAACCCCTCAACCGTCAATCTCCTTGGAGCTATACTCCTCAGCAGAACCTGTGTGCCAAAATTTATCAGTACGATTTGTACTGGTCACTCCCAACCCTATGAGCATTGCTTTGTGGAAATTGGATGCAAGTTGGATATAATCAAAAGGAACCTATAAGGCTGGGGTTTCCTATATCAAGTATTTATTAATAGTTGGTCAAGTTTTAACACCATTCACACACCCATTCCACCCCATTCCCATTCCAGAGCCAGGTTTCGATTCTGGGATCGATACACCACCATCTCCACACCATCACCATACTACTCCCATACCATCGCTCAGTCGACATGCCAACTCCCTCTCGGCACTGTCTCAAGGCCCGTAGCCCTTGGCTACGTCCAAACACTCACTTCCAAGGGGAGAAAAGAAGGACTCATCTCACTATCTAGTTTAAGCAAAACCCAGGAAAGGTCTATTGCCGACAAGTCGGCATATGTATCGATTGATCAACCATACACTCTGCAGAGGTTTTACATAACCACAAGATCCGCCTTCATCGCTGACCGTCGTCAACTAAGCTGATTCCGGCCGCTTGCTAGCCTAGGATAATGCCACTCTACCATTCAGCCCTGGTTCACCCCAAGTCGGGTCTGGGGTAGCTGAAACTGTGAGTCATGAACCAGGTCCACAAGGTCTCCACGAAGTCTCGGAAGGGTGTGGGGGGAATCCTCCGCATCCCGTACCTCCCTCACACTATCCGCTATCAACCTAGCAGTAGTGGCAATATCCTACCAAGTAGTCCGGCCGTCCCGCACCATATAGGGCGAGTGGTACGTAAGGCTTTCCGGTGAATCTGAGTACTAGTAAGTCCTTAGGGATGACCAAGCCAGAATGTCTCTATCAGGGTTTCTATTTACCGTGCCACCACAGCACCTCCACCCTGGGCTCCTCCCATCATAGGTTCACACCTAGGGCCACCTCATATACCATTTACCCACCACAGGTATCCATTCCAGGGGTGCCCAGGTAGCACCCCACGGCAAGACTTGCCCTAGGCTCGTCGTATACTCTAACTTGGTCGACACAACCCTCACCCTCCATGCACCCAAGTCACACACGCAGCACTCTCCTCATAGTCTAGATAACACCAGTTCTCCACCACGCACCATGTAGTGCAAGCGTAGTAGAAGTAATAAGCAATGAAATATAGTAGCAAGCGTGTGACTAGCCTATCAGCAGGGTGAGTAGGGGTAAGGTTGCGTCAAGGCAAAGGTCATCAAGAAAGTATACTACCATGCAAGTCCTATCGTAGTGTGATCATAACAACAAAGTAAAGTACTAGCATTTCTATTTTAGCCATGCGTAATAGGTGCTACGAGATTGGGTGGGATGTGGCACCTTCAGTGTAGTCATCTCCGTACTCCTCACGGTACTCACGATCCTCGTCCGTCCGGTTCTCCTCCGAGTCTGCAAACGATCGCATTATAGTCGTGTTAGCGACGCCTATAGAATAGCACAAAGAAGCAGTGAAAATTCAAAAGAGCCAAATGCACTCAAACATGGGTTCATTGCGTAGAGCTCAATTTTAGATGGATTTTGGTCCTGGTCTTGTATTTTTCTGAGATCGTATGAATTAGTTATATATTTCTAAAGATTTAATTAAGGCTGATTAATTCAGGGTTGACACGTGTCAGACTGTGACTGGTTCTCGTGGTCTTGGAGTGGTGTACCAGCTGGTGTGGTGGTCGGGGAGGTCGCCGAAGTGGTCGGAGAACTCACCGATGTGGTCGGTGAGATCGCTGAGGTGGTCGGAGAGCTCGCCGACGTGGTCAGTGAGATCGCCGAAGTGGTCGGAAAGGTCATCGAGGTGGTCGGAGAGCTCGCCGACGTGGTCGGTGAGATCGCTGAGGTGGTCGGAGAGCTCGCCGACGTGGTCGGTGAGATCGCCGAAGTGGTCGAAGAACTCGCCGATGTGGTCGGTGAGATCGCTGAGGTGGTCGGAGAGCTCGCCGACGTGGTCGGTGAGATCGCCGAAGTGGTCGGAAAGGTCGTCGAGGTGGTCGGAGAGCTCGCCGACGTGGTCAGTGAGATCGCTGAGGTGGTCGGAGAGCTCGCCGACGTGGTCGGTGAGATCGCCGAAGTGGTCGGAAAGGTCGCCGAGGTGGTCGGAAGGCTGGCCGAGGTGGTCGGGCGGTTCCAGTTGGCTGGCCGCGGTGAACGACGGCGTGGGTTCGTCGGCGTGCATGGACAGGCTGCAGTGGTAGCGAGAGTCCAGTTGGAGGAGCGTGTGAGCTCCACGGTGCTTCTACGACCATGGTAGGCGTGTTGAAGGAGCTCCTGGTGCTCCTAGTGGCTCCGGCTACGATGGTGGGGGCAAAGCGGAGGCGGTGGCACTCCGACGAGGTGCGGTGCGGCAACGCAGGGCTCCGGTGGGCTTCATCCTCGGCTAAGGTGAGCGCGGCGTGTCTCTCGTCATGGCGGAGCCAGTCAGGGTGTCAACGTCGCCTTTACCGCGACGTAGAAGACGCGGTGGTCTCGCCATGGTTGTGCTCTGGCCATGGTGGGCGCATGCGTGCGTGTGGTGCGTATGCATGGCATAAGTAGAGCGCTCGGCGCTGGCGTTCCCGAGCAGAGGGCTCGGCGTCGCCCCCTTTCTTCCATTT
Source organism: Miscanthus lutarioriparius (assembly GCA_904845875.1). Classification (NCBI taxonomy): domain Eukaryota; kingdom Viridiplantae; phylum Streptophyta; class Magnoliopsida; order Poales; family Poaceae; genus Miscanthus; species Miscanthus lutarioriparius. The sequence continues at coordinate 48,436,291 of CAJGYO010000005.1, forward strand.
GCTTCGTGTTTATGTTTGGCTCAACAAGAGGGTCGTGGTGGTCCTTCTATGCTACCGGTTGGCTAAGCCGGAGCAAGAGCTCGTGCTCCGACGTGGTCCGTTCATGGCGTTCAAGAGGCTAGGTATGGTTGTGCCGGTGTTCCCGAGCAGCTAGGGGTCGGTGAGGCCAGGCCTTGGGCTGGTGCGCGTGCGGTGCGTGTGCAGCGTGTCCAAGAGCGGGAAAGCTCCGCCTCTGCGTTTCCCCAGGTGCGGGAACGCGGTGGTGTTCATGGCGAGTACGGCTAGCGCGGTGAGCGGCGCACGACGTGGCTCACCGTAGGGCTCGTTGCGGTAGGATGGCGGTGCGGTGGCAAGGCGAGGCCGTGATGAGGCGATGCAGTGCCGTGCCGAGCAGCTACGTCGCTGTAGCCGATCGGGGCGGGGCTCCTTGCTCCGGCGAGGTCTGGTTCCGCAGCGGCTTCTTTCTCCTCCTTGCTTCTTCCTCCTCCCTCTCTCTCGGCTTGACACGGGGTGGCGCTGTGCCACCAGCGGCGACGGCGAACGGGCTGAGGGTTAGGGCTCGCGGGCGTTGGCTTTTATAGCCGAGCTCCAAGGGCTCCAATGGTGGACGGTGATCGGGCGGTGGTGATGCGTGCGGCACATCGGACGGCCCGCGTGCGGTAGCATGGACGCGGCGCAAGGGGGAACAGGGTCATGCGATGCGCGTGACCCTGGGCCCGCGTCTGCTCCGTGGTCGGCTCCCGGTCGCGTGGGGAGAAAGCGTGGGGAAGACGACGACGCTGTAGCTGGGTGGCTGACAGAGGGGGCCCGTTTGTCAGCTTGTCCCGATGCGGCGGCGTGCGGTGCGTGACGGCTGACGGGCGGGTCCGGCTTGTCAGCGGCTGCGCGCGTGAAAGGGCAGGCGAGGCTTGGCTGGGCTAGCTGGGCCGGTCGAGGCAGGCTGGGCTGAGCTGCTGCCTCCGTCCTTTTCCTTTCTCTTTTATTTCTTTTGCTTTGATTCAAATTTAGTTAGAGTTTAAACTTTGAGGTTTGAGTTATGTAGTGGGTCGCACAAGGTGTTTCAATTGGTGGTTAAAATACATCCCATATATTAGTAATTATTGGCTATTTTTGTTATTCAAAAATAGTTGAAGTTTTATATAGGGGTGTTTTATTCTTCCAACAAATAATTCTTTACTTAGGATTTATCATAAATATTAAGTAAGTTAGATAAACATCATATAAAGCAAAAGAATCCGAATCACAAGTGGAATTAAGGATGTATGCATGATTTATTTATTTAGGAATTTAATTTCATATGTGGCATAAAACCAGGCTATGCTTATAATCTTAACCTAGTTGGGTCATATCTAATCCAGAACTGGGTTTGGCTTATATATGTATCACTCAATATTATATAGGGTTTAAACAAAAATTTTATAGTTGTAATTTTTGGTGCTTGGATTTTCGGGTCGTTACAACCTCCGCTCCACTTACTGCTAGTGAGTGGTGAGCACCGCAAGCACCAACTCCGCTTCTTGCTGCTACTCGAGCCCACCGCTCCGCTCCACCAGCCGACACCGTCATGTCTGCCGCCGCCGCCGCCGCCGCCCCCACCGTCGTGAAATCGGCTCCGGAGCTCATCGCGCCAGCGGGGCCAACCCCCGGCGGCACCCTCCCACTGTCCTCCATCGACAAGACCGCGGCGGTCCGCGTGTCAGTGGATTTCATCCAGGTTTTCCCCCCGGCCGCAGGAGCCGGCGGGGACCAAGACGCCGCCGTGGCCGCGATGCGCGACGGCTTCGCGAAGGCGCTGGTGCCGTACTACCCGGTGGCCGGCCGCATCGCGGACGCGAGCCCCGGGGAGCCCGTCGTGGACTGCACTGGGCAGGGCGTCTGGTTTGTGGAGGCCGCTGCGAGCTGCGCGCTCGCCGACGTGAACTACCTCGAGCGCCCTCTGCTCATCCCCAAGGAGGAGCTCCTCCCGCGCCCTCCCCCCGAGGAGAAGCTCGAGGACCTCGTCCTCGTGGCTCGGGTTCGATCGATCGCCTCCAGATTCCCCTGTCTTATCCCAGTATCCGACAACTAGGAAGATTAGCCGGATCCGGGGAGAGATGGGATCGTCTTCGGGTGCTGAGAATTTGTGCTCTACAGGTGACCAAGTTCACCTGCGGCGGGTTCGCGGTCGGGATCTGCTTCAGCCACCTGGTGTTCGACGGGCAGGGCGCGGCGCAGTTCCTCAAGGCGGCTGGCGAGATGGCGCGGGGGCTGCCGGCGCCGTCGATCGCGCCGGTCTGGGACCGCGACGCGATCCCGGACCCGCCTAAGCTGCCGCGCGGCCCCCCGCCGTCGTTCACGGCGTTCAGCTTCGTGACCCAGGTGGTCGAGATCTCGCCGGAGAGCATCGCGCGCATCAAGGACGAGTTCAAGGACGCGACGGGGCAGACCTGCTCCACCTTCGACGCTGTCACGGCGGTGGTGTTCAAGTGCCGCGCGCTGGCGATGGCGCTCCCCGACGACGCCGAGGTCCGGCTCGGCTTCGCCGCCAGCACGCGGCACCTCCTCCACGGCGTGCTGCCGTCGGTGGACGGCTACTACGGCAACTGCGTGTACCCCGTGGGCATCACCCGGACCAGCAAGGCGATCCGTGAGGCGTCGCTTCCGGAGGTGGTCGGCGTCATGCGGGAGGCCAAGGAGGCGCTCACGACGCGCTTCACGGACTGGATGCGCGGCGGCGCCAAGGACGACCACTACAACGTGCCGCTGGACTACGGCACGGTGACGGTGTCGGACTGGAGCCGCGTCGGGTTCAACGAGGTGGATTACGGCTTCGGCGAACCGGGGTACGTCTTCACGCTCAATGACGACGTCAACATCGTCGCGTCGGTGATCTACCTCAAACCGCCCGCGCCTAAGCGCGGCATCCGGCTCATGCTCCGCTGCGTTGAGGAACCTCACGTTGCGGCGTTCGCCGACGAGCTCGCCAAGTTCGCGTAGATCATGGTTGTTATTGGGCTTTAGCTATGGCCATGTGTGTGGTACCTCATCTTTTATAAAAGATTTATACTTCACTAGTGTCAGACGTTCACTGTCAACGACATTGTTGGATGCAAACGGCGGTACTTGCATTGCATCGTGCCGGCGAACTTGCTTGCTAATAGTATCTCCGGCGGATTACCAATATCCCATCTCTAAGAAGTACATACAATACAAGTGATCTTATTAACTTGTACTCCCTTCGTTCTAAATTATAAGTTGTTCTACATTTTTTTATTTAAGATACATAATTCTACAATATATCTATAAATAATGTATATCTAGATACATAACAAAAAAAAAAAAAATGAAGCTAGTAGGATTTGAACATAGGGGGTCGTTGGCGATAATCACATGATGAAATACAATAATGGAGAGTTGCTTGCACACCGATACAACGTTGCTTCACACCAAGAATGGAGGATCACCACCGTAGAAGACAATAAAGACCTCGAGCGCTCCGGATCACCAACATACAAGGGCATCATGACTAATCTCTCAAAGATCTCAAGCTCTAAGGTCTAAACTCACAAGGATGTACAATAGTGTATATCTTAGCCTACAACTTGATCTTGAATGTCTTGATATGGTGGATAGAGTGAAGAAATACTTGCTCTAGCTTATAAGAGCCTTGGGTCAATCAATTAATCCAACGCTGTCAAGCAAGTGTAAATGGTACGAGTAGTTTCCAACCGATCGACCAAAGGGCTTCATTATCTGAGAGAAATATATCGTATCCGAATATAGAGATTTAGTATACTTACTGTATCCATATCGAATACTCAGATTTGGAAATATATGTTGTCGACCAAATAATCAAAGGGCTTCATTATGCAAAATAAATGTTTTGAATCCAGAGATTTAGTATTCGTACCTTATCGGTATCCGGATACTCAAATTTGATATATACAATGTTGATATCCAGTCATATCTTAGCCGCAATATCTGTAACCGATAATTATCCCGTATTCATATTCGTAGGTAACCGTATTCGATCCATTTACACCTCTACCGTACCTAATATACACCTAGCTCAACCAATTGAACTAGACTCACTTACAAAACATTTGAATTTGTTCCTCGTATATACTCGCATGGCTAGAGTAATTTAGGTGTTGGTGAAATGGTGATCATTTTTTATAGGTGAAATTTATTTATCAAATTCCTTAGCAGCGTAATAATCATTTGTGTCAGGATGACTTGTAGGAGTATGACACTCCCACGGGATGTCTTTGTGGTCTTTTACGACTCCACGGAACGTTTTCGAGTTGTATGCACGCCAAAGCAACGTCCAAACTCCAATCCTCGGAACCAGGGGGCAAACTAGAAAAAAAAAAGTAAAAACAAAGTGCAGTGCCGCTCGCCGTGCCGGCGGAGGGAAGACGGAAGACGAGAGGTATGGCGGGTGCCGGTGCGGTGGGCTTCCCACGGGAGCTGATGGTTCAGCGCATCCAGAGCTTAGTGGAGGAGGGGTTCTGGGACGCGCTCCGCCGCCTCAAGCTCGACGTCCTCGGCACCGACGACTCCCCCATCCCAATCACCGGTCCGCGCGCCCACAACCCCCTCTCTTCGCTGTTTGTTTGTAGAATTCGCGATTTAGGGCAGGGAACGAACGCTGATCCCTTGCATTTCCGCGCCCCGCTTCCGGACTTCCGTAGAGCCCAACCCGCCTTAAGTTGCTTGCCGGTCACGATCCAAGTTTGTTTGGTTGTTGAGTGGGTTCGCCGGAGTGTGGCTGCTAATTACTCTTTGCGCTCTGCTGTGTCTACTCTTAACACGCAAATTTTGACTCCGAGGCTGAACTGTTGCGTTTTATCGGAAGAAATTCCCAATAGAGAATTTCAGTTTTGTGTTTTTCCTTAATTTTATTGACAGTGAGCTAGACTAGAGATCTCTGGATGAGCTAGACAGTTTCTTTTGAAATATATCAGGTTATTATACTCCACGCCAGCGTCGCCCGATGGCAAGCTTCTTCAACCTACGGTCAGGATCATTAGTGCCGCCATCTCACAATTCTGTTGGCGACAGAAACAATTGCCCAGTCCCAGGGACCCTCATAAACACTAATAACATGAGGGGATTTCAAAACCTAGATAGAGTACAGCTTCTGAAAGCAGAAGCAAAGAAGGTATGGTTGACCTGGAATTTGCTGTTGTTTACGCATTTCTTTTACTTGTCTGGTTCTAATTTGTATGTGGGGCCAGATCTTGCAAGACATTGTGTCTGGTAAAGTGGAAGAGGATCCTTCTGTTCTACTTAGGTTCCTTGTGACATCATTTGCCGATTTGAAGAATTGGAAGGTCTATTACAATGTTGCATTCCCCTCATTGGTTTTCAACTCAAGAATGACCCTGCTCAGCCTGCAACCTGCCTCAAAAGTGCTCACTAAAGAAGAGGTCATGTTCATGTGCACGTAGTATTCAACGACACTAGTTTCCTTGTTTAATGCTCTCAGTTGGTTCTGAAATCTGTTGATTTGTTCCTGCAGGCAGCATCCATGCATACATCATTGCAAAAGTGGCGCGCTTCTAGTGAAACAACAGGTTTGAGAACTATGCTTAACAGCAAATGCATATGCTTGACACCATATTATTAATTTGTTATGTTGATCTGATTTTCTAATTTATTGTTGCATTGTATTAACATCTCTGCAGTTATTCCATTCTTTCTGGTTAGTATATCCTCAGATTCCTCTGCCTCTATAAGACAACTTAAGGACTGGAAAGCTTGCCAGGGGAACTATCAAAAGGTATGTTTGTGCCATCCATTTGATCATCTATACTAGCTGAAGTTTGATAATTCCTTTAGAAGAATAACTGCTTTTTTACCCTTCTTCATGTATATCTTTGTGTGAAGTAAATTCATTGCTTTGCTGTTGCAGCTACTATTTGGATTTTATGATCATGGGTGTCGCTCAGATTTCCCTGGTTGGGTTATTAGAAACTATGTTGCCTTTCTGAGCATCCGATGGAAGATTGAGAAAGTCCAGTTTTTCTGCTACCGTGAATATAAAGGGAACCCTGATCTGGAACAGTCCCTCATTGGTGAAGCGTCATTTCCATCACCTTGTGGTATAAATATGGTGGATTTAAATGTCATTCTGCACTTTCATCTATGATTTGTCCATTTGTAACACTGGTTGTTACTACAGGTTGGGATGACCCTGATTTTCTACCTGATGCTATTGGATGGGAAGGAATAAACCCAGGGAAGGGAACAAAAGAAATGAAACCAAAAGAAATAGATCTTCAATCAATGAATCCAGCAAGGTGGTTTTATTGTATATTTTGCCTTCGAGTTTCGATATAATCAACAGTGCATAAAAAACTATCTTGATTGTTTATTTCATGCACAGTCAGGATGAAGAAAAACAATTGATGCACTTAAAGCTTATGGGGTGGCGCCACTTTCCTGTGAATATAGACAAGTTATCTCATGTTCGAGTTCTTCTTTTGGGTGCTGGAACTCTTGGATGTGAAGTTGCTCGCCTTCTTATGGTTAGTGCTTTGAGCTGGTACTAGATTCCTATTCGTAATAAATCTAACAGATTATATGTCTTTATATCCTGCTTCTAATTTATAGTGGCAACTATTTCTTTTTTTTTTCAGACCTGGGGAGTACGGAAACTAACGGTTGTTGATAGTAATAGTGTTGCAACGTCTGACCTTGTCAAGCAATCACTCTACATAGATAAGGACTGTGGAGTTCCAAGAGTAACTGCAATAGTTCCACATCTAAAAGAAAGATGTCCTGCAGTGGTGAGGACAATCTTTTCCATGAAACATATGCTTTCGAATTTCTACTGTGGATAAACGATGGTGATTGCTGTCATGCAGGATGTTGAAGGCATCCAAATGGAAATACCAGTGCCTGGGCATCCTGTTTCTTCCAGCAAAATGGCAAGTGTGCTTGATGACTGCAAGCATCTGCAAACATTAGTGGCTGCCAATGATGCAGTCTTCTTGTTAACTGACAAATGGGAGAGCAGGTGGCTTCCAACTCTTCTCTGTGCAAGTGAAAACAAGGTAAACCTTGAACACAGTATCCATTGGCTAAGGACCTTTTCAGCTGTTCTTGTACAACAATGTCTAAGTACTTAGCCTATGGCTGGAGGAGAGAATCCAGATAGATTAACCACATGTCTTAGTTACAAAAATTACTCTTAACCTCTACTTTTTCATTGTGTATAGTGTGCTATTTACTAATGATATGTTATACTTCCACTGCAGATTGCTATTAGTGCAGTATTAGGATGTGACAGTTACCTTGTCATGCGGCATGGTGCTGGGCCAGGAACAAGTGGGGGTGCCGATGAAGTGATTACTCAGATAGTAAATTTGTCCACAGAAGATGCTCTTGGTCATCAAAGATTGGGCTGTTGTTTCTGCAATGATGCCGCTTCCCTTATTAACGTACATGTTCTCCTTTTGTTTCTGTTTTATACTTTATTATTGGCCCTTCATGTTCAGTTTTATTCTTTTGCAGCCAATTCCTTATGGAACACTACCTGGACTTACCTCAGTTGCATCTGGCAAAGCAGTGGAGCTCTTTGCTAGGATGTTACATCATCCTGACGAGTAAGATGCCTCAAAGATTATTGCTGAAATGCTGAGTCCAACGTACTCCCTCTGTCCAAAAGAACACAATTATAGGATCTGTGCCAGTCGAACTAGCTCAAGTTTGACCAAGTTTATATTAAATAGTATTAGCATTTACGTCTCCAAATAAATTTATTATGAAAATATACTCTATAACTAATTTAATGATACTTATTTTGTATCATGAATGTTGATACTTTTTTATATAGATTTATCAAAGTTCAAACTGTTTGACTTCTCGAAAAGCGAGAATTGCATTCTTTTGTAGATGGAGGGAGTATGTTTGTGTAGCATTGATAGTGAATATTAGTTTTTTACAGACCTAAGTGAGCTAAGCAGTAGGGAAGTTAAAAAAAAATATTCAGTCCACCATGTGGTGCCGTAAGTATCATACCCTTTTGCAGGATACATGCCCCAGGCGATACTGCTGGTATGGAAACAGAACATCAGCTTGGTCTATTGCCGCATCAGCTACGAGGATCACTCCCGAAGTGTGTTTTATCTATGGAACTGAGCAATTCCTCAGTCAATTGTACTGCATGTTCTGTTGCTGTAAGTAAATTCTACCGCATGACATTACATTCACAATTTTATGGCTTCTAATGTTACTCTGTGCTAAACATTCCAGGTATTGTCAGAATATAGAAGAAGAGGATTGGATTTTGTCATGCAGGCCATCAGCTATCCAACATATCTGAAAGATTTTACAGGCATTTCTGATTTGAAAAGGCCAGATACTTGTCCTAAAATACCAGCCAGCATCTCTGTAAATTCAGACAAGATTTCTGATGTCCGATGTCTACTATTGGGTGCTGGAACTCTTGGATGTGATGTTGCTCGCATTCTTATGGTCAGTGACTCACTATTGCGAATGACATTATTTTTATGTCAAATACAACATCTACTCATACACTCTGGTGGAAACCAACTTTGCAGGACTGTGGTGTACGGAAGCTAACAGTAGTTGATAGTGGTCGTGTAGTTGTGTCAAATTTAGCGAGACAATCACTCTATACTTCTGATGACCGTGGTGCTCCAAAAGCAACTGCAATACTTAGGCATCTAGTGGAGAGATGTCCTTCAGTGGTGAGTCTTCACTTTGTTGCCCTTAAAACTATATTACTTCCTTTTTCTTTTTACTGTTTTATCATCTTAATGAATTTGTGCCATGCGCTCATGTAGGATGCACAAGGCATTAGAATGGAAATACCTATGCCTGGGCATCCTGTGTCTCCTGGTGAAGCAGCTGGTGTGCTCCAAGATTGCGAGCGCCTTAAGGAATTAGTGGCTTCCCACGATGCTGTCTTCTTGTTGACTGACACAAGAGAAAGTAGGTGGCTTCCAACTCTCCTCTGCACTAATGAAAACAAGGTGAACCCTCTAGGCATCCTTGAATAATGTAGACCTTGGAATGTGTTATATGCTAATGCCCCTCTGCACTGCAGATTGCTATTACTGCAGCATTAGGGTATGATAGTTACCTTGTTATGCGACATGGGGCTGGTCCTGGCATAAGCTGTGAAGCTTCCAGTGTGGCCACTGCCACAGATAAGCTATCCACAGAGGATGCCCTTGGGCGTCAAAGGCTGGGGTGTTATTTCTGCAATGACGTCATTGCTCCTGTTGATGTAATGTTCCATGTTTTGGAAATCGTACTTGTCTTGCTTTCAATATGTTACCTACTACAATCATGGCATTATGTTTAATGCAGTCAGTTTCCAATCGGACACTGGATCAACAATGTACAGTGACACGACCTGGGTTGGCCTCTATTGCATCTGGACGCACCGCAGACCTTTTCACAAGAATGTTACATCATCCAGATGGGTAAGCAACTGGGCACCTGCTGGAAGCTGGAACGATACCATGACGTCCTGTGTTATCATCTCCAAGGAAGATGCTAACTGCATCCAGTGAACAAAAAGCAAGGAAGTCTGATAAATTCTTCTACCTGTTGCAGGATACATGCTCTAGGAGAGATTGCTGGTACAAGCAGTGGTCATGACCATGGCCTATTACCTCACCAGATGCGTGGATCACTATCGCAGTACAACTTATTAACCCTGTTGGGCTATTCCTCGAGTAATTGCACGGCATGTTCCAATGCGGTATGTATACTTTCTACTATTGCACAACATGCATGTTAGCGCTTTCCATGGGTATGAGTTTTAGAGTATCTACATGAGTTAATACTCCCTCCGTTTCAAATTATAAGTCGCTTTGACTTTTTGGTACATCCATTTTGCTATGTATCTAGATATTATATATGTCTAGATACATAGCAAATTCTATGTACCAAAAAAGTCAAAGCAACTTTTAATTTGGAACAGAGGGAGTATGAGTTAGTAGTGGATACGTGTCTTGTACGTTTAGAGTCTCTGCATGTCTGTTGCATGTACAGTACAAGTTAGCTTGTTAGCCTATGCTAGTCAGAAGGGTGTGCGTTTGGGCATGTTATGAGGTCTGGCTTGATCAGGGCACATGGGTGACTGTGTCATTGCGGCTTACGCTGATGCAGAGCATGCTTGCGCGAGATCAGGGCAATTGATACATGCTCCCTTGCGCATGTAAGCAGTAAGCTGGACTATGAGCCAAGTACTCGGCATGGTCATTGCTTTAACTGAGAATACAGAGAAGAGAAAAGGCGTGCGTCGCCACAAATACCTCTGCTCTCGTGTCTGTTGGCGTAGCTTCTGTTTTAGTTCTGAGAGTGCTCGAGTTTGTTTCATCCTTTTCCGGTTCCAATAATGCAAACGATACTAAAGTTTGCTGACAGCTATGCTACGGATCTCTTATTTGATTACATGCAAAACATCACAGGTATTGTCTGAATATCGGAGGAGTGGAATGGATTTTGTGATGCAAGTGATCAATGAACCAACTTATTTGGAAGACCTAACTGGCCTCACGGACTTGATGAAATCCACATCTTACTCACAGGTCGAGTGGGTGGATGAAACTGATGAAGACGATTTCTTCGAGGTCTGATATATTACAATGGTTTTGACTACTGTAAATATCATTTCCTACTACAATTTGATACAAGAGATGGCGAAATGACATTGTGGAATGACTCAGTCTCAACAATACGAAGCAATCAGCAACCACCCTATAAACACTTCTGACATTCAGCCACGTTGCTAGCTTTTATATACTTGTAACACACAAAAACAAGTCTAGCCGAATACTGCTTATTTTCTGCATGGCTCGATGTCTAGTTCAGTTGGTTCGATGTTTGTTTCCTTGGCTCGGTGTTGGTTTCTGAGAGTTATAGATGTATTGATAACTGAATGTGTCACGTTCGCCTTGCTTACATAACTACATAAGACTAGAGGTAGCTCCTCTTGCTTTCTCTTCCTCCTCCCTCCTTGTCTGCGGAGACATGGGCATCCTCTTGCTCTCTCTTCCTCGTCTATGGAGACATGGGCGGTAGCACCTCTTGCTTTCTCTCTTCCTCCGTGTCTACGGAGACATGGGGCATCCTCTTGCTTTCTCTTCCTCCATGTCTACGGAGACATGGGCGGTAGCCCCTCTTGCTTTCTCTCTTCCTCCTTCCTCTTTGTCTACGCAGACAAGGGGCATCCTCTTGCTTTCTCTCTTCCTCGTCTACAGAGACATGGGCGGTAGCCCCTCCCTTTCTCTCTTCCTCCTTCTGCCCCCGGCACCGTCTTCGTTGATCTCCAAGAATAGCTGAGACAATGTTGATATGCGAATTTTTATAACTCCATGGCCCGAATACAAAATCTGAGATGCTACGTCAAAAGAAAAGGTACAGCGTTTGTCCATGTATTTTGTATATAGGTTATGAGATGGAAGCTCTCTATACAGAAACACCGGGTGCCGGCAGAAGTCACAACTGATTGAAAGAAGATAAACCAAAAATGAAAATGTGGTCTCAGTAACATTCTGTATGTACAAGATACATGATATCACCCAGCAGCCTGGAAGTCCCCGAAGTCATCATCCACGGTTTTTTGCTCCATCTTCTCTGCAGCAGCTGGTAGCTCCGGAGCAGGTTCACCTTTGGAAGGGAGAACGCTGGTTCTGCTGATGGGTTCAGCAGCTGGTTGCCCTTGGGGAGGAAATTCTGCTTTGAAAGGCGAAGCAGCGACTCCAGAATCCGTTGGAGAGACAGGCGAAGGTGGCGGTGGTGGGAGTTTAAGGGAGACGGGGGCCTCCTTGGTGTTTGTCTTTTCGTTCACTGAGAGCTTGTTTAGGCCTTGCTCAAAAAATGCTGATTTTGTCTTGGTGCCAGTTTCTTTCTGCAAAGAATAAAAGCAAAGCCAAACACTCAGGAAACATTACACAAAGATAAATGTATTTATAGAAATTGAATGAAAAAGCGATGCACACACGTGTTACAAAAAATTATGAACAAACGTTTTATTTACACAAAATTTGGCACCACTGCAAATACCCTTCAATGCAGTACAGGAGCGCTCAATTTTTTTCAGGTTCCTATGAAAGAGTAGCTCAAAGCCTCAATTAAATATATCTACGGATATGCAAGGATGTGCTGCTCAAATGCCATAACAGAAATCTAGATGGGAACTATGCGTAATCAGAACTGAGATTCAGTTTAGAAGTGGCTGTACATTTACATGAATATATTCTAGATAAACACGGCATAGATCGACCATGTTTTTTTTATGCTCTCATAGATTAGCAAGGATCCAATGATCCAACAGTTTATTGCTATCTATCCAATGAACATATCCACCTAATGCGGTACCACATGCCATTGCTTGAGTAACCTAGGGTACTATGGAGAAAAAAAATCCAATATTCTAGTTTTGCACACCTTAGAAGACAATCTATCATCAACGGGCTCTCTGATTTCATTTTCTTCCAGAAAACTTTTAGATGAAAACTTACATTTTTAAGCTGAAGAACCAATGTCTCTCCTTCTTTGAGGCTGTAATCCACTGATGATTGCTTCTCATAATGCTGAACCATCTCTTCAGCAGCCTTCTTCTTGTTTAAATATCTTTGATAATGTAAGAGAAGAACAAATCATAGAGGCAAAATAGTGCATCATATAAAGATACTGGAAGCATGATCACAAAATGATGATCGCAGGAAATGAATTGGATTCCTTGTGGAAAACATAAAAATATTTCATAGAACTCACATTAAAACACACTTGCCAAATAAGCTAAGATCTGAATGCATGGGTAGAGGATCTAATAATCAGATATTAAAAGGTCCCAGACAACAATCCATCATGCAGCATTGCTAATCGATAATCAATAGTCAATGGCCACATCAAATAGAATTCCACATATAGAACTCCTAGTCATTGAGGAATCGCACAGGAAAAGAAAATCACGTGATTTTGCAAATTATGAGATTCATAACATGTTTGAATGAACAGAAGGATACTTCATATGATCATGTAGAGCAGCTTGGAAGTCATATGCTTCAGGTCTTTCCCGGAAGCCTAAACCTATGAAAGCATGACGCTGACGCCCATCTGAAGTTGACGATAAGATTTGTTATGCTAATATATTACCCAACATGAGACTGAAGTGGCCACACCAATTCAACATTAAGTACCAAGTGCTATGAATCCTCAAGACCGCAACTCAACACTAACCACTAAGTAGAACATTAAGGCACAAGGAATATCATAGAGCCCACGAAAGAGACAAGGAAGCTGAGCCCAGCTCAGCTGGTTAAGGGTGTGGATGCACACCCACAAAACCTAGGTTCAAGTCCTCGTTAGGCGAATTTGACTACTTATTTTCTTCTTAATTAATACTAAGATAATAAAGCCACCTATTCCTTTTAGGATTGGTCAAGTTTTATCAATGGAGTGTCTCCTGAACCAAACACAGTTTTTTAAGCTGAGTATTGCGTTCAGGTTTCTTTAGGTAATCCCTAAGGCCTTGTTTGGATGCATGTGTATCTACTTCAATCCACATGTGTCGCAGTGGAATGGAATGGAATTTAGTTTAATTTCACTCCAATCCACTTCAACACATGTGGATTGAGATGAATACATGCGCATCCAAACGAGGCCTAAGTGGGTCATTTATACTATGCCCGTGGTGCATATGCTGTATTGTTAATGTTATTAATGGGCAGTTAGGACCTGTGAACTAACAAATTTTTCTTCTTCTATATTAATGAAATGGCAGAGCTCTCTGTGTGTTCGAGAAAACAATAGAAAGACAGTCATCACCTATATTCTCTTCAATGCGTAGTACAAAATATCTGCAAGAAAAATATACAAACAGCAAGAATCATGTCAGGCTCTGCGTATAATCTTCAAGCAGTTTTCTTATGGATAGTGGAAAATACAAAGGAACATATTTAATTGTAGGATTGGATTATATTTTGTGGCAGCGTCAGATACAGACCTGCTGCTATCAATTACAGGTTCCACTGGATGTGGTTCACCCTCTCTGAGAAATGCCCTAGCGTAAAGCTCCCCTGAAACACATTCACTGAATCAATAACTCAATACTGTGATGAAGAAAAAGGAAATTGACCAAAAGAACTAAAATGACTATAATACCAGTGTTCATATCTTCCAGTTTAATGATGCATTCTTCTCCCTTGCTGACAACCTTAAGCGCCCCTTCCCATGCCCACTTGTTGACGTTCCACTCATCCGCCCTGGATTTTACCACGAGTTTAATCGATTATTTCCATGGAACAAATTAATCCCAACTTGTACTGAATCAGGAAGGAATGAGCGCAATCATGAAGTGAACCGCTCCAATGGTCTCTGAGCAAATGTGGGGGAGCAACTAAGCATAGGTGAAACGTGACAGCCCTTAGCCAAGTTTGCTTATTATTAAGATCGATCTAGCACATAGCACTGACAGCCACTCCTAACTGTGTCTGCATTCCAGGCATAAAGAATTGCATCCCAGATCCTACTCCTACCAAGTCGACTACAACATCCTTGGTGAGACAAGAAGTGCACCTGTAGGAGGCAGCCGTCATCCTCGGAGGTATCTGCGCATAAACCCACAACCTAATTAGCACGCTTCGGACGAACTTCGCCGCCCAAACCTGCAGAGGGGTGCTGGCATGGGCAGAGCACATGACACTACACTACAACTATCCGTGAATGAAATAGAAGGAACACGAAGTGTCGGAGGCAGGGCAAGGGGGGCGAACCAGGTAGACGTAGCACTCGGCGACCTGGAACAGCACGAGCTCCAGCGGCTCGGCCTCCGCCGGCGGCAGCTCGGTGCCGCCGCCGGTCGCCATGGCGCCGGCCGCAGAAGCGCCGGGAGCTCAGCGGCGGACCGGTCGTGGAGAGGGGGCGGATCGTGCCGAGCGGTGCAGGGGACCGGGCGGGATCGGGAAAGGCTCAGGGCCGGATCCGAACGCGGCGTGGCGGAGCAGCGAGTCAGGACGTCGAACCAGAGGAGACGGAGCAGCGGAGAAGAAAGTCAAGAAAGGGTGAGGGGGTAGGATTCTGGTGCCGGATCGGGCTCGCGACGGCAAGCGGTTTGGTTAATCAGATGAGGGGCCCGGGCCGGGCCACATTTGCAGTCGTGGAGACTAATAAAGTACAGTACTATATTCAAGGCCGCGTTTAGTTGCTTACAGAATCGGCGCCGCCGGAATTCTTCGGCACTGTAGACTATTGTAGTATTTCGTTTGTATTTGGTAATAATTGTTCAATCGTTGATTAATTAGGTTCAAAACGTTTGTCTCGCAAAGTACAACTAAACTGTGTAATTAGTTTTTGATTTCGTCAACATTTAGTACTCTATACATATACCGTAAATTTGATGTGACGGAGAATCTTTTTTTACATAGTGCCAAAATTTAGATTCTGGGTAACTAAATCAGGGCCAAGAACATCTCTCGCTTCTTGCAGTTCCTTAATTTCAATCCCTAACAAAAATAAAAACTACTCCATCTATTTTAAATTATGAGTTAATCTAACTTTTTAAGATACATTATTTATTGAACGTTACTACAGCACGAACGCGCAGTATTTAAGATATCCGGATGCACATTTCATATTAGCAAACTACTATCCCCCGCTTTCCATTTTCAGTTGGCAGGCACCACACCCTACTGCGCGCTGGAAAAATAATTTCCGCTAGCACCTTTCGAGTTGGGCCCACATCTAGAAAACCGCGCAAGGAAAAAGACGATCGCCTTCACTCCTGACTCCTCAGACCCCAGAGAAATTTTTTTCATGTTCTGGAGAGAACGAAAGAGTAGAAATGGGGATCGACGTCTGAGTGCTAACTTTACGTGCCTGATGTGTGATCTATTTTTTTACTATTTAACCCTTTTTAATAAAATTTACATTTGGCTTCCTGAGAGACTTAAACTCATCTTTGACCCTGGGGTCGGCGCCATGAGTTCTGACGCCGAGGTAACACGTCTCGGCGCCATAGATTTTGGCGCCGAGGTAACTGGCCGTGCACATAAAAAAATCCTACGTGGCCGGTACCTCGGCGCCATAATACATGGCGCCGACCTCGGCGCCATGGACTTTGGCGCCGACCTCGGCGCCACGGACTTTGGCGCCGACCTCGGATAATTAAAAAAACTAGCGTGTAGCAGTGCCCTTGCGTCAGGATGGAGCAACCGCACCATGCGTGCTGTCGGGGAGCTCGGTGACTGTGCGCGCATGCTTCGATTCGGACGGCATCGCTTTGCAGTGCGTAGCAGAGGCGCGCGGCGATTTAACCGGGCAAATGATGGGATGAGGCGGGACGGCGAGCGGGCTCAGGCACTTGAAAGGAATAAAAAACAGCAGGCCATCGTTTCATGCTTCACGCACTGTCAATCGTGCTCGTGTCGTGCCTATTTGATAGGAGTAATAGTAGGAGGAGTACGTATCAGGCTATCAGCTCAGCTACTAATAAAGAGCATCGAACTTATGGAGTGTTTGGTTCTTTAGTGGCTCGTAAAATTCATGTCACATCAAATGTTTAGATACTAATAAAGAGCATTAAATATAGATTAATTATAAAATTAATTACATAGATAGAGGCTAATTTGCGAGATAATTTTTTGATAACTAATTAATCTGTCATTAGCACATGTTTACTGTAGCACCACGTTGTCAAATCATGGACTAATTAGGCTTAAAAGATTTATCTCGCAAATTAGTCGCTAGTTGTGTAATTAGTTTCGTAATTAGTCTATATTTAATACTCCATGCATGTATCTAAACATCCAATGTGATAGGAATTTTAGGAGTGCCTGTCCAAACCAAACAGGGCCTAAGTTTGTTATTATTTCTTAATTATTGTCGTCGTTCTTTGATAAGCTGTGTGTGTTATTCTCATTACAGGTATGATAGATACAACAAACCAATTATGTACTGTTCTCCATTTTATAAAAGGCGTGCCTTCTCATCAAGTGTATAATTTTATAAAAGAAAAGTATTGGAGTAGTTCTCTTATCATTTATGTCTTCTCACCATGGAGAAGGCGCGTCTGCTATGTTGAACTGCAGCTTAAAAGCACAACCTGCTGGTGCCACCTGCCGCTATGTTGGCAATGTGCCCACGATCGCAAAGAAATGAGGTGATAGCTCCTACTAGTACTCCTATCAAACAGCACGACACGAGCACGATTGATGTGTGTGAAGCATGAAACGATGGCTCTACTGTTTTTTATTCCTTTCAAGTGCTCGAGCCCCGCCGCCGCCCATCCCCGCCTCGCCCCATCGCTGCTTCAAATTGTCCGCGCCTCGCTCAGCACAAGACCGCAAAGCGATGCCGTCGAATCGAAGCATGTTGCGTACACGGTCACCGAGCTCCTCGAGCGGGCACGTGGTGCGGCTGCTCCATCCTGACGCAAGGGCACTGCTACACGCTAGTTTTTTTAATTATCCGAGGTCGGCGCCAGAGTCCGTGGCGCCGAGGTCGGCGCCATGTATTATGACGCCGAGGTACCGGCCACGTAGGATTTTCTTCTGTGCACGGCCAGCTACCTCGGCGCCGAGATCTGTGGCGCCGAGACGTGTTACCTCGGCGTCAGAACTCATGGCGCCGACCTCCAGGGTCCAAAGATGAGTTTAAGTCTCTCAGGAGGCCAAATGTAAATTTTATTCAAAAAAAAAGGTTAAATAGTAAAAAATTAGGTTCGTGTGACCCCACGTACGGTACGTATCAGTATATGATATGCTACGCTAACCGTACGGTGAGATCGGAAGGCAGCGAGGGCTGCGCATGCCATAGCGCTAACGCGCGCGCGTCCGAAATCTAGTATTTAGGTTATTTTTAATATAGAACTAGATATAAAGGTGCATGTAACAAAGGAATATACTTATAAAAGACAGGACATATTACAATTTGGAACAGAGGGGTAGTATTTAAGGATTTAGTTGCTCCTAGAATTTTCCTATTTCATCTTTAAAATAAAAAAAGATCCTCAACCGCGCATAAGTTGCCTGTCGACCGTCAAAGAAAGGGGAAGTTCCTCCTCCCCCAATACCTCTCACGTGAAGCCAACTGTCGTGTCTTTTGTTCTTGAACTTCATAAAGTTATACCCCCTTTATTCCAAAATAGATGATCTTATAGGTCTTGGCAAGGGAATTAAGGAAGAGTGAATAAGGACGTGTTTGGTTTTGGACGTGCCTTGCCTTTGCTTCGCTGACATAGGAAACAATAAACTTGCCTAGCCAAGCGAATTAAATCGGTCTCTCATTCGAGCAAAGAAAAACTAGCTCACATGGACTTCGAGGCAGTGAGGCAAGCCAATCAAACACACACATGCTAGTTGTGTATCCTCACTCTACAAGGTGGTATAGTAACGAGTAGAGAAACTGAGCAGCCTGAAAGTGTGATGCACAGAAAACAAAAAGAGAGAGAGAGATAGACAGAGAGGTAGAGATATATAGAGATGTATTGGAAGAGAAAAATGTGTATTAGAAAAAGAGAAAGGTGCATTGAAAATGAGAATGTATAGTATTTTGAGCTAAAATTTGAATTCTATAAGGTCATTTATTTTTGGACGTAGAGAGTATAAGTTCGGAGCTAGAGTTCTTGGAGCAACTCCGTGCAGCCAACTGCCTATGCTAAATTTGGCCCTTTCTTCATTCTCAAATAGCCGTGGTGGATGTATTAAATAGCAGTCGGTTTGTGGCATCACAAGGAAGGTCCACATATCGACCTAAGGTTGAGTCATTAACCATTTGTAGCTAAAGCCACCGCAATCTTAGTGCTCGTCCATTTTTTTAACTCCAAGACACCTAATCCATGTTTCTCCAGCCTGTTTGCGTTTCCCCAGTTGACGAGGCAGTGGCCACGTTTTCTCCCTTTTTTCCTTTCCAAATGAAGGACCTGTGAATCCTGTCAAATTATTTGTGCGCCCATGCTGATAGAGGGGATACAGAGAAAATAGTGAAAGTGTAAGTTAGGTATGGAGAACCAAACTGGCGTGACCAAAGTAAAGTGTGCCAGTCCTGTTTTAAAAAGGGACCTTGCCACGCAACAATCTCTTATCAATCTTTTCAATTAAAGGCACATGGACTCTTTGAAGCAGCTGCCGCGGGAGCAGGTGCAAGTGGCCACCAAGTTCGGGATACGGCGTGACGAGAGCGGCACGCGGACCGTGTGTGGACGGCCGGAGTACGTTCGCGCCTGCTGCGAGGCCAGCCTGCGCCGCCTCGGCATCGACCTCTACTACCAACAAGAATCTAGATTCCAGCATTGACTCCTTGATGGTGAAACTGACAGACGAAGATCTGAAAGAAATCGGGAGCCAGGTACGTGAAAGAAGATGTGGCAGGTGGAAGACACTACTCTTCATCTGCAGCACTTGCCTCCTGGAAGCACGCTGATACACCAAAGAAGCAGAGCTAAAAATACTTCAAAGCAACAAAGATGCATGCGATTGGTGTGGCACTCTCCCTGCAGATGTGCTCAGTAACATTGTGGATGTGTCTTTGTGAATACTCTGTGCTAAATAATGTATGAGAAAGAACAACAAAGTCCCCCAGTCTTATTTGATGTACAGGCAGGAATTTGATTTGGTGTGTACTTATATATGGAGCTAAGACTCAAGTGTACAGTTTGCTCATGATTGTATGTTGTCGTATGAATTGTGCAAACCTACCATAAAGTTACAGTAATGTGTGCGAGCTCAGTCAACATCTAGGCAGGAAAATATGCCACCATCTGTAGTACAGTACATGTATTCTCACATTTAATCGGCATTAGGACATGAGAAGGCGAAACAAGGAAAAACCAAAAACAACTTGCTGAAACCGCGCCAAGAAATGTGAAATATGTTGCGGTATCTTATGGATGCAACAGTGTTAGTTTAGGTCCCTTTGAACATGGGAATTGTGCAGGAATTTTATAGGAATCAATTCGTCAATTTCACAGGAGTTATAGGAATCAATTTAATTTCATTGGAAAATGTAAGACTCAGAAAACTTTCAATTTCACAAGAGCAACACAGAATCGGAAATTTTTCTGCATTTCAAAGGGGGCCTCGGAGTTTTAGAAAAGGGAACGCTGAAGCTTCTACATTGCTTCTAGGTTCTAGCTGTGACGGATTAACCATCAGAGTACAGAATCATGTTCCTGATTTCTAGAGAGGATGAAAGGTAGGTTTGTTTTTGCTGGTACAAACTATTCCTTTGTTTTAATCTGCATCAGACTCTTTAGCGCCCATGAGGAAACCATACTTCCGAACAACGCATGTAATACATGTACTCCCTCCATCCAAAAAGAATACAATCCAATAGTTTAAAATTTATCCAAAAAGAATGCAATCGAGGAGTTCTGTTAGGGTATGTGTGACCCACTTGTAAAAAAAAAAAATCTTCGCAAGCCACTTCTCCTCTCGTCCAGGGCGCATGGACCACTCCAGAAACCTCCAGCCTCACTGTACAGATAGTTAATAAAAAAAGGGAAATATTCTCGTCCACTCGTTTCTCGGCGTACTGACGTTGTTACCGTCAGAGCTTCTTCCATCCTGGCGAGGTGATGCACCTTTCAAGGGGCATTTTTGTAATTTCACAGCTGGCGTTGGTTTTCGTGTCCAATCCTTGGATTGCATTCTTTTTCGGACGGAAGGAGTATCTACTCGTAGGCAAGTACTAGTGCAGAATCATAGAGGGTGGAGCTACTATACAAGCATCTTGCTCCTCTTCCTGCTTTCTGAGACTTACACTGCAGTCGGCAGAGCATTTTGCAGGAAAATGTAGAAGAAGAGACTGAAACCCGGAGCGCATATGAACATTGTATGATAACAATCTAGCTCAATTCCAAGCAACTATTTTACTATCTAATAATCATCCAAACTTTACAAGATACCGTTGTTGACGGCGAAAGCGCGACGGGCGAGCCTTGCTGCCAACACGCGGAGCAAGTCAGGAGAAACCACGTGGAGCAAATCCCAAGCTCTCCCCAAGCTTAAGGAAACACCGGACCGGATGGTCGTGACCTAGGACGTGCCAGTCAATTTGACCCTGTAATTGATAAGGAGAAAATGTTTGATCAGTAATTTAAGATGAAACATGTTGGTATTGCTCCAGACAATTCTAAATGTGCGGCTAACTAGCAGATGATATAAGGCTATCGACTAAAGAGTCAATATCCAACATGTTCATGATGCAAAGCGAATAAAATAAGCATGCCGACAACTATCAGATATTTAAGTATATAGATCTTAATCAGCCGATGATCATGAGAACATGTAAAGGTGTAATGAAAGCATCTATATTAATTGAGAATCGTACTAGCTTTTAACCAAGATAAAAATAAGTACAAACATATGAATAGCAAGTGTATTCTCAATAAGCAGGCTATTGGCTAAAATAGCCGATTCCAGTGAAAGTAAGCTCATAACGTGCAAGCACTAAACCATTGAACGTGGACAGATCCATAAACCTATCAAATCTAATCTATTATCTCTAACAGTGGGGTTTGACCAGATCGATGGCAGCCATAATAAAAATAACAAATTAAACCTTTAAAGAATACGAGTCGGTTCACACTCAACTGAATCGTGAAAGCATGTTACGATCGTAAAAGCGCGAGCGATCGGCTAAATAGCCGATGCGAACATAACATGTAGTCAGAGGCTATGTTTGACCATAGGCAGGACTTGTTAATTGATAATTTTCGATCTGTAATGCTAGCAGTGGGGGTCGATCGGATCGATGACAGTCATAATAGCAGTTCTAGACTAGATTTTATCAACTAGCAAGCTTACTTAGGATCAAACATGCCTTGACCACATGCTATCTTCCATCAAGATTGAAACAAAACGACTAATCTAGCCAAAACCATCGTCAAAGTGGGATGTGAACAGGATAAAGCAATAAGACGATAGTTCAAAGAGATATAAAGTCGATCCGTTTCAATCTTAATTGGGTAAAGGGTGATGTTGTTATAAATAGTAAGAATATTAATTATAACAAGATCGATAACTAGCAAATCTATTAAAAACAG
Source organism: Miscanthus lutarioriparius (assembly GCA_904845875.1). NCBI lineage: Eukaryota > Viridiplantae > Streptophyta > Magnoliopsida > Poales > Poaceae > Miscanthus > Miscanthus lutarioriparius. Next base: position 48,458,303 of record CAJGYO010000005.1, read on the forward strand.
CATGGAAACCCTATCAATCTTAATAGATTTAACTGATAACTAATTCATATCAAAATTTGTACGAGATCGAGCCGGACCGATGCAACCTTACAAATTTTGATAAGAATTGAGGGGTAACTTGTATCAGGAATTGTACGAGATCAAACCGGACCGATGCAACCTTACAATTATCGATAAAAGTTGATAACTAACTTATACAAAGCTTACATGAGGTCAGCCAGATCGATGCAGCCTTATAAACAAAGTATAAGTCATGACGGACACTCACAAACAAACCGGAGGTTGGACCTAACCGATGCAGCCTTACTTGCCCGATGAACTCACCGAGATCTACTCTACTCCTACTCCAAAGAGGTGGCATAAGCCAAAAAGTAAAGATACTGGTTTAATTGATCAATGAGACATGTCTATTACAATAGCCGAGGTCCAATATTTATACCTGAGGCTTGACTACGAGTCCTGGTCGAACAAGACCGGTTACAAAATTTATAAAAGAAGACAAACATTCTAAATCAAGATAGCTTGAACTCTAATCTTCCCTTCTATGAAGTCCACCACATCTTCTTGCTTCATGTTACCGCCATCCTTCGTCGACAAGGCTCATCCTTGAGATGATGATGTCACATCGTTTAGTCAACGACAACCTTATTTAGCTGATTTTTGCAAATATTTCAACTTCTTCCAGTAGATTCCGAAATTCAGGGTTCTTATGCACTCCGATCAAAATTTGGTGTCAACACATGCCCCCTAATTTCGAGATGAAATAGTTTTATTCCAAAATTTTCCTTCGGACCAGCCTCAGAAGATGCTAGCAAATTTTCGTCAGAGACCAAGAAAACCGCCTTGGGCCCGTTAGCCTTGTTCTTATCAATTTTGCTCCTCCAACCTATTTGTAGGTTTCATGGGAATACTAATCTCTTGTTGCCATTCCATATTCCAAGACTTCACGAGCTCACTGCTAGTTCACGGGCGTTCGACACTTAGCTCCCCTGATGAGCATAAATATCATACTGGTCTCACTAAAAGACCTCAGGCTCCTACCATGCCCCTTTCATCTTCACTCCTCCAAGCACTTCTAGCTCTGCCGGATCCTCCATGGATCATTGCTCCATCATGAAAACCCTTCGTGGCTAGAAGAATTTTTGTTCTTAGGGTGATTGTGTCACCCATTTTAACTCCTTGTCAAGCAAGGGAATTGTCACGGAACCGACCAATTTATAAGAGCACAAGTACAAAAACAATCGCCGAAACGATCAAATTCTCGAACTTGAGCCCATATAAACCCGGTAGTCAACTGAAATCTCAAAGGATTTCAAACCAACTTGCATACAACCAAGATCACAGTAATTCAACATAACATATCGTACGTTACAACATTTCACAGACGTTTGCAAATAGATTACATCATCACAGAGTCAACGTTATTACAAAACAAGTCTTGTAAAACATGCGGAAGCAAATAGTTTAACTCACACACTCGAGTTCAAATACACATACTGGTTTGCTAATCACAGCCCGCAAAAGCATTCAGATAAGGGAACAGAGATCATGCCCATGATCTAGTCTTCATCACCCGCCGGGTGGAGACAATACTTAAGTAATCCCCGATATAGAAGGTCATCTCGCAACAAGAGGGAAATAAACCCCGAGTACGGAATGTACTCACTAGACTTACCCGCCGAGAAACCAAAATAAATGACACCAAGGATTATGCAAAGCTTATTGTAGTGGATCTGGTTAACACTTTCTTTTTGCGTAAAAGCATAAGTAATAATGATCAAATCTTAGCTCGGACTAGCAATGACTTTTTAACCATTAACGACAACTACATTAGCTTTTGTACTAAGCAATCATATTATTAGGGTGCAAACATTAATAACCATATCGGTATTCATTGGCAACCTTATCATCATCATCCATTTAACCATATCGTTAAATTAATTGAATCTACGCTGTCACCGCTCGGTCAAGTTCTCACTATCCGGAGAGACGGCGATTCGAATCGATTCCTATCCAGTGGGAGGGTATTCCTAAACACAAACCCCGCTTCTCCCGTCGAGTCGCAAACAAGTCACCTTTGGTACGATTCAGAGTCGCGAGTCCGATCGGATCGACATTCTCGAGAGAACCACTCGCCAAGGTTGTTCGGGACTCTAACCCGCCTTGGACTTATGCCAATGGCTCTCCGCACATCCTTACTACCTCCAGAATGTCGCCATCGCTTTCGCGTCCCCCTACCGAGTCGAGCTACTAGGCTTCATGCGGTCGGAACGACTTATCCGCCGACTAAGTGTTAGGCTGCGTTCAACATGACATGAGGACGTCAACAGATCGGTCCTTAAACGACTCGAGACGGAGTCACTATGTTCAAACCTACACAAGACCCCGTCCGGTCTTAATTCATTATTCACATGGTTCTTTTCCACGATAGCAAATATAGCCAACCGTGACCCACCTCATCCTAAAGCTCGCAGGGTGATAGAAAATCACGACTTCTACCGCACTAAGCATGGCTAAGCATATAACCCGTTCTCGAACTTAAATAGGATTCGGTGCGATATCCGAACAAGGAAGGATATATAATGCAGCAATTGGTTCCAACCAATTCCTATACTTAATGCATCATCAACAATAAAAGGTACTCAAAGTATTTGCAAAAACATGGGAGGCTTAATATGCTCCGGGCTTGCCTTTTCAGAACGAGGAAGGCTGGTGGTCGAGGCACACTCGGGCGAGATCCTCCATGGCGACTCGCTTCGTCGACTTCCCGCACCTCGGGTTCCTCCTCCTGGTTGGCTCCCTCGAACTCCAGCAACGTCACTCCCTCCGCACACCTATTGCATGAATGCTCAAGATAAATATCATGGATGCACATGAACATTTGTCGGGGATGCTCGGAGAATGCACATGTTCGTTGTAGTTTGCATATTCCAACTTAAGCCCTATTCAAAACACTTTACTTACCAAGTCTATACAACCTAATGTATAATTGCTCATCTTCAGTTAATGACCTAGCACCTGCACCTAAGCATATTTTCAAGTTAGGCTAACCCCCAAACAATCAACGATTACATTGCAACACATTCAATCAAGCATTGTATTTCAGCAAATGAAGACTATATAGCGGTACATTAAACTAGCCATAACTGGAGATGTATAATTCCAAATGACATGAAACAAGACAATCTGGAAAGCTTATGAAATTGTCTACAATTCATTTTTAGACCTCAAAGCATGATTCGACACTTTACCAGCTCGAATTCATAAATCAACAGAACTCTATCCTCATAAGGCAGAGAGTAAGCAAAACAGGAACCTAACTTTAAACAGCTGTAGTTTCTAAACTACTGGGCCGAATGCCCTCAAATTTTGACAGGAGCTAGATACATAAGTTATCTACAACTTTTGTATTCAACACAAGCACAGAAAACCACATTATCATGGGGAACTTTCCAAAGTCCCCAGATCTGTCCAGCGGGACATAATGCAACAAATAATTGTTAACTTATGATATAAACGCTTGATTGGACAAAACCAACTTTACTGACATATCACACATATCACAAGAACACTAGAAAGTAGGGTGTCCATCACCAAAACATTTCTTTTGATACCTTTCTTAATTTATTTAATTAATTAGGGGAAATAGTAAACATATACGAAAACTGCCCCATTAATTCTACAAAAATTACAGTAGACACTACATGCTCTAAATAGACTACCATAAAAATTTCACACCATTTGAGTAAGTATTACAACCTACACAAAAATGGTAAGGCAGAATGGCTTAAAATGGCATAATTAGGAAACCCTAGTGAAAAGTGTCAAGTAACAGATTGCATATTTTTCCTTGCATTCTTAAGGTACTGGGATACTCTCCAACAAATTTCATAGTCAATGGATTCATAAATAAATTACTAAAATTCCCACAAGAATCATCCAATGATAAAAGGAAAATCTATAACTCAAAAACTACACATGCAATGACTCTCAAATTTTAACCAGAGCTTCTACTAAACAATACTAGCTTACCCACAAAATTTCACAATTTTTGGATCACAGAAACTCAAGATATGATTTAAACAAGTTTGCATGCACTCAAAAACACTTTTTAAGTTCCTATTTAATTCATCCAAAATTTCTACGAAATGTGCTCAAGATATATTTTTCTTAAATACTAGACCTAACTGTGAGTCTAACAAAATTGGAAGTACTCAATTTGGATCTACCAATTGGGAGTTACAAAAATCGTAAATCGGCATTCAAAACTGAAAATTTGAACTAGCCCTAAGACTGCTCAGCCACTGACAACTGGGGTCCACCGGTCAGCTGGGCCCGCGTGTCATAGACACAGAACAGAGGACACGGCTGCGACGGCGCGGAAGACGGCGTAGTTCGCCGGCGGCGGCTTCACCGGCAACGCAGAGGGTACCTCCGTGCTTGCCATGACTTACCGCGTCCAAAGACCTACTAACCCTAAGCTCTAGCGGACTCTAGGTACCCCGGCCTCGGGAGCGCCATGGCTCAGCCATGGCGCGCACATGCGCCGGCGGCGGCGTGGCGAAGTCCGGCCATGTAGGGCGCTGCCAAGCACGGTATGAGCTTCAAGGACTCAGCGAGAAAGCTAAGGGAGGAGGAGGAAAAGAGGATGAGAGGGCTCGGTGGCGGTCGACCATGACGAGCACAACTCCGGTGAGGTTGCGTTCATGGCGGTGGCGGTGGATCAGCCAAATGCGACCAGTACCTTAGGTTCTCCAGCACAACAGCAAGGTGTATGAGCTAGAGGAAGCTATGGCGGAGCTATTGGCGAGGGAGCAAGCTAGCTACGGTGCCACGGCGAGTAGGCGCGAGCACGGCGGAGCAAAGGCGGAGCTGTGCGGTGCTTTGGGCGAGCGGAGGAAACGAAGAGGAGGCAGAGCGCGTGCGGGTGAGTGGAGAGGCAACAGGGCGCGCTCCAGTTCAAGCTAGCCAGCGCGCGGCATGGTCAGGGCGAGCAAGGCGCATGGCAGCCACGCGGCGGCAACGGCCTGCTGCCGGTCGGCACTGTAGCGCCGATTCAGTTTGATCAACAGAGCAATTGAACCGGCCTGACAGTGAAACTTGTCGACAAAAGATCTCTTAATCCATGGCGATCCAGGGTAAGTTGTAGTTAACAAAGTTGGAGATCTACATGTGGTCTACAACTTTCACAATTGAGCACGAGCTGGTTCGGCTTGGTTTGCAAACTGAGCTCTCAACTAGGGTACATGAAACTGAAAACTCGGTTTTCATACTTAGAAATATTTTTAAGTGTTGAATCCACCTTCAAAGCTGACTTGTGGGACCTTTTTGGGCATGTTGTGCACATTTTCACGAGTTGGTCACAAAATAACTTTTGTTCCACATATAATCCTCTACAACTTTGCTTTAGGTTGCTCAGACATGCAAACATCCTAAGCTACACTTTTTAAATAGTCAAACACAGGAGCTCTAGGGGTCCAAATTGGTCAACCATGACTTGGAAACCTAATTAGGCAAAATGATCAACATGAACATTGTTCCTAATGACATTCTAAGTGTAACTAAGTTACTTACAAGCATTTCTAGCCACACCATGCATTGGTCACACAAGAATCAATCAAGGTATACACTGAAACGATGAAAAACACAAGAAATGTTGCAAATGTTTCATAGTCATGTTTCACATATTTCATGATCTTGTTGCATCGTATTAACTAATCTTGTTTCACTAAGTGAGTGGCACAGGTTGCACTTAAGTGTTGGACACTTTACATTTCATAAAGAACAACACACATGAAATATACAACACGTTGCTATGTTTCGAAATTATGTTTCATGTGCTATAAGTTCACAAAGGGATGCATGATGCTCATGTTCATGAAATGCAGTGCAAATGTGAAAGCTAAACACCAGGGGTGTTACAGGAATCAGCCGCTGTGGCTAGAAGAATTCTTGTGACATCATCTGAGTCTTCTCACCTTTGGTATGATGTTGTTCTAGTGTTTGCAAGGGTTTTAATGTGTGGACACCTTCCCCTTGTTTGCTCTGCCTATGCCAAGAAGCCTGTGAAATAAATCAGTGCATTCTCCATAGGCCGATTACCTTTTCCCCTGATGCTACTTCCATCTTTAGCCGATGTGATCTCCGTCCACGTTTTTTGGCTTCGCGGGGTCAGGACTCCCTTCAATCCAATAAAGTCTTCTCGGGTTGGTTAGTCGGCATCAGGTGTAATCTTCTTTGTAACAAACCCCAAGATCTGGGATGTCCATGATTATGGAAAGCAATAAAATTTTGAATCTTTATTTGCAATTATCATGTCCGTCACGTTCTTTATCTCCTCGTGATCCATTTCCTCAATCCTTGGTGTGACGATTTGTTTCCATAACCGAATTTGATTGCACATCTCCAAGGAGGTTTACCGCCACATCTCCCTGAGCTATAAATATGGGCCATGGTTGCGGCCGAGAAGCCAATCTGCCTTCTCTTAATCGGCTGTGCCTCTTGTGCGGATCGTCTTTCTCATCTTCAGATCCAAAAACCATCATCTCTTCCAAAGAGATGGACAATGGCAAGTGGCCTGCCGACGAGATCCCTATCGAGCTTGTGCTGCCACACCAGCATTCTCGCCTCCAAGAGTAAGGATGAATATGATCTCATGGTTTTTGAGTGGATTGGCTTAACTTTTCATATATTCAGGGCCAATTCGAATGGTGGCATTCCTTCCCATGTGATCATCGGCCCCAGCGGTGTGCACATGGTGGCTTTAGTAAACTCCTCCCTAGAACCCTTTGGTTCCTACAACAGGGACGGCGCTCGCCGTCTTCTTTAGGAGAGAGATGAGGCTCAGGCTTTGTATTCTAACGCGGTCTGTGATCTTGGACGAATGGACTTTCACCTGAACGCGATGCAAGACGCCCTCACCATCTTAGAGAATAGGGCCAACACTGTCCAAGTGAGGTTCACTACTAGAAATCTCCACTTCTATGATGAAAATCTTAATGATGAATCCGAAACCGTCATAGAAGATAGCTTTTTATGACGAATATTTCCATTTCGTCAAAGATCAGTGGTGATGATCATGCAACCCTCCTTTTCTATGATGAAATCAAGCATCGTCACAAAAAACGTCACATAAGAACACAGGGTTTCATCACAGATCACTCGCGCAACTCATCTGTGACGATCTCCTTTAAAACTATGACGAACAGGGATTCGTCATTGAACTAATTACCTATCTGTGATGACCAATATTCGATCTGTAATGAACGGCTTCGTCATAGATCTCTACACGGTACTTTCTCCATCCGACGTGTACCTGTGGGACCTGCAGTTACTCATTCGTGACGCGTGCAATTCGTTATAAAAGTCTCCGCTCGATCCTTTCTCCATGTGATGTGTACTTGTGGGACCCATCTCCATTTGACGTGTACTTGTGGACCTATAGTTATTCATCCGTGACGCTTGCAATTCATCATAAAAGTCTCCGCTCGGTCCTTTCTCTATCCAACATGTACCTGTAGGACCCTTCAGCATCCGACCTATGGGACCCGATGGCTTACGTGTCACGTGTACCTGTGGGACCGTTCTCCATCTCCATCTGACCTGTGGGACCCGACAGCTTGCGTGTCATGTGTACCTATGGGACCATCCTACCTATGGGACCTGATGGCTCATGTGTCACGTGTACCTGTGGGACCTTTCTCCATCTCCATCCGACCTGTGGGACCCAACAGCTTGTGTGTCACTTGTACCTTTTGTGCCGTCGGGGTCTAATAAATTCAAAAAAACTTCAATGTCTGGGAGTTGAACCCAGAACTAGGAGGAAGGAATGCACGGTCATTACCATTGCGCTAGATGCCTGGTTGTATTGGCATATCTTTGGAGTCTTTATAGTATTATATTCTCTCTATGGATGACCTATAGGTTGACCTATATTGGATATTTCCCCTTCAAGTGGAAATAAATCTATGCTCGTTAGACTAGCGGTGGCGGTGGAGGATCCTCGGTGTGCTGTGGTGGCTCTAGCGTCCTTTTGGAGGCTAGGCAGTGGGGCTTGCTGGTGGAGCGCGGCGGCATTGGCGTCCGTGTCCGTTGTGTGCCATGGCAGAGGCGACATATCTGATCCGCAGGTATCCTTTCTCGCCTTTTACTGTTTGCTTCACTATTTTGGTCCTTACTTGAACATGAGGTATACAAGAAACATTCTAGCATTGGAGATCTGGTTAGGCCAATGATATGATGATGAAAAGAACTAGGAGATGGCACTGGTTGATTTTCTGCTAATGTCTTGGTTTTCTGCATATGTTTAGTTTTGTTACTGTAAATGCCTATGTGCAACTAGGCCTGTTAATTGTGAAGTGCTTGCTTGATTATACCTATCTATCTAGGCAAACAAACAGGCCCATTGCGTCTACCTTCAAAACTGTTGTAATTGTCGTCATCTTAATCTTTATCTATCTCCTATGGAAGAAGCTCTGAGCTCGTGTACTGATTGTAAGTGTGATGGATAGACTTGATTTAGCAGGAATTGTAATGGTTATAGCTCCATTAACTACTACTCTAGTTTGAGTTATATATATCTATGTGGTGCTACTCTAAATTTGTTTGAGGTCGTACCATGCAAATTGTTAATGGTTGTTAAAGTTGCACTTTGGTATGAGTTGTTGACTTCACTGTTGGATCTTTGTTGGATTATTTTTCCTCTTTAGTGATCTCATTACTAACGAAATGGAGGAGGCCCCAACAAGAGGAACACACTGGCTAGCCTCACGGACAATGCCATTGTCGAGATCCTCCGCCGCCTCCCCACCCGCTCCTTGTTTTGCTGCAAATGTATCTATTGCTCTTGAAACCGCCTCATCAAGGACTACAACAACCATAAGGTACTGCCCCAGAATGTGGCAGGCTTCTTCTATGACACCGACCAAGGCTATCGATGCTACACCAGAGTCACTGGTGAACACCCCTCCTTGTCCTTCTTGCCCTTCATCTTGGCCAATGTAGCTATCTTAGATATCTGCAATGGCCTCATCTTATGCTAGTGCAGAGGGGCTGATGGATCATACTGCTATGTCATCTGTAATCCAACAACCAAGGAGTTTAAGGAACTACCGCCTAGCATCCATTCTGTTGGTGTGGCAAGATTGGGGTTTGATTCGAAAGCCTCCTCGCACTTCCATGTGATTGAATATATACATGAGTCACTGTTTGATCGATGTAGGGGTGTGGACATCTACTCATCTAAAACTATAGCATGGATCTATAAGAAATCTAAATGGGACAGGAATGCTTGTGTGACAATTAAGAGATCAGAAGAAATTAGATCATCAGAAACTGTATATCTTAACAGTTGTCTACACATTATGGTGTCCTCGGGGTTTTACCCTCAGATACTTACTATGGATATGGAGGGAGAGACATGGAGGAAAATTCCTTGCTCGCGTCATTCTGAAGGTTCCATCCATCAAGCTCAGGGTCACTTGTGTGTATGTACTATTCATGGTTGCGATATCCCAAGCTTAACATCTGGATCCTTGAAGACTATGGTACTAATAAATTGACATTGAAGCATACTGTCAGCACTCTAGATGTGTTTGCGGAGACTAACATTGAATTTGGTTACTGGGATGTTGATCAGTACTACTCAACGGTTCACCCAGAATGGAATTTGCTTCTCTTTGTTGGGGTTGGGGATGAAAATGACATTGTCGCATATAACATGGACAGTAGAAAAGTTCATGTCATCCCTACACATTACAGTGCATTTTTCAGACAGGATGTCCTGCCACAAAACATCTATAGTCCTTACTATCTTCCTTATGTTCCCTTGTTCTCGAAGTTGGAGTCATTAGTAGAGGAGTAAATAAAGTTCCATGATGTATCTCTCTGTCATGACATGTTTAAATGGATCAATGTTGTTTGATTGTCTATGGACATGTTAATTTCCTTTTGGATGGATGTTGTCACTATTTTGCAGCAAGTTTAACTTGTTTGTAATGTAAGCTAAGGTCTATGCAGTGTGTTAGACGCGTTCAAACATACAGAGGTTGGACTTTCTTGCGTGTGCAGTAACATTTCAACACCAATGGCTCCTCTTGGTTCCCAAAAAATAAAAAACACCAATGGCTCCTCTGTAGTAGTGATATATTAACCACCGCGATCTCTTCCATAACTCCACTTGTTTCTCTTCCTTCCTCGAGCCCTCCCATTCCCACTGCAAATCTAAAATCACTAGGAACGTGTGGTTGCCTTCTCCAAACCTACTTCACTCTTAGCCACCGCCATAGTGAAGGGCGAGCCTTCTACGAAGCACGCATGGGAGGGGGATGACGCCGTGCCCGTGGTGAAGGAGGATGATGCCATGCCCATGGTGAATCAAGATGAAGCTCTGGTGGATCCCTTTGGAGATAGAGACGATTGGGCCATTGGCATCATGAGTAAGGCTTTCTTGAAGATCAGGCATGTGCTATAGAACACCGGTCTGGGCACCCTCAACCCGCCTCGGGAGAAAAAGGTGAGCAATTACGTCTTCATTTTTCACCAACTCACCAATGTCCTAGAAGAACTGCCAGCCTACCTGAACAAGAATCGCGCGGACAACGCGGAGTACATCCTCGCCTGCTATGGGAGCCGGATAGATGGCTTCGACAATAGCATCGTGACGTAGGGAATTAGCACCACCCATAGCACCGAGAAGCACTAGCGCAACCTAGTTCATGCCGATGCTGAATAGGTGGCCAACCGCATCACCACTGACAAGGATGATGACGACGTTGATACCAATGAGGAGGATGAGGACAGTGATACCGACGATGAGTAGATGAGTAAATAAAGTTCCATTTGATGTATCTCACATTGCATTTGATGTATCTACCTTATGTTGGGAGTACAGAGGGAGTACATGTTGGTACTCTTTCCTTATGTTGTTACTCTTCCTTATGTATCTTCCCTTGAATTTTATGTCGGACGCGTTCAAATATATAGAGGTTTTGATTTGTGAAGTCTTATTTGCATGTCTATGTTTACTATATTGTTGAACTTTGTATTAATTAGGTGGGTTAAACTCTATTTAGCATGGTGTAGATCAGGTCCTTTGGTCGTTTGGTAGCAGGTTTCTAGCCGTTGTTGGTTGGTTTTGCCTGCAGGTTTCTTTCTGGCTCTTTTTCTGATCTGTAGTTATGGTAAAAATGCATAACGAAATTCATCCGATCAAGTCTCGTGTCGATGTAATGGCTAATGGAGGAGCCACATAGCTATTCAAATTTTACAGCACACGCAAGAAAGTCCGAGCATCGTAAATCTGACCGGGCCGGACACTTCTCACGTTATACAAGGAAACCTATTTCATACGAATACATTCGTTGAATTCCTAAAGAAACAAATAAAATTCAGAATCTTTGAGGGAAGGGGACGCTCCTCCCATATAGACCTTGCGCGGTTGCTGAGAGTGAAGTGAATGCGTAGGAAAGCTAGACACAAGAAGTGCATCTTAGAAGAAGAGCTTTTGACCACCATGACACGCTTAAGACTTGAAAACCTGGTGCGGCTGTGAAGAGGACTATTGGTATTTATAAGTGCAAATAGAATATAAAGGATTCCGCAAGCGCACAGAATACCATTGTAGCATTTTACCGCGAATATTTCTGGTATCGTTATTTATATTTTATCACAGGGAAACAATGGAGTAAAGACTTATTGAATATCAAAGGAGTATCTATCTATCAACATACCAGCATGGCTAGAGCAGGGGTGAAGGTAATGATAGGAATTAAGAATAATGATACTTAGGGGTTAGATCTATAAGATAATGTAAACTAGTCAACTCCGGAGAACAACGGGTGAAGTAGATTCCTATGATATTCCTATTACATGGTCAAAGTATATATACATCCAACTATAGCTAAGACTAACTCTACTCTTATTCACTTCGGGACGCCGCTTAGACGATAGAGTACCCACAATAGATAACTCTACCGATGCGACTATGGTCCTACAATTTAAGAACCTGCTCAATTCGGAGTGGACTATAAAGGATAGACGGGGCTGTCACCTCCTGCTGCTACCACCCAACCAGAGAACAGGGTGTACTCATAGGTAGAGCATCATATAAGCACCATGCTTACACAAGGCTCGGCTACTTAGCCCAATCGATAAACTATAGCAAGCTAAGCCCTCTATGAACCCGCACACAAAAGCAATGATAATCTTAACTAAGCAAGATATATATTCAAGGTAAGCATAGCCATGTAAATAGGAATATAATGAATTGATAATAAGTCTTACAGATGTAGAAGTGAAGATACAAGGCTTCGCCGAGCCTCCAAGACTAGATCCGGAACTTGAGCATGAGCCCAACTCGACTCTCACTCTTGAGCTACTAACGTACTACATTGGAGAGTCTAGACCTAATCCTCCTAGTGTATTTTGATCTCTAAATGAGAGATATGACTTAGGGTTTTAGGGATGGCCTAAGGGAGGGGGGTAGGGGCTGGTATATATAGGACGAAGCGTCCATCGTGAGCCCTTGGATCAAACCGACCTAAAAGACAGCGTAGATGCATCCTAGGAGGCGGTGGAGAACCAACATTGTGACGTGGAGGCTGACAGTGGGCCCTAGGAGCTGGGGTAGCCTACTGGTGGGGCCGATCGACCCCACATGATAGCCACCCGCCCTCCGCTTTGGTGGTTTGCCTTCTAGAGTCTTCTAGAGTCTTCCTACGTCGGTTTTGCTACGGATAAATGTGATTTGCTTTGACGAATAGGCCATCCTTGATGATTTTCTGAGTAAATCCTCCTATGAACATAGATTCAGCAAAACTTATGGAATTTATTAGTTTAAATCCCTAGACCTATGTTGGTGATCCTTTTTATGCATTTATGTAAGTTCTATTAACGGTTTATGATGAACATTAACCACCATCAACAAGCTCCCCCACATTTAACCTTTTCTAGTCCCTGAGCAAAGCCAAACTCAGCAATGGATCAGGACTTGCTACAATGATTTCACTCCTCAAAAGTACATAGGTGTTCAATCAAAAATTCTCCTCTGGATTAGAATAAATTGATCTGACTTTCAAACTTACCCATATTACCTTCAACCATGGGGCTTCTTAGTCTTCACTTGGGTCTTGAGCAATTGAAAGACAGAACGATCAAGTCAAGCACTATGTCTCAAGGTCTTTGTTCCACCATTGTTCTGGAGTTTTTATAAGTTCTCAAAATAAAAGTAAGAGATTCCATTGTATGACACTCTCAAGTCTCTCAATATATGTGGTATTTGTGGATCCTCACCAAGGCAATAAAGATGTTATGTCTTTTCTCTTCCTACCACTAAGGCTTATGTGGAGTTCATAGGTAGGGAGAAAGCTAGAGCATACTTGCAATACATATATGGTAAAGTCAAACCTCGGATCCAAAGAGAGTTAAGTCATACAATCAAATCAAGATATGCATGTGTATGGATGTATATGGTGGATATATATGGTGGCTAACCTAATTCTACTTATCTCCTTGAAAACATATCTCTCTTTTGAAACTTAGAAATATCTTTGCGAGAGAACATGGGCTATCTTATTCATCTCTCTTTTTTTTTCAAGCGAGCATCTGAGTACCCATTGTTTTAGATATCTCAGACACTTGTACATTTTTTTCAACTCTCTACTTTTTTATATGAATAACTTTTGCATAGCCCCTGCCTCTTTTTGTAACAAAACTTTTGAGAGATAGCAACAAGAACTTTGGAGCATTTATTTGGTGGATGGAAAAACCTATCAAGCATATTTTTGGTGTTCACTCCTAGTGTAGGAGTAAAACATTTTTGGGTGGATCTAGATGGAAAGCATGTTTTTGTACCTACCCCTAGTGCAGGAGTAGTGCATTTATGGGTGGAGTGTATGTGATCTTGATTTTAAAAGCATGACAAACCTCTCATAAGGGTCAACAAAGCTTGACAAAACTCAATGCAAAACAAGCAACATATATATGGAAGTTTTCCTAGCCTAAATAACATGTACGACTTTGGTAGGAATTCAAGCTTTGTCATACAGGAACTCATCATAGCATTTTTATGTTTTTCAAAAGATAAATCTCTAGAACTTTAGTGTCACTTGGAACAAGATAAACAACAGCTCAGACCTTCTCATATTATATCCATCAATTACCTAGACTTAGATCAAGCATATGCTACCCACGAGTTTCAAGTTCAGAGTAAATCCTTATCTCAAAACAATCTTATCCAAAACTCGGGAGAATTCAAGGCTAAAAACTAGGTACTTGAAAGAAATTACAACAGAGCAACTATTCATCATTTCCATTTTAAGAGATTATCTTCCGAGACCTTTTTATTTTATTCAGTTCCTAAAAACAGATTAAAGCAAACTAGACACATTCTCTTTATTTTGTTTTCATTTTTTAGATCACACATTATAACTATATATATTTTTATAAAGATAACTTTTACTTCATTTTTAGTTATTTATCTTTTTTTCTAATATATATAAAGCAAACTAAGAATAATAAAAGGAAAGTAATACTTATCTGGATACATGGGGAATTCCTTCTTCCCCAAGCTGGTTGTTGTCGTGGTTGCTCAACGAGATGGCCGGATGTGGAGGTGCTGGAACAGAGCCTTCCAATTTTGATTTTGTTGTTGCTATTGTTGCTGAAAGCTGGCCATCTCCTGTCCCATGATTACCTGCCATTGTGTATGATTGTGTAATGTACCTTGGATGGCAGGTGTTCTCTCATCAATGGTTGTGAGCTTGTTGTCGAATTCAGAGCTTCCACTTGTAGAATTTGGGGGATCGACTCCCCACACTTTACTCGAAGTGTGTTCTGCTCGTAAAGACAAGGTAGAGATCAAGTGCATGGGCTCTGTTGGTGGGAAAACACCAACAAAACCAAAACTTTATTTACTCTTCTCTAGTTTTAAGCATATTGAATCATGATAGAGCTAATGTTATGTGTATTATTTATTCTTATAACATGGGTGATGAGATCAGAAGGATGTAGTATTTTGACTGTGACAAAAAGAGTGAAGTTGCTTAACCTATGGAAGGATTGTCCATCTTTATAATGTATCAAACTTTACATGATTGTGACTATTATCTTCCAAGGGTAAGATATGCAAAATTTTAGCTCATTTGGTTAAGACTATGAGATCAAGAAAGTGGGACTATGGACAAGCTTAAGGAACAAAACATGTTGAGTTAATCAGATTGGATTAAGCAAAATTGTAACTCAAATATGTTTGTTTCTTCATTTATGTGTATACCAAGATCAAGAGGAAAATGATAACCATTTACCTTAAGATGTTACCTTCATTATTGGAGCGTGATGACACCATGTGATGAAGGGTAGATGACTTGTGGTGGTCTTCTCTTCCTGCTTGAAGGTTCCCTTGCTTGAGCTATTCATGAGCATCTTGTCTCCTATGTTGCACTCCTTTCTTATTCTTTTGTCATGCCATCTTTTTGTCCTTTCTTTTGTGGATCATGGCATTGTGTTAGACCTTCTGCTCTAATCATTGTTTCTTCTCTTCAAAGGATTAGTGTACAACACATACCCGAAGGAGTATACAAATGATTCAAAGCAAGGATAGTGCTGTCATAGAGCCAAAGGTCACCTTCTATATTACAAAAAAGTTGGTTTTAACATTTTAATTTGCATAGAATCTTTATCCCATGTTTTAAATGGTGTACCTTGATTGTTCTCTACTACTTCAAATTTCCAACAAGGTTAAGGAAAACATGTGTAAAATCATTTTGAAGAAGACCTCAAACCTTGATTTGTTTCTACAAATGATCTCCTAACACTTCCAAAAATTTTTGAATATTTTCCAGCAAGGGTTAGTCTATATATACAACCAAACTCTATACAAGTATGTTTTGATTCAATAATCATGTTCGAATAATATTCCGAAGCATACTTATAACATAACAAGGAAGCTTGAAAGACTAAAGAGATTCATTAAAGTAGAAAGAAGAATATGTATGGTGACCCAAAGGAGCATGATTATTTAAATTTTCACTTGTTAGAGATTTAGTAAGTTAAGCTCATCATAAAGGTAGGGATGACCAAGACAAACTAGCAACATGACATGAGATGTTTTGAAGAATTCTATCCCCCATACTTGAATTTTGCAGAATGCAGAATCAAGTTTGGATGATAGAATTCTCCTGTGAATGAGATTTTATGTTGCATAATGCTTGGTTGGATATACCTTATGTTTTCCTTCTTTTTATTGAAATGATTAGTGACAAACATACCTAAAGGAGGCTTATTTAATTTACCTGTTGGCGAGAGCTCGTAGTCCATTGAGTAGGACCTTTCCTTACATTAAGCTTTGTCTTTGCACCATCCGATGAGGATATGGACAATTGCATGCTCTTCTTCCATCAACCTTTCTTGATTTTTGTTGATTCTTGGTTGACGAATTGGAGTTCATTGGAGATGCAACTCAAGTTCCTCCTTGATTGTCTAACGGCGTGGCGGAGAGTTGTTCTTTGTTTGTTAACGATATGCTGGCCGTCTTGATGGTCAAAGAAGGAACCTCATTGGTATTTGCATGAAAGCTTCATCTCTGATGACTTAGGGATGTCTTCTTGTGCCCATGGTTGTTCATGATTCCATGAGACACCATCGACAGACCACCACTAATTGTTGACATTTTGTTGACACGAGATTGCATGCCATGATGTAGTGGCATCTTATTGTCCTGGTTCTTGAAGTCGACGTGTGAATCAGTGTCTCCGAAGATGATGGGAGCAGACGTATTCTAGATAATACAAGGTGGGTTACATCCTGCTTCTCATCAGCATCCAAGCTTGAGTCTTGGGAAAGCTTAATGCTAGGTTGTCGTTTGATGTTGCTCTTAGCTTGTCAATTTGCTCATCCACTTCCACAGCTGTAGTGGTGGTTTGGTAGGTTCATACCAAACCTTGAACATGCATAGCTTATATTCATTCTTCCTACACAATGTTAATGGACACATACCTGAAGGAATATAACAAATTTGAAATACGGGTTGTTATCCATAATTTGTGTGATTACTTTAGCATAGGTTTTGTTTATCATGTGTTTTTTAACAAATTTTATTTGTTTGCTGCATTCTAGCATGGTTCAAGGCAAAAGTAACTTGTAGCAAAAGATGAAGTGAATAAACTTTGATACTCACAGATCTTCCATCCAAGAAGGATGAGTTGTGTCTTCTTTGTGCAAAGTTATTGGAGTTCATCATGTGCCTTGCTTCATCTCTGAGGTGAGTTCATCTCGGGACTTTCCCAAATTGAATTTGAGAGTTTTCTATAGGGGTTAGTCCAACAAAATAACTACCATCTACTAGAGCATATTCTTGGTTAAGCATTTTCAACCTAAGCACCACGCTTAATTTAAAAAACCTTTGGAAGTAAGATCAGCACTCCTAAACTAAGCACCATGCTTAATTTAAAAGATGTATAAAGATACCCCAAATCCAAGCATACTATAGCAGACAACAGTAGCATGATAGCATTTTATAGATTTACTCAAATAGAGATGAAAGAGCATGATCATGGTGAGAGATTTTTTTTAATTAAAGATGCAAGTGGCATGAATGCATGCAAGGAACTAAATATGTTGTGGATTTGATATGAGAGAATTTAAACTAAATTAGATGGATGCATGGATTATTTAAAGTAAACATGTAGTGGAATACAAAAATTAAGAGATAACTATTCATTAAGTTTAAAGTCCACGAGCAAGACTATCTCACCTTTCTTGATCATACTTACCATGACTCACATGATGGAATTTGTGAGTAGTGCAACGTCTGTATTCATCACTTGAGATGTGATATGAATTCTTGTGATGTCGACCTTCTTCTCTAATCTACACATGGTTAGAGAATATATATATATGTCTATATAAACCTATGAGATGGCAAGGTTCCAGTGTTGATGGATCTTGAATGTTTAGGCACCCTGGGGTTCTTCAATGTTTCTTCTTTTCTTATGGAAGCTTGTCGGAAGGTCCAAACGGTGTTTGCTATCCTGTCTTATTCCACAATTCAATAGAACAGGGGTAATCCTACTAAACCTAGTGATATGTTAATGATCTAAATCTTTACGCCAATTGTTTCCCCGGCAATGGCGCCAAAAATGCTTGTTGGTATTTATAAGTTCAAATAGAATATGAAGGATTCCGCAAGCGCACAGAATACCATTGTAGCATTTTACCGGGAGTATTCTAGGTATCGTTATTTATATTTTACCACTGGAAAACAATGGAGTAAAGACTTATTGAATATCAAAGGAGCATCTATCTGTCAACATACCAGCATGGCTAGAGCAGGGGTGAAGGTAATGATAGGAATTAAGGATAATGATACTCAGGGGGTAGATCTATAAGATAATGTAAACTAGTCAGCTCGGGAGAACAACAGGTGAAGTAGATTCCTATGATATTCCTATTACATGGTCAAAGTATATATACATCCAACTATAGCTAAGACTAACTCTACTCTTGTGCACTTCGGAACGCCGCTTAGATGGTAGAGTACCCACAATAGATAACTCTACCGATGCGACTACGGTCCTACAATTTAAGAACCTGGTCAATTCAGAGTGGACTACAAAGGATAGACGGGACTATCACCTCCTGCTGCTACCACCCTACCAGAGAACAGGGTGTACTCACAGGCAGAGCATCGTATAAGCACCATGCTTACACAAGGCTCGGCTACTTAGCCCAATCGATAAACTATAGCAAGCTAAGCGCTCTATGAACCCACACACAAAAGCAATGATAATCTTAACTACGCAAGATATATATTTAAGGTAAGCATAGCCATGTAAATAGGAATATAATGAATTGATAATAAGTCTTACAAGATGTAGAAGTGAAGATACAAGGCTTTGCCGAGCCTCCAAAACTAGATCCGGAACTTGAGCATGAGCCCAACTCGACCCTCACTCCCGAGCTACTAACCTACTATATTGGAGAGTCTAGACCTAATCCTCCTAGTGTATCTTGATCTCTGAATGAGAGATATGAATTAGGGTTTTAGGGATGGCCTGAGGGAGGGAGGTAGGGGCTGGTATATATAGGCCTAAGCGTCATTCGTGAGCCCTTGGATCAAACCAACTTAAAGGAATGCGTAGATGCATCCTAGGAGGTGGTGGAGAACCAACATTGTGACACGGAGGCTGACAGTGGGCCCCAGGGGCCGAGGCAGTTTTCTGAGTAAATCCTCCTGTAAATACAGATTCACCAAAACTTGTGGAATTTATTAGTTTAAATCTCTAGACCTATGTTGTTGATCCTTTTTATGCATTTATGTAAGTTATATTGACGGTTTATGATGAACGTTAACTACCGTCAACAAGGACTCACAGCAGTTAAGGGGCAGTAAGGCAGTCAGCTAGTTAGAGATGGCTATACAATGGGAGTGAGGCCATGCTTTGTACACATAGGGACGCCAGGGCTAGAACAGGCTTCTAACATGACCGCACAAGGTTCATCATTACTAGTATCCGAGCAGCGAATATTTTAGATGGTCGGACCTTCTGTCATCTGGCGAAGTATATAGTGCACTCCAATCCAAGCAATCATAGGCTCACAGTAGCTGAGGGGCAGTAGCTAGCTAGAGATGGCTATATGGTTTCATAGGTTCTGATCGACTACACTCCCTAGGCTGTGGTTGACGCTGCCGCTTTATTAGGCGCCCGTGGGTTTTAGAAAAAGTCCGTATTATTAGGCATATCCTAGAAACAAGGCTGCAATTAACTCCCGATGGAAGCCAAGCTCGTCTCTGGTTCGTTCCAATTAAAGGCTACATGAATACATGCATAGAAGCCAGGGAGACGACTCCAATAGAGGCTTGGACGTGATATTTTTAATTAATGCAATTTCACAGTCTTCCTCCGTTCCTTGGTATCTAAAATTTCATCCCGTGCGCCTAATAAACCGGCCCGTAGGCAATATGAACTAATGCACTCAATTTGCTATAACTTTCAAATGTACAGATGACACTATATACTGTCCTATGAGATAAAATGTACAACGGGTGGACTTTCTTACGTGTGCAGTAAAAAATGTGAACAGAAAGAAATGTGCAGATCATAAAGAGAACCAGAAAACTCCACATTTCTCGGTAATCTGACCATCTCGTCCGCCCGGTCGTTCGCCCACCCGGTAATCTAAACCGTGTCATCGTTGGAATTCCCATGTCAGTTCACAGAGGGTATTTAAAACTCCTAGTATAACCCCCGCTCGGCCGCCTCCCCCACCTCTTCAATCAACATAAGTCGATCACACTGCGCCGCCTCTCTTGTGCTCCATCTTGCCGCTATCCACACGCCGTAGCTCCATCCACGCACATGCCGTAGCTCCATCCACACCGCCACGTGAGCCCTCAGTTGGCCTCCTCGTGCTCCGCATCGTGTGATGTCGACACCGACAATCATGGCGGTGAGGCGGCACCCCACGTCGTGTTTGCTGGTGCTCCCTGACGAGCTGGCCATTGAGATTGCCGGCCACCTCGCTGTGACCTTAGAGCGGCCCATGAATGACCTCCGTAGCCTACGAGCGACCTGCTCATCCATGCACTGCATCTGCAACAACCCCGCCATCAGTCGACGCATGGCACTAGACCAGTGTAGACGTGAGTTGGGGTGGGACGATGCCGGTAACTACTATGCCCTCCTTTCTAGCCTGACCCAACTCTGTAACCCAGAGGCTTGCTTCCTCATTGGGATACCAATGGTATTCTAGGAAACCCACAGGCCCCGGCCATGCCTTGACGATCTCGCTCGTGCCACCGATCGCAGGCAGAACCTGGCGGCCTATTTGGTTGCCATATTGCTCTATAGGCACAGTGGCGATGCCCGCAACGACGACACTGCGAGGCGGTACATGAGATGGGTCGAGGGCGAGGAAGAATCACGAGCGATGGCGGCGGGCGGTGGCGGTGGACCAACGAGTAGGTGGCTACACAACAAGAGGTGTGTGCTATGTCACCACAAGGCGGCCGCCAAGGTGATCCGTGAAACGAGGTGGGCCTTGGGCAAGTTGTCGGTGCTGCCGCTAGCACGGGTGCACAGCGGTCTTCCGTGTGTAGGCGGCGCTTGCGATGATGCAAACGGATGGGAAGGAAGGGTTGTGTATTGCAGCGAGAACTATAGGCTTCGTCGTGAATTTGAGTTGTTCGCATAGGAACTTGGAATAAGAAACTAGTAGTTCACTTTTACATGCAAGAGTGAATTACTTCCTCCATCCTAAAATATATTGTATTCTGGCTTCAAAAGTACTTTTTAGTGAACGCACAGTGTTTTCCTCTCACAAAAAATCAACATAAGCCAAATTTTAGCTAAATGGCCTTGTTTCACTGAAATTTAGCTTATGCTGATGCTTATGTTGATTTGTTGTGAGAGAAAAACATTATGCGTTCGCTGAAAAGTACAGCTAAAGTAGTTCGAGCTCCTCAAATATAGTGTATTATGTAGCTTTTAATTTTCTATTGTTTTGTTTCAATTTTATTTGTTTCCTTTAGGGATTGAATAAAAGTACTCGTACAAAACATCTTTCCCTATATAACGTGAGACACGTTCGGTTTTGACGGTAGTTAACAAACATTATAAACCATCAATCTAACATGCATAAAGGCATAAATATAATCACCAATGAAGGTCTAGGGGTTTAAACTAACAAATTCTATGAGTTTTGGTGAATCTTTATTTTCTGCAGGGTTTATTTAGAAAACCATCAAGGTGGACCAAGATGTCAGATTTAATTGCGCTTATCCACAGCGAAAACAACCCTAGAAGGTTTCAGAAGACTCGAGATGACTCCACACCGAAGCAGAGGGCGAGACGCCTGGCCCCACCTGTAGGCCGCCAGCCCCTAGGGCCCACCTGTCAGCCTCCTATTGTTATGTCAGTTCTCCACCACCTCTTAGATTGCTTCTACGCCGTTTATTCAAGTCGGTTTGATCCGAGGGCTCAGGATTAATGGTCCGACCTATATATACCAGCCCCTACCCCCTCCCTCAGGCATTGCATAAGTCATTTGAGAAGACAAAACCCTAATCATCACTAGAGCTCCACCATAGTCTAGGGCATAGCTAGTTAGGCTAGGTCTAGAGGGAGGCAAGCATGCTTCGCTTGGATTCCTGATCTTGTCAAGAGCGTGGTTTGGTATAATCTTTGTACCCTCTCTCTTTTGTATCCCTATTACTTTTATATGTTTGCTACAATTGTTATGACAACATTGGTATTCACAATACTCATGTTCTTAGTTATCATGTTCATCGTCTACTTTGATTATATACTTAGTATAGCCAGTTTATCATTATGTTTATGCATAAGTTCGTATAGCGCTCGCTTTGGTGTACACGGGGTGAGTGGTCAACATTGTGTAAGTGTGGTGCTTATACGTTGTTTACCTATGGATATACCCTATATTCTGGGTCATGTGGTAGATCGCGGATGTGACGCTCTCGTTGAGTCCTTTGTAGTCCACTCCCCGAATATAGGTGCAAGTAGGGTCCGGTTACGAAGGAAGAATAAGCAATGTTCTTAATCTTCCTTAGTAATATCCCTTATGTGCAGATATAAAGATGACCTTAGCCATGGCTACTAAGTGTAATTGCACTAATCAATGTATGCTTTGACTTGTAATTAAGAATGACTTAGGAATTATTCCTCTAATATTCAACTTAACCATGCTAATCCCATAGAAAGGAGTACTCATAGTGATTTATCATTGATCCATACTTATCATATACATAATTTATCCTATGACTTACCCCTGTTGTGAGTAGAATATTGGTTATGGTTTACTTCTCCATCAATAGTATAAGTTATCAATACATATCCGTGCTAGACCTTCCCTGTGGTAAAATATAAATAACGATACTTGGAATACTCTTGGGTAAAGTGCTACAATGGTATATTATCTGTGCGCTTGTAGATTCCTTTCATTTATATATATTCTTTCTAGTCACATGAAATATTAAAGTACTTCTTAGTGTCATTCTAGAAGTGGCACTAGGTAGTACCAACAAGCATTTCTAGCACCAACACTAGGGATGACAACTTAGTAAAAGATGCTAAGGAATGTAAACAACATAGGGTGACTGCTTAAAACAAGTGACACGTTAATAAATACCAACAAGCATTTTTGGCGCCATTGCCGGGGAAGGTAGCTAGGCAAAGGAAGTATTGATAAACTTATACTTATTGATGTGATCGAGGAAAACCATTGACCTCTGCTCAAACAGGCGTACCCTTGTTTTGTCTACTTTTGTATCTTATACATGGTAATGTATGACCGGTTTTGACCTTCTGACAAACTACGTTGACGATCCAAAAGCATTACTTAAGAGAACTAAGGCTAAACTCAAGAAAGTTTCAGCTTTAGGGTCAGAAGACAACCAGATAAGGCGAAGCTTAACACCTGAATTTGAAGCTATGGCTAACAGGACTCTCCATGAATTCTCTGCTCCAACTACAGCCAACATCCGAACCGGACCAAAAGTCAATGTTGGAGACAATGGATTCGAACTCAAGCCAGCCCTCATCAACATGGTGCAAGCAAGCTAGTTTTGTGGAAAGGCACTTCTCCAACACTTCCTAGAGATCTGTAGCACTTTCACCATCAAAGGAGTGACCCAAGATGCCAAACTACTTCGCCTCTTCCCATTCTCACTTTTGGCGAAGGCGAAGCAATGGTTCTACGCCAACAAAGATAGAAATACTACATGGGATAACTGGTCCACTGCCTTCCTACCAAAGTTCTTTCCCATAGGCAAGACCAATGCTCTACGTGGGAGAATCTTAAGCTTTCAACAGCAACATGATGAATCTGTGCCTGAGGCATGGGAACGCTTTCAAGATTACATTGTGAAATGTCCTCATCATGGGATGGAGAATTGGCTACTCATGCAGACTTTCTACCATGGGTTGACCAATAGTACCTGTGAGACTATGGATGTTGTTGCTAGAGGTGCCTTCCTGTCACTCACCATACCAGCTGCAATAGCTCTTGTGGAGAAGATGGCTTCCAACCAAGGTTGGAATGAAGAATGTCTTGAGACCCGCAAGAGAGGTGGAGGTATGCATCAACTCAAGGAGGTAGACATGCTATCTGCTAAGATGGACCTACTGATGAAGAAGCTCAAAGATCGAGTCAATGAGAAGCAGGAAGTCATGCACATTCATGATTCCCGCATGACGTGTGAAGAGTGTGGAAACACTGGGCATTCACGGTGTAACTGTCCTAAAACCCATGAGGATGTGAACTTTGTCAACAACAACTACTTTCGTGCTCAATAGAATCAAGGATGGAATTAGCAACAGAGGCCGAACTACCAAGGTAACCCTCAAGGTAATAATTTCAATAATTTTAGTCAGCCACCCTTGAGAGAATTAATTGCTGGCCAATCCAAACTTATGGAGGGATTATCTAGAAAGGTAGCTACCAATGATAAAATTCTAGAGAACATAAATAACAAAATGGATAACCTCTCCTCTGCTATTAAGAAACATCATAGCTTTAATAAAATGATAGAATCATAAATAGCTCAGCTGGCTACTGCTGTTCCTCCGACCGACAAAGTTAAGATTCCAGGGCAACCAAAAGATCTAGAAACTACAAATCTTGTTGATATTCACAATGCAGCATACTACTATATACAGCCATCGACGGGAAGGTGAATAGACTATACCTTGCTAGAAAAGAATAGCGATCTAGGGAGACCTGTCATCCCCATCACCATTGGACCTCACATTTTCCAAGAAGCTGTCTATGACTTTGGAGCAAGTGTCAACATTATGCCTAAGGTAATCTATGATAAAATTAATGGAGATATTTTGTTGTACACAAACATGCGTTTGTAGCTTGTAGATCAGTCACTCTGTTACCCTAAGGGAGTTCTTGAAGATGCCATTGTTCGAGTGGTACAATGATATGTTCCCATAGACTTTGTGGTTTTGAAAACAGGTGGAGATGTAAGGGCACCCATTATCTTGGGCCAACCTTTTCTAAGCACCGCAAAAGCCATCATCTACACGGACAGTGCCAAGATATGCTTCACAATCAAGGATAAAAAGGAGAAGTTTTTTTTAAGACCCACATCCTGCAATCTCCTAGACATCCACAAACACCATACCTACCCAAAGAGACAACAATGACCAAGAAGAAAAACAACAAGAGAAGGAGGAAGAACAAGACCAGGCAGTCACAAGAAGAGTCAATCCACATGATCAACACACTCAGATCAGAGTACGACCACCTCCTCGCTTCACCATTCTTTGCTAAGAAGGATGATCCAGGCGTACCCACGATCGAGTGTACTATTAGACAAAGAATATTCCACAAGACCTTCTACAACATTGGGTCGGGTGTCAATATAATGTCCAAGGTAACGTATTAATATTTATTTGGTGATGAACCTTTGTTTCCTAGGTATATGCAATTGCATATGGCGGATCAATCAATCTGATATCCGAAAAGAATAGCAAAAGATGTCATGGTAAGAAAACATGATCAGTTTGCCCCTGCCGACTTCATGGTTCTAGACATGGGTGAAGAAGAAGATAATACACCCATCATATTGGGAAAACCGTTCCTCAACACCACCAATGCGATCATCTATGTTGGATTTGGACAAGTCCACTTCCAATTCCTTGGAGAGAACGTACGCTGTTATTTCAATAGTTATACCACTTATGAGCAGCCCAAGAAGACCCGCTCTAGGAGGAGACGTCGATCATCCCAACGCTAGAAGAATCAATCTCCAAAGAATGAATGGGAAGAAGATGAAGAACATAAATAAGTTGTAAAAGATGAACCCACTTTGCCAAACGAAGTAGGTGTGGAAGGAAAAGGTGGCAACGTCCGAGTCACCGTCACAAGAGGTGCAACCATCAAGGTCTCCATCTCCGAGACTAGATGATGCACCCGAAGAATAAAGAACAAGACTCCAGTAAAGTCCTATCCGGAGGACTTAAAAATCTAAACCCTCGCCGAGAGTTAACATCGGTAGTTATTCATATTTACTTTTTCGCATTGTATGATTTATTTTCACTTTTAGCATATGTACTCTTCTGTATTAGTATTGCATTAGTAAAAGAGAATAAAATTGCATCATCCATTATAAAAGCCTAAAGCCCCATGTGAATAATTTTCTCGGTGTGTAAAAGCCCAAGGGAGTATTCACTGTGGTGGCATAAATATATATATATATATAAATATACCATGCATACATTTAGTTATATTTCATTTTCTGCATATCATAAATAAAAAAATATAATATATATTAGAAAGACATCTTGCTAAAATTCTGCCAAATCAAAAATCTTTTAAATTTCAAGAATAACTAAATCTCGGATGGCAAACTGCTAACCCCTTATCCTAATCCATGCCACAAGTTTTGGTGTTCTTGTTGGTATTTTACTGGATGACACTTGAGATCAAGAGCAAGTTCACCCTGTTGTCTTCACTCCACCCAAAGCACATCTTCCTGAATCAACTTCTAGATGGATGAGCAAGACATCCGCTGGCAAAACTGCTCTAAGAAGGATCACTCAACTTCAACGTTCGACCACGACAACTCCAGCTTGGGGGAGAGCATCCCCCATGTATCTAGCTAAGTATTTCTTTCCATTTACTATTTTTAAGTTTGCTTTATATTTGCTAAAGAAATAAAAAGATACATAACAAACTACAACAAAATAAAAGTTTACCCCAACTAGTTATTTATTAATAATGTGTGATCTTAAATCTTGAAAACAAAATAAAAAGGTGTGTTTATTTTTCTTTATGTTTGATTTTTAAGAGCTAAATAAATGGACTCTGAGGATAATCTCTTGCAATGGAAATGATGAATAGTTGCTCTATTGTAATTCCTTTCAAGTACCTAGTTTTTAGCCTTGAATTCTCCTGAGTTTTGGATATGACTATTTTGATATAAGAATTTACTTTGAACTTGAAACTCGTGGGTAGCATATGTTTGATCTAAGTCTAGGTAATTGACGGATATGATATGAGAAGGTCTGAGCTGCTATTTATCTTGTTCCAAGTGATACTAAAATTTTAGAGATTTATCTTTTGAAAAACATAAAAATCCTACATGATGAGCTCCTATATAACAAAGCTTGAATTCCTACCAAAGCCATACATGATATTTAGATTAGGACAACTTCTACATATATGCTGCTTGTTTTGCATTTAGTCAAGCTTTGTTGACCCTTATGAGAGGTTTGTCATGCTCTTAAAATCAAGATCATGTACACACCACCCACATATGCACTAGTCCTACACTGGGGGTAGGCGCAAAAATATGCCATCCACCCAAAAATGTTTCACTCCTACACTAGGAGTGAACACAAAAATATTATTGATAGGATCTCCACCAAATAAATGCTCTAAGTTATTGTTGCTATCTCTCAAAAGTTTTGTTGCAGAAAAGAAGCATTGGGCTATGCAAAAGTTATTCATGAAAAAAAGAGAAAAAGAAAAAGAAATGAAAAAATGGACAAGTGTCCAAGATATTTAAAATAATGGGTACTCAGATGCCCGCCTGAAAAAGAGAGATGAATAAGATAGCCCATGTTTTTTTGTGAAGTTGTTCTTCAAGTTTGAAAAGAGAGATAAGTTTTCAAGGAGCATAGTAGAATTAGGTTAGCCACCAAATATATCCACCATATACATCCACACACATGCACATCTTGATTTGATTGTATGACTCAACTCTCTTTGGATCCGAGGTTTGACTTTACAATATATGTATTGCAAGTATGCTCTTTCATGCTATTTCCACTCCTTTGAGCTCCACATAAGCCTTAGTTGTAGGAAGAGAAAGGCATAACATCACTATTGCCTTAGTAAGGATCCACAAATACCACATACATTGAGAGACTTGAGAGTGTCATACAATGGAAACTCTGAGTTTTATTTTAAAAATCTATAAAAACTCTAGAATAATGGTTGAGTAAAGAACTTGAGACATAGTGCTTGACTTGATCGTTCTATCTTTCAATTACTCAAGACCCAAGAGAAGGCTAAGAAGCCCCATGGTTGAAGGTAATATGAGTAAGTTTGAAAGTCAGATCGGTTTATTCTAATCTGGAGGAGAATTCTTGTTTGAA
Source organism: Miscanthus lutarioriparius (assembly GCA_904845875.1). Classification (NCBI taxonomy): domain Eukaryota; kingdom Viridiplantae; phylum Streptophyta; class Magnoliopsida; order Poales; family Poaceae; genus Miscanthus; species Miscanthus lutarioriparius. The sequence continues at coordinate 48,486,427 of CAJGYO010000005.1, forward strand.
CGCATGTGTACTTTTGAGGAGTGAAAGCATCGACGCAACTCCTGATCCATTTTGCTGAGTTTAGCTTTGCTAAGGGACTAGCAAAGGTTAAGCTTGGGGGAGTTTGTGGACAGTTGTTAACAACCATTATAAACCGTCAATATAACATGCATAAGGGCATAAATATAATCACCAACGAAGGTCTAGGGGTTTAAACTAACAAATTTCACGAGTTTTGGTGAATTTGTATTTTCTACAGGGTTTATTCAGAAAACCGTCAAGGTGGACCAAGATGTCAGATTTAATCGCGCTTATCCACAGCGAAAACAACCCCAGAAGGTTCAAGAAGACTCGAGAGGACTCCACACCGAAGCGAAGGGTGAGACACTGCCACGTGGGGCTGGCTGGCCCCACCTGTAGGCCGTCCAGCCCCTAGGGCCCACCTGTTAGCCTCACATTGTTATGTCGGTTCTCCACCGCCTCCTAGATTGCATCTACACTATTTATTCAAGTCGGTTTGATCCGAGGTCTCAGGATTAACGCTTTGGCCTATATATACCGGCCCCTACCCCCTTCCTCAGGCATTGCATAAGTCATTTGAGAAGACAAAAACCCTAATCATCCTTAGAGCTCCACCATAGTCTAGGGCATAGCTAGTTAGGCTAGGTCTAGAGGGAGGCAAGCAGGCTTCGCTTGGATTCCTGATCTTGTCAAGAGCGTGGTTTGGTATAATCTTTGTACCCCCTCTCTTTTGTATCCCCATTACTTTTATATGTTTGCTACAATTGTTATGACAACATTGGTATTCATGATACTCATGTTCTTAGTTATGATGTTTATCGTCTACTTTGATTATATACTTAGTATAGCTAGTTTATCATTATGTTTATGCATAAGTTTGTATAGCGCACGCTCTGGTGTACATGGGGTGAGTGGTCGACATTGTGTAAGCGTGGTGCTTATATGTTGTTTACCTACGGATATACCCTATATTATAGGTCATGTGGTAGATCGTGAATGTGACACTCTCGTTGAGTCCTTTGTAGTCCACTCCCCAAATATAGGTGCAAGTAGGGTCCGGTTACGAAGGAAGAATAAGCTCTATTCTTAATCTTCCTTAATAATATCCCTTATGTGCAGATATAAAGATGACCTTAGCCATGACTACTAGGTGTAATTGCACTAATCAATGTATGCTTTGACTTGTAATTAAGAATGACTTAGAAATTATTCCTCTAAATTCTACTTAACCATGCTAATACCATAGAAAGGAGTACTCTGAGTGATTTATCATTGATCCATACTTATCATATACATAATTTATCCTATGACTTACCCCTGTTGTGAGTAGAATATTGGTTATGGTTTACTTTTCCATCAATAGTATAAGTTATCAATATATATCCGTGCCAGACCTTCCCTGTGGTAAAATATAAATAACGATACTTGAAATACTCTCGGGTAAAGTGCTACAATGGTATATTATTTGTGCGCTTGCATATTCCTTTCATTTATATATATTCTTTCTAGTCACATGAAATATTAAAGTACTTCTTAGTGTCATTCTAGAAGTGGCACTAGGTAGTACCAACAAGTATTTCTAGTACCAACACTAGGGATGACAACTTAGTAAAAAATGCTAAGAAATGTAAACAACATAGGGTGACTACTTAAAACAAGTGACACGTTAATAAATACCAACATCCGGCCTGGTCTGATTTATTATGCTCAGACTTTCTTTCGTGTGCAGTAAAATTTGAATAGCTATGTGGCTCCTCCTTTATGCATTAGATCGACGCGAGACTTGATCGGATGAATTCCATTATGTATGTTTACCATACGGCAGATCAGAAAGAGAACTAGAAAGAAGAAGCGTCGACATGTGGGCTAGTGCTGTCAGCGGAAGAGAAGAGAGCTCACGTGCGGCGCGGGCATGTGGAGCTGGGCTGGCTACCCGCTAGGCCGTGCGGGAAGGGAGAGGGAGGGAGAGCGCGCCGGTGCGGCCCAAGAGCGGAGAGAGAGCAGCGGCCCACGGAGAACTGGGCCAATAGGCCAAATGTTGGAATGGGAAGGAAAGAAGCTTATTTTCCTTTTCCAATTTTCCAAAGCAATTTCCAAATACAAATTCAAAACAATTTGAGGTTTGATTTCAAATCACACCAACTCAAAAATTATTATGAAGCAGCATGAATGCACACTCATGTATTGCTAACCTATATTTGATTTTATTTTTATAAAATTATTATTTTCCTAAATTCAAATGCTCACAAAAATGCATAATAAATCAATTTCCCCTATTTTAAAATGTTGCAAATTTTAGGGTGTTACAAGGTTTCTTTCTGGTTCTCTTTATGATCTGTAGTGTGGTAAACATGCTTACAGAGATTCATCCGATCCAGTCTCGCGTCGATCTAATGCCTAATGGAGGAGCCACATAGCTATTCAAATTTTACTGCACACGCAAGAAAGTCTGAGCATTGTAAATCTGACCGGGCCGAACACATCTCACGTTATACAGGGAAACCTGTTTCATGCTAGTACTTTTGTTGAATAAGGAAACAATTATAATTGAAACAAAACAACACTATATTTGAGGACAAATTTGAAATGCCAGAATACACTACATTTCAGAGAGTGAAAGGACTAGTCTCTTATTTCAAATTCCCATTCGAAAAATGGATTTCTTGATGAAGCCTACAGTCCTCGCTACAATACACAGCCCTTCCTTCCCATCCGTCTGCATCGCCGCAAGTGTCTCCTACGCAAGGAAGATCGCCACACACCTATGCTAGCGACGGCAGCGACAACCGTCCCCACATCGTATTGTAGATCACCTTGATGGTCGGGTGGCGGCACAGCACACCCCTTGTTTCTTAGCCACCAACTCGTTGGTCCACCGCCACCGCCCACCGCTGCTGCCCTTGATTCTTCCTCACCCTTGACCTGTCTCATGCACTGCCTCGCAGTGTCATCATCGTCGGCACTGCCATTGTGCCTACAGAGCAATATGGTGACCAGATAGGCCGCTAGATTATGCTCGCCTTCGGCGGCGCGGGTGGGATCATCGAGGTATGACTAGGGGCTGCTCTTTTCCATGAATACGGTTTGTATCCCGATGAGGAAGCAAGCCTCTGGGTTGCCAACTTGGGTTAGGCTAGCAAGGAGGGCATAGTAGTTGATGAGGTCGACCCCCGTCCTTCCGCGGACAACCTGATCCAGTGCTAGACGCTGACCGTCGGCGGGGTCGCCATAGATGCGGCGCATGTACGAGCAGGTCGCCCGTAGGCTATGGAGGTCATCCATGGGCTGATTCGAGGTTGTAGGGAGCACCATCAGCAACATGATTGCCGGCATGGATGTAGCTACGGCGTGTGGACGGTGGTGAGCCGGAGGGCTGGAGAGGCGAAGTAGCGCGACGTGCGTTGATTGAGGGGGAAGAGGGGGAGGGCCCAAGCGGTGGTTATAGTAGGAGTTTTCTAAATACCCTCTACGAATTGGAATGGGAACTTGTAATGATGACATGGTTTAGATAACTAGGTGGGCAGGCGACCGGGTACATTGAGTGTACACCGTTTCCAATCCTAGGAATCAAAACATGAAACGGGGGATGCCAACCAATCGTGAAGCCTCCATCGTCGCGTCCTGTGGGAGAGCAACCATTCGACTATAGAGAGCACCACCGACTAGGGTATTCTCTCATACATACGTACCAGTACACATCACATCACCACCTCCGATCCCTACTCGCCGGTGGCGCATAGAGCGAGCAATGGGGCACTGGTCATCGGACAAGTTTTCCACTGACTATGAATACGAGGATGGCGAGGAGGTGAATCAACTAACGCCGAGCCCCAAGCACAAGGAGGCGCCCACCGACGACAAGGAGGAGGAGGCGCCGTAGGCGGTAGAGGATGAGGAGGAGGCACTGGCGGAGGAGGTGGACAACATCACTGAGACCATTCCGCTAGGGTTTGGCGCCATGCCGCGCAACAAGAAGCGTAGGCTCAACCCTCCATCCCACAACATGAGCGTGAAGGACGAGGATGACTTCTCGTCAGAGTAGGACAACGAGGAGGGCGGCGACAATGGAGATGGCGGGGGCAGCGGCATCGATTAGTAGGTTTAGTTAATTAGTACAATTGCAGTAGGTCTAGTACTAACTAGTAGTCGTACAATGGATGGTGGGTGCGTTGTAGTGCACTTTTGGTCTATTTTGAATGGCCTCATGTACCCAGATAAATATTAGGAATTAGGAATCAATATAATGGTGGTTTTAACTATTTTTGAGTGCTTTTCATGTATTTTGGAATGTGCTTTTGATGAGGGTGCATAGATTATGGCTTTCTTTGAATAGTGAACATCATTGCGATGAAATGAATAAACTGATATAAACACTGAACAAACACTGAATAAACAAATGCACTACCAATTATAGATTGAGATACATTAGCATTATTGACATCTAGATAGATACCACAATTAACTAAGTTCAAACTATCGCCTAACTCATCTTGTTGCCCTTCCGCTTCTACACCATTTTTTGCATGTCCGGTCTGTGGCAAAACCAGGGGGCGGACTGTCCTTTGGCTGTTGATTTTGCATGTCCAAGATAAAAGAGCTGGCTAAACACCTAATATATGGTCTGGCCTCATCTAATACAACATGGTCGGACTATGCTTTGGTGGCATAAAAGATTAGGCACCTATTCCTAGTTGGTTTTGCAGAGCTAGGCATGGCTACATGCATAATAAGAGGAGAGCAGTGCTACTAGAAAGATAACATAACATCAAACCAGACTTCATATATATATGTGGAGTACAGCAATGATATGAGTTCAGACTACATAACCATGCCTTCATTGACCATAATAAGAGGAGAAATGTCCCACGCTAGTGATATAACTACTACAAAAACAAACTAGTTCTAACTATAGATGATTAACATGACTTCATAGTAGTAATGAGCACCAGGCAGCATACTCGTCCTAACTACAAATGTTTACATGAATTGATACTACTAATTAATTCAATGAGCAGTGCCATCCCACAACTCTAAGCAACAAGGGTACCAACAAGCATGATCAAAATCCAACGCCTGCAAGGTAAACCTGCCTGGGTTAAAACCAGCAAACCTCTCCGCCACGTCGAACCAGAGGATCACTTCACCTGCTCCCACCGTGGGGCACCGGGAGCTGATCCGGTGAAGGCGAGCTGGACCATGATGGGGCCACCTCTATAGAGCCCTCGGACATGTCCTCGGCGGATGGTGAGCAGGACCGCAATGTTGTAGGAGACCCGCTCCTGCCTTGGGGTGCTGAGAGCGGATCCAGCGACGGTGAGCTCGACCACGATGGTGCCACCGACGACGATGAGGTGGACCACACCGGGAGCAGCGATGGCGAGTGAACCACCAGTGCCGGTGGCATCAATATCATCATTGTGGGTGATGGGGAGACCAATGCCAACCTAGGGGATGGTGTGTAGGACCACGATGGTGCCTACGATGATGGCGAGGTGGACCACATCGGGAGCGGCGGTGGTGAGCGAACCACTGGTGCCGGTGGCATCAACGTCATCGTCGTGGGCGACTGGGAGACAAATGGTAGCCTAGGATATGGCGGGCAGGAGCGTAATGGGTACTAGCAATCAAGAAGGGTGCAAATAGGCCTCGAAGCGGGGTGCGCCAGCGCATTGGAGGAAGAGTGGACCAGAGCCTGAGCACGGTTCCTTGAGGAGGACCTGGAGTGCTTCATGGGAACCAATGGAGAGGCGGAGGTGGGGACTTTGTGAGGCAGTGCGAGGCCAGGGCTTTTGGCAATGCATGGGGGGAGTGAGGCTAGGCTTTGTACACATAGGGAGGCCAGGGTTGGAATGGGTTTCTGAGGTGACCGCATGACGTTCATCATTACTAGTACTATTTGAGTAGTGAATATTTTAGATGGTCGGACCTTCTATCATCCAGTGAAGTATACAGTGCAGTCCATTCCAAGCAGTCGTAGGCTCATGACAGCCGAGGGCAGCAACTAGCTAGAGATGGCTACATGGTTTCATAGGTTCTGATTGTCTGCATACCCTCGGCTGGGTTTGAAGCTGCCGCTTTAGGAATCCAATACCATACTACTTCTACATGCAGCCACAGATGGTGTAGCTCTGTTTGTAGCGTAGCTGATCAGGCAAAAGTTCTACTCATAGCTGAGTACAAGAGTTACATGTCTGGCACATTCAAATTTACGCTGCTCGGACTATTAGGCGAACATACGGTTTACAAGAAACAGGTAAATGTCATTTCGTCTAATATCATAGAGGGACATGGTCGGAGGAAAAGTTGTGAGCGAGAAGGTTGAAAAAATGCAAACGAGTGAGGGAAGGGGGGAGCCAGAAGGTAGGCGATTGATGCAATGCTATCGGATGTGGGAAGGGGACAAGAGTGAAGCGAATGCGGCAGGAAAGCTAGACACAAGAAGTGAATCGAGAGAAAGAGTTTTTGACCACCATGACACGCTTGACACCTAAATGCCTGGTGTGGTTGTGATAGGTCTTTTCTGTACTTATTTCACTCCAATACAAGCAGTCACAACAGTCGAGGGGCAGACTGATTGGTACTCCGTACAACACTTTATTCTATCCTACGAGATCAAATACTCAGCGGGTGGAGTTTCTTGCATTGTAGTAAAAGTCAATAGCTATGGCTCCTCCATTCTACATTAGATCAAGGCGAGACTTGTTCAGATGAACTCCTTGCTCCATGGTTGTTTTAAGATCAAAGACATGAGTTGGCCTCAATAGAGATCAAAGGCACTGATGAATGTTTAGCATATTATAGATCAGATCAAAGACAACTAGAAAGAATTCTATAGCAGAAAGCAATCAACATGGGCTACAAACCAGCTACAAAATGACTAAAGGACCTGAGCTACACCATGCTTAATAAAGTTTAACCCACCTAATACAAAGTTCAAGAAAAGTTAACACCAACACGCAAATAAGAGTTCACATATTTGCAAGGGCGTCCCACAGATCAAACCTATTCATGACTACTAATACTGCTGATACGTCCCATAGATAGGGTCAAGGCTGGCATGCAGGATCAGCTCCATGTCCACCTTCGCTAAGACGGTGTTGGCAGCCGGCTCGAACTCTCAACCAGATCGGCAATGTCATCGTCCCTCAATCCCGGTGAAAAACCCTGCTCCGCCACCTAGACGTTCACCGCTGCACCAATCTAAAGCTGGGCAGTAGCCAGCGCAGTGGCAATCCCATAATGAATGGCTTCAGTCACCATGGCTCAAAGGTGGACCGATAGAGCTCGAAGGCGCTCCTCTGCAGCGACCAAATTATCCATAGTTTCCACAGGGAAGGCCGCATCATAGGTAGCTTATGCACACAGCTGTAGGGTCTAGACCCATGTCCTCAGTTCCATTAGAAGGTTCATCATGTTGTGGCCTGCTTCTTGACCATCGCCCAGTTGGCTCGCGCCTGGGAGGCCTCATTTTCGAAAACTTAAAGTGCATCGCGCGTGGCGTCCAGCTCACCACGTAGCATCTCGGTGTTCAGCCTGGACGATGACAACAATGCTTGGACCTTGCGGTAATCCTTCAATAATTGATAGTAGTCTGCGTCGTCTGAGTATTTGCGCTCTTCTGACAATTCAACCACTTCAGAACCAGAGTGCTGTGCGGGGACACACGGGCTCGGTGGCGGCGAGCGGCGATGGGATGACTCTCCAGCAATACCAAGGGGAAGCCCCATGGCCGGGGATGGTGCCATCATGGAAAAAGCACTGCACAATGCAAGCCAAGTTCAAGCCCATCTAGGATAAGGGGGAGAGCAATCGGATTGAGAATGCAAATGATTTATACCAAACTGACTAGCACAGCATGGCACAAAATCATGGGTGGCTGCCACCATCGGTGGATGCCTCGCGAGGATGCTTTCCGAGCATGATCATGGACAAAGAACCGGGATCTAGGGCCAACGAGGCTTAGGACACCATCACGCCCACGTTCACCTATTGAGAAAGTAGGCACATTCCAAATACTAGTTAAATTAAACAGCATGAACACATACTAGCTAGTGTGAGCATTGCTCGCATATTCTAGTTAAATGAAGATAAGCAACATGAACATTGTATGGTGATGATCCACCTTCGAAGGGGGAACTGGTGGTCGGTCAGAGACCACGCCGATGAGAGGTCTGTCTGTCAGAGGAGGATTGCTGGCATGGAAGGCATCCAGGTCCTCCCTATTGCCACGATCCTATGTGGACACTCTAATAGCTGTCATCATTAGATAGTCTACCTCCTCTAAGCAGATGGGGATGCTCGACTCGATTGTAGGGTCCATCAGGCCCTAGAACTCCCACTGGGGGTGGCCCCTCATCTTCAAGGGGAGGACCCAATGGCTGAAGAAGGTACGGATCACCCTCGGTGCTGTCAGTCCCTGGTCCTTTAGATCCTCGATCGCATCTAGCAATAAGCGCAAATGCTACGGTTCTAACAGGGTTGGCGGCCTTGACCATGATTCCGGCGTGTCAGGACACAGCCAGTCGTGAGAAAAAGTCGGTAGTGGTAGCCGCACATTGTTGAGGACATAGAGCCACCTATGCTCCCAATCTAGGTCTATGCATAGTGGTGGTCAAGGCTCAGATAGCGCTCCTCCAATCCAAGATGAACTTTGATCAAGGCACCCCCCATCGGACAAGGACGGTGCCAAGAGGACGCTGATGGAACCACCCAAAACAGAAACCGCCAAAGATCATAATGGGTAGGTATTCCCAGGAAGCCCTCGCACAGCATGATGAAGACCAAGAGGTAGAGGATCCCCTATGGGGTTAAGTCATGGAGGCAGAGCCGATAGTAGTAGAGCAACCACCTCAGTAAGGGGTGCGCCGACAGCCCGAACCCAAGAAGGTGGAAAGGGATGAAAGAGACGACCTCATTTTCCTTCAACCTCGGCTCCACTTTGCTTCTCACCGGGACTCTCCACCCGAGCTCCTCGGCAGCCTCCGGGATCACCCCCCCTCTCTCACAACTGGTCGAACTTAGCCCGGTCGATAGACAACCTTGTCCACTCCACCATGGTCCTGGTAGGAGGCATCGGTGATGCAGTAGAGTTGAAGGCAAAAGCTTTGGGATGGAATCAGGAGCTCTGGAGAGAGAAGGCAGCAGAGATAACCTTCCCTCTCATGCCCTTGTCTTTGCTGCTATAGTTTGGGGGCCGTTGACCACCCCATGACTGAGACATTTGCATGGGTGGGCGGTAGGGCTTCAGCCTGTCCCGTCAATGTGATGGGCTGGGAGGTGATGTCCCCTACTATAACAGGCTGCTGATGCCACCCACGCGCACATGCCTGCGTAGGAATGCAGGAGCACATCGTCCGGGTAATCAAGATTTTAGACGGTCAGACCTTGTGTGATCCTATGAATTATAGATAGTGCGGTCTAATCTAAGTAGTCATGATAGTCGAGGGGTAGACTGTGAGGACTTGTTTCAATTTCTCTTGGTTTGCAGAGGCACGCATCGGATTATAAAAACTGAATTCTGAATAAAATTGTCTTTGATGCATGGATCTTGCAAGTTTAACAAATTTTATCAAATAAACAAAAATAAGATGAGTTGGGTTCAACACAGATCAAAGTCACTCATGACTACTACTACTACTGATACAAATGTTGTGACCGAGTGCACTCCATTGACAATAGTTTTACTCATAGCTCCATACTATATAGTGTCCGATGAGATCAAATGTGCCGCATCCAGACTTTCTTGCGAGTGTAGTAAAATATGAAAAGCTATCTGGCTGCTCCGTTTTTGTGGCTCATTTCTCGACGCGTAATTCTTAGAAGGTGTGCTCCTTAGAGATCGTGGAGATGTGGCCTAACCTTACCTCCTGCTATTGCCCAGCATCTGCTGGAATTCAGATCCATTGGCCGTGCACGTCCCCTGCTATAAAAACAGAGGGAAAAACAGGGGAGTTAGTACAGTTGCCTTGTAACCTTGTGGACTCCCCTTTTCTACTCGCCTCCTCCTCCCTAGGACCTCATTCTTCAAGCTTGAACCATGTCGGCGGAGAAGCATCCAAGGGAGGAGATGATGGTGTGGGACCTGGACGTGACCAGGCTGGCTCTCCATGTGGAGAACCAGGAGGCGGAGCGTTTGTAGTTGTGCCTCTTCGCTGTGGAGACGGCACTAGCCACAGCCGATAGGGAGACGGCCGCGGCTGAAGCCACAGCGGGTTAAGCGCAAGCGTAGCTCGCTGGTAAGGCATTGTCATTACTGTATCTTCCTATTTTGTGTGGCACCGTACCTTATTAATTGGTACGGTTTTTTCGTTCTTGCTCTTTCAGCTGTCATGGAGCAGCTGAACATGGTGTCTGTGCTGCCGGTGTGGATCCGGGAGGTAGTGACACATGGTTGCGTCAGCCCTAGCCACTGCCCACCTCCGTTCAGACACAGACTTGCATGCGGTGGAGCCGGGCTTCCCGTCGGAGCTGCCGATCCAAAGGGCATCATAGGATTTTTTCTATAGGATTTGGATCCTTTGAAATTCCTATTTCTCCTCCATTCCAAAGGAGTCATAAGTTTTTGAGTTTCTTTTGTCCATTTCTTAGGATTCCATTTTGCAGTGTTGGTGGGCCCCGAACAAATGGGGAGATCTACCAACACAGAAATTTGATTTTCGACTAAAATTTCGCACCACGCCGAGCAGTGCCACCAACACGCACCGAAAATTAGATGTCTCTCTTTTGTGCTCCACGTGGAAATTAGGTTTACTATGCCATCGATTTTAGACAAGGGCATTTGTGGTACTGTGATGGCCACATAAAAGCACAAGGAGACGTCATCTCTGCCTCCACCTCCATCTCCATCTCCATCTCCATCCTCCAGCCGCCACTGTCTCTCCTCCCGCTCCAAATCCTAGCCCCATGGCCTTGCTCGCCACTCTCCAGCCACCCCCTCTGCCACACCTCTCCGGACCCTCGGCGCCATCGACACAGCAGCTTGACTCATCAATCTCACTCTCTAGCCGCACCCTCTCTCATAGCTTTCTAAACCCTAGCCGGAGCCAGATCCCATTTGATTCGTCGATAGTAGGTCAGCTAATGGCGGAAGGACCGCCTCAATGATGGTATAGGCTGGATTCGGATCCCCTACTTCGGCACTTGTCATGACCAGCCAGATCCAAACCCTAGCCGGAGCTAGATCTGGTACCCCTTTGTCAACGTTGGCCGCACTAGTTTTGTGACCACGATGACAAGACGGCTGTGCCAACAATGAAGCGTAGCCAGGGTACATGGAGGAAGAGGTACCCAAATTCCTTTTATGATGTGTGCTGTATTGTAGTGGTTCAACCTGGGATATGTAGAAAGCGATGGGGTTGCATATTTCCTATAGTTGAGTGTAGCTGACATGTGCTTTATTGGATTAATGACTTCAATATAAGCTGTAGTTACTAGTAGGCGCTTATTTGCATACTCTTGCTCTCTGTTATGTTGACATTCGCTAGAAGCTTTAGTTAATAAAAACCTTTGAAATCTAGATGAACAACCACTAACTGCTTTTGAACGAGAGCAGGAGGCACAAGTCATAAAGAATCATAGGAAGATGGAAGAACCAGGGGTGGTTGTTGAGGGATTTGGTGATACAGATTAAACATATTCAGATTTACAAGATGAGCCAGTGGCCCTTACAGTTGAGGTGCTTGTTCTACCTTGTATTGCGTTTAGGCAGGAGGGGCCGGGGGGTGCAGATAGCAATGCAATGCTTTGCTGTCTAGATAGCAATGCAATTTATACATGCTTCCTGCTTAAATTTGTTTCTCCAATTTCAGCGTCCGGTTATTAGAAGCCGCAGAGGAGGCTCCGCCAGCAGGACAAAAGGCAACGCTGATATCAGTCCTAGAGGAAGGCAGTCCAAGAGAGTGAAGTCAACATGACCTAGAGAGTTGACTCATGGATCTGAGAAGAACAAGCAAAACCATGCAAAAGTGAAGTGCCACCAGGCTATAGGATCTCGCTCCTATGTTGTACAGCTACAATCATTGTAAGTGATGGTTGTGTTTTATTGTTACTCTAGCCTTTGTATAAATAGAAACTCATGTGTACTATTAAAAGAAGCAATAGTGGTAGGAGCCTAAGGCCCCCTTTGGAACGCAGGATCGAAAAAACGTAGGAATAGGAAAAATATAGGAATATGATTGGAATGCATGTGAAAAATAGAGCAATGAAAAACAGAGGAATTTTGTTAGAAGGGGTGTTTGGTTTTGTACTAAAAAACATCGGAAACCAATACAATGAGGTTTCACTAGATGTTTTTTCCTTTATTTTTCCTATGAAAGTTGAAGGATAGGAAACTTTCCTATGGTTTTCCTTCACCCATTTCTTCCTGTGAACCCAAGGCCTCTACGGTGCTGATTCCATAGGATTACTGATTCCTATATTTTTTTTTGGAAATCCAATGAACCAAAGGGGCCCTAAATCTAGCATCATCATTTAATTTTGAAGTTGCAATACCTGTGCATTGTGCTTATGTAATCTATATCTATAACCTATTGTTTACTACTTGAATTTTGTAGTATGTAATCCATACCAGTACTCTGTGCGTTGTGCTTATGTAGAGGGTGTTTGGTTGAGGGCCATCTGCCGCCATGCCACAATCTATGGCTTGCCAAGGGAACCAGAGTAGTTTGGTTGCTAACTTAAATGAGGCTGCTGTGGCAGAACCTCCTAAGGAATTGGGCCCACATGCACCTATCGTTGTCTTAATGCACCTCGGATAGCGTGACATAACGAGTTCCCAACAACTCAACAGTCTGTTGTGTGTCCTCGAAACCCGAATCATCCACGCTTTCTTTTTAAACAGGATCCCAATCACGGTCATTGCAGATTACAAACAGTTTATTCAAATATATATACCGAGTAAAAGATAGCGGAAGTCTTAAGTTAGTATTATTACAAACCAGTTGTTTTCAAACTTACAATACCATAAGTGTCATACGACCATAGTAGCGGGATAATATTACATTAACTTTATTTATCATACAAACTAGTGCCTTGTCCAAAGGCCATTCATCAATCCTCATCGTCATTGACTTCGAACACAGACATGCAGCAGGGACCAAAACAAGCCTGCGCATGCGACTCACCTGCAACAAGGGTTAACAAACCCTGAGTACAAAAGTACTCAACAAGACTAACCCGACGAATGAGGGGTGTAAGACTTTCGAGATCACGGTGGATTTGGGACAAGGTAAGGATGAAGCAAGATTCAAAAGTTCTTAGCCAAAAGCTTACTATTCTTCATTCTATTTTCAAGTTTACCACTAAGTTCTTTTAGTTCATTATCTCAACTAAATATACATTTCCCATATTCCATTCCTTCTCATTCCGTTCTTTTTCTCATATTTTAGTAATTCACCAGTACTGCATTGCTTCTGTAATGAATCGAGTCTCCATATCCGCGGAGCACCGGCAATTCGAATTGATTCAAGTCCCACTGGGATTCCTTATCACACACACATATGTAGAATTTAATCTTGCATATATCAACCTCGCCAACGGATCCTCCTATACTAAGCCGTCTCCACGCCACCCGAGAGCATAGCACACCTCAAATCCGGCCACATTCCAAGCCCACGAGGGTACACGCTACTCCCGCCATCTCTCCACTCCCGGCGCTGCCAAGCATTCGCTCTTAGCATCGGATTAGTCAAGTAGGCTTACCGGAGTATGTGACCAAAGACTACAAAGTGTCTCGTTCAAAAGATCCACAATGAGTGGCCTTTTGTTTACATAGTCGGCAACATTACCCACAATTCAAGATAAGTCACCCGACTAGTCTCTAATTCATTCTACATCTTTTCTTTCTTTGGCCAAGATGCCATCTTTGATTGTATCGAAACTTTTACTTTGAAAGCCTACCATAAAGCATACTAAGCACACTACGCCTTTATAAACAAAAACATCTTCAAGGATGGTAAACAATTATCAAGGTAGGTAATGCATCAAGTAGGTAACATTTGAATTAAACAACTTAATGCAATAAATAACATAGGTGATAACTTTTCAAAGTAAACAAGGTAATGGCTTAATGCATAAACCGGGCTTGCCTTCGTTGACGATCTCCTGGTTAGGATTAGTACCACAATTATCAAATCCCGTGACAACCGGGGATTCTTCCAGAACTTGCTCAACTAGAATCGTTTCGTTCTCGGGTTCTACACGAAATGATAACATATGCTTTAACATGATGATAAGATAAACATGATGCTTTCACGGCACATGAAATATAAAAACACCATAAACGATTTGATTTTGCAGATGCTTGCAAGCCAACAAAACCAACATGTAACCCTATCATTAAGAACTACACATGTGACTTGACCTAATGGATCTTGGAACCCTACTAGTCATAAAACATGACCAAAACAAGATCCAACACTAATCAAACACTTAGGGTTTGCTTTTATCTATTTTTGAATTAATTTGGAATTAAGCCCAAAAATAAACTTGTTCCAAATGATCTCAAAAATTTAGACAAGCATCCTCATGATAAATTAGTGTACCAAAATAAATTTCATAATTTTTGGAGTTATACAGTGGCCTACAAAAATCATGGAAATTGCATTTATTAATTAATTGACTGAATATTTGAACATTCAAAATTTATCCAAATTTCAAATTTCAAATTTTTAAATCATACTAGAACATGTACAGAAGCTACACAAAAATTTTCAGAATTTTGGATGTGTAAATAAATTCCTACAAAATTGCAAAATTGTTTGCACTATTCAAAAATCGAAAAATAACCAAAGCTCATCGTTCTTCTTCCTCACCTTCATCGACACTGGGCCCATTGTCAACGATTAATAACGAAAATCACATGTGGCTGCGCTTTCACTGGCCGGCCATAAAATGCGCCGTCGGTCGGTGATGTTCGCTAAACCGATAGCACCAAAGTGATCTACTCTATCCCTCTGAACTCATTTCCAACCACGTAAGCAGAAGAAGCGCACCGGAGGGAGGTCCACGTCGGCCATGGCGGCTTGGACACGACGGCGATCGACGTAGCTACAGCTACGGTGCAAAGAGAGTCTAAATAAGAGCAAGCATCGCGTTGAGTTGTCTCACCACGATCACGTCTGTGGGCTTGGTGAAGGCGGAGATGCACCGAATCGTCGGGACCACGTGAGACCGAAGATGGCGGAGTTCCGCCGGACTCGGGGAAGACGACGTCGTGCGGGGCACCGACTTCTAGGAGCGACCCGATCAGGCTTGGGATGAGCAGGAAGACGAGGCGGAGCTATGGCGGACGCCATCGACTCGGGGACGCCACGACGGCGACGATTTAATTACGCGAAAAGTGCGGCAGGGACACCCACATGCGAGCAAATGACGGAAAACTCGATTTGATTTACGGCGTGCTCCTATTTATAGCAAGAAGGAGGGCGTGCGGTGTTGACAACACAGGCGAACTTGCCATGGAGGTTTGGGCGTGTCACACAGTAGCGTGAAAGCGGTGAAAACCGATCGGCGGTGAACTCAGATGCCGGCGGCAAGAAAAGTGAGGTGGAGTTGAATTTTGAAATAATTATGAATCGCCACTGCATTTATTTCACAAATTACTCAGAAATTTTCTAAAGAAGCTGAAAATCTCCAAAAAATAAAAGTTGCTCAACTTTTCAAGTACTACAACTTTGGTTTAAGAAACATTTTCAAATTCGCCTCCATTTTGAAATTCAAATTTGGGGTACATTTAAAGATTTGAATCATTTCAAAATTACTCCAAATTTTATATGGCAACTTGAAAACTTTGAATACCAAAGTTGATCTACATAAAATAATCTCCAACTTTGCTTTTTGCCTCAACCCCAAATTCCTCATGGATTTTTAATTAGCCAAAAGGGCAAAAGGACTTTTATAATTTGAAAATGAATTCAAATTTGATTTGTCTTCCTTTTACTTAGACTTTGATTTTTGACCAGTAACATGGCCCATTAGGGTTATTTGAGTCAAAGAACATATGACCTCACATGATCACATGAAATTTAACCCCTGTGGTCATGATCTCGTATTTAGGGTTTTTGAAACACATCACATGAAATAACAACATTATGAAATAAACCTTATTTAGTAAATGCATTCAAAACTTTATACTAAATGAATGCTTTGCAATGCACATGATGACATGTCAAATTTTAGTATTAGGTCAAAACACCAGAGGTGTTACAACCCTTCCCCCTTAAAGAAATCTCGTCCCGAGATTTAAAACTTAAGGCTAAGTAAAGGAAAAGGAAATGTGTCAAGCTAACACATTACAACTTTATTCAAAGACTAACGAGGGGTTTTCCATTCATTAATAACAAGACAAGTTACAATATAGACAAGGTATTGCAACTAGATAGAAGCGAAGAAGTCAGGAAAGTTCTCTTCTAAGTAATCCTCGGACTCCCAAGTAGCTTCATCTTCCGTGTGTTGATTCCATTGTACTTTGTAGAACTTGATTGTACGCTCACGAGTGACTCGATCTTTCCGATCTAAGACTCTAATGGGGTATTTTCGGCATAAGTCAAATCAGGTTCTAAATCTACACCACCAAAGTCGATCTCCGATCAGTACTTGAAGACACTTCTTTAATCGAGACACATGAAAGATATCATGTACCGCTGACATGTGCTCTGGTAACTTGACGCGATAGGCGACTGGTCCACATCGTTGTTGGATCTGAAAAGGACCAACATAACGGGGCGCCAACTTTCCCCGAATCCCAAATCGATGAACTCCTTTCATCGGTGATACCTTGAGGTAAACAAAATCTCCCACTTTGAATTCTAGCGGTCGTCTCCTCTTATCGGCATAGCTTTTCTGTCGGGATTGAGCTACCTTCATATTGTCTTGTATGAGTTTAACTTTCTCTTCAGCTTCCTTGACCACATCCGGTCCAAAGAACCAACGTTCTCCAGCTTCTGACCAATTTAACGGTGTTTGGCACCTACGGCCATACAGTGCTTCGAATGGTGCCATTTTAATACTCTCTTGATGGCTATTGTTATACGAGAATTCAGCTAAGGGAAGGCACTCATCCCATTTAGCACCAAAGGAAAGAACACATGCTCTTAACATATCTTCAAGAATTTGATTTACCCTTTCGGTCTGTCCGTCTGTTTGCGGATGATAAGCAGAACTACGGATAAGTTTAGTTCCTAAAGACTCATGTAGACTTTTCCAAAACTTGGATATGAACAATGATCCTCTGTCAGAGACAATGGTCTTGGGTGCCCCATGCAGACTGAAAATTTTATCAAGATAAAGCTTTGCATACTGCTCCGCTCGATATTTATCTCTGACTGGCAAGAAATGAGCTATTTTGGTTAGACGATCAACAATAACCCATATAGAATTGTAGCCTGCAGATGTCCTAGGCAACCCTACTATGAAGTCCATACAAATATCTTCCCACTTCCAAGATGGAATTGGCAACGAATGTAATGGACCTGCAGTCTTCATATGAACTGCTTTGACTCTCTGGCAAATATCACACTTGGCCACATATTGAGCTATTTCTATTTTCATTTTGGTCCACCAATATCTTTTTCTCAGATCATGATACATTTTGTTGCTACCCGGATGAATGGAGTATCTTGTAGAATGAGCTTCATCAAGAATCGCTTTGCAGACTCTGGATTTTGGGTACTACCAACCTATCCTTGAACCATACAACATCTCGATTCATCAATCTTGAAACACGTTGGTCTTCCAGATCGACTTTATCTTAATATGGGCTATGCCCTTACTCTTCTTCCGTTGAGCAAGCAATGATCGATCTTTGATAGTGGACTCAACTACAATATTGGACAGGGAACCTTGTTCTAAGATTTGTAAATCCAGATGCTCCATCTCTTGACACAATGTTCTCTGCATAGTTTCTACAATTAGGCAATGACAATGACTCTTGCGACTCAGGGCATCGGCAACCACATTAGCCTTGCCCGGATGATAATGCACTTCTAAGTCATAATCTTTGATAAGTTCTAACCATCTTCTTTGCCTCATATTCAACTCGATCGAGTAAAGATATATTTCAAACTTTTGTGATCCGAGATAGATATGACATATATTGCCCAATAAATAATGTCGCCAAATCTTGAGTGCATGAACAACAGTGGCTAATTCAAGATCATGGGTGGGATAATGTTCTTCATGTTTCTTAAGTTGTCCTGAAGCATATGCTATGACTCGCCTTCTTGCATAAGAACACCAATACCAATTCCGGATGCATCACAATAAATATCAAATGACCTCTCGATATCAAAGTTGTGCTATCAAAGTGCGGTTGTCGAAGAACTTCTTCAATGTCCGAAAGGCCTCTTCACATTCTATTGACCATACAAACTTAGTTTGATTTTTCAAGCAATCCAAGAATTGGCTTTCGCACTGGAGAAGTCGGGGATAAACCGACGGTAATACCCGCCAAACCCGTAAAAACTACGAACTTGATGTACGGTTGTAGGTGCTTTCCAATTAAGGACTTCTTCTACCTTGCTCGGATCAACAACTATACCTTCAAAGCAGATAACACATGACCCGTAAATTGTACTTCCTCTAACCAAAATGCACATTTGCTGAATTTGGCATATAGTTGGTGATCTCTTAATCTTTGTAGAACAACACGGAGATGTTCGCATGCTCCACTTTGCTCTTAGAATAGATCAGAATGTCGCCAATGAACACTACTACAAACTTATCCAACTCGGGCATGAAAACCGAGTTCATCAAGTACATGAAGTGGAGGGGCATTGGTCAACCCAAAAGACATGACTAGATACTCATATAGACCATATCGAGTAGTGAACGCTGCCTTTGGCACATCTTCTCGTCGATCTTAACTGTGGTAGCCTCGATCTCAAGTCTATCTCGAGAATACCTTAGCTCCCGCTAGTTGATCAAAAAGCAAATCAATTCGGGGTAAGGGTATTTGTTCTTAATGGTGACTTCATTTAATGGCCTATAGTCAACACATAACCTTAAGGTTTGATCCTTCTTCTTCACGAAAATAGCAGGGCATCCCCAAGGTGATGAACTGGGTTGAATGAAACCCTTGACTAACAACTCTTGTAATTGCATTTTTAATTCTGCTAGTTCTTTGGGTGGCATCCTATATGCTCTTCTGGATACTGGTGCTGTTCCTGGTTTCAGATCAATTCTGAATTCTACGTCTCGATCCGGTGGCAAAAACCAGCAGATCATCGGGAAAGACATACGTAAACTCACATACCACTGAAATTTTCTCGGCTCCTTCAACAATAGTTGCACAAACTGTTTCCACTGTACTTTTAGAAAAGGGAAGTTGGATGAGAAGTTGGGTTTTTTGCCAGTGCATTTACCCTTACGGTTCTATGCAAGACATCTATGATAGCCCCGTGTTGGGTTAACTAGTTCATACCAATGATCACATCTATATCTTGATCCTTTAATATCAAAGATATTGGTAGGGAACTCATAACCTCCCAAATCAATAGGTACATGCTGAACTACCTCCCTTGTCTGATTCGTCCCCCAGGCATTTGATATGATAGGGCTCTTTTGTTTCCCCAATAGCTATCCCATGCTTCACAACAAATGTACGATTGATGAATGTATGGGATGTACCGTAATCAAATAAGGTAATTGCAGGATGCTTAGCAATGGGAAACATACCCATCATTCTTTGGTTCTCTCATTCGGAATAGCCTCCACTTGAGTATAGAAGACCCTTCCAGCTTTTCTTCTCGGATCTGTCCCTTTTGATTGTTCCGAGCATTACCCTTGTACCGATTTACGAAATGGAGTAACAGGGCTTTGGGTGCATCAGATTGTTCTTTCTAGGATATGGACATTCTCGGGAAAATGCCGGGTTTACCACAATTATAGCATGGAAAATTGTGATTCGGGGAGTAGCATTGCGGTTTGCATTATTTGTATTGTTCTAACTGCTGCGGTGCTTGATGAGTATATAAGGCGTATTAATTGTGCGGGCGAATAAAGATTTGCTGCCTGCTTTGGCTTTGTTGTGGGCGGAATGGTGCACGGCCATGATTCTGAGGATGGTAGATCACCTTTTGACGCTTTCCACTTGATGATCCGGAAGCAAAGGACCTCTTTTTCTTCGCCTCCTTGTGTCTGCGATAATTCTCCTCTGAAGCGATAGCAATGTTGACAGTCTCATGATAAGTTGCGTTGCCACAAGTTGCCATCATGGTCTGCAGTTTGGTGTTTAGACCTCTCATGAAATGATTCTTCTTTTTCCTGTCAGTATTCACATACTCTATAGCATACTGCGACAGGTGATTGAAACGCCCAACATAATGCATCACCGGGTGCTCCCCTTGCTTAAGAGCCAAGAACTCTTCCAACTTCATGGTCATCACACCGTCTGGAATATAATGTGCCCTAAAGGCATCCTTGAACCTCTCAGTTGATTTGGTGACCAACGGGCTGATCTTGCTACCAAATTTGCCCACTGTGCACCCAAGCAGCTCCTCGGAGTTGTTGTGTCGCATAAACCTTGGTTTTTGAACCTCAGATAAGTGGATCACTCGAACTTTTGCTCTATTGTCCTAAGCCAATGTCACTTCTAAAGGTTAAATCGCTTTAGAGAACACAGGACGTGTATCAAGAAATCCACATAGGTTGACTCGTCATTTCCATTACGACGACCATGATTAGGGTATGGGGCCCTTTGGTTCGCGCCAATTCCTTAATGACCTTTAGCATTCTCTGTAGTGGCATTGACGAGTGCTTGCTATGGCATCTGCCATAGTCGAAGGCATTGGTGGAGGATTTGGGCACTCATCATCGCCATGTGAGCCACTAGCACCGATTCGGGTGGTAGGACGAGGCATCTGTTAGAAAACACGTTTACTTACATTATTCTTTATTAAAAGCATTTAAAAGGTTGCATGCTACAAAGGGTTACTTATTTAAATTACATGTCTTGTATCCCACAAGACAACCACAGTTTACTAAGAAAGCGATAAAGGAACTATTACTACTCCGAGCTCTCGATCCATCAAGATCCAGTGCCCATATCGGGATGAAACCTCACTTTCATCCGAGAAGTACACTAACTCCTCGGGATCCTCCTCCTCTTCTTCATTCTCGACTTCTCCACGGAGCTACAATCATTTCTTCATCAGAAACTTCACCATCCCCATGAGGTGGATGAAGTTGAGCGTCTGAGAGGTGGACATTCTCATGAAGAATGGCATTGTCCATCTCCAGGTCTTCTCACGAGAACTCCAACTTATGGACGCGCGTTCATTGGCGCATCCTCTCGTGTCCGTGCTTCATTCCTCAACTCGGTATTCTTGGTGACGTCCCTTTCCATTTCCCGCCACTTCTCTTGATCTTTTGCATGAGCTCGACGAAGAGTGTTGAGCTCCTTGGTAATGTTCTCCATGTTGGCGGAATTGCTTGAAGATCCTTCATCTCCTAGGATCCTGGAACTTCCTTCACCAAGCTCATGATTACGCGGTGCCAACTCGATGACGAGGGACTCGTGAGGTCCAAAGTGGACTTGCGTGCGATTATCTTGGTCTTGGCCATAGCCTGTAGAATTTAGGATGGGACTATAAGGATAGCTTGAGGAGAATGGAGGTTAGCAAGAATGGGATTGACATTACTTACCCAACCACTTTTAAGGGAATTATTATGCAAGGTGTTCAAGCATGATGTATGAATCGATCTTACTTAATCTAAGTACAAAAGATATATATAATCATAAATACTAGATTTTCATAATACATAGGACAAACCTAATCATATTATCCGCCACAAACTTTCAAATAAGATAAGATTGAGGCTAGATTAGAGGAAAGAAGAAAGAAATTTGAACCTTTAAAATATCAAGTTTACTTTCTTTGATCCAAATCAATTTGAAGGTTTTCCAAGGTAACCTACAATGATCTTAGATAGGACCTGCTCTGATACCAGCTGTGGCAGAACCTCCTAAGGAATTGGGCCCACATGCACCTATCGTTGTCTTAACAGACCTCGGATAAGCGTACACGAGTTCCCAACAACTCAACAGTCTGTTTCGGGTGTCCCGGAAACCCGAATCATCCACGTTCTCTTTTTAAACAGGATCCCAATCACGGTCATTGCAGATTACACAGTTTATTCAAATATATATACCGAGTAAAAGATAGCGGAAGTCTTAAGTTAGTATTATTACAAACCAGTTGTTTTCAAACTTACAATACCATAAGTGTCATACGACCATAGTAGCGGGATAATATTACATTAACTTTATTTATCATACAAACTAGTGCCTTGTCCAAAGGCCATTCATCAATCCTCATCGTCATTGACTTCGAACACAGACATGCAGCAGGGACCAAAACAAGCCTGCGCATGCGACTCACCTGCAACAAGGGTTAACAAACCCCGAGTACAAAAGTACTCAACAAGACTAACCCCGACGTAACGGGGTGTAAGACTTTCGAGATGCAGGGATTTGGGACAAGGTAAGGATGAAGCAAGATTCAAAAGTTCTTAGCCAAAAGCTTACTATTCTTCATTCTATTTTCAAGTTTACCACTAAGTTCTTTTAGTTCATTATCTCAACTAAATATACATTTCCCATATTCCATTCCTTCTCATTCCGTTTTTTTTCTCATATTTTAGTAATTCACCAGTACTGCATTGCTTCTGTAATGAATCGAGTCTCCATATCCGAGGAGCACCGGCAATTCGAATTGATTCAAGTCCCAGCTGGGGATTCCTTATCACACGACATATGTAGAATTTAATCTTGCATATATCAACCTCGCTACCGGATCCTCCTATACTAAGCCGTCTCCACGCCACCCGAGAGCATAGCACACCTCAAATCCGGCCACATTCCAGCCACGAGGGTACACGCTACTCCCGCCATCTCTCCACTCCCAAAGGCGGGCATTCGTCTTAGCATCGGATTAGCCAAGTAGGCTTACCGGAGTATGTGTGAGACTACAAAGTGTCTCGTTCAAAAGATCCACAATGAGTGGCCTTTAAGCGACATAGTCGGCAACATTACCCACAATTCAAGATAAGTCACCCGACTAGTCTCTAATTCATTCTACATCTTTTCTTTCTTTGGCCAAGATGCCATCTTTGATTGTATCGAAACTTTTACTTTGAAAGCCTACCATAAAGCATACTAAGCACACTACGCCTTTATAAACAAAAAACATCTTCAAGGATGGTAAACAATTATCAAGGTAGGTAATGCATCAAGTAGGTAACATTTGAATTAAACAACTTAATGCAATAAATAACATAGGTGATAACTTTTCAAAGTAAACAAGGTAATGGCTTAATGCATAAACCGGGCTTTGCCTTCGTTGACGATCTCCGGTTAGGATTAGTACCACAATTATCAAATCCCGTGACAACCGGGATTCTTCCGAGAACTTGCTCAACTAGAATCGTTTTCGTTCTCGGGTTCTACGAAATGATAACATATGCTTTAACATGATGATAAGATAAACATGATGCTTTCACGGCACATGAAATATAAAACACCATAAACGATTTGATTTCGCATGATGACGATTTGCAAAGCCAACAAAACCAACCTGTAACCCTATCATTAAGAACTACACATGTGACTTGACCTAATGGATCTTGGAACCCTACTAGTCATAAAACATGACCAAAACAAGATCCAACACTAATCAAACACTTAGGGTTTGCTTTTATCTATTTTTGAATTAATTTGGAATTAAGCCCAAAAATAAACTTGTTCCAAATGATCTCAAAAATTTAGACAAGCATCCTCATGATAAATTAGTGTACCAAAATAAATTTCATAATTTTTGGAGTTATACGTGGCCTACAAAAATCATGGAAATTGCATTTATTAATTAATTGACTGAATATTTGAACATTCAAAATTTATCCAAATTTCAAATTTCAAATTTTTAAATCATACTAGAACATGTACAGAAGCTACACAAAAATTTTCAGAATTTTTGGATGTGTAAATAAATTCCTACAAAATTGCAAAATTGCTGCACTATTCAAAAATCAGAAAATAACCAAAGCTCACTGTTCTTCTTCCTCAGCTTCACTGACAGCCTGGGCCCGCTGTCAGCGACACAACGAAATCACGGCGGCGCTGCCCTCACCGGCCGGCCGCAAAATGCGCCGTCGGTGATGTTCTGGCGAAACTGATAGCACCAAAGTGATCTACTCTATCCTACGAACTCATTTCCAACCACAGAACGGCAGCAGGCGCACCGGAGGGAGGTCCACGTCGGCCATGGCGGCTTGGACACGACGGCGATCGACGTAGCTACAGCTACGGTGCAGTAGAGTCTAAATAAGAGCAAGCATCGCGTTCAGTGTCTCACCACGATCACGTCTGTGGGCTTGGTGAAGGCGGAGATGCACCGAATCGTCGGGACCACGTGAGACCGAAGATGGCGGAGTTCCGGCCGGACTCGGGGAAGACGACGTCGTGCGGCGGCACTGGACTTCCAGGAGCGACCCGATCAGGCTTGGGATGAGCAGGAAGACGAGGCGGAGCTACTGGCGGACGCTACTGACTCAGGACGCTACGACGGCGACGAATTACGCGAGTGCGGGCAGGACACCGGCGGCGAGCAGTCGACGGAAAACTCTGATTTGACGACGGCGTGCTCCTATTTATAGCAAGAAGGAGGGCGTGCGGTGTTGACAACACACGGGCGAACTTGCCACGGAGGTTTGGGCGTGTCACAGCGCGTGAAAGCGGTGAAAACCGATCGGCGGTGAACTCCGCGTGGCGCCGGCGGCAAGCAGTGAGGTGGAGTTGAATTTTTGAAATAATTACAGAACTGCCACTGCATTTATTTCACAAATTACTCAGAAATTTTCTAAAGAAGTTGAAAATCTCCAAAAATAAAAGTTGCTCAACTTTTCAAGTACTACAACTTTGGTTTAAGAAACATTTTCAAATTCTGCCTCCATTTTGAAATTCAAATTTGGGGTACATTTAAAGATTTGAATCATTTCAAAATTACTCCAAATTTTATATGTAAACTTGAAAAACTTTGAATACCAAAGTTGATCTACATAAAATAATCTCCAACTTTGCTTTTTGCCTCAACCCCAAATTCCTCATGGATTTTTAATTAGCCAAAAGGGGGCAAAAAGGACTTTTATAATTTGAAAATGAATTCAAATTTGATTTGTCTTCCTTTTACTTAGACTTTGATTTTTGACCAGTAACATGGCCCATTAGGGTTATTTGAGTCAAAGAACATATGACCTCACATGATCACATGAAATTTAACCCCTGTGGTCATGATCTGTATTTAGGGTTTTTGAAACACATCACATGAAATAACAACATTATGAAATAAACCTTATTTAGTAAATGCATTCAAAACTTTATACTAAATGAATGCTTTGCAATGCACATGATGACATGTCAAATTTTAGTATTAGGTCAAAACACCAGAGGTGTTACAGCTGCCACAGCTTTACTCAGTAGAGAATGAGCCACAAGAATGTGGCAGATGAAAACCCCACCACCGCCACAACTCACCACAGCATGGCTATGTGTGGCCAAGATCCAAACAGCCCCATAATCCATATCAATATGAAACCTGCGTTACTTGTTTTGAACTAATATCTTGGGTTTTCAATTAAAGTCCTCTTTCACTATCTATAACCTAATATTTACCGCTTGAATTTCATAGGAAGCTATGGAAACTATCCGAGCAGAACCTGTTGCTGATGGGCATGAACCAATGACAAGTTTGATGTTGTTCCCACGGTCCTTTGCCTCTCCCCTGGCCAGGTCCACTCCCAGGTCAGTGACAACACCCTTTTTTTTAAGAATGCCGGTATCCCAACAAGCTCCGCCAGAACAGAGACATCGGCGGAGAGAATGCTTTGAGAATAGCCTATTACTAAACAGAAAAGTTTCGCTAACCTCATCGAACAAGTGGATGAACTGAAGAGGAAGACAGAAAAGATTGAAAGGGAGTTTGAGGAGTTCAAGATACAGCAACAGGAGGAGTACAATAAGCTACGTGAGGATATCATGCGCTTCAGCTCTTCTTCTAGTAACTCAGTCGTCAACTCTGTTGGCTTGATGCAGTGAACATTTGTGGTTTGATGTGTGTACTCGTGTGCTGGTTTGATGTGGTGAAACTATTAGTGGGTTGCTGCTGATGTGTAAACAGTAATTTGTTGTATTTGATTGTCGTGCTAAATAATTATATAGACATCGTCGAATAATTATATAGTCAATCTGTGCAGCAATGACGATCTTGAATTACTTTTATGATGAATTGATTGATGGGCACGTGGTAGAACCTAGGCAGGCCATGTGATCAAATAAAAATGCGACACGTGGATGAACCAGTGCATGACACATGAAATAGCCATGGCACAACACGTGGGCTAATAAAAATCCGACACGTGGAAGGAAGCCATCAAACCACGTGGCTGAATAAAAAAACAAAACATGGATGGATAGCACCATGACACGTGGTAGAATAAGAAACGGACACGTGGACCAATAAAAATACGACACATGGTCCAATGAAGAAATGACACGTGACCCAACCACAACACGACACGTGTGCCAATAGAAAACAGACATGTGGAACAACAGGGGCCCAACACATGGTCCAATAAGAACCTAAAACATTCAAGAACCAAAGATGGCCACATTGTCCAATAACAAGGTGACACATATCACGTCAAAAACAAGGTGACACATACCCAAACCATCTCCAATGCAACCGGCTATAGCATGTACACGTGGAAAGCATCTCCAACGGAAGCAACCGCCAGTGTGGCTGCCCTCCTGCCACGCATGCCAAAGCAGTTCTATGACGATCAGTTTTCATCATAGATCTATCCAATTCTATGACAATTTTCTAGAATCATTATAGAATTGCAAGAGTGACGAGACTTCTATGACGAACCAATTTTCATCATAAATTCATCATAAAACTGAAATTATGATGAATTTGGCCCCTTCAATAACGAAATATATTCATCATAGAAGTGGATATTTCTATTAGTGGTTGGCTAAGGCTGAGGCTAGGATCACAGGTGAGATCTCTTACGGCAACTCTTATCCCCGTAATCCTGACTTTATAGACTTCTAACTGTTCCTCCTTCGAATTTACTAGGCTTGTCAGCGCAGTTGGAAAGTCTTCAATTGGTTGCAGACTATGCTGCACAATTGGTCAATGCTAGAGGTGCCGCACCGAAGATGCTTACTTTAATTAGAAGTTGATTACCAAAGAAGTCTCAGAAGCAAGCTCAAGTAGAACTTGATTCCGCCAAGGTACAAGCCATAGAGAGAGCACCAACAGGCCGGCACCTCCTCCAAACTCTTCCCTCACTCTCTATCTCACTATTTCTATTCATAAGACTAGATACTATGGAGGACTAATCTTCTCTTCATTGCTGGCTCTGATCCTGATTATATGAATTAGGGTTTTAGGGATGACTCTCCTAGAGGGGGTACATGGATGTAGATATAGGGGGTAGCATCAATTCTAGACCCTCGGATCAAACTAACTTAAAAGGATAGCGTAGATGCAATCTAGGAGGCGGTGGAGAACCGACATAGCAATAGAGGCTGATAGGTGGGCCCTAGGGGCTAGTTGGCCTGTAGGTAGGGTCGACTGGCCCCACCTGGTGGTGTCTCGCCCTCCGCTTTGGTGTGGTGTCCTCTTGAGTTTTCTAGAACCTTCTGGGGTTGTTTTTGTTGTGGATAAGGGCGATTAAGTGTGACATCTAGGTCCACCTTGATGGTTTTCTGATTAAATCCTCCTACAAACACAGATTCATGAAAACTCATGGAATTTATTAGTTTAAACCCCTAGACCTATGTTTAGTGATGGAATTAAGTATATATGTAGGATATGTTGATGGTTTATAATTGATGTTAGTGACCGTCAACACCGATCAAAGATTGCAGTTGGGTTTTATTTGTTGGCGGGACCGCTACATCAATAGCTTTCATACTCTTTTCCAACTTCAATCCCCCTTTCATGGACCATGAAACCTAGGAATTCTCCAACTAATACCCCAAAAGCACACTTGCTCGGGTTCATCTTCAAGCCATGCTTTCTTGTGCACTCCAAACTCTCCCGTAGATCAGCTAGATGTTCTTTTATAACTTTTGGAATTCACAACCACAACGTCGATGTAAATTTCAACTATTCTACCGATCAACTTGCGAAAGATATAATTCATGGCTCGCAGATAAGTTGCATTAGCATTCTTCAGGCCAAAAGTCATGACTACCCATTCATATAAACCAATAGCCCCAGGGCATCTAAAAGCAGTCTTAGGAACATCTTCCTCAGGCATGAAGATTTGATTATAGCCTGCATTGCCATCTATAAAACTAATAACCTTTGTGTCCCAAAGCTACATCCACTAAGAGGTCAGCTATCGGCATTGGATAACCATCCATTGGTGTAGCTTTGTTCAAATCTCCGAAGTCAATGCAAACTCTTAGTTTTTCATTCTCCTTGAGCACAAGGACTATGTTTGAAATCCATTCTGCATAACAACACTATCGAATAAACTTAGCCTCATACAACCTTGTAATCTCCTTTTTAATATCATCAAGTAATTCAGGTTTAAATCTCCTTGGGGCTTGTTTAAACGGTCAATATCCATCTTTAGTAGGTAGTCAATGTTCTACAATTGATCGGCTAAGACCGGGCATTTTATAATATTCCCAAGCAAAACAATCTCGATATTCTTTTAAAAGATTTATCAGTTCTTGTTTATACTTAGGATCCAATTTAGCACTTACATACATCAACCTGGGCCTATCACCAATTCCAATATCAACTTCCTCTAACAAATCAGCCAACATAAATCCCTATCCCAACTTCCCTTCCGTATCATCAATCAGGGAATCCATTAAAACAGATTTCCAAAGCCGACTGCTTGGATCGGCTGTTGATGCTCATCATCGATCTTCATGATGTCTCCTTTTATAATTTCACTACAGAGGCGCTTGTGCTTCTTCTGATCATACTCTGTGGGGGTCTCGAGTTTTGCAGGTCAAGCGAAAATCATATTAATATCAGCTGATGGTTTACCTTTGTTTTGTTTGACGTGCCACGCCCGAGGTCTGCTAGATTTATGAGTTTCTAACTCTTTGTTCCTTAAGCACTAAACTCTTCTTTTTTGACTTCTTGTCAGACCTCGTGGACACCATTGGCCCTCTTGCCAAACATACTCTTTTTCTCCTTCATCACAATCGGCCTAGTCCTGATCATATCCACGGTTGCCTAGCCGATTGTGAACTCCTTCATTTTTTACGTGCCGGTCCATATCGTTAGATTGATAACTTAAATGCTCATGGATAGACCGGCGGTTGGCTTGAGATTGCTTGAACTCTGAATACTAATTACTACACTCGAGGCAGTTACATCTTGTAGATAATTTCAAACCTTCATTCCAACAATGTTCGAAGAAAAGACAGTTCCAATGTAACTCAGCTTGCTCTCTTTCATACCTTTCTTCTTCACACCGACGCTCATATTTTTCTTCTTCGAGTCGACGCTGGTAGTCCTCCTTCTGGCATTGCCACTTGTTCAATAGAATCATGGAAGTCACACGAGGATGCATAGCACCAGCTCTAGAGGTTTCACCTTGTTTATATCGGCGCTTTTGTTGATCACGCTGATGCCTAGCCTTCTTATATTTTTTAACCGATATCTGAACATTGGGGTCAATTGACCCACCTTCTTTAGCTTTAGCTGATGTTAAGACCTTCATCTTTCCTTTAGCCAACTAGAACTCTACCATATGCACTCCTGGAAAAGGATGTCCATCTATGTCCATTGCTGGTTTCTTGGCTGGCTCAAACTTAATTTTCCATTGTTCAATGGCCTTCTGAATATGCAGGCAGAAGATTCTCCACTAATTAGTGTTATGATTAGTAGCATTATGGAACTTGTAGTATTTCTTCCCTTTGAGCTCTCCAGCCGAAGGGATCACATGATCTGCAGGTAACCTCAACTTCTTCTCCAGCATCAAGTCAAAGATCTTATCGGCCTTCTTGATATCAAAATCATAGGCGCTCCCCGTCTCTTTCACCAAAGGACAAGATACAGGAGCTTTGCCCCATGTCCACTTAGCAGTTGCAACCTCTAGATCATCTTCATTAGAGTCTACATCGTATGGATCAGACATAGCTGCAGTACCCTTTAAATATTTGTCTTTGCGCATGGCCTAAAACTGCCTTCAAAAGCAGACACTCTTTGAACCAGATGAGCCAAATTCTCAAATTTCTGGCCATTGAACTTCTCTCTGAGTATTGGGGACATCCTCTAAAGGGCCAATTTAGTCGATTGGCCATCAGACAAATTTAATGAGTAGCAATGGCTCCTTACTTCTATGAATCTCTAAATGAACTCAGAACATGACTCATTGCTCCTCTGCCTCATGTTTGTTAAATATGTGATCTTCTTCTCTCTTGTCCCACTATAGAAGTATGCATGGAACTTGTTCTCCAGATCATCCCATCTAGTAATCAAGTTCGGTTCAAGCGATGAAAACCAACTGAAGGTCGGTCCAGATAGGGACAAGGGGAGGAATCAAACTTTATGTGCGTCCTCAATAGATGCATCTTCGAGCTGAACGAGATAGTGGCTGATATGCTCCATAGTTGATATCTCATCTATCCTAGTGAACTTGGAGAAATCGGGGACTCTATAGCATGAAGGGAGCTGCATAATATCGTACCACACCGGGTATGGATGCTGGTAGGAGCCAACCTGACCTTTAGGCTTTAGACTAAACTAGCTTTGCATCCTAGCAATTATTTTGTTCACTAACTCATCAGCGTTCATGCCAGCAACCTGTTGTCTCGGCTGACCTTGGATCTGAGCTTGAGAGCCTTGTACTTGGAGTTGTTGACCTTGAGCCTGAGACTACTATCCCTGAACCTGAGATTGCTATCCCTAGGCCTGAAGCTACTGAAGCTGCTATGCATTATAATTATAAGGATTCTAGTACCCAGGATGTGGCAAAAGCTCATATGTATTGGCATTAGAAACCAGATGATATCCTTCTAGGTAGTCGATCTGAGCATTGTGAGTTGTATACTCCTGCAATTGACTATTGTAATAATTTGGATCAACGTCCTTAATGATCTTTTGCACTGATGGAGCAATTTTATGGGTCGACTAATGCATCTGATATGAAGAATTGAATTTTCCTTGAGCTGGCCATTGCACAACTTGTTGAGTAGCTGGTGAGGTTGGCTGCTGGACTGAATATGCTTGGTTTTGTCCAGTAGGAGGCTGAGTCATCTGTGTGATAGGGGCATTTGGTGACTACTATGGTGGTAGTTGCCCCCGCCATTTGACCTTGCCCCTACTGTTTGAAGGGCTTGACCATGCCCCCTGCTGGGCTGAGCTTGAGCTTGCCCCCTGCTATTGGCTGAACTTGAGGATCTTGAACTTGTCCACCTGGAAGCTATTGCATGGGTGGTTGCTGAAGCTGCCCTCCATTCGGCTGCTGACTAGAACTAGGCGCACTGCTTCCCACAACTGAAGGATTAAAACCATTGAAATATGATGGTCCCACTTGATCAATTGGCGCTCCAAAGAAAACTTCTTTCATAACATTGCCAATTGTATTAGCTAGTACTTGATTGTGATTTGTAAAGGCTTCATGAATGGTCTTATGGACCATCTGGGCAGCAACTCTAGCTTCAGCTTCCTCATCTGGATCACTCTATCCATGCAGGAGGGCTCTTTGTAGTGGAGTCTACTGAATGACTAAATTGAGCATCCTACTGTAAGATAGCAGACACTTTTCTCGGAACTCCTCCGCCGCCTTGTCGACGAGCACCATCTGATCGTCAGGCAAGTCTTCAAGGTTGACCTTGAGGATGGCGTCGTTGTTCATGTTGATGATTGTGGTCCCACCATGCGTGCCAAATCTATGTTGAAGGCGAAAGCATGATGGGCTGAGCCTCGCCACCAACACACGGAGCAAGCCATGAGAAACCGCATGGAGCAGATCTTGAGCTCTCCCCGGGCTTAAAGAAACATCGGACCAAATGGTCATGACCTAGGGCGTGCCTGTCAATTAGGCCCTACAATTGACAAGGAGGAAATGTTTGATCAGTAATTTAAGGTGGAACATGTCGGTATTGGTCCAGATAGTTCCAAATGTGCGGCTAAGTAGTCGATGATATAAGGCTATCGACTCAAGAGTCGATATCCTACATGTTCATGATGCAAAGTGAATAAAATAAGCATGTCGGCAACTATCAGATATTTAAGTATATAGATCTTAATCAGCCGATGATCATGAGAACATGTAAAGGTGTAATGAAAGCATCTATATTAATTGAGACTCATACTAGCATTAAACCAAGATAAGAACAAGTACAAACATATGAATAGCTAGTGTATTCTTAACACTACTAGAAATATCCACTTCTACGACGAAAATGCTAATGACGGATCTAAAACCGTCATAAAAAATCGCTTTTTATGACGAAAATTTTGGTTTCATCATAGATCATCGGTGACAATCCTCAGACCCCCTTATCTATGATGAAATTGGGTATCATCACAAAAAATGTCACAGAACAGCATAGGGTTTCATCACAGATCACTCGCATGACTATTCCTGCTCATATGTGATGATCTTATTCAGAACTGTGATGAATAGGGCTTCGTCATTGAACTAATTACTGATCTATGATGAACAATATTCGATCTATAATGATGGCGCTTCATCATAGATCTCCACACGATACTTTCTCCATCCGACGTGTACCAGTGGGACCTACCGTTACTCATCCGTGACGCTTGTAATTCATCATAAAAGTCTATGCTCGATCCTTTCTCCATGCGACGTGTACCTGTGGGACCCTTCGCCATCCGACCTATGGGACCCGATGGCTTACGTGTCACATGTACCTATGGGGCCTTTCTCCATCTCCATCCAACCTATGGAACTCGATGGCTTGCGTGTCACTTGTGCTGGTGGACCCTTCTCCATCCAACTTGTGGGACCCGACGGCACCTTTCTCTATCTCCATCCGATCTGTAGGACCCGGCGACTTGTGTGTGAAAGCCCTAGTTTGTTTTTGGATAATTGATAAAACCTAGCACTAACCTTTGTCATGAGCGATGATGAGTTAGGTTGGAGCAATCCAAGTGATTGAGCAAAATGAGGTCCATGGTGATGGAGGTGGACATGAGATGATGATGATCAAGCTCAACATGGAAAAGAAGATAGAGAAAAACAAAAACCAAGAAGATCAAGGCAAAGGTATAAGATAGGTTTTTGTTTTGCACTCAAGACACCATAGAGGATGTGAGTGACTTAGGATCCATAGCCATACTATAAAGAGGGGAAATCTTTGGCTAAACAGTTTATCGAGTGCCACTCAATGACATAATTTTTGCATAGGCATTTAGGAACCTAGTGTGCTAACTTTGACCCTTGTAAAATGCTTTGAAAAATGCTAACACACGTGCACACAAGTTCTACACTTTCTGGTTAGCAAGTTGGAAGCAAGGGTGAAGTGGTTGTGGAATTAGAAAAAGAAAAGGAGGAAGAAGTCCACGATCGAACGCTGGCCACGAGGTGACCAGACTCACCTCGGGCGTGTCCAGTCATTTATTGCCACATAGCGTAGCTGGCCGAGGGGGCTGAGGAGCGACCGGATGCTGCCTCTGGCACATCCAATCACTTGTTGGATACCAGCATTTGGAGACGATCGGACGCGATGCTGCTGCGTCAGGTGGTGATTGACGTACGGTGACATCATCATCAAGAGCGCGCATGTAGGAACAGTGATAGGACCGGACGCTGGGGTGCATTAGGTCAGCACTGACCTAATGCGTCTGGTCATGTTTTTAGCACTCTGGATCATCTTTGGAAATGACCTAACATCGGGACGCCCTGAGTCCGGTTATCATAGAGGTGAGTCCGGTCATCACTTAGTGCACGAGCGATCAAAGTTTTGACCATTGAAGATCAACGAACGACATTCAAAAGCAGGACACGCGGTAGTGATCTAGCGACCGGATGCTAAGGAAGCTACGGCCGATCACACCCACCTGCGCGTCCGGTCAGGCCATGAAAGCAGGGCATAGGGGGACAACAGCTCTTTCATGGTTGGCTCCCTATTTAAAGGTCTTGGTCGGCTCTTGGATAACACTCTTGGCATTTTGACATACTTGACATCCTTGTGAGCCTAAGCAAACACCTCCCACTCATCTCAATCATTGATTCATCATCATAGTGAGATTGGGAGTGATTCCAAGTGCATTTGCTTGAGTGATTACATCTAGTGGCACTTGAGGATCGTTGTGGCTACGGATTTCTTGTTTCTATTGGTGGTTGACACCACCTAGATGGCTTGGAGCAGTGGAGGGGCTTCAGCATGAGTTGGTGATTGTTCGTGGCTAGCTCTAGTGATTGTGAGGGGTCTTGTGCCTTCCCCAGTGGGGAGCCAAAAGGTAACTCTAGTGGATTGCTTGTGTCATTGAG
The DNA here is from genome assembly GCA_904845875.1 of Miscanthus lutarioriparius. Lineage (NCBI taxonomy): Eukaryota > Viridiplantae > Streptophyta > Magnoliopsida > Poales > Poaceae > Miscanthus > Miscanthus lutarioriparius. The sequence continues at coordinate 48,520,921 of CAJGYO010000005.1, forward strand.
TTACCTCACTTGTGGGTTGGTTATTGCAGTGTCCAATTGTGTCGACGAGGTTTGTGCAACACCTCTTAGCCGCCGAACCACCAAGTGTTGGTTGACACAATGGGGACTAGAGTGCCAGCAAGCACGTGAACCTTGGGAGAAAAATTGGTTGTCTCTTGCCCTTTGGTATTCTCCTAGTGATTGAATTGGTATTCATCTTGTGATTGGTTCACTCCTCTACGTGGCGGTATAATGACCTTACTTACTCATTTACATTCCTGCAAACTAGTTGTAGCAAGCTCTTTAGTGTAGCTAGAATTGAGAGCTTGCTTTATAGCTTAAGTTCATCTAGTGGATCTCTTTAGTGTAGCAAGTTTGAGAGCTCTTAGTGAGTAGCAACTTAGCTCTTGTGTGTGCCTAGTGATTATAGCAACTAGAATTGTTTGGATAGGAGCCTTGCAACCCTAGTAGAGCTAGAGCAAAATTGCATTATGCCATTTGTCATACTAATCAAATTGCTCTAGTGATCTTATAGATTTTTAAATAGGCTATTCACCCCCCTCTAGCCATATTAGGACCTTTCAGCGTGTCACGTGTTCGACGTGTGGGACCTGACAGCACCTTTCTCTATCACCATCCGACCTATGGAACCCGATGGCTTGCATGTCACTTGTGGACCCTTCCTCCATTAGATCTGTGGGACTCGATGTCTTGCGTGTCACTTGTGGACCCTTTCTCCATCCAACCTATGGGATCCGACGGCTTGCGTGTCACTTGTTGCCGTCGAGGTTTAATAAATTCAAACTCAAAAAAACCATGAGACCTTGGAGTCGAACCTAAGACCCATAGCAAGGAATAGACCACCTTCACCATTGCGCTAGACGCCTGGTTATGTTGACATGTCTTTGGAGTAGTATATGTTCTTTGTGTGGATAGGTTGACTTATATATTTGATATATCCCCTGCAAGTGGAAACAAATCTGTGCCCATTGGACTTGTAGCGGCGGCGGTGGCAACGGAGGATCCCCAGTGTGTTGTGGTGGCTCAGGCATCCTTTTAGAGGCTAGGCGGCGGGTCTTCCTGGTGGAGCGTGGTGGCATTGGCGTCCGTGTCCGTTGTGTGCAGCGGTAGAGGCGATAGATCCAATCCACAAGTCTCCTTTCTCGCCTTTTCCTGTTCGCTTCACTGTTTTGGTCCTTGCTTGAACATGAGGTATATAAGAAATATTGTAGCATTTCAGATCTAGTTAGGCCAATGATGATGAAAAGAACTAGGAGGTGGCACTGGTTGGTTTTTTGTCGGCACGTCTCACTTGCAGATCTATCTTGGCAAACAAATAGGCCCTTCGCTTCTGCCTTAAACTATTTTTTCTATCCAGTGCTTGCTTGATTCTACATTTCTGTTTCGTATGCTCCATTGCCACCAGTGAGTCCTTATGGTATTTTGAACTTGTAACATATCTAAGGCCACATTTCTGTGCCAATTATGTCTACATGGTTGTTGGATGTATTCGGATGCAGCTCATATGTTTGCTTTATACGTCTTCTCTTTGTTGACAACCAAGTTATCCATTTGGTTCCAAACAAGATAAAGGCATCGAAAGCAAATCAATGCTTTATGTCCATCATTCACATGATTGAGGCCACTAATGTCTAAGCTGCACATGTTGCTACTAATGCCAATGATGATCACTACCACTTGTTCACTGACATTCTACTTGTGAAAACTAAGGCAACCTATTCGGGTTGTGCAGATTTGAGATGAGTCATCCCTGCTATGTTGTGTTCAATGGCCGTGAGCCAGGAGTATACTACAACTGGCATGACTGCCATAGACAAGTTCATAGGTTTCGTGGTGCTTGTTGTAAAAAGTACAACTCCTATGAAGAAGGAATTGTTGCCTTCAAGTCAAGAACCAACTCAAATCTAGCCTTAGTTCATGATGATGACTTTTATCTTCAAAACCCAACAGCTGCTCCACCCTCTTTGTCCTTCAAAACTGTTGTAATTGTAGTCCTCTTAATCTTTGTCTGTCTCCTATGGAAGAAGCTCTGAGCTCATGTACTGATTGTAAGTGTGATGGTTAGACTTGATTTAGCAAGAATTGTAATGGTTATAGCTCCATTAACTGCTACTCTAGTTTGAGTTATATATATCTATGTGGTGCTACTCTAAATTTAGATGAGGTCGTACCATGAAAATTGTTAATGGTTGTTAAAGTTGCACTTTGGTATGAGTTGTGGACTTCACTAATGGATCTTTGTTGGATTATTTTCCTCCTCAGTGATCTCATTATTAAGCAAGCTCTCATCCTACGGCATGCACACTGATGAAATGGAGGAGGCCCCCAACAAGAGGAATGCACTGGCCAGCCTCATGGATGACGTCTTTGTTGAGATCCTCTACCGCCTCCCTGCCCGCTCCTTGTTCTGCCACAAATGTGTCTGTCGCTCCTAGAAACGCCTCATCTCGGACAACCATAAGTTGATGCCTCAAACTATGGCCGACTTCTTCTACGATGGAATCTATGGCCAACAAAACTTCACTAGCATCACCGGTGTTTACCCCTCCTTATCCTTCTTGCCCTTCACCATGAACAATGTAGCTATCTCAGATTGCTGCAATGGACTCATACTATGCTAGTGCCTTGGGGATGATGGATACCACTATGTCGTCTACAATCCAGCAACCTAGGAGTTGAAGGTACTGCTGCCTAGAATCCATTCTGTTGGTGAGGCTTGATTGGGGTTTGATCTGATAGCGTCCTCGCACTTCTATGTGTTTGAATATATGGAGGAGGATGGTGAGTGCGTGGGTGTCGACATTGAAAGGGACCATGACACCTAAGAAAGGGGGCAAATTAGGCAACTTAAAACTCTAACTCTAAACTATGGCCTCTTATTCTATTCTTAGCAAAACCTATGTAAAAGATAAACTATCTAAATGTGCAACTACGGTTTTGCTAGTGTTGCTATCTCTACCGCAAAAGGAGTTATGCAAACAATGTAAATGCGGAAGCTAAAGAGTAAGGTAGAGATATGCAAACTCCTGTCGACAACTCTGGTATTTTTACCGAGGTATCACGAAGCGCGCAAGCTTCCCCCTAGTCCTCGTTGGAGCCCCTCGCAAGGAATCCCTCGCAAGGGCCAACCTCCTGGTCGAGTAACTCCATGGGTAGTCCTAGGCCTTCCCCACGTGCAAGTGGGTCTCTGGTGTGCCTTTGGAAAAGCCTCTCTCGGACCGCTCCCCACCGTCTTCACTATCAAGCTTCCAGCTGAACCACCGCGGGCCTTGTTCCCTTCAGTACACGATGGCGGCCACACCACAAACGCGGTTGGTGTGATCTCATAAGACTACAAGCCCCTCTGATATACAACAATGGTGCGTGCAAGCACCGAGTGGTAAGAGATATGCAAACCTCACTAAACACTAGGCCTAAATCTAGAGCAAGCGCATAAGCGATGGTCTAATCAACTAAGCACTTCATAAAGCACCTACGCTAATCACCTAATGAATCACTAATCACAATGCAAGTGGAGATCACTAAAAAGGTTTATTAACACCCTTGGTATGTTTCCTCAGCTCTACTATACTCAAATGACCAGTTGGGGGTCTATTTATAGGCCCCATGGAGAAAGTAGCCGTTGGGGACGAAACCCAGCTTTCTGCTACTGACCGGACGCTGCTGTCGTCCTGATCGGAAGCGTCTGGTCATCCCAACCATTGGAGCCCATGCGTTGATCGGACGCACTGACGAGTCTGGTCACTGTTGATTGGACGCGTCCGGTCGCGCTGTTGCCGCTCTGGAACCTCTCTGGACTCGATCGGACACTGCAGTTCTTGCGTCCGATCGATTATCCGCCAGCGTCCGATCAGTCCTGAATGTGTTGCCAAGATGATGAATAGTGCCATCATTGCGTCTGGTCACTTTTAGTCCTCAGCGTCTGGTCGCTACTGCTGATGCCTACTGTTGTCGAGCATCTTGATCGGACATGTCCGGTCGCTATATGGGCCACATCCGGTCACCTCTGTGAAGCTCGTTTCTTTGCGATCTTACGTCCAGCTTGGTTTCTATCTTTGTTCTTGGACTTTGCTTGATATCTTGGATCCTCTCTTGTGCTTCTAGGGTCTTGCTTAAGGTGTTGATCATTGGATCATCATGTCACCTTCATCCAAGTCATGTCTTGCACCCTATTGAACTACAAAACAATTACTTGCAAATTCATTAGTCCAATTTGGTTGTGTTGGTCATCAAACACCAAAATCCAAAGTAAATGGGCCTAGGGTCTATTTTCCTTACAATCTCTCTCTTTTTGGTGATTGATGACAACACGACCAAAACAAGCAAATAATAAAAATTTTGGAATTTAAAAACCATTTACTTGCTAGGATGCAATGCAAAGGGCAAGGTTATATGATGCTAAAAGATACCACATGTAAACATCTTTGGAAACTTATCTTGCCCTTTCAAATGTCCCCATGTGGCATTATGGATTTAAGCCTCCCCCTAACTCCATAATCCACTATCCTCACTTTCTCGGACCATTACCACTTGTAAATTATTACCATTACCACTTGTAAATTATTATGATCGGGATTGCTTTTGGTCCTACAAATTCTCTCCCTTTGGAATCAAACACTAAAAAGGAAGACATTAGTAGCACAAGGGAGGGTCAAACTTTGTTATCCTTTGTATGTGGAGTGGAATAGGTCACAAAATTTAACTCTCACATTACATAGACTAAGCTCCCCCTAAATATATGCATACATATGAAGGAGAATGTAGTTTATGCATAATTGGCAAATTAATGCTCAAGGGAGTTTAATCTATATAATGCATGGAGAAAGCATATAAATACCAAAGTGAAATCAATATTATGATATCGGTTTAGAAATACCACATGTGGAAACCAATTTGATTAATACCACTTGCAATAGGTGGTGGATATTTGAAGTATGATGCTTAACTCCGGGGACTCCATATTCCTTGTAATGAGACTACTACACACATGATAAGCTTGAAAAGGTGTTAGTCTCAAAGCATCCAACTTGTAGAGTAACCCCCCCTAAATTTGTGCACACAAGTATGAAATACTTGTAGGAGACATGCTCATTGATTTTAGAATAAAAAATACCACTTGAAAGATGACATCACATGAATGTGAGAATCATTTTTGAAAGTGATATTTGGGAGAAATTATCTACAATTTGGACTTTGGCACATATTAGATGAACAATTGCAAAACAAGCTATGTGTCATGCTCCTAAACAATTTAAACCATGTAAGTTTGCTCCAAGGGTTAAGAGTGAAACCGAGTAAGCCTACCATAAGATATACCTAGTGTATGCAAGACAAAAGATTAATCATGCAAATGCAAACCTAGGTATGAAAAGGAACTAGATGCTAATTGAAATTGCAAGAAATTAAATCTAGTTACCTAACATGGAAAGGGGAATTTGGGTCCATAGTGTTCACTAACCCACTTGGCAATTGACATGATCTAATGTGATGCACCCCATGAAATGCACCCATACTTTGCCAAGTCTCCAAATTCCCTGAAGTCCATTGGACTTCTCACTTCCCTTTCGGAATCCAAATCTTCTTGGTGCTCTTCATGTTGTAAATGATCTCCTTTGGCACCTAAATACGTTTGGCCCCATTGTTGGCTTGCTTGTTCACCTTGATGGCCATAACCTTGTCATTTTTCTTCTTCTTCAAGAGATAAGGTGTGGAGGCCTTTTTGATCACCTTGTTGGTGTAGGTGTTGGAGAGCTTGCTTGTTTCCTTTTTGTTTTTCTCTTTTTTTCTTAGCTCCTCCCCCATTCTTCACCTTGCACTCATAGGACTTGTGGCCTTCCTTGTGGCATACATAGCAAACCACGATTTGTCCTTCATCAAGCTTCTTCACTCCCTTGACGGTGTTATCTTGATGAAGTTGGGCTTGCTCCATTTTGCCTTTTACTTGAGTCAAGTCCTTGGTAAGGCGAGCCACTTCTTACTTGAGTTGCTCATTCCCCATTGCAACATCTTGTGTGCATGTATCTACAACAACTTTCTCAACACAAACTTGGTTGCACAAGGGTGAGTCTAAACATAAATCATTGCAAGAAGTAGAAGCATCATTTTTAGGCATGTCAAAGATAGAACTTTTCTTTTTAGGTGCCTTGGTGAGGGTTGTACCAACGGCTTCAAGATTAGCAACTTTATTAGTTAGCTCATCACAATGTTTGCACATGGTTTCCATTTTAGCAAGCAAACTTTTATAAGCACCTTGTGAGCTAGCTCACTTTTCTTTTTATTTTTTATTTTTCTTTACAAGTTGCTCATCATTGATTGTGCATGCATTTGTTGTTGCACTAGCCTCAAGTTGGTCAATTTTAGTAGATAGTTCAATATTGAGATTAGCAAGAGTTTCATATTGTTCAAGCAAGGTTTTATATGCTTCTTGTGAACTATCTAGTTTTTCTTTTAATTTTTTAAGCTTCTTTTGTTGACTAGTGCAAACTTTAGCAAAGTTAAGATTTTCTAGCATAATTTTATCATAAGAAGGTAGCTCATCATCACTATCACTATTATTGTCACTATCACTAGGGATAGGCTTTTTGTTACCTCGTGCCATAAGGCACACACGTGAGGTGCTTGATGATGAGTGCTTGTGCCCTCGCCTCTTGTGATGGCCTTTTTTCACTTGAAGAATCATCCCATGACCTTATTGATGTGAGGGTTTTGTCCTTGCACGCCTTCTTCTCTGTCTTGGATGTGGGCTTGTTTGGACAAACTTCCACAAAGTGCCCCAACTCGCCACATCCATAGCATCATTTCTTTCTTTGCTCATTTCTTTGATTGGTGAAGACAAAATTCTGAATTTGGATGGGCACACCCTTGACATTGAGCCTTTGGATCATCTTCTCCACCTTGTTGATAAGTTTGATTGATTCTTCATCAAGGTCGGAGGTAGAGGAGGAAGATTGATCATCATCACTTGAATCATCATCCTCATCTTCTTCTTCATCTTCACTTGAGGAGCTTGAGCTTGAGCTTGTCTCAACTTGCTTGCCTTTCATCTTCTTTTTCTCACTATATGCGAGAGCTTTGCCTTTGCTTGATGAAGAGGCTTCTTCTTGACCCATCTTCCGTGACATTTCAAATGCCACTATTTTGCCAATGACTATGGCTGGGGTCATGGTGCTCAAGTCCTCCATGTTGTGAAGGATGGTGATGATGCTTGCATATTTCTTTTATGGTACTATGGAGATGATCTTTCTCATGATGTCCGCATCATCTAGCTTCGTTAATCCTATTGAATGGAGCTCATTGACAATTAGAATCAAATGAGAATACATATCATGAACAAGCTCATCATCATTCATTTTAAAGGAATCATAATTTTGTTTAGCTAGACAATGTTTTTGCTCATGGACATTAGTTGTGCCATCATGGAGCTCTTGGAGTTTTAACCAAATTTCATGTCCGTATTTAAAGTGAACACTTGGTTAAACACATCCATGCTAAAAGATTCAAACAAGCAATTTTTAGCTCTAGCATTAAAATGAATTTCTTTTTCTTCACTCTTTGTGGGTTTATCGAGTTTCTTAATGGGTTTCATCCCGTCATGAGTGACTCTATAAACACCCAAATCTACCACCTCAAGGTGACAAGCCATTATAGCTTTATAGTAGGGGAAGTTAGTGTCGTCAAAGTGTGGAGGCCTAGAGGTATCCATCACAACCAACCTAAATAGCGTTGGCTCAACGGCGGTGAAGCGAAAGGTCCAAATTGAGCCAACCTGCTCTGGTACCAATTGAAAGGGACTGTGACGCCTAAGAGGGGGATGAATTAGGCAACATAAACTCTAACTATAAACTATGGCCTTTTTTCTATTCTTAGCAAAATCTATGCAAAAGATAAACTATCTAAATGTGCAACTACGGTTTTGCTAGTGTGTTGCTATCTCTACCGCAAAAGAAGTTATGCAAACAATGTAAATACGGAAGCTAAAAAGTAAGGTAGAGATATGCAAACTCCCTGTAACACCCTAAAATTTGCTTCTCTTGAAATAGAGCTAAAATGATTTAATTTTGTATTTTTATGCTCATGAAAACATGGGGAAATAATAAATTTTCATTAGATTAAAATTTATCTTAAGGTAGAAATGTGTTTGTTGCATTCATACCGGTCGCACCTTGTGTTTCTATGTGCAAAATGTGTTTTTTTAAATACGTTTAGGAGACGAATATCTATCTCTAGGAATTATCCAGCTTCTTTCTGGAATTTAATTCCTATCTCCGTCACCTTAATCTTTATGTTCCAAGTTCCCAACAATCTTTTCATGAGCTCCAAATATTTTATTTGGGTTCATGTTCCAAAGTGTCTCTAGGAATTTTCCCCAAATTTTTGGAGGTCTTAGAGTATTTTTCGTGGCTTAAATATCAATTCTGGACTTTTCTAGAATTATTTTATTCGTGAAATTAATTAATTCCAAAAATAAATAATATATATCATTTTCCTACCAACTCTCAAAGCCCATGTGCAATAATCCTAATAAATCTCAAAGGCCCAATGCATTTATTTACTAATGCCTTTAATGATTATTTAGGCCCATTAGTAAATATGGAGGGTGCAACATCAATTAGTACCATATTGCTAGTTGATGTAGATGTGGGGAGTTTTTCTTCCTATAAATATGTACCAACCTCTTGGGCAAAGCACACCAAAACTACCATAAGGGAAGCCTCTAGTTTGAGAAATCCCTCATGCAGTAAATCAGATTTTCCTCCTTCTCTCGCCGTCGCTGTTGCCGCCGCACTGCCCAGCCTACCATCCTCTCTTTCGTGCAACAAGTTGTGCCCACCCCTACGCAGTTGCTGTTGCCATGGCTGTGTGGTGGCTGTATAGGAGGCTAAAGGATGAAGACGAGCTAATTACGAAATAACCACCAGTTCGTAATATCATCGTCGTATATTCGTTTTAAGTCCGTTTCGAGTCGTTCCAATTGCGTTAGATTCGTAACGATGTGATCTACATGCTAATGTCGTCATTTTTCATGTCAAAGTGACTTTTATATATATGCTTAAATATTAATTTGATTAATATGCATGCAACTAGTTTTTATAAATAAAAGCAACATAATTATATACAATACTCTTTTACAAATAAGTTTTAACATGACTAGTTGCTAACATAAATATGTTTCTAAATTATAATATGTTTAGTCTAAACACACGTATCAAATTTGATTAGATGTTCTCACATGTCAGTTTGTATTTATAAGTTAAAGTTGAATTGGCATAAATGATATCAAAATATTAATAAATAAAATATGATTAGCTTCAACTCAGTTTTTAAGTATAAATATGATTTGTTTAATCTAAATTAATGCTACTCATAGTTTTTCCTAATTAACATAAATCAAGCTTATAGTCTTCTCTTTTCTTTTATAATATAAAACCCTGTAGTCGTTTCTTTACAACCGTAGTTCCGATTAGCGTGTTTTTCGTGTCTATGTGTTCGTAGCGACGTGAAGAACATCTTTAAAACCTTTTCACTTGTTGTTTCATATGTTTGGTGTACTATCCTAATTTAGTTCTATTGTTTGCTTCGTGTATGATTGTATGGATGCTTGTGTGGTGCTTCATGATCATGTCCATTCGGTGAGAAGTACGTTGGTGAAATAGAAGAAGTTGGTGATCCAGAAGAAGTCTTTTGGAGGTTACAATTTAGTAGAAGAAGGATCTGAGTTTTAAGGAAAGTATAGCATGGGATCTTCCTTGTTGTCCTATACACATTTAATCACTTAATTCATATTGTATGTGTCTACCTTGACTGCCACTAAGGATTTGCTAATGTTTTGTTACCTTGTGTCTTGATACCTATGGAGTATTGCATTGGGTAGTATGATGCTAGTGCTCAACTATAGACATAATCTTGTAACTTGACTAATAGAATATGCAATAAACATTAAAAGATGCTTTTAGCAACATAGAACAAGGGGGCTAGAGCATTGGGCTATTTTATGGTGCTCTAGATTCCTCTCCCTAAGAACTTATCTATAAAAGAACATTCGGGACTTACAGTACAGCTGTGAGGGCTACATGGCTCTAGATTTAGCTTAGTATGAGGACCTTATCTAGCTTGTTAGTGGTTACCTTTATGGCGCAAGAGGGGCTCTGACAGGTATGATCTCTGCCTGCTAAGAGGGTGCACTTTGGTTTCTTGGTATTTTGTTAGTCACTCCTTGGAGGGGGGTTCATGCTTATTGATGGGGAAACCTTAGCGGCCCTAACTTGTTGGGCGAACCTTTGAAAGGCTTCATAGTGAACCCTGATGACCTTCCTTGGTAGTGGGTCAAGAGGTTGGCCGCCTTGGGCGAAAGGGTAAATCACAACTCTTAGTGAAAGTGTACAACCTTTGCAGAGTGTAAAACTGGTATATCAGCCGTGCTCACGGTCATGAACGGCCTTAGACCCTTACGGAATAGATGAAGAACACGGATGATACCGATGATGAAGATGCACACTAATGATTACTATTTATGTTGTTCATTATTCATGTTTACCTAATCATGTGTTTATATGGGCTTATGAATAAACTTGTTGCCACCCAATTGCTAAAAGATGACTCATTAAAAGCTAATTGCAGTTAAACCAGTGTCATCCTTTTGAGCCTCATAAACCCCATGTTATATTTGTTGAGTACGACATGTACTTACGCTTGCTTTACTTTTTAAATCTTTTCAAAAATCCCGGATGGGTACCAGATTGCTAGAGTTTGGAGGAATTAGAGTCAGTTGTCCCTGTGGAATTGGAGTCTTCACTCGAAGATCAGAGTTGTCTTTCCGCTGTTTGTTGTCTAAGGTTATATCATTTATACTATGTTATATATTAAGTATTGTCTATTGATATTACCTTTATTTGTAGGTATATGTGAGATTTGACTTCCTGGGCTCACATATGGTGTGTATCTGGTTTTGTCCTTAAAATCAGGTGCTACATTTCATTAGATTAAAATTTATCTTAAGGTAGAAATGTGTTTTTTGCATTCATACCGGTCGCACCTTGTGTTTCTATGTGCAAAATCTTTTTTTTTTAAATACGCTTAGGAGACGAATATCTATCTCTAGGAATTATCCAGATTCTTTCTGGAATTTAATTCCTATCTCCTTCACCTTGATCTTTATGTTCCAAGTTTCCAATAATATTTTCATGAGCTCCAAATATTTTATTTGGGTTCATCATGTTCCAAAGTGTCTCTGGGAATTTTCCCCAAATTTTCGGAGGTCTTGGAGTATTTTTCGTGGCTTAAATACCAATTCTAGACTTTTCTAGAATTATTTTATTCGCGAAATTAATTAATTCTGAAAATAAATAATATATCTCATTTCCAACCAACTCTCAAAGCCCATGTGCAATAATCCTAATAAATCTCAAAGGCCCATGCATTTATTTACTAATGGGCTTTAATGATTATTTAGGTCCATTAGTAAATGTGAAGGGTGCAACATCAATTAGTACCATATTGCTAGTTGATGTAGATGTGGCGAGTTTTTCTTCCTATAAATGTGTATCAACCCCTTGGTCAAAGCGTACCAAAACTACCGTAAGGGGAGCCCCTAATTTGGGAAATCCCTCGTGTAGTAAATGAGATTTTTCTCCTCTCGCCGTCGCCGTCGCCGCCGCGCTGCCCGACGTTGTAGACCCACCGTCGATCGCAAGAAGGCCCTAGGTGAGTTCGCTGTCTTCTCCTCTTGTTCCCTGTGCTCTCGGCTCATCAAACCGTGGCCTCTAGGGCCCAAACCAAGCGCTCCAGGGAGCTTCTCGTTGCCGGTAATGGAGCTCCGCCGTGTCGGTTTTCTTCTCCAGCCGATGACTCTCTCCCCCTCCTTTCTAATCTGGGTCGTCCAGATTCAATCCAATGGTCCAAGATCGCCCGTACCCCTTCGCTAGGTTTATTTGCAAAAGAGCCCATGTAGTTTCGTGCAATATAACCCGCAGTCCATGGCGCACTTCTAGAATATGTTTTCCTATTCCGAAAGCGTAGTTTCTTTCTAGTAGATTCAGAATACGTTTTCTCTTTCAGAAAGTGTAAAATCCCTCTGTTAGACTCAAAATACGTTTTCTTCTTTTGAAAACATAGTTTTTCGGTTAGATCCAAAATACGCTTTCATCTATTTACAGTTTTGCCACTAGTCTTATTTAGGCCATAAAATCTTTGTTTTAATTCCGTTTTGATCCATTCAAGTTGCGGTAGATTCGTAATTGAGTAATCTACATGTTCATCCTACTGTTAAATATATTTTTAACTTTTGAAATTTGAGGTTAGATTTAATCTATTATTTTATTAAAGGAAATCTTATTTAATTCATAACTTTTTCGGTATAGCTCCGATTAGAGTGCTTTTCGCGTCTGTGTGTTCGTAGTAACATGTAGAATATCTTTAAAGTCTTTTTACTTGCTGTGTATCATGTTTGGTGTACTATTCTAATTTAGTATTATTGTTTGGTTCGTGTATGATTGCATGGATGCTTGTGTGGTGTTTTATGACCATATCCAGTCGGTGAGCTATACGCGGTGAATCCAGAAGCAATTTATTGAAGGTTTGGACTAGAAGAAGGATCTGAGTTTAAGGCAAGTGTAGCATAGGATCTTCCTTGTTGTCCTATACACCTTTAATCATTTAATTCATGCTGCATGTGTCTACCTTGACCACCACTATGGATTTCCTAATACTTTGTTACCCTGTACCTTGATACCTATGGGGTAATGCAATGGGTAGTATGATGCTAGTGCTCAACTAAAGCCATGACCTTATAACTTGACTAATGGTATATGCAATAAACATTAAAAGATACTTTTTAGCAACATGGAACAAGGGGGCTAGAGCATTGGGCTATTTTTATGGTGCTCTAGATTCCTCTCCCTAAGGACTTATCTGTAAGCGAACATCCGGGATTTATAGTACAGCTGTGAGGGCTACATGGATCTGGCTTTAGCTCAGTATGAGGATCTTTTCTAGCTTATTAGTGATTACCTTTATGGTGCAAGAGGGGCTCCGACAGGTATGATCTCGACCTGCCAAGATGGTGCACTTTGGTTTTTTGGTATTTTGTTAGTCACTCCTTGGAGGGGGGGGTTCATGCTTATTGATGGGGAAACCTTAGCGGCCTTAACTTGTTAGACAAACCTTTGAAAGGCTTCAAAGTGAACCCTGCCGACCTTCCTTGGTAGTGGGTCAAGAGGTTGGCCACCTCGGGCGAAAGGGTAAATCACGACTCTCAGTGAAAGTGTACAACCTCTGCAGAGTGTAAAACTGGTATATTAGTCATGCTCACAGTCACGAGCGGCCTTGGACCCTTGTGGAATAGATGAAGAACATGGATGATACCGATGATAAAGATGCACACTAATCATTACTGTTTATGCTATTTATTATTCATGTTTACCTGATCATGTGTTTATGTGGGCTTGTGGATAAACTTGTTGCCACCCTATTGCTAAAATCATGACTCATTAAAAGCTAATTGCAGTTAACCAGTGTCAGCCTTTTGAGCCTCATGAACCCCATGTTATATTTGTTGAGTACGACATGTACTTACACTTGCTTTACTTTTTAAATCTTTGGAAAAATCCTGGATGGGTACTAGATTGCTAGAGTTTAGAGAAATTAGACTTGTGATCAACTAGTCAGTTGTTCCTGTGGATTTGGAGTCTTTGCCTGAAGATTGGAGTTGTCTTTCCGCTGTCTATACTGTGAGGTTATATTCTTTATACTAATACGTTATGTATTTAAGCATTGTCTATTGATATTACCCTTATTTGTAGCTATATGTGAGATTTGACTTCCTGGGCTCACATATGGTGTGTATCTGGTTTTGTCCTTAAAATCGAGTGCTACACTCCCATCGACGGCTCCGGTATTTTTACCGAGGTATCAAGAAGCGTGCAAGCGTCCCCCTAGTCCTCGTTGGAGCCCTTCGCAAGGAATCCCTTGCAAGGGCCAAGCTCTCGGTCGGGTAACTCTGTGGATAGCCTCAGGCCTTCGCCACGCGCAAGTGGGTCTCCAGTGTGCCTTTTGGCAAGCCTCTCTCAGACCGCTCCCAACCGTCTTCACTATCAAGCTTCCGGCCAAACCGCCGTGGGCCTTGTTCCCTTCGGTACACAATGGCGGCCACACCACAAACGTGGTTGGTGTGATCTCACAAGACTAAAAGCCCCTCCGATGTACAACAATGGTGCGCGCAAGCACCGAGTGGTAAGAGGTATGCAAACCTCAGTAAACACTAGGCCTAAACCTAGAGCAAGCGCATAAGCGGTGGTCTAATCAACCTAAGCACTTCGCAAAGCACCTACGCTAATCACCTAATGAATCACTAAGCACTATGCAAGTGGAGATCACTAAAAAGGTATATTAACACCCTTGGTATGTTTCCTCAGCTCCACTATACTCAAATAGCCAGTTGGGGGTCTATTTATAAGCCCCATGGAGAAAGTAGCCGTTGGGGACGAAACCTAGTTTTCTGCTACTGACCGAACGCTGTTGTCGTCCTGACCAGACGTGTCTAGTTGTCCCGATCGTTGGAGCGTGAGCGTTGATCAGACGCACTACCGAGTCTAGTCACTATTGATCGAACGCGTCCGGTCACGCTGTCGTCGCTCTAGAACCTCTCTGGACTCGATCAGACGCTGTAGTTCCTATGTCCGGTCGATTATCCACCAGCGTCCGGTCAGTGCTGAATGTGTTGTCGAGATGATGAACAGTGCCATCATCGCGTCCGGTCACTTTTAGTCCTCAGCGTCCGATCGCTGCTGCTGACGCCTGCTATTGCCGAGTATCTTGATCGGACGTGTCCGGTCGCTATAAGGGTCGTGTCTGATCACCTCTGTGAAGTTCATTTCTTCGTGATCTTGCATCCGGCTTGGTTTCTATCTTCGTGCTGGGACTTTGCTTGATATCTTGGATCCTCTCTTGTGCTTCTAGGGTCTTGCTTAAGGTGTTGATCATCGAATCATCATGTCGCCTTCGTCCAAGTCACATCTTGCACCCTATTGAACTACAAAACAATTACTCACAAATTCATTAGTCCAATTTGGTTGTGTTGGTCATCAAACACCAAAATCCAAAGTAAATGGGACTAGGGTCCATTTTCCTTATAGACATCTACTCATATAAAACTGCAGCATGGATCTTTAAGGAATCTAAATGGGGCAAGGAGGTTGAGTGGACATTTTCAAAATTAGCAACTGTGTTTCTTAAATGTTGTCTACAGTATGTTGGGTTCTACGAGAGTTACCATCGTATACTTGCTGTCGATATGGAGGGAAAGGCATGGAGGGAAATTCCTAGCAGGCTACGTGGTTTTTCATGCTCCATCCATCAAGCTCACGGTCACTTGTGTCAATGTACTGTTGGTGGTCGCAATATGTCCAAGCTTTTGATCTGGATCCTTGAAGACTATGGTACTAATAATAAATGGACATTGAAGCATACTATCAGCCTATGTAAGTTGTTTGGAAAGACTAAGAAACAAATGGGTAACTTTGATTTTGAGTCGTGCTACACATCGATTATAGTTCACCCAGAATGGGATTTGGTTTTCTTTGTTGGGGTTGCGGTGAAAAGAGACGTCATCGCATATAACATGGATAACAGAAAAGTTCATGTCATCCCTACACATTACATTCCGTATGGTAGATGTGACATCCTGCCAGAAATCATTGGCAGACCTTACTATCTTCCCTATGTTCCCTTGTTCTCGGAATTGGAGTCATTAGCAAAGTAGTAAATAAAGCTGCATTTGATGTATCTCTCTATCATGACATGTTTAAATGGATCAATATTGTTTGATTGACTATGGACATGCTAATTTCCTCTTGGATGGATGTTGTCCTTATTTTGCAGCAACTTTAACTTGTTTGTAAAGTAAGTTAATGTTTGTGCAGTGTGTCAGACACATTTAAACGTACAGAGGTCAGACTTTCTTGCGTGTGCAGTAATATTTCAACACTAGTGGCTCCTCTTTGTTCCCAAAAAAACACCAATGGCTTCTCTGTAGTAGTGATATATTAACCGCCGTGATCTCTTCCACAACTCCGCTTGTTTTCCTTCCTTCCCCGAGCCCTCCCATTCCCACTATAGATCTAAAATCACCCGGAATGTGTGGTTGCCTTCTCTAAACCTACTTTACTCTTAGCCACCGCCATGGTGAAGGGTGAGCCTTCTACGAAGCGCGCACGAGAGGGGGATGACGTCGTGCCCATGGTGAAGGAGGATGACGCCATGCCCATGGTGAAGGAGGGTGATGCCGTGCCCGTGGTGAATCAAGATGAAGCTCTGGTGGATCCCTTTGGAGATAGAGATGATTGGGCCGTTGGCATCATGAGTAAGGCTTTCTTGAAGATCAAATATGTGCTATAGAACACCGGGGTGGGCACCCTCAACCCACCTAGGGAGGAAAAGGTGAGCAGTTTCGTCTTCATTTTTCACCAACTCAACGATGTCCTAGAAGAACTGCCAGCCTACCTAAACAAGAATTGCGTGGACAACTCAAAGTACATCCTCGCCTGTTACCAGAGCCAGATAGATGGCTTCGACACTAGCATTGCGACATAGGGAATTAGCACCGCCAACAACACCGAGAAGCACTGGCGCAACCTGGTTCATGCCGATGCTGAGCAGGTGGCCAACCACATCACCGTTGATGAGCAAAAGGGCATCATGGCTATAGAGGACGATGACGACGATGTAGATACTAATGACGAGGACGAGGACGAGGACATTGATACCGATAATGAGTAGAGGAGTAAATAAAGTTCCATTTGATGTATCTCGCATTGCATTTGATGTACCTTCCTTATGTTGGGAGTACGGATGGAGTACATGTTGTTACTCTTTCCTTATGTTGTTACTCTTCCTTATGTATCATCCCTTGCATTTTATGTTAGACGTGTTCAATTGTACGGAGGTTTTGATTTGTGAAGTCTGATTTGCATGTCTGTGTTTACTTTTGTTAAACTTTGTATTAGGTGGGTTAAACTCTATTGACATATTCGCAAGGGCGTCCCACAGATCAAACCTAGTCATGACTACTAGTACGTCCCATAGATCAAGGGTCGAGGAGGGCGTGCAGGATCTCATCCATGTCCACCTTCGCTAAGACGGTGTTTGCGGCCGGCTCGAAACTCTTGACCAGATCGACGATGTCATCGACCTTCAATTCCTGCGAAAAACCCTGCTCCGCCACCCGAACATTAACCGTTGTGCCAATCTGAAGCAAGGCAGTAGCCCATGCCGCAGTAGCCCCCTAACGAATGGCTTTGGTCACCATGGCTCAAAGGCGGGCCGATAGGGATCGGAATGGATCCTCTGCGACGAACAGATTATCCACTACTCGCACAGGGAAGCCCGAGTTAATGGTGGCTTGCACGCACAGGATGAGGGTATCGACCCATGTCCTCAGATCTACAAGAAGGTTCATCATGTTTTGGCCCTGCTCTAGGTGGATCTCCCAGTCGACTCGTGCCTTGGAGACCTCAGTCATGGAAAAATGAAGTGTGTCGGGCGCGGCGTCTAGTTCAGCACGCAGAATCTCAGCGTTTAACCAGGTTGATGACAAATTCGCTTGGGCCTCATGGTAATCCTTCAATAATTGATGGTACTCTACATCATTTGAGGATTCATGCTCTTCTGATGATTCGCCCACTTTAGGACCAGAGAGCTGTGTGGGGATAGACGGGCTCGGTGGCGGCAAGCAGCGACGCGACGACTCTCCGGCGCCACCGTGGGAAAGCCCCACAACCAGGGATGGCACTGCCATGGAGGAAGCGCTGCACAAGGCAAGCCAAATTCAAGCCCATATAGGATAAGGGGGAGAGTGATCTGATTGAGAAGGCAAACAACTTTACCGAACTGACCGGCGCAGCATGGCACGGAATCGCGGGAGGCTACCTCCATCGGGGGATGCCTCGCGGGGCTACTTTCTGAGCAAGAGCACAAACAAAGAACCAGGCTCTAGGTCCAATGAGGCTCAGGACGCCATCATGCCCACGTCCTCCTATTGAGATAGTATGCAAATTCCAAATACTAGTTAAATTAAATAGCATGAACACAAATACTAGTGTGAGCATTGCTCACATACTCTAGTTAAATGAAGATAAACAACATGAACAGCGGTACAGTGATGATACACCTCCAAAGGGGAACTGGTGGGTGAGAGACAACACCGATGAGAGGTCCATCTGTCGGTGGAGGATTGCCGGCGTGGAAAGCCTCCGGGGCCTCCCCATCGATATATGACCTCGTTGGCTCCGCCATGGTCCTAGTAGGAGGCGTCGGTGGCATAGTAGGGTGGAAGGCAAAAGCTTTAGGATGGAATCGGGAGCTCTAGAGAGAGAAGGCAGCAGGTGTATAACCTTCCCTCTTGCCCCTTGTCTCTGCTGCTATAGTTTGGGGGCCATCGACCACCCCACGCCCGAGACGTTTGTGTGGGTGGGGGGTGGGGCTTCACCCCATCATGTCAATGCGATAGGCCAAAAGCGATGTCCCCTACTATAATAGGCTGCTGACGCCACCCACGTGTGCGCCTACGCCAAAATGCAGGACCATGTCATCTGGGTACTCAAGATTTTAGATGACCGGACCCTATGTGATCCTCTGAAGTATAAAAATTCCGAATAAAAATAATCTTTGATGCATGGTTCTTACAAGTTCAACAAATCTTATCAAATACACAAAAATAAGATGAGTTGGGTGTTGGTGTTTATTAACTTGTCACTTATTTTAATAGCCACCTATTAATTACCTACATCTCCTAACATTACTTTACTAGGTTGTCATCCCTAGTGATGGTGCTAGATAAGCTTGTTGGTGCTGCCTAGCATCACTACTAGAATGATACTAAGTAGTTCTTTATCATCTTATGTGATTAGAAAGAATATATAGATATGAATGAAAAGGGATCTACAAGCACACAGATAATATACCATTGTAGCACTTCACCCAAGAGTATTTCAGGTATCGTTATTTATATTTTTACCACAGGAAAGGTCTACCATGGACATGTATTGATAACTTATACTATTGATGGAGAAGTAAACCATAACCAATGCTCTACTCATAATAGGGGTAAGTCATAGGATAAGAGATATATGATAAGTATTGATCAATGATAATGATAAATCACTCAGAGTACTCCTTTCAATGGCATTAGCATGGTCCGGTAGAATATTAGAGGAATAATTCCTAAGTCATTCTTAATTACAAGTCAAAGCATACATTGATTAGTGCAATTACACCAAGTAATCATGTCTAAGATCATCTTCATATCTACACATAAGGGATATTACTAGGGAAGAGTAAGAGCAGAGCTTATCTTCCTTCGTAATCAGATCCTACATGCTACCTACATTGGGAGTGGACTACACAGAACTCAACGGGGGTGTCACGCCCATGAATTACCACATGACCCAAAATATAGGATGTATTAGCAGGTAAACAACGTATAAGCATCATGCTTACACAATGTCGACCACCCACCTATGGTACCTTAGAGAGAGTGCTATACAAACTTATGCATGAACATGATGATAATCCAACTATGCTAAGCATATAATCAAAGTAGACGATGAACATTATAATGAAGAACATAAATGAGATTAATATTGATATTGTCATAACAATTGTAGCTAGCATATAATAGTAATGGAGATACAAAAGAGAGGGGGTATAAAGATTATACCAAACCACGCTCTTGACATGATTAGGAATCCAAATGAAGCCTACTTGTCTCTCTCTAGACCTAGCCTAACTAGCTATGCCCTAGAATATGATGGTGCTCTAAGGATGATTAGGGTTTCTATCTTCTCAAATGACCTGATGCCTCAGAGGGTGGCAGGGGTTGGTATATATAGGCCGAAGCATCCAACATGAGCCCTTGGATCAAACCGACTTAAAGGACAGCGTAGATGCAACCTAGGAGGCGGTGGAGAATTGACATTGCGACGAGGCTGACAGGTGGGACCCTAGGGGGCCAGGGGGCCTCTAGGTGGGGCTAGCTGACCCTACCTGGCTGTGTCTTGGCTCTCGCTTTGGTGTGGAGTCCTCTCGAGTCTTCTAGAGCCTTCTAGTGTCCATTTCACGGTAGATAAGCACAATTAATTCTAACATCTAGGTCCACCTTGATGGTTTTCTAGATAAACCCTGCAAAAATCATAGATTCACCAAAACTCATGGAATTTATTAGTTTAGACCTCTAGACCTTGGTTGGTGATCATATTTATACCCTTATGCATGTTTTATTGATGGCTTATAATGGTTGTTAACTACCGTCAACAAGTTCCCCCAAGCTTAACCTTTGCTAGTCCCTTAGCAAAGCTAAACTCAACAATTTGGATCAGGAGTTGCTACGATGCTTTCACTCCTTAAAAGTACACATGCATTCAAACAAGAATTCTCCAACGAATTAGAATAAACCGATCTGACTTTCAAACTTACCCATATTACCTTCAAACATGGGGCTTCTTAGCCTTCACTTGGGTCTTGAGCAATTGAAAGACAGAACGATCAAGCCAAGCACTATGTCTCAAGTTCTTCGCTCAACCATTATTCCAGAGTTTTTATAGGTTTTCAAAATAAAACTCAGAGCTTCCATTGTATGACACTCTCAAATCTCTCAATATATGTGGTATTTTTGGATCCTCACCAAGGCAATAGTGATGCTATTGCTTTCTCTTCCTACAATTAAGGCTTATGTGGAGTTAATAGGAGTCGAGAAAGCATAAAAGAGCATACTTGCAATACATATATTGTAAAGTCAAACCTTAGATCCAAAGAGAGTTGAGTCATACAATTAAATCAAGATGTGTATGTGTATGGATGTATGGTGAATATATATATATGGTGGCTAACCTAATTCTACTATGCTCCTTGAAAACATAACTCTCTTTTGAAATTGGAAACAACTTTGTAAGAAAACATGGGCTATCTTATTCATCTGTCTTTTTTTAGGCGGGCATCGGAGTACCCATTGTTTTAAATATCTCGGACACTTGTCCATTTTTTCTAATACTCTTTTTTTCTTTTTTTCTTTCTTCTCTTTTTTTTATGAATAACTTTTGCATAGCCCAATGATTCTTTTCTGCAACAAAACTTTTGAGAGACAGCAACAAGAACTTAGAGCATTTATTTGATGAACATCCTATAGGGCATATTTTTGGTGTTCACTCCCAATATAGGAGTAAAACATTTTTGGGTGGATCTAGATGGAATAGCATGTTTTTGCGCCTACCCCCACTGTAGGAGTAGTGTATATAGGGGTGGTGTGTATATGATCTTGATTTTAAGAGCATGACAAACCTCTCATAAGGGTCAACAAAACTTGACAAAACTCAATGTAAAACAAGCAGCATATCTGAGGAAGTTTTTCTAATCTAAATATCATATTTGGTTTTAGTAGGAATTCAAGCTTGTCAACAGGAGCTCATCGTGTAGAATTTTTATGTTTTTCAAAAGATAAATCTCTAGAACTTTAGTATCACTTGGAACAAGATAAACATCAGCTCAGACCTTCTCATATCATATCCATCAATTACCTAGACTTAGATCAAGCATATGCTACCCATGAGTTGCAAGTTCAGAGCAAATTCTTATATCAAGACAGTCGTATCCAAAACTCGGGAGAATTCAAGGCTGAAAACTAGGTACTTGAAAGGAATTACAATAGAGCAATTATTCATCATTTCCATTGCAAGAGATTATCTTAGAGTCTTTTATTTATTGAGCTCTTAAAAACAAAAAACTAGACACACCTTTTTATTTTGTTTTCAGGTTTTAAGATCACACCTTACAAATATATATAACTGGCTAGGACAAATTTTTATTTTGTTTTAGTATGTTATGCATCTTTTTATTTCTTTAGCTAATATAAAGCAAACTCAAAAATAGTAAAACTAAAGGGAAAAAATACTTAGCTAGATACATGGGGGATGCTCCTCCCCCAAGCTGGATGTTGCCGTTGTCGATTGTTGAATGTTGAGTGATCTTTCTCAGAGCGGGTTTGCCAGCGTATGTCCTTCTCGTCCAAGGGTGGAGCGAGATGACTTTAGCCGAGCGAACTTTCTCTTGGTCTTATTTATCATCCTATAGAATACTCCAACAAAAACACCAAAACTCGTGGCATAGATTAGGATAAGGGGTTAGCTGTCAGCCATTTAGAGATTAGTTGTCCTTATGGGTTTAGACAAATTTTCTAGCAGGATGTCTATCTAATATATTTTTGGATTTTCTTATTTATATAATGCAGAAAGAAAATATGCATATATGGTATTTTTAATTTTTATGCCACCATGGTGAATATTCTCGCGGGCTTTTACACCATAGAATTATTCACATGGGGCTTAGGATTTTTATAATGCAATAATGAAATTTTTATTCTCTTTTACTAATGCAATGCTAATGCAGAAAAGTACATATGCTAAAGACACAAATAATTTATGCAATGCAGAAAAGTAAATATGGATAACTACCGATGTTACCTCACGGCGAGGGTTTAGAATTTTAAGTCCTCCGGACAGGAATCGGCTGGAGGAAAATCCTTCATTCTTTAGGTGCATCATCTGGTCTCGGCGGTGGAGACCCAGATGGCTGCACATCTAGTGATGGTAACTCTGATAGTGATGCCACCTTCTCTTTCCATACTTGCTTAGTCTATGGTCTTAACTATGGCAGAGCAGGTTCATCTTTCATAGGCTCTTTAGGTTCTTCATCTTCCCATTCATTCCATAGGGGTTGGTTCTTTTGATGTCGGGATGTTCGGTGTCTCCTCCTAGAGTGGGTCTTCTTTGACTGTTCATAAGTAGTATAACTATTGAAATAACAGCGTACCTTTTCTTCAGGGAATTGGAAGTGGACTTGTCTAGATCCAACATAGATGATTGCGTTGGTGGTGTTGAGGAACGACCTTCCTAGGATGATGGGTGTATCATCCTCTTCTTCTCCCATGTCCAGAACCATGAAGTCGGTAGGTGCAAAGTGCTCATGTATTCTTACCATGACATCTTTTGTTATGCCTTCCGAGAATCAGATTGATTGGTCCGCCATCTTGGACATTATGTTGACTCCTGATCCAACATCGTAGAAGATCTTGTGAAAGATTCTTTTTCCAATGGTACACTCGATCATTGGTATGACATGATCATCCTTGTTGGCAAGGAATGGTGAAGCTAGGAGGTGGTTGTACTCAGATTGGAGTGTATTGATCATGTTGACTGATTCTTCTGGTGACTGCCTAGCCTTGTTCTTCCTCCATCTCCTGCCGTTTTTCTTCTTGGTCACTATTGTTTCTTTGGGTAGGTATGCTTTTTGTGGATGAATAGAAGATTGTAGGATGTGATTCTTGAAAGACAACTTCTCCTTTCTATCCTTGATTGTGAAGTAGATCTTGGCACTGTCCACATAGATGATGGCTTTTGCGGTGCTTAGGAAAGGTCGGCCCAAGATGATGGGTGCCCTTACATCTCCACCTATTTCTAAAACTACAAAGTCTATGGGAATATATGATTGTCCCACTCGAACAATGGCATCTTCAAGAACTCCCTTGGGGTAACAAGTGACTGATCTGCAAGCTGTAAATGCATATTTGTGTACAACAAAGAATCTCCTAGAATTTTCTCATAGATTACCTTAGGCATGATGTTGACACTTGCTCCGAAGTCACAAATAGCTTCTTGGAAAATGTGAGGTCCAATGGAGATGGGGATGACAGGTCTCCCTGGATCACCTTTCTTGTCCGACAAGGTATAATATATCCACCTTCCCGTCGATGGATCCATGTAGTAGTAAGCTGCATTGTGAATATCGACAAGATTTACAGTTTCTAGATCTTCCGGCTGCCTCGGAATCTTACCTTTGTCGAATGGAGGAACATCAGATGCCAGCTGAGCTATTTGTGATTCTATCATTTTATTAAAGCTATGATGATTCTTAATGGTAGAAGCAAAGCTATCAATTCTATTATTCATGTTCTCTAGAATCTTATCATTGGTAGCTATCTTTCTAGATAATCCCTCCATAAGTTTGGATTGGCCAGTAATTAATTCTCTCAAAGGTGGTTGATTGAAATTATTATAATTGTTACCTTGATAGTTACCTTAATAATTACCTTGGTAGTTTGGCCTCTGTTGCTGGTTCCATCATTGATTCTGTTGAGGACGATAGTTATTATTGTTGATGTAGTTCACATCCTCATGAATTTCAGGGCAATTGTTCCCTGAATGCCCAGTGTTTCCACACTCTTCACATGTCATGCGAGAATCATGATTGTGCATGACTTCTTGCTTCTCATTGGCTCGGTCTTCAAGCTTCTTCATGAGCAGGTCCATCTTGGCAGACAGCATGTCTACCTCCTTGAGTTGATGCATACCTCCACCTCTCTTGCAGGTCTGAAGACGTTCTTCATTCCAACCTTGGTTGGAGGCCATCTTCTCTACAAGAGCTGTTGCAGCTGGTATGGTGAGTGACAGGAATGCACCTCCAGCAGCAGCGTCCATAGTCTCACGGGTACTGTTGGTCAACCCGTGGTAGAAAGTCTACATGAGTAGCCAATTCTCCATCTCATGACGAGGGCATTCTGATATGTAGTCCTAAAAATGTTCCCATGCCTTAGGGACAAATTGATCATATTGCTGCTGAAAACTTGAAATTCTCCCACGTAGAGCATTGGTCTTGCCTGTGGGAAAGAACTTTGCTAGGAAGGCAGTGGAGGAGTTATCCCATGTAGTATTTCTATCTTTATTGGCGTAGAACCATTGCTTCGACTTCCCCAAGAGTGAGAATGGGAAAAGGCGAAGTAGTATGGCGTCTCTGGTTACTCCTTTGATGGTGAAAGTGCTACAGATCTCTAGAAAGTGTTGGAGATAAGCACTCGCATCTTCATGTGCCTTTCCGCAAAACTGGCTTGCTTGCACCATGTTGATGAGAGCTGGCTTGAGCTCGAATCCATTGTCTCCGACATTAGTTGTCAGTCTAGTATGGATGTTGGTCGTAGTTGGAGCAAAGAATTTGTGGAGAGTCTTGTCAGCCATGGCTTCAAATTCTGGTGTTAAGCTTTGCCTTGTCTGGTTGTCTTCCGAATCTAAAGCTGAGACTTTCTTGAGTTTAGCTTTAGTTCTCCTGATTAATGCTTCTAGATCTTCAATGTAGTTCGTTGGAAGATCAAAACCGGTCATACATTACCCTGCATAAGATATAAAAAGTAGATAGAACAAGGGTAACTCTGCTTGAACAGAGATCAATTGTTATCTCAATCACATCAATAAGTATAAGTTTATCAATACTTCCTTCTTGCCTAGCTACCTTCCCCGGCAACGGTGCCAAAAATGCTTGTTGGTGTTTATTAACTTGTCACTTGTTTTAATAGCCACCTATTAATTACCTACATCTCCTAACATTACTTTACTAGGTTGTCATCCCTAGTGATGGTGCCAGAGATGCTTGTTGGTGCTGCCTAGCATCACTACTAGAATGATACTAAGTAGTTCTTTATCATCTTATGTCACTAGAAAGAATATATAGATATGAATGAAAAGGGATCTGCAAGCACACAGATAATATACCATTGTAGCACTTCACTCGAGAGTATTCCAGGTATGGTTATTTATATTTTTACCACAGGAAAGGTCTAGCGTCCAACGTGAGCCCTTGGATCAAACCGACTTAAAGGATGGCGTAGATGCAACCTAGGAGGCAGTGGAGAACCGACATTGCGATGTGGCTGATAGGTGGGACCCTAGGGGGCCGAGCAGCCTCTAGGAGGGGCTAGCCGACCCCACCTAGTGGTGTCTTGGCTCCTGCTTTGGTGTGGAGTCCTCTCCAGTCTTCTAGAGCCTTCTAGTGTCCGTTTCACGATGGATAAGCGCAATTAATTCTGACATCAAGGTCCACCTTGATGATTTTCTAGATAAACCCTGCAGAATTCATAGATTCATCAAAACTCATAGAATTTATTAGTTTAGACCCCTAGACCTTGGTTGGTGATCATATTTATGCCCTTATACATATTTTATTGATGGCTTATAATGGTTGTTAACTACCGTCAACATTGGTTTCAACACAGATCAAAGCCACTCCATAAGCAATAGTTTTACTCATAGCTCTGTATTGTATTGTGTCCGATGAGATGAAATGTGCCACATCAGACTTTGTTACGAGCGTAGTAAAATATTAGAGGCAAGCAAATGCGGTAGGAAAGTTAGACACAAGAAGTGAATCGAGAAAAAGAGCTTCTAACACGCTTGAGACTTGAATGCCTAGTGCAGTTGTGATAGGTCTTTTATATACTTATTTGATTCTAATCTAAGTTGTCATAGTAGTGGAGGGGCAGAGTGAAGAGTGAGGAGTGAGATGTGTCCAGCTCGGTCAGATTTGATCTATCGGCTCGGTCAGATTTGGTCTATCGACGGTAAAGTTAGAGTGAGTTAATTCCTAACTACTTGCATCAGCATTACTTGCACTTCTTCATCTTCGGCTAGCCTATTGAACCTAGGTATGGATGCACCTCATGGGCTCAATCCACACACTCTTGAATCCACACACTCATGAGCCAATCATCTTTCTTCATCGCCTAGAGGTGCTGGTGCAAGTTTTGCAAGGTGCTCCTTCTCCATCCTTTATGAGTTGCTATCATTGAACAGGAGCTTGACCTAGATGATTACAGATCTTCTTGTAGATCTTGTGTTAATAGAAGATTTGTAATCATCTAGTTCTCTCCTTTTTAGGACCTCCATACTTGATTGGGGGTGCATCAAGTTTGCGAGGTGCTAGTTCTTCAAGATTGGGTACTTAGAGCATCTCCAAGAGTTTCTAATAATTAGCCAATTAGTTGTGTTATTAGTCCATACCTATTTGTATCAGTGGCTCCTCTACTCTGCATTAGACTAAGGCGACACTTGCTCCTCGCTGCAAAGTTCTTGCAAGTTCAACAAAGATATTTCGTAATTAATCTAAAGAAATTTATTTGATATCATAAATAATGAAAATACATTTTGCAAGATTCAAGAGAGATATTTCGTAATTAATCTAATAATATTCAACAAGAACCATCATCGCATATACACAGGGTCAGCAGAAAAGTTCATGTCATCCCTGCCCTTGCCATTCAGTATGGTAGACGCAGCGTCCTTCCAGAGTTCATTAGCAGACCGTATTCCCTATGTTCCCTTGTTCTTGGAAAATTAGCAGAGGAGTAAACAAAGTTCCATTTGATGTATGTCACGTTACATGGTGCGCTAAAGTCTAGCCCATGTTGTTTCTTAGTGGCCGAACAATCCTACGCACCGACACAGATTTAAAAACAAGGCCCAAACTTAAAATTGTAAATGACATAGTAACAAGCATCACGGGAAGCCAAGGAAAAATGAGACTTGCTCGTATGAACTTGTCGCTGCCATGGTTCCTACAAGTTCAACAAATTTTATCTAATATATGCAAATAAGAGGAGAGCGGTGTCATCCCACTACTCAGTGTCATCCAACTACTACCAAGACATACTAGTTCTAACTACATATGATTAACATGACTTCATACTAGTTCTAACTACTGATACGTCCCACAGATCAAGGGTTGAGGCGGGTGTGCAGGATTTGCTCCAAGTTCAGCTTTGCTAAGATGCCGTTGGCGGCCAGCCAGAGGCTCTCGATCTCATTGTCGTCTGATCCCAGCGGAAAACACTGCTCCACCACCCGGATGTTCACCGCCTCGCCAACCTGAAGCTAGGCAGCGGCCAGCGCCGTGGCAGCTGCTTGATGAACAACTTTGGACACCATGGCCGCCTTGTCTTCTCATGCCTGGGTGGCTTCCTACTAGGCCATGACAAGTGTGGTGCGCACGGCCACCAAGTCATCGAGCAGCATGTCGGCGTGCAGCCTAGACGCACACAACAACGCTCGGACCTCGTGGTAATGCTTTAATAACTTACAATATTTTTCGTCGCCTGAAGATTCACCCACTTTAGAACCAGAGGGTTGTGCGGGGATAGATGGGCTCGGTGGCGGCGAATGGTGATGGGACAACTCGGCACCACCGGTGCGAAGCCCCACGAAGGGGGGCAGCGCTGTAATGGATGAATCGTTGCACAATGCAAGACACGTTCAAGCCCAGATTATAAGGGGGAGAGAGATCAAATTTAGAAGGCAAACGATTAACCAATCTAACCGGCGCCACATGGCACGGAATCGCCGGTGGCTTCCCCCATCGGTGATCCAGCCCTAGTTCATCGCCATCGCGTAATGTTGTGCAATCTTCTTGTCAACGGCGTACGTCCTGTGTGGGCGGTGGTTGGTGGAAGCAAGGACATGCACCTTGAAGATGGACTGTGTCCAACCACGGGCCACACTCTCCAGGCAAAGGGGCCAGACCAGCAAACCATGGCGGCTAGCGCGTATCATTAGCTTCTGGCTCTTGGGGACAGGAGTTTCATACCCATGCTGATGATCGTCCTCCGAGTCCATCGTAATGCAGCTCAAAGAGCGCTCAAACATGTCCTCAGCGGACGCCAAGCGGGAGGGCGAGGATACATGAGACTCGCTCATGACGTGGGCTAGCAAGAATAGAGGAGTCCACATAGCCTGCGACGATGGCAAAGTGGAGTACACCGGGAGTGGCAGTGGCGAGTGAACCACCAGTGTCGTTGGTGCTAGCGTCATCGTCGAGGGCGACGGGGAGAGCAATGGTAGTCTAGGAGATGATGGGTGGGAGCATGATGGGAACACTAGCCTCCCATGATTGGACATCGACGCTGCCTCTGCTGACACCAAAGCAGGGCGCACCATTGGCCCTGCCTTCTCCGAAGCGGGGAGAGCCAGTACACTAGAGGAAGCAGTGACCGGAGCTGGGTGACCCTTCGTTGAGTAGCGCTTCATGGGCACGACCTTAGTGGCAAGCGACGGGGAGGTGGAGTTTGGGACTTTGCGAGGCGAGGCGGGGGTTTTTTGCATAATGCAAGGTGGAATCAAACAATGGGACCGAGGCCAGGCTTTATATATACATAGGGCGGACCTTCTATATGCTGTGAAGTATACAGGCTTTATGTATACATAGGGCGGCACTTCACGGATCAAGATTCTTGATTAAGCTCATTGTCAGATTCGGTATAAAATGTTGTTCTATTTGCATGATTCGGCAAGATCTTTTGTGATGTTTTGGATTGTACTCGTGTGATTGCATTTGCACGAATTAGATAACATTATGTGACTGCATTCGCACGAATTAGATAAGATTATGTTCAAATTGGTGTAATCTTTTATGTCATAGATGTTGTTACTATTTCCTATAAAGTTAGTCAAACTTAAAATTATAAATGACACAATAACAAGCATCACAGGAAAAAGAGAAAAACTACGGAGGATAATGTCCAATGCGTTCAAATGTACAGAGGCCCAGCTTTCTTACGTGTGCAGGGGTGCATGCTCGTATGAAAAAAAATACGATCAGCACCAGCAAACTTTGAACAACAAGATACATATATAGTTGATGTTGTTGCCAAATTAAAATAAAGTCTCCAACCAGATATATATACATAGATGTTTAACATAACTTAACATGCACTAATTTAGAATTAATCTACCACACTGATGTGAATAACTTATAGCACACCCATGAGATCCTACACTCCTCGCTGCAGAACCTAGCCCACAAGTCCCATTCTTCAAATCCGACGGGATCGCCGCAGCCGCCGCTTGTGCAATGCCCGTTCTGGGGAAGAATGGGCTATACATGCTGTGGCACCATGTCCTACAACCGCCAGTACATGTCTTTGTGGCACCGTGTACAAGTCTGGTTCTTCCACGGCAGTGCAGCCGGCCCCGCTTCGTCAGCACCTTCGAGCTCCCTCAATAGGCGTCGGGCAATGTCATCATTGTCGCCGCCGATATTAGACAGGTAGAGCACAAGGGCGAAGATGTACATACCAAGTTTATGGCCTGCCTTGGTGGAGTGCTCAAGCCATTCAAAAGGCGGCGTCAACGACCTACGGGCTTCCACGAAGACGGGACGCAAGCCGGTGAGGAAGCAGGCCTCTAGGTTGCCCATGCTAGCTAGCCTAGTGGTGAGCAGGGCGCGATAGTCGTCATCATAGTAGTGGCACTCCTAGAAACCTTGACGCTATAGCACCCGGCATAGTGGTATGCGTCGGTCGACTTCGGCGGTGCCTCACACCCTTCGCATGAATGAGCAGGTTGCCCACAGGCTAGCAAGGTCATCTATGAGGGCATATGACTGTTCAACGACGCGGCCAGCGATGTCCACGGCCAACTCCAATGGGAGCTGATCCATCATGATGTGGCTGAGGGAGAAGTAGAGTCGGAGCGCGCGCGCGATGAACAACGATGGATGCGGCGTCGGAGCGGAGTACGAAGGCACGACTACAATGAGGCGGAGGCGCTAGGGAAATAGGGCCGGTGGTTTATGTAGGCGAAGACTCCACATTCTTGAAGGATCATGTATACTATGTAAACATTTCTCAAGGAAGTGAATCGTCCAATGCGACATTTCTTTCTCGAGGAACCAAACGGCACCTCGCTCGAGTTCTAGGCGCTCGTGTAAACGTGTCTCGGGAAAGTGAATCGTTACAAATCTTGTGTTAATAGAAGATATGTAATCATCTAGTTCTCTCCTATTTAGGGGATCCATACTCGATTGGGGGTGCTTCAAGTTTGCGAGGTGCTCGTTCAGGGGCTCCATATTCCTTTGTTCTTGGAAAATTAGCAGAGGAGTAAACATAGTTACATTCAATGTATGTCATGCTGCATGGTGCACTAAAGTATGGCCCGTGTTGTTTCTCAGCAGCTAGACAATCCTACGCGCCGACCTAGATTTAAAAAGAGGGCCCAAACTTAAAATTGTAAACGACACAGTAACAAGCATCATAGGAAAACGAGAAAAAACAAGACTTGCTCGTATGAACTCGTCGCTGCATGGTTCTTGCAAGTTCAACAAATTTTATCTAATACATGCAAATAAGAGGAGAGCAGTGCAATCCCACTACTCAATGTCATCCAACTACTACCAATACATACTAGTTCTAACTACAGATGATTAACACGACTTCATACTTGAGAAAAGGAGCTTTTGACCACTATGACACACTTGAGAAAAGGAGCTGGTGCGATTATGATGGGTCCTTTCTGTACTTTTATTTGACTCCAATCCAAGCAGTCACAATAGTCGAGGGGCAGACTGGTTGCTACGACATTCAAAACTGACGACCCTTTATACCGTGTCCTACGAGATCAAATATACAATGGCCGGACTTTCTTGCGTTCGTAGTAAAATTCAACAGCTATGTCTCATCCGTTATGCATTAGATCTAAGGCTATACTTATTGAGATGAACTCCTCGCTGCATGGTTCTTGCAAGTTCAACAGGGCCTAAGGCAGTCTGATACTAAAGAAATCTTGATAGGTCAAATCATAGTTTTGATGAAACAATAAAATACAGATCGTGTCAACTCCTACGCTGTATATGTGGGGTCTTGGGCGTGCAACCGCATGCGCATGGGTCATGGGGTGATCGACCCCATGACCCACGAAGGCGTGAACTATATAACAGCAGAGACAAGGGGCAAGAGGAAGGCTCTCCAGAGCTCCTGCTTCAGTTCCATCCCAAAGCTTTTGCCCTCCATCCTACTACTGGGCATCTTTGTTCTTTGTTTTTTCGGCATATTGTTTTCTTTTTTACACAGATCATGGATAACTATGATCATTCTTGGGACATGTCTGTGTATCGCTATGTCTTCCGCGAGCTTCATGTTCGCCATGGCCTACAAACAAGGGTTGTAGTGCTCGCAGTGCATTCTAACTTTTATAGTAGGTGGTACATTGCTTCTGTAGTTGTTCATCAAGTTCTTGGCCATCAAAACTACCAGCTTGCTGAGGATCATTTAGGACCCTATGTGTTTGTTGTGGTTCATTCAAATGCAGATCTCCAGACTTTGCTTTCATACCGCTATGAGTTTTGTGGTGCAGAAGTATTTTCTCATCGTATTCGTTATCTTACAATCCGTCCAAATGATCCAGAGATTAGTGGAGTTCATGCAGTTCCTTTCAGCGGAGCAGTAGCAACATGGTCAGATGATGTTAACGTTTAGTATCTATGGCATTAGAGATATGCCCTTGTTCTCTATTTCTAAAATAGGTGTGATGTTCAAGTATCTCATAACACCGATGTTCTGATTTGTATTTTCAATGTTCACCGAAGACAATTGTGATGTTCTTTAGTTTATCGTGTTGTAATAATATCCATGTAAATGGACTTTTGTTGAACTTTGTATTAGGTGGGTTAAACTCTGTTGACCAAATGTATATAGACAAGTACTCCCTCTGTCCATGCAAACAAACAACTATGGGTTACGTGCCAGAAAAAGTAGTTCACATTTGACCAAGTTTCTAGTGAATAGTATTCATATTTATGGCTCCAAATCAATTTATTATGAAAATAAATTTCATAATTAATCTAATGATATATATTTGATATCATAAATATTGATACTTTTTATCTATAATTGGTTAAACTTAATATACTAAAACATGACACTATGCTAGAATTGCATGTTTTCCTGGACAGAGGGAGTACAGTATTGACGAAATGACGTTTACCTATTTCTTGTAAATCGTATGCACGCCTCATAGTCCGAGTTGTGTAAATTTGATCAGCTCGGACATTTTACTCTGCTACTGAGCCGTGACTAGAATTTTTGCCAGATCGGTTGTGCAATAAAGAATAGCTGCACCGGCTGTGGCTGCATGCATGAAGTACTAGTAAGGTAGTTGGATTTGAAATGGCATCTTCAGCCATAGCCGAGCGAGTGCAGATGATCAAGACCTATGAAACTATGTAGCCATCTCTAGCTAGCTGCTACTCTGCAAAACCAAGCAAGAGAAATTGCTTACGGAAGCAAGAGCAACTCATCTTCACTCTTCAGTCTGCCCCTCGACTGTTATGAATGCTTGGAGTGACATAACTGCAAAGACTTTCCTCATGCATTCAATTCACTCATCGCAACCGCGCAAGGGTTGCTTTGTGCCTCGGTTTGTTCAACCAAACATGTATCAGTAGTACTAGTAGTCTTGAGTGGCTTTGATCTTGCAAGAACCAAACACGTATCAGTAGTCTTCGATAAAATTTGTTGAACTTGCAAGAACTATGCAGCGAGGAGTTCATCTCAATAAGTATCGCCTTAGATCTAATGCATAATGGATGAGACATAGCTGTTGAATTTTACTACAAATGCAAGAAAGCCTGACCGTTGTATAATTGATCTCGTAGGACACAGTATAAAGGGTCATCAATTTTGAATATCATAGCAACCAATCTGCCCCTCGACTGTTGTGACTACTTGGATTGGAGTAAAAAAAGTACAGAAAAGACCCATCACAACCGCACCAAGCATTCAAGTCTTAAGCGTGTCATGGTGGTCAAAAGCTCCTTTTATCGATTCCTTCTTGTGTCCAGCTTTCCTGCTGCATTCACTTCACTCTCGTCAACTGTAACATCCCGGTTTTTCAAGTGACCAAAAATACAAACTTTTTTTCTTTTCCTGCAATTGAGTGAAGCATGTAGATCTAGGTCTAACTCGAGTCTAACTCGCTAACAAATCATTGCATACATGTAGGTTGTTTGTAGGAGTGTGCTGGAGTTCTTTAGTTGGTTTAGGGTTTTGTGTCGGAGTGCACAAATCCGTAACAAGAGTTCCTCCCAATCTCTCTCTTGAGCTGCATCTCTTTTCCATCCGAATATCTTCTCAAACTTCCCTTTGAGTTCTTCTCAAAATTCTCCCTCAAATCCTCCTCCAAATTTTCCCACTCGAAATCTCCTTTGAAAGTCATCTCAAATCCCATTTGGAACTCTTCTGAGCTTCAGCTAAAATTCCCCTTCCCAAATTCCCTAAGTCACAAATGATTAAAAGAGAAAATCCTTTTTCCTTTCTTCCTCAAACCAGCCCAGCCGGCTCTTGCCCCCCCCCTTTCTCTCATCTCGGCCCACGCTGACAGCAGCAGCCAAGCCCAGCTCATAGCTATGGCCCAGCTGGCCCAAGCCGCCCCGAGGAGACCTAGCGAGAGCAGGAGCTCCCAGCCGCCGCTCGCACGCTGCGCGACGCGCACGCCAGCGCCCCCACCCGCGCCTCACCTGCCCCGCTCCTCGATTCGCGCCACGTGTCCCTCCCCAGGCATGGACGCCGAGGATGACTGGAACCTCCTAGAAGCCCTAGCGCGTAGCGCTATAAAAGGCCGCCACAGCGCCGCCCCTTCTCCTCCATTTCTCAGCCGCCGCCGCCATCCCTCTCCCTCTTTCTCTAAGCGAGCAGCCACTTTCCGATGCGCCACCAGTTGCCTCACCACCGCAAGCCCCTACTCCACCTTGCCATGCCCCACATCTCACTGGAGAGCACGCCAAGCCAAAGCCGCTGCCAAAGCCACGGTGCCGCCCGCGACGCCGTGCTCCCCGGCCGCCCGACGAGCGTCGTCCGGACCTGAGGCTGAGCCTGAGGCACTGTCCTCTGTCTCCTCGCCCAAGACTGCGTCGCATCGACATATGTGGCCACGACACCAGCCTCGCCACGTCGCTCGACGCTCATGGCCGCGTCGAGCCTGTCCGCCACCGCGCGTCTGCCTCTCGTCCGCGAGCACCATCTCGCCCCTGCGTTCGCGTTGCCCTCGACGTCGTCTGTGGCCGTGTCTCTGCGAGCGCGTCCGTGACAACCACCGCAGGCCGAGCCGAGGACCCCACGACATCCACGCAGCTGCACCACCTCATCGACATCCACCTCGAGCCTCTGCTCCGCGCCTCGTCCTCGGCCACGGCCACGCCCAGCCCCGACCCTGTCTCGGCCACGACGAGCCTCTCCATGCTGATGACGTCATGCTCCACCAAGGCCGCACCGGTGCCCTCCACTTCGACCCGCACCGACGTCACCATGGCCGAGAGCAGGAGCTGCATCACCTGCTGAAGCTACAACTAGAATAGCAAGCCTTCGCCTTGATGCACTGCCATAGCATGTTCGTCCATGCCCCAAGCACAGTGGCAGCACCTCGACGCGCCCTCGTTCCAAGACCACAATGACTTACCCGAACAGACGGTGAGCACCCAAAGCCCAGGACACCATCTTTTCCCCTCCCTGCCGTTACTCGTGCTGAGCCCGGCCTTCGTGCCGCTGTTCCCACTATCGCAAGGAGGAAGCGACCCCGCAACACCACCATGCCAGAGGACGATAGCACCACTTGGCCATGTCCATCCTTGTGTCCGGCCTTCGTGCCATGAATCCTTGCCTTGCAGGGAGGCTACGCCTCATTTCTCTTGGTGTGGCTACCCCGTCCTACAACACAGGTGCTCCGTCGTCTCTTGGCCGCCTGCTGCCATGTTTCGGGACAAGCTGCAGTAGCCCTCACCTCCCCGCTTTCATCAAGGTTGACCCCTCGAACCTAGTTGATGTCGTACGCGACGTCGGCAAGACCCTTGCCTTTCTTTTCCATGTTCTCTTCATACTTGTTGACTTTGATCATCAATATCATTTATCTACATTGTTACTTGATCTATCAATATCCATTGTCTATACATGATCATGATCTTTATTTATTCTATGCTTGTGCCGTGCCTTCACCGCCAGTCTATCTATCTTTTTGTGATTGCTATGGAGAAGTGCTACTCCACGTCGCGTTGTGTGTGGTCGGTTGTTGAGTCGTGGTTCGTTGTTGTTATGCCTTGTGGTCCTTCGTGGGTTGTTCATGTGTCTTATGTGGACCGTGCCTTCGAGCCGGTTGGGAAACGTTGTGTTCATCCATCTCGAGCGTGGGTTTATCCTACCATGGCCGTGGTGCTGAGCATAACTCGTTCCCTTGTGTTTTGTTGTCTATGTAGTGCCATGATCGAGAGCTCCTACCTACGTCCCTAGGATGCAGTCACCATGGACTTGATGTCATTATCGACACGGTTCTCATCCACACCATTCGAGCCCTGTGAGACCTAATCTAGTGGGATATGAGATAGGGGACGACAATCGTGGTACCATCGGGAGCAACTCGTGTAGGTACAGCTTGGGGCCATGAGTTCACCTTGCCATGACCATCGGGCTCTACCTCTCTTTCTCTCATTCTTGTCCTAACCACCTCGTATGTTTGTACCACTTCTACCACGGTGTTCCTTTAGGTCTAGCGATGACAACCACATCACTACGAGCCGTAGGAATAGCCTTGTGCTGTTTAGTTGCACGGTTGTGGTGCCCTATGAGTTGGTTTGGATTGTGGATCGTGCCTCCTTACGTCCAACTTTCATCCGTTCCATGATGAGTTGGTCGGAGGAGTGCGGGTTCCATTCTTTCTTCTTCCTCTCTTGTTCTAAATCCCCGTCGATCTAGTAAGATGTGGAATGAGCCTTTGGCTTGTTTGGTGTTTGTTGCTCTTTAGATTCCACTTCCCCGATTCCCATCGTTGCCATGGTGAGTGGATCAGAGGAAGGTGAATCTTGTGTTCCCCTCTTTTGGTTCTATCGTGCTTAAGCTCTTGTATGCTTGTAACTTCTTCGACCGTAGCATTTCTGTGGTTCTTGCGGTGACAACCGCACCGCTAAGAACCCTAGGGATGTCGTAGTGCATTTAGTGCACCTAGGTCGTGGTACCCTACAAGTAACTTGGACACTCATGTTCTTTGTGTGTTGCTCCCTTCCAATGCCTCATCTCTTGCCATGGCGTGTGTATTGGAAGTAGACCGCCTCTCCTCTCCCTTCTCTTCTCTCCCTGTTCCACCCTCTCTTGGTTCTCGTCAAGTATAATGGCGTACGGATTGAGAGAGAACAGAACTTCTCTTGCTTGTAGTCCTTTCGGTTCTCGATAGTCTCCATGGCGCATGAATCGAAGACCGCAAGCTGTGGTGTTTGTTTGGAATGAGCTAGGGCCTATGCCATTTCTATTTAAGCCGTACCAGTCGACATGATCGACCCGGAAAGTACTGGCTAGGCTAAGACCTAAGTTTGTGCTTAGCAAATCACCACTTGCATTTCTTTGGCCCAGGGATCGAACATCCGCCAAGAGGGCTAAGTCGTTTCCCCTTTTTGTGTTCTTCTGGTGTAGTTCTTCTGTGCCTTGTTGCCTCTCTTTCCGCAGTCTTTCTAGGTTTAGTGGTCTGATTGCTCTTTCGCTTGTCGCTGTTTCGAGGTAGTTGTGTCAAGGATAGCGATGATCGGATCGGGACCGTTAGAGGAAGAACATGCGGGTGGAGGAAGTACCATGGAGGAGTATGACTACAAGTGCACCGAGAATCTCAGAAAAGACATTTAATAGGTGTTCCACGTCCCACCCAACCTCGTAGAACCTATTAGACATGCTACAATGTAGATGCTAGTGCTTTACTTTTATGCAAATGAACTGTGATAGGTTGCATGGTAGATTGCTTGTGAGCCATTACCTTATCGCAACCTATTCCCCTGCACACCCGCTGTTAGGCTAGACGCTCGCATTCTACTTACTGCTTTACTTTCACTACGCATTATACCTGTGATGTGATGTTTGGTGAAGGGATAACATGAGTGGATAAGGCACGTGGTGCCGATAACTTGGTAAAGCTGGATAATGAACTTGGGGAGATCTTGGCATGCGTCTTGGGTGTGTGGTGAGGGTTGAGTCAATCGGACAGGATCCTACGACGAGTCTTTGGGGCAAGTCATGCCGGTGGGGTGTGACCTGGGCATCCCTCGTGAGAGGTACCTATGGCGGGTGCATGTGAGAGCAGACGGGGTGTTGGTTATCCCCGGTGGAGGTGCTGTCAAGGCATAGGGTGTTGGTTATCCCCTTGAGAAGATATCCTGTCCGGTCCCCCTAAGGACTGGTATGTCTTGAGAACCAGAATCATAGGACCCTTCGTGCACACCACTCGCTCCTAATGGGCGGGAGACGATTACCCGACTGACTAGGGCGGTGCCACTACTACTAGGTTGGAAGGTGATAGTGTAGGGAGGTACGGGCATGGGGGCCCACACCCTCCTAAGACAGCGTAGTGACCTTGGGGGTCCAGTACTACGTCTCACAGTCTTAGCGTTTCGGTGGACTCTGGTGTAACGTCCCACCTCTCCGAGGCTGGGCCCACTTACATCTGGCAGCTTAACTAGGATATAGACTGCCCTCATAGACCAACACTTATCTTTTCTGCACACTTTGTCCTCACTCGTGCGCACCCGGGAAGAACTTCCCGGTCGGTCACCCATCGCTCCAGGCCAAGCACACTTAACCTTGGAGTTCTTAAGAGATGGGCTTCCAGAAAAGAAGTTGCAACTTGTTGGTATGAGTATCCTATTAATTCTATTAAGCCCTGAGCCGGGGTGTTACATCCTCACCCCCTTAAGAGATCGACGTCCTCGTCGATCAATCCCAAGCCAGGAACGTCCCCTCTTAGCCACGTCCGTGTGTCCAGTGCTAGCGTATGTGCCATGCTGTGTGACCACGCCGGATCCACACCAGCCATGCGCACCATGCCTGCGCAACTACGACACACGCCCCCATGAAACCACGAGAGTCGGCTCTAATACCATTCTGTAACGTCCCACCTCTCTGAGGCTGGGCCCACTTACATCTGGCAGCTTAACTAGGATATAGGCTGCCCTCACAGACCAACACTTATCTTTTCTACGCACTTTGTTCTCACTCGTGCGCACCCGGGAAGAACTTTCCGGTCAATCACCCATCGCTCCAGGCCAAGCACGCTTAACCTTAGAGTTCTTAAGAGATGGGCTTCCAGAAAAGAAGTTGCAACTTGTTGGTATGAGTATCCTATTAATTCTATTAAGCCCTGAGCCGGGGTGTTACATCCGGGGTGGCCCAGGGCTGAGTGGTAGGGTGGTACCGTACCGGTTGGGAGGCAGTCGGCATCAGCCTAGGCGGGGCACCGCCGATGATGGTGATCTTGTGGATTTCTAGGTGTACACGCTCTGCAGAGTTGATCAATCTATACGTATAGCCGCGTCCGCGAATATGGACGTTCCTATGA
The DNA here is from genome assembly GCA_904845875.1 of Miscanthus lutarioriparius. Classification (NCBI taxonomy): domain Eukaryota; kingdom Viridiplantae; phylum Streptophyta; class Magnoliopsida; order Poales; family Poaceae; genus Miscanthus; species Miscanthus lutarioriparius. The sequence goes on from CAJGYO010000005.1 coordinate 48,559,911, forward strand.
CCTACGCTTCACTTGACTAGTGAGAGGAGTCCTTTCTACCTTCCCCCTGGGTTTTGGTGTTGGATCTGGCGTTGGCCGTTGAGGCAAGGTACGAGCGGGAGTCGACCTTGCCGCCTAGAGAGTGAGAGTGTGGTGAGATGTGTGTGATGGGATGGGTGAAAGTGTGGATGAGATGGGTTAAAACTTGATGAACTATTATTATAAAACCTTGTTGAACATGCATAGGAAACCTACAGCCATATATAGGCCTTTTCATCTACCCTTGCATTCCACTTACCACAAAGCATACGCAAAAGCATAGGGTGGGAGACAGTGGCCAGTACAAATCGTACTGATAGATTTTGGACAGGTTTGGACGAAATCTACGAAGACCACGAGGACTTGGATTAGGAGTAGATGGTCTTGTGCCTATGCTCAAGTGTGGTTGAGAAGATGGAGTCTACGCCCGCTGACATTCTACGCCAACTCTAATGACTACCATGAAGGAGGAGCCTTCACCCGCTGATGCGCTACAACGACTCTGATGAAGATGTGTGTGCGTTTTCGCTAGATTAATTGATGTAATAGGTGTGTTAACCAGTCTTGTAAAGCTTGTGTAAACTTGTAAATCTACGATGTATGACTATGATATCAGCTGATAATTGATAATGAGATGGATTGTTCTCGTGATCTACTACATTATAAATCATATCTATGGATCTTCCCTTCGAGGAAAATCGAGATCGTTTCAGTTGGTATCAGAGCCATACTTGACCCTAGGACGAGACCTTTAGAACCAAACACTAGTTTAGAAGCCAAAAGATCCTGTCTGGAGTAGAACTATGGGTACAAACACTTGTTTCCCTCCTCGCCTTGAATTCTGCCGCTAACTGGCCTCCCCGAACATGGATAGTTGACCTCTATAAAATATACCCTTGCCGCCCCCGCTAGACGTTACACGTGTGAGACCTGAAGGTTTAGGAGTCGCCTTCTGCCAACACTATGCATATAGGAATTGTAATGCTGCTTGTTTGCCTGGATCTTGTGTTTGTTGTGCTTCTTATGCTTCTTATTGTTTGAGTGTAAGCTGTAGAAGCTATTTTGTATATGCGAAACTCCAGGTACCAGATAACCTAGCCGGCTAAAGCCCAAGGCCATCCCATGACAGGATAAGTGATCCCTGACTGACAGAGTTAAAATATGAATCTGATGCATCATGTCTTTATCAAACTGTTTAAAAAAAACTGTTTTTGGCTTCCAACTAAATGCATCTTCAAAATTGCCCTCCCTCCATTGTTTCACAAAGTCTCCTCTTTAGCAAAAGAGTTTCTATTTCAAAGGAAAACGGTTTCAAAACTTCTTAAAAGTTTTCCTGTTTCAAAAGAAAGTTTTAATTCTTTCCTCAACCCAATTTGATTTCAAAAGCTCTTTGCGAAACAGTTTGAAAACCCGTCTCCTTTTCAAAAGTGTTACAATTTCAATTTCAAAAAACAAAAGTTTTGCTTTACGATCAACAAAATGTTTTCAAACCAAAGTATTTGGCTCGGTTTTGTTTTAAAAGCTTTTGATTTCAACTTAGGAGCCAAATCCCTTTCAAAAATAAACTTTGCTTTCAAAAATGGTCTACAAATGATTTATAAAGCAAAATCCTTGCGAAAAGATTTTGTCTGCAACCTTCCCAAAAATTTTAGCAAAAACAAAAATGAGTTTCACAAATCTAGTTTCAAAAGTTTTGTTTTGAAAAGAGGTTTCTGAAAACAAAGTTTGAATGCGAAAGCTTTACCTTTCAAATGAGAAATGATTTGAAATCATTTTCAAAACTAGATTTATTTTCAAAAAAAAAAGGGGAAGCAACTCTTTGTCTTCAAAACAAAAATGAGTTTCAAAATCTTTTGATTTGAAATCTTTCAAAAGAAAAGTGTTTTGATTTAGCAAACAAAAGCTTTCAAAATATTTTGTTTCCAAAACATGCATGGATTTCAACATGTTTTTCAAAAGTTTTGCAACTCGCCCTCCCTCATCATTCAAATAGAATTTTAAAAAAAAAAGGAGTTTTCCCAACTGGTTTCCAAACTTGCTTTACAAAAATTTTGGGTGCGTAAATATGTTTTCGACTGATCTTTAAATTTGTTTCCCCAAAACCCTCGATTACAAAAGTAAAATGATTTCAAAAGGAATTTCGACTTGGTTTGCAAAAGTTTCAAGAACTCTCTTGTGAAAAAGTTTTCCTCCCAAAAACTAATTTGTGAAAGCAAGACTACTTCTCCCTTCTCGGTTCAAAAGGTTTTATGAAAACTACTTTTCGAAAGCCCTTCATTCAAAAGCTCCATTGCAAAATCATAATGCACTATTACATGTTGAACATGTAGTGAAAGCCATCTACCTTAGATAAACCTATCTACCACCTTTCAGGAGTAACAACCCTAAATCTCGGGGACGAGATTTCTGTAAGGGGGTGGACTGTAACATCCCGGTTTTTCAAGTGACCAAAAATATGAACTTTTTTTTTCTTTTCCTGCAATTGAGTGAAGCATGTAGATCTAGGTCTAACTCGAGTCTAACTCGCTAACAAATCGTTGCATACATGTAGGTTGTTTGTAGGAGTGTGCTGGAGTTCTTTAGTCGGTTTAGGGTTTTGTGTCGGAGTGCACAAATCCATAACAAGAGTTCCTCCCAATCTCTCTCTTGAGCTGCATCTCTTTTCCATCTGAATATCTTCTCAAACTTCCCTTTGAGTTCTTCTCAAAATTCTCCCTCAAATCCTCCTCCAAATTTTCCCACTCAAAATCTCCTTTGAAAGTCATCTCAAATCCCATTTGGAACTCTTCCGAGCTTCAGCTAAAATTCCCCTTCCCAAATTCCCTAAGTCACAAATGATTAAAAGAGAAAATCATTTTTCCTTTCTTCCTCAAACCAGCCCAGCCGGCTCCCCCCCCCTTCTCTCATCTCGGCCCACGCTGACAGCAGCAGCCAAGCCTAGCTCACAGCTATGGCCCAGCCAGCCCAAGCCACCCCGAGGAGACCTAGCGAGAGCAGGGAGCTCCCAGCGCCGCCGCTGCTCGCACGCTGCGTGACGCGCACGCCAGCGCCCCCTCACCCGCGCCTCACCTGCTCCGCTCCTCGATTCGCGCCGCATGTCCCTCCCCAAGCATGGACGTCGAGGATGACTGGAGCCTCCTAGAAGCCCTAGCGCGCAGCGCTATAAAAGGCCGCCACAGTGTCGCCCCTTCTCCTCCTTTTTGGACAGGTTTGGACGAAATCTACAAAGACCATGAGGACTTGGATTAGGAGTAGATGGTCTCATGCCTACGCTCAAGTGTGGTTGAGAAGATGGAGTCTACGCCCGCTGACATTCTACGCCAACTCTAATGACTACCATGAAGGAGGAGCCTTCACCCGCTGATGCGCTACAACGACTCTGATGAAGATGTGTGTGCGTTTTCGCTAGATTAATCGATGTAATAGGTGTGTTAACCAGTGTTGTAAAGCTTGTGTAAACTTGTAAATCTACGATGTATGACTATGATATCAGCTGATAATTGATAATGAGATGGATTGTTCTCGTGATCTACTACATTATAAATCATATCTGTGGATCCTCCCTTCGAGGAAAATCGAGATCATTTCATCAACCGTGCAAGGCCTATATGAAAGAAGCATCCCCCTTCCCTTACCTGTTTTCATTTTTCCAATACGTTCCCTGGTGGCTTTAGGATCTAGATAAAGGTAATGTGCCTTATATCAAACTGTACTATTTGTATAAACTTACTATTATGTATGTAACCTCATTGCTTCCCCCCTTTCCTCGATTATCATTTGTTTTAACCGAAATCATGTTTACAAATGGCAACTACTTACCATACCACGGATGTGTACTCTACAACAAATGATGTGTTTTGGCAGCTAGGTGTGGATTTAGGAGAATGGAACAGGTTGCTTGTGACTTGGGGGAGTCATGTACATGACCGAGCTGCGCGATGCCTAATCATTGAAGCTGTTGTTCATGCGGTTGTTGCGCAACAATGCAATACCAGAGTTGTTGAAGACCATGATTCTAGAGAAATCTTTATACTTTGTAGCACTATTGCGGATGCCCGTCGGCTCTCTAACTACAGTGTCGATGTCAGTGGAGACTACATCATTTTCAAGATGATTCACCGTCTCAACTTAATCGGAAGTCCTTATGACCTCAACTATCTCAACAAGACCAAGCCAATTCAACGACATTAGATTTTGTGTGCTTTGTGTACTGTTTGTTGTCTTGTATTAGTAGTACTAGTAGTAGTAGTAGCCATGACTGGCTTTAATCTATGGGATAGCACAAAGTCATGTAGTGTATATGTTGAGCTCATGTAGTAGGAACCCTTGCTAATATAGTATGTTGTGTTATTTGCATGTTTGTGTCAAACTTTGTTAAACTTACCAGAACCTTGAACTGAGGAGCAAGTCTGGCCTTAATCCAATGTAGAAAAGAAGTGCCATTGGTGTTGAAATGTTAACGAACAAGCAAAAAAGTCTGCCTACCATTTTTTTGAACACCTCAGACAGTGAAGATGTTGTAGTGGATGAAGTTTTCTTGGTTGGTTTATGTTTGTTTTTTTTTGTTGCCTTAGGTGTCTAGCCTAATGGCATGAAGTTATGTATTTTATGTGTTGAGCACATGTACGAGAAGGCAACCGCACGTTCCTCATGGTTTAGATCTATAGAGGGAATGAGAGAGCTCTAGGAAGGTAGGAAATAAAACAAGCAGAGTTGCGGATGAGATCGCGGAGGTTAGAGCGACGGAGTGGAGATTTACTCAAAGATTCTAAATTTTAACCAAATATATAGAGGAGTATGATGCGTAATAAGTATTTTATACAACATAAAACAATGAGGTTAATCAAAAATCCTCTTCGATGAAGTGCGAGAGGAATTTCTGCACTGTCGAGTCAAGATACATAGACAAATCTCGTCGGCACATCAGGCAGGTGGATCTCCGGCCAAACCACTTGGTGATGCACTTGTGGTGGAATGAGTGGCCATAGCCAGGCATTTACACAGCATGGCCGGCCATAGGATTAGATGTTTCATCCTCTAGGAAGATGTTGCAGTCCCGACTCCCCACTAGCGCCTCCTCTGCCTCCGCGCAGAGCGTCAAGAGCGCCTCGGATGCGATGAACTTCAACTGTTCATCGACCCAAACCTCAAGCATGGCGTGGGCGATGCAGCCATCCTAGCAGGCCTCGCCCACTAGGGCCACGAGTTCAGGAACCTCAGGCTCGGGAAGGATGTCCTCCCACTGCTCGTCTGTAAGGTTGAGTTGTTGCAGCCGTGTGAATGTCCTCATCAAGCCGCGAAGGACATCACGGACACCTTCCTGGTCACCGAGGATGCCCACAACTTGATTCGCCTTCAAGATCCTAGTGGCACTGCCTCCTTCATACAGCAGGTACACCAGCTGCCAGTGATAGCCAGCTTTGAGGGTCTTGGTCACCGTACATTCTAGGGTCACAGAGAACGATGCTTCAAGGACGCTTCCGCTAGATGGATGATTGATGGTGAAGATGTTCTACGACGTCGTTCTACACTTGACATGGTGTTTGAAAGTGGAAAATTGGGCAGCAGGATCTCCGGCAGAGCTCATGGGTCTAGTGGCTTAGTTTGTAGCTATGATTTGAATTGGTTTGGAGTTAGAGCAATGACGATTTAAAGGGAACCCAGTGTTAAATAGCTACAGGATGAATGGGGGGACAGTTACGAGATGGAATTTCAAGTGAATCACTTCGAATGTAGAGGACCTTAGACGACTTCTAGTAAATGTTGTCTCAGATTCCAGGGGTTGGTCAAATAGTTTCCAATACTGGACGTGTTGGGAATATTCTAGTAGAACATGAGATGTGTCCGGCCCGGTCAAATATACAATGCTCGGATTTTCTTGCGTGTGCTGTAAAATTTGAATAGCTATGTGGCTCCTCCATTAGGTATTATATCGACGCAAGACTTGATTGGATGAATTCCGTTATGCATGTTTACCATACTATAGATCAGAAAGAGAACCAGAAAGAAACCTGTAGGCAAAACCAACCAATAGGGTCGTTTTGTTGTTGAATTTTACTACGAACGAGTAAGTTCGGCCGCTGTATATTTGATCTCATAGGAGTCCTATAGCACCGCTGTGACTCCAGCAAGGAGGAGGACAATCCGGAGTACTGGTGAGTCAGCGAATTGCAAGAGTGCTAGCCAGGAGGAGGATGCTTTAATTTTTTTCTCTTCTCTGGAAACTCAAAGCACCTTAGAATCCATGACTACTTTTTCCAGGGTGGAAAATCTATGGGGATATCATTTGAATAACCCATTTAGTTTTTTGAGGGTTTTTCATCCTAGGCATGCCTTCCCCTTGCTTCTTAATTATAGGCTTTAGTTCAAACAACCGCAGATACAATCACATACACACAAAATCGCCAGTTGATTCTAAAATAATAAGCTACAGCAACCAGATTTATTTTTTTTTTTTGTAATTTTAGGTGTCAAATTCATGGATCTTTTAATTATTTATTATCATCCTCTTTTAGTTTTATGTTTATTTATAATATGAAAAAACCAAAAAGGCAACAACTAAGGCTGCCCGAAATTATGGTCTCTGCTGAGCAGATGGGGCGGTCTGCCCGCCCGAAAATTTGATTTCACACCACGTCGAGCAGTCCCGCCGACACACACCGAAAATTAGATGTCTCTCATTTGCCCTCCGCGTGCAAAATAGGTTTACCACGCCATCAATTTTAGACAAAAGCATTTGTGGTAATGTGATGGCCACATAAAAGCGCAAAGAGTCGCTGTCTCTGCCTCTATCTCCATTCGTGAGCCACACCATCTCTCCTCCAGCTCTAAATCCTAGTCCTATGGCCTCCCTTTCCACTCTCCAGCCACCCCCTCTGCCACCCTACTTCGGACCCTAGGCGCCATCAGAACAGTAGCTCGACACCCTTTCCACTCTTCAACCGCACCCTCTCTCATACATTTCTAAACCCTAGCCGGAGCTGGATCCTTTTCGATTCGTCGACAGCAGGTCGATTAGCTAACGGCGGAAGGATCGCCTCGATGACAGTACAAGCTAGATCTGGATCCCCTACCTAGCTTGGCACCTGTCATGACCGACCGGAACTGATCCCTAGCTGGAGCCAGATCTGTTACCCCTGCATCAACGCCGGCCGTACCAGCTTCGCGACTGTGATGATAGGACGGCGGTGCCGACAATAAAGCAAAGCTAGGGAACACAGAGGAAGAGGTACCCAAATTCCTTTTATGATGTGTGCTCTACTATAGTGGCTGAACCAAGGATATGTAGATAGCGATGGGGTTCCATATTTTGTATAGTTGATTGTAGCTGACATGTGCTTTATTGGATTAATGACTTCCGTATAAGCAGTAGTTACTAGTGAGGCTCTTATTTGCATACTCTTGCTTTGTTGTGTTGACATTCCATAGAAGCTTTAGTTAATAAATGCCTTTGTAATCTAGATGAACAGCCACTAATTGCTTATGAACGAGCACGGGATGCACAAATCACAAGGAAGCATAGAAAGATGGAAGAACTTAGAATGCGATGTTTGGGCCCAAAACCTATGTCTCCAAAGGAAAGCACAAAGGGTAGATACGGTGAAGATTTGGAATATATCCCTGAACCAGGGGAAGTAGTTGAGGGATTTGATGATACAGATGAAATAGATTCAGATTTAGAAGATGAGCCAGTGCCGCTATCAATTGAGGTACTTGTTCTATCTTGTATTTAGTTCGGAGGGGGAGGAAAGTGTAGGTAGCCATGCAATGCTTTATTGTTTGAATATTAATGGAATTTGTACATGCTTGTTGCTTAAGTTTGTATCTCCAATTTTAGTGTCTGGGTCAAAGAAGCCATAGAGGAGGCTCTGCCAACAGGACAAAAGGCAGCGCTGCCATGAGTCTTGGGCGAAGGCTCTCTAAGCAAGTGAGGTCAACACCACTAGAAGATGTTGCTCATGGATTTTGTACTCAGAGGTCTTCTGCTAGCAAAAGGGTGGAGGTAGCAATAGTAGGTGAACATAATTCTCCATCACGACCGACACCTGGACCCAGGGATCAATTCTAAGTTCATCAATTGACTGGAGACATTAGTCGGGATGGCACCCTACCTAGCCCTAAGAGAGACTCCTCATGGCCAGATGATGATAGCCCTACTGAAGAGGAGCCCTCTCAGCAAACTCCCTCCTCCCCCAACCCGTAGAACGATGAAAGTTGCCTAGGTTGGTATTATATTACAGATGTCTATCAATCAATTTACACTAGCTATTTGATATCCATGTAACTTTTTTAACAATCTGAATGTATAAAAACTATGTAGTACCATTGTCAGGAAGAGCGAGGAAGCCGAGGCCTCGAACTCGTGGAATTATGCTTGACAAAATGAGCAAATCACTAGGAGGAGTGAGGATGTGCATCTCTATTGCCGAGGGGAACAGAAGGCCACATGATCTAGTGCAAGCTGCCAAGTTTGCCTCAGAGGTAGGTGTAGTAGTCAGGAGTGAAGTACCAATTTTGACGTATTGGAAACAATACAAGGGGAAGAGGCCCAGCGCCGTCTATTGCAAAAGATTTGTGGAGAGGCTAAATATATGTATGGGTATCCCCTCTTGACATTCAACTCTGCTTTGAGCAACTTTAACGGATTTACTTTTCATTCACACTACTGTGTGTAGGGAAGGCTACGCGTTAACGATGCTCACTCGCTAACAAAAGAAGCTTGCTAGAATGTAATGTAGTCTGCGGTACGGCAGGAACGCTATAGATTGAAGAGAAAACACTTCAATGGTGTCCCTGCTAATCAGATCCGTATGACCTCTCTAGTCTCATCCACGAACGATTCATAGTGGTGTGAACTTATCAAGATTTGGTCTAGTGCTAAGAATGAACCCATCGATTTCCTGTCTAGTCTTGCTATGGTCTACTTATGCTGTAGTCTAACATAAATGAAGCTATAGGAAACATCTGAGAAGAACAAGCGAAACCATGCAAAAGTGAAGTACCACCAGGCTATAGGATCTCACTCTTATGTTGTCCAGATGCAAAAATTGGTAAGTGATGATTATGTTTTATTGTTACTCTTGCCTTTATATAAATATAAATCGAAACTCATGTGCACAGAAGGAGAACAAGAGGGAGGCAGCAAAACACGATCAAGGACTTGAAGAAGAAAATGGTCCACCTGATGAAGATGTTAATGCTGTGGAAGTCTTCAGGGACTTCCATACCAGTAGGAAAAAAGGTCTAAGTGATGCTGCAAGAGCAGCAGTTGTAAGTACCTTCTTTTGCTTTCCTTGAAATCTACTAAAGCCATTCCATAAAAGAAGAAAACATAGTAGAAGCCTAGTGTTATGGAAATCTACTAGAGCTTATGTAATCTCTATCAGCAGTAGGCTAAGGAAGACCTATGCATTACTTGTTATGAATCAATGTATTAGTTTTCAATTGAAGTCCTCTTACACTATCTGTAACCTAATGTTTTACTGATTGAATTTCAAGGAAGCTATGGAAATTATGCAAATAGAACCTATTGCTGATGGATAGCAACCAGTTACTAGTGCTAATGTTGTTTGCAAGGTCCTCTGCGTCTACAAGGGCAAGGCCCCCCAGGGAAGCGGCAACAATCTTTTTTTAAAGAATGCTGGTATCCAGACAAGCTCTACCAGAACAGAGACATCGATAGAGAGAATGCTTCGGGAATAGCTTGCTGCTAAACAGGAAAGTTCCGCTGCCCTCGTCGATCAAGTGGATGAACTAAAGAGGAAGACAGAAAAGACTGAAAGGGTCCTTGAGGAATACAAGAAATGGCAACATTGGGAGTACAACAATCTCCGTAAGCTATGCACACGTATTAGCTCTTCTGGTAATTCTTAGTCTTCAACTCCTGTGGCTTGATGTAGTGAACATTTATGGTTTGATGTGTGGACTCATGTGTCAGTTTGATGTGTGGATTTGTATGCCGATTTGATGTGGTGATACTCTTATCAATGGTTCACTGCTGACGCGTGAAATGTTAATTATTATTATTTGATTGCTAGGCTAAATAGTTATGTAGTCAATATGTGCAATAGTGACGATCTCGAATTACTTCTATGATGAATTGATTGTACTCCACGCGGTAGAATCAGGATAGGCCATGTGAACAAATAAAAATACGACACGTGGACAAACCAGTGCATGACACGTGCAATAGCCAGGACTCGACACGTGGGCTATTAAAATCCAACATGTGGAAGTAAGTCGTGAAGCCACGTGGCCGAATAAAAATACAAAACATGGACGGACAGCGCCGTGACACGTGGTCGAATAAGAAACGGCCATGTGGACCAATAAAAATACGAAACATAGTCCAATGAAGAAGTGACATGTGATCCAACCACAACATGACACGTGTGCCAATAGAAAACTGACATGTGGAACAACAAGGACCTGACACGTGGTCCAGTAAGAACCTAATACGTGCAAGATTCAGATATGGCCACGTTGTGCAATAAGAAGGTGACACATACCTGAACCATCTCCAATACAACCGGCTATAGCATATATACGTGGGCTATAGCATGTACATGTGGAAAGTATCTCCAATGGAAGCGTCCACCAACATGACAGTTCCCTGCCACATATGCCAAAATAGTTCTCTAACGATCTGTTTTTCATCATAGATCAAGACATTTCTATGATGATTTTTTCAGACTCGTCATAGATGTGCAAGAATGATGTGACTTCTATGACGAACCGTTTTTCGTCATAAATTCGTCATAAAACTGAAATTATGATGAATTTAACTCCTTTAGTGATGAAATCTATTCATCATAGAAGTGGATATTTCTAGTAGTGCAATAAGCAGGCTATCAGCTAAAATAGCCGATTCCAATGAAAGTAAGCTCATAACATGCAAGCACTCAACCATTGAACATGAACAGATCCATAAATCTATCAAATCTAATCTATTATCTCTAACAGTGGGGTTCGACCAAATTGATGGCAGCTATAATAAAGATAACAAATTAAACCTTCAAAGAATACAAGTCGGTTCACACTCAACGGAATCGTGAAAGCATGTTACGATCGTGAAAGCGCGGGCGATCGGCTAAATAGCTGATGCGAACATAACATACAGCCAGAGGCTATGTTTGACCATAGTCAAGACTTGTTAATTGATAATTTCCAATCTGTAATGATAACAGTGGGGATCGACCAGATCGATGGCAGCCATAATAGCAGTTCTAGACCAGATTTCATCAACTAACAAGCTTACTTAGGATCAAACACGTCTTGACCACATGCTATCTTCAATTAAGATTAGAACAAAATGACTAATCTAGCCAGAACCATCGTCAAAGTGGGATGTGAAAAGGATAAAGCAATAAGATGATAGTTCAAAGAGATATAAAGCCAATCCGTTTCAATCTTAATCAGGTAAGGGGTGATGTTGTTACAAATAGTAAGAATACTAATTATAACAAGATCGATAACTAGCAAATCTATTAAAAACAATAAGAAAACCCTACCAATCTTAATAGATTTAACCGATAACTAATTTGTATCAAAATTTATACGAGATCGAGCCGGACCGATGCAACCTTATAAATTTTGATAAGAATCGAGGGGTAACTTGTATCAGGAATTGTACGAGATCGAGCCGGGCCGATGCAACCTTACAATTATGGATAAAAGTTGATAACTAACTTATACAAAGCTTACAAAAGGTCAGCCAGACCGATGCAGCCTTATAAACAAAGTATAAGTCATGACACAAACAAACCGAAGGTCGGACCTAACCGATGCAGCCCTGTTTGTCCGAAGAACTCACCGAGATCTACTCCACACCTACTCCTAAGGGGTGGCGTAAGCCAAAAAGTAAAGGTACCGGTTTGATTGATCGATAAGAGATGTCTATTACAATAGCCGGGGTTCAATATTTATACCCGAAGATTGACTACGAGTCATGGTCGAACAAGACCGGTTACAAAATTCATAAAAGAAGACAAATATTCTAAATCAAGATAACTTGGACTCTAATCTTTCCCTTCTATGAAGTCCACCGCGTCTTCTTGCTTCATGTTACCACCATCCTTCGTCGATAAGGCTCATCCTTGAGATGATGACGTCACATTGTTTAGTCAACGGCAACCTTATTCAGCCGATTTTTGCAAATATTTTGGCTTCTTCCGGTAGATTCTGAAATTCAGGGTTCTTATGCACTCCGGTCAAAATTTGGTGTCAACAACCGTGAGCAACTATTTTTAATCGTAACCTCTTATTTGGTTTGTGAACAAAAATAAGAGAGTGAGTTGAAAAGGGAGTTTATATCCCCAGCTTGGTATGAGGTTCTTGTGGTATGAATTAAAGTCAATGTCATGCAGATTCCGGACGAACTTTGAAGGGACTTTGGCATGCCGAGAAGAGAAGGGGAAGGAAGAACTAGGAGCATCAACAATTTGGACTAGAAAATCCCCACGATTGCACGTTTATGATTTTGAACTCAATCTAAGACGTAGGTCGATTTAACTCTTGAGTTGAATTTTGATTTGATCCATCTTCTATGCATTTCCTTGTTATATTTAGGGCCTATTTATTAGGGCTCCTCTCCAGCTCCAGCTCTAGCTCCTCCGGATGAGCTTTACCAAACGTTTTGTAGGAGGAGGCAAAGCCATTTTGGAGAAAAATGGATTCGGCTCTTCTAGAGGAGCATCGCTAAACACCCCCCTTATCTGATTTCCCTTCACTTCTCTTTGCTAGATGTGGCATGCTATAAATGGACCTGGACCTGTACTGGATGGCCTTTTGTTAGAAATGGATCCGAATGTCTTAAACATCGAAAAGATTTTATATTCATATCAGTTTTATTGTCAACATGGATATCTACATTCATAGTTGACTTTTATATGAATGCCAAATGGATGTATTCGAATTTATCTTTTGTGATTCTTCTTTATCCGATTCAAGATCCATATCTGGAAAAAATATGAACTATTAAAAATTATTATTATCCGTGAAGAACAAAGCACCATCTAAAACTTATATTCCATTTGTTCTAAATTATAAGTTGTCGTAGCTTTTTTATATACGTAGTATAAAATATAAGTTATGAATCTAGAAAAAGTAGAACGGCTTATAATTTGAAATGGAGTGAGTATTTATGAGTAATTACAATGTAAATGATAATTCTTTTGATATAACTCATTTAAAGTATTTAAAAGTTATCTCTATGGCTGATATGTCTAAACATAAAGGTTAAGTTTAAATTATGATAATTCTAAAACTTGTATTTATAATAATTTAAAACTATTAAAAGTATATTTATGATAATTGTAATATTGAAATAATGATACATATAAAGCTTAACTTTAGTTAACTTGATTTTTTATATACCTGAATTAATTTATAGGTCCATATTTACGTGCATTGAGATACTTATCTACACTTTTATTACTTTTATATATTTGATTATTAAAATATTTATTATATATATGTTATCTACGCCAATATTGTTGTTTTAAGGAAATCTACTTGTTATCTTCAAAATTAAGTAGATATCCAAATGCAAATCTAAATTTGAGATATAAATATCAGTACCCGTATTTGGATCGGTAATGTTTAGATGCAGCCGTCACGACGGATGGACGCGGCTTCCCAAACCGTAGAAATTTCCCCACTCGCTACCATGTCGTACGCTTGCTCTCGCCATCGCCGTGCGCCCCTGCGGCCATCCCCCGCGGCGCCCCAATCCAGCTCTCCCCATTCTCACCCATCCCATCTCTCGGTCACTCTCTCGCATCCGCTGGCAGCAGCAGAGCCCCACGCCACCACCGCTGCCTCCTTCCGCCACCCAAGGCGACCACGCTTGTTCCCTCAGTTTGTGCAGTGCCTCCCTGGCCTCTTCCCCAACCCCAGCGCCATCGTGCGCATGTACCAGGGCGCCTTAGGTTGTCCCCGGCCGAGCCAAGGGCACCCACGAGCATGGACGGTGCTCGTGGTGCTCGCACGCCGCCGGCTCCCACCCTGATGGCCAGAATCGACCAGCCCCGGCCTCCCCTTTGCCGGCGATGCCGTGTTTAAAGTGTTCCATACGTATGTTTTCAAGTGTTTCATCTAGATGTTGCGTATGTTTCAATGGATATATACGCATGTAGCAAACATATGTTTCATGTTGCAAGCATATGTTTTAAGTGTTTCAGTTGTTTCAGACGTATGTTTCAAGTATTTCATCTGGATGTTGCATAACATGCATGTTTCAAACGTATGTTTTCAAGTATTTCAGGTGTTTCATATGTATGTAGCAAGTATTTCATCTGGATGTTGTGAAACTACATCTGGATGTTGCATATATTGTTATGGCTATACATACATGTTTCTAGTATTTCATCTGTTTCAGACATATGTTTCAAGTGTTTTCATGTATGTTTCAAAAGTAGATTTGGGGGAGCACATGTTGTAATGGCACCGATGGTTGGCGGACAGCGGCTTGCCGCAGCCTCCTGCTACTGCTGGGGTGCCGTCATGGGTCACCGTGTGGACGCCTAAGGCCTGCAGACGCCTCCACGGCGTGCATCCATAGGCAGGGCAGGCGACTGGGACCGATCCCCACGTGCATGCGGGCGTGTGAAACGGGAGCGGGCTCAAGTGGTCCCGCATACGTGTGGGCGTGGGCGAGCGAACCGTCGGCGCGCGGCGTTTTCGGCGAGCGCATGTGACGGAGGAGGCGCAGGAGCTGCGTCCGAATGCACCTGTCCAAACGTTCGGACGCTAGCCCTTCTATATTTGGATTCAAATTAAAGTGTGGTAAATAACGCTATCTAGATTCGATTCCATACGAATCTAATCCGAATCCAATATAGCTTACCGGACACAATGCTAGATTGGACCGTAAGAACGCATCCAAGTGGGGCCCACATGTCAGGGGTGGCATGGTGCTTTGATGGATAAAAATTCAATCCTTGGCTTTAATAGTATGGAATAATATAGATTAAAAGTTATATATATTTGCAAAATATAAGATTAACTTGATAAATACTTTTATTGAACTATTTTTTCTACTTGATTGAAACAGTATATGTTCTCTACGGAAAGAGCTGTAGTTCTATAGGATTTTGTAATTCTGATTTCTGAAGGTGTATGGAACTTCAGGTTGGGATGGTAGGAGTTTGGGCCCCTTTCAAAAGGAAAATTTTACGCCCAGAGGCTTTTGCTTGTGAAATTCTGGTCGGAGCCCGGCCCATGTCTATTTTTAGATCCCTCCCCAATCAATAAATCCTGTTTTTGCAAGGTCAATAAAAGCTCGCCGATCCCTCTTGCTTCCCGTCCTCCCTCCTCGCCCAAGTTCCAACACCGGCCGCCGCTACATCGCCAAACCCTATCTAGGGTTTTGCCAAGCCCTCCCCTTCCCTACCATCGACCCCATGGATCCCTTTTCCAAGAAGCGCAAGCCCGACGAGAACGGCGCCGTCACCGCCTCTCCAGCCGGTGGGGCTGCCACGCTGGGCCTCACCCGCGACGACGTCCTCCGCCTCCTCGAGCCGCTCTCCCGGGACCAGCTCGCGGACATCGCGGCCGCCGCCGCGCTCGTCTCGGCGCACGCGCTCGACGCCGTGCGCGCAGCCGCCGACCGCGACCCGGCCCTCCGCAAGCTCTTCGTTCGGGGGCTCGGGTGGGAGACCACATCCGACTCGCTCCGCGCCATCTTCTCCTCCTATGGGGACCTCGAGGAGGCCGTCGTCATCACTGACAAAGCCACGGGGCGGTCCAAGGGCTACGGTTTCGTCACCTTCCGCCACGCTGATTCCGCCGTCCTCGCACTCAAGGAGCCATCCAAGAAGATCGACGGTCGCATGACTGTCACGCAGCTCGCCGCCGCCGGCTCGGCAGGCGGGCCGTCCGGTGGGGCCGCCGGCAGTGGCGGTGCTCCTGTGGCTGATGTGTCGCTCCGGAAGATCTTCGTTGGGAACGTTCCTGCAGACATGCCGTCGGAGCGTCTCCTTGCGCACTTTGCCGCCTATGGCGAGATTGAGGAGGGGCCGCTGGGGTTTGACAAGCAGACGGGCAAGTTCCGGGGCTTTGCACTTTTCGTTTACAAGACACCTGAGGGTGCGCAGGCATCCCTAGTGGACACGGTCAAGGTAATTGACGGCCACCAGCTTGTATGCAAGCTTGCCATAGAGGGGAAGAAGGGGAAGCAGGGGCAATCACAGCAATCTGGCCCTGGCAACCAGCAGCAGCAGCAGATGCTGCCGGGTGGTCCGCAAGACATTCAGGGAGGCCTTGGGCTTGGGTCACAAATGGGAGCGCAGTATGGTGGCCCTGGGAACGGTATGCCTTCGTTTGGTTTTGGTGGTGTTGGCGGCGGGTTTGGGGGTCCAAACCCTTATGGTAACATGCCATCTTCCATGGGTGGAGGAGGCGCAGGTGGTTTAGGGTCGATGGGAGGCCAGGTGCCCACTGGGCTGGCTGGTGCTGGGGCTGGTGCATTTGGGCCTGGGGGATTGGGTGGTGGCTCATTTGGGGGATCATCTCAGTTTGGTGCTGCTGGGATGGGGGCATATGGTGGCCTTGGAATGGGTGGAGGCTCCATGTACCGCATGCAACAGGGAGCAGGTGGGCTGCCTGCAGGCGCATTTGGAGAAGGAGGCAACTATCCTCTTCCAGGTTCTGGTTTCCGGGGCCAGGATCCTCAAGGTGGAATGTCTCCTCCTGGTCCAGGTGCCAGGGCTCCTCCTATGTATCCCAACGTGCCGCCTTATTTCTAAGGTATAAACACCGCTTCCATATGTTCTTAATTTTATTTATATAGCTTAGTTAATGTTCTAGTATGTTGCTTGATGTGTAGTGAAACATGCATTGATTGGTAGATGATTTTCTTTAGCTTCTCTTGGATGAACTTGAGTACTTGACTAATGTGTTTGCAAATTATGTTGGCAGAGTGTTTTTCTTTGCTTTTGTTGAATGGCTGGGAAATCAAAATATTATCATTGATTAAGTTCCAATGATTTGTAAGAGATTTAAGGCCATTGCCACACTAACAAGTAGTGATTGGCTGAATATTGTTTATTTGTCCTGATTTTATTGGTTTTCTTGGTGACTGAAGTTCTGATGGTGCTTTGTAAAAGACTTGAAATAATTATGGTACTTATGAAGTTGATTGGTGAGCATAGCTTCAAGGATGATAACTGTGAATGTGTCAGCGTAGTAGACCTTAATTTCTAGTTGACATTATTTCGTAATGTGTTTTCCTGTTCTGAAACTTCCCTTTGGGTGTATGGGTCTATCCTTGGACGGCTTGTCTTTGTAGTGTGGAAGGTACTCTCAGAGCATAGCATAATCCTTTGGTGGTCAGTCTAAGGCACCACCCATCATTTTTACATTGGAATTTCTTTGGTTGTTTGTGACAAGAGTTCATTCCTTTGCCCTTGTTAGTTTCTTGCGTATGTGCTTGTTGGATTCTAATTTGTTGTCTTACTTATCCTGATGCTTGGGATCACCAAGATTCGGTATTCCTGATAAGTTTTATCATGATGATGACCAATAATGTGTATGTCTTGGTTATTTACTAGATCTTAGTATCTCACCTTGCTGGTTTGCACTTGATGCTAGATGTTTGTTGACATCTGAGATTTGAGATTGGTATGTTGGCTTGTTTAGGATTTACGTTGCATATGGGAATTGT
This sequence comes from Miscanthus lutarioriparius, assembly GCA_904845875.1. Taxonomy (NCBI): domain Eukaryota; kingdom Viridiplantae; phylum Streptophyta; class Magnoliopsida; order Poales; family Poaceae; genus Miscanthus; species Miscanthus lutarioriparius. The sequence goes on from CAJGYO010000005.1 coordinate 48,577,591, forward strand.
TGCAGTAAATATGGTTTCTGGTAAAATGTGTACCTATATTTATTGTTTTTTTGTTAGATGCCTTGGTTTACTTTGATTGCTTTGTCAATAGATGCATTTCGATCTTCTTCGCTAGTTGGTCGGTCCTTTTTATTTGCATCTTTTTTTACTATTCTTATTATCATTGAGTCTTCACTGTTATTAGTGGTGTGTAGAATAACTGTTATTTATCTGTGCATGTTTTCCAGTATTCATGTCATTGATACAAGTACCTTTACTCCTATTTGGTACTTGGGCATGAGTATTGGCACATTTTTGTAAAGGAACCCCTTTTGTGGAACTCAAGTTGTTTCCCTATCTCATATTGCATATAGTGCTTGAGGCATTGATCCCAAATATTTTCTTTCCTCGTTTCATACTATAAAATTACTAGTTGCATACACCTACAGCCCTCAAATGTGTATTTGAATGCTAGAGATTTTCTGCTTGATCATTTTGCTGCAATGTTACGGATGACGACTTCATAAGCTTTTATAAAGTTATGTCTATTTCTTCTATTAACATTGCATATATATCATGGCCAATGTATTTTAAAAAACAAATCTAACCTTGATTGACTCGACATTGTACTTTCTTTTTGACTGGTGGTGATATTTCATGAAATCTTTTGAGCTTTTTGGATTTTTTTTTTTATATATCATCAGAAATATGCTTTGACCCAATTTTTACTGCCTACATATATTTAATTGTGCTACAATAATATTCTGCAATCTTCATGCTGAACTAAATAATTATGCGATATATTTGCACTTAAAGGTTTGCAAGATCAGTGTGCAGTTATCAAAACTGTTATACTTGATATTGCAATACTCTGAAAAAAAATATAGTCTCTAAGTTTAATAGTTTATATGCTTTATGTATTAAACATCATATATCTATTTTCTAATGTTGTATTGTATATATTTTTTATTTATATATGTATACTCAGCTGAATTATTGATTGAATTCTAGTGAATGTGTGACTCAGGTGTGTGACAACTCTTGGGAGCATATCCTTTGAAATGGTTGTGCTGAATTCAGAAGTGTTGTCTGCTTACATGGATGCTTGCATATTCTGGCTACTTCTGATCTGGAATGTGGAATGAGTTTGCACTCTCAATTTTCGCTGTTAAGGGATACATGAAGCTAGTTAGTTGTGATAATGTTTATTTGTGATAATACTTCACATGTACTTTCTTATGATTGCTTTGCAGTTTAATTTTCTATATAGATAAGCGACGTTGCATTAAGTGTATGCTGTGTTGTTTATTGTCGTATTAATGTTGCATGAAGTGTATGCTGCGTTGATTATTGTCGTATTATCGTATGAAATCCCTTTATTTTATTTTCATGGTCTGATGATGTGTTTAATCGTATATGGCTTTCTATCTGTCTATACTTTTGGTGAGCCGAGGGCAGTTTATATGTATGATTGGTGACTGTAATGCACTTTTTCTTTTAGAATTTATATATTGTCTATTTGCAAACAAACAGTTGTGATCCATTTCAAAATAAGTTAATAAGTTCCAATCTATAGTTATATCCCTTCCTTGAGACTGCAAATCATTACAGTTAATATTAATATTTTTATTGTCAGATTGGAAACATGAACTACACTTTGTTACTGTTAATCTTTTGTACTTTTCTCAAGTCAAATGTGACTTAGATTTTGGGTGGTAACTGGAGATTCCAGCCCGTATTGAAACCTGAAGTTGGTTGAAAATATTTAATGTTTACCTTGTTTAGTGAATGTATCTGTCATTGTTAGTTCAACAACTTTTTGTTACTATTTTGTATTTGTGGATAGCCTACCCCAACTTGCTTGGGACTGAAAGGCTATGTTGTTGTTGTTGTTGTTGTTGTCTAATCTGATCTGCTCTATTGTTACAAGTTTAATAAATTTTCTTTTGTTTGTTTGAAGCTAGGTTTGGCATTTTCTGCTATGAAATTTTTTATTTGTGTTGTGTTGTGGAGGGTTTTTTTTTTTTTTTGCTTTAAAAGGTACAATGACTGGATTGTATTATGGAGGGTTTATGATTCTATTCGCAGCCTACCCCAACTTGCTTTGGACTGAAAGGCTATGTTGTTGTTGTATGATTCTGTTCGCTGCCTTGTCAATGGTGTTGACATTGGTGATATTTTGTTATATAGTATTCCTCCATTCCAAATTGTAATTTGTTCTTTCTTTTCTAGATACATTTGCTACACACCTAGATATAGATTATGCCTAGATACAATGTAATGTATCTAGAAAAGCTAGCTACAAGGGCTTAAAATTTGCAACGGAGGGAGAATAATAACTATCTTGCAATTTGGAACGGAAATGGCTTACAATTTGGAATGAAGTTGTAAGTCGTTCTGGTTTTTCTAGATATATAGATATAGATTTTACTAACATCTAGATATACATTATGTCTAGATACATAGTAGAAAGCTATGAATCTAGAAAAGCCAGACCGACCTACAATTTGGAATGGAATATTTTGTTCTTATAATAATTGGTTGGTTGGTTATTTATTTGATTGTTTAGTCAATTTAAGAGCCATTGAGGTGTTTTTTTTCCCCTGCGATAAGAATTGTGCTGTATTTGATCCAGTGGTATATGTCGTTCAATGTAAATTTACCTATGTTGCAATGTCTATATATTGTGATTCTTTGTGGTAATGCCTATATCTTGTTTCTCTGTACGGATTCTGTTTTGATTGATTTGCCATTCACTCTGTAATAACTTGATAAACGACTGCCCAAAAATGTTTTTAACTCTAGCAAATATACATGAGGGTTGAACTATTGAAAAATGTTTTTCACCCAAGCAATTATATACTTGGGAGAGGTCTAATCAGGAAGTTAAACAGAAGCACGTTCCATGTATCTGGTAGCCCTGGTAGGCACCAGTGGCTGCAGTCACTATATGTCAGTGGTTGCTGCAGCTGCTCTTTGCTAAGTGGTTTTCCTTCCCTAGTAATTGTGTAAATTGATGGGTGTGCATCAATTCGGAGCTCGGAGAGACGAGTGATGTTCATATATACAATAGGCGTTTTCATCATCTTGATGTTTTTCTCGATAATGTTTATCAAACTTTTTGGAAACGATGGAGCGATGTTTCCGTCCCCCTTGGAGATAGGAGCCGTTTGGTTGTAACACCAATTTACGCTGCATGATAGAAGGGATGTAGTAAGTGATAAAGTAGTTGGATGTGTCTTTTCAATTGTTGTTCGAAATATGCACCTCTTGTGTTCAGGTGAGACACTTCGGAAGAATACTCTGGTTCTGCTAGGGTCTATATTGTAGTCGACCCACCTAGCCCAGGTCCTCAATGCTCCATCGAAGGCTTCCTCTCCAGCCATCTGCACCATCTTGCCGTCCCACTCGAGATGATCCCACCTGCATGCAGATGGATAAGAACAGCAAATGAAATTTGACCTTCTGAAGTTCGGCGCTGCGAGCTTGTGTACTTACGCCCTGAGTTTGCCTGTGTGAGTCCACCAGTGGCCGGTGTTGAAGATGAGGACGTCAGCACCGAGCGTCCGCTGCAACATAGGCGGCAGCTGGTCCAGCATGAGCGCCTTGGTCCGGTCGTCTTTTGTTTCGAGCTTTACGAGGAAGGGGCTCCAGAAGAACTCCACGGAGCAATTATAATCCTGTTATTTTTTTTAGAAATTAGAAATTTGGGTGGTGTAAGAACAAAAGGTTTTAACTGTCATTTTAGATATCAGCTTATAGTCAATCAAAAAGAGAAGTAGAGAGCATTAGGGTTCTAGCATATCATTATTGATAATTATTTTGTTGACATGCTCAAGAAGACAAGAACAGGAAATTATCTCAAGAACATTTGGAACACCCGAAAATCAATGCGTGTACGAGCTATAGTGACGCCATATTTTAGGATCCCACACGTGCAAGCCACAGCTCTCGCAGTTCTGATCGACGCACACAGAAATTTTCACTCTTTCACTATGTCATGCATGTAAGAGTGTACTCCCTTCAGTCGGGTGTATTTCTCTGCATAATTACTGCATTAATATATTAATATATTCTTATACAAAATTGATGTTATCATGTTCATATTGAAACAATGACCACGTTCAACGGCCACCCTCTACTTTGAAACTAGGATAATACACGCTATGGGATTTCAGATAATTTTAAAAAAAATTAGACTTTATATTTATAGCTGTATGAATGAAACTATCTTAAATTAATTTTGGTGAATGATTTGACACATCGATGTGGATAGCTATAGTGGATGAAGAGATAACTATTATAATTACCTGTGTTAGTTGCTATAATTGTAAGTTCTAGTGGATTGTTGATGTAAATAGCTTGTATGTTGAGAGAAATCTCTAGTGGGGTTTAGCTTTATAAGAGTATATAGGATTAAAAGAAGTATTTTGTTAGAACCATGATTTGATTGAGAATTGCTCTACCAATCTACTTTTCAATAAGTATTTTTCAATCAATAAAATTTGAGATGTATAATTATTGATATAAAATGATAACAACAATCAGGTATTTTGAAATACGGTAACATCAATGAAGGATCGGAGTACTACTTAAAAAAAGTTGCTCAACAGTAACTAAACGACATAAACCATCCCAATCTCCGCACCCAAATTCCGCCACGATATCATGCGTACATCGATTTTGGCCAACCGCACCCACATGCCCCGATGCCCGCCACGATATTATGAGGTTGGTCAACAGTAAAATTCTCCGCACCCAAAATCCCAAATGCTCGCCACGATATCATGCGTACGTACAGCGTAGGAGTCGCGTGGAAGCAGTCACTTACCATGGCGCGGAAGATCCTGTACTCGGAGCCAGCGTCGTCGACGATGCGCGTCCGCGACCGGTCCGGCACCGCCGCGTAGAGGATGCAGGCGAGCGACTCCCACATGTTGCGGTTCAGCGAGTCGCCCACCAGCACCAGCCGCTTGTCCCGGCACAGCTCCAGCGCCTCCGGGCCGCCCAGCCTGTCGAACACGACGAGAAGGCGACCGGCATGGCGGCATGCACGCCAGAGTCAGGGATCGATACAGGGATACACTCACTAGTCACTATATACAGTAGTACAAATGAATGCTTGTCACGGTGACCTCGTCCGGCCGCCGCATCGCTTGGGCTGCCACCGCCACCGCTCGTAGCCGGAGTCCGGGCGGCCGTTCCGGCGGCACGCCACCTGGTCGCTCAGGAACGGGCACTCCGCCGCGTCGTACAGCGGGTACGACCCCGCCGGTTCCTCCACCCACTCCCCGTCGAACAAGTCGCACTGCGCGTCCTCGTCGTCCTCCCCTGCTTCATCAGACGGCGCCGGGGCCAGGGCCGGGGCCGGTGCAGGCGGCGGTCCGGCCTCCTCCTCCTCCTCCTCGTCCTCCGGGCTCCAAGCATCAGCAGGGCCGCCGCCTGCTGATGGTGAGATCGCGTCTGGCGCAGGCGCCGGCGCAGCATGGTGCGAGTGCGAGCCAGTACGGGGCAGCGGTGGCGGCGACGCCGGGGCCGCCTTCTGCTGCACCCTGGAGAACCGGTCCCACGCCGCCGCCGTGCGCGGCTGGAACGGCCGCCGGTAGCCGGCGGCGGCGAGGAGGATGCCGGCGGAGAGGAGGAAGATGCACGCCAGTGAGCACATGGAGGTGGCGAGTACCCATCTGCGGGACGAGGACGCGGCGGCGCCGGCAGCTGGTGGTGGTTTGATGGAGTGATCCATTGGTTGGCTAGCTATAGCGCGCGCGCTCTAGGTGGCCAAAGCGAGGCGTGGAGGAGCTAGTGGAGAGTGACTGGAGTCCTGGCGTCGTGGGCAGGGTGGTTACATAGCGAGACGGGGCGGGCTGGCCGGGTCCCGGGGACCAGGAGACTGGAGAGGTAGGGACGGCGGCGAGCGAGGCGTGGAGGAGCTGCTGTGGCGCGCTGGATGGTTTTGGTTGGGCGCCCTGGCCGGTTGGGTTTTGGTTGGGAATTGGGACCGTGTGCACCGCTAGCTAGCTGCTGCTATTATCTAGTATGTGTATGTACATAAGCTTGTGTAGTCACGTGACTGAATGATAGTAGGTTGCTTAATTAGTGACTGTTGTTTACAGTGTTGTTGTTAATCACTAGTTAGTCACGGAATGGGCCTTATGCCGTTAATAGTGTTTGTGTTACACTAGCTAGTGAGCCCGTAAGTCGACTTGTATGTCGCAGGGGTGTAATTCTTGGGCTTAGCCCATTTTCGCCGTTGCACTCTCAGATAAGAACTCGTTGTGTGGCGGTTGGGCGGGCAGCGAATAAACTAAACCAAATTCTTGTTTCTCTTCTTCCCGAGACCTTCCTGCTGTCGAGACGGCGCCGCCGGGCTCGCTCGCCGAGCAAGTACGCCGGCATCCCTATCAATCCTACCAGAATCGTAACATTTGGTACCAGAGCCTTCCGATCCGTCGCTGATACTGGATTCGTAAAATCCCGTCGTCGACGGTTGAATCCAGAGTTGTCGCGCGGCCAATACACCGAATCCCCCATCTCCGCCGCCGCCCTATCCATCCTCGCCGCAGTTCAATTCGTCCACCACCTCCTTCCCCTACCTCCACCGTCACCGATTTCACTGCGCCAGCAAGTTTTCCACCCTGCCGATCCATTTTCCTTTAACCCCAATCACTTTGCCACCACCGCCTCCGATCGATTCCCAACTTCCGATCAATCCACCACAACCTCCATCCCAGTTACCCCACTCGCTGGCGCGCAAACCCAAACCACCAACCCTCACCTCCCGAATGGCGACCGCAGTGGAAAAGCTCGACGCGCTCGGTGTGTAGATGAAGTCCATGCTCCTACTCATGGAGACCTTCAATCATTGGCGTCCTGAGGTCGATCGCTTCTCCACCGAGCTAACCAAGGAGATCAAGACTCTCACGTCACGCGTGGAGGCGTTGGAAGCGAACAACGCTCCGCCATCGGCCCCGAAGCGCGAGGAAGAGGGGCGGGCCATGGGCCATGGTGCTGCAACATCACCATAGGGAGATGATGGGGGACTCTGATCCTCACTCATCCCCTAGCCAATGGTCAGTTATCCACCTCCAATTCCTCAGTTCATTATCATATTGTGCCTACACACAATGAATGTCGTTTGCCTAAGGCCCAGTTTTCCAAATTTGATGGGTCTCATCCAAAAGTCTAAAAAGAAAACGTAGAAAAATACTTTGACATGTTCAATGTCCCGGTGCACCGCTGGGCTCAGTATGGCACCCTCCATTTCAAAGGGCATGCTGCTTTATGGTTACAAACCTATGAAGCACAGCATGGGGTGGATAACTGGGTTGAACTCAGTATTGCTATTGAATCTAAATTTAGGAAAGATCTCTATCACAACTCTATGTAGGAACTACTGAGCCTTAAGCAAACCTCTGATGTTCAGGACTATTATGATAGATTCCAAACTATCATGCATAAAGTGCTGGTGCATAACAATCATTTAGATGATGTTTTCTTTGTTACCAAATTTCTCCAAGGGTTGCATCCTGACATAAGAGCTGCTATTGTTTTACATAAGTCGAGAACAGTTGATGTGGCTTTGTCACCGGCTCTAATGTAGGCCGACATATTGGAATCTCAACCCAAGCATTTTGGCAAGCACCATTATCGCGAGTACAACAAGTATCAAGGCAAGCCACCACCTCAAGCAGTACCACCTGGTGTTCTGGGCGCCCCACCAGCTGAAGATACAAAGCCAAAGTGGGAAGACAAGCTGGCAACATTGCGAGCTCAGCGACGCGCTCAAGGCTTATGCATGAAGTGTGGCGAGAAATGGGGCCACAACCATAGGTGCCCTAATAAAAGTGGCTCTGCATGTCTTGGAAGAATTCATGGAGCTGATTTCAGATGAAAGCCCTCCTGAACAAAATACTTTAGATTCTAGTGATGAAGATGAAGTTGTGTTTGCTCTATCTTAGTCAGCAACAGTCGGCGTTCCAGGCAAGAAAACTATCAAGCTCCACGACATAGTCAAGAATCAAGAACTGCTCATCCTCATTGACTCGTGCAGCTCCTGCACATTCATTAGCGACAAAACTGCTACCGCGCTGAACTATGTCCTGATGCTTGCTCCTCCCATTCAAGTAACGATGGCAAATGGCGATAAACTTTAGAGCACCCATCAGGTCCTCAATTTCAGTTGGTGGTCTCAGGGGCATAGTTCACAACTAATGCTCGTGTGCTGCCCTTGCCGTACTATGATATGGTGTTGGGTATGGACTGGTTGGAACAACACAGTCCCATATGGATACACTAGAAAAGGAAATTGTTGAGGTTTTCTTATCAGGGCAGAAGAATTAGCTTAAAGGGGGTCAAAGATACTTTATCCAGCTGTCCCAAAGTGAAAGTAAGGAAGTTAAAAGGCCTTATCAGGAAAGGTGGTATCGCTCAGTTGATTCACTTATGTCAGGTGACACCACCTTTGGCTCTAGACAACATTCCTGTGACAATACACAGTTAGTGGATAGTCAGGCTCATCTTTTCAGGGACCCAGACTCTTTGCCACCGTCCAGGGAGTTTGATCACCAGATCCCTCTATTACTTGGTGTGAAGCCTGTCAATATCAAGCCTTACAGATACTCACCGACATAGAAAGATGAGATCGAGCGTCAGATCAAAGAAATGTTCTCCAATGGCATCATTAGGACAAGCCAATGTCCTTTTGCATCCCTAGTGATCTTGGTCAAAAAGAAGGACGGCAGTTGGCGCTTTTGTGTTGATTACCGGCAACTCAACAACATCACTATAAAAAACAAGTACCCATTACCGGTTGTCGATGAGCTTCTAAACGAATTGAATGGAGCAGCTTGATTCACGAAGTTAGACATGCGATCATGCTATCATCAAATTCGGTTGGCTCCTGAAGATGAAGCAAAAACAGCCTTCTGTACTCACAGTGGGCATTGGAAATTCAGAGTAATGTCGTTTGGGCTCACAAATGCCCCAGCTACCTTTCAAGCTTTGATGAACACTATCTTCCAACCACTGTTGAGGAAATGTGTACTGGTCTTCGTTGATGACATACTCATTTCTACAGCCCACACTAGAAGCTCATGTGGAACATCTGCAGCAAGTCTTCAACATTCTCAATGATCATCAGTTATTGCTTAAGAGGTCCAAATGTTTCTTTGCTCAACAAACTTTAGAATATCTTGGTCACATCATTAGTGGACAAGGTGTGGTGACAGATTCCAAGAAAATTGAGGCCGTTGCTAACTGGCCCCCATCATCAGATACCTGGCAGTTGCGAGGGTTTCTCGGTCTATCCGGCTACTATCGAAAATTTATAAAAAATTATGGTATTCTGAGTCGACCTCTTACTGATCTATTAAAAAAGGATGCTCTATTTCATTGGACACCGCGACTGCAAACATGCTTTGACAACTTGAAACAAGCCCTTATTTCAGCACCTGTGCTCGCCTTACCAAACTTCCACAAATCCTTCATAGTTGAGACTGACGCTTCCTCCACTGGTATTGGTGCAGTGCTATCTCAAGACAAGCACCTAGTGGCTTACCTGAGTAAGGCCCTTAGCCCCAAGGCTCAAGCACTCTCAACATATAAGGAGTGCATGGCACTCATTATGGCAATCACAAAATGGAAGCCTTACCTCCAGCACAAGGAATTCACGATTGCAACCGACCACAAGAGCCTCGTTCATCTTGGGGAGCAAAAGCTACATGAGGGTATGCAATAAAAAGTTTTCATCGAGCTATTGGGCTTACAGTACAAAATTCTATACAAGAAGGGTTTGGAGAACAAAGCTGCAGATGCTCTTTCCAGGCAAGCCGAGCCTTCATCTCTAGCTGCTATCACTGCAAGCACTCCTAAGTGGTTGGAAATCATTTTGGAAGGCTATCAACAAGATGATCAAACCAAACAGTTGCTCACTGAGCTCAGTATTACTGGTTCAAATGACAAAGGCTTCACTCTCAGTGATGGACTTATCAAGTACAAAAACCGTATTTGATTGGGGAACCACAAGGAGGCGCAACAGGCTGTCTTACTAGCTCTTCATTCTAGTGGCCTCGGTGGACACAGTGGCAACACTGCTACTTATCATAAGGTTAAATCCCTCTTTGCTTGGCCCAATATGAAACAATTTATCACAGATTATATTAATGCTTGTGAGGTATGTGCCTAGGCTAAACCTGAACACTATAGATTACCAGGTTTATTGCAACCACTTCCTATTCCTACACATGCTTGGCACTATCTTAGTGGTCATAGATAAGCTAACCAAATATGCCCACTTTATCCCTATACTGCTTTATCCGTAGCCCGAGCTTTCTTAGCAAATGTGTACAAACTGCATGGCATGCCTTCCATCATCATATCTGATAGGGACAAAATATTCACGAGTGCCCTCTGGCAAGAACTTTTTAGACTTACTGAAACCACACTCAACATGAGTTCACCCTATCACCCTCAAACCGACGGTCAAACCGAACGTTTGAATCAATGCCTTGAAACATATTTATGCTATATGGTACACTCATGTCCTAAAAAATGGGCCCAGTGGATTCCCCTAGCCAAATTTTGGTACAACACAACATATCACTTTGCTCACGGTCATACTCCTTTTGAAGCATTGTACGGGGCACCCCCCCCCAAAACATTTTGGAATTACTGCTTCTGATGCTTGTTCTGTCGCTGATCTGGATGATTGGTTGCAAGCACGTAATACAATGATGCAACACATTCAACACAACTTGGCTCGAGCACAACAACGAATGCAGCATCAGGCTGATAAGCACCGTCAGGAAAGGGCTTTTGATGTTGGGGATTGGGTATATGTTAAACTGCAACCACACATTTAGCAGTCAATCATGCGTCGATCTAATCAGAAGCTCAGTTATAAGTACTTTGGGCCTTACCTTATTCTGCAAACTGTTAGCAAGGTTGCTTATAAGTTACAACTTCCAGCCACTAGTCAGATTCATCCTGTGCTGCATGTATCTCAATTGAAGAAGGCCTTGCCTCCTGATGCTTCTCTGTCCAAGGATGTTGAAATGCAGTTGTTGCTAACTCTGGATACTCTGCCACCCTCCCAGGTATTGGCTGAATGCCTAAATCTTGTTGGTTGTCATGTTATTCCTACTGTGCTTGTGCAGCGTGAATCATGCCCGGAGCATTGGGCGACCTGGGAACCAGCTGCAACCATATCCAAGCTCATACCTAGGGCGCTGTCCACGTCGACTACTGCATCGCGACGATGCGTTGCAACTTAAGGAGGAGGGATTGTCACGGAATGGGCCTTATGCCGTGTATAGTGTTTGTGCTACACTAGCTAATGGGTCCGTAAGCCGACTTGTATGTCGCAGGAGTGTAATTCCTGGGCTTAGCCTATTTTCGTTGTTGCACTCTCAGATAAGAACTCGCTGTGTGGGCGGTGGGGCGGGCAGCGAATAAACTAAACCAAATTCTTGTTTCTCTTCTTCCCGAGACCTTCCAGCTGTCGAGACGGCGCCGCCGGGCTCGCTCGCCGTGCGTGTACGCCGGCATCCCTATCAATCCTACCATAATCGTAACATATTCTAGTGCCCCTACCTACACTACACATCAAGTGGCCTGCATATGCCTATCTAGCTAGTTGTTTGAGAAAGGTACTTTAGGGCCGATCTGAATGGGCTCAAGAGTTTGTTTTACCAGCCACACGGGAGTAGGCCAATAGGGTACGTCTCACGTTCCGTTTCGCAGCGGCATTTCAATTTACATACACTAGCCACGCAGACAAGCAGACAGTGCAGCCAACGTGGGGTTCCTTGCTTGCTCCAGTTCGCCATGACGAGTACACGTGCACGGGGCACGGCTGCCCGGAGTCCCGAGCGCCGTCTTGGAGAGGAAGCGATGATGGTTATGGGACATTGGAAGAAGCTAGCTGGTGCTGGATTGATCATGGAGACTGGAGCGAGAGCGAGTCCCATCGCGTCGCGTAAAGAATCGGTAACGTGCAGCTCTCCAGAACGTTGTTTGTCGGGGGATTTCGCTCGAGTGCGCATCATGCCGCGTTTGGGCTCGCAGAGGATGATGCGGGCAATGAGCATGCCGGGCCTGGGAGATGTGCGATCCGAGCCACGGAAATGATTTGCGCGCTTGAGGGTGTCGGAGCTTCGAATGCCTCTCCGTTCAAGGCGAGCTTGAATCCGGGCGCGGTTTTCCCATGGGCCGGTCGAGAAGGTAGCCCACAAGGCCATGCATTTCCTCGTCCAGCCCGTCCCGGAGGCAGCCCACAGCGTCCACCATCCAACCATGGACCACAACCGTGCCGTGTCACTCCAGAAGGAAGGAACTGGAAGGGTCGGTCAGTGCCAGTGTGCCGCGAGCACGAGGCCGAGGACGCGCGCCGCTCGTTTCGTTTGGCGCGGGCCGCCGCGGCTGCTTCCTCCGCACGCCCCGCCCCGCCCCCCCGTTCCACTTCCACAGTTCCACCCGAGAGAGGTCGGTCGGGATGGCCCTCGTCGCGTGCCCGCGCTGCAACATAACCCCGCCCCAACCCCAAGCCTCCGCTTCCGGAAGCCGCGGCCTACTCCGCGCGCCGAGATCTGCAGCGTCCAGGCCCCCGCCGGGGCGTCTCCGCCGCAGCCGCGCCATGGCCGCCTACGGAGGCGGGCACTCTGCTGCCGCTGCCGCCGGCGCCGATGACGGTGCCGGTGCCGCCGCTCCCCACGCGTCCCCGTCGATGCTCGTTTTCTCAGGTGACCAGACCTCCCCCTGCCTGAGTGCCTGTCACGAGAGGGGTTTCGTTTTGAGGCGGACGGGGGATGCGGGCTCGGTGCGTGGAATGGAAGCGTCGGCGGCCTATGGGAACGCGCGCCCGCGTGTGCGAATTCCGGTGCTTAGTGCTTACGATTGGATCAGTGTGTAATGCGTAGCAGCAGTTCAAGAGAGCTTGCTATGCATGAGATTTCAGGCCTGTGCCTAATCACGAGGATCCGCCAGAATCTTTTCGAGTGCTCATTCGAGAACTACGATCTTTGGCTCTAGAACTGAACCATTTCCTTGTATCTCAGAAAAACTTCCGGGTTAATAGGGAGGATGTTTGATCGGAATAAATATATATTTTTTCTTATTTCTATTTTATGATTGACCAATATAAACATAAACAACTTCAAATTGGACTCGTTTCCCCTCAACAAATAAAGGCTTTGGCTAAAAAAATCCTACCTAATGGGGAAGTCGTTGGCGAAGTCACAAGGCAGTCTTTAGTAGAGAACTAGGTAGCCCCAGCTATGGTTGTAAATTTTCATGCATTGATACATGATCTGCTGTATGCTTGAGAACAAAAATATTGATAGATGCAAACAGACAAGTGGCATCTCTGTTTTTCTTTCCTCACTGTCCTGCCACAGAAAGCTGATTCATGGTTAAATGGGGACTTCGGAATTGGTGTGGAGAGAAATGCATAGTGCTCAGAACTGAACTTGTCAAAAAAATTGCATGAAGTAGAACCTGCTGCTAGACATATCTGCCATCTGGATTTTTCAATTCTGTGATGCTTTTCATTTCCTTTTTAAGACATTGCCCTTCATTTTTGAGTTTGATTCAGGTGGGACAGCATTTAATGGCGTTGTTGAAGAATTGAAGAAAGTCACTACTCGAGTTGCGCATGTGCTCCCTGTTTCTGATGATGGTGGAAGCACAGCTGAGATTGTGCGTGTCCTTGGTAGGTTCCTATGTTTCCTACAACAAAATTCACTTCCCCTGTTACTTGAGAAATACTTTAGTGTATCTGCGTGTGTCAAATATGCTATGATGGTCAGTGTTGGCCTCCCTGTATTAGGTGGTCCTGCTGTGGGAGACATAAGATCAAGATGTTTGAGATTGTCTGATGAAAGTACTGCAGAAGCTCTTTCTGTTCGGAAATTGCTTGGGCATCGTTTGCCTATTGATCCTTCAGAGGCAAAGCTGGAATGGTAGCAATGTGTTCCTCTTTTGCAGATCGATTATATTTTCTCTTTTTAGTTTCTGTCCTAGTGTCCAATTAGTTTCTTCTTTATGAATAGCCAATTTTAATTGTGGATTTCATAGGTACCAGATTGTAGAAGGAGACCACTCTTTATGGGAGGGAGTCTCTCGTCCATACAGGGAAACTATTCGTGCCTTTTTGGTCTACTTTCACAGTGAGGTCTGTCTCTCATGTGACATGTCTTTTCTTTTCTCCCATAAACATGTCTAAAGCCTGCCCTAGTTATCCATAGGCTGAAGATTAAGCAATGCATCACCTATTCTCTTAGTGACACATAATGACTTCTACATATTTGTGCAGATACTTCGACGGTCAGCTGAAATGTTTTGCTTCACCCATGGCAGGTGATTCTTCTAAGATGAAATTTGCAGTAGATCATATTCTTGCAAATCATCATTTCTTTTCATTGTGAGACAATTGTTTACATATTGCTACATTTTGATGTATTCAATGGTATGATGTGCATAATACCTTGCTGTCTGTGATGTCATTTTTCTACAGGGAACGACCCTTTAGGTCAAGTTATTAATCCTCCCAAGTCGTTTACATTTCATTTAACTTACTACAGATTTATTTATTTTTGCAGCATTGGAAATTTCTTTTTTGCTGGGGCACGCATATTCTTCCAGTCGTTGGATGCTGCAATTTTTTTGTTTTCACGCGTATCACAGATCCCAGCAGAAAGTCTTGTGCTTCCTGTTATATCCACAAATGACAGACTTACTCTGGGATGTGAACTATGGGTAACCTCACTTGCCAAGCCAAAGTTTTACCCATGTTGTACAAGTTGCTGTATATATGTCTGTGTTGCTCCTTGTTACATGCCCTTTGGATAAAACTTTACTTCATCTTTATTTACTTTGTATCCTTCTTTCTTTTAATGCTGGAATGTATTTGTTACATTTACTCCAATTAGGTAAGTAGCTTTGTTCTTGTAGGCTTCCATTTTTTCTACTAAAAAATAAGCTTGCATTTTTATTATTCTGAGTCTTAGATGTGGCAGGGTTGTTTGTGTTGGCAAATTTACTTCTACATATAAGCATGCACATCTCTTAATCATAAAACCGTAAATAAACATCTTAATTTCTTTGTTTATACAAATTTCTCTCTCTCTCTCTCTCTCTCTCTCTAATGAAAAACCCTTCTGTTTTCAGGATGGGACTATCATTCGCGGCCAAAATGAAATATCACATCCAAGCAATGGACGCCGAGAAATTGTCAACAAGGTACTTGAAAGAGTACTATGTTGAATGGTGATAGTTCCTGAGTTTTTTGGCCTGCATGATAAATGACGTTCTCTTGTTTTTATTCCACAAAAGGGGAATATATTAGTAGATCTAAACTTAGCTCATCACGGCTGTGTCACCCTACTTTGGTAACATGCCTTTCAACCTGTTCTTGTTGTAAATTCTTCCTGTAGCTAGCAATTCTCAGTTGGTCTTGGATGGCAGATAGATTGGCTAAAGTGGGGTTTGCCTCATCCTTTTTCTTGCCCACTATGCGATCAAGAAAACCAGTAGTACTATCCAAGACCTACTGGTTTTGTGAGTAGTTGAGATGCAAGGTTGCTTTACCACACTTCAGCAAATAGAACTGCAGGCTAGGCTTATACGAGGAGTCGTTTCAAGCTGGTGGTGCAAAGCCTTAAAGCAGGCCAATAAGCAACTTAGTAGGGGGCTTAATTCTCTGAGCACATTAGTCACTTATGAAATCTGGAAACATAGGAAAAACCGAGTATTCAACGGAGTTGCTCCTGAGTGGCTTTGGCGGTGAGGGCAGTAGAGAGCAGGGCACTTTGTGCTGTGCAACTGGAGCCACAAGGACCTCCAGGGTCTGGTCACTAGATAGGCTAGATGCCCTATCGGCTGTTTCTCCCATTTTTTGTGGCATGCTTGTTCTATAAGTTTTCCTGGTGTGTGTGGTGATGTAAATAATAAATCTTCCCGTCTTTGATGAAATGACACGCAACTCTTCTGTCCGTTCGAGGGAAAAAAACAACAACCTATTCTTGTCAAATCATATATAGCAATATAGCATGTTATTCCCAAGAAAGTTGGGGGTAGGCTAAAGATGAAACCATCACGTCCACAATATGCTTTTATCATTACAGTTGCTATGTATTATAACTAAAATTCTTGAGGTGATGTCTTGAAGAGCAAGCCCGCAACACCTTCTAATTTGAGTCGGGGATGGTGTACTTAGTCTAAGGCTTTAAATTATCCTGTGATGTCGGTTGCTAGTTGCTACTATGTACTTAGTCACTATATGCATCCTTGTTGATTTCTCACTGTGTTTATTCTTGTCTAATTGATTTTTCTGTTTTCTGTCCTTTTCTGGAAGGATTGTAATTCATGCAGTGCACTTCCTTCAAGGATCAAGCGTGTGTTTTACATGTCAAGTGAAGGCAGCAACCTATTGCATGAGGTAGGTACTCATTCTATTTTGACTTGTTAGGCCTTGTACTTGTCCTTGCCATGCAGGTCTACTATGAGTGCTAAACTATTCTTTAAGGCAATGGATGCTTAAATATCTTGACCTTGGGGTTTTACCAAATCTCGTAAATACATTTAATATAACTCAACAGGCTGGTTCACATGTCTTGATGTCTGACATAATGGTGAACTTGTCTTTGAAAATCACACTTGCATCTGCCAGTCACTTTATGGTGTCATCTAAGAAGGCATGATCCTTTTAAAATGCCCATATCATCAAAACTCATTTATCTTCTTGCATGAATAGAAATATATTTAAGCAAATATCAGTAATGGCTTACTGGCATATAAACTTGATAAGCTATCATGATGTCCGAAAATGATATTTGATATCTCATATCTTCACCATTTCTGATTGTTTTCTGCTACACTTTCATTTTAGGTTTTCCCTGAAGTTAACCATACAGTTTTGGAGCAGCTAAGTAAGGTGGACTGCGTTGTCTATGCTATGGGATCACTCTTTACATCAGTCTGTCCATCACTGGTAATGTTCATAAGGACCTATATCATTTACTTTTGTCTTCATAAGTTTCAGTGCATATATGACTGTTGTTTGACATTTGCTGAAGGCTGAGGCCATAAAACTATGAGATACTTTGTCCTGACTGCTAGACTCATAGGCATTGCCTTTGTTCATGTTCAAAATAGTTGTGTGGGTTAGCTAAGCTAATCTAAACCCGGATGTACTGACTTTCTTGTACATTTTTCTCCAGAAACATATCTTGCTTGGCTTGATAAAGTGCGTTAGATGGGCCAGCTGTAGAAAAAAGAAAGGCTGGACTACTTGTTAGGAGCACTAAGTTACTCCACTGAGCAAATGGGCCTGTCGCAGAGTCTTAGTGGCACCCCAGTGGCCTGAGGACACCCCCCCCCACCCACCCACCACCACCCACACACACCCCTGGTTAAAAAAAAACAGCTCTTGTCCCTTGCTGTTCCAGTGACACAGTTATGGAGATATACGTGGCCTGCAAGGGTGGCTGCTTCTGGACAAATGTCCTGCAGTGAGAAAATCTCTTCTTCACTTAAATACCCGGAGGGTGGTCTTTCCCCCAAGGGCCGTGGTCTCTTTTTTTAGTTACTCCGCTGAAGTGCTTGACTCTGATCCACCTCTTACCTTAAAACCATGTGGGAGTTGGAATATTTACTTCAGGTTGACTGCCAATGCACATTCTGTTGAATAACACTGGATTTAACTTCTCACTCTGCACTTGTTTTGCATCATCCCCTCTTGTACCTCCTTTCTAATATTAAAGCTTATTATATGCAGGTATTACGTGGCATTGGTGAGATTATAGCATCAAGATCCATCCCCAAGGTATCTAACTATGCTAAGACCAGATTAGGTATCAACTTCCCATGCTTGGTTACAATGATGTTTTGATACCATTCATCTTGGGTCGAATGTGCCCTCTTAGTTATTTATAAATCAATCTGTAAGTGCAATTTGTCTAACTGATGCTTGGCTAGAAAGATGCTCTGAAGTGGCAAGCTTAAATGTACTCTATTAAATGGGTTATTGACCTTTTCACTATCCAATGGTTATTTGACAAGTGAAGCAAGTGTTCTAAACTTGCAGATCTCATTGGTATTTTCTGCAGTTAGTATTAGTTATATCTCTTGGTGCTTTCACTAAAAATATGTTTCTGTCTGAATCCTGCTGAATCCAGGTACTTCTACTGAATGGATCACATGACAGAGAGACTGCTGGGCTGTCTGCCTCTGGCTTTGTCACTGCAATTACTGATTCTCTAAATCGGACATACGGTGATCCTCACAAAAGCTTAAAGAATCGTGTAAGTTTGTTCTATGTTCCGCTAACAATTTACTGGAAGAATATGAAGCTATGGAGGAGTCAAATATTACAGTTTTGGGAATACAGGCGTCATTTTTCTGCTAAGATTAACTGTTGATTATTTCTCTGCCTTTGTGTGCAGCCCAATGACTATGTAAATGCTATATTGGTTCCAGAAGGAGGCCAAGTTCCTTTAGATATTGCAAATTTGGCAGCTCAGGGAATCTTTAATGTCGTAAGTATCTCTATTTTATTGGCTATGATTGTGCTTATTGATGTGAAAGAGGATGAGGAAATGTTCTTGTTTTCCCTACTATTTCCATTGTCCTGCATTTCAACAACCTCACACAACAGCGAGCTATTTTCCTAAGTCTTGTTTTGTCTGTGATGGTAACTCTTGAAGTTCCTGTTCTTTCATTCCTATTCGGGCCTCTCATTATGCAATCAAATGGTATTCTGTTTTTTTTTTCATCAGATTATTGCTTGCCTGAATAAAAATATTTGCTGCTGAATCGCAAAAGGCACACTGGGGTTGCCTTGAAGTTTTAGAGAATCCAGTCGAGCAAGCTTAGTTTTAAAATATGGTTTATAGATAAACAACATTAGTATTGTACTACGTAAAAGATATTACAGAATCTTGTGTAAGACATTGTATTATTGTTGTCCTAGTGTTTCCACACAATAACTTTTGCTGAAACGTTTGTTTTCGTGTGCCAATCCATATTGTAGGTAACCGTGAAGTCTATTCATGACCCGAAAGTTGGCGTCATATTTGATGCACGGTCATTGATCCAAGCCCTAACCATTCTCATATCTGAACAGATGGATATGTGTCTCTCAGAACGTGGTCATCTAACTCAGAATGTAAAAGTTGTAAATTGAGCTTTCAAGTAAAAATTGAATGTATAGCCCCCCTTACCAATTTATTGTTTTACCAATCGATCCATAGTGTTAGTACTCATATTTGTTTGTATTTTAGCTAGCACTAGTGTTGCAATTCTCCGTGACTTGACATGATTAATGAAAAATGAGACGTATTTTTCAATTTCTGTAATTTCGTTTCATTTCAATTCCTTTGCTCTGTGATGGTTACCTTTTTCCAGCATTAATCTTTAATAAAGCCTCTAGAATTTGCCAAAAATTATGAGAAAGACTAGTGCTCGACGTCTGGACCTGCCCACGTGCCTTACGTGCTCCCTGTGCTTGCGGCAGGAAATGGCACAGGCGACACACTTTCTTGATGCATGCGGCCAACGGAAGGGATGCTTCCTGTGCATGCGTCAGGAAATGGCGCAGGCAACATACTTCCCTGGATGCATGCGGCCAACGGAAGGGACATGTGCACCGTGGCCTCCCACTTTGCCTGGATGGGCCCCACAGCGCATGCATGTACCTCCTGCCTGCCCGTGTGCTGCTGTTGTCGTCGCACGCTGCTGCTGCTGCCGCACCTGCCCGGCCCCGCCTACTGCTGCGGTATGCATGCCCCTGCGCATGCATGTGGGGGCCGTCGCGCACACAGGGCCTGCAACGCCCGAGGGGACCACCTTCGTCTGCGCCCACTTCCCACGCCTGGTCATGGAACACTTACAACATAAACCATTTATTGCAATATACGTTCGAAACAGATGAAACATTCACAAACATACGCTTGCAACATGTGTATTAAAAATGCAACATATGCAACATTCAGATAAAACAGTTGCAGCTGGAGCATTTGAAACATACGCTTGAAACATACGTGTATGACCAGTGCAACATATGTAGCATCTAGATAAAACACTTACAATATACGTTTGAAATAGCTGAAACATTTAAAACATACACTTGCAATATACGTTTATGGGCATTGCAACACATGCAACATCTCGATAAAACACTTTGAACCATTCGTTTGAAATAGTTGAAACATTTAAAACATACACTTGCAACATACGTGTATAGCCATTGCAAAATATGCAACAGATATAGTTTTGAAACATCTAGATGAAACATAGGCAACATACATCTAAAACGCATGAAATATACGGCTGCAACATGTGCTCATCTACTTGCTGCCCTCCAATGGAGGCTTGTTGACGCGGAGCTCAACGCTAGCGTGGAGCTCAAGGTCGCCCATGGTCGACAAGCAGATGGATTGCGGCCACGGCGGGAGGCGCGAGGTACGGGCGAGGGTGTGCGGTGCGAAGCACAGGGGTAGGCGGGTCGGTTTCCGTCCGGAAAAGGACGATCGCCCTGAGGTATCATTATCGAAAAAATTATTGCTATGCAAGTTTCAGCATTAGTATATGAAGTAATTAAATTCGCTTCCCTCGCTAATGAACAAATTATATGTACCTTTTTCACTTGCTTTGAAGACTAAAGCATCCGGAATTTGCCAAAAATTCTTGCCATGCAAGTTCATGCATTTATATGCAAGTAACTAAATGTTTGATAAGTCAAAAAACTCGGAGGTTGGGTGTTATCATGGTTGTCAAAATACTACAGAAAGAATAATTTCCACTCAAGACATAAGAAAACCGAAATTATATAAATGGCAAAAAAAAGACCTTTGTATTTTTTGGAAGGCAATCCTATGCACATGAGCCTTCAATATCTCAGGAGTGACTTGAAAATTTTAGTGATATGACAATTTTTAACGTTTATCATTTATGCATGTGCTGCTACTATGACCAAAAGAAGCCATAAGGTAGGAGGATGGTTATGTTTCACCTAAAAAAAGGAATATTTATGGTCATAGATGAATACAAAGTGGTTGGAATACATCACAATTGGAGAATGTTAGCAGTTGACATATTGACATTTCATTGAAACTGTTTCTTTGGGAGGGTTGGATTCTTCATTTAGCTCTAACGGGATTGCGGGAGGGTTTTTTGTGAGCTTCGCAGCAAGCCAGCAACCTCACTCTAAGTGATCACAAGATTGGCTTTTGTAATTGAATACACTCTTATTGGCTTGTAGATAATAGTAGTGGACAGCCTGCAGTTTGTTTTTCTTTTAAAAATACGTTCATGGCATTCTAATATCACAATAATTTTCTTTGATTGAATTGGATGCCGATCTAGTTTGCTTTGACAAATCTCAGAGTAAAAAATTGGGCGTGGGCGTGGGTATAGTATTTGTTTAGCCAAATAAGAGCGTGAGTTCCCCGAACAATCTTTTTGGCAAGATTAAAAAAAACATTTCTCCAACAACTCTCAATCTCACCACCCAATCTTTTGGCACTTGAAAAAAATCCATCACGCGGATAAATACGCGCGCGTATCAATCATGCCAATATAAGGTGAAAGGATGTGAGAAAGAATAAAAAGTAGGACATGATTTCTGATACAAATGTACTAGAGAAAGAATGTATAAAAATGGTTAATGTGATTTAGAAATAGTTATGGATTTCTGATGTAAAATTATCTTCTTTCAGGAACGAGATTTTCGAAACCGTTGGAACAAATATGCTCACAAGTTTTTTTAGTCACTTGAAAAACTCATTAGTTTACCAAGTGATAGTGATATTTTAGAAACTGTTGGAGATGTAACACGTTCAGCCTATTGCCCAAAAAACGTTCAGCGTATTGCCAAAAAAGAAAGAAATCGTTGGTTGGTTGGATGGATTTGGGGCGAAACCGGGCTGCGTGCGTGGATGCACGCTGCGGCCACGATCTGTTTGGCGACCTGGAAACGAGTTCGTTGAGGACACGGCGGTGCAGCAGCAGCCGTCGCCAGTCGGCATCGGGGCGGCGGCAGCCTGCAGCACTGTCAAAGGTCTGGATGACCAGAACCAGCATTGCCGTCCCCGGCGCTGTCGGGGAAGTTTTGATAGCCAAGCCAACGCATCTGCATCGCAAGAATGACCAAGCGCGCATGGAAATGAACTGGGAATGCGATAGCAACTGCATGCTTATTGGCTTATTGCGGTAGGAAAACATCTCTAGTAGGAGCAGTTTTCTAAAATTGAGGAGCCATAACCAATCTCCACTGTTCCAGGTACCAGGTGAAAGCAACACTTCCGGAATTACATCAGTAGCCGACATACACTGCAGCGTTGACTATGTAGCAGTCATCGTTCTTATCCCCCATTGCTTCCAGGCACACGCCGCTTGAACAGATCATGCCACCATCAACTACCTCGAAGCTGATTATTTTGCCGCTGCAAAAGATCGAAGCAAGGGCACATGAGATCCAGAAACAAAGACGCACGCTATCATTACGCAGCAATGCACATTTTATCAGGGCACGCCTTCTATATTAGTGTCCACCACTCACGAGTACCCTAACTTGGCCCCCAAAAGGCTCTGCCACCAGTTTGCAGCATTGATATCGGTCATTCTAACAAAATATATTCCACTGAATTTGAGAATACCTGCTTAATTTTCGTTAGTGATACTTGTACTGCCAAATACCATCTAGTCCATGATACTCGATTTTGATCAGGTTTTTACATTGTCAATCGTGTTGACAATCATCTTGAATGCCTACTGAATAAATAGTATACTAAAAGGTGTAGTCTTCAACATGAAAACTGCATGAGTACCGCCGCAATTTCAACTGATACAATATTATTTCACAATGATTCAAGTAAATATAACTTTTCATAAGATATAACACCAACATACACGTACGTATTATGAATTCACATAAATTATTTCTTTTGCAAACTTGACAATCATCTTATATAAAACTACATGGTATGGCTATTGAACATTCCATAACCCAATGCACAGTAGTAAAATGAACAGATCTGCCATGATATTTGATGGAAGGCTAAGGTGCTTGTCTCTTCTCACTAGTTGGTATCAAAAATATTATAGCATCAATGATGTGCAAGATATTGTTTTTACTCAAAAAAGGGTGTACTTAGTCCTGAATTTTCTAGACAGACTTACCCTTTGTGGACACAGAGAAATTGTAGTGTTGAAGATTCCAACACCATCCCTTAGTATAATACTGACCACACATTCTTTGCTGTCCTATTTGAAGTATTTGCAAGTCTTAGATGGTGTGATGGCTCAAATGGATGTTTACTAAATGATGATACCTTAAAAGTTAAAATGTTAAGGTATTAAAGTTAAAATGTTAAGGTATTCTCATTTGTGATGTTGATGCTGACTCAATGAACTCTTAAAGAAACATGTTGTACAAGCTTGACCAAAGCAGGAAAATCAGGTGTTTCTAGGGCCCGTTTGGCTCC
This sequence comes from Miscanthus lutarioriparius, assembly GCA_904845875.1. Classification (NCBI taxonomy): domain Eukaryota; kingdom Viridiplantae; phylum Streptophyta; class Magnoliopsida; order Poales; family Poaceae; genus Miscanthus; species Miscanthus lutarioriparius. Next base: position 48,601,047 of record CAJGYO010000005.1, read on the forward strand.
CTATGGCACGCCGAGCTTTGGCCACGCCATAAGTGCGGCGCATGAAAACAGCACAACACTTTAGGCGAGCTACGACATGCAAAATGAACTACTGGCGCCTAAGAAGCGTGTGGCATACCGCAACTTCTGTCATGATCTAAACATCAGCTAACGTTAGGCGAAATGAGGCGTGGCGACATCTGGTAATGGACCGAAAACAGCCATATGCTCCACGCAGGTCACTAGGGGAAATGAGGTCAGAGAAAGGAATATTATTCTTTTACATATGTCAAGGAGCTAGTATAGGGTTGTACATGAATACAGAATCTCTAATCAAAGCCCACCACTGCCTAAACTAAACCATTGGTATTGTGGTCTCTGTGCCTAGACATTCTGTGGAATCTCAACTGATGAGGACCACTCTTAATAAATTTTCATACTGTCATGACTTATGAGCACCGCAGCCAGAAAAGTTTTTCTATGCAGATCAATGAGTAGAGGTCATCATGACATTGTGCTAAGAAAACATCCTGTCTTAGGCTCACATATTCTGCAATTGATGACGTCTGACTATATCAGAGGCCACGTATAAAGCAGGGTTGCAAATTTAGAGCCCTATTTGCTCCCCTAACCACTGATATATGCTCATGAAATCATCATCTCAGCAATAACCAAGGCACTAAAAAATAACTACTTCATTATGAACTGCGAACCCATCACATCATTGCACTGCAACTGTCCGGCACTTGGATGCTAAATTTCAAAGTTCTAACAGGCACCACGAAAGAAACGAGAGAGAGAATGCTCACTAGGGGAAGACGGCCTTGACTCTCTCAGCATCCAGCAAGTGCTGCGTCGACTTCGGCACCCCGAGCTTGATCTGCAGCTTCATCTGGTCGGTGTTCACTCCAGGAATGGACCCTGCAGCAGGCGCAGCACACAACCAAAACAACCCAGTTCAGCATCTCCTGCCATGCCATGCCGTCGACATGTCCGACAGAATGCCCGTCAAGCAGGGGACAGCGGGTCGGCGAATTTGTTCCGTACCGCCGCGGAAGGCGGGGATGGAGTTGGAGGTGATGGCGTCCTTGCAGGCGCGCACGGCGGCGGCGGTGATGTCCTGGCCGTGCTGATCGTAGCCGACGCCCATCTCCACGAACAGCAGCTTCATGGCCGGCTCCTCCGCTCCTCCCTGGGCGTCGCTCGCCTGGTGGGGCTGCGCGACCTCCATCCGAGAGGACGCGGCCGCGGGCGCTGGATTGTTAGGGTTCGGAGATCGGGTGCGGAGGTGGGGGCTGGAGTGAGTGTGAGACGGTCGGGAGGAGGACGACGGGAGCGGTGGCGTGCTTGGTCTGGTCGGGAAGAGGAGGCTGCTGGGGAACGGTGCTGCTGACGCCATCTTTGGCTTCCCAGTAGTGGAATAGTGAGTGTTGCAATTTGCAAAGGTTCAGAGGTCAGCAGTGTCCGAGGCCTAAACCGTCGAAACTAAACGCAGTCGATTTTCGCAATATGCGACCGGGTGTAACTTTTTTTTATGACTCTTTCCTGTTAGGTTATACTCCCTCCATCCAAAAAAAATACAATTCTGTAACAGTATCATATTTTATATACAAAGTTTGACCAATTATAGAGAAAAAATATAAATATTTATAATATCAAATAAATACCATTAAATTAAGTACGAAATATATTTTTATAATAAATTAATTTGGAGCCATAAATATGAATATCATTTACTAAAACTTGGTCAAACATGAAACCCTTAAAATGACACGCATACCATAGTTACATCCTTTTAGGAACTAAGGTAGTACTCTGTATTGTTACTCGTTGTCTTCGCATGATAAAATATATCTAATTAAAAGTTCTGCACATATACATCGTGGATGGTTGCCACGCATAGGTTAGACGATCCAACAACGTGTTGCCTAGAAAAGCACGGTGTAGGCTTCGCTCAGCTCCGGCGCATGGCTTCCTAGCCCTCGGCTCCAGCACACAACTACAACTCTGGCTTCAGTTGCATGTGGGAGTGGAATGTTAGGATTGGTAACTGTGCGTTAGAGCTGAGTGAAGCCTGTGTGGTGTTTTTCTAGATATGTTGTTGGATTATCTAGACGTGTGTGTGGCAACCATTTATGATATATATGCACGAGAGTCGTCATGAATATAGTTTTCAAGAAATGTTTTTCCTAATTGGCTCATTGAAACGGCAATAAAAATAGAGAATGAAGGTGTCTCAAATAGGTGGAATCGAAATATAAACGCTAATATACCTATAATATAAAAGAACGTATTTTTTTCTTCCATCTCTTACTCTTTGCCGGTATGTCCATTCCTCACTTATTTTCTCTCTCTCGGTCCAAGGTCCCTCACTTTTGACCTTCTTGTTTTGAGTTTGGAGCTGCAAAATCTTCGTTAGCGCTACATCACTTATGTCATTTTCTAACCGTCAAAACCCATTCGCGGAGCACTGCTCGTGCGGGTGTCACTTGCCTTCTATTTTTCTCAAACTCTCGTAACATGTGCACACAATAGCTACCTATTTAAGTTGAATTAATCTCATGTCAATTTACTCTACAAGATTAGTTCTTTATTGCACTAGTGTTTATTATAGGCCTTGGAATTTGTTTCATTTAAGGTCAAGTCAAGGCCAATTATTCAAGAGAAATAGCTATCTCATTATCATTGTATGACACCGTGCAGTAAATTATAGGTCGCGTTGCAACGTAAAGCCATATTTGCTAGTTAGTTCTAAAATTAGTTACACATATTCATACAACCTATACCATACTGCACTTGGACTATATATTTAATTTAATAATGTTAGTACAATATGACCACAATTACACATAGTGTATCGTGACTAAACGTTGGACTAGATATGTACTCTCTCGGTCCTGAAACATAATAGATTTTCAGTAGTTGTAAGTGAAGCCATTCTAATTTTAATTTATAAAGAAAGTAATAGCGTCTATGCGACATTAAAGAGGTATAGTATGAGAATAAAGTGATTTTATATCATAAATATGATTGTTGTTTTTTACAATTTAATCAAACTTACGATAGATTGATTTAGGATAACTAAAAATCCACTATATTTCGTGACACAAGGAGTAGCAATTAGAATTAGTTTGCTGATTCGTTTTAGCCTCGCACAGGAAATGAACAAATTTTGACATCTTACAATCCGTGTTTGCCCAAATCTATTTAGTTCAGACAACTAGCTATTGAGATTTGCTCTAGAAAAAATTAGGGTTGGTTTGATTGGGCTTTTCGGCCTGCTTTTGCTTCCAAAAATCAAAAGTCTAACCAAAGAGATTGCTTTTGTAGGCTGTTTTTTTAGAAGTAGTTGTTTTTTATAGTACATTTTTTGAAAAAAACATCTTAGACCCTGTTTTTGACTTTTGACTTTCTGTTTTTAAAAAATGGGTGGAATTAAGAACTCTTTCATAGTTATTTCTAGAGAGATAAATGTAGAGATATATTTTATACTTGTTTCAACGAAACAACTTTTAGTTTTTTCACGGCTCACTATCCATGACAGCTTTTCTACGGCACACAGTCCACAACCGCTCTCCCCACAGCCATAGCTCAACAAAAACAGACACGTAGCTACTAGCAAGTTTATCTTCAAACTGCTTATATTAAATTACAGATTGAGCGCCGTCATAGATTTTTTGTTTCAGTGTTTGTGCGAGATCGAGCCAAACGAGAAATTCCTGTGTTCGAGATTCCTTTGTAGGATCAAGAATCCCAGATAGGCCCGAATGCTGGGATACCGGCCTTGGTACACCCCGCGACGACGTCCCTGCTCCCTTCGGGGTTGCTGGTCACCACCACCACCTCCGAGCCCCAACGCCGCGCCGCGTCCACGGCCAGCGCCGCCACGTTGGGCCGCCCCATCAACGCCGTGTCGTGTACGATCACCCGCCCGCGGAGCCTCTCGCTGCTGTACGCCGCCGACTTCATCTCCTCGCCATAGTTGGCGTCGATTCCCTTGGCCACCCACACCAGCGACAGCTCGGCCGGTCCGGGCTGCACGAGGAAGGACATGAACACGCATATCCCGGAGCCCGTCGCGACCATGGTCGCCCGCCGGTACATGTTGAGGAGGTAGGGCAGCCCGGCGAAGTGGACCCCGCGCACCCAGAGGCGTGTCGGAGGGTCCGATATGAGAGCCCGGGTGAAGTCGCCCACCGCGCCGGCGAGCATCGCGTGCGAGTCCCCGTTGTCGGAGATGATGCCGAAGGCGTGCCACTCGGAGAGCGGAGAGCGGCTGATGCGGCCGAGCAGCCCGCCTTTGACGCCGCCCTGGAAGGTTATCACGGAAGCGTGGCTGGACCGCGCGGTGATCGTGACCGGCACGCGCCGCACGGTGAGCCATGGCAGGAAGGTGAAGAAGGTGATGGCGGCAGTGAGCCAGAGCTCCTGCCGCTTCACGAGGACGGAGCCGGTGAGCCGGTGGTAGGAGGCGGTCGCCGGGTCGTAGCCGGCGGAGAGCACGATGAAGACCCACAGCAGCGCGAGCGCAGTCCAGCCGGCGAACCGGTGCGTGCGCTCGAACACGTTGTGGTGCATGTGGCGCACCAGTGGGAACGCGGCCATGCACGAGAGCGCGAGCAGGCCGAGTATGGCCGACGCGACCCCGACGACCTCTCGTGGCGTCACGTCGCGGTGCTGGAACGCCTGCACCAGCGCGTACACCAGCCACGCCAGCGACGACACGCCGCAGCCACTGTGCACGCCGCCTAGAGACTGCAGGATCGCGGTCACTCCGGTCTTGACGACGACTGGCACCCACGGCCGGCCGAAGAGCGCGACGGCGAGCCAGAACACGACCCGCAGCACCGCCTCGGAGCGGCACAGCGTCAGCGCCAGTATGTTGCCCATGGCGAAGACGGCGGCATGCGCCCTGGCGTAAGGAAAGTGTCCCGTCGCGGCGAGCACGAGGCCCACCGCGTTCAGCGCGACGCACAGGACGAAGAGGCGCTTGTACACGGTGAACAAGCCCTGGTCGAGCAGTATGACACCCAGCCTCGAGCGCGCGGACGATGCCGCCGGCTTCGCCGGCGCCGGAGCGTTCGCCTTCTTTCTCGGTTGCACGTCATCGACAGCCACAGCTGACGCGGCGATGGCCATCTCCACGTCGGCACCGTTGACGACGGGCTCATCGTCCGCGTCCTCGTCATCGAGATCGAGGTCGCAGAAGTGGCTGCTCACGCGGCTCGTCGACCTGCCAAAGGCGGAAGGAAAGATCCTGGAGGAGGCACCGCTGAACGACTGCGGCAGCCAGACCCACCGTCCGGCGCTCGTCGGGGCGTCCGGCGGCGGCTGGGGCGGATAATGATCGACGGCTTGGAGGGCGAACGGGCTGTCCGGCGACGCCTTGGGCTCGAAAGAGACGCCACGACAGCTCGAGAACTTGAGCTTGGCTTGGTCTTGCCAATCCATGGCGCCACAAGACACAAGCTAGTCTTGTAGAGAGCTATAGGGCAAGTGATCTAGCAAGGTTTCTGGCTTCTTCGACGTGCTGGGTGCTGGAATATCATGTATGCGTATTTATAGGCAGCCAGCTTTGCATGGCTCTGACTATTTGATACACATTAATTGCTTGAGCTCTGAAGCCGTCAATACGGAGGAATAATGCACGGCTCATATTGGCAATTTGGCATGTGGAGAAAATATTTAATTGGGTGAGTTCCTCAAATTCTGTATTTTTATTAGGCCGATCTTAACGTGAATTTTATAAGAGTTTCATGAGCATTAAATAATCTGATGTGACATAGTATTGATAAAGGGACATATGATAAAAGTTTCTGAATGATAAAACGACTTTCGTGGGGATGAAACTTGTAGAAGAATAAAACCAAATACGCATCATATGTGAGCACAGGAAGTCAAATCTCATATATAGCTACAAATAAGGGTAATATCAATAGACAATGCTCGAAATATAACGTATTTAGTATATAAAGGATATAACCTTAGACAACAAACAGCAGAAAGACAACTTCGATCTTCGGGTGAAGACTCCAGTTCTACAGGGACAACTGACTGGTTGATCACAAACCTAATTTCTTCAAACTCTAGCAATCTGGTACCCATCCGGGATTTTTTCAAATATTTGAAAGGTAAAGCAAGCGTAAGTACATGTCGTACTCAACAAATATAACATGGGGTTCATGAGGCTCAAAAGGCTGACACTAGTTCAACTGCGATTAGCTTTTAATGAGTCATGATTTTAGCAATTGAGTAGCAACAAGTTTATCCACAAGCCCACATAAACACATGATCAGGTAAACATGAATAATGAACAGCAAAAACAATAATCATTAGTGAGCATCTTTATCATCAGTATCGTCAGTGTTCATCATCTATTCCGTAAGGGTTCAAGGCCGCTCGTGACCGTGAACACGGCTGATATACCAGTTTTATACTCTGAAGAGGTTATATACTTTCACTGTGAGTCGTGATTTACCCTTTCGCCCGAGGCGGCCAACCTCTTAACCCACTACCAAGGAAGGTCGGTAGGGTTCACTATGAAGCCTTTCAAAGGTTCATCTAATAAGTTAGGGCCATTAGATTCACTCGGCAAACAGATATAGGACCCCCTCTTGAATGGCGCAATTCCATCACGGCTATACACATAAGAGTAGAGGTTGTCATACCCGATTCGACAAGCCATTCTTACGCCAATAAAGGTAACCACTAATAAGCTAGAAAAGGTCCTCATACTGAGCTAAAGCTAGAGCCATGTAGCCCTCATAGTTGTACTGTAAGTCCCGGATGTTCGCTTATAGATAAGTCCTTAGGAAGAGGAATCTGAAGCATTTAGAAAGTAGCTAAATACTCTAGTCCCCTGTTTCCAAGTTGCTAAAAAGTCATGTTTTAATGTTTATTGCATATACCATTAGTCAAGTTACAAGATCATGGTTTAATTGAGCACTAGCAAAGCTACCCAATGCATATTCCATAGGAGACAAGATATAAGTACAATTCTAGGGAATACCTATCAAGGTGACACATGCAACATAAATTGAATGTATTAAAGTTGATAGAAAATAAGGATAATCCCATGCTATACGTGCCTTGAACAAAGTGCTCCTGCTGATCCTGCTCGTCAAAGTAGTACCCTTGATCACCTATGAATTGCTCACCGTTTATACTCTTAGCACAGCAACATACAAGCATCCAGAATTAATCATGCATAGAAAACAAAAGCTATAGATTAAAACAGTACACCAATCAGCATAAAATCAAGATAAAAAGTTTGTAAAACAAACCTACGCCTCACTATGAACACACAGACGCGAAGATCACAAAAATCGAAGCTAAAACGAAGAAGTTATGAATTAAACAAGATTTTCTTTACTAAAATAATAGATTAATTCTAACCTTGAATTTTAAAAGTTGAAAACATACCTAACAGTAGTATGAACACGTAGATTATAAAATTACGAACCTAACGCAACTTGAACGGACCAAATCGTAGTTAAAACAAAGATTTTACGGCCTAGAGAAAGTAGTGGCAAAACTATAAATAGAGGAAACTCGATTTTAGAATTTAAAATAATTAAAATATGATTTTCAACCGAACCAGGGACGGCGGCCACAATTTGAAGAAAAGGCGGGGGCTCTTTAACAAAAGTTCAAGGACGACGGGTTAAGATCCAAATAATTGTAAGGACTTTTTTGCAAAAACAACAAGCGAAGGGGTATGGGTGAATCTAGACCGTTGGATCGAGATTGGACGGTGCAGATCAGACGGAAGGGGATGAGGTCGCCGGAGCGGCGCGGTGCGCGGCGGCGCCATGGTATGAATCGGCCCGATCTCACAGGAGTTCGTTGATACGGCGACTCCGAGCATCATTGGACATGGGGAGGGCACGGGAAGCAAGAGGAGCTCAAGACGAACTCGAAGGAGAGGTCTAGGGCGGCTGCTACGGCTCGGGGATGACGCGGTGCTAGTTGGGGCGGCTCGAGCTCGCCGGAGATCCACGGTGACACGAATACAAGCACAGAAGGCAAGGGAGAGAGCATGAGGGACACCTGCAGGTCACTCACCTTCTCGCGGAGCTCGGAGATGCGGTCGTGGCGACAGAGGAACGGTGGAGGAGGCGAATCGAACTCGGTGGAAATCTTGACGGCGGCGCTAGGGCACAGGCGGCGCGGTGGCTTGCTCTAGGGCGCGACAGGGAGAGCGGCGTGGTGCGGGGTCGCTACTTATGAGGGCCTTGACGTGCGGGTCAAGCCAGGCGTGGCGTAGGCGGCGTGAATTCGGCAGCTACAGCGGTGATGGTGTCCGGCTCGGACACGAGCCGAAGCAAGGAGATCGCTGACGCAAGCGGGCCAGGCGTCGGCCGAGATAGAGGCGTGGTGTGTGACAGCGGCAAGGCGTGGCCTGGCTTTGGGCTGGAACAGGGACGTGGGGGCGCGGAACGGAGAAGGGAGAAGTGAGGCGGGAGAAAGAACAGGCCGAGCTGGGATGCGGTGGGCGAAGTCATGGGAGTGAGAGAAAAATCCTTTTCCTTTTCTAAACTAATTTCCAAACAAATTTTGAATACAAATTCAAATCAATTTGAAGTTTGATTTCAAACCACACAATTCAAAAATAATATGCAACAGCATGCATGCACATATATGTATGTAGACCTATATTTAATTTTAATTTTAACAAAGTTATTATTTTTCTAGATTTAAATGCTCACAAAATGCATAATTAAATTATTTTCTTCTATTTTAAAATCATGCAAATTTTAGGGTGTTACAAAACTTTTTATACTGTTTTCAACACATGGGATCTTGGAAACAGTGAGACGAAACTTTCACTGAGACTGACCTTATTGCATCCTTATTTTGGACTAAACATATAAAATGTAGATCTCCAAGATTTTTCGAGGACTAACACAGATGAGAAACAAAAGAAATCCTTTGAGAACGGAGCGAGAGAGAAATGCATGCCTACTAACTAGCTATAGATTTCTTTTGGTTCAGCTACCACCTCATCCTACTATGGGGGTTTGATGAGAAATAAGCATCTAAATATTGGCCAGACGATCAGTTTAAATTATTACACAATTGATACTACCCCATGCACGTATCCCAACTAGCCCACATTTGTTGCAAGCAGGCACAACAGACTCCATTCTCCTCACTCCCCAATTCAGGAATTCAGCGTGAGTGCCCATTGCCCCTGCTCCTTTAATTCTTTGACGAGCCTACCATTTGTAGCACCTTGAAATCCTAATCCTAACTTCTCTTTGTTGGTGGTCTCCACCAACTTCGTTCAACTTCCCCATCCAGATGAAGGCGCTAATCGTTCCCTACATATATAGCCCTACTGCAAAGTACAATAACATAACGGTCCGGTACCGTGGAGCTATGGAAAGAGCGCAACCGGAGGAGGGTCTTCGACAGTGTCTCCGTAACGGCACAACAACTGTCTGCGACAATCGTCGTGACTGGCAACTCCCATATCGCGGCATGTTTCGCGGCCTTGTCGACGCTGCTTGCACGTGCGAGCTCTTGAGGGTGCGCCCGACCCTTCCTTCGTCGCCTACTAAGGCCATGTAATCATCCGTAACCCAGTGTTTGGCGGTGCCTATGTTTTTTTTGGCCCCCTTTGGCCGCATCTGGCAGCTCGCCGGTGAACGCACAAGGCATTATAAACTCGCTTTCCTACTTTTTCACTTAGGCCTTGTTTAGATATTATCAATTCACATGTGTTGGTGTGGATTAGAGTGAAACTTAGTTTAAGTTTCTTCCAATCCACCACAACATATGTGGATTGACACGAATCCGAATACATTTAAAGAAGGCCTTAACGAAATACGTGCACGCCGTGTTTTTTAAAAAACAGTAACTTGCAGCCGTACATCTACAACTATATTGGCTTTGTTCGCTTGTCTTATAATTCGTACTTTTTAGCTTGTTTTTTCAGCCGAATCGGAACAGTATTTTTCTCTCACAACAAATCAGCTGGAACAGTATTTCACCTTTTGTTTTCCCAGCGAAGCGAACCGGGCCATTGACCTCTGACCTATACCATATTGATAACCGTGCATATTTATCGTAGTGTAGTTTGAAGAAGTTGCATGCGTGAGGATGATCGCAATATGAAGTGGATCGACGAGTACGGCTGCACCTACGTGTATGTGTGCACTGTTGGTATATCGATGGGTCCAGGTTGAAGCTATCTGGCTAAGTGGTGGCTAGCCGTTTCTGTTCGTTTTTCTCTTGACTGCAATTGCATGCGCGTTTGTTATTGTATATATACACGTGTACGTACAGATATATATAACAATGTGATTAACGTATGCCTGGCGGCTTAGCTCTACTTGATTGACCTCCAACTCCAAATTTCTTGGCGTTCAGCTTCTGCCAAGCTCCACCTTCAACTGCATATACATGTGCGAGTACATGCATTCAGATGATATTTTCTTGCTTGTTTGTAAAAGGCAGAAAATATAAAGGAATATATGGAGACTTCTTGTTTCAAGAACTATGTGTACTTACTTTACCAATAAATACAGACGACCTTGGACACAGAAAAATTAAAACGATAAGATCAATCATATATGGGTCAATCCGTAATCCGTTTGTACTCTGCAAAAAGGGCAAAAAAGGTATCAAGCCGTATTGGGAAATAATTACATGTTTAGAAGAAAAATAAATGATGGATTAGGTCAATCAAAATTCAGAATTGCCCCCCACTTGCATGTAATGAAGAAAGGCCGATAACGGGACCTTTATTTTTAGAATAATAAATCCACAACTCTTTTCTCTCGTTCTCTCCGCTTTTAATTTTCCAAGGTTCATACATACATAGAGTATTTCTTTGTCTCAGTCAAATATAAAATGTAAACAGAAGTATACGAGTAGTTCAATATACAAAACACCGAATATATATAATTTATAATTGCCCATAGCTGTATCCAAACTTCATCATAATAAAACTACAAATCAATGAATTGCCAAGAGACGGCTATATCGTAGTACCTGTTGACGATGGAAACTCCAAGCAAGCATGACAACTACTTAGCATTATCATTACATGTGTATTCACCTTTATTTTTTGTACGCGGCCTTCTAAGGTCACTTACTTTTACTTGTAAAACGCCTCTAATTTGTGAATAGATAGAATCGGCATCCTTAAAAAAAAAGATAGAATCGGTAGTCTCTCGACTGAGACCAAAGGTTTCCGGCTTTCCACAATCCGCACACACATACAATGTACTCCCTCCGTCCCATAAAAAGTATCGTTTTTTACTTTTAGACTTCTTGACCGTTCGTCTTATTCAAATTTTTATACAAATAATAAAATAAATAAATCATTATTAAAGTATCTCTAATGATATAATAAGTCATAACAAAATAAATAATATTTATATAAAATTTTTGAATAAAACAAACGGTTAGACAAGAAGTCTAAAAGTAAAAAATGATACCTGCAATGGGACATTGGGACGGAGGGAGTATATGATATAATGGATCAGCCCAGATGGTCATCAGTTCACCACGAAAGCTACCTAATCTCTGCTACAGTGACGCCAGAAGAGTACGATTAAATTTGAACCGGTACTCTTAACAATGAATGCTGGAATACAAATGGCAAGACTTGATCTCTTCTCCGGCAAAAGGAGTATACATGCCATGCTAGTCATCAGCTTTCTGTCCACAACAACGACACAGTCTTTCTCCTAACAAAAGGGGATTCAAATCAAATCCTTTCAGTCCTTCATTTGTGATATCTGCTCATCATGTTTAACATTATAATAACCGCCAAATGGCACACAACGGAATAGTTAGAACTTAGTCCTAATGGTCCATGAATCATTATTCCAATCAAGTAGGCAGTAATGTTTGAAGTTCAAGTTTTGACTTCTGAGTATGACTTTCTAGTTTCTAGCCAGTAAAAAGTAGTTAGCTACATTTAGTCTTTAGAAAAAAAAATATTCTTTGTAGAAATACCAGTTCATACAGTGCAAATACTTTGCATCACCTCCCCTAGTATGTATCAGGATTGGCTATTTGGCTGGACAGATACACACAAATTAAAATTTTCTGAAGAACACTGCAACAAATTCAGCTATATCTTACACTATGCGTTCCCCTCTTGCAAAAAAAAAAAAAGAAAAAGAAAAAAAAAGAGAAGAAGCCCGCGGCCGGCAATGGCATTCTTGTAACATATAACTTCTTTTTCTTAATACAATGATACGCAATACTCTTACGTATTGGAGAAAAAAGAAGAAGAAGTAAAATGATGAACTCGATTGTTCACTGATCGTAGCTGAGCTGTATACTTATCTGGTCAGTAAGGACTTGTTCCTATGAGTCGCATTCATGTGACTGAAATGAACGGCTGCCATTCGTCCTGTTGGTAGTTTTCAACATGCTTGCACTTACAGTTGCTACTTGCTACAATCTAACCTCTGATCTCAAATTTTCAAAGAGGTTTGTCGCATACAACACATATGAATCTGCAAACCAGTTGAGCTCGTGCCATTGTGAAAGTCTTGTTTCATTGAATTGTTCCATTTTCAGATCATACAGAATTCAACAATATCAACATCACCGTGCAATGTCAATTGCCATTTTACTCAGGCATCATGACCAGATTATTTTTTGAAACAATGCATCATGTCCTGACACATGCTCTTTCCTGTTTATGTGTACCTTAAAAATATAGGCGCAAATCCTTCAGTGATTGCCTTTTTCATTTTATATAATCCTCCTTCCAATGAACTACTTTAGCGTACGTGATAAACCTTTGAAGTAATTCCTTGCATGTGCATTCGAGCGTTTCAGCAAGTACTGTGATGATTTCACACCCAGATGAGCTAAATTCTTGACATCTGAATGGATCATGCCTTGACATTCCAGGGATAAGGATTTTAGTGATTCCACAGGTTACTTGACCAAGTTGCAAAGGACTATATAAATTAAACTTGAATAATGTTTCACTTGTTGCTTTATAGTCGGGGAAAATTTCCTCTTCGGCATGTCCATGCCAGTATGCCACAAGATGCATCGAGATTGAATTTTTGCAACTAGCAAAAGACAACCAAGTCTGGAGGTCCTAGACTGTCAGTTTTAAATATGAACATTGCACGATGAATCACACCATAGAGAATGTTGATCAATTTACGTACATGCATATATAATTTTGTATTGAGAAATGATAATGACAAAAATAAGGCGATCTTGGGACTTGGGAGAGATCTTGGTGATCTCGCCTTCCCTCTCATGGCGTCTCCGGTGCTGATCTCCGCATCTCTCGATGGATCTTCCTGGGCTCAATCCCCGGGCTGGGAAGGTTGTTGAAGCCGAGATTCTCCGCAAACTGGGTACGTCAGTCTGTGTTCACCCGGCTTCCCCTGCTAAGGGTTTCTTCCTCGTTCTGTCCTTTGGTCGCTGCAAGTATCGTCTCACTGTTGAATCAGTTGGTCTTATCCTCCAAGCGACTATTGGTGGATCAGCTTCGCTTTTTCATGTTCAGTTCCTCAGCGACAGAGTTTTCAGATTCACGGTTGCTTCGCAAGCAGTTGATTTTCATATCTACAAACTTCGTTCATTTGAGTGCTCCAACTTCAAAGTGTATTTCTACCTGTGGCATGGAGGTGGCCCTAATTACATATACGAATTTCGTCGGTGGTCTGCTGAGGAAGCAACTAAATGGAAGATGGTTTCCAGCCAAACCTCTTCTTCTCCGGCGACGGTACGTTCAGCACCCCTGACCGGAGCAAATTCAATTCCTGTCAGACCAAGATTTTTTCCCGTTAATTCGAATTCAAATTCAAACCATGCTCTGCGTCAATCAGTCTTTACTCGCCTTAATCATGGCGCTAAGTCTACGGTTATTACCAAACCGGCTGCCCCCAATCCTTGGAGCGGTAACGGCATTCTGGGCAAGAAACCGGAAATCACTCCTGGGCCTCAGACTTTCTGTTCTCGCTGCCTGGGCCATGATCACTCCAGGCCCACCTACCAAAATAGTATTCGCTCTAAGCCTGTTTTCAATTTGGGCACACATTTGGCAACTGCGCCGTCGTCCCGCCTCGATCGTCGTGCCCTTCCCTGAGTACCAGTGCTCGCGATTCTTCGGTTTCCGACGATCACCGGCCACCTCTATCTATGACGAATGGGCCACACCCTGCATTTACCCACCGCTTTAAGTCCTCTGGTGATTATTTTACATATTCTACTGTACTCCACCCCCCCCTCTCCCATCGTCATACCGTGGAGCCGTACCTGGCGACTAGTAGCCCCTGAGTTCATCGTCGATGACGACGAGGCGGACTCCCCGCCATCGCTGCCGCCACACTCTGCCGCAACACTCCGCTCGCCTGTGTTCTCCACGTTTGGTGAGTATGCGGCTTCCGTTCTTGGTATCTCCCCTCCTGCAGCGTGCATTCATGTTTCTTGGGTTCTAAAAAACCCAATTCATCCCTCTTCTACCGTAACTCTCTCTCCTCCACGGCGCTCCATGCCCCGGGGAGCCCAAAGAATGGTGGTTCAGGGACAGCGAGTCATGCGTCGTGTTGTCGTTGGTCATGTGGCCCAGCGCAACAGTGATCTTGCCATCGTCACCCTGAATCCGATGCCAGCAGAGCAGTTGGAGTTTTGGGACATCCGCAACATCATTGAAGACTTTCCGAGGAATCATGTCAATGTTGGCTATCGCTCGATACAGCCATACCCGCTGGGCCAAGCGTATGTCCGCTTCAATATATCCATGAAAGGGACATCTCGTATCCCGTTCGTTTAGGCTTGTTTGGCTTATAAGTCGTACTTTTTCAGCCAACGAATAATATTTCTCTCTCACACAAATCAATCAACAGTACTTTCAGCCATGACTTATCAGCCAAACTAGCCCAAACAAATAGGACGTTGATCCATAGAGGGCCGCATCAGTACGGTAATGGCACCATCTCCTTTCTTCCACATAATAGGGCTTGGAACAATCGCACAGCTGTGATGTCACGTGAAGTCTGGCTGATGATGTTGGGGCTCAATTTGGACCTCTAGACTCATCCATTGGTGGAAAAGGCTGTGGCAGAATTTGGTAAACTCCTTGTTTGGGAAGAAGACCACTATCACATGGCTAGAGCGATAGTCAAAGTTCGTGTGGCTAGTCTTGAGGAGATACCGTGGTTTTTTGTTTTCACTAAAGGTACCGGCTTTGAGTCTGACAGTTGGTCGGTGCAGTGTGAAATTCTTCAGATGAAAGGTCCTAAATGGCTAGAGGGGATGAATAGCCTATAAAAATTATCTATAAAATTACTAGAGCAAGTGATTAGTAACCAAAATGGTGAAATATAATTTTGCTCTAGCTCTACAAGGGTTGCAAGCCACTTATACCAACAATTCTAGTTATTATGATCTCTAGGTACAAGCAAAGGCTATATCACTACTTTCTAAGCTAGTGAGCTCTCAAAGACTAACTAAAGAGCCCCACTAACCAAACTAACAAGCTCTCAAAACTAACTACACTAAAGAGCTTGACTACACAAGAGATATCAAAGTAAATACACGAGAGTGAGTGAGATGATTATACCGCCGTGTCATGAGAGATGAACCAATCGATGAATGCCAAGTGAATCATCGGGAGAATACCAATCATAGTTGACACAAGATTTTTCTCCCGAGGTTCACGTGCTTGCCGGCACGCTAGCCCCCGTTGTGTCGACTAATACTTGGTGGTTCGGCGACTAATTGGCACCACACCAAGCCTTCACTAGGCGCCGTAAGAACCTACCCAAAGTGAGGTAACTCAATGACTTGAGCAATCCACTAGAGTTACCTTTTGGCTCTCCGCCGGGGAAGTTACAAGACCCCCCACAATCACCAGGAGATGGCCATGAACAATCACCAACTCGTGCCAATGTCCCTCCGCTGCTCCAAGACGTCTAGGTGGCGGCAACCACTAAGAGTAACAAGAAATCTGCAGCCACAACGATTTCCAAGTGCCACTAGATGCAATCACTCAAGCAAATACACTAGGAATCACTCCCAATCTCACTATGATGAAGAATCAATGATGGAGATGGGTGGGAGGTGTTTGCTTTGGCTCACAAGGATGTCAAGTATGTCAAAGTGCCAAGAGAGCGAGCCCTAAGCCGGCCAAAAACTATTTATAGAGCCCCCAAGGCTCAGAGATCCGTTGGCCACTCGCAGACAGGACAGGACTGTGAGCTGAGTCCGGTCGCCTGGGTCCGGTCACCCGATGGTTGCCACGTGGCCTCCCTTTGAATATCGTGCGTCAGATTGCAATGGTCACTTGAGTCAGCGCGAGTCAACAGAGTCAGACCAGACGCAGGAGGGTCAGGGCCAATTATTTACGCACGCGCGAGTCTGATCGTTTATAGAGAGGTTCCCGAGCGCATTTTAGCGACCAGACCTAGTCTGACGCTGCATGATCAGACCCTAAGGTGGGTCCAATCCTCACATGCTCCATGTGCCAGCGCGCCAACACAGTCATGACTGGACCCAGCCACGCTAGAGTCCGTTCACGTCGAAATCTATGCAGAGAGGGTTTTTGACCCTCGGACCGAGTCCGGTCCTCGCCACCAGACCTAGAACCAGGGTCCGGTCCTCCTCTGCGATCCACGTCGACCTTGCTCCACCACTGAGTCACAACTGGACCCTCGGACCAGGGTCTAGTCCTCTTCACTAGCCGGGTCTAGTCCTAACTCGGCCCACGTGGCCAAGTCGCAGCTCTGACCAGACTCAGGCCTGTCAGGGTCTGGTCCTGGCAGAGCCAGGGTCCGATCCTAGACAGTCTCCTCCTTTTTTGTTTTTCTTTCTCAACAACCGCTTCACCCTTGCTTCCAAGTTGCTAACCACAAAATGTACAACTCATGTGCCCATGAGTTAGCATTTTTCAAAGCATTTTTCAAGGGTCAATTGTTAGCACACTAGGTTCCTAAATGCATATGCATGAATCATGTCACATAGTAGCACTTGATAACCGTTTAGCCAAAAATTTCGTCTCTTTGTAGTACGACTATCAATCCTAAATACACTCACACCCTCTATGATGTCTTGAGTGCCAAAATAAAAAAACCTATTTGATACCTTTGCCTTGATCAACACTTGGTTTTTGTTTTTCTCTTTCTTCTTTTCCAAGTTGGAGCACTTGATCTTCAAGTTTGGTCACCACCATTACCACGACCATCATCTAGCTCCACCATTTGGTGTGTACAACCCTATCTCAATCATAACACTAGATAACAAGTGTTAGTACACTAGGTTTCATCAATTATCCAAAACCAAACTAGGGCTTTCACCAGACCAACATGCCTGGTGCACTACTACACTCGGACCTTTCACAACCGCGTCGTAACCCCCATCGTAATCTAATTTTGGCCCTGACAGTAAGCTGTCGACAGTGATAGTCATAGCCATCACCGTCGTCATCTGAGACCGACTATGGTGTACACTACACCGCCGTATTGGCTTATCATCCGTTCGTGATAAGGTCCTTACTTCTGTCGCATTGGAGCATGACCCGGCTGTGGGTATACACTAACACCGCCGCATTGGCAAATTATCCGCCTGTGTAGTTGTTGGTATTTATAAGTGCAAATAGAATATGAAAGATTCCGTAAGCGCACATAATACTATTGTAGCATTTTACCGAGAGTATTCTAGGTATCGTTATTTATATTTTACCATAGGGAAACAATGGAGTAAAGACTTATTGAATATCAAAGGAGTATCTATTAGTCAACATACCAGCATGGCTAGAGCAGGGGTGAAGGTAATGATAGGAATTAAGGATAATGATACTCAAGGGGTAGATCTATAAGATAACGTAAACTAGTCAACTCGGGAGAGCAACGAGTGAGGTAGATTCCTGTGACATTCTTATTACATGGTCAAAGTATATATACATCCAACTATAGTTAAGACTAACTCTACTCTTGTGCACTTCAGGATACCGCTTAGATGGTAGAGTACCCACAATAGATAACTCTACCGACACGACTACGGTCCTACAATTTAAGAACCTGCTCAATTCGAAGTGGACTACAAAGGATAGACGAGGCTGTCATCTCCCGCTGCTACCACCCAATCAGAGAATATGGTATACTCATAGGCAGAGCATCATATAAACACCATGCTTATACGAGGCTCGGCTACTTAGCCCAATCGATAAACTAGCAGGCTAAGCGCTCTATGAACCTGCACACAAAAGTAATAATAACCTCAACTAAGCAAGATATATATTAAAAGTAAGCATAGCATGTAGATAGGAATATGATGAATTTATAATAAGTCTTACAAGATATGGAAGTGAAGATACAAGGCTTTGTTGAGCCTCCAAGGCTAGATCTAGAACTTGAGCATGAGCCCAACTCGACCCTCACTTCCGAGCTACTAAACTACTACATTGGAGAGTCTAGACCTAATCCTTATGGTGTATCTTGATCTCTGGATGAGAGGTATGAATTAGGGTTTCAGGGATGCTCTAGTGAGGGGGTAGGGGCTGCTATATATAGGCCAGAGCACCAATTCTGGACCCTCGGATCAAACCAACTTGAAAGAACGGCGTAGATGCAATCTAGGAGGTGGTGGAGAACCGATATTAGAAGGAGGGGGCTGATAGGTGGGCCCAGGGGGCCAAGCGGCCTGCAGGTAGGGCTGACCGGCCCCACATGGCAGCCACCTGCCTTCTGCTTCGGTGGTTTGTCTTCTAGAGTCTTCCCATGTTGGTTTCGCTACGGATAAACATGATTTGCTTTGACGAATAGGCCCTTCTTGATGGTTTTCTGAGTAAATCCTCCTGTAAACACAGATTCACCAAAACTTATGGAATTTATTAGTTTAAACCCCTAGACCTATGTTGGTGATCCTTTTTATGCATTTATATAAGTTATATTGATGGTTTATGATGAACGTTACCAACCATCAACAAGCTCCCCCATACTTAACCTTTGCTAGTTCGTGAGCAAAGCCAAACTCAATAATGGATTAGGAGTTGCTACAATGCTTTCACTCCTCAATAGTACACATGTGTTCAATCAAAAAAAAATTATCCTCCGTATTAGAATAAACTGATCTAACTTTCAAACTTACCCATATTACCTTCAACCATGGGGCTTCTTAGCCTTCACTTGGGTCTTGAGCAATTGGAAGACAGAACAATCAAGTCAAGCACTATGTCTCAAGTTCTTTGTTCCACCATTGTTTCAAAGTTTTTATAAATTTTCAAAATAAAACTCAGAGATTCTATTGTATGACACTCTCAAGTCTCTTAATATATGTGGTATTTGTGGATCCTCACCAAGGCAATAAAGATGTTATACCTTTTCTCTTCCTACCACTAAGGCTTATGTGGAGTTCATAGGTACGGAGAAAGCGAGAGCATACTTGCAATATATATATTGTAAAGTCAAACCTCAGATCCAAAGAGAGTTTAAGTCATACAATCAAATCAAGATGTGCATGTGTGTGGATGTATATGGTGGATATATGTATGGTGGCTAACCTAATTCTACTATGCTCCTTGTAAATATATCTCTCTTTTGAAATTTGGAAACATTTGCTAGAGAGCAGGGGCTATCTTATTCATCTCTTCTTCTTTTTTCAGTCGGGCATCTGAGTACCCATTGTTTTACATATCTCGGACACTTGTCCATTTTTTCTAAACTTTTTTTCTTATCTTTCTCTTTATTTGAATAACTTTTGTATAGCTCCATTGAAAGGATCAAGACGCTCCGAATTGGGCTAATTCTAAAATTCTTTGCAATAATTAAACCCTACACTTAGCCTACTTCACCCCTTATGCCTAGAAAGTGTTTCTAATGTTCTACCGCACAAAAGTTTAGCAACCTAAGTTCCAATCCTACTCTAGCATGACAATTCTATGAATGTAAAGACAAGAATTGAATTGCTCAACGTAAAGAGAGAAGGAGGAATGCGGCGATGTTTTGCCGAGGTATTGGAGAGTCGCCACTCCCCACTAGTCCTCGTTGGAGCACCCACGCAAGGGTGTAGCTCCCCCTTGATCCGTGCAAGGATCATGTGCTCTCTATGGGTTGATTCTTTGACACTCCATCGTGGTGAATCACCCACAACTGCTCACAACTTGAGTTGGGTCATCCACAAGCTCCACTGGATGATCATCAAACTCCCAATCACCACTAAGCCGTCTAGGTGATGGCGATCACCAAGAGTAACAAGCAAGAACTCTCACTTGACCACAACAAGCCTAATGAGAAGGGTGGATGCATACTTGCTACTCTCTTTTCCCTAATGAGGCCTTAATCTTGGATTCTCAAATCTCAATCACCTCACTAGGCTCTTGCTCTCCTTAGCACTCTCAAGGGTGTTTCTTAGCTGTTGAAATGGGCAAGAGTGATCTCTTGAGTGAATAGAGGAAGTATTTATAACCCCTCATTCAAAACAAACCGTTATGTGCCACTACGGGGTGACCGGACACTCCGGTCAAGGTGACCGGACACTCCGGTTAGTTCTCCTCGCCACCAAGCAGTTAAGTTGTGACCGGACACTGACCAGCGTCTGATCAGCACTGATCGGACCCGTCCGGTCACAAAAACTGCTCTCTGAAACCTTACTGATGTTGACCGGACTCTGGCACCCAGCGTCCGGTCACTTTGCTGCTCAGCATCTGGTCAGTAGACAAAACCTGGCCAGCGTCCGGTCAGCACTGACCGGACGCGTTCGATCAGGATTCTCCCTCTTTGGAACCTTACTGGAGTTGACCGGACTCTGACACCCAGCGTCCGGTTACATTTCACTCAGCGTCCGGTCGCATCCAGATGACTTCACCTTGATCAAATGAACTGACCAGACTCTGCGGCAGCGTTCGGTCACACTGGAACCAGCGTTCGGTCAGCATTTGACCCTCCATTCACTTCAAACTCGCAATCATATGTGAATGAAGTTTGCTCCAATTGATCTAAGGGCTACTTAGGAGCTACCTAGTGCTAGATTTAACAAGTGTGCACCACACCTAACCCACTAGACTCACCTAGGTCAAGCTACCCATCCATACCCCCTTAATAGTATGGCCAAAGGAAAAACAAAGTCCTAAACTACTCTAAGTGTCTCTTCAACACCAAACGACACTTAGAACTAGTCTATCCTTAACCTTGTCGTCTATCCTTTGAAAACTGAAACAATTTCCATCGTAGGGGCATGACAACCATGATTGCCCAATCAATTGTCATTACCATGGCCTAACTTAATTGCCTCTGCAAAATACACGTTGGTCACAGTAATCTCATATTGTCATTAATCACCGAAACCCAACTAGGGGCCTAGATGGTTTCAATCTCCCCTTTTTGGTGATTGATGACAATACAACCTCGAATATGTAAAAGAGATGAGGTTTTCAACATGCTTGGTTCATATAAGCTTTTGACAATAAGAACAAAAGAGTTAGGCAAGCTTATATGACCCAAGCCAACATGATGTACTCAATAGATATGAAATAAGCATGAGTATAAGAAATAAAACTCATTTGCATCGGAGTAAAACACGAAAGCAAAGCAAATGAGCATAACCAAGTGACATGACATATATAAAGATCAAAGTAGAGAGCACACATGTCACATATAACATAAATATCACCATCACATAAGTATCACAATCATACGTATGTAGTTCAATGCATGAAAGTAAACATGAATGCGTAATAATGTATCACACATAAAAAGCCAAATATAATAGATAAGCTCCCCCTAGATATATCGCTCCCCCTAAGTCTATCATACTCGATCCCTCTCCCCCTTTGGCGTCAAACACCAAAACCTAAGGGTCGGTCGGTGGGGCTGCAACGGACGAGTCGGGCGTTGAGGTGCGATGAGCGGTCTGGAACTAGGCATCATCATCATCTGATCCTAAGCTCTGAGCTGTATGACCCTCTGTCACTGGAAGTGAAGCTAAAGCGGTCTGAGTAGGATCTAGGACTGGTGCGGCCTGTGACTCTACAGGTATCACTGAAGCAGGCGGCTCTGATGATGCAACAGATGAAGGGAGCGTCTCTGTAGTCCCAGTAATAGGAGCAACTATGGAAGGACTAGGGACATGTAGCTCTGGTGGTGTAGGCTGCCCTATCAACTCACTAAATATAGCACCAAGGCTCTTGAAAACTAGGGTATCAGTCACAAGCATCGATGAAGTCTGAGCCGGTGTGAAGCCCGTATGTAGAGATGTGAAGGAAAGACCCTGGGCTGTCAAAGGCGAGGCAAACCACTAGGACACCTGCTCTATCAGTGAAGGAAACTGTATCGCTGGCTGTCCCTGACTCTAAAGCCCACTGGGCTGTACAACTGGAGTCTGTGAAGTGGTGGCAGGCTAGCCGAGCTAAGGTGTAAGCTATGGCGGTGGAGCCCCAATAGCAGAGACGACATGCTGCATGAATCCAAGTAACTGCTGCTGCATGAGGAGCTGCTGCTGCTGGATAGCCTGCTGCTATCGCTGGAACTCATCCTGTCTAGCCTGAACCTGTGCTAGAGCAGCTACGGTCTCCTGGGCCTGGCGAGCCTGATCCTGCCTCATCCGCTCAAGTATCGCAAGAAGAACAGGGTCTGTTTGCAGTGCCTGTGGAGCTGAGCTAGAGCCACTGGCCTCACCGTCATGTCATCAAGGAGGCATCCGAGGGATATCCTGGTAGTCATCATCTGTACTGTCGCTGGGGTCGCTCTCGACCATATCCTCCTGCTGAGCATCTAGCTCCTCCTCCTCTGTAGCTGCTATGCCCCTGATAGTCTCATCCTACTGGGCTACAGACTCTGGCACCTTGGGGCGATGACATGGCTGGCTAGGTGTCCTCGTTGTACTATGGCGGAGCATCTGAGTCATGTTATATGCTGGAAACTCTGTAGTGGCACCAGAGTACTCTATCAACATCTCAGGAGGCCTCACTATGATTGCCCTATGAATCAGAAAAGTAATCCAGTGAGCATACGACAGCTGCCTGTGACCTCTGAATCCCTCTGCAAGTGTATCCTCCATCTCAGAAAGAATGACATCCCATATATCAAAGACTGTCTGCTGCATCAGAGCGTTTAGTAGCCATAACTGAATGCGAGTCAATCCCTCGTGATATCCCATCCTCGGTAGCAGGGTCCTCCTCATGATAGTATCAAGCAGTCTGGTTGTAGGAGTAAGATCTCTGGGTGTCCTGTTCGACCCCTCGTCGAATGGCTTTGTGAAGCAAGGTCGGATGAGATCTGTGGGAGGCACAAAACCACTGAGGGCATCTAGGAGGCTCTGTGTGTCCATAGCAAACCTCAAGAATGCGGATGGGTGACTCCTGTAACCTGAGGATCTCTCTGACCCTGAAGCTCATCAACCTGTAGTCACGGCCTCTGAATGCAAAGTGAATAAATCTGTGGCCTGGGTCAATCCAAAGTGTAGCATAGAACTCATAGACCCATGATGAAACATATCTGCCAGTCCATCCAAGTAGGTCTATCAACCCTGGCAAGTAAGAGAGATGAGGATGGATCTACTCTCCAGCTGCTGCTACAATGGCCTCAATGGAACATACTCTCTGAGATCTAAAAGCCACACCACTGTTCAGATAAGCATTATAGAAATCCTCCTGTAGTGGTGTATAGAAACCCTCTGTAGCACGCTCATCCCTCCTCGATGTGAACCAGTCCTCGAACTGCATAAATCTGAGCTATTGCACCTGCTTGGCCGTGGTGGCCCTCAAATCCAGATGAGTCACTGGAGGCGGACCCTGTGGTCTAGGAGGCGGATGAGAACCCCTCCTCTGTGTCTCTGGCCTTGGTGTCACCTAGGTACGAGTATGACCAGAGTGGCGTAACTATGGCTGAGGTGCCTGCTCTGTCTCCTCGGTCTGCTTTGCCTGCTGCTGTGGCTCCCCCTGAGGTTGACTCTCCTCCAAAACAACACGCTGTCCCTCAAGCATGACAGTCCTAGCTGGACTACCATGACGACGCTCAACCTGCTCAATGGCTGCCCTCTATGCTGGTAAAAGCTGATTTGCAATCTGAACTCCACTCCGAGCACCTCCTCTCTCTGCACGCTCTGCGACGGCTACCACTGCTGCTGCTCTCGTTGTATCAGCATCTACATACTTCCGCTTCTTTGATGTAATCTTCTTCGTTGCCTTGCCTTTCACATCAGCAGGCAAGCAAGGTAGAGGCCTTGGATCCTCATCACCTGGACCACCTCCGACGTTCTTGACATGAGCCATTGCTGAAGCTGAAACAAACTGCAATCATGGACAAGAACCAACTGTCACTGACACTTCCGAGTCTTGGCCTCGATCCGTACTCACGATCTTGGCCCCGAGTTGACTGACAACTGCCAAAGTGACCTCAACAACACCAACTCGCTGCATGATGGAATATATTGGATATATGAATAATTTCAATATACATCTAGAGATACGAAACCCTAAGAACCAAGCAATAGGTACAAAATTAGAATCGAGGGCTTGCTACCTGACGAACCGGCGAACCGAAGAGCAGAGGAATGAAACGGGGAACCACCGGGTCGACAGCTTGACGTCTAGGGTTAGGGTTGCTGCAATGCGGCGTGGATCGGCCGTGGAGGTACAATGTAGGCACTGGAGGCGCTGGTGAAGGTAGCAGGGACTCCAGTGTGGCTTAGGCGGTGCTAGGGCACAGCGGCGTGGAGCAATGCGGTAGGGGAGGCGCAGGCGGCGGCGTGGGAGTGCTGCAGGTGGCTCGGGCTTGGTGGCGTAGGCGGCGGCGCGGGAGCGGCGTGGACGCGGGAGCGTGCAGCGGCGCGGGAGTTGCACGAGCGTGGCGGAGCTAGGGCACGGGCGCGAGGTGAGCTCGAGCAGTGGAGGCACGGCGGCGATGTCGGCGCGGGTGGGAGCGATGGTGGGGATTAGGGCAACCGGTGGTACGGTTATATGGTGGCCCCCAACGGATTAAGAAAGGAAACAGAATAGGAGTTTGGAACCCGCACGACTTCAACTGACCGGACGCACCGGTGGCAACGACCGAACGCTGCCACCCGGAGTTTGGTCGACAACAGAGAGGTCCAAAACCTCCCAAATCGCGATTGGACGCGTCCGATCCCTACTGACCGGACGCAGCCAGAGTTCGGTCGATCCTTAGATCTTCTTCTTCGCTTGACCGGACGTAGGAACGCCATCTGACTGAACGCAGGGAAAGAACTGTTTCAGCATCCGGTCACTCCTTTGTAGCAACGGTTCACCACCTGTGAACTGACCGGACGCTGGACATCAGAGTCCGGTGCAGCGTCCGGTCACTCTTTTTCAGTAAATCTTCAAAGTTCCTTCGTGCTGCCTATTCTCAATCAAGTCCCAACTTCAATAAGACCTAAATAAACACTAATTGGGACTGATGTGAGTGACCTCTCTCAAACCTCAAATTTTTAAAGTATTTTGCCTTAGGCTATAATTCTTTTTAAGAAAATAGGCAATAAAAGGGTGATTTAAGAGAAACGACAAAACAACATACATGTATATGCAATGCAATACTTGAAAGTAATTCTAGTTGCTTGTCAAGTTTGATCCAAGGTTAAGCTTCTTCACACGCTTTTCGGCGGTTATCTTAACCATGTTAGACAAGCCCTAAATGCATTACCAAAAAATTAAACATGTTGTATGTTACAATGCAATGCAAGGGACAACACAAGCTTATTTTCTACTGAAGTTGCTAAAATCAAGCACATTGAGCTCATTCCTCAACCGATAAAATATAGCCTCATCTAGAGATTTAATGAATATATCCGCCAATTGATCCTTGATCCTTACACCTTCTAATGATATATCATTCTTAGCAACATGATCTCTAAGAAAGTGATGGCGGATATCTATGTGCGGTGCGAGGCACGGGGGTTTCCGTCCGGAAAAGGACAATCGCCCTAAGGTATCATTATCGAAAAAATTATCGCTATGCAAGTTTCAGCATTAGTATATAAAGTAATTAAATTCGCTTCCCTCGCTAATGAACAAGTTATATGTACCTTTTTCACTTGCTTTGAAGACTAAAGCATCCGGAATTTGCCAAAAACTCTTGCCATGCAAGTTCATGCATTTATATGCAAGTAACTAAATGTTTGATAAGTCAAAAAACTCGGAGGTTGGGTGTTATCATGGTTGTCAAAATACTACAGAAAGAATAATTTCCACTCAAGACATAAGAAAACCAAAATTATATAAATGGTAAAAAAAAGACCTTTGTATTTTTTGGAAGGCAATCCTATGCACATGAGCCTTCAATATCTCAGGAGTGACTTGAAAATTTTAGTGATATGACAATTTTTATCGTTTTTATGCATGTGCTGCTACTATGACCAAAAGAAGCCATAAGGTAGGAGGATGGTTATGTTTCACCTAAAAAAAGGAATATTTATGGTCATAGATGAATACAAAGTGGTTGGAATACATCACAATTGGAGAATGTTAGCAGTTCACATATTGACATTTCATTGAAACTGTTTCTTTGGGAGGGTTGGATTCTTCATTTAGCTCTAACGGGATTGCGGGAGGGTTTTTTGTGGGCTTCGCAGCAAGCCAGCAACCTCACTCTAAGTGATCACAAGATTGGCTTGTAATTGAATACACTCTTATTGGCTTGTAGATAATAGTAGTGGACAGCCTGCAGTTTGTTTTTCTTTTAAAAATACTTTCATGGCATTCTAATATCACAATAATTTTCTTGATTGAATTGGATGCCGATCTAATTTGCTTTGACAAATCTCAGAGTAAAAAATTGGGCGTGGGCGTGGGTATAGTATTTGTTTAGCCAAATAAGAGCGTGAGTTCCTAGAACAATCTTTTTGGCAAGATTAAAAAAAAAACATTTCCCCAACAAATTTCAATCTCACCACCCAATCTTTTGGCACTTGAAAAAACCCATCACGCGGATAAATACGCGTGCGTATCAATCACACCAATATAAGGTGAAAGGATGTTGGAAAGAATAAAAAATAGGACAGGATTCCT
Organism: Miscanthus lutarioriparius; assembly: GCA_904845875.1. Classification (NCBI taxonomy): domain Eukaryota; kingdom Viridiplantae; phylum Streptophyta; class Magnoliopsida; order Poales; family Poaceae; genus Miscanthus; species Miscanthus lutarioriparius. The sequence goes on from CAJGYO010000005.1 coordinate 48,627,976, forward strand.
GATACAATTGTACTAGAGAAAGAATGTATAAAAATGGTTAAGGTGATTTAGAAATAGTTATGGATTTCTGATGTAAAATTATCTCCTTTTAGGAACGAGATTTTAGAAACCATTGGAACAAATATGCTCCCAAGTTTTTTTAGTCACTTGAAAAACTCATTAGTTTACCAAGTGATAGTGATATTTTAGAAACTGTGGAGATGTAACACGTTCAGCCTATTGCCAAAAAAACGTTCAGCGTATTGCCAAAAAAGAAAGAAATTGTTGGTTGGTTGGATGGATTTGGGGCGAAACCGGGCTGCGTGCGTGGATGCACGCTGCGGCCACGATCTGCTTGGCGACCTGGCAACGAGTTCGTTGAGGACACGGCGGTGCAGCAGCAGCCGTCGCCAGTCGGCATCGGGGCCGCGGCAGCCTGCAGCACTGTCAAAGGTCTGGATGACCAGAACCTGCACAAAAAAAAAAAAAAAACCGATGACCAGCACTCGCGGCGCTGTAGGGGAAGTTTTGATAGCGAAGCCAACGCATCTGCATCGCAAGAATGACCAAGCGCGCATGGAAATGAACTGGGAATGCTGATAGCAACTGCATGCTTATTGGCTTATTGCGGTAGGAAAACATCTCTGGTAGGAGCAGTTTTCTAAAATTGAGGAGCCATAACCAATCTCCACTGTTCCAGGTACCAGGTGAAAGCAACACTTCCGGAATTACATCAGTAGCCGACATACACTGCAGCGTTGACTATGTAGCAGTCATCGTTCTTATCCCCCATTGCTTCCAGGCACACGCCGCTTGAACAGATCATGCCACCATCAACTACCTCGAAGCTGATTATTTTGACGCTGCAAAAGATCGAGGCAAGGGCACATGAGATCCAGAAACAAAGACGCACGCTATCATTACGCAGCAATGCACATTTTATCAGGGCACGCCTTCTATATTAGTGTCCACCACTCACGAGTACCCTAACTTGGCCCCCAAAAGGCTCTGCCACCAGTTTGCAGCATTGATATCGGTCATTCTAACAAAATATATTCCACTGAATTTGAGAATACCTGCTTAATTTTCGTTAGTGATACTTGTACTGCCAAATACCATCTAGTCCATGATACTCGATTTTGATCAGGTTTTTACATTGTCAATCGTGTTGACAATCATCTTGAATGCCTACTGAATAATTAGTATGCTAAAAGGTGGTCTTCAACATGAAAACTGCATGAGTAGCGCCGCAATTTCAACTGATACAATATTATTTCACAATGATTCAAGTAAATATAACTTTTCGTAAGATATAACACCAACATACACGTACGTATTATGAATTCACATAAATTATTTCTTTTGCAAACTTGACAGTCATCTTATATAAAACTACATGGTATGGCTATTGAACATTCCATAACCCAATGCACAGTAGTAAAATGAACTGATCTGCCATGATATTTGATGGAAGGCTAAGGTGCTTGTCTCTTCTCACTAGTTGGTATCAAAAATATTATAGCATCAATGATGTGCAAGATATTGTTTTTACTCAAAAAAGGGTGTACCTAGTCCTGAATTTTCTAGACAGACTTACCCTTTGTGGACCCAGAGAAATTGTAGTGTTGAAGATTCCAACACCATCCCTTAGTATAATACTGACCACACATTCTTTGCTGTCCTATTTGAAGTATTTGCCAGTCTTAGATGGTGTGATGGCTCAAATGGATGTTTACTAAATGATGATACCTTAAAAGTTAAAATGTTAAGGTATTAAACTTAAAATGTTAAGGTATTCTCATTTGTGATGTTGATGCTGACTCAATGAACTCTTAAAGAAACATGTCGTACAAGCTTGACCAAAGCAGGAAAATCAGGTGTTTCTAGGGCCCGTTTGGCTCCCTATGGCACGCCGAGCTTTGGCCACGCCAAAAGTGCGGCGCATGAAAACAGCACCACACTTTAGGCGAGCTACGACATGCAAAATGAACTACTGGCGCCTAAGAAGCGTGTGGCATACCGCAACTTCTGTCATGATCTAAACATCAGCTAACGTTAGGCGAAATGAGGCGTGGCGACATCTGGTAATGGACCGAAAACAGCCATAAGCTCCACCCAGGTCACTAGGGGAAATGAGGTCAGAGAAAGGAATATTATTCTTTTACATATGTCAAGGAGCTAGTATAGGGCTGTACATGAATACAGAATCTCTAATCAAAGCCCACGACTGCCTAAACTAAACCATTGGTATTGTGGTCTCTGTGCCAAGACATTCTGTGGAATCTCAACTGATGAGGACCACTCTTAACAAATTTTCATACTGTCATGACTTATGAGCACCGCAGCCAGAAATGTTTTTCTATGCAGAGCAATGAGTAGAGGTCATCATGACATTGTGCTAAGAAAACATCCTGTCTTAGGCTCACATATTCTGCAATTGATGACGTCTGACTATATCAGAGGCCACGTATAAAGCAGCGTTGCAAATTTAGAGCCCTATTTACTCCCCTAACCACTGATATATGCTCATGAAATCATCATCTCAGCAATAACCAGGGCACTAAAAAATAACTACTTCATTATGAACTGCGAACCCATCACATCAATTGTCCGGCACTTGGATGCTAAATTTCAAAGTTCTAACAGGCACCACGAAAGAAACGAGAGAGAGAATGCTCACTAGGGGAAGACGGCCTTGACTCTCTCAGCATCCAGCAAGTGCTGCGTCGACTTCGGCACCCCGAGCTTGATCTGCAGCTTCATCTGGTCGGTGTTCACTCCAGGAATGGACCCTGCAGCAGGCGCAGCACACAACCAAAACAACCCAGTTCAGCATCTCCTGCCATGCCATGCCGTCGACATGTCCGACAGAATGCCCGTCAAGCAGGGGACAGCGGGTCGGCGAATTTGTTCCGTACCGCCGCGGAAGGCGGGGATGGAGTTGGAGGTGATGGCGTCCTTGCAGGCGCGCACGGCGGCGGCGGTGATGTCCTGGCCGTGCTGATCGTAGCCGACGCCCATCTCCACGAACAGCAACTTCATGGCCGGCTCCTCCGCTCCTGCCTGGGCGTCGCTCGCCTGGTGGGGCTGCGCGACCTCCATCCGAGAGGACGCGGCCGCGGGCGCTGGATTGTTAGGGTTCGGAGATCGGGTGCGGAGGTGGGGGCGGGAGTGAGTATGAGACGGTCGGGAGGAGGACGACGGGAGCGGTGGCGTGCTTGGTCTGGTCGGGAAGAGGAGGCTGCTGACGCCATCTTTGGCATCCCAGTAGTGGAATAGTGAGTGTTGCAATTTGCAAAGGTTCAGAGGTCAGCAGTGTTCGAGGCCTAAACCGTCGAAACTAAACGCAGTCGATTTTCGCAATATGCGACCGGGTGTAGCTTTTTTTTTATGACTCTTTCCTGTTATACTCCCTCCGTCCCATAAAAATGCAATTATATAACAATATCATATTTTATATATCAAGTTTGACTAATTATAGAGAAAAAAGTATAAATATTTATAATATCAAATAAATATCATTGGATTAATTATGAAATATAGTTTCATAATAAATTGATTTGGACCCATAAATATGAATATCATCTACTAAAAATTTGGTCAAACGTGAAACTCTTAAAATGACACGTATACCATAGTTGCATCTTTTAGGAACTGAGATAGTACTCCGTATTGTTACTCGTTGTCTTCGCATGATAAAATATATCTAATTAAAACTTCTGCGCATATACATCGTGGATGGTTGCCACGCATAGGTTAGACGATCCAACAACGTGTTGCCTACAAAAGCACGGTGTAGGCTTCACTCGGCTCCGGCGCATGGCTTCTTAATCCTAGCCCTCGGCTCCAGCACACAACTACAACTCTGGCTTCAGTTGCATGTGGGAGTCTAATGTTAGGATTGGTAACTACGCATTAGAGCTGAGTGAAGCCTGTGTGGTGTTTTTCTAGATATGTTGTTGGATTATCTAGACGGTGCGTGTGGCAACCATTTATGATATATATGCACGAGAGTCATCATGAATACAGTTTTCAAGAAATGTTTTTCCTAATTGGCTCATAGAAACGGCAATAAAAATAGAGAATGAAGGTGTCTCAAATAGGTGGAATCGAAATATAAACGCTAATATACCTATAATATAAATGTCGACAGAATATCGTCGGCAGTCCTCCGAGAGGTATCCCACGAAGGTAGATTGATCGGCAGAGGAGCGTGAGATCAAGAACAAGAAGGCAACAGAGACACACGAGTTAGACAAGTTCAGGCCGTCAGTATGACGTAATACCCTACTCCTGTGGTCTGTTGGTTTGTATTAGCTATCGTATGATATTGCGTGAGTTTAGAGGGGGTCCCTACCCGCCTTATATAGTCAGAGGAGCAGGGTTACAAGTCGGTTAGATCTAAGAGATAACCGGAAAGTAATAACTGATTATAGGAATCTTGGGATCATACATATCCTAACTGATCTCGTAGTATCTTTAGGATATCTTTCAGATGTCTTGCGGAAGCCACCGAGCAGAGTCGTGCCTTGCAAGGCGTTGTCTTGTGGGCTGGGCCGCCCCTGGAGGCGCAGCCCATGTGGTCTGCCGTGGGTATCCGGGGTCGTACCCCCCACAGCTAGTCCTCGAGCGCCTTGTACTCGTTGTGCAACGCCGTTTTGCGCTTGTCCGAGCAGGTGCGAACAAAGCCAAGCAGTAAAACTCATGATCCGACCACCGTGATGAGTTGTCGAGCAGTTACGAGCAGTTGCCGAGCAGCGCGGACCACAGCCGAGCAGTATGATCCAAACACGGCTTGCCATAAGGGTGTAAGGAGCTCAAGTTCAGAATCGAAAATTTCCTCGCAGTGAACCAAGTGTGCCCACTTCGACTCCAACCACGCGAGTAGGAGATAATCTTCTTCAGCCTCAAGGGGCGCGGAGTCGGTCAGAAAAAAGCAAGCACATTCACCGCGAGGTGAAGTGTGCCCACTTAGCCCCGAGCCTAACAGTAGATGACGTAGTCATTTAGTGCCAGGGTCCAAAATAGAAAACCAGCCGAGCAGGCAGCCAGTCCCCGGGCGTAGACCGAAAAGCACATTCACCGCAAGGTGAAGTGTGCCCACTTAGTCCCCGAGCCTGACAGTAGGTGACGGAGTCACGTGGTGCTAGGGTCAGAAACAAAGAAATAGTGAAAAACCAGCCGAGTAGGCAGCCAGTCCCCGAGCCGCAAGCGGAGATATCGGGAGAAATCCAATCGTGGAGAAAAAACCAAAGAAAATGCTGTACAGTAACGGTTGCTAAGCCTCAATAAATGGCGGAGAAGTTGGCGATTATTCGGCGAGTAACAACTAACGGCGGCGATAAATGAGCGACGTTGGTTGCGGTTGCGTGAAAGCCCAGGTTACGGCCCATTAAGCCACGCCAGAGAATTTAGAGAAGCACAGATCGCGTGAACGGTTTCCCAAAAACCCTCGAATGCGAAAGGGCGAGGAAAATGCTTTATAACGGCGTCGTCGCCCCCCGCGCTCCCACCTTTGCCACTTCGCCATTTCATCTTCATCCTTAGCCATCACACTTCCAGATTTGCACCCACGCATGCTGCCGGCGCTAGTCCCCATCCAAATCCAAGAGATGGCGCCGAAGAGGAGAGCTGTGAACCCGAAGAAGGCGAGCCCAAAGAAGGCAGGTGCCGGAGCCAGTCGTGACGAAGAGTGGGCACCATCGCGCACGGGGGAAGCGGAGCTTGACAGATTGGTGACGGCGGGCGTGCTTCCTGACCGCGTCACCGCCAGATGGTGGCCAGCCAGTGGTGAGCCCTTCCTAGTGTCTAACTAAAAGGTCCTAATGGCTAGAGGGGGGAGGTGAATAGCCTAATAAAATTTCTACAACAACACTTAACAAAAGAATTAGACAATTATGAGGCGAAGCGAATTTTGCACTAGCCTACCAAAATGCAAGCCACCTACCACAATTCTAGTTTAGATGAAGTATATCCACACAATAGCTATATCACTACACTAAGTTAGTGTGCTCTCAAATGCTAACTAAAGAGTCACACTAACCAAACTAACAAGCTCTCACAACTAGTTACACTAAAGAGCTTGACAACTAGTTTACGGTAATGTAAAGAGTAGGCAAGAAGGTTATACCACCGTGTAGATGTATGAACCAATCAATCACAAGTGTGGATAACAATGAAGACCAATCACCTCGAAATCAATGATGAACACAATGATTTTTTTACCGAGGTTCACTTGCTTGCCGGCAAGCTAGTCCTTGTTGTGGCGATTCACTCACTTGAAGGTTCACGCGCTAATTGGCTTCACACGCCAAACCCTCAATAGGGTGCCGCACAACCAACACAAGATGAGGATCACACAAGCCATGAGCAATCCACTAGAGTACCTTTTGGTGCTCCGCCGGGGAAAGGTCAAGAACCCCTCACAATCACCACGATCGGAGCCAGAGACAATCACCACCCTCCACTCGACGATCCTCGCTGCTCCAAGTCGTCTAGGTGGCGGCAACCACCAAGGGTAACGAGCGAAACCCACAGCGAAACATGAACACCAAGTGCCTCTAGATACAAACACTCAAGCAATGCACTTGGATCACTCCCAATTTCACTATGATGATGAATCAATGATGGAGATGAGTGGGAGGGCTTTGGCTAAGCTCACAAGGTTGCTATATCAATGCAAATGGCCAAGAGGGTGAGCTTGAGCCGGCCATGGGGCTTAAATAGAAGCCTCCATGAAATAGAGCCGTTGTACCCCTTCACTGGGCATAATGCGGGGTGACCGGATGCTCCGGTCCGATCGACCGGACGCTGGCCCTTAGCATCCGGTCACGTGATTCACGCCACGTGTCCCCTGCTTCAAATACTATTCGTTAGATCTCAACGGTTGACAAGCTGACTGGACGCTCCGACAGAACTGACCGGACGCTGAACCCCCAGCGTCCGGTCGTTTACAGTAAGGGTCTAAAACCAGTTTTTGCCGACCGGATGCGTCCGGTCATGCTTGACCGGACACAGCCCAGCTTCTGGTGCTTAACCCTAACCACTGTGCCGACCGACCACTTGACCGAACGCCGCCTTTCAGCGTCCGGTCGCAGAGCGACCCAGCGTCCGGTCAGTTGACCGACGCCAGCATCATTGTGACCAACTCCATTTCACTTCTAACTTCTTCACCCTTATTCAAATGTGCCAACCACCAAGTATATCACCTTGTGCACATGTGTTAGCATATTTTCTCAAACATTTTCAAGGGTGTTAGCATTTCACTAGATCCTAAATGCATATGCAATGAGTTAGAGCATCTAGTGGCACTTTGATAACCGCATTCCGATACGAGTTTTACCCCTCTTAATAGTATGGCTATCAATCCTAAATGTGATCACACTCTCTAAGTGTCTTGATCACCAAAACAAAATAGCTCCTACAAAATATACCTTTGCCTTGACCTTTTTGTTTTTCTCTTTCTTCTTTCCAAGTCGAAGCACTTGATCATCACCATGCCATCATCATCATCATGCTATGATCTTCATTTGCTTCACCACTCAGGAGTGTGCTACCTATCTCATGATCACTTGATAAATTAGGTTAGCACTTAGGGTTTCATCAATTCACCAAAACCAAACTAGAGCTTTCACTAACACCAATGAAGTTGTAGTCTTTGTGGATTATTTTTGGCGTGAGTTGGGGTTCCCTGTTCATCCTTTCCTGCAAGATCTGCTGGAATTTTGGTTGATTAGTTTGTGCAATCTCCACCCCAACACCATATTGCACATCTCGATCTTTATTCATTTCTGTGAGACGTTTCTGGGGGTTCTGCCGCACTTCAACCTCTTCAGACACCTATTCTGGTTGAAGAAGAAAGGCAGCGATGGCTCCAAGGTGGTCGGCAGCGTATATCTGCAGCTCCGGGATGGAATGGCCAGCGAGTACATTAACGTACCGCTGAACACTTCTCTGAAAGGGTGGAATTCCAAGTGGTTCTACATGAAACAGAGCCACCCTACAATCCGCTGCGACGTCCAACATATCCTGGAGAACCAGAAGAGCTGGTCGGAGAAACCGAACAGTGCTGACATGGAACAAGTTAGGGAGCTCCTCGACCTGATTAAAGGTGTGGAAATTACAGGCGAACTCATGGCAGCAAGCTTCATAGAGAGCCGCATCCAGCCATGCAAGGAGAGGGCCCACCCGGGCTTTGACTACAGAGGTGATGACGATGGGACCTAGGAAAGGACGGAACCGCTCACGAAGAAGAATGTTGTAGAGCGGGCCGCAGAGCTATTCGCTCCCAACATTTCGTTCGCCTAGACAAAGCAAACGAGGGCCTTCAATTGCACAAATCCGCCTCTCGAGGTAATCATCTCGATTTTTATTCCCGATACTTTTAATCCTGAAGCATTGCTGAATAGTGAACTAATTCACTTATGCAAAGATCCATTCACAGGAAAGAGCGGTGTATTTCTCCGACGTGTCGAGGGGTGATTGGCCGAGGGGTGTAGATGCCCGGCCATCGGGTCGGCCTACGGAAGATGCAGCCAACGCCTCGTTAGAATCCGGAGGCACCGACGCTGGTTGGGCGCAAAGTTCGCTCTCGGTGACGGAGAAAGTCCAGGGAAAAAGGGCAGCAGCAGACGAGCTGGCCCAGAAGAAAAGAAAAATGGCAGCTGCCGTTCCCCCCAAACCGGGTGGCATCTCGCTTGGTGGCGACCAGACCACTCGAACACGAAGGGCCGCGGTGCTTGAGTGGTCTGATGACGACGAAGATCTAGTTGCTCCTCCTCCGAACATGCAAGCACCTCCATGCAGCACACGCGTGGAGGAGCAATCAAGGGAGAGCGTAGAAGTCCCCGGGCAGCAGGTGAGGGAATTCCCCAAGCAGCAGATGATAGAACTCCCCACTGGGCAGGCGATGGGAGTCCTCGAGCAATAGGTGGAGGTAAACCCGGAGTGATGGGCGGATGAAGCCCCGGAGCAGCAGGCGGCACCGAGGCCGACTATGGAGGAGGCGAGACCTCCACCCTAGAGCATGGGAGTCGATCCCATAGCCACGCCTGGGGGCTCGGGTAGGCATTGTCGATTAAAAAAATTGCACCGGCAGACCAAACGGTAAGTATCCTCGTGTTGGAGTTACTCTGCTGTCTTATCTTAGCTTTTTTGCCGCTTGACCAAATGATCTGATGCAGTGCAAGGCATACGGAGGGTCCGGACCCATCCGCCTAGATTGATGAGCAACCTCGAGGCTGATCCCGGGGCGGAGGTAACGCTGGCGGCTCCCGTGTCAGGGTCGCGGGTGCTCGGCAGCCAGCGGAAGAGTCAAACACTGCTGTGGGTGAACTTGTAGATAGTGAGAGGTCGGCGTCAGTGGAGGACAGGTCGGCGATGATACCCGAAGCAACGGCGGGTACTGTTGGGCCCTCGGGAGCTAAAGCTGGAGTTGCGGCGATGCACTAGAGTCTGGGTCGACGAGAGCCAGTGGTGCCCGAGGAGCTAACGGTGCCCCCTGAGGCGTCGCAAGGCATGGCCGGACCCATTGTTCGGCCACAGAGCCCCCCGGTGGTGGCTCCGACTGCTACGGAAGAGGAGGATGTGGTGGTGGAGATCATTCGTGCTGAGCCTCAAACCCAATCCATCTCAATCTTCCGCAAGCGCGGTGATGAGGTGGTAGTTGTCGAGGAGGACACCCCTAAGGAGATGAGGCGGCTGAAATCCGCCCTCACCAGAGTAATAAAACAAATTAAGGTTAGTACTGAATCCTGAGTATTCGTCTTTGACGTTGGAGATTGAATTCGTCATTGTCATTGTGAATTTTCAGGGGATAACTCGGACTGCCGAGCACCGACACCAGTTGATAAAGAGGATGGAGCCCCTCGCCGAGGAGAACCGAAAACTCAAGGAGGCGATGAACCTCTCAGAGAGAAACACCTAGAGGGCCCGGCGTGAGCGAGACCTCGCTGAATCCAACGCGCGGGACCTGGAACACCAGAAGGGGGTCCTGTCTGAGCAGCTGGCGGCTGTGAAAGAACAGCTGCAGAGCAAGTTCCGAGCAGCTGGCCATTGCCTCCACACAACTGAAGGATGCTTCCGAGCAGTTAGAATAGCTGTAGAAAGTCTCAGAGCAGAAGAAAGGTACGTGTGATCGACAAAAGTGCTTTGCATAGTTGGATATGCTTACTTTTGGTGATGACTGTTGTACTTGTAGAACCAGATGTGGAGCTCAGCCAGCTGCGCCAGGCCCTCGAGCAACTCCGAGAGGTGAAGGCGAAGGAGACAGGGCGAGCGAGCAAGCTGGCCGAGGAGCTGAACGGTGAGTATTCCCTGGTTGGGGTTACTACTGAAGTAACTTTCTTGCTTGATGGAACTTTGTAATGCTTGTAGACTACCGTCGGAGGGTCAAGGCACAATTCGATGTGCTGGAGCAGGACGCCCGGACCTAGAGGGACAAGTTTGACACCGTAGTTGTCAAAATCAAACCAGTGCTCGACTGGGTCAAACCAGAAGTGGCTCCTCAGCCCGACGACAGGCCGCCGTGCCCGGACATCGTCATCGAAAGATGCAAGACGACGTGGGAGAGCTTCAACCACGACACCATTATTTTCGCCGCTACCCATGCCCTTGCTATGATTTGGTCCCACTATCCAGCCACTGACCTTGAGCAATAGGGGGCGGGTTCGCCGAAGGGCTGAGCGAGGCGAAGACCCAGCAGCTAGAGGATGAGGTGGAGGACGCAGCGAAGAAGTTGGCAGGCGATATAGACCTGTATGGCGAGATGGACGGCAATGGCGGAGCACAATGATCTGCTTGGTGGATATCATCTGTAATTTCTGGATAGTGTAGTTAGAACGCGCGAAAGCATAAAAAACACTTATGTATATGATAAATGTTATAAGGTGCATGTGTATGCAGTTAAATTGTATTTCGGAGAAAAAATCTTCATAGTTTTAACCATAAAGTATTTATACATAGTGTAAGTAGAGTCCGAGCAGTTAGTTCGCTATTGACCCCTATGGCCTTAGCTAGCCCATAGTCCATGACGTCGAGCGTGGAGCCCGTGCACATGTAGGAGGAACAGGCGTGACCAAGGAACCGTAGCCGACCACCCATAACACAGAGCGTGGAGCCCGTAGCACGTGTAGGGAGAGATCAGAGACTGGGTCTTCTCCAAAGAGAACAGAGCGAGATGTGTTCTGCTTGGCGGTTATCGAAATAACTTGGAGATATAGGTAGTATAAGCGGCATCCGAGCAATTAGTTCTGTGCTGAGCTCTCGGCCTTGGCTAGCCCATAGTCCATAACGTCGAGCGCGGAGCCCGTGTATGTGTAGGATGAACAGGCATGACCAAGGAACCTCAGCCGACCACCCATAACGCAGAGCGCGGAGCCCATAACACGTGTAGGGAGAGATCAAAGATTGGGTCTTGTCCGAAAAGAACAGAAAAGAAAGTATGCTGCTCGCTGATCGGTGAAATATCTTGGAGATTTGGAGAAAAGTGTTCGGCGATTTGGAGAGAAAGCGTGGTGAAATACATTGGCGATTTAGAGGAGACATGTTCGGCGATTTGGAGAAAACTTATTCGGTGATTTTTGGCGAAAAATGTGTCGGCGATTTGGAGAAATCGTTCGGCGATATTGGAGAAAAACCGTTCGGCGATAACGTTGGAGATTTGGAGAAACGTGGTCGTTGCAGTTATGGCGATTTCGTATTGGAGTTCGCAATGGAGTAGCATGGAGCTCGGCGACCATAAGTGGAGATTAGACCATAATAGAGAAAAAGTGGAGATAATTTATGGAGACTAAAACTTTGTTCATCTTAAAGCGGAGAGTACATATCTGGGGTGTTTCAAGGATAGAAATGTATGTGGTGCTCGATGTGCCATGAGTTGGGAACATCGATTCCTTCTAAGTCACATAGGCGATAAGACCCTAGTCAGGTGACCTCTTTGATGACGTAAGGCCCTTCCCAAGGGGAGGAGAGCTTGTGCATCCCTTTAGTTTTTTGTTTTCTGCGGAGAATGAGATCGCCAATAGCAAATGAACGACCTTTGATGTTGCGGTTGTAGTGCCTCCGCAAGCCTTCTAGATATTTGGCTGTGCGGACGTAGGTGATTAGGCGTTCTTCCTCGGCCCTGTCGACGTCCTCTGTCCGAGCAGCTACGGCTTGCTCTTCATCATAGTTTTCCACCCTAGGTACTCGGAAGGCAATGTCCACTGGTAGTATGGCTTCTGAGCCGTAGACCAAGAAGTATGGAGACACACCGGTGCTGCGACTAGCTTGAGTACGTAGTCCCTAGACTACAGCTGGTAGCTCCTTGAGCCATCTGCCCGGGTGCTTTTCTTCTTTCTGATATAGTCTCTTTTTGAGAGCATCAATGATCATGCCGTTCGCCCGTTCGACCTGGCTGTTGGCTCTAGGATGAGCAACGGAGATGTATTTGACGGAGATGCAATGGTCTTTGTAGAAGTCCTAGAAGTGATGGCCAGTAAATGTAGTTCTGAGGTCGGTGATGATGCTGTTCGGGAGACCAAATCTGTGGATGATATCTTTGAAGAGCTCGACTGCTTTCTTTGCAGTAGTTGAGACAAATGGTTTATACTCAATCCACTTGGAGAACTTGTCGATGGCGACATACATGTACCCGAAACCACCTGGCGCTGGCTTAAAAGGCCCAATCATATCTAGTCCCCAGCATGCGAAGGGCCAGGAAGCTGGGATGGTTTGCAGCTCTTGCGTCGGCACGTGTATTTGCTTGGCGAAAAATTGGCATCCTTCACAACGTCGGACGAGGTCTTCTGCATCGGAGATGGCTGTGGGCCAATAGAAACTAGCTCAAAAAGCCTTGTCGACCAGTATTCTCGAGGTCGCGTGGTTGCCGCAGGAACCGGAGTGAATTTTGAGAAGTAGCTTCACTCCCTCTTCTTGGGTGATGCATTTCTGCAGTATCCCATCCTTGGCACTTTTCCTCATCAAGTTGTCGTCCACCAGCACGTAATGCTTGCTTCGATGAATTAGGCGTTCGGTTTCAGTCTTGTCGGTGGGTACCTTGGCGCTGGTGAGGTACTTGATGAATTGCTCCCTCCAATCGGCGATCGGCGAAGGTACTGTAAGTACCAGCTGCTCGGCGGGAGGAACTTCCTAAACTTCCTTATCTTCTTTGATGGATGGTGCCAGGAGATCTTGAACAAAGACCCCGGCAGGATCATGGCACGAGAAGAGCCCAACTTGGATAGATGGTCGGCGAGCTGATTTTGGTCATGTACCACGTGGTGGTACTCGATGCCGTAGAATTTTCCTTCAAGCTTCCTGATTTCGGCGCAATATGCATCCATCTTCTCGCTGTAGCAAGACCAGTCTTTGTTAAGTTGGTTGATGACCAGCGTGGAGTCCCCGTATACCATGAGGCATTTGACGCCGAGCTCAACGGCTATACGGAGTCCATGGAGACATGCTTCATACTTGGCGGCGTTGTTGGAGGCCGAAAAGTGTATCCGGAGAATGTATTGGAGCTTATCCTTGGTCGGCGTAATAAACAGAATGCCCGCACCAGCACCATTGATGTTAAGGGCACCGTCGAAGTACATCACCTAGTGCTCGGGGTAGGTGGCGGTGATGGGGTCTTGGATCTCGGTCCACTCAGCGACAAAATTAACAAGCGCCTGAGACTTGATCGTAGGCCTGCTTCTAAATTCAATTGAGTAGGTGCCGAGCTCGACAACCCACTTGATGATACGGCCATTGGCCTCTTTGTTGCGGAGGATGTCCCCAAGAGGGAATTTGGTGACCACGGCGATCTTGTAATACTCGAAGTAGTGACGGAACTTGTGCAACATAATCAGAATGGCATATAGCAGCTTTTGGACCTAAGGATAATGAGTCTTGGGCTCATTAAGGACCTCGCTGATGAAATAAACCAGATGTTGCACCTTATAGGCATGCCCAGCCTCCTCACATTTGACCACGATGGCTGTGCTGACAACGCAAAAAGTAGCGGCGATGTAGATCAGTAGAGTTTCATCTGTCTGTGGAGCTGTCATGATCGGAGGCTTTGTTAGGAACAACTTGAGCTACTCAAAAGCTATATCTGCCTCCTCCGACCAAGAAAAACATCCGAAGGCCTTGAGGAGTTTGAAGAACGGTAGCCCTTTTTCACCGAGGCGTGATATGAAGCGGCTTAAAGCAGCCATGCAGCATGTAAGTTTTTGTATATCCATAACGCATGTTGGCCATTTCATGTTGGTGATGGCGGAGACCTTGTCAGGGTTGGGTTCAATGCCACGAGCGCTGACGATGTAGCCCAGCAGTATACCGGATGGAACTCCAAAGATGCACTTTGAAGGGTTCAACTTCCATCGGTACTTTTTCTGGTTGACGAACGTTTCTTTGAGGTCGGCGATAAGCTCATCGGAGGTCTTGGACTTGACGACCATGTCGTCGATGTAAGCTTCGACATTGTGGCCGATCTATTGATCGAGGCACATCTAGATAGCCCTTTGATAAGTCGCCCCAGCGTTCTTTAGTCCGAAGGACATGGTGGTGTAGCAGTACGCCCCGAAAGGCGTGATGAATGACGTCTTGATCTGGTCTTCTTCCTTGAGGGAGATCTGATGATAGCCGGAGTAACAGTCAAGGAAGGAGAGCAGTTCGCAGCCGGCGGTGGAGTCTACAACCTCGTCTATCCGAGGCAAACCGAAGGGGTCCTTAGGGCAGTGTTTGTTGAGATTAGTGTAATCAACGCACATTCTCCATTCTTTATTCTTTTTTCAAATGAGAACAGGGTTTGCTAACCACTCAGGATGATACACTTCTTTTACAAATCCGATAGCTAAGAGCCATTTTATTTCTACCCTAATAGCCTCCTTCTTGTCTGGCATGAATCGGCGGAGTTTCTGCTTGATCGGTTTGGCGGTCGGCGAGATATTCAAGGAGTGCTCGATCTTCTCCTGTGGTACCCCGGCATGTGTATAGGTTTCTAAGCAAACATGTCGGTGTTGGCACGTAGGAAGGAGACGAGCGCGCTTTCCTATTTGGGGTCAAGGTGAGCCCCAATCTTCATGGTCTTGGAGGGGTCATCGAGGCTGAGGCTGACCTCCTTGACTTCCTTGGACTTGGTGGAGGCATGATGAGGCTCCAGCTCTGGGATCTCCTTGTCATCGACGAGCACTTTTTGATGAGCACCTTCTGGATGGTTGCATCGAGGACAAGGGGGAAACGCCCTGTGTAGGGAATATCCTACCACTGGTCGGCCCTGTTGAAGGTGATGGGGACCTCAGACCATGGGCGATAGCTAGGGTTGGCAGTAGCGTCTTTCGTAGTGATGAAGAGCACCCGCCGTGCGGCGAGCTTTTGTTCTCTTCTGCTCTCAGTAGAGGTGAGGCCCCCAAAGATGGTGGCGACCACCTTGTCATGGTCCTAGAAGGCATTGTTGTTGCCCCTAGGTGGTCGGCGACCTCCAGCTCCATCGTTGGCATCATCGTCCAGCTCCTTGTCCTGGAACTCCTTAGCCAAATTGAGGCAGTTCTTCATCTTGTGTTTGGCATTCTTGTGAAGAGGGCATGGGCCATCGAGGATCTTTTGGTACTGTTTGTCGTAGTTGCGCTTGGCGTGAGGTTGACTAACGGCGACGACGATGTGGTCTGGCCGGCGATGGCGATTTTGGCCAGACTTGGGTCCTTCTGGCCGATCACGACCACTGTCACGATGATAACTGTGGTTGTTGAAATGGCGGTCATTGTGGCGTCGGTCGTCGGGGCGATCATGGTAGCGGCGAGGTGGGCGATGAGTGCCCGCATCCTCGTTGAAGCGCACCTCGGTTTCCTCGGCGTCGGCGTACTGGTTAGCTGTAGTGATCATCTTGCCGATGCCTGTGGGCAGCTTGCGGTTGAATTTGGAGCGAAGCTCACGATGGTGGAGTCCTCGGATGAAAGCGGTGATGACCTCAGCTTCTGTGATGTTGGGAATAGAGTTCCTCATCTCGGAAAAGCATCAAATGTAGCTGCGGAGGAGCTCGGACAGCTTCTGGTTGATGCGGTTGAGATCATGCTTGGTGCCCGGCCGAGTAGAGTGGCCATATAGTAATTGGTGAAGACTTTCTTCAGCTCTTCCCAGGATCTGATGGAGTCCGGGGCAAGGCTGGTAAACCAGCTCATGGCGGGTGGCGTGAGCATGACGAGGAGATAATTCACCTTGACATTGGTGTCTCCTCCGGTGGCGTGGACAGCAGTGGCGTAAGCCTACATCCACTATGTTGGGTCCATCCTTCCTTCGTAGGGCTTGACCCTAGTGATCTTGAAACCACGGGGCCACCGAAGTGTTCGGGGCGCCCTTGTGAAAGCTGGGGGCCCCTTAGGGTCGTCGACGCCATCGTCTGCAGCATTGCCGTCAGTGATCGGCTCAAGGGCTGAGTCCGGGTTGCCGTACTCCTGCTCGTACTCCTGGCAGCGACGTACTTCATCTTCAAGGCAACCAAAGCGACGTTGCTTGATACACCGTCGTGCATCCTGGAGGTTGATGAGGTGCACTTGAGCGTCCTATTTGACCTCCTGGTCATGTTGGCGATGGTGTTCGGTGCGGTGGCCCCCGACTCCCCCCTAGAGAGGCAGCGAATGGTCGGCGAAACGACTTTGACTGGGGTGGCGATTAGATCTCGGCGCAGCTGATCGGTGAATCGTGCTCGTAGAGCACGAAGGTCTCTGATCCTCGTGAATCTCATTAACCTGATAGTGTACCGCTTTAAGCATGGCGGCGACCTTGGCGAGCTCGGGCGTTTGTAGGAGGCGAGTGAGCTCATTGGCGGCCACTGCCAGATTGGCGCTTGGAGCCTTGAAGACATCATGGCCGTCAACATGGAGAAATTCTTCGTCGAGGTCGCGGTGGAGCGGGAGCGGCCTTCCCTGTGAATCGAGCCGATTATTACAAGCAGCCTTGGCCCTCGCAATGGCTGCCTCGTTTTCTTGGCGCTGGGCGCGGTTGATGTTCTGGTTCTCACGAGCGACACGCTCCTCCTCGGTTTTGCTGTTCCGAGGAGGGCTGTCGATGCTGACGATTGAAGATTGCGCCACTCCGGAAGGGTGGGAGAAGGAGTTGCTCGGTGAAGGTTTCGGCGAGGGTCTCCATAGAGCCCTGAGACCCAGAGCCCTGATTTTCCTCTAGGATGGTCTGGAGGGACGCTCCAGGGCACCAGCCTATATGTAGCATGTTGATGGCTGGAGGAAACTAGACGGCGATCTGATCGGCGAGTGGGTGGGCGCATCCCACCTGGTCGGTGAATTTGCCCCTTAGGGCGTCTTGGTAAGCAGAGGTGATGTTGGTGATCCCGAAGGGCAGAGCCGCAACTCCTGGAGTTTTCCGAGCAGCCTCCGATAGATTTGGATTGGAGGGTGGTCGGCGCTGAACCAAAGTGTCCAGAGCTGATTTGGCGATGGAGAGACAATCGGCGAGCTTTAGACCATCCCGATCAATGGATTCGATCAGATCGTCGTTGTTGATCTGCCTCCTCTGGTAGCAAGGAAGCGGGCTGCGAGTTGTTGATGAAGGAGACCTCAGAAGTGGTTCTGAGATCGGATCTACAGTCGTGGGTGCGGGGATGATCGGAGTAGAATCGATCTGCACCGGCTCAAGGAGCTCTCCGATTCCATCAGCGTTGATGATCCACGAGATCAATCCGATTGTGAAGATTTGGCTAGGCTATGGGAGGAACGAAGAGCCTGTGGAAAAAGCCATCTTGTTCAACGAGGAAACATCACACAAGCCCCTACCTAGCGCGCCAACTGTCGATAGAATATCGTCGGCAGTCCTCCGAGGGTATCCCACGAAGGTAGATTGATCGGCAGAGTAGCGTGAGATCAAGAACAAGAAGACAACAAAGACACACGAGTTAGACAGGTTCAGGCCGTCAGTATGATGTAATACCCTACTTCTGTGTTCTGTTGGTTTGTATTAGCTATCGTATGATATTGCGTGAGTTTGGAGGGGGTGCTTGCCCACCTTATATAGTCCGGGGAGCAGGGTTACAAGTCGGTTAGATCTAAGAGATAACCGGAAAGTAATAACTGATAACAGGAATCTTGGGATCATACATATCCTAATAGGTCTTGTAATATCTTCAGGATATCTTCCAGATGTCTTGCAGGAGCTGCCGGGTAGAGTCGTGCCCCACAAGGCGTCGTTGTCGGTGTTTCGTACAAGCACCGGCAAGTAAATTTATAGTAATGCGCGTTAGGCTCGGATGGTGCGCTAAAGGACACAAGATTTATACTAGTTCGGGCTGAATATACCTACGTCCAGTTTGTTGCTGCTCGTGTTATTAGCACCGTGAATGGTTTGTAGTAGGGGATACAAACGATCGAGAGAGGGACAGGTCCCAAGTTTCTGATGGAAGGGTCAAAAGGAAGCCAAGAGCTTGGCAGCAGCTTGACTATGTGTGTGTGTTGCGTTGTTTTCGGTCCATCCCATTAGTGGGGAGCCCTGCCCTCCCTTTTATAGACCAAGGGGGGAGCAGGGGTTACAGATGGGAGAAAGAGGAAAACACCAAGGGTATAGAAGGTCCTTCGAAGGATTTGGGCCTTCCTTTTTCCCAGCATCTGCCCTGTATAACATGGCAGACAGTGTCAGAAGTGTTGTGTTCACCGATCTTCGTAGGCCATGCCCTGGCCTCTTGTAGCAAGTGGGTGCGTCCCATCCCGCCCCTACGGGCAGCGTGTCGGACAGGGTTGCTGAACCCCGACCCCTTAGGGAGCGGATGTCGCGGTGACTACTTGTTCTGCCATTGTAGAGGACGGGAGTCTCTCCTTGGAGCGTAGTGGTTGTCGTATGTCCGTGTTGGGTTCTTCGCCTGGTGGGTTGAAGGCGGCGCCTACAACACTGTAGGGCGAAGAGTACGCGCCTGCAACACTATTCAGGCTCTGTTACGCCTGGAAGGGTCTAAGCACCCGTCCTGTCATGTCCTGATGGTGCTTTCCTGCAGGGGCGCAGGACATGGTCTTTTGGTGCCATGGTTGACCCAAACGTCTTGTCTTACCCTGTGCCTATCATCATGAGGGAGCGGGGTGCGGTTGTCAGGCGAGGCGGAGCCAATCCTTGGACATCGGGTGGGACGAGGTCCATCAGGCGAGACGGAACCTAGCCTTTGGGGGTCGGGTAAGACAGAGCCCAGCCCTCGGGGGTCGGGCGAGACGGAGCCTAGACCTCGGGGGTCGGGCGAAGTGGAGTCTAGCCCCAAGCCCTCGGGCGAGGCGGAGTCGACCCCTAGCCATCGGGGGAGGCAGAGCCGGCCGATGGGCCTCGGGCGAGGCGGAGCCTAGCCCTCGGGGGTCGAGCGAGGCGGAGTCTAGCGCTCAGCCCTTGGGCGAGGCGGAGCCGACCCTAGCCGTCGGGGGAGGCGGAACCGGCCGACGGGCCTCGGGCGAGGCGGAGTCTGGCCCTCAGCCCTCAGGCGAGGTGGAGCCGTTCCCCAGCCGTCGGGGGACGTGGAGCTGGCTGATGGGCATCGGATGAGGCAGAACCAAAACTCCCGTTGTTCGGGCAAGAAGCGCAGCGGTGGTCTTGTCCGTTCGGGAGTTTTTAACGTTCGATGGTTATTTAGTTCCATCTCCTTGGGTACCCCGGTATTAGGTTCCCGACAGTAGCCCCCGAGCCCCCGGGTGGTTTGGGCAGAATCGCCCGGGGGGTGTTTTGATTTCGTCGGAGTTAGTTTGCCAGAGGGTGCGCGCGAGCGCACCCGATGGGTGTAGCCCCCGAGCCTCCAGGTGATTCGGATAGAACCGCCTGGGGGTTGTATCGGACCCTTCGCGGGTAAGGCTGAAGGACTTGGTTTTTTCGTCAATTGGATATTTTTTCGAGGGGGTCATGGTATCCTGTTCGCGGGGATCTCAATCAGGGCTGACCTAACTAGGGCTTACCCATGGATCGAGACCCTAGTAATGATTGCGCCCTTGATTTTGGATCATTCGCGGACCCACCCTCAGTTGGGCTGGTCACCGAGTCTTCTGGGCCCTAGGTGGGCCAAATAGAAAAAATCTTTGTGACCTGCCTTCCCCAGGTGGGAAGAGAGTCCAGATTCGCTTGGGGAAGGCGAACCGTCCACCGTGATTTTCGATGGGAAAGGATAGGGACTGCAGGAACGTGTCCCGTGACGTGACGCGGCGGTGCGCGTGGCAGGCCTGAAGATCGAGGCGGACGGTTGCCCTTCTTGCGCCCGTCGCCCCTATAAAACCACGGGGTTCGCCCCCAAGGTTCCGTATTTCGACCCCTTGCCTTTGCGTCTGAGACATCCGCCGCCAATCGCCCCAGCCTCCTGCGCTCTTACTGCCACCATCGACCGGCTTGTGTCCATGTTGTAGCCGCCATCAAGCTTGCGCCTGCCCTGTAGCCGTCGTCGAGCTTGCGCCCACCTTCTCCCTAATCGCTTTAATGGAGTTGTGGGGCAGATCTAGCATCACCTCTTCAGCGTTTGGAGGGCCTCGTCCGCCGTGGCCTTCTCCGTCTATTGTCCGCCGTCTAGGAGTGGCTGATACCTGGTGACGAGTGTGAGCCGGCGCCGCCTGAAGGGTATGTCGTATCTTTCGCCATCTTTCATGAGCGGGGATTTGTAGTACCCGCGCATAGATTCCTTCAGGGGCTGCTGGATTACTATGAGGTGGAGCTGCAGCATCTTACTCCCAATGGGGTTCAACATATGGCGGCGTTTGTTGCCCTGTGTGAGGGCTTCCTGGGGATCGATCCCCATTTTGATCTGTGGTGGTATTTCTTTATCGTCAGTTTGTCGAAGAGGAAGATTGGGGGGAAAGATGTGAGCGTCCCGATGGGATGCACCAGTGTTCATCTGCGCCATACTCGGTCGAGGGGTTACCCGTTCATGCGTCTGGCGACATGTAACAAGGGATGGCACTCGCAGTGGTTTTATGTCAGGGATGATGTGAGTGCCACCCTGCCGAGGTACACCGGGCTCCTTATCGAAGAGGCTCTGGGGTCGTGGGCATGGGGCATCCAGTCCAAAGACAAGAAGCACCTTTCCGACCTTCTTTCCGCCCTCCAAGCTCTGGAGGAATGGGGCGTAAAGGGGACGGGAATTATCGGTGCCTATCATGCGAGGAGGGTGGCACCGCTGATGATGCGCACGCTTCCCCTGCACCGGATGATGCCTGGGATATCGTTCGAGGGGACGGTGCTTGTTGACGAGGCGCTCCCCTTCTCGGAAGTGGCGCAGCGCATAAAGGAGGCGACAGAGCCGACGAAGGATTCCAAAGGCGGCGTCCTCGACATTGTGTATCCGGTGCCCGGACATCCCCAATGCGGCCGGAACATGGGTTCTTCAAATTCGTAAGCCTTCTTCTCCCGTGCTCTTTCTTTTTCCCGAATCTTCATCTTTTTTGATACTTGCTTTTGCGACGTTGGGACCAGCCGGGGGGGGGGGGCTAGTCTTCAAAGACAGTCCGGTTCTACCGCCAAAGGACAAGGCCGTGGCGACGGCGAATCACCTCACGGCTGAGCGGGACAAGAAGGCAAGAGAGCAGATGAAGAAGGAGAGACGACTGCAGCAGGAAGCGCGGGATCGGGGAGAGGACATGAGCAGTGATGATGACGACGACGACGATGATGATGACGACGAGGTAGTCTTCGATGTGGATTGGGGCGTACTGGAGGATGAGGACACGCTAACAAGTGCCCGCCCATCCGTGCAGGGACCCTTCCCATTCCACGCAGAGGGAAGTGAGTCGGGGAGGTTGGTGGAGGCCGGAGAGTCTGCCGCTCCGCACGGCGTGCCGGTCGAGGATCGGTGGATGGGGGAAAGCGGGTCTACCACCGTCGACCCCGAGGCGATGGTCGAGAGGGGCGGCGCTGGTGCCGCGCCCCATGAGATGAGATGAGGGAGATGAGCCCCCCTGCCTCGGAGCAGGGGGCAGGCTCGAAACAGTCCCGCCCAGACGAGTCGGGGCAGGGATCTGGGGATCCGTCCCCAAAACGCTTCCGCCGGCCGAGGGCGTCAGCGTAAGCTGCTGATTCCCCTGTTTTCATCATTTTTTCATTTCTATTTTGACCTAATGACCATTACCTTTGTGTAGGTTCTTGCGGACGGGTCACCCCCTAGGGCTAGCGCCCAAAAAGAGCCTCGCCATTCAGGCAGGACGGATGGCGCTGCCCGGCGTCGCCCCTATTTTGGGCAGGAGCGGTGCCGATGTTGGGGCTACGTTGGCCGATCTGATGGCGCCTGTGGTGGCGCCTGCGCCCTCGGTGGTTGCCGAGCAGAGCCAGGCTCAGCCGGATGCCGCCACGGTGGTGCTTGAGGGCGTAGTGCAGTTCATGCCACCTGGGGCCCAGGTGGATCCGCCATGACGCTTGAAGCGGCCCAGGTGGAGGAGGGTCCGGTTGGAGGGTCCTCGAGCATGGCGGTGGTGCCGCATAGGGTCAGGAGGGAGCCACCCCTGGCCCCTTTGTTGGGAGGAAGCTGCTCCCCCATGCGGGGGAGCCGCTGCTCCAGTGGATGGCCACCCAGGATCCGACGTCGGCTCTTTTCTCGCTCGATGATCATGCCGAGAGCATGGAGTGGGAGGGTCTTGACGTCGGGATTTTGACCATGCTGGATGCCCTGGAGCAGGCTAGAGGAGCCCTGCGTGAAATTGTTGTTCCTACTACCCAGGTACTCGCTTGGTTTTCTTCTTTCTTCGCATGTTTTTGTGTTTTTGTATTTCTGATACCAGTCTTCTTCCTCTTCAAACTCTTGTTGCTCATTGCCGGAACAAATCCTGATTCCTCCATGAGCAGAAGGTAGAGTGGGATCACCTTTCCGAGGAGGCCTAGCTGCGAGTAGATATGGCCGCACAGCTTGCTGCCACCCAGGAGCGGGAGGCCCAGGCGCGTGAGGACGCGGAGGAGGCCCACGGGATGTTTGAGGATTTGTCGGTGAGGTCAAAGCTGGATGAGGAGGAGATCGCCAGGCTTCGAAAGGAGTGAGACGAACTGCTGCAGAGGAATGCCACGGCTGGTGAGAAGGTCGGCGAGGTCCTGAAGGAGCTAGAGATGGAGCGGGACCTCAGACGGAAGGCTAAGAGTAGGGCCACGACCCTTCAGCAGAAGGTGGATGAGGACATTGAGGTGGTGCGCTCCCTCCGGGCGGATCTCGGTGACGCGGTGAGCCGAAGGTTGAGCGCCGAAAACATCTCTGTCAAGCTAGAAAAGGAGCTCGCCCATGTACGAAGGACCCTTCAGACTAAGAGCGACGAGCACGATCGTCTGCAAGCTGCGGTCGGGTGGTCCTTGATGCCTTGATGGTGGTGGAGCCGGTGGAGACCAGCCCGCTCGTGGCTCATGCCGCAGGTATCACGGCTTGGGTGGGCCAGCTTGAGGAGAGTGCTTTTCACGCTGGGATCACCCAGGCCTTCACCATCGCCCATGCTCATTACGAGAAGGAGATCAACCTGAAGGTGATGAGCGAAGGTTTCCCACCTACCTATGAGGATGATGAGCTGGAGGCGATTGAGAAGGTGGTGGCTCCCCTTGCGAAAAACCTGGTGGATAATCTGAAAGAAATGGTTCTCCCTTCGCGGGAGTAGTTAGTCGAATAATTTTGAGCACAACTTATATGTAATATGTGAACAAGTGTCGGTATTTTCGAGTCTGGACGCAGTTTCATGATTTCGCTTCGTAATTTCGTTTTGTTTGATTTTTTGCGATCTTACCAATATGTTCCCCCGAATCTTGCCGCTGGTCTTGATGCGAGGAGATTGTTTTGAAAAAAGGAAGGGAGGTAGCCGTACCTTAACCAGCCCCCGAGTAAGGTCCGACCCCTTGCATTTGCTGGGGTCGGGTGTTACTGGAGACCAGAATGTTTGGATGGAATCCCATTCCATGGTTTTTGTGACAGGGTCGGCGAAGTCCTTGGATGTCATTGCAATATTCCCCGCCCTGTCTTCCAACAGAATTCCCCAAATGGGGACTTTATGGGCTCGGCAAGGTAGGGCCTTTGAACCTGTGTCCCTGTATTGAGCGGCTCGAGCCCCCGGGCCTTGTCAGGGTCTGATAGGGGTCGGCTATAATTTGCATGTTACCCCGTCCTCGATTTTCGTAATCAGAGGGGCTGAGTAAACGACACTTGCCTCGATGGCTCGAGTATCGCGCTCAATGAGCTCGCTAATGGGTACGTTCGTGTGGAATCTGGGTCCATCATTTGCTGATGGGGTCGGCAGAGCCCTCTGGTGGCACTCAACTTCTTAACCCGCCTCCCGGTAGATGCTCGAGCCATTCGATAGGCTCAAGAGGCCCGATGGCCTCTCCTCGATGGAGATTCTGTGGGTTTGGCTCAGGGTTAGAATCGAACAAGAAAAGGTTGTGATGTCCCTGTTCGTTTCTGAGTGGGGTCGAGCAAGGTCACTGGGGCTCGTCTCAGTTATTTCTCCCTGGCTCTGTTCGATACGAGGTGGCCTTGAGCCCTTCGCGGGCCGGCCTTCGAACCTCGGCCTGCTGTCACCTATATCGAATGAGGCGACGGCCAATTCGTGACATGACACGAAGCGTTGGGATGCAACATTTTGCATATGTAATGTTTGAATGCATAATTTAATCGAAATAAAGGCAGGGTCGGTAACGTTACCTTGGTAGCATGAGTGGCGGAAAAGCTCCTACCAGATGGGTTCGGGCCCTGATGTTTGTGACGAGGTTTGGAGTAACCTGCATAAGAATCGCTATTCTTTGTTTTTTCGTATCTTGGTGGTGGTTCGAGCCGTCCGATCGATTTGGGCCACCCGAGCGAGGTCCTGACGTCGGATCATTCGAGGGTCCTGCATGGGGAGGCGAAGGGTCGTCTGCCCATGTGGGCACCTTAATTGCCGTGTCCGGAGCGGGTCAGTGGCAGGCCATACCCAGGCAGTATCCCGTTTGACCGGGGGGCGCCTTGTTGACCGGGGCGCGTCCCGTCAGTTCTGTGTGTCCCCTCAGGGGTCTATCAGCATTGATTTTGCATTTAAGTAGGAGAGGGGAGAGAGTTTTTCGTCCCAACCTTTCGCCTTTCCTTAGCTGCAGCTCCTCCTCTTTAAATAGGGAGGGGGAGGGGAGTTCTCACCCCATCTCTTATTCTACCTCTGAGCCCGCTACCTTTCCTTCTTCCTTTCCGCCGGATACGTCCATGCGCTGCGGTGGTTCCTGAGTGAGGAAGGGTAATGCCAAAGAGAGAGGGAAACTCACTGATCCGCTCATGAATCCGGAGTGTGATGTTGAGCTGGAGGTCATCCAACATAGATGAGGTGGTGCGGGCCGCCTTTGCTAGGAAGAGCTCGCTGCCGCCGAAAGAGGAGGAGTACTGGAGGGTGCCGGACATCGTCAGCCTTGCCGTCGTTCGTTGCGGCCTCCCCATGGCAGGAGGCGCCTCCCGTTCAGGCGCCATTATCGGGGTTGCGGTTGCTGATGATGGCGTAGTCCCCGGATGCCCCGGTGGAGGGGCACCACAATTGCCGGCGTGGAGCTCGACGTTGCAGGTGACGGTGCCTTCGAGGGCCCCGTGGAGCGGCGGGACGTCGCCGATGGAGAGTGTGGCGCGGCGGCCGCGGTAGACGAACTGGCCCATGGACATGCCCCGGGCGTTGCCAATGGAGAGCGTGGCGCGGCGACCGCAGTAGACGAACTGGCCCGTGCACATGCCCCGGGCGTTGCCGATGGAGAGCGTGGCGCGCGGCCGCAATAGTACTTGTAGTAAAGCTAGGCAGAGACTGTAATTGAATAATTTTGTGGGGAAGCCCCCGAGTAAACAGTCCTCTGAATTTACAAGTATGTTAGTCCTTTTTGTGATGAAATCACTTTGTAAGTGGTGAATTTGTGCAATTCATCTTTTGTTACGGCAGATGGCCCTTTAGCTTCCTCTTTTTGTAAAAAAGGTTTTTATGCCCTCCGACCATTCCCATGGTTTAAGCCGTAAGAAACTAGGAGTGCGGGTGAAATAATTCTGATCGCGCTGGTGAGCAAAGAGGTCGCAGCCGCTGGGGCGTGGGTCTCCCGCAGTCCTACCAGTTATAGTCAGAATTTATTCCCGAAATCTTAGTCCTTACAACTTTTTTACGAGAAGAACGGAAAACTTAGAGAACGTTTGTAAATATAACACAGGAAGTTTTTGCAAGTGTACTACTTGTATTACTTATGTCAGCCCCCGAGCGAGGTCTGACCCCTCGCACTTTGCAGGGGTCGGAAGTCACTAAGGATCGAGGTTTTGTAATGACAAAAACTGATAAGGAAGAGTATGCGCTTAATTAAGGGTAAAAATGACGTAGCTGCTCAATGTTTTAGGCGTTGTTGAAGACCTCGCCATTGACGGTTTTCAACCTGTAGGCTCCCGGGCGAAGTACTTCTGCGACAACGTAGGGCCCCTCCTAGGGAGGTGAGAGTTTGTGGTGGTCCTTGTTGCTCTGCACAAGGCGGAGGACGAGGTCCCCGATGTTGAAGGATTGACCCCATACCCATCGACTATGGTACCGTCGCAACGCCTGCTGGTACTTAGCTGAATGGAGGAGGGCGATGTCGCGGGCTTCATCTAGCTGGTCCATGGCGTCTTGGTGGGATGCCTCGACTCCCTGTTTGTCGTATGCTCTGATTCTTGGTGCTCCATAGTCAAGGTCCGTTGGGAGAACGGCCTCGGAACCATAGACCATGAAGAAGGGTGTGTAGCCAGTGGCTCGTCACCCTGGGTGTTTTTTCACCGAAAACCGAACACCGAACCGAACCGATCCGAACCGAAACCGAACCGAAAAGTCGGTAGTTCGGTTTTTCGGTCCGGTTTCGGTTTCTAGTTTCGTGAAGTTCGGTGTTCAGTATCGGCTTCGGTTTCTACGTCGTAACGTACCGAAATACCGAGAAACCGCTGGGCGTTGAGTGAAGTGCCGGAGTGAGCGCTGAGCCACTGTCCGCTGAGTGCTGAGCGATGAACACCGGCCCACCAGGCACCGGCCCACCACCCACGGCCGCACTGGCACCCGCACCACGGCACCACTCTCGCTCCTAACCCTAACCATGCGCTCTTCCCCGATTCCCCACCCCCCACGCCATACGCCCATACCCACACGCGAGTCATGAGGTCGAGACCCGAGCGGCCGAGCGGGAGCGGCAAGCCACTCGCCCACTCCAAACCCTAGCCTCTACCCTGCGGTGCAGAGCGGGCGAGCCAGCAAGCGTCAGAGCAGACGAGTGGGGGCATGGCGCGGTGGCTACTGCGAGCGCGGGATGGGACGAGCTGCGCGGCGGGCGACGACAGCTGTGACTCTACGAGCGACGCGGCGGCGGGATCTACGGCAAGAGCAGCAATGGTGGTGGGATCTGCGAGCAGGAGGAGCCAACGGCGGTGGGATCTACGAGCAGGAGCAGCAATGGCGGCGAGATCTGCGGCAGGAGCAGCAACGACAGCGGGATCTGCGAGCAGGAGGAGCCAACGGCGGTGGGATCTGCGATCAGAGGAGTGGTGGTGGGATCCTATGCTTCTCGCTCTCCCTCTTCTTTGTTCTAGTGAGATCAATTGGTTTAAACCGAAAACCGAACCGATGAAACCAAAACCGAAGTTGTCGGTTTCTTATTTTCTACCAAACCGATCGGGTGCTTGTTTCTAGAAACCGAAATTGTTGGAAACCGAAGAAACCGAACCGATGTGTCGGTTAAAACCGATTGCCTAGGCTGAGTGGCTCGGCTAGGAGTTGTCCTCAGGCTCCAGAGTACGGCCATGAACTTCGCGTAACACGGTCGTCCCAGGATGGCGTGAAAAGTTGGAGGGAACCCCACTACGTTGAAGGTGAGGGTCTCAGTCCTGTAATTGGACCGATCCCCGAAAGTGACGGGCAGATCGATCTGCCCCAGTGGCATGGCCTGCCTACCAGGTACGACGCCATGGAAAGGTGCTCGGATGGGATGGAGGTTTGTTCGATCGACGCCCATCTCGTCGAGCGTTTTGGCGTACATGATGTTGAGGCCGCTGCCTCCGTCCATCAGTACCTTTGTGAACCATTTTGGGCCGACGATGGGGTCAACGACAAGCGGGTACCTTCCCGGGTGTGGGACGGCGCCCGGGTGGTCGGCCCGGTCGAAGGTTATGGCGGATTCTGACCATCGGAGAAAGGCAGGCGTGGCCGGTTTGGCCGTATAGACTTCGCGGCGTGCGACCTTTTGGCGGCGTTTGGAGTCGTAGGCCGCTGATCCTCCGAAGATCATGAGGGCACCATTTGGAGTCGGGAAGGTGTCATCCTTCTCCTCGACGTCGTCTGTCCTAGGGGCAGGTTCCTTCCCCTGCTCTCCTTTGTTGAGGCCCCCGGTCAAGTATTTTTGCATGAGGCCACATTCCTTGTATAGATGTTTGGCCGGGAAAGCGTGGTTTGGGCATGGCACCTCGAGCATTTTTTCAAAGTGGTTCGGAGTGCCTTCCGCAGGCATCCGTCCACCTTTACGGTCGGCGGCGGCCACGAGCGAGTTGTCGCGCCGTTGCTTCTTATTCTTTCTCTTGGCGGGACGGTCGGAGGCGCCTTCATCGGCGACCTCGTCCCGCCTTGCCTTGTCGTCGGTGCGGTCGAAGACGGCTCTGACCGCCTCCTCTCCTGAGGCGTGGCTGGTGGCGATGTCCAGGAGTTCCTTGGTGGTCCACGAGCCCCTGCGTCCTAGCTTGTGGACCAGGGATTCGCAGGTTGTCCCAGATAGGAAGGCTCCTATCACGTCGGCGTCGGCAACGTTAGGGAGCTCGTTGCACTGCTGGGAGAAGCACCGAATGTACCCGCGGAGGGTTTCATCGGCCTTCTGGCGGCAGTTCTTGAGGTTCCATGGGTTTCCAGGGCATTTATACGTGCCCTGGAAATTACCCACAAAGATTTCCATGAGATCCGGCCAACTCTGAATGGAGTTGGACGGTAGGTGGTCCAACCACGCTCGTGCCGAATCGGCCAAGAATAGTGGGAGATTGCGAATAATGAAATTGTCATCACTCGCACCACCGGCTTGGCAGGCAAGCCGATAGTCTTCGAGCCAAAGCCCGGGGTTCGATTCTCCAGAATATTTTAGGATATTGGTGGGCGATCGGTACCTCGGGGGGAACACAGCGTTGAGGATGTGTCGGCCGAAGGCCTGAAGGCCTGGCAGGCTGGGACTCGGGCTCCGGTCCTCGCCGCTGTCGTAGCGTCCGCCGCGTCGAGGATGATAGCCGCGACGGGCTTCTTCTCTTTCGTTGCCGTGGGTGCGCCTGTGGGCGTCGATGGTGCTGCGCATGTCACGGCTATGGCCGAGACATTGATGTACCAGGATAGCGGAGCGCTACCTGTTGCCTGGCGGCGTCTGGTGAACGGACGCGTCCTTGGCGGGATGTACCGAGGGCGTGCGCTGGCTGGTGTCGGGTTCACACCGTCGAGACAACGAGCTTTCCGCCTGCTGCGCCGCCGCACGCTCGAGCAACGTGCGAATTTCTCGACGGGAGCGGCGATCCTCGGACGTTGCGGCCTCCGGAAGGCCGTGCAGTAAGGCTATTGCTGCGGCGATGTTCTGGCTTGCCCGAGCGAAGTGAGGGAGAGTCCCATCATCGGTGAGGATCCTCCGATGCACATCACGCTTGATCTCCTCCTCGATGTTTCGGTATTCCTGTACAATCTGTTACCCGGCGTCATCGATCTCCAGCTTTTGTGCTTTTAGCTGCTCCATCCTTACATGAGATGGAGCCACCGTCTCTGCCTTGATCCTAGCGTCGGGGTTGGCTATTGGGGTTGTTTCTTCTCTGGAGACGCTTTGGACGTGTCCCTCGGGGGTTTGCGTCATGAAGCATTCCCGGGAAGGGTGATGGCTCCCCTTGCTGGAGTCGAAGCTGGAGGACGACTCTGGTTCCTCCGCGAGGAGCCCGTAGAGTGTCTCTGGATCGTGTTCGACTACCCCCATGAACTCATTTGTCCATAGGTAATTTGAACCATGCGTAGTGATGAGAAGGTGGCGGCGTCGCCATGGCGCTATGGAGACCGAATGGAAGCACCTTGTCGGGCGCTTCAGACGGGCCTTCGGAAATAGGGTGATCTTTCTTGTGGGGGCTCCCTGGATAACTGGGGTCCAAGGGTGTCGCCCCACAGGCCCTCAAGCCTCAGACGGCTGAGGTTGATGGAAGGGAGAGGCTGTGCGGCTGTGTGGGTCAGCACCAGTTCTCCTCCTAGTGTGACGATGAAATCTAGGTCAC
The DNA here is from genome assembly GCA_904845875.1 of Miscanthus lutarioriparius. Lineage (NCBI taxonomy): Eukaryota > Viridiplantae > Streptophyta > Magnoliopsida > Poales > Poaceae > Miscanthus > Miscanthus lutarioriparius. The sequence continues at coordinate 48,658,106 of CAJGYO010000005.1, forward strand.
CGAAACGCACATGTGCACCCGGGGCCCAGCTAATTGCGTGGGTGGCCATCCGAGGCCTGGTTTGGAACGCGTAAGCCCCCTACCTGGCCCGCCAACTGTCGATGTTTCATACAAGCACCGGCAAGTAAATTTATAGAAATGCGCGTTAGGCTCGGATGGTGCGCTAAAGGACACAAGATTTATACTAGTTCGGGCTGAATATCCCTACGTCCAGTTTGTTGCTGCTCGTGTTATTAGCACCATGAATGGTTCGTAGTAGGAGATACAAACGATCGAGAGAGGGACAGGTCCCAAGTCTCTGATGGAAGGGTCGAAAGGAAGCCAAGAGCTTGGCAGCAGCTTGACTATGTGTGTGTGTTGCGTTGTTTTTGGTCCGTCCCATTAGTGGGGAGCCCTGCCCTCCCTTTTATAGACCAAGGGGGGAGCAGGGGTTACAGATGGGAGAAAGAGGAAAACACCAAGGGTATAGAAGGTCCTTCGAAGGATTCGGGCCTTCCTTTTTCCCAGCGCCTGCCCTGTATAACATGGCAGACAGTGTCAGAAGTGTTGTGTTCGCCGATCTTCGTAGGCCATGCCCTGGCCTCTTGTAGCAAGTGGGTGCGTCCCATCCCGCCCCTACGGGAGGCGTGTCGGACAGGGTTGCTGAACCCTGACCCCGTAGGGAGTGGATGTCGTGGTGACTGCTTGTTCTGCCATTGTAGAGGACGGGAGTCTCTCCTTGGAGCGTAGTGGTTGTCGTATGTCCGTGTCGGGTTCTTCGCCTGGTGGGTTGAAGGCGGCGCCTACAACACTGTAGGGCGAAGAGTACGCGCCTGCAACACTATTCAGGCTCTGTTACGCCTGGAAGGGTCTAAGCACCCGTCCTGTCATGTCCTGATGGTGCTTTCCTGCAGGGGCGCAGGACATGGTCTTTTGGTACCATGGTTGACCCGAACGTCTTGTCTTACCCTATGCCTATCATCATGAGGGAGCGGGGTGCGGTTGTCAGGCGAGGCGGAGCCAATCCTTGGACATCGGGCGGGACAAGGTCCATCAGGCGAGACGGAACCTAGCCTTTGGGGGTCGGGCAAGACGGAGCCCAGCCCTCGGGGGTCGGGCGAGACGGAGCCTAGCCCTCGGGGGTCGGGCGAAGTGGAGTCTAGCCCTCAGCCCTCGGGCGAGGTGGAGCCGACCCCCAGCCGTCGGGGGAGGCGGAGCCAGCCGACGGGCCTTGGGCGAGGTGGAGCCTAGCCCTCGGGGGTCGGGCGAGGCGGAGTCTAGCCCTCAGCCCTCGGGCGAGGCGGAGCCAACCCCCAGCCGTCGGGGGAGGTGAAGCCGGCCGATGGGCCTCGAGCGAGGCGGAGTCTAGCCCTCAGCCCTCGGGCGAGGTGGAGCCGTTCCCCAGCCGTCGGGGGAGGCGGAGCTGGCTGATGGGCATCGGGTGAGGCGGAACCAAAACTCCCGTTGTTCGGGCAAGAAGCGCAGCGGTGCTCTTGTCCGTTCGAGAGTTTTTAACGTTTGATGGTTATTTAGTTCCATCTCCTTGGGTACCCCGATATTAGGTTCTCGACAGTCGTCTTGTGGGCTGGGCCGCCCCTGGGGGCGCAGCCCATGTGGTCTGCCTTGGGTTTCCGGAGTTGTACCCCCACAATAAAAGAACGTATTTTTTTCTTCCATCTCTTACTCTTTGCCCGTACGTCCATTCCTCACTTATTTTCTCTCTCTCGGTCCAAGGTCCCTCACTTTTGACCTTCTTTTTTTGAGTTTGGAGCTGCAAAATCTTCGTTAGCGCTACATCACTTATGTCATGTTCTAACCGTCAAAACCCATTCGCGGAGCACTGCTCGTGCGGGTGTCACTTGCCTTCTATTTTTCTCAAACTCTCGTAACATGTGCACACAATAGCTACCTATTTAAGTTGAATTAATCTCATGTCAATTTACCGTACAAGATTAGTTCTTTATTGCACTAGTGTTTATTATAGGCCTTGGAATTTGTTTCATTTAAGGTCAAGTCAAGGCCAATTATTCAAGAGAAATAGCTATCTCATTATCATTGTATGACACCGTGCAGTAAATTATAGGTCGCGTTGCAACGTAAAGCCATATTTGCTAGTTAGTTCTAAAATTAGTTACACATATTCATACAACCTATACCATACTGCACTTGGACTATATATTTAATTTAATAATGTTAGTACAATATGACCACAATTACACATAGTGTATCGTGACTAAACGTTGGACTAGATATGTACTCTCCCGGTCCTAAAACATAATAGATTTTCAGTAGTCGTAAGTGAAGCCATTCTAATTTTAATTTATAAAGAAAGTAATAGCGTCTATGCGACATTAAAGAGGTATAGTATGAGAATAAAGTGATTTTATATCATAAATATGATTGTTGTTTTTTACAATTTAATCAAACTTACGATAGATTGATTTAGGATAACTAAAAATCCACTATATTTCGTGACACAAGGAGTAGCAATTAGAATTAGTTTGTTGATTCGTTTTAGCCTCGCACAGGAAATGAACAAATTTTGACATCTTACAATCCGTGTTTGCCCAAATCTGTTTAGTTCAGACAACTAGCTATTGAGATTTGCTCTAGAAAAAATTAGGGTTGGTTTGATTGGGCTTTTCGGCCTGCTTTTGCTTCTAAAAATCAAAAGTCTAACCAAAGGGATTGCTTTTGTAGGCTGTTTTTTTTAGAAGTAGTTGTTTTTTATAGTATATTTTTCAAAAAAAACATCTTAGACCCTGCTTTTGACTTTTGACTTTCTGTTTTTAAAAAATGAGTGGAATTAAGAATTCTTTCATAGTTATTTCTAGAGAGATAAATGTAGAGATATATTTTATACTTGTTTCAACGAAACAACTTTCAGTTTTTTCACGACTCACTATCCATGACAGCTTTTCTACGGCACATAGTCCACAACCGCTCTTCCCCACAGCCATAGCTCAACAAAACAGACACGTAGCTACTAGCAAGTTTATCTTCAAACTGCTTATATTAAATTACAGATTGAGCGCCGTCATAGATTTTTTATTTCAGTGTTTGTGCGAGATCGAGCCAAACGAGAAATTCCTGTGTTCGAGATTCCTTTGTAGGATCAAGAATCCCAGATAGGCCCGAATGCTGGGATACCGGCCTTGGTACACCCCGCGACGACGTCCCTGCTCCCTTCGGGGTTGCTGGTCACCACCACCACCTCCGAGCCCCAACGCCGCGCCGCGTCCACGGCCAGCGCCGCCACGTTGGGCCGCCCCATCAACGCCGTGTCGTGTACGATCACCCGCCCGCGGAGCCTCTCGCTGCTGTACGCCGCCGACTTCATCTCCTCGCCATAGTTGGCGTCGATTCCCTTGGCCACCCACACCAGCGACAGCTCGGCCGGTCCGGGCTGCATGAGGAAGGACATGAACACGCATATCCCGGAGCCCGTCGCGACCATGGTCGCCCCCCGGTACATGTTGAGGAGGTAGGGCAGCCCGGCGAAGTGGACCCCGCGCACCCAGAGGCGTGTCGGAGGGTCCGATATGAGAGCCCGGGTGAAGTCGCCCACCGCGCCGGCGAGCATCGCGTGCGAGTCCCCGTTGTCGGAGATGATGCCGAAGGCGTGCCACTCGGAGAGCGGAGAGCGGCTGATGCGGCCGAGCAGCCCGCCTTTGACGCCGCCCTGGAAGGTTATCACGGAAGCGTGGCTGGACCGCGCGGTGATCGTGACCGGCACGCGCCGCACGGTGAGCCATGGCAGGAAGGTGAAGAAGGTGATGGCGGCAGTGAGCCAGAGCTCCTGCCGCTTCACGAGGACGGAGCCGGTGAGCCGGTGGTAGGAGGCGGTCGCCGGGTCGTAGCCGGCGGAGAGCACGACGAAGACCCACAGCAGCGCGAGCGCAGTCCAGCCGGCGAACCGGTGCGTGCGCTCGAACACGTTGTGGTGCAGGTGGCGCACCAGCGGGAACGCGGCCATGCACGAGAGCGCGAGCAGGCCGAGTATGGCCGACGCGACCCCGACGACCTCTCGTGGCGTCACGTCGCGGTGCTGGAGCGCCTGCACCAGCGCGTAGACCAGCCACGCCAGTGACGACACGCCGCAGCCACTGTGCACGCCGCCTAGAGACTGCAGGATCGCGGTCACTCCGGTCTTGACGACGACTGGCACCCACGGCCGGCCGAAGAGCGCGACGGCGAGCCAGAACACGACCCGGAGCACCGCCTCGGAGCGGCACAGCGTCAGCGCCAGTATGTTGCCCATGGCGAAGACGGCGGCATGCGCCCTGGCGTAAGGAAAGTGTCCCGTCGAGGCGAGCACGAGGCCCACCGCGTTCAGCGCGACGCACAGGACGAAGAGGCGCTTGTACACGGTGAACAAGCCCTGGTCGAGCAGTATGACACCCAGCCTCGAGCGCGCGGACGATGCCGCCGGCTTCGCCGGCGCCGGAGCGTTCGCCTTCTTTCTCGGTTGCACGTCATCGACAGCCACAGCTGACGCGGCGATGGCCATCTCCACGTCGGCACCGTTGACGACGGGCTCATCGTCCGCGTCCTCGTCATCGAGATCGAGGTCGCAGAAGTGGCTGCTCACGCGGCTCGTCGACCTGCCAAAGGCGGAAGGAAAGATCCTGGAGGAGGCACGGCTGAACGACTGCGGCAGCCAGACCCACCGTCCGGCGCTCGTCGGGGCGTCCGGCGGCGGCTGGGGCGGATAATGATCGAGGGCTTGGAAGGCGAACGGGCTGCCCGGCGACGCCTTGAGCTCGAAAGAGACGCCACGACAGCTCGAGAACTTGGGTTTGGCTTGGTCTTGCCAATCCATGGCGCCACACGACACAAGCTAGTCTTGGAGAGAGCTATAGGGCAAGTGATCTAGCAAGGTTTCTGGCTTCTTCGACGTGCTGGGTGCTGGAATATCATGTATGCGTATTTATAGGCAGCCAGCTTTGCATGGCTCTGACTATTTGATACACATTAATTGCTTGAGCACTGAAGCCGTCAATACGGAGGAATAATGCACGGCTCATATTGACAATTTGGCATGTAGAGAAAATATTTAATTGGGTGAGTTCCTCAAATTCTGTATTTTTATTAGGCCAATCTTAGTGTGGATTTCATAGGAGTTTGATGAGCATTAAATAATTTGATGTGACATAGTATTGATAAAGGGACATATGATAAAAGTTTCGAGTGATGAAACGACTTTCGTAGAGATGAAACTTTTTATACTGTTTTCAACACATGGGATCTTAGAAACAGTGAGACGAAACTTTCACTGAGACTGGCCTTATTGCATCCTTATTTTGGACTAAACATAAAAAATGTAGATCTCCAAGATTTTTCGATGACTAACACAGATGAGAAACAAAAGAAATCCTTTGAGAACGGAGCGAGAGAGAAATGCATGCCTACTAACTAGCTATAGATTTCTTTTGGTTCAGCTACCACCTCATCCTACTATGGGGGTTTGATGAGAAATAAGCATCTAAATATTGGCCAGACGATCAGTTTAAATTATTACACAATTGATACTACCCCATGCACGTATCCCAACTAGCCCTCATTTGTTGCAAGCAGGCACAACAGCCTCCATTCTCCTCACTCCCCAATTCAGGAATTCAGCGTGAGTGCCCATTGCCCCTGCTCCTTTAATTCTTTGACGGGCCTACCATTTGTAGCACCTTGAAATCCTAATCCTAACTTCTCTTTGTTGGTGGTCTCTACCTACTTCGTTCAACTTCCCTATCCAGATGAAGGCGCTAATCGTTCCCTACATATATATAGCCATACTGCAAAGTACAATAACATAACGGTCCGGTACCGTGGAGCTATGGAAAGAGCGCAACCGTAGGGTCTTCGACAGTGTCTCCGTAACGGCACAACAACTGTCTGCGACAATCGTCGTGAAGGGCAACTCCCAGATCGCGACATGTTTCGCGGCTTTGTCGACGCTGCTTGCACGTGCGAGCTCTTGAGGGTGCGCCCGATCCTTCCTTCGTCGCCTACTAAGGCCATGTAATCGTGCGTAACCCAACATTTGGCGGTGCCTTTGTTTTTTTTTGGCCGCATCTGGCAGCTCGCCGGTGAACGCACAAGGGATTGTAAACTCGCTTTCGTACTTTTCCACTTAGGCCTTGTTTGGATATTATCAATTCACATGTGTTGGTGTAGATTAGAGTAGAACTTAGTTTAAATTCATTCCAATCCACCACAACATATGTTGATCGATACGAATCCAAATACATTCAAAGAAGGCCTTAACGAAATACGTGCACGCCGTGTTTAAAAAAAAACAGTAACTTGCAGCCGTGCATCTACAACTATATTCCTCTGACCTATACCATATTGATAACCGTGCATATTTATCGTAGTGTAGTTTGAAGAAGTTGCATGCGTGAGGATGATCGCAATATGAAGTGGATCGACGAGTACGGCTGCACCTACGTGTATGTGTGCACTGTTGGTATATCGATGGGTCCAGGTTGAAGCTAGCTGGCTAAGTGGTGGCTAGCCGTTTCTGTTCGTTTTTCTCTTGACTGCAATTGCATGCGCGTTTGTTATTGTATATATAGACGTGTACGTACAGATATATATAATAATGTGATTAACGTATGCCTGGCGGCTTAGCTCTACTTGATTGACCTCCAACTCCAAATTTCTTGGCGTTCAGCTTCTGCCAAGCTCCACCTTCAACTGCATATACATGTGCGAGTACATGCATTCAGATGATATTTTCTTGCTTGTTTGAAAAAGGCAGAAAATATAAAGGAATATATGGAGACTTCTTGTTTCAAGAACTATGTGTACTTACTTTACCAATAAATACAGACGACCTTGGACACAGAAAAATTAAAACGATAAGATCAATCATATATGGGTCAATCCGTAATCCGTTTGTACTCTGCAAAAAGGACCAAAAAGGTATCAAGCCGTATTGGGAAATAATTACATGTGCAGAAGAAAAATAAATGATGGATTAGGTCAATCAAAATTCAGAATTGCCTCCCACTTGCATGTAATGAAGAAAGGCTGATAACGGCACCTTTATTTTTAGAATAATAAATCCACAACTCTTTTCTCTCGTTCTCTCCGCTTTTAATTTTCCAAGGTTTATACATACATAGAGTATTTCTTTGTCTCAGTCAAATATAAAATGTAAACAGAAGTATACGAGTAGTTCAATATACAAAACACCGAATATATATAATTTATAATTGCCCATAGCTGTATCCAAACTTCATCATAATAAAACTACAAATCAATGAATTGCCAAGAGACGACTATATAGTAGTACCTGTTGACGATGGAAACTCCAAGCAAGCATGACAACTACTTAGCAATATCATTACATGTGTATTCACCTTTTTTTTTGTACGTGGCCTTCTAAGGTCGCTTACTTTTACTTGTAAAACTCCTCTAATTTGTGAATAGATAGAATCGGCATCCTTCAAAAAAAAAAGATAGAATCGGCAGTCTCTCGACTGAGACCAAAGGTTTCCGGCTTTCCACAATCCGCACACACATACAATGTACTCCCTCCACCCCATAAAAAGTGTCGTTTTTTACTTTTAGACTTCTTGTATGACCGTTCGTCTTATTCAAATTTTTATACAAATAATAAAATAAATAAATCATTATTAAAGTATCTCTAATGATATAATAAGTCATAACAAAATAAATAATATTTATATAAAATTTTTGAATAAGACGAACGGTTAGACAAGAAGTCTAAAAGTAAAAAATGATACCTGCAATGGGACATTGGGACGGTGGGAGTATATGATATAATGGATCAGCCCAGATGGTCATCAGTTCACCACGAAAGCTACCTAATCTCTGCTACAGTGACGCCAGAAGAGTACGATTAAATTTGAACCGGTACTCTTAACAATGAATGCTGGAATACAAATGGCAAGACTTGATCTCTTCTCCGGCAAAAGGAGTATACATGCCATGCTAGTCATCAGCTTTCTGTCCACAACAACGACACAGTCTTTCTCCTAACAAAAGGGGATTCAAATCAAATCCTTTCAGTCCTTCATTTGTGATATCTGCTCATCATGTTTAACATTATAATAACCGCCAAATGGCACACAACGGAATAGTTAGAACTTAGTCCTAATGGTCCATGAATCATTACTCCAATCAAGTAGGCAGTAATGTTTGAAGTTCAAGTTTTGACTTCTTAGTATGACTTTCTAGTTTCTAGCCAGTAAAAAGTAGTTAGTTACATTTAGTCTTTAGAAAAAAAATATTCTTTGTAGAAATACCAGTTCATACAGTGCAAATACTTTGCATCACCTCCCCTAGTATGTATCAGGATTGGCTATTTGGCTGGACAGATACACACAAATTAAATTTTTCTGAAGAACACTGCAACAAATTCAGCTATATCTTACACTATGCGTTCCCCTCTTGCAAAAAAAAAAAAAAAAAAAGAGAAGAAGCCCGCGGCCGGCAATGGCATTCTTGTAACATATAATTTCTTCTTCTTAATACAATGATACGCAATACTCTTACGTATTCGAGAAAAAAGAAGAAGAAGAAGAAGTAAAATGATGAACTCGATTGTTCACTGATCGTAGCTGAGCTGTATACTTATCTGGTCAGTAAGGACTTGTTCCTATGAGTCGCATTCATGTGACTGAAATGAACGGCTGCCATTCGTCCTGTTGGTAGTTTTCAACATGCTTGCACTTACAGTTGCTACTTGCTACAATCTAACCTCTGATCTCAAATTTTCAAAGAGGTTTGTCGCATACAACACATATGAATCTGCAAACCAGTTGAGCTCGTGCCATTGTGAAAGTCTTGTTTCATTGAATTGTTCCATTTTCAGATCATACAGAATTCAACAATATCAACATCACCGTGCAATGTCAATTGCCATTTTACTCAGGCATCATGACCAGATTATTTTTTGAAACAATGCATCATGTCCTGACACACATGCTCTTTCCTGTTTATGTGTACCTTAAAAATATAGGCGCAAATCCTTCAGTGATTGCCTTTTTCATTTTATATAATCCTCCTTCCAATGAACTACTTTAGCGTACGTGATAAACCTTTGAAGTAATTCCTTGCATGTGCATTCGAGCGTTTCAGCAAGTACTGTGATGATTTCACACCCAGATGAGCTAAATTCTTGACATCTGAATGGATCATGCCTTGACATTCCAGGGATAAGGATTTTAGTGATTCCACAGGTTACTTGACCAAGTTGCAAAGGACTATATAAATTAAACTTGAATAATGTTTCACTTGTTGCTTTATAGTCGGGGAAAATTTCCTCTTCGGCATGTCCATGCCAGTATGCCACAAGATGCATCGAGATTGAATTTTTGCAACTAGCAAAAGACAACCAAGTCTGGAGGTCCTAGACTGTCAGTTTTAAATATGAACATTGCACGATGAATCACACCATAGAGAATGTTGATCAATTTACGTACATGCATATATAATTTTGTATTGAGAAATGATAATGACAAAAATAAGGCGATCTTGGGACTTGGGAGCGATCTTGGTGATCTCGCCTTCCCTCTCATGGCGTCTCCGGTGCTGATCTCCGCATCTCTCGATGGATCTTCCTGGGCTCAATCCCCGGGCTGGGAAGGTTGTTGAAGCCGAGATTCTCCGCAAACTGGGTACGTCAGTCTGTGTTCACCCGGCTTCCCCTGCTAAGGGTTTCTTCCTCGTTCTGTCCTTTGGTCGCTGCAAGTATCGTCTCACTGTTGAATCAGTTGGTCTTATCCTCCAAGCGACTATTGGTGGATCAGCTTCGCTTTTTCATGTTCAGTTCCTCAGCGACAGAGTTTTCAGATTCACGGTTGCTTCGCAAGCAGTTGATTTTCATATCTACAAACTTCGTTCATTTGAATGCTCCAACTTCAAAGTGTATTTCCACCTGTGGCATGGAGGTGGCCCTAATTACATATCCGAATTTCGTCGGTGGTCTGCTGAGGAAGCTGCTGTTGGATATATTATGGGCTTGGCCCGTATAATATTTAATAAATTAAATAAAATTTTATGGTACGTAACATTAAGTGTAGTATGGTTTAACACCGTATGAGATTTAGTTGTAAATTATCCATCTTAATTGAGAAGCTAAGAAAAGGACAAATGGGTGCCACACGCGCGCGCGTGGCCAGGCGGGCGTAGCCAGGTTTTGCCACTTAGTCCACATAATTACAGGAGTTTCTCTCATTGATGGTGGAGGTGAACTGATTGCGCCAGTTACCGTCTCTTCCGCTCCTCCGTCTCCTGGGATTCTCCGATGCCTTTCTCTCTTCCTGTCGCAGCCATAAATCTGGAGTCCTCCGTCAGTTCAGTCTCTCCGCTTCGCTTCTTAGAGAAACCACATCTCAGCAGTCTTTTGGTTTTCCCGTCCTGTACCTCTGCGCGCACAGAGAAGCAGGAGAGCAGGTGCCTCCGGAACCCTCGTCCGCCTGCGAACCTTGCACGGGGTGTGCGGCGGATTAGGTTTTTGGGGAGCGATTGCGCGACTGCTCGTTCGACATCTTCCTCCTCGCGGAACCCGTCTTCCTCCTGGTGATCCGTTCGTGGGACTGCACTGCGAACACTATCCTGCATCGATTGTGGTCCACGACTTCGAGCAACGCACTATGTCGACTAGTGCGAATGGAGCCTCCGATGCCCTCGGCATGGGACCCTCCGCTGGGTACATTCTAATCTCTTTGATTGCCGTATTTTGTGTTCTTACTGTATCCATTTGTATGTCATGTCTGCATACTGTAGCATTCGTTAGAGATATACACATGCACATATATGCCATCACAAACTTGCTGATGTTATATTTCTAGATTAAATTGACAATGATATTGCCTAATTATCTAACAATCCAAAAACCTAATGTTAGGTAATTTTCTGTCAGTGGTTTTGCTGTTGCTTTGAAGCCAAATAATTTTGATGGCAAGAATTTCATGATATGGCGTGCCAAGATGGTACTGTGGTTGACTGCGATGAACTGCTATCACGCCACACAGGGAAAGCCTGAACAGTTTACTCCTAAGGAGGAGCAAAAGTTCTTGGCTGTCGATAACTTGTTTCGAAGCACCGTGATTAGTGCACTTCATCCCAAGTATGAGAAAAACTATATATCTTGCACATCAGGCAAAGAATTATGGGATGCTCTTGAGGCAAAGTTTAGAGTTTGTGATGCTAGTAGTGAGCTGTACCTTATGGAGCAGCTGTATGACTACAAAATGGTTGAAAACTGTTCTGTAGTTGAACAGGCTCATGAGATACAGGCGCTAGCAAAGGAACTAGAACATTTCCTATGTTTGTTGCCCGACAAGTTTGTGACCGATGGTATAATCGCTAAGCTGCCACCTTCTTGGAGGGATTTTGCTATCTCTCTAAAATACAAGAGACAAGAGTTTAGCGTGGCTGAACTTATTGGATCTCTTGATGTTGAGGAGAGGGCGAGAGCAAAAGACAACCGTAGAAAAGGAGTTGAGTCTTCTGCTACCAATATGGTGCAGAAGAAAAACTCATTTGCATTTCGTAATAAGAAGAAGAACATGCAAGAGAACAACAATGCAAAGCCTAAGCAAACTGCACAGTTTAAGAAGAAAAACAACAAGAAAGGTGGAGGTTGCTTTGTTTGCAGGAGTGATGAGCATTGGGCAAGTGCGTGCCCAGACCGCAAATATAAGCAAGAAAAGAAATCAGCAAACGTGGTGATTAGCGAGACTGAACGAGGAACATCTGGGTATGGTAATTCTTTACCTTTTGTTCTTTCAGTTTGTCTTTCACCTGAGTGGTGGATGGACAGCGGTGCTAATATTCATGTGTGTGCTGATGTTTCTTTGTTTACTTTCTATCAGGCCGACAGGACTGGAGCCTTGCTGATGGGAAATGGTTCGCATGCACGTGTTCTTGGTGCTGGTACGGTTGTTCTGAAGTTTACTTCGGGAAAGACAATGCTATTAAAGAACGTGTAACATGTCCCCTCCATCAAGAAGAATCTTGTTAGTGGTTCTCAAATGTGTCGTGATGGCTTTAAAATTGTGCTTGAGTCCAATAAGTGTGTTGTGTTGAGACATGGAACATTTGTTGGAAAAGGTTATGATTGCAGAGGCTTGTTCCGCTTATCTTTGCTTGATGATGTGTGTAATAAAGTAGTGAACAATGTTAATGTTTCGGATAAGTTGAATATATGGCATTTACGACTTTGTCACATTAATTTTGGCTGTCTCACGTGGCTTGCAAATCTAAATTTAATCCCGAAATTTAACTTAGTCAAAGATTCTAAGTGCCAGGTGTGTGTGCAATTGAAGCAACCGCGCAAGCCTCACAAGGCTGCTGAGGCTAGGAACTTGGCTCCATTAGAACTCGTTCATTCTGATTTATACGAAATGAATGGCGAATTGACTAAAGGTTGTAGACGATACTTCATGACATTTATGGATGATTGTACTAGATTTTGCTACGTGTATTTATTGAAGACTAAAGATGAAGCATTGCATTATTTTAAAGTCTATAAAGCTGAGGTAGAAAATCAACTTGAGAAAAAATCAAGCATTTGCGGTCTTATCACGGGAGAGAATATTTTTCAAATGAATTTTTTGAGTTTTGCGCGGTGCATGAAATTATTCATGAGAGGAAGCCACCATACTCACCACAGTCCAATGGGATTGCAGAGAGAAAGAACCACACTCTAACTGATTTGGTTAATGCCATGTTAGAGACTGCGGGACTATCTAAGGAATGGTGGGGTGAGGCTATATTGACAACGTATCAAGTCCTGAATAGAGTGCCCACAAAGAACAAAGAAATTACACCATTTAAGGAATGGGAGAAGAAGAGATTAAATATCTCTTATCTGCGAACTTGGGGTTGTTTGGCAAAGGTGAATGTGCCAATAAACAAAAAACGAAAGCTTGGACCAAAGACTGTTGATTGTGTCCTTCTTGGTTATGCTATTCACAGCGTGGGTTATAGATTCTTAATTATAAATTCTAGTGTTCCTGAGATGGCTGTTGATACAATCATGGAATCTAGAGATGCTACATTTTTTGAGAATGAGTTTTCCATAAAAAATACACCTAGCACGACTGTCATGAATTTATAATTCCCCCTGAGCATGAAAATTTTACTCCGATAGAACAAATTGAGGAACCCTATATGGAAAATCTTGAGGAAGATGACACTATAGTCACTAGAAAAAGTAAGAGGCAGAGGACTGCAAAGTCTTTTGGTGATGACTATATTGTGTACCTTGTGGATGACACACCAACGACCATTGAAGAGGCATATTCCTCTCCTGATGCTGACTTGTGGAAGGAAGCAGTACGGAGTGAGATGAATTCTGTTATGCCTAATGGAACTTGGGAAATTGTCAATCGTCCTTATGGGTGCAAGCCTATAGGGTGCAAATGGGTGTTCAAGAAAAAGCTTAGGCATGATGGTACTATCGAGAGGTACAAGGCAAGACTTGTGGCCAAGGGTTATACTCAAAAGGAAGGTGAGGATTTCTTTGATACTTATTCACCGGTTGCCCGATTGACCACCATTCGAGTTTTACTTTCTCTGGCAGCCTCTTATAGTCTTATCGTTCGTCAAATGGACGTTAAGACATCTTTCATAAACGGAGAGTTAGAGGAGGAGATCTATATGGATCAGCCTGATGGATTTGTAGCAAATAGTCAAGAAGGCAAGGTGTGTAAATTATTAAAGTCATTATATGGCCTAAAACAAGCTCCTAAGCAGTGGCATGAGAAGTTCGACAGAACTTTAACATCTGCTGGCTTTGTTGTGAATGAAGCTGACAAATGTGTGTACTATCGATATGGTGGGGGTGAAGGAGTTATTTGGTGCTTATATGTTGATGACATATTGATCTTTAGATCCAGCCTCAAAGTGATTGAGGAGGTGAAGGAATTTTTATCTAAAAATTTTGAGATGAAAGATTTCGGAGAGGCTGATGTTATATTTAATATCATGCTTTTGAGAGAAGGTGATGGTGGGGTAACTCTGTTACAATCCCACTATGTGGAAAATGTGCTGAGTCGCGTTCGGTTTAGTGAATGTGCACCTACTCCTACACCTTATGACCCGAGTGTGCTATTGAGAAAAAATCGGAGAATAGCAAGGGATCAGTTGAGATATTCCTAGATCATTGGTTCGCTCATGTATCTTGCTAGTGCAACAAGGCCTGACATCTCATTTGCTGTGTGCAAGCTGAGCCGGTTTGTGTCAAACCTGGGAGATGATCACTGGCGTGCTCTTGAGAGAGTGATGCGCTATCTAAAGGGCACTATGAGCTATGGTATTCGTTATACTAGACACCCAAAGGTGTTGGAAGGCTATTGTGATGCCAACTAGATCTCTGATGCTGATGAGCTTTATGCCACAAGTGGATATGTGTTTTCGCTTGGAGGTGGTGCTGTTTCCTGGAAGTCTTGCAAGCAGACTATCTTAACAAAGTCTACAATGGAAGCAGAACTCACAGCATTAGACACCGCTGGCTCTGAGGCCGAGTGGCTTCATGATCTCCTTGTGGATTTACCAGTTGTTGAAAAACCCATACCGACTATTTCTATGAACTGCGATAACCAAACTGTGATTACAAAGGTTAACAGTTCTAAGGATAACATGAAGTCTATAAGGCATGTTAAGAGACGACTAAAATCTGTCAAAAAATTGAGAAACGCTGGAGTAATTGTGGCAGAACCTCCTAAATTATAGGGCCCACATGCACCTGTCACTGTCCGACGACCTTTGACAACTATGCATATGTTCCCGGTAACTTTAGAAGACTGTCGGGTGTCCTCGGAGAACCCCGAATCATCCACGATTTCCGAGCAGGATCACATTACAGAGTCATTGCAATATTACAACATTTATTCAAATATCTACACCAGAGTAAATCAGCGGAAGTCTTACAATAACATAGTTTACAAACTATTTGTTTCAAACCATACAACTAAGTTCGATAAATAATACAAACCAAAGTAGTGGAGTGGCATTATAACATATTACAGAACACACAAATAAGTTGCCCTGCCCAAGAGCCACACATTTATTTATCGTCATCACATGGAACAACAGTCATGCAGCACGATCCAAAATAGATCTGCTCATGAGCCTCACCTGCAACAAGGGTCAACGAACCCTGAGTATAAAAGTACTCAACAAGACTTAACAAAAATAAGAATTAATAGAACGCATGAATGCAGACTCAGGGGATTCAAGGTATGGCTTTAGCAATAATCAAAGTTCTTTTGCGTAAAAGCTTTTTAACAAATTCTTATATCAACATTTAAAACTTTATAAGATCATAGACAAAGCTGACACGATCCGTATTGAGATCATGAAACTTCATAACCAACACCTTCACAAACCATCCTCAAGTTCCAGTTATTTATCTACGATGATGAACAGAGAAGTGAGTCTCCATAACCGAGGAGCAACGACGATTCGAACCGATTAAAAACCCAGCTAGGAATTCCAGACCACATGACATATGTAGGTCCCTGACTTACATATATCAACCTACCCTTGGATCCTCTAAAATAAGAATGGGTCCGCGCCACCCGAGAAAACAGTACTCCACCAATCCAGCCCATTGCCATGTGGGTACACGCTATTCTCGCCATCTCTCCACTCCCAGTGCGCGAGTAGCCATTCTTGTAATAGAATAGCCAAGTTAAGGCTTTACAGAGTATGTGGTTAGTACTACAAAGTCTCACCGTACACAGTTCAACAACGGTACGGGCCTTAATCGACACAGGCGGAAAGAACCCGCTCACAAGACCTCCATGTCTTGTGGCTCACACACACCGAGTTCGTCCGATCTAGATTTATTACTCCACATGCTCATATCACATGATAACATAAGTAACTAAAGTTCCATTTAAGACTTGCAGGTGACAGATAATCACCCGACTTTCATCGTTCTAAGCATAGCTAAGCATAACTAGGCATATACGAATTAAAACTAGTAATATGGTAGATATGGAAAAACATGGTTGGTGATGCATCAATTAGGTTTTCACTTAACTCTTAATCACTTAATGCAGTAAAGAAAAGCAAAAGCAAAATCAATTTGTAAAACACAAGGTAGGTTTGAATGCATCCGGGGCTTGCCTTCGTTGATGGAAAAGTCCGGTTCAAGAGTCGCACCACAATTATCCAACCCGACCTCAACAGATGGATTAACCTCCTCAACCGCTTGATTAACTACCACGTGTTCACCTTCGTTCATTACACGTAGTAACAATGCCATGTTTAACATGATATGAGATACAAAATATGATGCTCGATGATGGATGCAAAAGTTAACAACTTGAATACAACTTTCCTTCGCGGTACAGTTACAAGTCAAACTAACTAAACCTTTTCGTACACCTAATTCAATTGCCAAGGATCCTTACTAACTAATGACCCAAGGACATCACTCAATCAAAAATTCAAACAAAACCTAAATCACTAAAGGTTAGTATTTGCTTTTATGAATTAATTAATTAATTAAGAATTATGAAATAAATCAACTTGTTCCAATTGACCTCAAAATTTTTGTAAATGTTCATCACATGATAACTAAGTGGCAAAATAATTTTCATAATTTTTTGGATACATAAATAAGCCTATAAAAATCATGGAAACTCATTTATTAATTAATTAATTAATTGAGCAATTTTTATCACATCCAAAAAGTAATGAAAAACAACATTTCATATTTTTCCTAAATAGTATTCATCACAGAGAGGTCACACAAAAATTTTCATAATTTTTGGAGCTCTAAATAATTCTACACAAAAATAACAAAAACAGACACTATTCATTCATTTCTGAAAAAAGAAAAATTCCATTTTTAACGCTGAGTCACTGACAGGGTGACCCCACATGTCATCTTCAACCTCTGGCTTTGACTCCGGCGACACGCGCGCTGACCGACGATAACTCGCCAACGACGAGACCAACGGCGAAGACAAGGGCACCACGGTGATCACCACAACAAGGCGCAACGATATGGGGCACCAGTTCGACTAATTACGGCAAGGTTCAAGCTTCACGCCGGCCATGGCGGATGCGGTGGCACGGCTGCGCTACGCCGACGACAGGAGACTGGTAGCGGTTAAATAAATGGCATAGGAAGGATCAGTATCTCACCCCGAACGTGATGGAGCAAAGAACGAGGTCGGAGAAGCTACGGATACGTTGGTCGACGTTCATAGTGATCCCGGTGGCGCAAGCGACGGTGACGGTGATTTTCCGGTGACTATGATGGACAAAATGACCAATCAACCGATCATAGAGCATCACGGGAACAAGGCGGAGCTGGAGCTATGCTGAGCAGAAGCAAAAGCTCACCGGAGAGCTCTGGCCACGATGACATGCCCACGACGGTGAGGTTGCCAGCCGCGAGGAAGAAAGGCGTGGACAGTGGGTTCTCGGTGGAGGCAAGCATCAAGTATGGTTCGGCTGAGTGCGCAAGGAACCAGCAGAGCTGTGGCAAGCATTACTGAGGATTGGAAGGCACTACGGCGACGGCAAAAGCTCAACGGAGCTATGGCAACAGCAGCGGCGGTGAAAACAGAGGGGGCGAGAAGAACGACGACGACAGCGTCACGGCTTTTAAAGGACAGCCAGGAAGCCAGAGGAAGCCACGATAGAGCCTTTTCCCACGCCAGCGCGATGCCACAGACAGCCACGATGCGCCAGGAACGCCGAAGAAGGTCGCCGGCCATATAGCTTAGGCGGTGAACACTGTTCACTATAATTACAGAATTGCCATTCGTTTAAAATTCCAAATTACTCTCAAATTTGTATAACAACTCAAAAATCTCCAAAAATAAAAGTTGTTCAAAATCAAATGTTCTACAACTTTGCTTTTATAACCACCCCACCACCCCCTAATTCGGTCTACATTTTGAAATGCAAATTTGAATTCAAAAGGGGACACTTTAAGTACATTTCGCCTTTTCAAATTACTTCAAATTTTTCATAACAACTTTGAAAACTCCAAAAACAAACTTTGTGTAACTTGACAAGCTCTACACTTTTGCTTTTAAGCTTAACCCCAAAATATGCTTAGATTTTGAAATAAGTTTTCAGGGTAGGATTTAAATACTGAAAATCAGGGTTTTCTTGAAAATTTAAATCCAAACCAAATTTTGAACTCAATTCAAACCTTACAAGGCAACACTCATAACATAAATGTAAACTTGTTCTAGTGAATGCATATCAAAGTTTGCAATATGACCAAATGCCTTGCAATGCATATGATGACATGTCCTGTTTTTAGTATTTAAACACCCGGGGTGTTACAGTAATAGCGTTGGACTATGTTCACACGTCTAACAATCTGGCAGATCAATTCACTAAGGGTTTGTCACATAATGTGATAGAAAGTGCATCGAGAGAGATGGGTTTGAGACCCACATAAAATTTACTATAGTGGTAACCTGTTCTATGTGATCGGAGATCCCGTGAAGTTGGATGGTGAAACAAGCTAGTAGTAAATTGTGAGGAAAGATCCTTAGTAAGACTCATTTCTGATGCATATCTTTCCTTTCTGTAAGACAGGTTGAGTTTTTACCTTAATGTGTTCCAAGTGGCTTGCTAAAGCAAAGATGTTGGCCTACAGAACATCTTTTGAAGAACACACCTATATGAGTCAGACTAGCTGGTCACAGTCTATGAGATTTGAGTGATCTCTAAATACTCATGAAAGGCACTGGAGTATGACTTATATGCTTCAAATAGAGGGGATGCCTTTTGCAGCCTAGTATCAGCTAAGGACTTTAGTGACATTCACCTCACACAACACTATCAATTTAAGGCTTTGTCCATTGTTCAATTGTGACTGAGTGAAACTATTGCTCAAGATAGATGTTCAACTTAACAGTATCTATCGAAACACTGGTATATAAAAGAAATATGGTTCTGAGACTACTTTGTTACAAACCCTAGAGTTTGGTGGGGATTGTTGGATATATTATGGGCTTGGCCCGTATAATATTTAATAAATCAAATAAAACTCTATGGTACGTAACATTAGCGTTGTATGGTTTAACATCGTATGGGATTTTGACTGAACGTTTACTTAGCTTATATGGTTGGAAATTATCCATCTTAATTGAGAAGCAGAGAAAGGACAAAGGGGTGCCACACGAGCGCGCGCGCCGCCACCGCCCGGGCCGGGCCGTGGGCGTGGGCGTGGGCCGAGGCCGTGGAGTGTCGTGGTGTGGCATGGCGAGGCAGGCGGGCGGCGAGCGAGCGGGCGGGTGTGGCCAAGTTTTGCCACTTAGTCCACATAATCATGGGAGTTTCTCTCCTTGATGGTGGAGGCGAACTGATTACGCCCGTACCGTCTCTTCCACTCCTCCGTCTCCTGGGATTCTCCGCTACCTTTCTCCCTTCCCGTCGCAGCCATAAATCTAGAGTCCTCCATCAGTTCAGTCTCTCCGCTTCTCTTCCGAGAGAAACCACATCTCAATAGCCTTCTGGTTTCCTCATCCCATACCTTTGTGTGCACGGAGAAGCGGGAGAGCAGGTGCCTCTAGAACCCTCGTCCACCTGCGAACCTTGCACGGGGTGTGCGGCGATTAGGTTTTTGGGGAGCGACTGCTCGTTCGACATCTCCCTCCTCGCAGAAACCCATCTTCCTCCTGGTGATCCATTCACGGGACTGCACTGCGAACACCATCCTGCATCGACTGTGGTCCACGACTTCGAGCAATGTACTATGTCGACTAGTGCGAATGGAGCCTCCGATGCCCTCGGCATGGGACCCTCCGCTGGGTACATTCTAATCTCTTTGATTGCCGTATTTTGTGTTCTTACTGTATCCATCTGTATGTGATGTCTGCATGCTGTAGCGTTCGTTAGAGATATACACATGCATATATATGCCATCATGAACCTACTGATGTTATATTTTTGGATTAAATTGACCATGAAATTGCCTAATTATCTAACAGCAACTAAATGGAAGATGGTTTCTAGGCAAACCTCTTCTTCTCCGGCGACGATACGTTCAACACCCCTGACCAAAGCAAATTCAATTCCTGTCAGACCAAGATTTTTTCTCGTTAATTCGAATTCAAATTCAAACCCTGCTCTACGTCAATTAGCCTTTACTCGCCTTAATCATGGCGCTAAGTCTACGGTTATTACCAAACCGGCTGCCCCCAATCCTTGGAGCGGTAACGACATTCTGGGCAAGAAACCAGAAATCACTACTGGGCCTCAGACTTTCTGTTCTCGCTGCCTGGGCCATGATCACTCTAGGCCCACCTACCAAAATAGTATTCGCTCTAAGGCCTATTTTCAATTTGGGCATACATTTGGCAACTGTGCCGTTGTCCCGCCTCGATCGTCGCGCCCTTCCCTAAGTACCAGTGCTCGCAATTCTTCGGTTTCTAACGATCACCGACCACCTCTATCTATGACGAATAGACCACACCCTGCATTTACCCACCACTTTAAGTCCTTTGGTGATTATTTTACATATTCTACTGGACTCCACCCTCTCTCCCATCATCATACCGTGGAGCCGTACCTGGTGACTAGTAGCCCCTGAGTTCATCGTCGATGATGACAAGGCAGACTCCCCGCCATCACCGCCGCCACACTCTGCTGCAACACTCCGCTTGCCTGTGTTCTCCATGTTTGGTGAGTATGCGTCTTCCGTTCTTGGTATCTCCCCTCCCACAGCGTGCATTCAAGTTTCTTGGGTTCTAAAAAACCCAATTCATCCCTCTTCTATAGTAACTCTCTCTCCTCCACAGCGCTCCATGGCTTTTCGTCTAGTTGATCCGATGCCCTTCATGCCCTAGGGAGCCCAAAGAATGGTGGTTCAGGGACAGCCAGTCATGCGTCATGTTGTCATTGGTCATGTGGCCCAGCATAACAGTGATCATGCCATCGTCGCCCTGAATCCGATGCCAGCAGAGCAGGTGGAGTTTTGGGACATCCACAACATCATTGAAGACTTTATGAGGAATCATGTCAATGTTGGCTATCGCTCGATACAGCCATGCCCGCTGGGCCAAGCATATGTCTGCTTCAACTATATCCATGAAAGGGACATCTTGATCCATGGAGGGCCGCATCAGTACGGTAATGGCACCATCTCCTTTCTTCCACATAATAGGGCTTGGAACAATAGCACAGCTGTGATGTCACATGAAGTCTGGCTGATGATGTTGGGGCTCAATTTGGACCTCTGGACTCATCCATTGGTGGAAAAGGCCATGGCAGAATTTGGTAAACTCCTTGTTTGGGGAGAAGACCACTATCACATGGCTAGAGCGATAGTCAAAGTTTGTGTGGCTAGTCTTGAGGAGACACCGTGGTTTTTTGTTTTCCCTAAAGGTACCGGCTTTGAGTCTGACAGTTGGTCGGTGCAGTGTGAGATTCTCCAGATGAAAGGTCCTAAATGGCTAAAGGGGATGAATAGCATATAGATTGCAATGGTCACTTGAGTCAGCGCGAGTCAACAGAGTCGAACCAGACGTAGGAGGGTCGGGGCCAATTATTTACGCGCACGCGAGTCTGATCGTTTATAGAGAGGTACCCGAGCGCATTTTAGCGATCGGACCCAGTCTGACGCTGCATGATCAGACCCTAAGGTGGGTCCAATTCTCACATGCTCCACACGCCAGTGCGCCAACACAGTCATGACCGAACCTAGCCACGCCAGAATCCGATCACGTTGAAATCTATGCAGAGAGGGTTTTTGACCCTCGCACCGAGTCCGGTCCTCGCCACTAGACCTAGAGCCAGGGTCCAGTCCTCCTCAGCGATCCACATCGACCTTGCACCACCACTGAGTCACAACCAGACCCTCGGACCTGGGTCCAGTCCTCTTCACCAGCCGGGTCCGGTCCTAACTTGGCCCGCGTGGCCAAGTCACAGCACTGATCGGACTCAGGCCTGTCAGGGTCTGGTCCTAGTAGGGCCAGGGTCCGGTCCTACACAATCTCCTCCTTTTTTGTTTTTCTTTCACAACAACCGCTTCACCCTTGCTTCCAAGTTACTAACCACAAAATGTACAACTCATGTGCCCGTGAGTTAGCATTTTTCAAAGCATTTTTCAAGGGTCAATTGTTAGTACACTAGGTTTCTAAATGCATATACATGAATCATGTCACCTAGTAGCACTTGATAACCATTTAGCCAAAAATTTCTCCTCTTTATAGTACGGCTATCAATCCTAAATACACCCACACCCTCTATGGTGTCTTAAGTGCCAAAACAAAAACCTATTTGATACCTTTGCCTTGATCAACACTTAGTTTTTTGTTTTTTTCTTTCTTCTTTTCCAAGTTGGAGCACTTGATCTTCAAGTTTGGTCACCACCATTATCATGACCATCATCTAGCTCCACCACTTGGTGTGTACAACCCTATCTCAATCACAACACTAGATAACAAGGGTTAGTACACTAGGTTTCATTAATTATCCAAAACCAAACTAGGGCTTTCACCAGACCAACATGCCTGGTGCACTACTACACCCGAACCTTTCATAGCTGCGTCATAACCCCCATTGTAATCCAATTTTGAACCCAATAGTAAGCTGTTGACAGTGATAGTCATAGCCATCACCTCATCATCTGAGACCGACTATGGTGTACACTACACCGCCGTATTGGCTTATCATCCGTCCGTGATAAGGTCCTTACTTCCGTCGCATTGGAGCATGACCTGGCTGTGGGTATACACTAACACCGCCACATTGGAAAATTATCCGCCTGTGTAGATGTTGGTATTTATAAGTGCAAATAGAATATGAAGGATTCCGCAAGCGCACATGATACCATTGTAGCATTTTACCGAGAGTAATCCAGGTATCGTTATTTATATTTTACCACAGGGAAACATTGGAGTAAAGACTTATTGAATATCAAAGGAGTATCTAACAGTCAACATACCAGCATGGCTAGAGCAGGGGTGAAGGTAATGATAGGAATTAAGGATAATGATACTCGGGGGTAGATCTATAAGATAATGTAAACTAGTCAACTCGGGAGAGCAACGAGTGAGGTAGATTTCTGTGACATTCTTATTACATGGTCAAAGTATATATACATCCAACTATAGTTAAGACTAACTCTACTCTTGTGCACTTTGGGATGCTGCTTAGACGGTAGAGTACCCACAATAGATAACTCTACCGACACGACTATGGTCCTACAATTTAAGAACATACTCAATTCGGAGTGGACTACAAAGGATAGATGAGGCTGTCACCTCCTGCTGCTACCACCCAATCAAAGAACAGGGTATACTCACAGGAAGATCATCGTATAAGCACCATGCTTACATGAGGCTCAGCTACTTAGCCCAATCGATAAACTAGCAGGCTAAGCTCTCTATGAACCCACACACAAAAGTAATGATAACCTCAACTAAGCAAGATACATATTAAAAGTAAGCATATCATGTAGATAGGAATATGATGAATTTATAATAAGTCTTACAAGATGTGGAAGTGAAGATACAAGGCTTGGCTGAGCCTCCAAGACTAGATCCGAAACTTGAGCATGAGCCCAACTTGACCATCACTTCCGAGCTACTAAACTACTACATTGGTGAGTCTAGACCTAATCCTCCTAGTGTATGTTGATCTCTGAATGAGAGGTATGAATTAGGGTTTTAGGGATGCTCTAGTGAGGGGGTAGGGGCTGCTATATATAGGCCAGAGCATCAATTCTGGACCCTCAGATCAAACCGACTTGAAAGAACGGCGTAGATGCAATCTAGGAGGTGGTGGAGAATCGATATTTGAAGGAGGAGCTAATAGGTGGGCCCAGGGGGCCTACAGGTGGGGCCGACCGGCCCCACATGGCTGCCACCTGCCTTCCGCTTTGGTGGTTTGCGTTCTAGAGTCTTCTAGTGTCTTCCCATGTCGGTTTCGCTGTGGATAAACGTGATTTGCTTTGACGAATAGGCTCTCCTTAATGGTTTTCTGAGTAAATCCTCCTGTAAACACAGATTAACCAAAACTTATGAAATTTATTAGTTTAAATCCCTAGACCTATGTTGGTGATCCTTTTTATGCATTTATATAAGTTGTATTGATGATTTATGATGAACGTTAACTACCACCAACAAGCTCCCCCATACTTAACCTTTGCTAGTCCCTGAGCAAAGCCAAACTCAGCAATGGATCAGGAGTTGCTACAATGCTTTCACTCCTCAAAAGTACACATGTGTTCAATAAAAAAATTCTCTGAATTAGAAATAACTGATTTGACTTTCAAACTTACCCATATTACCTTCAACCATGGGGCTTCTTAGCCTTCACTTGGGTCTTGAGCAATTGAAAGACAGAACAATCAAGTTAAGCACTATGTCTCAAGTTCTTTGTTCCACCATTGTTTTGAAGTTTTTATAAGTTTTCAAAATAAAACTTAGAGATTCCATTGTATGACACTCTCAAGTCTCTTAATATATATTGTATTTGTGGATCCTCACCAATGAAATAAAGATGTTATGCCTTTTCTCTTCCTACCACTAAGTCTTATGTGGAGTTCATAGGTATGGAGAAAGCTAGAGCATACTTGCAATACATATATTGTAAAGTCAAACCTCGGATCCAAAGAGAGTTAAGTCATACAATCAAATCTGCATGTGTGTGGATATATATGTTGGATATATGTGTGGTGGCTAACCTAATTCTGCTATGCTCCTTGGAAACATATCTCTCTTTTAAAATTTGGAAACATTTGCTAGAGAGCAGGGGCTATCTTATTCATCTCTTCTTCTTTTTTTTCAGGCGGGCATCTGAGTACCCATTGTTTTAGATATCTCGGACACTTATCCATTTTTTCTCAACTTTTTTTTTCTTTTCTTTCTCTTTTTTTGAATAACTTTTGTATAGCCCCATATCTCTCTTCTGTAACAAAACTTTGAGAGATAGCAACAAGAACTTGGAGCATTTATTTGGTGGATGGAAAACCTATCAAGCATGTTTTTGGTGTTTACTCCCAGTGTAGGAATAGTACATTTTTGGGTGGATCTAGATGGAAAGCATGTTTTTGCGCCTACCCCAGTGTAGGAATAGTGCATATTTGGGTGGTGTGTACATGATCTTGATTTTAAGAGCATGACAAACCTCTCATAAGGGTCAACAAAGGTTGATAAAACTCAATACAAAAGCAAGTAGTATATATGTGAAAATTTTCCTAGCCTAAATAACATGTATGGCTCTAGTGGGAATTCAAGCTTTATCATATAAAAACTTATCATGTAGCATTTTTGTGTTTTTCAAAAGATAAATCTTCAAAACTTTAGTGTCACTTGTAACAAGATAAACAACAGCTCAGACCTTCTCATATCATATCCATCAATTACCTAGACTTAGATCAAGCATATGCTACCCACGAGTTTCAAGTTCAGAGTAAATCCTTATATCAAAACAATCTTATCCAAAACTCAGGAGAATTCAAGACTAAAAACTAGGTACTTGAAAGGAAATACAACAGAGCAACTATTTATCATTTCCATTTTAAGAGATTATCTTCAGAGTCCTTTTTATTTTATTCAGATCTTAAAACAAATTAAGCAAACTGGACTCACTCTCTTTATTTTGTTTTCATTTTTAGATCACATATTATAACTATATATATTTCTATAAAGATAACTTTTACTTCATTTTTAGTTATTCATTTTTTTCTAATATATATAAAGCAAACTAAGAATAATAAAAGGAAAGAAATACTTATCTATATACATGGGGAATGCCTTCTCCCCCAAACTGGTTGTTGTCGTGGTTGCTCAATGAGGTGGTCGGATGTGGAGGTGCTGGAACAGAGCCTTCCAATTTTGATTTTGCTGTTGCTGGAAGCTAGCCATCTCCTGTCCCATGCTTACTGCCATTGTGTTTGATTGTGTAACGTACCTTGGATGGCAGGTGTCCTCTCATCAATGGTTGTGAGCTTGTTGTCGAGTTCAGAACTTCCACTTGTAGAATTTAGGGGATCGACTCCCCCACACTTTACTCAAAGTGTGTTCTGCTCATAAAGATAAGGTAGAGATCAAGTGCATGGGCTCTGTTGGTGGAAAAACACAACAGAACCAAAACTTTATTTACTCTTCTCTAGCCTTAGGCACATTGAATCATGATAGAGCTAATGTTATGTGCATTATTTAATCTTATGACATGGGTGATAAGATCAGAAGGATGTAGCATTTTGACCGTGATAAAAAGAGTGGAGTTGCTTAACCTATGGAAGGATTGTCCATCTTTATAATGTATCAAACTTTACATGATTATGACTATTATCTTCCAAGGGTAAGATATGCATAATTTTATCTCATTTGGTTAAGACTATGAGATCAAGAAAGTGGTGCTATGAACAAGCTTAAGGAACAAAACATGTTGAGTTAATCAGGTTGGATTAAGCAAAATTGTAACTCAAATATGTTTGTTTATCATGTGTTTTTTAACAAATTTTATTTGTCCGTTGCATTTTAGCATGGTTTAAGGCAAAAGTAACTTGTAGCAAAAGACGAAGTGAATAAACTTTGATACTCATAGATCTTCCATCCAAGAAGGATGAGTTGTGTCTTCTTTGTGCAAAGTTATTGGAGTTCATCATGTGCCTTGCTTCATCTCCGGGGTGAGTTCATCTCGGGATTTTCCCAAATTGAATTTAAGAGTTTTCTACAGGGGTTAGTCCAATAAAATAACTACCATCTACTAGAGCATATTCTTGGTTAAGCATTTTCAACCTAAGCACCACGCTTAATTTAAAAACCTTTGGAAGTAAGATCAGCACTCCTAAACTAAGCACCATGCTTAATTTAAAAGATGTATGAAGATACCTCAAATCCAAGCATACTATAGCAGACAACAGTAGCATGAAAGCATTTTATAGATTTACTCAAATAGAGATGAAAGAGCATGATCATGGTGAGAGATTTTTTTAATAAAAGATGCAAGTGGCATGAATGTATGCAAGGAACTAAATATGCTGTGGATTTGATATGAGAGAATTTAAACTAAACGGAGTGGATGCATGAATCATTGAAAATAAACATGCAATGGAATACAAAAATTAAAAGATAACTACTCATCAAGTTTAATGTCCATGAGCTAGACTATCTGACCTTTCTTGATCATACTTACTATGACTCACATGATGGAATTTGTGAGTAGTGTAGCGTCTGTATTCATCACTTGAGATGTGATTTGTATTCTTGTGACGTCGACCTTTTTCTCCAATCTACACATGGTTAGAGAATAATATATATGTTTATACAAACCTGTGAGACGGCAGGGTTCCAATGTTGATGGATTTTGAATGTTCAGGCACCCTGGGGTTCTTCAATGTTTCTTCTTTTCTTGTGGAAGCTTGCCGGAAGGTCGAAACAACATATGTTGTCCTGTCTATTTCGTAATATAACAGAACAGGGGTAATCCTACTAAAGCTAGCGATATGTTAATGATCTAAATCTTTACGCCAATTATTTCTCCGGCAATGGCGCCAAAAATGCTTGTTGGTATTTATAAGTGCAAATAGAATATGAAGGATTCCGCAAGCGCACAGAATACCATTGTAGCATTTTACCGGGAGTATTCCAGGTATCGTTATTTATATTTTACCACAGGGAAACAATTGCATAAAGACTTATTGAATATCAAAGGAGTATCTATCAGTCAACATACCAGCATGGCTAGAGCAGGGGTGAAGGTAATGATAGGAATTAAGGATAATGATACTCAGGGGGTAGATCTATAAGATAACATAAACTAGTCAACTCGGGAGAGCAATGAGTGAGGTAGATTCCTGTGACATTCTTATTACATGGTCAAAGTATATATACATCCAACTATAGTTAAGACTAACTCTACTCTTGTGCACTTTGGGACGCCGCTTAGACGGTAGAGTACCCACAATAGATAACTCTACCGACGCGACTATGGTCCTACAATTTAAGAACCTGCTCAATTCAAAGTGGAGTATAAAGGATAGACGGGGCTGTCACCTCCTGCTGCTACCACCCAACCAGAGAATAGGGTATACTGACAGGTAGAGCATCATACAAGCACCATGCTTACATGAGGCTCGGCTACTTAGCCTAATCGATAAACTAGCAGGCTAAGCGCTCTATGAACCCGTACACAATAGTAATGATAACCTCAACTAAGTAAGATACATATTAAAAGTAAGCATAGCATGTAGATAGGAATATGATGAATTTATAATAAGTCTTACAAGATGTGGAAGTGAAGATACAAGGCTTTGTTGAGCCTCCAAGACTAGATTAGGAACTTGAGCATGAGCCCAACTCGACCCTCACTCCCGAGCTACTAAACTACTACATTAGAGTATAGACCTAATCCTCCTGGTGTATCTTGATCTCTGAATGAGAGGTATGAATTAGAATTTCAGGGATGCTCTAGGTAGGGGGGTAGGGGCTGCTATATATAGGCCGGAGCATCAATTCTGGACCCTAGGATCAAACTGACATGGAAGAACAGTGTAGATGCAATCTTGGAGACGGTGGAGAACCGATATTCGAAGGAGGGGCTAACAGGTGGGCCTAAGGGGCTAGACAGCCTACAGGTGGGCCGGTCAGCCCCACATGGCAGCCACCTGCCCTCTGCTTCAGTGGGTTGCCTTCTGGAGTCTTCTAGAGTCTTTCCACGTCGGTTTCGCTGCGGATAAACATGATTTGCTTTGACGAATAGGCCCTCCTTGATGGTTTTCTGAGTAAATCCTCCTGTAAACATAGATTCACCAAAACTTGTGGAATTTATTAGTTTAAACCCTTTGACCTATGTTGGTGATCCTTTTTATGCATTTATATAAGTTATATTGATAGTTTATGATGAACGTTAACTACCGTCAACAATAGTGGTCACCAACACCGTTGCCTTGTACTTCGACCTGACTATCTGCGGTGCGGGTTCACTGTCCCTTCGATGGCCAAGATGTCTATGTAGAGGTTAACACCACCATCGCTTTAGTGTATGAACTACTAGTACAAAGGTCATGGTCATCGTCGCCTTGCACCACGATCCGCCTTTGATGATAGTTTAGTCACTGTTGGGTTACTAAATGATTCGGTGGTGATATACTTTTGATCCCTACCGCATCTTACATATAGCTACGGTGTTGATAAGAAAACAATGAATGATGCTTACATTCGACGGTGATAGAATTTCATCCGGTTTCATAACAGTTACTAATTTAGCTGGGCCCTTAATAGCTTCTTGAACACAAAGATACAGATATATAATCATTGCGTCCAGAAATCATATTCACAAACAAGAGTATTTTTTTACAATAACAATGGATGCTACCATAACATCTTTCTCAACTAATGTCCTAACACAAGCGGCACATAGAGCATACTAAATGTACTGATCTATACAAACTTACATAACAAAATGACGTAGCTATGCTCTTTCTATGTGGCACTCCTGCTTGCAAGGGAAAATGAATATATTTAGTGCATCCTTTGGATTGGTAGCCAATGCACCATGGAACCCCTCTTCTTCATCTCTGATCCACAACCTGAACAAAGCAGTATAATTAATAATATTGAACATACCATTCCTTTAGTTAACACGCCAAAATTGGCCTATACATACATAGAATGAAAACAACTTCCTACCTGAACAAAGATCGTCGTGATGACAAAATACAGCAAATGCACCTTTACTGCTCTGCTAATGACTCCATGAATGAGGGAACATAAGGAAGATAGTAAGGCCTATTCATATGAAAACACCCTCTTGATCTACAAAAGTGGATGACACGGGCATGGATGACTTGAACCTTTCTGCAGTCCATGTCATATGCAATCAGTGTTCTATTCTTCCCAACAAGGAAAATGAAATTCCATTATGGGTGAACTATAATCACTCTGTACTCCTCATCACAAAGCTTAGAACCAACTTTAATATTCATGTGTGCAAACAGTTCCTTTGTGTCCACAACATGCTTCAATCTCCAGTTATCAGTACTATAGTCTTCAAGTATCCACACTAAAAGCCAAGACATATTGTGAAAATTAGCATAGCACACACAGAGGTGACCCTAAGCTTGATGGATGGACATTTCAGCACCACATGGTTTAGTAATTGTCCTCAATGTCTTTCTCTCCATATCCACAGCAACTATCATAGAGTACTCAAGCATGTGCATAAAACTATTAAGAAAAACACTTCTTGATTTTGAACATAGAATAATACCCTTGATTTTGATTGTGTTTTATGAATTATCCTCAATGCTGTAGTTTTAGATGAGTAGATCTCCACACCTACGTAGACGCCCTCCACCTCAACAAATTCAATCACATGGAAGTGCGAGGATGTTGGGTCAAAACCTAACCGAGCCTGACCAACAGAACGGATGCTACGCGGCAATACATGCCATTTGTGGGTCATCGGATTATAGACAACATAGCACCGTAATCCATCAGGCCCAGCACACTAGCAAAGGACGAGGCCGCTGCAACAATCTGAGACTATGACTTTTTGAAGGGGGAAAGGCAAGAAGGACAAGGAGGCCATCACTGGTGATGCTGGTGAAGTGGCGATTGCCCTTCCACCAGCTGCCATAGAAGAAGCTGACGATAGTCTATGAAAGCTTCTTACGGTGATAGGAGTCGGAGATGACATGCTTCTAGGAGTGACAGACACACTTGCAGCAGCACAAGGACCGGGCGAGGAGGTAGCGGAAGATATCGGCAAGCATATCATTTGAGAGGCTGCCCACTACGTTCCTCATGTTGGGGGCCTCCTTCATCTGGAAGGACACCACCAGCCGAAGAGATGAGGCCCCCTGTTGTGAATTGCATCAATAAACATTAGTCAAGAGATGAGTTTCAAGGAGAAGGGACGGCGATGCAAGTAAGGCCTTATTACACTTGCCTTTGGATCTGGCGATAGTGAGCACAAGTGGTCAATGCGGTGACAGCAGCAGCTCATTCGTCGGTGGATTTGTGTGGGTAAGCCAGTGATGTACACCAGCGCTGAGCAAGAGCTGAGTAGTGGTGATGAGCAGGAGCGGTGATGACAAACAGCAGCAATGAGGACAAGAAAAGCTATGATGACAAACACGCGGGACTCGAACTTTCATCAGTTTCGCACGGGAGGGTTCAAACTCGGGATTGGAAATTTTGCAACTAAGCGGCTGTGAATGTACAGTACCATTACCGGCGTCTAGTTCCTAGTACCACCCAAAGATCTCTGTATGATAGGTGATGAACAGTAAGGCACACAATTTTAACGTTTGCCATTGAAACAAACCGAAACTGCGCACTGATAAAACTAAGAAAAGCATAATTCCTATACTCAGATTGAGAGGAAGCTAACTTGAGTTCTAAAAGGATCAAGATGCCCAAGAGGGGGGGGTGAATTGGGACAATTCTAAATTTCTTGCAATAATTAAGCCCTACACTTAGCCCATTTCACCCCCTTGTGCCTAAAGTGTTTCTATTGTTCTACCGCATAAAAGTTTTGCACCCTAGGATCCAATTTGACTCTAGCATGGCAATTCTAAGAATGTAAAGACATGAATTGAATTGCTCAAATGTAATTGCTTAAAGTAAAGAGAGGGAGAGGAACGCGGTGATATTTTTTTGAGGTATCGGAGAGTTGCCACTCCCCACTAATCCTCGTTTGAGCACCCGCGCAAGGGTGTAGCTCCCCCTTGATCCGCGCAAGGATCAAGTGCTCTCTATGGGCTGATTCTTCGACACTCCGTCGTGGTGAATCGCCCACAACCACTCACACCATGACTTAGGTCATCCACAAGCTCCGCCGGATGATCACCAAGCTTCCAATCACCACCGAGCTGTATAGGTGATGGCGATCACCAAGAGTAACAAGCACAAACTCTCTTTACCAAGACAAGCCTAATGAGAAAGGTAGATGCACACTTGCTACTCCCTATGCACTAATGAGATCCTTAATCTTGGATTCTCAAATCTTAAACACCTCACTAGGCTCTTGCTCTCCCTTGCACTCCAAAGTGTTTCCTTAGCTGAACAAATGGGCAAGAGAGGTAAGTTGGATGAGTAGGAGAAATATCTATACCCCCCCACTACAAAACATAACCGTTGGGGTCTAACTTATCAAAATTCGAAGTGACCGGATGCGTCCGGTCAGTACACCACAACTGCAATGTCGCCAGCTTAGACAGTCGACCGTTAGAGTGACCAGACCCTGACCAGTGTCTAGTTAATAAAAAAGCTCGCTGGTGCCTTTCTATAAATGGTCGGACGCAGTAGACACAGAATCTGATCGTTTACTGCTCAACGTCCGATCCTTCATAGACCCATGACTGTAACACCCTAGGTGTTAAGTATGCATTTCGCATTGGCATTGCATGATCACAAGCATCATGGATCATTCATGGGCATGAGCATCTCAAATTTTATCTCTATGATTGCTGATTTCACATGTGTTTGTTACTAAATGCTTTACATATGCTAGGATTTACTTGTGGCCAATGTATAAAATGTTTGTGGGACCTTAGGAGTACCTTAAACATGTTTAGAATGTCACATGGAACAACTTTGGTATTCATGACTTGGACCCATTTGGCCTCTCAGTCATGGTTATAGTGTAGGCTTTCTATTTCAAGTCGTATGTTTGACCTAAGTTGAACTATATCATAGAGTGTTTGCATGGCAGTGCACCCTTAAGCAAAGTTGTAGTACTTTACCAGAGTAACAAGTTTTATTTTTGAGTCAAGACCGAATTCGGTGCATAGCATGCTCAAAAATAGTCCACAAGTAGCAATAGAATTACTGTTTTTGAATTTGAAATTTTTTCTAAGTCCTTGTGCTGTTTACAGTTTCAATGTACCTCACTTGGGAGCATTGTAACTGGCTAACCATTGAGAATATGGGGATGCTTCTTAAAGCAAGTTTGTAGATTACATGTAGCTCTACAATTTGTATTCAGGGGATTTTTTGTTAACTCTAAATGGTTTGGGAGATACAGGGGATCAAAGTAGCTCTGTCAGTCACGTTCATCTGGACCTGATGCTGTTTGAACGCCGCCTTCAGTGGCCGACTGGGGGCAGGCAGGCACGCCGCATGGTGGCCGTATGCCGGTGGTGGCCTTGCCGATCAGGCCAGCGTGGAGGGTTAAGTCGCGCGCCTCTGCTGCTCGCTTCAATTCACCCTCGCACTCCACTCTCACTCGCCCGCGCCTGTGCAAAGTGGAGCAGCGCGCCACCGCTCCATCGCCGTCGCTTCGCTATGCCCGCTCGCCATCATCGCTGCACCACCATCCAATTTAGTTCACCAGCAGCTCCACCATTGTCACCTCTTCCACCCCGACCCGTTAGCCTAGCTTGCCGAGCCTTGGTAAGGGCACATTTCGCATCGCCATCGTCTTGAGCTCATCGGAGCGCCACCGCGCGCTCGGCTCACCATGACCGTGCCTTTCCATCGCACCTCCTGCCCTCCTTTTCTATGATATGTAGTTGCTTTGTGATACTTAGGCTTAGGTAGGAGCTTGACTTGATGCTACTGCACGGTCGTGCGGGAACACACCGCAGCTCCCGCCGCGTCCGCCATGGCCGCCGGGACAATCGAGCTTGCCGTTGCCGAGCTGGCCGATCACCTCCCTTTTCTCTCATGTGCATTAGGTTGAGTAAGGCTAGACCTAGCGGATGGCAAGACGGAGACTTGCCTTTTGCCGCCGTCTAGCCGAAACAGCGAGAGCACCACCGCTGCGGCATGCACGCGGTCGGAGCTCACCACCGCCTCACCGAAACCCTAACCACCCTAGATAGCTTCGCTAGGATTCCACAAAGCCGTAGCGCACCTCACCGGAGCCCATGATGGCCAAAGAACGCCAGCATACCACGGCGCTACCTCCGCCATCCGCCATTACCGCCGGTGAGTTGTCTCCGGTGAACCCTAGGTCGCGTAGTCACTACCTATCGATGCGGCTCGATGTGGGGAACACGTAGGTGTCACCGTCATCACCGGTGATCTCGCCGCCAACGAGATATCGCTAGCCGGAGCACCTCCTCTGCTCTGGAGTCACTGACGGGTGGGTCCTACTGACCAGTGGGCCCCATCCGTCAGTCACTGTGTGTCTTGGTTTTCTTATTTGTTTTCACAGATTTGAATGCATGTTTCCAAAAATTCATATCTAGAGCTAGGAATGTCCAAATGGGGTGAACCAATTTTTTTGGATTAATCAAGTGTAGTATTTGATAAAAATATGAAACCTACTGTTTGGGATGTTTTTCTAGAAGAATTAAATGTAGCTAGATAAATGCTTTTTAAATGGTTTCTATATTGAAAAATGCATAACTTGAGTTTGGTATGTGCAAAAATTGTGATTCCAATTTTGTTGAGTTTGTATTAACATGCTATAGCTAAGAAAAATATTAAACTGACAGTAAACTTGGTTGGAATAGGGTCTTTCTATTTATCTTTTAATAAATGGTGTTTTCTAAGGAAATTCATAAGGATAAAAATATGTAACATATTGCCATGCAAATTTTTGTACAATGTTATGGTACAAGTATGAAGCTAAGAAAAATATAAAATCTGTTGCTTGAGACTTTTCTATAGGGTAACTATTTTCATTAAAATAAATCTTGCTAGCTTGTCATTTTTGTAGAGGATGTTATACATGTTCCAATGGTATGAAATTTATACAGTAGCCTATTGGGAGCACTTGGAAGCTACTATAATTTTCTATGAAATTACTAAGTACATTTCATATATGTTTGTTATTTCACCTAATTATCTAATTAAATTAATAAAGGCATTTAAATAAATAAATTGGGCTTGACAATTTTGTTTTCTAGAATATATTTGAGGTCTACAAACTATAGTTGCGATTGGTGATGTCCAATGTTGAATGCTTATATGCAGTGAAAATACTATTGCTCTATAATTCCATCATAGAGGTCTACAAAATAGTTAATAACAAAGTTGTAGAGAACTTTTTTATCTAGCTTGTCTCAAAATTTCAGGCCAATAGGCCAAATGGTTTAGGAGTTATGGCTATTAAAAGTTGGTCTCCTAAAATGCTTACTCTCTGGAATTTCTGGACAGACCTAGGAAGTTTACCTGTTTTGACTAGGATAGAGGTTGAATCAGCTTTTGGTGATTAAATAAAAGTTGTAGGAAATTTTGTAAACTTTCCATAAAGTCCTATATCACAGCATTTGGTTGAGTAAGACTCCAGTTTTGATCTAAACTTGGAGCTGCTATATTGTGGTCTAGAAATGGACTTAGTGTGGATTCTTGAAATTCCTAGAGAAGAGATATGCACCTACTCAGTAAATAAGAATGCAACTTGGTTATGATCTAAGTAACTTGATATAATCATAAACATAGAATCATGCACATTCTCATGTCATATCATTCACAATTCTTCTTATGCATCCATGATACTTACTTTATGCATATGCATGCAATAGGTGCAGCGGAAGAAATCACGTTGGTGGAACTCAAAGCCGATCCACAAGAGGAGAACTAGGAAGCTCAGCACCAAGAAGCTCCTGGTGAAGGCAAGCCTAAAGTTGATCATCTCCTAGAGTGCCCTGACCACCAGCCGACCATGTTTGTGAAAGGTAAGCCCCGGAGCATTCTAAGTCTCCCCTGTTTTATAAAATATTACTTGAGTCCTTTATGTTTGATGCATTAGGTTATAAGAGTTGATTGGAACCACTTGCTGCATATACTTTTCTTCTCCTGAAATATCTATCTTGAATCCTATGTAGGTCTAGGATCGACCTTTATGCTTAGCCATGCTTAGACCGGTAGAAGTCGATTGATTTCCGGTCACCTGCGAGCTATAGGTGATTAATTGATCACGGTTGGCTATATTATGCTATCGTGGAACATAACCTGGTGATGTCAAACAATTGGAGACCGGATGGATTCTTATATGTTAGGTGTGGTAACTTATAGTGATTCCATCTGTGTCGTTTAAGGACCAGCCATTGGAGGCCCACTTGTCATGTTGAACGCATGCCTCTCACATAGTTGGTCAGATAAGTCATTCCGACCGTGAAGCCGAGTAGCTCGACTCAGGCCAAGGACACGAGCAGTTAAAGTGCGCACCCTAAAGGTAGTAAGGATGTGCATAGAGCCAATGGCTCGAGTCTAAGGGCGAGTTCGAGTCCCGAGCATCCTGTCAGATTGGTAGTATCTTTGAGGGTGCGGCGCTGGTGTTACCCACGATTTGGACCTGAGTTGTACCAAAGGTGACCTGATGCGACCCCGATGGGGGAAGTATGGGTGTATGTTAGCAATAATTCCCTAGCTGGGTAGGAATCGATTCAAATCGCCGTCTCTCCTGGATAGTGAGAACCTGACATGAGCTCCTTCATCGTTGTAATTGATGAAAGTGTTGGTTATGTGAATTATGGAAATGTTCAACTTGATATGATTACTATTGTGATGATTTAATGGTATACAACATGTGTGGCATAGGATAGAAGCTAATCTAGAATGGAATAGGATTAATAAACTTGTTATTCAAAAGTTAAAAGATACTAGATAAATATTGGCTTGTGGGCAAAGGATGTCAACCAGCTCCACTTATAAGCCTTACATAATCCTTGGTGTCACTTATTTTTGGTTTATGATGGGTAAGTCTAGCTGAGTACCTTCTCGTACTTAGGGTTTATTTCCCTATTGTTGTAGATAACGTGATGTACCACGACTACTGTAAGCACTGCTTTGCTCCTGCAGTGGATGAGGAATAGGACCATGGGCATGGTCATTCTATATATCATCTTAGCCTTGTGCTTTTGTTGGAGATGACTGTGAAAACTAGCTTTGTATCTAAACTACTGTTGATGTCATTCAGAACTATGTTGCTTCCGCTACTGTTAAGCTGATGTTGTAATAACTATGTTGGAACTCTAATGTATGACAAACTATTTGTGAACTTGTTGTAACATGTGGCTTGTATGTTGAATCATGTACAATCTTGGCTTCTATGTTGGTTGATTCGAGATCCTTCATGATACTCGATGGACTACTGGATTTATATGGGCTCAAGTGTGTTGGTTTGACTACCTCGATGGTTGCTATTGTACTTGTGCTCTTATAAATTAGACAGTTCTGTTACAGCTAGTATCGGAGTAGGATTCAACACTAACTTGTCACATGTGTAATTAAAACAAAGGTTTTTGTTTTATAAACTTAATTTCTACAACTGTAGTAATAAGTTTAGGGTGTTGAAAATTGAACTTAAAACTATAGTGTGCCAGTGGTCATCTCCTTTATACCTAGTTAAGGACTATTAGGTGGCTATTTAAGTACTAACATGGGGGGTTTTACTTTCGTCATCCATACGGCATGCTATGGTATGGGTGCCACTCACTTGAGTGGTAATGTATGGATCAAATGCCTCTACGCTAGGTAAGAAGGTAGGTTGATGAGTGGC
Organism: Miscanthus lutarioriparius; assembly: GCA_904845875.1. NCBI lineage: Eukaryota > Viridiplantae > Streptophyta > Magnoliopsida > Poales > Poaceae > Miscanthus > Miscanthus lutarioriparius. Next base: position 48,695,456 of record CAJGYO010000005.1, read on the forward strand.
ATGACCGCAAGAAGTGAGTGTGCCGGTCGGGAGAGCTAGCTATGATACGGTTGTATATGCATGCTTGCATGTGTGTATGGTGCGTATTTAATTGTGGGTAGTGTAATTGATCATCGGGTAGCTTTGATACATAAGTATATATATATGGAATATATATATGGAAGTATTAGAGCCCAGATTTACCTTTCTGTACATATAACTGTTGGGTTGGGCTGAAATGAATCTTCTGCAGGTACACTAACAACGAAACATGTAGTTCGTTTAGTTACGATATTATCGAGGGAACGTATGTATGCCACCGCATATGTAATTAGGATTTATTTCTCTAAGTTTGTGAGGACGTACGGAATAACCATACATCATGATACATCATTCATTCATATCATTGCATTGTTCCTTCCCCTTGCAAGATCTTATTGTTAAGTAACTCTTTTCTATAATTGTGTGTCTCACTAAATTGTAACATTTGTTATAGATGGCAGCCCCAGGAGCCCCTATTGCAAGTGACACTTTTTTGGCACTGTTTGGGACTCCCACCTTACTATGGCGGGTACTGCACTCTGTCGGGTATGCTGAACCGCCTCGCTACTTTTGGAGCGAAGTGGTAACTGAGGGACAACGGTGGTACGATGTGTGGGTCACTGTCGCCGCCCATGCAGACAACCCTCAATGGCAAGGATGGAGTATCAAGTTAGATGGACAGACCCCTTGGGAGGGTGCCCAAGTGGCCGCTTTTGAAGTTCTCAACGAAATCTGTCAGGAATTTGGTGATGAGCTTGTCGATGGGCCCGTTGGATCTTTCCCTCGAGTGGATGCATCACAAATCGCTTGGACCCAGCCAGGCGGTAATGCTTTGGTAAGAGACCAGGATGAAAGAGCAGGAAGTAGGAATGCTGCCATGAGTGCCATGTATGCATTTATGAAGATGTTTTACTCTTGCCAGGATAGTTACATCAGTTGCATGCAAGAGCTCCAAAGAGCACAGGCTGCACAGCGTAGGATGTGAGGACATGTGCAGGCACCAAAGGGCAGTTAGAGTAGCTCAGAATGAGATAGGTAATTATATGACAGCCTTGGAAGGTCGTTGGGGGCAGTTTGTCCATGCTGTTGCTGAAAGAGATGCAGCTAGGGCTGAGTTATAGGACATCCGTGCTCAGAGGGATGAGGTCATTCACCTTGCTAAGACTAAGGAGGCAGCTAGGATCCAGATTGTATTCCAGGCTGCTAGGTAGGCAACGGAGTTTGATTATAGAGAGCAGGAACTCATACACCAGATTGAGGAGCTTCGGCTAGATGTTCATCGTCTCAATAACATGGTGAACCCAATTCTTCCTCTAGCTCTAGCGGTGGAAGATCTCAATGTGTTGATTGTTGAGGATGATGGCATGGAGGTGGACACCGAGGAGGAGCCTAAAGATGAAGAGGTTGAGCCTTTTGAGGACGACCATGGTGATGGTGTGTCCGACATCAACAGCGACCACCCCAAGGAGTAGCTTAGCTATAATACCTAGCTAGATGCGTTAGCTCTTTATCTTCGTTCCTTGTGTAATGAACTCATAATGTAGGTTTTGATTTCATGATGTACCCCTTTTCGATGTTATTGGAACCATGCATGTAATACATGTGGTGATTGCACTTCTTATTGAATTCCTAGTTGTTATTGGCAAGAAAAATCTGGCATGTATGGGACACGTTGTGAGTACGACAAGTGGTTCTTTTGGTGATGTTATGTTGTGGAAATGAATTATTGTGTCTCTGTGTTATTGTATGAATTTAAAATTTTCTCTAGTAATTACAGTATGGCATGATTATATAATTCTTCTGCAATCTCTGGACATCACCCAATAATTACTTGTTGCAACTTTGAAGATGACTCGCACTCGCGGAGGGGTTGGTACCAGTCGTGATGGTGATGATGATCTCCCACCACCACCGCACCCCACGCCAGTGGAAATGATGGCACAACTCCTGGAGACCCAATGGTCTATGGGGGAAGTACTGTATGGGCTTGCGTAGAACACCGGTCGTGGACAGGGATGGGACCAACACTAGGGACCCGAACCAAATCAGTACAGTGATTTCAAGGACTTTTTAGGCACTAAACCTCCTATCTTTAAGGAGGTAGAGGAGCCATTGCAAGCCGATGAATGGCTCAATACCATTGAGCAGAAGTTTCATCTCTTGAGAGTTACAGAGCATATGAACGCTGAGTATGCCTCACATCAGTTGCATGGTCCAGCGGGCATTTGGTGGATTCATCACCTGTCTACCCTCCCTGCTAATACTTAGGTTACATGGAATGAGTTCAAGGCTGCTTTTAGGGGGCATCATATTCCCCCAGGTCTTATGAGCATGAAACATATAGAGTTTATGAGGCTTACTCAGGGCACCAATAGTCTCACTGAGTACTTGCATGCCTTCAATATTCTCTCTCGGTATGCGCCTGAGTTTGTGAATACCGATGCTAAGAAAATTGCAAGCTTCAAGAGAGGACTAGGTTCAAAGTTGATGAAGACTCTAGCAAATAACAAGTGTGAGACCTACAACGAATTCGTGAGTGATGCGCTCACACAAGAGAATCATAATAATATTTATGCTGCATCCAAGAGCCACAAGAGGGCCTTTAAAGCCGGTGCATCACAATAGAGAGCTTCAGTGGTGTCAAGAACCCAATACTGCCCACCTGCTCCAAAATACCGACCACCTCAGAAGAAGGCCCCACCAAGCCAAGCAAATAAAGGGTATCGTCGGGCATACTCTATTGCTCTACCGCCTAAGGGTGGTGCAGGACAAGGCAACTCGAAGGCACCACCGAACAATCAACCATGTTTCAATTGCAACAAGATTGGTCATTGGGCGAGGGAGTGCCCTTACCCCAAGAAGAATAACTAGAAGCCAGCAGCTGCAAATGCATGCCCGAGGTATGTGCATTAGACCACCATGGAAGAGATTCCCTCTAGCGAGGTTGTCATAGCTGGTATGTTTCTTGTGAACCATAACCCTACTGTTGTTCTATTTGATTTTGGGGCTTCACATTCATTCATGAGTCCAACATTTGCATCCAAGTATGATTAGAAAATATTTGTAGTAGACAAAGGTGGTTATTGTATAAGTATAGCCGGGAGTAACATTTCTACCAATCAGATAGTTAAAGATGTACTTATCAAAATAAGTGAACGAGAGTATACTGCAAATTTAGTGATATTACCAAGATTGGGTATAGATGTGATCTTGGGTATGAATTGGATGAAGAACCATGGTGTCATTATCGATACATCGACTAGAACCATTATGTTGAGAGACCCCAGGAATAACGATGCTTTTCTAGTACCCCTTCCTAGGGAGTTTGATCTCCAAAATGTGGCCAATGCTATCCAGCCTGTGGCCCTTGCTGATATTTCTATAGTATGTGAGTTTCTAGATGTCATTCCAGATGAATTGCCCAGGTTACCACCTGATAGGGATATAGAGTTCAAGATTGAGTTAATACCAGGTACAACGCCCATCTCCCGAAGATCTTATAGAATGCCGCCAAATGAGTTAGCGGAATTGAAGATCCAATTGCAAGAGCTCTTAGAGAAGGGTCTCATTCACCCTAGTTTGTCACCATGGGGTTGTCCAGCCATATTTGTGAAAAAGAAGGACAAGTCTTTGCAGATGTGTGTGGACTATCGACCACTCAATGCTGTTACTATCAAGAACAAATATCCTTTGCCTCGCATTGATATCTTATTTGATCAATTGGCAAAAGCAAAAGTGTTCTCTAAGATAGATTTGAGGTCAGGTTATCACCAAATCAAGATCAGGCCTAAGGACATACCTAAGACGACTTTTTCCACTAGGTATGGCCTTTATGAGTATTTAGTCATGTCCTTTGGGTTGACCAATGCTCCTACCTATTTCATGTATTTGATGAACTCGGTATTCATTCCTGAGCTCGATAAGTTTGTGGTTGTGTTTATCAATGATATCTTGATCTATTCTGAGAATGCAAAAGATCACGCCGAGCACTTGAGAGTGGTGTTGTCTAGGCTAAGAGAGCATAAGTTATATGCTAAATTTAGTAAATGTGAATTATGGTTGAGGAAAGTACCTTTCCTAGGCCATGTTTTATCTGAAGATGGAATCTCGGTAGACCCATCCAAGGTGCAGGAGGTTCTTGATTGGAAAGCCCCAACCTCCATTCATGAGGTTCGAAGTTTTCTTGGCTTAGCAGGATATTACCATTGGTTTATCCCGAATTTCTCCAAAATTGCCAAGCCCATGACTAGGTTGCTTCAGAAGGATGAGAAATTTGTATGGACACTAGAGTGTGAGGTAGCTTTTCACACTTTATGAACGTTGCTAACTACTGCTCCTGTTTTAGCATAGCCTGACATTGAAAAACCTTTTGGTGTGTTTTGCGACGCATCGAGTACCAGTTTGGGGTGTGTTCTAATGCAGGAAGGCTGAGTCATTGCTTATGCCTCGCGACAACTGAGAAAGCATGAAGTCAATTATCCAACCCATGATTTAGAATTAGCAGCAGTTGTCCATGCTCTAAAAAGTTAGAGACATTATCTGCTTGGTAATGTTTGTCATATCTACACTGATCACAAGAGCCTCAAGTACATTTTTACCCAACCTGAATTGAACATGAGGCAGAGAAGATGGTTGGAATTGATCAAGGATTACAACCTAGAAGTACATTATCATCCGGGAAAAGCCAATGTGGCTGCAGACGCCTTAAGCTGGAAGTATTAGTGTAATCCCTTATTGGAAGATGGTTTCAACTTATTGCATCCGATAGTCTTACACAATATCACTGTTAATTGCTCTCTTGAGTCTAAGATCATTGAGCTGCAAAAGACCGATGAGGGTATATTCCATATCAAAAGAAAGATGAAAGAGGAAGCAACCAAACATTTTTGGCTAGATGTGAAGGGTGTGCTGTGGTTTAAGGATCGACTTGTAGTGCCGAAAAATAGAGAATTGAGAAACCAAATTCTAGAGGAAGTTCACTCTTCCAATTTGTCCATTCACCCAGGTAGCAGTAAGATGTACCAAGACCTAAAAACATGCTTTTGGTGGACAAAAATGAAGAAAGAAATTGCAGCATTTGTTGCTAGATGCGATAATTGTTGTCGGGTCAAGGCCATCCATTTGAAGCTGGCTGGACTGCTTCAGCCACTGTCTATCCCAAGTTGGAAGTGGGATGACATCAGTATAGATTTTATAGTTGGGATTCCAACCACTAAAAAGGGTCATGATTCCATTTGGGTAATTATTGATCGCTTGACTAAATTTGCACATTTCATCCCTGTTAAGGAAAAGTATCGACCCCATCAGTACGTAGAGTTGTACATTGCCCAAATCGTATGATTGCATGGTGTGCCTAAAAGCATTGTGTCGGATCGAGGACCGCAGTTTGTTAATCATTTTTGGGAACATCTTCATAAGCAGCTAGGTACCCAATTGATCCATAGCTCTGCTTATCACCCTCGGACAGATGGTCAAACTGAGAGAGTGAATCATATTCTAGAGGATATGTTGAGAGCTTGTGTGATTTCTTCTAAGGGTTCATGGGAGAAATTGTTACCTTTGGCCGAATTCTCCTACAACAATAGCTATCAAGAAAGCATTAAGATGGCTCCTTTTGAAGCTTTGTATGGTCGAAAGTGTAGGACTCCTCTGAATTGGATGGAGCCTGGTGAAAGAAGGTATTATGGGATTGACTTTGTCAAAGAAGTTGAAGAACAAGTTCGAATTATTCAACAACATATTGAAGCTGCTCAATCGAGACAGAAGAGTTATGCAGATAAAAGGAGAAGTCCCATTGTATTTGAAGTTGGGGATTTTGTATATTTGAAGGTGTCTTCCATGAAGAGAGTGCAAAGGTTTGGTGTGAAGCGAAAGCTTGCACCTAGATATGTAGGCCCATACCTGATCATTCGATGAAGGGGACAAGTAGCCTACAAACTCTAGGTACCTCCAGAAATGAGAGCTATATTCAATGTTTTCCATGTCTTCCAACTCAAGAAATGTCTTCGTGTGCCCGAAGAAGCTATTGAACCACCTAGTGTCAAGATCCAGTCGGATTTAACCTATGAAGAAAGACCTATCCGAGTGCTTGAGACAATGGATAGAGTGACCCATAGCAAAGTTGTTAAACTCTACAAGGTGGTATGGAATAACCATAGTGAGCGAGACGCTACGTGGGAGCGAGAGGATTATCTTCGTGAGGTCTATCCGGTTTTCTACAAGAGATGGATAGTTGTGCAAATCTCGGGATGAGATTTCTTTAAGGGGGGAAGGGCTGTAACACCCTAGGTGTTAAGTATGCATTTGGCATTGGCATTGCATGATTACAAGCATCATGGATCATTCATGAGCATGAGCATCTCAAATTTTCTCTACGATTGCTTATTTCACATGTGTTTGTTACTAAATGCTTTAGATATGCTAGGATTTACTTGTGACCAATGTATAAAATGTTTGTGGGACCTTAGGAGTACCTTAAACATGTTTAGAATGTCACATGGAACAACTTTGGTATTCATGACTTGGACCCATTTGGCCTCTAAGTCATGGTTATAGTGTAGGCTTTCATTTTCAAGTTGTATGTTTGACCTAAGTTGAACTATATCATAGAGTGTTTCATGGCAGTGCACCCTTAAGCAAAATTGTATTACTTTACTAGAGTAACAACTTTTATTTTTGGGTCAAGAGCTAATTCGGTGCATAGCATGCTCAAAAATAGTCCACAAGTAGCAACAGAATTACTGTTTTTTGAGTTTGAAAATTTTTCTCTGTGCTGTTTATAGTTTCAATGTACCTCACTTGGGAGCATTGTAACTGGCTAACCATTGAGAATTTGGGGATTTTTCTTAAAGCAAGTTTGTAGATTACATGTAGCTCTACAATTTCTATTCAAGGAATTTTTGCTAACTCTAAATGGCTTGGGAGATACAGGGGATCAAAGTAGCTCTGTCAGTCATGTTCATCTGGACCTGATGCCATTTCAATGCCACCATCAGTGGCCGACCGGGGGCAGGCCAGGCGCACTACGTGGTGGCCATACGCCGGCGCTGGCCCGGCCGGTAAGGCCAGCGTGGAGGGTTAAGTCGCACGCCTCTGCTGCTCGCTTCTATTCACCCTCGCACTCCGCTCTCTCTCACCCACGCCTATGCAAAGCGGAGCACCGCGCCGCCACGCCATCGCTGTTGCTCTGCCATGCCCACTCGCCATCATCGCTGCACCACCGTACAATTCAATTCGCCAGCAGCTCCGCCATTGTCACCTCTTCCACCCTGACCCGCTAGCCTAGCTTGCCGAGGCTTAGTAAGGGCACATTTTGCATCGCTGTCACCTTGAGCTCGTCGAAGCGCCACCACGTGCTCGGCTCACCATGGCCACGCCTTTCCATCGCACCTCTTGCCCTCCTTTTCTATGGTCTATAGTCGCTTTGTGATACTTATGCTTAGGTAGGAGCTTGACTTGATGCTACTACGCGGTCGTGCGAGAACACACTGTTGCTCCCGCCACGTCCGCCATGGTTGCCGTGACAATCAAGCTCGTCATTGCCAAGCTGGCCCATCGCCTCCCTTTTCTCTTGCGCGCATTAGGTTGAGTAAGCCTAGACCTAGCGGATGGCAAGACGAAGACCTACCTTTCACCGCCGTCTAGCCATAACGGCGAGAGCACCACCGTGCTCTGTGCGCCATCGTCGCGGCATGCATGCGGTCGGAGCTTATCGCCACCTCACCAGAACCCTAACCACCCTAGATAGCTTCACTAGGATTCCACTTAGCCATAGCGCACCTCACTAGAGCCCGTGATGGCCCAAGAACGCTGGCGTACCATGGCGCTACCTCCGCCGTCCACCATTGCCATCGGCGAGTTGTCTTCGGTGAACCATAGGTCACGTAGTCACTACCTAACGATGCGGCTCGATGTGGAGAGCACGTAGGTGTCACCGTCATTGTCGATGATCTCGCTGCTGGCGATATATCGTTGGCGGAGCACCTCCTCTGCTCTAGAGTCGCTGACGGGTGGGTCCTTGAAAGGTCCTTGTGTGGTTTTAGTAATTGATTGACAACCTAGGTGGACTAATTGTGTTTATGTGAGATACATAGGTGATTAGTCCATAGGTACATGTGTGTGAGCAACATATGCCATGAAGGTGAAAATGGCATGGAGATGTTGCAAAGCTCACACATGTGATGATGAAGGAGCTCATTGCACATGAGACATGACATTGAGTCATGTGATCAAGGTGGAGAAGATCAAGACAAGACTTGGCTTGATGGACTAGTTGTAAGCGTGAAGGGCAAGTCGAAGGCTTTGGAGCGATGGACCGCATGGCGGTGAAGCTTAAGCAAGACTTGGCACCAATGAACGAAGGCAACGGTGAAAAGCATGTAAAGTCAAGATCGATGAACCAATACGGTCACGTGATGATATGAAGTGGATCATATTATTTGGTGATTGGTTGGTGCATGTGTTGCATCAACATTGGAGGAGAAGGAATGGAATGCGCAAGGCAAAGGTATAACATAGGGCATTTCATTTCACCGGTCATAGGTGTGCAGAAAAGTTTATGACCGGGTTTAGGATAGATGACCATACTATCAAGAGGGGCAAACTTGTTTACATATCGGTCATCTAGTGCCACTCAAGTGATTTAACTTTGCATCATCGCTAGGATCGAGTGGCGTGGCAGGTTGAGTGGCTAATCCTTTGGAAAATGTTTGTGAAAAGCTAACACACATACACATGGTGGTGTTGGCACATTTACAAAGGAGAAGAAGTTGGAGTTGATGTGGATCAACTCGGTAAAGAAAAGGGGTTTGAAACTTCACCGGCGAAGTGTCCGCCCATACAGAAAAGACAGGGTTTCACAGAGTGCACCGAACGCTGGTCATACAGTGACCGGACACTGGGGTCCTGCGTCTGGTCAGTGGTAGTAGTGAAGGCGCAGGCGTCAGTCTTCGACTAGATGCTGGGTGGGTGCATCCGGTCCTGCTGACGTGGTAGCACAGAGAAGAGGAGAAAGGACCAGACGTTGATGCTGCGTCCAATCGTGACCGACCAGGCACGTCTGGTCGTAGTTGAGCATCTCTAGGAGCTTACAGGAAGTGACCAGACGCTGGAGTCCTGCGTCTAGTCATGATCAAACTAACATGTTCGGTCATGAATGGAACCTCTCTAGAAACGACCGGACTCGGAAGAGGTGCGTCTGGTCTTGGCACTGTGCTGTGTCCGATCATCACTTGACCGTTGAGATCCAGCAACTAAGGTTGAATGGAGGCAACACGTGGCATGCATCCATTGACCGGACGCTGGCAGGGTGTGTCCGGTTGATCTGACCGGAGCATCCGGTCACCCCGAGCTGTACCTAGTGAAGGGGTACAACATCTCTATTTTTGTGGGGCTATAAATAGAAGGGGTCTCACCGAACCTCTGCTTATGACTCTTCTCTGACCGGCGTGGTTGGAGCCAACTAGGAATGACCAGCCGAGGACACCCGCTCGGTGAGGACCCAAGAAATTAGGTGGAGCAGATAAGGTAAGGTGCTCAAGTCAACCGCAATACCGAGGACCGTACCCTGCACACCTACAGGACAGTACTATCAGGTCATGTCAAAAGGGTACTTTATAACCTTCCAGACATGTTAGAACACGGACAGTGTTGTGGGCGTCGACATTTGTCCTATAGTATGGTAGGCGCCGACGTTTGCCATACCAGAAGAATATAATGGATCCTACCAAAGGCACCTGGGCATCAACAGTATTGTGGGCGCCGACAAACTGTCTTGTACCCGATGGCGTGGGCAACAATACTAGGGAACACATACTCTCCCTCTCTCTCTCTTAACTTATAAGGCCGTCCCCTTCACCTATAAAAGGGGATGCGCTCTCTCCTAAAAGGACGAATGAACGGATCATTCAGACTCCCTCTCTGCTAGCTTTAGATATTCTGAGCACTCGAATAGCTTCATAGCTCTAGAACTCTAAAGCTACACAGAGCACATATTTCAAGACTTAGCGCACGTAGGGGCTCCCGTCACTCTCGACATTTCAGTAAAGATTCCAACCGGACCTCTAACACCCCCATCTTATTCCCACTCGTTTGTAACCCCATAGCAAACTTCAAGCACCTGGGCTCAGGAATAAAGTCATCGACCGACTCAAACTGGACGTAGGGCATGTTGCTTGAACCAGTATAAATCCTGTGTCATTGAGTGCTAGGCCACATCCGATCACAACGTACGGTAAAACAACAAATATTTACTTGTTGGTAACTTTTTGCACCGACAGTTTGTGTAACCTTGTTAGTCATATTGCTTAGTTTGTGTAGCTAAGTATTTGCGCTCTCTAATTTGGCATTGGTTGCCTTGTTATTGAGCATTGCTAGTGAGCTTAGGAGCTTTGTGCTTTTGCTTACTAGCATGTGTAGGAGCTCCCTCGTTGCTTAAAGTACTAGTGGCATAGGTTTGTGTGACCTTGCTTCTAGAATTGGTTAGGTGAGCTCTAGCTAGCCTAACACCTTAATTGCTTAACTAGGATCTTTACAAGGTGCTAGAGAACATAGATAGAGGGGTGTAGTCTTGGCTAGACCGATAGTTTTAATTCCGCACTTATTTTGGTTAGCCGACGTGATTAATTATAGAAATGACTATTCAACCCCCCTCTAATCTGCTATCTCGACCCTATAGTCCTACTGACCAGCGGGCCCCATCTGTCAGTCACTGTGTGTCTTGGTTTTCTTATTTGTTTTCACATATTTGAATGCATGTTTCAAAAATTCATATCTCGAGCTAGGTATGTCCAAATAGGGCGAACCAAATTTTGTTGGATTCATCATGAAGTGTAGTATTTGATAAAAATATGAAACCTATTGTTTGGGATGTTTTTTGGGAGAATTAAATGTAGCTAGATAAATGCTTTTTAAATGGTTTCTATCTTGAAAAATGCATAACTTGAGTTTGGTATGTGCAAAAATTGTGATTCCAATTTTGTTGAGTTTGTATTGACATGCTATAGCTAAGAAAAATATTAAACTGGCAGTAAACTTGATTGGAGTAGGGTCTTTCTATTTATCTTTTAATAAATGGTGTTTTTTGAGGAAATTTATAAGGATAAAAATTGGCAACATATTGCCATGCAAATTTTTTTACAGTGTTATGGTACTAGTATGAAGCTAAGAAAAAATATAAAATCTGTGGCTTGACACTTTTCTATAGGGGTACCTATTTTCATTAAAATAAACCTTGCTAGCTTATCATTTTTGTAGAGGATGTTATACATGTTCCAACGATATGAAATTTATACATTAGCCTATTGGGAGCACTTGAAAGCTACTGTAATTTTCTGAGAAATTACTATGCACATTTGATATATGTCTGTTATTTCACCTAATTATCTAATTAAATTAATAAAGGCATTTAAATAAATAAATTGGGCTTGACCATCATGTTTTCTAGAGTATATTTGAGGTCTACAACTGTTGGTGTGATTGATGATGTCCAATGTTGAATGCTTATATGCAGTGAAAATACTATTGCTCTATAATTCCATTATAGAGGTTGTTTTGGACAGATTCTGTCACTTGGTGAATTGCATTGGCAAGATGAGATTTGTTGTAAAAATAGTTAATAACAAAGTTGTAGAGAACTTCTTTGTCTAGCTTGTGTAAAAATTTCAAGGAAATAGGCCAGATGGTTTAGGAGTTATGGCTGTTAAAAGTTGGTCTCCTGAAATGCTTACTCTCTGAAATTTCTAGACACACCTGCGAAGTTTACCTGTTTTGACTAGGATAGAAGTGGAATCAGCTTTTGGTGATTAAATGAAAGTTGTAGGAAATTTTGTAAGATTTCCATAAAGTCCTAGATCACAGCATTTGGTTGAGTAAAACTCAAGTTTTGATCTAAACTTGTAGCTGTTGTGTTGTGGTCCAGAAATGGACTTAGTGTGGATTCTTGAAATTTCTAGAGAAGAGATATGCACCTACTCAGTAAATAAGAATGCAACTTGGTTATGATCTAAGTAACTTGATATAATCATCAACATAGAATCATGCACGTTCTCATGTCATATCATTCACAACTATTCTTATGCATCCATGATACTTACTTCATGCATTCTAAGTCTCCCCTATTTTACAAAATATTACTTGAGTCCTTTATGTTTGATGCATTAGGTTATAAGAGTTGATTGGAACCACTTGCTACATATACTTTCCTTGTCTAGAAATATCTATCTTGAATCCTATGTTGGTCTAGGATCGACCTTTATGCTTAGCCATGCTTAGACCGGTAGAAGTCGGGTGATTTTTGGTCACCTGCGAGCTATAGGTGGTGAATTTATCACGGTTGGCTATATTGTGCTATAGGGGAACATAACCTAGTGATGTCGAACAATTGGAGACTGGATGGAATCTTATATGTTAGGTATGGTGACTTATAGTGATTCCATCAGTGTCATTTAAGGATCGGCCGTTGGAGGCCCTGTTGTTATGTTGAACGCATGCCTCTCACATAGCTGGCCGGATAAGTCATTCTGACCGCGAAGCCAAGTAGCTCAACTCAGGCCGTGGACACAAGCAGTTAAAGTGTGCACCCTAGAGGCAGTAAGGATGTGCAGAGAGCCAATGGCATGAGTCCAAGGGTGAGTTCGAGTCCCGAGCCTCCTGGCAGATTGGTAGTATCTTTGAGGGTGCGGCGCTGGTCTTACCCGTGATTTGGACCTGAGTTGTACCAAAGGTGACCTGATGTGACCCAACGGGGGAAGTATGGGTGTGTGTTAGGAATAATTCCCCAGCTGGGTAGGAATCGATTTGAATCATCGTCACTCCCGGATAGTGAGAACCTGACATGAGCTGCCTCATCGTAGTAATTGATGAAAGTGTTGGTTATGTGAATTATGGAAATGTTCAACTTGATATGGTTACTACTATGATGATTTAATGGTATACAACATGTGTGGCATAGGATAGATGCTAATCTAGAATGGAACAGGATTAATAAACTTGTTATTCAAAAGTTAAAAGATACTATATAAATATTGGCTTATAGGCAAAGGATGTCAACCAGATCCACTTATAAGCCTTGCATAATCCTTGGTGTCTCTTATTTTTGGTTTATGATGGGTAAGTCTAGCTGAGTACCTCTCTCATACTTAGGGTTTATTTCCCTATTGTTGCAGATAACGTGATGTACCACGGCTACTATAAGCACTGCTTTGCTCCTGTAGTGGATGAGAAATAGGACCATGGGCATGGTCATTCTATATATCATCTTAGCCTTGTGCTTTTGTTGGAGATGACCGTGAAAACTGGCTATGTATCTAAACTATTGTTGATGTCGTTCAGAACTATGTTGCTTTCGCTACTGTTAAACTGATGTTGTAATAACTATGTTGGAACTCCGATGTATGACAAACTATTTGTGAACTTGTTGTAACATGTGGCTTGTATGTTGAATCATGTACAATCTTGGCTTCTATGTTGGTTGATTTGAGATCCTTCGTGATACTCGATGGACTACCGGATTTATATGGGATAAGTGTGATGGTTTGACTACCTTGGTGGTTGCTATTGTACTTGTGCTCTTATAGATTGGACGATTCTGTTACAGCGACCCCACTACTATAGATACCGCTAGCAGTGCGTCCGGTCCTGACCCGCGGCCAGCGCCCAATCACCATCTGGCCTCTCTACCAAGCAAATCCACTGGCCGGACGTTGCACCTGTGCATCCGGTCTAGCGTCCGATCAACACTTAAGTACCCATTCACTTCATATTCGACCAACTCTATGAACGGGATCAACATCAAATGATCTTTGGGCTGTCCCTGAGCTACCTAGTGCTAAGTTTGACAAGTGTGCACCACACCTAACACATTAGACTCACCTAGGTCAAGCTACTAGTTCATACCCCCCTTAATAGTATGGCCAAAGTAAAAAACAAACTCCTAAACTACTCCAAGTGTCTCTCAATGCTAAACGACACTTAGAACTAGTTCATCCTTAACCTTGTCGTCCATCTTTTGAAAACTGAAATGATTTTCATCGATAGGGGCATGAAAATCATTGATTGCCCAAACAATCGTCGTTATCGTGACCTAACTCAAATTGTCTCTGCAAAACACACATTAGTCATAATAATCTTGTGTCATCATTAATCACCAAAACCCAACTAGGGGCCTAGATGCTTTCAATCTCCCCCTTTTTGGTGATTGATGACAACACAACCTCGAGTATGTGTATAAGAGATCGGTGAGGTTTTCAACATGCTTGGTTTATATAAGCAATTGACAATAAGAACAAAGGGATTAGGAATGCTTATTTGACCCTAGCCAACATAATGTACTCAAAAGATATGAATGAAGCATGAGTACACAATATAAAGCTCATTTGAATCGAAGTAGAACACAGAAGCAAAGCAAATGAGCATAAACAAGTGACATGACATATATATATCAAAGTAGAGAGCACACATGCCACATAAGTCTCACAATCACACATATATAACATATATCACAATGCATGAAATTAAACATGATATGCATGAAGGATCACACACAAAAGAATGGAGTCCATCTCACACGCTCCCCCTAAGTCTAACATACTCGCTCCCTCTCCCCCTTTAGCGTCAAGCACCAAAATCTAAGGATCAGTCGGCGGGACGGGAGCAGGTGAGTCGGGTGTGGAGACATGTGGGGTAAGCTCAAACTGGGTCGCGTCATCATCTGACTCTAAACTCTAAGCTATTGGACCCTCTAGAGCGGACTCACATTGACCCTTAGTAACTAGAAGTGTAGGTGAAGCGGTCTAGGTCTGCTCGGTAACTGGGTCGTCCGGTGGCTCAGAAGCTAAACGATGGCCTGACCCTATGGCTCTAAAGCTATCTCTGTAGGAGCCACTACTATTGCTGTTGTAACAACCCAGTGTTAAGCTTTGCATTTGGTACTTGCATTTCATGAGCACAAGCATCATCCAAGCATTCATGAACATGAGCATATGAAATTTCATCTCATTCTTATACCTTATCACATGAAATGTTGATTTTATATATATGCTTATGCTTGCAATCATGTATGACCAATGCATAAGATGGTTGTGAGGTCATGAAAACACCTTATACACATCTAGGATGATAAATGGAACAATGTTTATATTCATGACATAGACCAAATTTGCTTCTAAGTGTTGGTTTCATTTGAAATACCATTTTCATGATGCTAGTTTGACTAAAGTTGAACAGTTGATTAGAGTATTTGCATGGCTATGTGACCTAAACAAAAGTTGTAGTTTACATCAAGGGTAACAAACTTTATTTAAGGGTTGTGAGCTAATTCAGTGCCTAACTTAGTCAAATAGAGCTCACAAGTATCAACAAAATGCTGTTTTTAAAACTTGAAATTTCGTTGTCTTTAACTGAGTTTCAGTTTCAATGTAGTCTACTTTGAAACATTGTAGTCTAAAAACCATTGAGAATTAGACAAAACTATTTAAGCAATCTTGTAGTACTCACGTAGCTCTACAATTTTTATTAAGAAAGTTTTTGCTAAATCGCCATGGATTAGGAGGACTGATCGCTTGAACTTGCTTCATCAGTCGGGTTCAGGGGTGTCTGAACCGGAACCGCGCACGCGCGTCGTGGCCGACCGGCATCAGGCCATGGCCGCCGTGTGGAGGCCATCCACCAGCGTCGGGCCCGCACATCAGGCCAGAGTGGGCAGAAGTAGACGTTGTGTCACGCTCGCCCTCTCACTCACGCGCATTCATGCTGCCTCACCTCACTTTCACTCTCGCCACGCTCGAGCAAAACCACAGCGCCACCTTCGTCTTCGTCGAGTTCCGCCGAGCTAGCGCGCCACCGCCACCGTGCCATTGTCCGATTGCTCACGCTCACCGCTCGGCCATCACCTCCTCCACCTCGCCGACCACCCATTGCCTTAACCTGAGCCAAGGTAAAGGCCTACGGGCCATCGCCGTCATCACACCATCGCTGAGAGCGCCGCCGCCATACACGCCGTTGTGGTTGTGCATGCCCGGTTTTCTTTCTCATGCACTTCTAGACGTTAGGGTTAGGTTAGAGCAAGGTCTAGCTCGAGGCAAGACCCTAAGGCTAATGCCGGCCTCATCGGAGCAGAATACCATTGTGCCACCATTGCGCTCACGCCGCCGTGCTGTCATGCACGCGGCCAAGCTTCACTGCCACTCCACCTTGACCCAATCCACGCCATAGAGCTTTGCTAGGGTTCCTAGGTGCCGTAGCAGTGCTAGCCTAAGATCATTGTCGCTGGAGACGATGGGCTTGCCATAGTGCACCGCCACCGAGCCGCCATGCTCACCAGCAAGCTAACTCCGGTGATCCACCGAGCCAACTAAGGGTACAAATGGGTGCACAAGGATGTGGGGAATACAACGATGGTGACCTCGTTGCCGGTAACCTCGCCGACGGTGAGTTCTCACCGGTCAAAGCCGGTGCTCTGCTCTACTTCCACTGATGAGTGTGGCTGGGTTGACTACGGGACCCACGTGCCAGCCATAGTGGGTGTAGTAGACCGGGTGTACATAGCATTTAGGGTTTAGTAGGTTTTTGAATTAATTTCATAGATTTGAATACAAACTTCAAAAATTCATACCTGTAGCTAGGAGTATCCAAATGGGGTGAACCAAATTTTGTTAGATTCATATTGAAGTGTACTATTTTATAAAAATATGAAATCTATGGCTTAGGGTATTTTTTCTGGGAGAATTAAATTGAGTAAGTTGAGTGCTTTTAAATATGTGTATATCTTGTAAATTGCATAAGTTGAGCTAGGAAGGTGATAAAATTGTGATTCCAATTTTGATGGTCTTGTGTTGACATGCTCTAGCTAGGAAAAATATTAAAACTATAGTAAACATACTTGTAATATGGTCTTCCTAGTTAATCTTAATTAATTGCTAGATTCTAGTGAAATTAAATGGGATAAAAATACATAACATATGATCATGCAAATTTCTACATAGTATTATCATGCTAGGAGCAAAGTAAGAAAAATATTAAATATATTGTTTGACACATTTCACTATGCTAAACTATTTTTGCTAAACTAAGCATATGTAACTTCTCATTTTTGTAGAGGTAGCTATACTTATCCAACTGGCATGAAATTTGTATAGTAGACTATTAGGGTCATTTGTAGGCTACTGTAATTTTATAAGAATTTAACGAGCCCTAGAAATATTTACTCTGTAAATCCCCTTATTATCTAAGGAAATTAATAAATGAATATAAATAAATTAGTTATATTTAACCATGATATTTTCTGTGGTGCTTGTGATGCATAAGATCTATTTATGTTGTTAGTAAGGCTTAGAAGTATTTGTTTATAGGCAACTAGTTAATTATTGCTTTATAATTCAACTAAATGGCTGCATGTATAGTTTCTGTTGTAGTGATAAATTCATGATGATAATGATCTCTTTTGTAAAACTTGTTAATAACAAGGTTGTAGATAACTGACTTATCTACCTTATGTTAAATTTTCATAGTCATAGGCATTATGGTTTAAGAATTATGGTTGTTAGAGGTCTATTGTTAGAAATGCTTGTTTTCTGGATAGATCTGAAAGATTTATTTGTTTGACCCAAATAAATACCGAATCACATTAAGATGATTAAAAGAAAGTTGTAGGAAATTTCATAAGCTTTCTATAAAGTCCACAACCATATTATTTGGATGTGTATAACTTCTGCCATGGTCAAAACAAGTGGCTGCTGTCTTGTAGTCCATGAAATGTTTTACATGAGTGTTTGTTTAGTTACTAGAGAAGAGATATGTACCTACTCAATAAAATAAGATGTAACTTGTTATCACCTTAATACAATGCTGTTGAAAACACTTATGAGAATGCATTTCATCATACCCCACCATATCATACATGTCGTTATATATACATCCACGATATCTTATTTCATGATCATGCATATAGGATCGTCCGAGGAGATAACTCTTTTGGAGTTAAACGAAGAAGAAGAGGAGGAACAATAGGAGACACCTCAGGCCATAGCTCTAGAAGGATACGAGCAAACTCTTGAGGACCTCCCTAAGTGCCCGGATCATCGGCCAACTTGTTTTCTCAAAGGCAAGCCCCGGAGCATTCTAAGTCTCCCATGTTTTATAAAATACCACTTGAGTCCTTTATGTTTGATGCATTAGGTTATAAGAGTTGATTGAAAACACTTGATGCATAGAACTACCTTATCTAGATATATACTTTAAAGCCTGTGTAGGTCTAGGATCGAATATATGCTTAGCCATACTTAGACCGGTAGAAGTCGGGTGATTTTCTATCACCTACGAGATATAGGTGAATACCAGAGCACGGTTGGCTATATTTGCTATCGTAGAAAAGAACCATGGGACAATGTAACTGGAGGCCAGGCAGAGTCTAAGTGTAGGTTGACTCATGATTCTGTCTGTGTCGATTAAGGACCATACCGTTGGAGGCCCTCTTGTCATTTTGAACACATGTCTCTCACTTAGTTGGCCGGATAACTCGTTCCGACCATGAAGTTGAGTAGCTCAACTCAGGCCAGGCCCCATTCTATAAGAGTGCACACTCTAGATGGTAGTAAGGATGTGCGAGGAGCCAGACGTGAGCCCAAGGGAAGGGTAGTCTTGATTGTGCGGCGCTGATCGAACCCACGAAATGTGGACCTAAGTTGTACCAAAGGTGACCTAAGGCTACCATGGCTGGTAGACCTAGGTTTGTGTTAGGAATACTGCCCAGCTGGTTGCAATCGATTCGAATCACCATCTCTCCTGGATAGTGAGAAACTTGGTGGAGCCCCTTCATTGTAGTAACTGTGTTATGGAATATGATGGTTCGGATGAACATGGAATTATTATACTAGCTATGGTTACTACTGTATGATACTAAATGATACACCACATGTTTGGCATAGGTTAGTTACTAATCTAGAGATGAATAGCTATAATTAACTTGATGACAGAATTATAGAATGTATAGCTGAATTAGTAGCTTTTTCTACAAAATGTTGTAAAGCTAGCTCCACTTATAAAGCCTTGCATAATCCTTGGAGTCACTTTATTTTTGGTTTATGATGGGTAAGTCTAGCTGAGTACATTCTCGTACTCAGGGTTTTATTCCCATTGTTGCAGATGGTACAATTTATCATGGCTATTGCAAGAACTGCTTATGTCCCGCTGTGGACGAGGAGTAAGCCTAGGCAGGCATCTCTTATTAATCCTGATCTTATGCTTTTGTGGGATTGTGATCATGAGCTGGCACAGTATTTGAACAACGATGAAGATGTTGGTTTCAAACTTTAATTGCTTCCGCTACTATTTAACCTAAACTTGGTTTGTAATAACTTTTAATCATACTCTGATGTATGGAACTGTATTTGTGAACTTTATGTAACATGTGACATGTATGTTGAATCATGTACGATCTTGGTCGTATGTTGGTTGAAGTGAGACCCTTCGCGGTACTCGACAGACTACCGGGTTTATATGGGCTCAAGTATAATAGTGCGACCGCTTGTGGGCTGCCATTGTACTTGTGCTCTTATAAATTGGTCAGTTCTGCTATAGCTGTCTCTATCGTCAAGGCCTCAAGTGTAGGAGTGACCATCGGAGGCGGCTTAGACGAAGCAATGGAGGATGAAATTGTCTCTGTGGTCCCTATAACTGGAGCGACTGTAGTAGTAATAGGCACCTAAAGCTCTAGAGGTGTGGGGTGACCTATGATCTCATTGAACATAATAGCCAAGCTCCTAGAAACTAGAGTGTCTATCACAAGCACTGACTCAGACTAAGTGGGAGTGAAGCCTATGATAATAGGCATGAAACCCTGAGTCTACATTGTGCCTGGTGTAGCAAACCACTGTGAAACCTGTTAGTAGGGTGAGGCAAACTGAGCGGTGTTGATATTTCTTAACGACTATTGGAGGATTTTGCAAGCGCATAGAACTATCACATAGCACTTTGCTCGGTGAGTACCGAGTGTTGAATTTATATTTTTCCCACAGGAAGGCGGAAGGCTAGAATTTATATTGTGCTAAGAATTGCTAAGGTAAAGCCTAAGTTAATCCTAGGTAGGTGAACGATAGTGAAGGATGAATATGAACTACCTAAATTATCTACTAATAATAAGCTAACCTAGAGATAGCTAGGTGGGAGCGTGAGAGTTTTTTCTTTCTAGTAACGAAGGTAAATAAATGACTAGGGGAAATGCGATAGTACTTTGGGGTACAACCCGCCTACCAACAAGGAGAGTTAAATAGATAAGGTCTGCCACAAGCCCTATGATTTAATAACTAGACCTATCGTGGTGGAATATAGAGGATGGACAAGGCTGTCACCACTTGCCACCTACCACAATCTATCCGGAGGCCTAGCCGTATCCACAGGTAATCTATAGCCTAAGCACCATGCTTAATCTACAGGCTTACTACTTTGATCCAAGCTCTGATGAAATGAGATCAATGCACCCTAACCAGATGGTGGAACCAGTACTAAGAAATAGCTACTAATTATAAGATAATCTATGCTACAAATGCCAAACAACAAGCACCTAAGCTCACTAATGATGAACACTAATGACTAAGTACTTAAAGTAAAGCAAAGCAATAATACTAGAATAAAGTACTTAAATAAAAACTGAATAAAGTTAATGCTAAAATGAAAGAATTACAAAGGAGCTATACCAGACCCAGAAGACTCTTTCGGACTTTGAGAGAAGCTCCGCTCTTGCTCTACTCCACTACTAGACAACTACTCTATAGCTAATTAGTGCTAAGCTAGAAAGCTAAGAGAAGCTTAGAGAGCTTGGAATTGAATGTGGCCCTTTCCAACGAGCTCCACACCCTCTATTTATAGTGTAGAGGCATGGGGAGTACTTGTAGGCAGTAGGGAGGTCGGTTGCCACCCTAGGGCGCTGGGCAGCACAAGGAGGGCACCGGCCATCCCTAGGATCCACCGCCTCTTGATCCAATGGCGATGGTTGGCTCCCAATGGTGGTTACTTGGACAACACATGGTGAAATTCAGACAGTAGGTCCGTTGGTAAGTTGGTGGAAGCTTCCAAGCCTATGACAGTGGGCCCATGGATCCACCGGCATCCAATCTTGTCCATTGATCAAACTGACTTGAATGGAACCTTGTGATTGGCTCTAGAGCAGCTCCCACAGATCGATGATGTGGCCAGCGCCAAGGTGGCACCGGGCGGTGCCCAAGTGGAGCCAGGCGGCGTGGCATGTGGGCCCTAGCCCACCTGCCACGTCTACTTGCTCCATGTGTCCATATTCTTCACCATTTTGGCCTATTTTGCCATATCTCCTGCATACAAATAATTCTACAAGCACAAGTGGAACTAGGTAAAATTTAAACAAAATTCTACACATGTGATGATGTTTTACCTCACTTTGCCATGCTTTTGGGTGGAATGTTGATGGTCAAAATAGGTGTTAGTGACCATCAACAAGCTCCCCCAAGCTACCCCTTTGCTCTCCTCAGCAAAGATGCGGGTTTAGCATGGAATAGGTGTTGGATCAGGAGTTGCTACTATGTAACGCCTTGCAAAGACTTGTATACAAACGAATACTATCTCTTGAGTTGAACATGTTAGTACTTAGAAATTTCACCATCAGTCTTAGCAATGTGGGACTTATAGCTTTCACCTTGAGACAAGCAATTGCAAGAATGTGTAGCTAGATAGATACTTTTTGCCTACTTTGGTTTAGTTCAAACTTCCTGGAAGTTTTCAATTGATTTTGAAAAGAAAACTTGCCTAAGTTCCTCAAATGGTACACTCAAGTCACTCAATGGTGTTTGAAATCCTCACCAAGGCCATGAATTTTAGCCTTAATTTCTATCCTCAAGCTTATGTGGAGCTCAAGGTAGGGGTAAAAGCATAGCTTACTTGAATTGAATATATTGCTAAGTCAAACACTTGGATCACAAGGAGCAACAAATCATACAGATTGATCAAGATGTACATGTGTGTGGTATATTTGGTGGAAGTGGTACTCCTTTGAGAAGTTTCCCTTCTCTAGCTTCT
Organism: Miscanthus lutarioriparius; assembly: GCA_904845875.1. NCBI lineage: Eukaryota > Viridiplantae > Streptophyta > Magnoliopsida > Poales > Poaceae > Miscanthus > Miscanthus lutarioriparius. The sequence goes on from CAJGYO010000005.1 coordinate 48,717,515, forward strand.
TTTTGAGAGGGCATGGCTACTTTCTTTTTCTCACACTTTTTTTTACTACTAGAGCTTTTTGCTCTTTTATTCTCTCACTTTTTTTCTATAGCCCATGCCTCTCTCTTTGATGTAAGATAGCATAGAGAGGTAACTTTGATTCTCATAGAGCAATACTGAATGGAAAGCATATGTGGTTGCGTATCCCCAGTGTAGGAATAGCATAAATATGTGGGTGTACGTGATCTTGATCGAAAACCATGAAAAGTTTCTCTACTCAGATCAACAAGGCTTGAAAAAGCTCAAAACAAACAAGTAGCTTTGATGGTGGCTTTATCATGTATGAATGAATATTTATTTGGCTCTGGTAGGAATTTATCACCATTGAGGAACTTCTAGCAAGAAAGTTTTTAGCATTTTGTAAAACAAAACTCCAGGTTGTTTTTACCATTCCTCAGATAGGTTCAAAGATTTACTCTAATCATTGCTACAACATATCTCACAAAAGCCTATTCTTGGTTCTAGCATTTGCAACCCACGAAAGCATTCAACTTAAGATGAACTCTAAGTTTATCATGCTCAAAACTTAAGAAGTATAAGGTTGTATCACAAGCTTTTGCAAAGTATCACAGAGCAACTATTCATCATCTACAAATTCTATCATGTTATTAGAGCAGAGTTTCTCTCGAGATAAATTTAAGGCACTCCTCTCTACATTCTATGATCATGAATGTTGAAAAATTAAAGCAAACATGAATGTGAAGAGAGGGTTTAAGATTTTCATACCTGAGCAGGGACAAATATCTCCCCCAAGCTTGCCTTTTGCATAGGTTGGAATGTCTTCTGGCGGCTCTTTTGATTCTTTTCTTTATTGACTAACTAATACTACTAGAATGTATAAATGACTAAACGTATTACTACTAGATAACTTATTCAGTAGGAATGCTACTGAATTTTCTTCATTATTATTATTAAATATTTTTTTATATTGTTTTAAATGTAAATCTATCCTATCATGCATTAGCTACTACAGAACTTTGGCCCTATTCGCTTGGCTTATAAGTCGTACTTTTTCAACCAACAAACAGTATTTTTCTCTCATAACAAATCAGCCAACGGTACTTTCAGCCATGGCTTATCAGCCAAGCGAATAGGGCACTTATTTATTAACATAGAGTAGCTAAATGCAACTAACCTATCATGCAATGCAAATTTATTGGAAATCTAAATGAGATGCAACTAGTGAAATGTGGTAAATAAATGCAAGGGATAGAGAACTTACCTTTTTTATGGGCTCAAGGTTATTTGTCCTTGGGTGGAGGGGTTTCCTCTTGTTCCACCTCGGAGGCCTTGTCAGGATCAGGGGACAACGAGTTTGAGAGCGAATCTTTATTTTTACGCCATCTCTTTCTATTCTTCTTCTTGATAGATTTCTCTGGTTCTTCAGTCGGCTTTGGTTTCTTCATCTTGATTCTCTTCGGATGCTTCTTCTTTTCCTGTTTCTCATCAAAGACGGGTTGTCCAGAGGCAAAAGAAATATTTCTTTCCTTCTAGCAAAGTGGAATTGGATTTGCCCAGAAGCCGCATATATGCAAGCATTTGTAGTGTTAAGGAAGGGACGACCAAGGATTAAAGGTGTATCCTCGGCATTGCCCATGTCTAAGATCATAAAATCTGTAGGAATATAGACACTCCTAACTTTAACTAATAAATCAGTGGCTACTCCCTTGAGATAACGGGTGGATTGATCGGCTAATTGTAAGTAAACTGAGGTTGGCACTAAGGTAGTATAAAACAATCTATCATAAGTTTCCTTAGACATGATGTTAATACTAGACCCTAGATCACAAATGACATTATGAAAAGTGTGGGGGCCTATGGAGCAAGTAATGATGGGGTTCCTAGGATCACCTTTCTTAATAGGAAATCCCCAACCATTCTCAGAATAGTCAGACCTTGTCGTAACAAGGTTGGTTGTCTCCATGGTTCCTTCTGGTTTGCTAGGAATTCTATCTTTTTTATAGGATGAGATAGCAGCAGCAATTTGAGCTAATTGGGTTTCTATCATCTTATTAAAACTAAGTTGATTCTTTAAGATAGAAGAAAACTCATCCAATTTAGCATTTATGTTTTCCAACATCTTGTCATTAGCATGTAGTTTGTTATTAATGCTATCAGTCATTCTACCATTGCTATAAACAAGATCTCTCAGGAAAGCATAACTATTATTACTTTGATTATTCATACAAGGAGAAGAGTAATAATTGTTACCTCCTTGGTTGTTGGAGGGCTAATTCCGGCCTTGATGTTGTGGACAGAACCCGTTGTCGGTGTTGACGAAGTTGAGGTCCTCTTGGGTTTTGGGGTAGGAATTGCCCGAATGTCCAACATCCCCATAGACTTCACAAGTCATGTGGGAATCCATGGCTTTGAGTGTCTCTTGGGCACTCACCTTCTCATAATGTTCCACTCGCTTCGCGAGCAGATCCATCTTGGCTGCAAGCATGCCAATTTCTTTAATTGAATGCATACCTCATTTACGGGGTTGGAGTCGATCGTCACTCCATCTTTGGTTGGAAATCATCTTCTCGATCAGCGTCTTTGCATCTATAGCACTTAGCGAAAAGAATGATCCACCAGCAGCAGCATCTAAATGGCTCCTATCTAATGGCACTAACCCATGGTAGAAGTTCTGGATCAAAAGCCAGTCTTCCATGCCATGGTGCGGGCATGCAGAGACGTACTCTTGCATTCATTCCCAAGCTTTAGAAATCGATTCATCTGCTAGTTGTTGAAAACTAGAGATCTTATTGCACAGAGCATTAGTCTTCCCCATGGGGAAAAACTTGACTAGAAAAGCGTTGGAACACTTGTCCTAGGTATCTACAGCATTGCGGTTAGAGTAAAACCGTTGCTTAGCCTTTCCTAACAAAGAGAAGGGGAAAATGCGAAGACATATAGCCTCTTGGCTCACTCCCTTAATGGTGAAGGTGCTACAAATCTCCAAGAAATGTTGGAGGTGAGCATTAGCATCCTCATGGGCTTTCCCACAGAATGGACTAGCTTGAACCATCATAATTAATGCTGGCTTAAGCTCAAAGATAGCATCCCCATTGATAACATTGGGTCCGGTGGCTACATTAGCAGCTGAGGGTGCAAAAAAATCATGAATGGACTTGTCGCCCATGGTCGTGGAGGGTAGTAATAGGATTTGAAGAAAAAGGATAAACTACTTAGGATAACTAAAAACCTAGCTAGCAAGTCTAGCAATATAAATCCGAGGCCAGTTGTCTTCCCCAGTAACAGCACCAGAAATGCTTGTTGATATTTCTTAATGACTATTGGAGGATTACGCAAGTGCATAGAACTATCGCATAGCACTTCGCTCGGTGAGTACCGAGTGTCGAATTTATATTTTTCCCATAGGAAGGCGGAAGGCTAGAATTTATATTTAGCTATGAATTGCTAAGGTAAAGCCTAAGTTAATCCTAGGTAGGTGAACAATAGTGAAAGGTGAATATGAACTACCTAAACTAACTACTAATAATAAGCTAACCTAGAGATAGCTAGGTGGGAGAGTGAGCATTTTTTCTTTCTAGTAACTAAGGTAAACAAATGACTAGGAGAAATGCGATAGTACTTCAAGGCACAGCCCGCCTACCAACTAGGAGAGTTAAATAGACAAGGTCTGCCACGAGCCCTATGATTTAATAACTAGACCTATCATGGTGGAATATAGAGCATGGACAAGGCTGTCACCACTTGCCACCTACCACAATCTATCCGGAGGCCTAGTCGTATCCACAGGTAATCTATAGCCTAAGCACCACGCTTAATCTACAATCTTACTACTTCAATCCGAGCTCCGATGAAATGAGATCAATGCACCATAACTAGACGGTGGAACCGATACTAACGAATAGCTACTAATTATTAGATAACCTATGCCACTAATGCTAAACAACAAAAACCTAAGCTCACTAATGATGAACACTAATGATTAAGTACTTAAAGTAAAGCAAAGCAATAATACTAGAATAAAGTACTTAAATAAATTCTAAATAAAGTAAATGCTAAAATGAAAGAATTACAAAGGAGCTACACAAGACCTAGAAGACTCTTTCGGACTCTGAGAGAAGCTCCACTCTTGCTCTACTCCACTACTAGACTATTACTCTATAGCTAATTAATGTTAAGCTAGAAAGCTAAGAGAAGCTTGGAGAGCTTGGAATTGAATGGGGCCCTTTTCAACGAGCTCCACACCCTCTATTTATAGTGTAGAGGCATGGGGGGTACTTGTAGACAGTAGAGAGGTCGGTTGCCACCCTAGGGCGCCAGGCGGCGCAAGGAGGGAACCAGCCGTCCCTAGGATCCACCGCCTCTTGATCTAACCATGATGGTTGGCTCCCAATGGCAGTTACTTGGACAACATATGGTGAAATTCGGATAGTAGGTTGGTTGGTAAGTCGGTGGAAGCCCCCAAGCCTTTGACAGTGGGCCCATGGATCCACCGGCATCCAATCTTGTCTGTTGATCAAACCGACTTGAATGGAAGCTTGTGATTGGCACTAGAGCAGCTCCCACGGATCGGTGACGTGGCCAGTGCCAAGGTGGCACCAAGCGGCCTCCAGGTATGGCTGGGCGGCGTGGCATGGGGCCCCTGGCCCACCTGCCACATCTACTTGCTCCATGTGTCCATATTCTTCACCATTTATTTGGCCTATTTTTGCCATATTTCCTGCATACAAATAATTCTACAAGCACAAGTGGAACTAGGTAAAATTTAAACAAAATTCAACACATGTGGTGATGTTTTACCTCACTTTGCCATGCATTTGGGTGGAATGTTGATGGTCAAAACGGGTGTTAGTGACCATCAAAAGCAACTGGTTGTCCCTGACTCTAAAATCCTGGAGATTGGGCTATTTGCATCGGCTAGTAGGGAGCAACTCATGTAGCAGAGAGAACATGCTGCATGAATCCAAAGGGGCATGAAAAGAGTGTAGCGACTCCAGCATCCACCTCTCGCAACAACCGAGGGGGCGTACCCGCTAATGCTGTGGCGATCATCCACCTCCAACAAGGGGTGGCATTTGCAATGGTTCTATGTCAAGAATGAATCGCCGAACCGCCCTTGCCATCTTTCAAGGCACTACATCTTGGGGATGGAGGGGGTTGATTTGGGGGTGGATATGGGGCGTCCCTCATGCTAATAATAATTTGTTTACTTAGATTAAAAAAAGCAACTCAACATGTGAATATGTGGCCTTCTCACCGCCATCCGAACTCAAGCAGGTTTGGTTTTGGAGAGGCGTGAATCGGGGGTCGGGGATCATCGGCACCTACCATGCGAGGAGGGTTGCTACGCCCGATCTGTGATGTTATTAGCAAAAGTGGTTTTCTAGGGGTAACAAATGGTGCTGGAAGCATCGTTCGAAGGGACGGTGCTTGTCGATGATGGCGCTAAACCCTTACTCTATGTGAGAAGTGGCGAGTTAGTGCAAAGTCCGCATCAAGGAGGCAATGGAGCCCACGAAGGACTACCAGGGTATAGAAGGTCCTTGAAGGAAGGTCTTCCTTTTTCCTTCGCGCCATGTATATAACATGGCGAGGCGATGTCGAAAGTGGCATGTTCGTTGATCTTCGTGAGGCCATGCCCACAGGTGCCTGGATGCACATGTCGGATAGGGTTGTTGAACTCCGACCCGTGGGGAAGCGGATTCTTGACTTCATGTATCGGTGTGGCTTGGGGCATCCCCTGATGTGACCAGAACCGGGGTTTGTTGACTTCGTAAGTTTTCTTTCCCCTTGCTCCTCTTTGCTCTTGAATTTTTGATCCCCTGATGTTAACCTTGGGATGGCGGGACTAGCCAGGGGGACTGCACTTCAAGGACAACCCGGCTCCATTGCCAAAGGACCCAACATCATGAAGGTGAGGCGAGCCAGCCCTTGGACATTGGGCGAACAGAGGTGGAACCTAGCTCGAGCGAGGTGAGCCTAGCCCTTAGTTGGTTGGGGACAAGAAGATGAGAGGAGCTGCGAAGAAGAAGAAAGCGTCTGAGCGATGTTAAGCTCGAGATCGAGGAGAGGAGACAAGCAGTGAAGACGATGATGATGACGACGAGTCTGATGAGGAAGCATCCAACATGGATTGGGTTGACCTGGTGGACGAGGACTCGTTGCCCATGTAGGGACCCTTCCTGTTCCACGCGGAGGGAAGTAAGACCGCGGGGACGGTGGAGCCGGGCCTGCCCCACAGGTCAGTGTGGGAGCCGATGGATCCTTCACCTCCTTTCCCTCGCGTCCTTTGCCACCAATCGCCTGTCGGGTGCCGGTGGAGGATCGGTGGATGGGAGGGACGGATCCGAGGCCATCCCAGGTGAGGTGGACCGTGGAGGGTGGCTCCGATACCATGCCCCGTGGAGTTGAGTTGATGGAGGGTGGCACACTATGTGAGGGGTGCTGCGCCCCCATGAGTCGTCGGAGGGGAGTGGCTCTGGCGCCATGCCCCCATGGGCCGACGGAGGGGAGCGGGCCTGTCGCCGCACCCTCGGAGACAAGGGAGATGAGCCCCCCTGCCTTGGAGCAGGGGGCAGGCTTGAAGCGGTCCCGCCCACATGAGTTGGAGTAGGGGTCTGGGGTTTCGTCCCCAAAACGTACCCGTCGTTGAAGCCCCAAAGCGACGAGTATGTCACCGATTCCTTTGTTTTTCCCTTTTTCTTTTTTCTATTCCGATTTTATGCCTTTTCCTCTTTTGCGATTCTTGCTGTGGGGCTGCACTTCGGGGCCACCCTTTGGGTGGGACCGGCGCCCGAAAGAGCCTTGCCCTTGGTGAGGGCGGATGGCGCTACCGACAACCGCAACTTTGGTTGAAGAGCGGTCTTGGCGATTGCGAGGGACCTCGTTGGCGGTCCGACGGCGCCCAGCGATGGCGCGCCCGTCCGCCCGTGCCCTGGATGAGTGGTGGTTGTCGGCGAGGCCGCGACCACACCAAGCTGGAGAGCACATCCGAATGCAGCCACGGTGGTGTCCGAGGGGTGGCGCCCTCGGAGACAATCTGCCCCTGCCTGGGGGCGGGGCGGGGCTCAAGCGGGCCAAGTTGGGCCATTGGTACCCGCCGCGCGTGTCACCGATTCCCTTGTTTTCCCTTTTGTTTTTCTATTCGATTTTATGCCTTTTCCTCTTTTGAGATGATCGGCCGTGGTGGGTGAGGCATCCGAGGGACAAGGCGATCCACGCCACCGGAGGCCGGACGGAGGTGGCCGTGACCATGATGAGCCATGATGGTATGCTTGATCTTCCCTTAAGGGGGACACACCGCCGTGGCGGCATCCGAGGGAGCGGCGCAATCCGCGCCACCGGCGGTCCAGGCCGCGGCATCAGGGGCAGGCCGGACGGAGGAGGACATGGTCGGAGGGTCTCTGTGTGTCTTGGCAGTGGTGGAGAGGACTCGCAGGAGGTCACCCCCAGCTCTGTTGTCGGGGGGCAGCCGTTCCCCCGTGCGGGGCGAGCCGCCGCTCCGGTGGATGGACGCTCAGGACCCAACGTCGGCTCTGTTCTCGCTTGACGATGTTGCCAAGAGCCTGGAGCGGGAGAACCTTGACATCGGGTTTTCGGCTGTGATGAATGCCTTGAACCAGGCCAGTGGAGCCCTGCGCGAAATCATTGTTCCTTCTAGCCGAGTATCCGCCTTGTTTTCCACTTTCTTTTTGTATCCTTGTGTTTTCGTATTTTTTATACTGGTCTTCTTTTTAGAGTCTTATTGCCCGTAGCCAGAACAAATCTTGGTTTCTCTGCGAGCGAAAGGCAGAGTGGGACCGCCTCACCGAGGAGGCCCGGCTACGAGGAGATGTGAGCGCGTAGCTTGCTGTCACCCAGTAGTGGGAGGCCGAGGTGCGTCGGGACGCAGAGGAGTTCCATGGGATGTTTGAGGATTTGTTGGTGAGGGCAAAGCTGGATGAGGAGGCGACCGCCAGGCTTCGAAAGGAGCGGGACGAGCTGCTATAGAAGAATGTCGTGGCTAGTGAGCGGGCCAACGAGCTCCTGGCGGAGCTGTAGATGCAGCGGGACCTCAAGCTGAAGGCTGAGGAGAGGTCCACGACATTGTAGGAGAAGGCAAACCAGGATGCCATGGTGATCGACCGGCTGTGCGGGCAGCGGGACGAGCTACACCTAGACCGGAGATAGACTTCGCTTGGAGCATAGCACGGCCCATGAGGAGCGCGACTGGGCCATCCGGAGAGCGACAAAGCGCGTCGAGAGGCCGAGGCACGCCAGGCGGATCTTAGAGTCGAGGTGGCCCGACGGCTGGATGCCGAGGAAGCTTCTGCCGGTCTGCGCGCCAATCTTGCCGATGCGCGGGGCTTCTTCAGGTCGAAAGTGATGAGTATGATTACTTGTCTTCCACCGTCCGTGTGGTCTATGATGGCCTATAGGTGGCGCAAGAGGAGGGGGCCGGTTCCCTCGCGACTCGTGCTGCTGGTATCACGGCGCGGGTGGGCCAGCTTGAGGAGAGCGCCTTTTGCCTCGAGATCACCCAAGCCTTCGCTGTCGCCCATTCCCATTTTGCTCAGGAGATCAACCTGGGGGTGATGAGCCAAGGCTTCGCACTGTCTATGAAGATGTTGAGCTGGATGAGATGGAGAAGGCGGTGACTCCCCTTGCACAGAACCTGGCGGACAAGCTGAACGAAGAAGTTCTCCCTTCGTGGAAGTAGTTAGTGGAATTAGTTTGATAAACATTTATCTCTAATAGGTGAACAAGTGTCGGTTTATTCGTGTTCTGGAACAACTTCGTAATTTTGTTTTGTAATTTCATTTTGTTTGCTTTTACCTTCTTCCCTTTTAGTGATAAAAGAGATTTATGCGATCTACTCTTCCGTTTGTTAAGACCGCAGGGCCTGAGGTTTTTAGGGAAAACCTTGATCGTGCTGGTGAGCAAAAATGCCATAGCTATCTAGGCATGGGATTTTTGTGGCCTTACCAATTTATTCCCCCGAACCTTGCCGCCAGTCTTGATGTGAGGAAGAGGTCAGATGCAATGACTTTTGAAAAAGAAAGGAGGTAGCTATACCTTTATCAGCCCCCGAGTGAGATCCGACCCCTTGCGGTTTGCTGGGGTTGGATGTTACTGGAGACTGGAGCGAGGGAAGCGAACTTATGTTTGTATTCGCTCGTACCCCATACTTAGGATCTTTGGCGATCGCTGCGTGACCATGCGTTCGGTCTTTACCGTTGGCTTGGCCTTCCCTGAACCCCTGCGCGTGGTGAGGATTTGGTCGAGGGCCAGCCTGTTTCATAATGTTTCGTCCCGTCCGCAATTCTTCGTAATTTGGAGGGATTGGGGCGGTGTCACCTGCCTCGGTGGCTTGAATGACGTGCCTGATAAGTTCGCCACTCCTTGTCCGGCCTCCCAATAGATTTCCCCTTAATGGGGACACTATGGGCTCGGCAAGAGGGTGGATTGAGCTTTCGAAGGTTGAGATGACCCTACCCGCCTTAATGCGGGTTGGGCAAAGGCCTCTGAGGCTCATCTCTGTTTTCCCCCTGGTTCTTGTTTGACGTGAGGTGGCTTCGGACCTTTGGTGGGATAGCCTTCGAATCTCTATCTTTGGATCGAGCGGCTCGAGCCCCCGAGCCCTGTTAGGGTCTGATAGGGGTCGGCCATATTTCGCGTTACCCCATCCTCAATTTTCGCAATCGGAGGGGCTGAGTAGACGACACTTGCCTCGACGGCTCGAGTATCGCGCTCAATGAGCTCGCTAATGGATACGTTCGTGTGGAATCCGGGTCCATCATTTGCTGACGAGGTCGGCAAAGCCCTCAGGTGGCACTCCACAACTTCTTAACCCGCCTCCCGGTAGATGCCCGAGCCGTTCGATAGGCTCCGGTGGCCCGCTGGCCTCTCCTTGGTGGAGATTCTGTGGGTTTGGCTCGGGGTTAGAATCGAACGAGAAAAGGTTTGAGATGTCCCAGTCCGCTTCTGAGCGGGGTTGGGCAGGGCCACTGGGGCTCGTCTCAGTTATTTTTCCCTAGCTCTATTTGACATGAGGCGGCCTCGAGCCCTTTGCAGGCCGGCCTTCAAACCATGGCCTGTTGCGGCTCATATCGAATGAGGTGACTGCCGTTTCGTGACGCGACACAAAGCGTTGGGATGCAGTGATTTGCATATGCAATGTTTGAATGTGTAATTTTAATCGAAATGAAGGCGGGTTGGTAACGTTACCTTGGTGGTACGAGCGACAAAAAGCTCCTACCAAATGTGTTCGCACGGGGTTCAAGCCCGACTTCTCGTGATGGGTCCGGTGCGACCTGCATGAGTATTTTTCGATTCTATATCTTGGTGGCGATCCGAGCCGTTCGATTGACTTGGGTGACCTAACAGCTTCTCCTTGGGGGAGGTTCTATAGGCGGGCCCCTCCGAGCCCTTCTCGAGAAGGTGGATGCCAAAGCTAGGGATGCAGGGGATTGTGAGTTCGATTTATTCTGGTGAACCAAAAAAACAACGTAGCCCTCGGGGCGTAGGGTCTGGTGGTTCGCCCAGTTGTACTCAAAGTTTTACAGCCACGTACCGCGCCTCTGGTTTCACACATATGGAGGGGTCGGGTGAAGAGGGTGTCTAAACAGGTAGACACCCTTGGCAGCCCCCGAGCAATATCCGTGCCCCTATTGTTGTTGGGGTCGGAAGCTTGGTAATGAAATTGACGTGCAAAGTGAGTAAACAAGGGTGCTTATCTTTCGGCGACCGTCGGTTCATCGTTACATCTGGGCCATCCGATCGGCCCAAGTGGCTTGTTGGGCCCCCCTAGGTAGGGGTTCTGTTGTTGGGTCGTTCCGTGGTACTCTTTGGGGAAGCAGAGGGTCACCAGCATGCGTGTGCGCCTTGATTCCCGCGTCCGGCATGCGGTAGTGGTGGGCCATGCCCTGACAATGTCTTGTTTGACTGGAGCACATTCCATCAGTCTAGAGCATGTCCCGTCGGTTCCGGCGCGTCCCCTCAGATTCCCGTCGGCATTTATTTCCCACCTGCATTTGTATTGAATAGGGGGAAGGCAGAGAGTTTTTCGTCCCAACCTTTCGCCTTTCCTTAGCCGTTGAGGCCCTCTTCCTTAAATAGGGAGGGGGAGGGGAGTTCTTGTCCCACTTCTTGGCCTGCCTCTGAGCCGCTACCTCTTCTTCTTTCCACCAAATGCATCCGTGTGTCATGGCGGTTCCTGAGTGAGGGAGGGTAATGCCAGAGAGAGAGAAACTTATTGATCCGCTCGTGAATCTAGAGTGTGATGTCGAGCTGGAGGTCATCCAACGTAGATGAGATGGTGTGGGTCACCTTTGCCATGGAAGTATCGCTGCCGTCGAAGGAGAAAGCGCACTGGAAGGTGCCGAGCATCGTTGGCCTTGCCGTCGTCCGTTGCGGCCTTCCTTCGGCGGCAGGCGCCCCCCATTTAGACGCCGTTGTCGGGGTTGCGGCTGGTGACAATGGCGTAACCCCCGGATGCCCCGGCAGTGGGGCACCACAGTCGCCGGCGTGGTGCTCGACGTTGCAGATGATGGCATCTTCGAGAATCCTACGGAGCGGCGGGACATCGCCGATGGAGAGCGTGGCGCGGCGGCCGTAGTAAACGAACTAGCCCGTGTACGTGCCAGGACGTTGTCGATGGAGAGCTTGGCATGGCGGCTATAGTGGTACTTGTAGTAGGGCTAGGCAGAGACTGTAATTGAATAAGTTTATGGGGCAGCCCCCGAGTAAACAGTCTTCTAAATTTATGAGTACATTAGTCCTTTTCGTGATGAAATCACTTTGTAAGTGGTGAATTTGTGCGAAGAATGTACAAATTTTCATCTTTTGTTATGGCAAACAGTTTTTTAGCTTCCTCTTTTTATAGAAGAGGTTTTGGTGCCCTCCAACCCTTCCCATGGTTCAAGTCGTAAGAAACTAGGAGTGTGGGTGAATTAATTCTGATCACGCTGGTGAGCAAAGAGGTTGTAGCCGCTGGGGCGTGGGTCTCCCGTAGTCCTACCAGTTGTACTCAGAATTTGTTCCCAAAATCTTTGTCCTTAGGACTTGTTTACGAGAAGAACGGAAAACTTAGAGGATGTTTGCCAATATAACACAAGAAGTTTTTGCAAGCATAAACATACTTGTATCATTCACATCAGCCCCCGAGTGAGGTCTGACCCCTTGCAATTTGCAGGGGTGAAATGTCACTAAGGATTGGGGTTTTGTAAAGATAAAAACTGATAAGGAAGAGTATGCGTTTATTTAAGGGTAAAAACGACGTAGCTGTTCGATGTTCCAGGCATTGGTGAAGACCTTGCCGTCGATGGTTTTCAATTTGTAGGCACCTAGACGGAGTACTTCCGCGATGACGTACGGCCCTTCCTAGGGTGGGGAGAGCTTGTGGCGGTCCTTGTTGCTCTGTACAAGGTGGAGAACAAGGTCCCCGACATTGAAGGATCAGTCCCGTACCCGTCGGCTGTGGTACCGCCATAGCACCTACTGGTACTTGGCTGAACGGAGGAGGGCGACGTCGTGGGCTTTGTCTAGTTGGTCCATGGCGTCTTGGTGGGATGCTTCGGCTCCCAATTCATCGTATGCCCTGATCCTTGGTGCTCCGTAGTCGAGGTCCATCGGGAGGATGGCCTCGGCACCGTAGACCATGAAGAAAGGTGTGTAGCCGGTGGCCCAGCCGGGAGTTGTTCTCAGGCTCTAGAGTACTGCGGGGAGCTTGGCGACACAGCGTGTGCCGAACTTGGTCAACCGGTTGAAGATCCTAGGCTTGAGGCCCTCTAGGAGCATGCCGTTTGCGCGCTCGACCTACCCATTCTTCTAGGGGTGCACGATGGCCGCCCAGTCAATCCAGATGTGTTGTTCATCGTAGAATCGAATGAATTTCCTGCTAGTGAACTGCGTGCCATTGTCTGTGATGATGGAGTTTGGTACTCCAGAATGATGGATGATGTCGAGGAAGAATAGCATGGCCTGCTCGGATTTGATCATGGAGATCGGCCGAGCTTCGATCCATTTCGTAAACTTGTCTATGGTGACAAGTAGGTGGGTGAAGCCCCCGGGCGCCTTTTTGAATGGCCCAACCAGGTCGAGCCCCCAGACCGCGAAGGGCCACGTGATGGGAATCATCTGGAGTGCTTGGGAGGGAGGTGAGTTTGCCGAGCATAGTACTGACACCCTTCGCAGGTGCGTACAATTTGCTCGGCGTCGGCTACTATAGTGGGCCAGTAGAAGCCCTATCGGAATGTGTTTCCAACCAAGGTCCTCGGCGTGGTGTGGTGACCGTAGACCCCACCGTGGATGTCGTTCAGCAGAAGTTTCCCCTGTTCGCTAGGGATACAGAGCTATAGATCTCGGTGTGGCTTCGTTTGTAGAGTTCGCCTTCTACAAGAATGAAGGACTTGGCGCGACGTGTGAGCCGTCAAGCTTCCGTCTTGTCCATTGGTAGTGTGTCGTGGAGGAGGTAGTCGAGGTAAAGCGTTCTCCAGTCGTTCGGAAGGTCGGGCTCTGCTGTTGGATCCTCTTCAAGCTCCATGACCTTGGGGATGGATAGAGCAGTTGGTGGGTTGGCCCTCGGGGGCGGATCAGATGGGCCATCGTTGGCCTACTCCGACCCCTCGTAGCGCACCGGGGGCTTGTGTTGATCACTGGCGAAGACTCCAGTTGGGACTAGCTGTCGGCCTGATGCTGCTTTCACGAGCGCATCGGCCGCCTCGTTGAGGCACCTCAAGATGTGATTGAGTTCGAGGCCGTCAAATCTATCCTCAATCGTCGAACTTCTTGGCAGTACGCCACCATCTTGGTGTCATGGCAGCTCGACTCCTTCATGACTTGTTTGACGACCAGCTGGGAGTCGCCCCTAATGTCGAGGCATCGAATGCCCAACTCGATGGAGATTCATAGGCCGTTGATGAGCGCTTCGTATTCGGCGACATTATTTGATGAGGGGAAATGGAGCTGAACCATGTACCACATGCGGATCCCGAGGGGTGATATGAAGACCAGCCCCGTGCCGGTGCCCTTTTTCATCAGTGACCCATCGAAGTACATCGTCCAGTACTCTTGATTGATGACCGCCGGTGGTATCTGGACCTCAGTCCATTCCACGATGAAGTCAGCCAACACCTTGGACTTGATTGCCGTTTGGGGTGCATACGATGCCTTGATCCATCAGCTTGAGTGCACATTTTGCGGTTCTCCCCGTGGCATCCTGGCTATGGACGATCTTGCCAAGGGGAAATGATGTTACGACTGTCATGGTGTGTGACTCAAAGTAGTGGCGCAACTTCCTCTTGGTGATGAGTACGGCGTATAGGAGTTTCTAGATTTGGGAGTAGCGGGTTTTGGAGTCGGACAGTTCCTCGCTGATGAAGTACACAGGGTGCTGTACCTTGAAGGAGTGCCCCTCTTCTTCCCATTCTACTACTAGGGCGGCGCTAACCACTTGCATGGTGGCCGCTATGTATAGTAGGAGGGATTCACCGTTGCTTGGAGGGACCAGGACCAGGGGCTTTGTTAGTAGTAGCTTGACCATATCGAGCGCCTCCTAGGCCTCGGCTGTCCACTCGAAGCGGTCGGCTTTCTTTAGGAGTTGATAAAGGGGGAGTCCTCATTCACCGAGGCGCGAGATGAATCAGCTGAGGGCGGCGAGGCACCCTATGATCCGCTGAGCCCCCTTTATGTTCTGGATCGGGCCCATCCTTGTGATGGCTGAGATTTTCTCTGGGTTGGCCTCGATGCCGCGCTTAGAGACGATGAATCCGAGCAACATGCCCCTCGGGACCCCGAAAACACATTTCTCGGGATTGAGTTTGATGCCATTTGCTCGGAGTTTAGCAAAGGTTCTTTCAAGATCGGCGACAAGGTGGTCAGCCTGTTTGGACTTAACTACGATGTCGTCGACGTAGGCATCAACGGTCTGCCCGATGAGGTCCCCGAAGCAGTTTAGCATACAGCACTGGTAAGTTGCCCCAGCGTTCTTCAGACCGAATGGCATTGAGATGTAGCAGAACGATCCGAAGGGGGTGATAAAAGACGTCGCGAGCTGGTCGGACTCTCTCATCGCGATCTGGTGGTAGCCGGAATACGCGTCAAGGAAGCAGAGGGTTTCGCACCCTGAGGTAGAATCGACTATTTGGTCTATGTGTGGCAAATGAAATGGGTCCTTTGGTCACACCTTGTTGAGACCTGTGTAGTCGACACACATCCTCCACTTCTCGCTCTTCTTTCATACAAGAACGGGATTTGCCAACCGCTCCGGTGGTGTACTTCCCTGATGAATCCGGTGGCCAATAGTTTTGCTATTTCCTCATCGATGGCCCTGCGCTTTTCCTCGTCAAAGCGGCGCAGTCGTTGTTTCACCGGCTTGGAGCCTAGGTGGATTTTTAAAGTATGCTCGGCGACCTCCCTCGGGATGCCTGGCATATCCGAGGGTTTCCACGCAAAGACTTCTTTGTTGTCGCGGAGGAAGTCGATGAGCGCACTTTCCTATTCGGAGGTGAGTGCGGTACCAATGCGTACCATTTTACCCTCGGAGCTGCTGGGGTCTACGAGGACCTCCTTGGAGCCCTCTGACGATTCGAACGACCCGGTTGATTTCTTCGCGTCGAGCATTTTTTTTGGTAGCCTCCTCCTTGAGGGCGGCGAGTACCCTGGAGGCGATGACCGCGGCGGCATGGCCGCAGCATTCGACTTCGCACTCGTAAGCGCGCTGGAAGGAGGTGCCGACGGTGATGATCCCACAGGGGCCCGGCATCTTCAGCTTGAGGTATGTATAGTTGGGGACGGCCATGAAATCGCATAACATGGTCATCCCAGGATGGCGTGGAAGGTTCCCGGGAATCCCACCACGTCGAAGGTGAGGGTCTCAGTCCTATAATTGGACTGATCCCCGAAAGTGATGGGTAGATCGATCTGCCCCAGTGGCACGGCCTGTTTGCCAGGCATGACACCATGGAAAGGTGCTCGGATTGGGCGGAGGTTCGACCGGTCGACGCTCATCTCATCGAGTGTCTTGGCATACATGATGTTGAGGCCGCTGCCTCCGTCCATCAGTACTTTCATGAGTCGCTTTGGGCCGACGATCGGGTCAACATCAAGGGGGTACCTTCCCGGATGTGGGACGGCAACCGAATGGTCAGCTCGGTCGAAGGTTATGGCGGATTTAGACCACCGGAGGAAGGCAGGCGTGGCCGGTCCGACCGTATAGACCTCGTGGCGCGCGACCTTCTGGTGGCGTTTGGAGTCATAGGCCGTTGATCCTCTGAAGATCATGAGGGTGTCGTTCGGCGTTGGAAAGGTGTCGTCCTTCTCCTTGGTGTCGTCTCCGAACAAGTATTTGTGCATGAGGCCACAATCCTTGTATAGATGCTTGGCCGGGAAAGCATGGTTTGGGCATGGCCCCTCGAGCATTTTTGTGAAGTGGTTTGGAGTGCCCTCCATGGGCTTCCGGCCACCCTTGCGGTCGGTAGCAGCCACGCGCGAGTCGTCGCACCATTGCTTCTTATTTTTCTTTTGGAGGAACGGTTGGAGGCGCCTTTGCCAGTGCCCTCGTCCCGCCTTGCCTTGCCGACGGAACGGTCAAAGATTGCTCCGACCGCCTCCTCTCCTGAGGCGTGGCTGGTGGTGATGTCCAGGAGTTCCTTGGTGGTCCGTGGGCCCCCGCATCCTAGTTTATGGACCAAAGACTCGTAGGTGGTCCCAGATAGGAAGGCTCCTATCACGTCGGCATCGGCGACGTAAGGGAGCTCGTTGCACTGCCGGGAAAAGCACCGGATGTACCCACGGAGGGTTTCATCGGCCTTCTAGCAGCAGTTCTTGAGGTCCCATGGGTTCCCAGGGCACTTGTACGTGCCCTGGAAGTTTCCCACAAAGATCTCCCTCAAGTCCGCCCAACTCTGAATGGCGTTGGACGGTAGGTGCTCCAACCATGCTCGTGCCGAATCGGTCAAGAATAGTGGGAGATTGCGAATAATGAAATCGTCATCATTCACGCCGCCGGCTTGATAGGCAAGCCAATAGTCTTCGAGCCAAAGCTCGGGGTTTGTTTCTCCAGAATATTTAGGGATGTTGGTAGGCGGTTGGTACCTTGGCGGGAAAGCAGCGTTAAGGATGTGCCGGCCGAAGGCCTGAGGGCTCGATAGGCCGAGCCTCAGGCTTTGGTCCTTGCCGCTGTCGTAGCGTCTGCCACGCCAAGGGAGGTAGCCGCGTTTGGCTCCTTCTCTTGAGTCATTGTAGGCGCGTCTACGGGCGTCGATGGTGCTGCATGCGTCGCGGTTGTGGCCGAGACATTGATGCACCGGAATAGGGGTGTGCTGCCTATCGCCTGGTGGTGTCTGGTGAACTGACGCATCCTTGGCGGGATGCACCAAGGGCCTGCGCTAGCTGGTGTCGAGCTTGCGTCACTGAGACAATGAGCTTTCTGCCTACTGCACCACCGCACGCTCGAGCAACGTGTGAATTTCTCGGCAGGCCCAGCGATACTCAGACATCGAGGCCTCTGGAAGGCCGTGAAGCAAAGCCATCACAACGGCAATGTTCTAGCTTGCCCGAGCGAAGTGAGGGAGGGTCCCGTCGTCGGTGAGGATCCTCTGGTGTACATCACGGGCCACGACGCTTGATTTCTTCATCGATCTTCTGGTACTCCCAGACAAGCTGTTGTCCGGCATCATCGATCTCTTGCTTTTGTGCTCTTAGCTGCTCCATCCTTATATGAGATGGGGCCGCCGCCTCCCCTCCGGTCTTGGAATCGGGGTTTCCTATAGGGGTAGCCTCCCCCTCGGAGACGCTTTCAATGTGCCCCTCGGAGGTTTCCGCCATGAAGCATTCCCAGGAAGGATGATGGCTCCCCCTGCTGGAGTTAGAGCTAGAGGATGACTCTGGCTCCTCGGTGAGGAGTTTGTGGATGGACTCCGTGTCATGTTCAATTACCCCCACAAACTCGCTGTCCGTGGGTGGTTGAACCATGCATAGTTCCACGAGGTGGCAAGCGGTCGCTGCAGCGTTTGCGAGACCGAAGAAAAGCTGTCGGGGTGCTCCACACATGGTGCTCTGGAGAGAGGTGCCCCTCTTCGGAAGGTCATGCCATGTCATCGTTGGAAAGGGTGAGGCAACGCTGGTTCTCCCTAGACTGCAGGGGTCCAAGGGAGACACCGAGCTAGTGCCCATGCTTCTTGTGGTCGAGGACGATGGAGGGGAGAGATTGGATGGTAGTGTATGCTCATACCAACTCTCCTCCCATCGTGATGATGAAATCTAGGCTCCCGAAGCGCATGTGTGCACCTGGGACCCAGCTGATGTTGTGGTTAGCCATCCGTGGCCTAGTTTGGAATGCGCAAAAGCCCCTACCTGGCGCGCCAACTGTCGGTGTTTCAAACAAGCACCGGCTAGTAAATTTATAATTATACACGTTAGGCCCGGATGGTGCGCTAAAGGACACAAGGTTTATATTGGTTCGGGCTGAATGTCCCTACGTATAGTCTATTGCTGCTCATGTTATTAGCACCGAAAGTGGTTTGTAGTAGGGGGTACAAATGGTCGAGAGAGGGACTGGTCCCAGGTCTTTGATGGAAGAGTCGAAAGGAGGCCAAGAGCCTGGTGGCGGCTTGGTTGTGTATGTGATGTTGAACTGAACTCTCTATGAGTTTGTCTGTATGTGAGTTCGGTGTCTAGAGTCGGTGTCCAAAGTCCGTCCCTCTAGTGGGGAGCCCTGCCCTCCCTTTTATAGACCAAGGGGGGAGTAGGGGCTACAGATGGGAGAAAGAGGAAAATCCCAAGGGTATAGAAGGTCCTTCGAAGGATCCGGGTCTTCCTTTTTCCCTGCGTCTACCCTATATAACATGGCAGACAGTGTCAGAAGTGGCGTGTTCGTTGATCTTCATAGGCCATGCCCTGGTCTCTTTTAGCAAGTGGGTGCGTCCCATCCCGCCCCTACAGGCGGCGTGTCGGACAGGGTTGTTGAACTCCAACCCCATGGGGAGCGGATGTCATGGTGACTGCTCGTTTTGCCATTGTAGAGGATGGGAGTCTCTTCTTGGAATGTAGTGGTTGTCGTATGTCCGTGTTGGGTTCTTCGCCTGGTGGTTTGAAGGCGGCGCCTACAACACTGTAGGGCGAAGAGCATGCGCTTGCAACACTATTCAGGCTCTATCATGCCTATAAGGGTCTAAGCACCCGTCCCATCATGTCCTGACGGTACTTTCCTATAGGGGCGTAGGACATGGTCCTTCGATGCCATGGTTGACCCGAACGTCTTGTCTTACCCTGTGCCTATCATCATGAGGGAGCGGGGTGCAGTTGTTAGGCGAGGTGGAGCCAGCCCTTGGACATCAGGCGAGGCGAGGTCCATCAGGCGAGGTGGAACATAGCCTCCGGAGGTCTGGCGAGGCAGAGCCTAGCCCTCGGGGGTCGGGTCCAGCGGAGCCTAGCCCTCAGGGGTCGGGCTACGCCTCGCCCTCAGGTGAGGCAGAGCCGTCCCCTAGTCGTCAGGGGAGGTGGAGCTGGCCGACGGGCATCGGGCGAGGCGGAACCAAACTCCCGTCGTTCGGGCAAGAAGCGCAGCGGTGCTCTTGTCCGTTCGGGAGTTTTTAACGTTCGATGGTTATTAGTTTCACCTCCTTGGGTACCCTGGTATTAGGTTCCTGACACCTCATCTGAGCTATCAGTCAGGTCATCCTCAACCTCATCGCCTTGTTGTGCCTCTAGCTGCTCAAGTTCTGTCTCTACAATGGCCCTGATGGCCTTGTCCTACTCAGCTACAGTCTCTGGCACCTCGAGTCTACAGCGCTGCTAGCTAGGTGTCCTCCCACGACTATGACTTAAGAGCTAGCTCAAGCCATACTCTAGGAACTCTATAGTAGCACCACTCCACTCAGCCATAGTCTTAGGGGATATATGAGAAACCACCTTCCAAATGATAAAGCAAATCCAATGAGCATAAGGCAGATGGTGATGGCCCTTGAAGCCCTCTGCTAAGGTATCCTCCATCTCTGAGAGCATCATGTCCCATATATCAAACTCAATCTGAGAAACCAGGTGGTGAACTAACCAAAGCTAGATACGTGTCAAACCCTCTCGGTAGCCAGTCTTGGGAAGCACTATAATCCTCAGGACCTCGTTCAGGATGTGAGCCATAGGTGTTAGGTCACATGGAGTGTGGCTCGATCCCTCTCTGAAAGGCTCAGTGAAGCAGGGTCTCACTGTGTCTATAGGTGGTACCACTCCGCCATGAGGGCTTCTCGGTGGCTTTGTCCGTCCATAGCAGATCTCATGAATCCTGGTGGAAGACTCTAGGATCCTCAATATCTCTCTAGGCCTCGAGCTCTGCAACCTATAGTCACACCCTCTGAAAGCAAAGTGAATGTACCTATGCCCCATGTCAATCCACAAAGAAGCATAGAACTCTCTGACCCACGATGGGATGTACCAACTAGTCTGACCTAAGAGATCTACCAGGCCTGGCAGGTAGGTGAGGTGGGGACTGATCTACTCGCCTCCAACTTCTACTATGGCCTCCAAGTAGCACACTCGCTGAGACCTAAATGTCACACCACTGTTGAGGTAGGCATTGTAGAAGTCCTCCAGTAGCACTGTGTAGAAGCCCTCTGAAGCTCTCTCATCCCGCCTTGGTGGAAACCACTACTTAAACTCTACGAGGCAAAGCTGCTGAACCTACCTAGCTATGGCTACCCTCAAGTCCAAGTGTACCATAGGCAGTGGACCTCGTGGTCTGGGAGGTGCACGAGGACCACACCTATGTGTCTCAGGCCTTGGTGACACCTGAGTTCGAGTACGACTAGAACATCGAAGGTGCTACTCTTGTGGCTGCTCTACCTGCTCTTGAGACTCCTCTGTCTCTTCCCAGGGCTGCTATATCTCCTCCTGTGGCTCTATCTCCTACACATAAGTGCCCTCTAGTGCATCCTCTAGAGAGACACGCTGACCTCCAAGCATGATAGTCCCACGTGGACTACCACACGCTGTCTTGAACTCCTCCACTAGGGCCCTCTAAGCTAGTGACAACTAATCGCCAATATGAATGCCACTGCCTTTGCAACCTCTCTTAGCACGCTCAACTGCTGCTATCACTGTTGCTGCTCTCTCTACCTCGATGTCACCACGCTTGCACTTCTTCTTTGCAATCACCTTCTTTGGTCCCTTCTCTTTTTGCTCCGCTGTCAAACGAGGCGGACATCTCTCGTCATCATCGAGACCATCC
Source organism: Miscanthus lutarioriparius (assembly GCA_904845875.1). Lineage (NCBI taxonomy): Eukaryota > Viridiplantae > Streptophyta > Magnoliopsida > Poales > Poaceae > Miscanthus > Miscanthus lutarioriparius. The sequence goes on from CAJGYO010000005.1 coordinate 48,738,714, forward strand.
CCGATGTTCTTGCAACGAACCATGGCTGACACTGCAAAGAGATCAACCACCACAGAGAGATAAACTGCCAAATCACTGCTCCCCCTATCACTGCCAATCACTGATAAGATCAACTGCCACTAACTATGACATCAAGCAAATACTCCCCCTGACATAGAGAATCACTGTCGCTGACACTGACTATGCCATCACTGCCCAACGACTGACCACTGGCAAGAACCACTATCACTAAGATCTACTGTCAACTGACACTCGCTGAGGCTTGGCCTCAATCGATACTCGTAGGCTTGGCCCCGGGTTCAACTGACACTATCAACTGCTAGGCAACCTCAGACACATCGACTCGCTGCACGAAGGGAAATAGATGGAATACATATAAGCATTACATTATATTCTAGAGATGAGCGAATCATCTAACAGAGGAAAGCAAGAGGTAAGAGTAAGAAGGCGATGGCTTGCTACCTGTCAAATCCTTGTGAAAAGGTGAAAGGCTGAGCGCAGGGGCATCGCAACACTTCCGGCAAGACACCTAGGAATCGCTGCTGCCACCCAAGGAATCGACGGAGCACAACCTATTGATGCTAAGGAAGTGGACTACAAGAGAGGCGAGGATATGGATCAAAAACAGCGCACTAGAATTGTTCAGGCATGCAATCGAGCAGGTGGCAGGCAGGGGTGTTGCTCACCCTGGTGGAATGGTCACCGGCCAAGGAGAACACCAGGGAGACAGCTCTGACCGCCAAGTGTAACATCCCAGATGTTAAAATATAGTTAAAACTGGATCATGAGCATCATAAAGCATAACTATCAAGTAATGTTTCATTAATGCAATTTAATGTTTCAATAAGACATGTCCATGTTGCACATGTGATGTTTCCTGTGTTGTTTTGTAGTGTTTCATATGTGTTGCATAAGTGATGTTTCATTTATAGCTTTGCTATGTTGCATATATAGAGTTTCATATGTTGCATATGTTGTTTCATATGTTGCATCAAATGTTAACAATGTAATGTTTAAAGTTCTTTGTGGTTTTATATATGAGATTTTGCTTAAACAATTAAAATTTTGTTTTAATAAACTTTGAAGTAATACGTTTATACTCTACACTAGTGGCAAGGTTGGACACTGTTAGCATATGAAATATGTTTTAATTTGAGCTCCAAAAGTGAATTAAGCATTGGAATCTACACTTCTAATATTTGACTGTATTTGAATTTTAGTTTTAATTCAATCTTTGGGGATTTATTAAAAAAATTCCATATATAAACTTGTGTGCAACCTTGGTACTATTTTAAAGTATGAAGTTTGTACTTTGAAGTGGTAAACTTGTTTGTGATGATGGAACAACAATTAACCTCTAATTAATTGCTCAAAGTAGCTAACCCAAAACTGTTTTTTGAAACCCTAACTCTAAAATTTTGTTTCCAGTCTTAAAACAATTTCAAAGTACCTATGTTTGAGTCCAAAAATATTCAAAACTAGTTATCCTTTGATGATGGTCTTTTAACCAAAGTTGTAGACCTTGGTATAAGGAACAACTTTGATTAAGGATGCTCATCAAGTTTAGTTGAGAAATCGAAAGTTAGAGCGTGATGAATAGCTAGGTTTCAGTCGGGTTCAGTGTCAGATTGAATAGCAGGCAACTTGCTAGCTCATGGCCGACCACCAATGCTTTGCCGCCGCCTAATGAGCATGCGACATGCAGCTGTTGCATGGCCAAGCTCGAGCAAGAGCTGGCGCAACTAGAGAAGTCACTCGCGTCTCGCCCTCGTCGTTTTAGCCCGAGTCACTGATCGTCACCGTCTCTCTTCCTCTCAGCTCCGCCACCGAGCTCCTCTAGCAGCCGACAAAAAAATTGGCCGTCGTCCTTACACCACCACCCAATTACTCGCACCTACAACTCTACCCCATCCTCGCACTTCTCCGTAGCCACTCACGCCGCCTCTCCTGGCCGAACTCACTCGCGCGTGCCGTTCTAGTCGTTGTGGCTCGCCATAGCCGCCGAACTCCACCTCACCGTGGCTAGCTCTACGGAGCACCTCTCTCTCTACCGTCTTGTGCTTTAGCTTTGCCTTGAGGCCATGATGCTCATCGGCTCATCCATTTCTTTGTTCCATCATAGGACACGCCGAAACACGAGCACGCCGCCAGTTCACGCCGCCGCGCTCGTCATCACCGCCGGCCTATGCATCCACGCCACCTTTGCTACAACCATGTAGCCGAGCAAGCCCATGGTGAGCTCCTGGTGCCTCCTGCGCCCTTAGTCTAACCCCTACCACACCCGAGCGACCGACCTACCGTCGCGCCGGCGTGCTCTACATCGCTGAGTTGCCATGGCTGTGGCCAAGCTTGATGCTAACCCTATCTCGATCAACCAATAGTGTAACCGTGTGCGTGAGGTCATGGGGAACATGTAGATGTCCCCCCCCCATCACTAGTGATCTCACCGTTGTTCACCTCCGCCTCGCCGGAGCGCCGCCGTGCCACCATAGCCACGGCCAAGCATGCTATGAAGTCCTAGCCGCCCAACCACCACCCTAGATAGGTCCGTAAGGTCATCCCGAGCATAGAGGTGGTGACCTCATTGCCGGTGACTGCACCGTCGGTAAGGTCCACCGCACCGGGTGTCACTAGTCTACCATAGCTGCGGCTGCGCACGAACCGAGCCTTGAAACGTTCAACCGATAGCATGGTTGTGTTCGTGGGTTGATGGGGAGCCTGTAGGTGGAGTCCCCGTCGCCGGATTCACCGTTGTTGGTCGCCTCCGCCTTGCCGAAGCACCACCGGGACACCGCCATGCGACGCCGCATGTGTTGTAGTACGCTAGAGGTTCAACCGTCACCGTAGGTGTGTGCGCGAGAATGTCCTGAGTCCGTAGGTGCCCTCGCCCTCACCGGAGACCTCACCGTTGGCGAGTACCTGCCGGTCAATGGCCGGAAAGCCGCGGCCACGCGCAGGCGTCCTATGTTGCCGACTCGGGCCCCGCTGGTCAGAGACTGTGGCTAGCTGGGTCTCGGTGTAAAAAGTTTTGTTGTGTTTTTGTTTTTTCTGAAAACGATAAATAGTGTTGTTTCTTGTTTAATTCATAACTAAATAATATGAGCTGATAAAATTATGAAATTTTTGTGTGGCTTTGTTCTCAAGTGATCTACCTAGGAAAAATATGAGATGGGCATTTTTAGTAATTCTGCTATGTTTCAAAATTACCTCTTTTAATTAATAAATGGACCTTCCATGATTTTTATAGGCTAAAATAATTATCCTTTAATCATGAAACTTTTTGTGTATGCTTTATATGCTTAGATCTATCTTCATAAAAATTATAGTACTGTTTTGATAATTTTAATTTATCCACTTAAGTACATGCTTTATTTATTAATTAATAATTACCAAAATAATTAGTATAAATCATAAAATGACCTTGGTGTATTTTGGAGTTGATTGTAGACCTTGGAACACTAAACCCCTGCTGTTCCTTGGCAACTTAATTCTTTTCCATGATATGCTTATCATCAACTTGTTATATAATAAATAAATGGTTTGATTAAATACTTAATTAGTAGATGCATGTTTATAAGCCTTGTTTACTCCTTGTATGCAATAGTTGAGTAAGTAGTTATGTTTTGTAGATGCTTTTTTTGTTAATCTTGCTGGTCCATGTTAAGTTAATCCATTCATGTTAATGTAACACCCTAGAATTTGCTTCTTTGGAAATAGAGCTAAATTGATTTAATTTTGTATTTTTGTGCTCATGAAACATAGGAAAATAATAATTTTCATTAAATTAAAATCTATCATAGGAATTTAGTAACATTTTTGTGCATTCATGCTGATGCATACTTTTTTTTTGTGATGAGTGGTTTTGTCCAAAATTCAAAATAATTTCAAATGCTTTTGAAATGGTTTGAAAATGGATTTGAAAATAGAATTTAGAAAAAAATAGAAAAAAATCTCTCTCCCACGGCCTGTCTCTCTCTCACCCCTCTCTCTTTCAGCCCACAATCGGCCTGCCCCCTCTTCTCTTCTCCTAACCCGCACGGGCCTGTTGCTCTCAGGCTTTTTCCCGTGGCCCAGTCACCCGTGCGTGCAGCCTACCCTGCCTTTCCCCGTGGCGACCCAACCCTACTTTCTCTCTCTGCCGAGCCGGTCCAGTAGCAAGCGACCCAGCGTAGTCGTGCCGCGCTCCTCTCTCCCGTGCCTCCCCTGTCGCTGACTTGTGGGACCCGCATGTCAGCGACCACTTTGTCTTCTACTTTGCCCCGTGTCCACACCAGACTCCGCCACCACAGAGTCCGCCGCAGCTCCGTATCGTCGCCCTGTCATGTTCCCCATGCCGCTTCCCCCCATAAATAGTAGCTCCATGTGCGCCGCTCCCCTCTACCAACCTTAGCACAAGCCGCCACCTCGCCCGAGATCGCAGCGCCATCGCCTTGCCGAGCCGCGTGCCGCCGCCGCCGCTGTGGTGGTCACCATCCGTTGCCGTGCCGACGATGAGAACTGGCCGCCGAGCTCTGCTCTACAATAGGGAACCCATAGGTGCTCTTCTTCTTCTCCCTCTCAGTCTTTGTTTCAATCTCATCACCGCCGAACTTCGTAGGAGACCCAGCTACCGCCCTACTGAGCTCCATTCCATCTCCGTCCATTTTCCATCTACTAAAACCTCCACGGTGAGTTCACAATCTTGCCCTCTTTCTCCTCGGTGATATTCCCATCGCTAACTGAGGCCTAAAACGCCATTTGGCGAAGCTCCAGTGAGCTCTAGTTCACTAGCAATGGCGCCACCGCCTCCTAGACCGGTGCCGGCTAATCCAGTGGTGATGTACCCGACCCGTAGGCCACAACCGAGAAGAGCGCGCTAGCTCCTGCATCCCGCCTCCCGGCGCGCATGCACGCGAGCAAACACGCGACATCGCGTGAGCATGCCGAGCCAGCACAGTAGCCATGCGTTCCCAGTTTTGCTCTTGCTAGCTTGATGACGTCATCATCACATCACCCACACATTATGGCCATTTTCTTCTAGAAAAACAAATCCAAAAATACTATAGAAATACACCACTTACAATCAACAATGGATCCCCACCGTTTCTTCGTTTAATTCCATTTTGACCCGTTCAAGTTGTGTTAGATTCGTAGCAACGTAATCTACGTGTTAGTGGCATTGTTTAACATGTTTAAAGCTTTTGAATAAAATAGTAATTAATCTATATGTAGTTACTTTTCCAATTAAAAGCAGTTAGGGTTTTTCATCGTAGTCTTTTGTAAATAAAATAAGATTAATCTTATGTTGGATTTCTAATACAAATATAATTCGGTTTAAAACAATATAGATATTTTTTTGAAGAATCTCATATATGTTTTATAATTAAAATAAATGAAGCCTATAGTTTTATTTTTAAATTAAATTTATCGGTAGTTGTATCTTTTTCACCGTAGCTCCGATTAGTATGCTTTTCGTGTCTGTGTGATTGTAGCAACGTGTAGATTTGATTTCAAATTCTTTTTCACTGATTGGTGTGTTGTTCTAATATAGTTATGTTTGAATGCTATGCATGTTGTTCAGATGCTTGTGTGGTGTTTTATGATCATGTCCAGTCGGTGAGCTTTGCGTTGGTGATATAAAAGAAGTTGGTGATCCAGAAGAAGTCATTTGGAGGCTACGAATCAATAGAAGAATGATCTAAGTTTTAAGGCAAGTATAGCATAGGATTATCCTTGTCATCCTATTCACCTTAATATCATTTTAATCATATGTATGTGTCTACCTTGGCAACTGTAGTAATTTTCCTAGCTATTTGATATCCTGGATTCCTTAATTCCTATGGGTTATTGCATTCGGTAGTATGATGCTAATGCTCAATTACAACCATGATCTTGTAACTTGACTAATGGAATATGCATTAAACATTAAAAGATGCTTTTTAGCAACATGGAATCATGGGGCTAGAGCATTGGGTTGTTTTATGGTGCTCTAGATTCCTCTCCCTAAGGACTTATATGTAAGTGAACATCTAGGACTTATAGTACAACTATAAAGGCTACATGGCTCTGGCTTTAGCTCAGTATGAGGACCTTTTCTAGCTTATTAGTGGTTACCTTTATTGGCATAAGAATGGCTTGCCAAATCGGGTATAGTGCAGCCTTTGTCCCCTTGTGTATAGGCTGTGCGTCATTGTGCCATCGGGAAGGGAGATTGAAAGCTCTAGTTTGGTTTTGGTGAGTTGATGAAACCCTAAGTGCTAACCTAGTTTATCAAAGTGATTATGAGATAGGTGGCACACTCTAAGTGATTAAGCAAATGAAGATCATAACATGATGATGGTGATGGCATGGTGATGATCAAATGCTTGGACTTGGAAAAGAAGAAAGAAAAACAAAAATCTCAAGGCAAAGGTGAAATTAATAGGAGTTTTTTAGTTGATAGCCGTACTATTAAGAGGGGTGAAACTCGTATCGAAATGCGGTTATCAAAGTGCCACTAGATGCTCTAACTCATTGCATATGCATTTAGGATCTAGTGGAGTGCTAACACCCTTGAAAACATTTGTGAAAATATGCTAACACATGTGCACAAGGTGATACACTTGGTGGTTGGCACATTTGATCAAGGGTGGTGAAGTTTGGGGTCAAAAGGAGAAGTTTTGTATTGACCAGACTCTGCCTTGGGCAATGACTGGACTCTGACCCTGTGTCCGATCAGTGGCACGTAGTGAAGGCCACCCTCGGTCCCTTGACAGGACGCTGAAGTGAAAAAGGGACCGGACGCGCAGGGGGTGCATCCGGTCACCTAGTGACGTACACTGACACAAGCAACAGAGAGAGACTGTGTTGACTGGACGCTGGCCTAGGTCTGGTCATATGCCACTAGATGCGTCCAGTCATGAAAAACCATCTCTAGAACCTTACTGGAAATGATCGGATGCCAGTGTTGGTGTGTCCGGTCACTTTGAACAGCGCATCCGGTCGTGAATGAAACCTTACTGGAATTGACCGGACTCCAGTGTGGGAGCGTCCGGTCACTTCCAGTAGCGAGTCCGGTCACAACTTAAGTGCACTGATGACCGTTGAGATCGGGCGATCAGCATTTGAAGTCGGGGACACGTGGTGAATATCTGAGGATCAGACGCTGGAGTCCTGCGTCTAGTCAAACCGACCGGTGCGTCCGGTCACCCTAATTTTTTAGGTAACAGAGAGCCAATGACTCTTTTCGTGGGGGCTCTCTATTTAAGCTCCATGGCAGGCTCAAGCTCACTCTCTTGGCCATTTGCATTAACATAGCAACCTTGTGAGCTTAGCAAAAGCCCACCCACTCATCTCCATCATTGATTCATCATCTTTGTGAGATTGGGAGAGAATCCAAATGCATTGCTTGAGTGATTGCATCTAGATGCACTTGGTGTTCATGTTTTGCTACGGGATTCACTTGTTACTCTTGGTGGTTGCCGCCACCTAGACAGCTTGGAGCAGCGAGGATCGTTGAGCGAAGGTTGGTGATTGTCTTTGGCTCCGATCGTGGTGATTGTAAGGGGTCTTGTGCCTTCCCTAGCGGAGCACCAAAAGGTAACTCTAGTGGAGTACTCGTGTCATTGAGTTACCTCACTTGTGGGTAGGTTCTTGCGGGGTCTAATTGTGTGGACGAGATTCATGCAACACCTCTTAGCCGCCGAACCACCAAGTGTTGGTCGACACAACGGGGACTAGTATGCCGGCAAGCACATGACCCTCGAAAGAAAAACTGGTTGTCTCTTGCCCGTTGGTATTCTCCCGGTGATTGATTTAGTATTCATCTTGTGATTGGTTCACTCCTCTACACGGCGGTATAATCACCTTATTTACTCATTTACATTCCTGCAAACTAGTTGTAGCAAGCTCTTTAGTGTAGCTAGAATTGAGAGCTTGCTTTGTAGCTTAAGTTCATCTAGTGGAGCTCTTTAGTGTAGTAAGTGTGAGAGCTCTTAGTGAGTAGTGACTTAGCAAATTGTGTGTCTAGTGATCATAGTAACTAGAATTGTTGGATAGGTGGCTTGCAACCCTAGTAGAGCTAGAGCAAGTTTGCATTTCGCTATTTGTCATACTAATCAAATTTCTCTAGTTGGTTTATAGATTTTTAAATAGGCTATTCACCCCCCTCTAGCCATATTAGGACCTTTTAGGGGCTCTACATCTGTTTGCCGAGTGAATCTAATGGCCCTAACTTGTTAGACAAACCTTTAAAAGGCTTCATAGTGAACCTTACTGACCTCCCTTGGTAGTGGGTCAAGAGACTGATCACCTCGAGCGAAAGGGTAAATCATGACTCACAGTGAAGGTGTATAACCTCTATAGAGTATAAACTAGTATATCAGTCGTGCTCATGGTCATGAGCGGCCTTAGACCCTTACAGAATAGATGATGAATACTAATGATACGGATGATGAAGATGCTCATTAATGATTACTATTTATACTATTCATTATTCATGTTTACCTGATCATGTGTTTATATGGGCTTGTGAAAAAACTTGTTGCCACCCAATTGCTAAAAGATGACTCATTAAAAGCTAATTACAGTTAAACCAGTGTTAGCCTTTTAAGCCTCATGAACCCCATGTTATATTTGTTCAGTACGACATGTACTTACGCTTGCTTTACTTTTTAAATCTTTGGAAAAATCCCGGATGGGTACTAGATTGCTAGAGTTTTGAGGAATTAGGCTTGTGATCAACTAGTCAGTTGTCCCTGTGGAATTGGAGTTTTACCCGAAGATCGGAGTTATCTTTTCCGCTATTTGCTGTCTAAGGTTATATCCTTTATACTAAGTACGTTATATATTGAGCATTGTTTTTCGATATTACCCTTATTTGTAGCTATATATGAGATTTGACTTCTTGGGATCACATATGGTGTGTATCTGATTTTGTTCTTAAAACCGGGTGCTACAGTTAACAACTAATTAACTTGTGGTTAATAATTAAAATGCTTTGTAAGATAATGACCCTAGTTCTTAGTGAAGGAAAGTTGTACTCAAGATAATGAACTTTGTTTAACTTCTGTTATGCACTTGTGCACCTCTCATCATGCATCATGGCATGTAGTCCATCATGTTAAGCAAAGCATCATTTATTACGTGTAGTGTACCAGAGTGAGAAGACTCGCGTTGATCAAGTTTCGGAGAAGGTCCATCCATCAATGGTGTTGGTGCCAAGTCTAACTCATGTGATCCTCTGTGGAACTAACCTTCTCTGCAACGCAGGCAAGCCCCAGAGCATAAACCCATCTCTAGTTTTTACAAATCTTTATTACACTCTAAGTCTTGTGAGATGTGCATTAAGTAATTAGGAGTTGGTTGAATACCATTGCTGCATGATTACCTTGATATTCAGGTATCATTAGTGATACCCTTCTAGTATGAATAGGTCGGTACATCTATGCTTAGTAATGCTTAGATTTCGGTAAAAGTCGAATGATGGTTTCATTGTTCGCATGGAATAGGTTTTACCTTGATCTTCTCGGCTCTACTGATGGGTCATGAGAGTACCATGATAAACGATAATGATAAATTGAGACCAGGCGAACTCTTTGCTTGCGTCAAGAATTGAGTCTTGACGTAGTGCCCCGCCTGTGTCGATTAAGGACCATTCGTTGTAGGCCTGTTGTGTGGTCGAGACCTTGCAGTACTGGCCACATACTCCGGTAAGCCTAATACCTCGGCTATTCCATTATGAGAAAGGACAACCATGCACTGGGAGTGGAGAGATGGCGAGAGTAGCATGTACCCACCCTACGTAAACATCAGGGATGGCATACGGCGGTGGAGTCTGTGCTCTCAGGTGGCGCGAACCTATTCTCATTTTGGAGGATTTGAGTGAGGGTTGATATATGTAGGTCTAGGACCTGCATATGTCTTGTGGTAAGGAAACCCCGGATGGGCCAAATCAAATCGAATCATCATGCTCCTCGGTTATGGAGACTCGATCCTCTGTCCATACATTGTAGTTAATCAATGGAACATGGTTACTTGTGGATAAGAGATGAAGATGAGATGAGATGACTAAAGAAGTGATTGATTTAGATCAGGTGCAAACTAGATACCTTAATGACTTAATACAAAGCTAAAACATTGAAAGTAAGGATCCACTTATAGTAAGCTTTTCTACAAAAGTAATTCTTGCTTCAAACTTTCCTTTAAGCCTGTATACCCTTGGAGTCTTTTCTTTTAGTCGGGTAAGACTTGTTGAGTACCCTCAAGTACTCAGGGTTTGTTAACCTTGTTGCAGGATCTGACTTGAGCTACTCATTGAGGTCATGTCGGTGGGCTCAACATGATCTGGTTGTCTCTCCTACCTTAGATGTTTTACCTAAGTTGCTTCCGCAGTTCTACTCACCATTTGAACTCAAGTTAAGTTATGACTTGAACATGTTATGTAAACTAATGTTATAAGTCTTCCCCACTCTGATGTAATACATTTTTGTACCAAATGTTGTAATGTTGTGGTAACTCCATGTTGATCCTATATGAGTTGTAAAATGTGGATGATTCAGGGTTCCCCAAGGACACCCGACTGACTACATGAATTATCCGGCTCTTGTGTGCAGAGTCAGAGGTCTTTAAGACAATGACAAGCACATGTGGGCCATATAATTGGGGTGGTTCTGCCAAAGCTAGTATTAGAGCTCATACATGGATCTGCAACAACATTACTTTTGAAAACTTCAAAAGGAATTCACAAAATAAAACTTTTTAAAGAGTACCAAACTAAAACTACTCTTTAATCTCCCTTATGCTTGATATCCAAGTTCTATGAAGACTTACTGGTGATTCAAGTAGAAGGCATTGAAAAGTTTTCAACTCTTCTTCAGCCAAGCCAGATGGAAAGTCACACATCCCCAATAATGCTCTGATGAGTGTCTTTCAACAACCTATCTGGTGCAGTGAGGATAGTATAAAGTATTGCCCTATGAATCATAGACAAGTCTCAAGTGCTCAAACTAATCAAACCCAAGTGCTAACATGAGAGAAACACAATAACACAACACATGCACTTGTTGATCTTAGGGCTTGTTCTCTACTGGGCTGGATAGCCCTCGAAACAAGCTTTTCGAAAAGTCCAAGGTCACCGAAAACGGAGTTCAGAGTAAAAAGTTATGGCTTTTTTGTATGATGACTTGCGCTATCCTGAAGATCCGTGGAGGTTTCGCATGATTACGCGGAGGCTCCATGCCCAGGCGCAGAGATTCTAGGATATGTAGGTCATAACAGCTAGTTTTTTACCTCCAATGGCTAGTTTTGTGGGGTGAGTATATATACCCATCCCACGTCTTCTGGCCGGGCTGCTGGATCCCTGAACATTCTAAACCCATTCCAAGCCTTGTGTAAGCTCTCCCAACCTCTCTCTTTGTGAGAGTGAAGTGCTTAGTGATTGATTAAGTGTTGGGAGTGAGAGATTAAGAGTTTGAGAGCAAACCAAACCTTGAGCACTTGTTGGGTTGCGTCAAGCATTCGTTGTGCATTCGTTACTCTTGGAGGTGAAGCCTCCTAGATGGCTAGGCATCGCCCGGTGACCTCCCATGCTTGTGTTGAGCTATGGGAAAGTTTGTATTACCCGGAGATCTTAGTGGAACCCTCAAGCTCAACTTCAGTGTTGGACTTGAGAAGAGGATAGGGTTGGAAGAGACCCAAAGTCTTTGTGGCTTCCTCAACAACGTGGACATAGGCAAGCCTTGGTGGCAAGCTAAACCACGAGATAAATCGTGTGTCTTGTCCCTTATATTTTGAATTGAATTATTTGTGTTCCACTTGATCTACTTTGTTGTGTGTGTTTGTGAGTGCAAGGACTTCGTGGACTTGCCACTGGACATCTCCAAGCACATCATCAAAAAGTTTGGTTTGAGTTTGATGTCTAGGCGTAGCAGTTGCTGAGTACTCTGTGTTGCCCGGAGGCTCCGTGACATCCCTCGAAGGTTCCACGCCCCGTAGGTTCTACGGTCTGCTAATCCGCTGCAAGTTTTATTTGTTGATAATTTTTAGAAATGCCTATTCACCCCCACTCTAGGAAACATCAAGGTCCTTTCAATTGGTATCAGAGCCTAGCTCTCAATTTTGGGTTTAACCGCCTTGAGAGACGATGTCGACAAGTGAGAAAGTATCTCAACAACTTCTCCTTTTAGATGGTTCAAATTGTGCATCTTGGTCCGCTAGTGTGCTTAATGTTTTCAGGTCCATGGGTCCTCATATTGAGCAGATTGAAGATGTAAGCATTTCACCTCCTAGTGTTGATTTGGCCAACTTATCTAAAATGGAAGTGAAATGCTTACAACACAATGCTCAAGCTACTAATATCTTATTTAGTGCTTTGAGTGAAGATGTTTTTGATACCATCATACTTGGAGATGGTGAACCACTTGAGGATGCTCATATCATTTGGACAACACTTAAAGAATATATGACAAGTCCAAATGTGATGAGAAGCTACTCTCATTGGAGGAATCACTTGAGGAGTGCTCAACTTCACCGACAAATGAAGAGCCTCAAGTGATTCTCCTGAAAGGCCTAAGTGATCATGCCACATCCACTTTCTCCCGAAAGGCAATGAAATGGTTGGTGAGAATAATGCTTTTACATGTGGTACTTCTACTTCCTCTAGTTTTTGTGGGACTAACCTTTTGAAGGAAGAAGAAGATTGTGATCGGTGGAGGCCAAATGATGAATCCACCTCACTAAGAAGCTCAACTCTCTATGCCACTTCTCATGTGGGTCTTATGGCAAAGAAAGAGAAGAATGTGGCAAGTGAGAGTGAGAGTGAAAGTGAGAGTGATGATCAAAGTGATGATGATGATGAGTTCAATCAACACTTTGCACATCTAAGAAAGAAAGACAAGTTGATGGTGCTCAAGCTCATAGAGAAGATTGATGAGCAAGAAGAAACACTTCACAAGCAAGAAGAGTTTGTCATAAAAAAGATCAAATGCTTGGAGAAGTTGACCAAAGATCATGAAAAGCTTAAGTGCTCTTATGCTAGTTTGGTCAAAAGGTATGAAAACTTGTCAATTGAGCAAACTTGTACTATTAACTCTCTTTCTTGTGTTGTTCAATTAGAAGATAAGAATTATGTGCTCAAGGATAAAGTGGAAAGGCTCACTAGCAAGAATGAGTTTTTGCAAGAAAATCATGATGAGGTCTTGTGCTCTCATGAGAAGCTTATGGATTCTCATCTCATGCTAGAAATTGCTCATGAGGTTGTGGTAACAACAGTAAAATCATATCAACCTCACACACACAAGTGCACATGTACACAAGTTCAATCTATTTTATCATGTGCTAACCATTATTGCTCTCAAGAAACCAAACCTTCCGTTGAGCATGTACTTGTAGAAATTTGTAATGATTCCATTACAAAAGAAAATGAAGGGCTCAAGGAAGAAGTTGAGAGGCTAAGAAGGGACTTGATTCAATTGAAGGGAAAGTGCAATGCTCAACCTTCTCAAGATAACCGTGAAGACAAGAAGCTTGAGAAGGGATCAACCACCGCAAGCACCAAATCCTATCAAGAAGTTCACAAGTCCAACAATGGCAAGATCAAGGAGCAAAGAAAAATGATTAACAAGACTCCCATCATTTTCTTCAAGTGCAATAGAGAGGGTCATCATGTGAGAAATTTCTCCTTGAAGAAAGAAGAGAAGCACATGAGCAAGATCTAAGAGAAGAAGAAGATGGCTCATGTCAAGTGCTCCAACATGGGACACAATGCCTCTATGTGTTCCAACAAGGTTGATGACCAAGCCACACTTCCAAAGAAGAAGGCAAAAATAAGCAAGATGAAGTGTTATGGTTGCTATGAGAAGGGCCATGAAATTGGCTCATGCTCCAACAAGAAAAGTGAAGGCCTTATGTCATCAAGAAAGAGACTCATCAGCAAGGAAGCAAGCAAGAGGCAAGAAGAGAAGGCATCCCCACAAGAACAAACAATGCCTTTGCTATGCTTGCCGAAGAGAGGGACACAAGATTAGTGAGTGTCCTAACAAAGACAACATCTCATCAAGGCCAACCCAAGTACAAGTGAGCAAGAAAATACAACATGAGAAGGCTAACAACATCAAGAGCAACCTATGCTACACTTCTATAAGAAAGGGACACCTAAGTATGGATTCTCCCATGGGTAACACTCCTAAGCTCAACTTATCAATTAATGCAAATTTGCTTAGGAGACCCAAAAATGACACTTGTGCTAGGAAGGTGATTGGTTCACCATGTGCTAGCACAAAGGTCATTTGGGCGCCTAAGTCTTTTGTGACTAACCATAATGGACCCAACATAGCTTGGGTACCAAAGTGTGCTTGATGAGTGTTGTAGGTAGTTGAAGGTGGTATGAAGCTTTGGGGTGCTTGAGCAAGTTCATTGAAAATATTCACTCAAGCTATCAATCAACTCATATTGTCTTTTCTTATATGGTTGACCCAAAGTTGAATCAATGGATATATTTCTAACTTCATACTCACCTCAATAACTAGTACCTAACCCTTGCTAGCTAGCCACTTAACTTGTGTAGTCTCTAGTAGTTCACAAATATGTGTGTGTTTGTGAATTATTAGGAGTGGTTATCAAGGTTAAATGAATCATTTGCCATACGATGCTTTTAATGACTCTCTAGTAGAGCAAGATCTTGTTGATGTTGTAGGAAATGATGAGCCACTAGTAGAAGCATAAGATCAAGAAAAAGAGGATCCTTAAATGGTTGCCTCACATAGTTTGTGACTTGTTTCCATGGAGGCTCCGCGCCAGGACGCAGAAGCACCAGGGAGCGGAGTCTCCGCGTAAGGGCATGGAAGCTCCATAGACTAGGAGGAAGATCATGATATATCAAGTACAATTCAGAATCAAGATCAAATAGAAGTAGTAATCTCATTATGGAGGTGTTTCATTAGCAATAATGAAAATGAAAAGACAAATCTCTAATGCCACAACCAAAACCTCACATAACATTGAAAAGGAGTGGTAATCTCTAAAATCTCAAGTGCATGTTGTTGTCAAATTTTACTCCTGTGTCTTGTGTAGCCACTTAGGAAAAGCAAGCACTTGAGGATATACATTGGTTGTTGGTCATGAAAGAGAAGTATGATTGGAATTAAATTGATCATCCATAAGAAGCAACATAGATGACTTGGGTTTCCTTGGTGGACTTCAGACCAAGAATTTCAAAGTGAAGCAAGTTTATGTTCATTCATGCATACTGTGAGTTGGTTTGAAGGATTTGGAAACTTGGCTTATATTGGAGGATACAAGTAAATTTCAAGAAGGCCAACAATGAAGAATCAAGCTCAAGTAAAGTAGAGGCACTTATCACTCACAACTCAAGAAGCCTCTACTTGATGGAATCTTGTCATATGGTAGATTGCCCAATTCTCATTCTCATCTTATATGGCCATCTACATGCTCAAATGGTTGTAAGTATTTTTTGGCATAGTTCAATTCAGTTATTCTATTGTTGCCATGACCTAGACATAGAGTGAAATCCCAAGTTCTTAAATGAATAAAGTGCTATGTGAGAAATTCAAATACTTAGAGCACTTACCAAAAAGGGACTTTACTCTATGACTAGTATTGTGAGATTAACCTTTCTCTAAGTGATTTGTGTAGTCTCACTAAATGAGGATGTGTTTCTCAAATGGAGTGTGCTATCACATGAAGGCCATCAATCCAAAACCATGTGATGTATTCTCTCTAGTTGTTTTGGAATTGATTCATCTATGTTAGCCACTCACCATAATATGGCTTAAATCTACCCTCTGGACTTAAATGACCAATCATGCACATTCACATTTCCATTCCACTCAAAAGATTATGCATGAGACTTTAAGAGAGATTTAATCCATGTTATGAGGTTTCTCTATTTTGGTAACCCACTTGCCTTTCCACACATAAAGGGTTACTAAATGAGAAACTAGTGCTTGTGTTACTAATGCCCTCTTATGTTGAGCTTGTTTATAGAAAAATAAGAAGAAGAGGTTGTGCTGGTTTAACTGAATAAATCACAAGCCTGAAGGCTACTCTTCACCTAAAGTAAGATGAGGTTGCTAGAGGCCAAAGATATCAAAAATCTGAGATTGAATAAAATCAAGTTTGAGGTTAAGTTGGATAAGCTATATTGGTAGAATTCACAAGACTACAAGCATTGATAAGAAGACTGAATGGTAATAACATCTAGTGAGTATTCTCAACTAAAATCACCTCAAGATTGGACAAGAATAAGAGAAGAATTGTGAAATATCAAATCTGTCCAGAAAATTGGAATTCTGAGTTGGATGCCTTCAAGCATGGATTTGGAAGTTCAAATACTGATGAATTGGCCTGAAACTTTGTGAGCATGCTATACACATCTAGTACTTGTTGTTGTACAATTGAAATGAAGATTGGTTTAGAATAATATCAGTTTTGAGTTGAATTCTATCAACTTTAGTACAACAGTTTCAAACTCTAGCAGTTTTGGTAGAAAATTGATTTGACTGATCAAATGAAGTCCAAATGAGCTGAAATTTTTACAAAAGCTTGAGGACTCATAGGTACACATGTATGCCAAGTTTCATGCATATTGGTCTAGTAGTCTAAGAGATATGAATTATTTTCCAAGGAAGACAAAATCTAAAAACTGTATGGAACTGGATTGCATTGCGGCAGCAAGATTAAGTTGGCTCTCAAGTTAGTCATGAATAATCAGTCAATATGAGAAGCATCAGTTTGGTCCAAAGGAGTTGCAACCAATATACAAGCAGCAGCAAGTAGTTGACACTAGTTGGAACTAGAAGAAATCAGTTGCAGGCTTTCAGAAATAGCAGCTGAAATCAATTCAAACTAGATGAAACCAGTTAACTTCGACAGTTATAAGTAGTAGAAATAAGTTACAATCAGTTAGCACTTGCTGAAATCAATTGGAAGCAACTGTAACCAGCTAAAACTAATTGGACTGCAAGCAGCTTGAAGGAGTTTGAATCAGTTGAAATATAGTGTAAACTTCTCCCTTGACGTCATGGTATTGATATGCATGAGCGTACTTTGTGTACTCTTGTATGCATAAATTGAGGGGGAGTTTAGCTTATATCTTGTGAGACTAATGGCTCCTTTCAAGTTCATATTAAATAGTCTCACACATTGGAGAAAGAAGAACATCAAAGGAGGATGGATGCTTCCAATGGAATCTTTGGGTACTCCAAAGGTTATTCTAGGGGGTCTTGGTCTTTATAAATCAAGTGCTCCTGGTTTAGTGTCGGATGCCCCAATACTTTAGTGAAACTGGATTTAAATGAGTTGGAGAAAAGAATTAAAGAGTGGACTTTCATTGTTGTTTCTCCTCTCTAGAGCTCAACCAATGCACATGGATCCATCCTATTGATCACCCAAGACCTTGTCAACAAAGAGTGGTAACTCCTAGTTCAAAATTTGCAAATTTCATGAGTTTTACTTTTTGCTCTATATGTGAGTTGCCTTAGGTAATGAAAGAACTAGGAACCTAATGTGGATCTTGGATGATCACAAGAGCTCTAATTCACCATGAATCATCAAATAAGAACTATGGCCATCCAAATCATTGAAGTGTCACTTATGATGGTCATGTCAATGAAAATTTGTGTGGTGATTTATCTACCTTGGTGGTGGTATGTTTCCTTGGCATAATTTGAATTGTTGCAAATTTATCATGCCTTGACCAAGATATAGGATGAACTCCTCTAGACTCTTCAACCGATTCAAGTGCATTTCACAAGTAATTCAAGTACTTGATGCACATATTAAAGGGAAGCCCATCTATGTCTTGTGTCTTTTGAGACTAACCTTTTCTTCTAGTGAATTTATGTAGTCTCTTGGTGAGAATGAGTTTCTCATGGGTATGCTACTTCAACTCAATCCAAATGAGTAAAGTTATCTCTCATGTTTGTTTGGATTGTAGTTTTTTCTCTTAAGTAGCTACTCTCCATAACATAGCTTAAATTCCCTTATTTAGACTTAATTGACCAAAAGAGCATATGTTCTTGCCTTCCACATATATATGTATGCACTATCAAAAAAAGGGGAATTTAGTCTATGTTATGAGGTTTTGCAATTAGTGATCAACTTGCCTTCCACATCCAAAATGGTAACTAGTTGTGAAACTGTAGCTTGTGCAATTTAATGCTATCTCTTGTCTTTATGAGAATTCCCTAGGTGGCATTATGAGATACAAGATTCCATTCCAATTGGCATCAACTTGTGAAGACTCTTTGAATTGATGTCAAATTATGAAGATTATATTTTAGTTGGTGTTGGATAATCTTTAAATTTGATATATCAAAAAATATGTCTTCAATTGGTATCTCAAAATGGCAACAAGAGCTAGCAACGGGCTTTAAAACCGAGATCAAGCACAAGTTTGTGATATCTCCTTGAAGATGATGATGAAGAGAGATGGGCACATGAAATCTTTTTGCATAAAGGAATGCTAGGCCCATCAAAGCACTAAATTCAACTAATGAAAATCATTATCATGGTGGAGATTATGAGGCTTAGAACAAAGGTATATCACTCCATGAACTCTTGTATTACCTTTGTGCATCTAGCCCTTACATGCTAGTGTGTGCATGTGTGTGCAATATTTTGAGTCACACCATAAGTTTGTTCTTGTGGTGATGATTAGAGAATTATTTAGATATTTGGTTGATACCTCTTGTGGTGATGGCGTGAGTTAGTCTCATGTTAAAAGTGTCATCTAAGTCAGGTATGAGCTAAATATGCTAACTTCTCAAGAATCTTGACTTAAATTGTTGCATACTTTGTTTGGTAGAAAACTTAGGAGAGAAATCCTATATGCTAAACTTTTACCTACCTCTTGCCCTCACTTGTCTACCATCATTTCTACCTTTTGGTAGAGAGATCCTTTTTAGAGATTAATGCCAAAGGGGGAGAAATATTGGGAGAGAGTGTAAGAGGGGAGAGATTGATGTGGATTTAAAGGGGTAAAAGAGAGGCATATAAGATTTTTCAATTTGTATTGTATGGTGTGTGCAAGGATAGTTTCAATTGATGTTCTTAATAAGGACCTCGCATGCTAGTGTGTGATGTTCATGCCTTGAATGGTGTATTATTTATATTTGCTAACTGCACAGCTTGTAGAGGTTCTGCACCTGGTCGCAGAGGATCCGCTCCACAAAGGTTCTGCGACAGGACGCGGAGGTTCCACGGACTAGTAGTTTAGCAACTTCTTGAGTGCATGAATTGTCATGAGCATCACGTTTATCATGTTGACACCTTGCACCCCAAGGATGCTAAGATATAGGAGAGTTCTCACAATTCTTAAATATGTGCATTTGGCATTTGAGGCCAAAATTTGAATTCCTTTCAATGCACACATTTAGGGGGAGCTCCCTATATCATAGGATTCAAAATCTTATTATTTATCAATCTCTTGTAAGCTTTAATTGTGTTGTCATCAATCACCAAAAAGGGAGAGATTGAAAGTGCATCTAGCCCTTTAGTAGGTTTTGGTGGATTGAATGACAACATAATTAAAGGTCTAACAAGTTTGCTAAGTGTTGAACAAAAAATTTAGTATATTGCATACACTTGAAGATTATATAGTGAGAAGTGTATCAAAGGTTCAACTAGAAGGCAAACTTGATAGTATTCCACATAGCATTCAAACGAAGGCCAAAGTTGTGTATTGTTGTATTGGAAGATTATGGAAACAATATAGTTCAAGTAAAAGACAACAATGCAAATAGAGTTGATGAAATGGCTTCTACGTTGTGGGATATCATAGCATCATATGAAAGCAAGAATATTTGGCAAATGGCAAATGAGACATGAGTGAATGATTTTGGATTGGTCTCAAGTGTGGCTTGCTTTGCATGAACAACAAGAGTATGATAGTGAATGAGCTTTGATCAAGGTTGAAGAATGAATCAAGAATGCATAAGTGAGGAAATGCCAAGCAAAGGTCAAATGACAAAGGACACAACTTATATTGGATATAAGTTGGTCTCTACATTGGTTTGCTTGTATGGAAAAAGATTGGAAAATCACTTTGCATTTGGTTTGGTTTGATCAAGCTAGAAGTATGAAGATAAATATTGAAGTGAGTGTTAGGAGTGTCAAGCCAAAATAAAGAGGATATAAGGAATCGTGAATTGGCTTGACTATATTGATGTTGATTCAAATATGTCTCTATGTGAATCAAACTAAAGCTTGATTGATCTCAACATTCATATCCATAAGATATTCAAGCAAGGATCACAATATTGAAGAAATGGTTTTTCAATGGATGCTTAATATGATGTGACTTGAGTATGGATCGATAGGGTGAAGATAGCAAGGAAAGGGCTTCGAGGGACTAAGCGAAGGTGAAGGGCAAGCAATGGCTTGAGGACCGAGGTACCATGGACAAAGGTGAAGAAAAGAGTACTTGCATTGAGTCGAGGAATTGATCAAGCTATGAGGAGTTAGATTGTGTTGAGGATCAAATCATTAGTGGAAGTGACTTGAAGCCATGAATTGAACTCATATGTGTTGAAATGGTTCAAGTCACATGCTCAAGGTATGTTTGCTCGAAGAGATGAGACAAAGATGATTGCAACCCCTTATAAAGTGATATTGAGAAGAAATGGCATATAAAGACATTGAAGACTCAAGTGGTTGAAATGGTTATATTCTCTTGATCTTGAGTATAGTTATGTCGTACTATCAAGGGGGATGCAATACGAATCATAGACAAGTCTCAAGTGCTCAAACTAACCAAACCCAAGTGCTAACATGAGAGAAACATATTAGCACAACACTTGCACTTGTTGATCTTGGGGCTTGTTCTCTACTGGGTTGGATAGCCCTCGAAACAAGCTTTTCGGAAAGTCCAAGATCACCGAA
The DNA here is from genome assembly GCA_904845875.1 of Miscanthus lutarioriparius. Classification (NCBI taxonomy): domain Eukaryota; kingdom Viridiplantae; phylum Streptophyta; class Magnoliopsida; order Poales; family Poaceae; genus Miscanthus; species Miscanthus lutarioriparius. The sequence continues at coordinate 48,759,570 of CAJGYO010000005.1, forward strand.
AACGGAGTTTAGATTAAAAAGTTATGGCTTTTTCCGTATGGTGACTTGTGCTGTCTAGAAGACCTGTGGAGGTTCCGCGCGATTACGCGGAGGCTCCGGGCCACGGAGGCTCCGGGCCCATAAGCAAAGGTTTTGGGCATTGTATGTCATAACGGCTAGTTTTTATGGGGTGAGTATATATACCCATCCCACGTCTCCTGGCCAGGCTATTGGATCCTTGAACATTCTAAACCCATTCCAAGCCTTCTGTAAGCTCTCCCAACCTCTCTCTTTGTGAGAGTAAAGTGCTTAGTGATTGATTAAGTGTTGGGAGTGAGAGATTAAGAGTTTGAGAGCAAACCAAACCTTGAGCACTTGTTGGGCTACGTCAAGAATTCGTTGCGCATTCGTTACTCTTGGAGGTGAAGCCTCCAAGACAGTTAGGCGTCGCCCGGTGGGCTCCCGTGCTTGTGGTGAGCCGCGGGAAAGTTTGTATTACCCAGAGATCTTAGTGGAACCCTCAAGCTCAACTTCGGTGTTGGACTTGAGAAGAGGATAGGGTTGGAAGAGACCCAAAGCTTTTGTGGCTTCCTCAATAACGTGGACATAGGCAAGCCTTGATGGCGAGCTAAACCATGGGATAAATCGTGTGTCTTGTCCCTTATGTTTTTAATTGAATTATTTGTGTTCCATTCGATCTACTTGGTTGTGTGTGTTTGTGAGTGCAGGGACTTTGTGGACTTGCCACTAGACATCTCCAAGCACATCATCAAGAAGTTTAGTTTGAGTTTGATGTCTAGGCATAGTAGTTGTTGAGTACTCTGTGTTGCTCGGAGGCTCTGCGACATCCCTCGGAGGTTTCGCACAGTTTCTTGGACGTTCTATGGTCTGCTAATCCACTGCAAGTTTTATTTGTTGATAATTTTTAGAAACGCCTATTCACCTCCCCTCTAGGCGACATCAAGGTCCTTCCAGCCATATCTAGTGTCAACAAGCTTTCTGGCGCTGTTGCCGGGGAATGGTAGCTATTCTAGTTTAGAACCGAGTCATCCAAGTATCTTCTATCCTTTATGTTTCATACCATGGATCATATTCCTATTATTCAATTCGTTGCTCCAAAGGGTGCTAGTTTGGAGCCACCTCCATCATCAAAACCTATCTTCACCAATAGTTATGAAATTCGCCCTTGTTTCATAACTAAGGTTCAGGAGCTATCTTTTTCTGGGAAAAAGATGACAACCCATATGCTCATCTGAGAGAGTTCAAGCAAGTGTGTCCATGCCTTCACATTTCAAGCATGTCACATGAAACCCTTAAGTGGAAGCTATTTCCATTCTCTTTGAGTGCACATTTCAGCCAAACTGTGGTATACTCAAACCATAGAGAGTGCACAAGGAGAGTGGGAAGTTCTTCGAGCCAAGTTTTGCTTAACCTTCTTTCCCATCCCCCGAGTTGGTAGTGTTCAAAGAGAGGTCCAAAACTTCAAGCAAAATGAGAAGGAATCCCTAGGTGCCGCATGGGCACGCTTGATGGATCTCTATTCATATGGCCCTGATCTTGGTATACCTAGTCCTATCCTTCTACAACACTTCTATCTAGGTCTTAATGAGGAATCTACACAATTCCTTGACACCGCTTTAGGAGGAGCCTTCTTACATCTTTTTGATAGTGAGGGGAGAGCTATCCTTGACACAATCCTTGAAAACTCTCCCTACACCGATGTCCATGATGATTCACCTGAAGAGAAGGACATTCCAACCCCCAAGCAAGAAGAAGTTTTGACAGCTAAATCATTACCGATTCCATCTAAAGCTTTAGCTGTCGACCCAATTCCTAGACCATTCCTAGGGACACCAAAGGAAGAAGAAATTCATCCTTTGGAGCTTCCTTTTGAATTCGAGGAGGATCTCTCTCCTGATGTTGAGAACACCTTCAATCATCTAATCCAACAGAGATCTTTGGCATCATTGACCCCAAATCATCATCTCCCCTATGTCCCTCCTTGTTTCTTTGGTGACAATCCAAACCAAGGAGGCATTCTAAACCTTTTGGTTGACGTCGAAAGGGAGCATAAATCGTCTGAGGTGAAGATTCCCATCCCAATGGAGGACAAGGATGGAAATCCACTCATAGAATGCCACAAATGAGAGATAATGGATGAATATGTTTGGTCTATGGACATTCTCAAGGGGTCAACTTTGGAGTCCAAGAAGGAGGATCATGTGGACGAACATCAAAGCTACATTCTAGAAGAGCCACAAGATCCACGCCTTCATGAGAAATCTCCAGAGTCAATCTTTCCTTGCGCTACCTACACCTATGAGAGTTACACCCATCATATGCTTCTCTTTTATCAAATCCTTGGAAGGATGGTTGTGGATGCTTTTGTTTACCATAAGTATTCAAAAGCTCGTAGTTGCCTTGGTGCAAGTTCTTATAGTTAAAACTGCAAAGGTCGAGCTTATGACTTAAACCAAAGCACTACCGGGAGATAACCTGTTTGCTTGCTATTTTCAATTCAATAAAGTTTGTTTACTTTCTATCATCATAAGTAGTAGTAGTAGTAAATAAAAATAATTTACCATTATGCTTTTCCCTTCAAATAAAATAGAACGAACCCACTGAAGATCGAGCTTGATTGTTGCACTGGCCGATGTACTCACACATCGGTCGGGTTTGTAGTATCACCTTGCACTAGTCTTTGTTGTAGATATTAAAATCATGAATCAAGACTTTTTGAGCAAGCATCATAAGTGACATCAAGAAGAAGGAATTCAAGTCAAGGACAAGGTACAAATGTGAAATTCAAGAGTGAGGCTAATCGGGCATGGAGAGCTTGGAAGCAAATGTGATGGTCCATTCAAAGTCATCGTCATGAGCCGTCATGCTTCAAAACAACAAAGGTAACATCTCTAAGGTATGTGGTTAATGTTTAAATTATTACCTTTGACCCGATAAGCATGAATATTTGATATGATTGAACTTGTTTAGTTTTGCTAACACAATGTTCAAGCTTAGCTTTTCCATCATGTCTTCTTTCTATTCATAATCATAGCCAACTCTTTTAAGCTCTTGCCACCTTGAGCAGTAGAAGTGTGCCCAAAATGATTGTGCATATGTTCTTATAATCTTGTCTTAACTTAATCCAACATAGGAAGAGTAGAGTTTGAGATGTTAAAATTGAATGATCATGATTTGTCTTTACATTCTCATCTCTAAAACAAATGCTTAAACATGAACCTCTTATGCAACATGTTGTCATGTTGAGTTTGATAAATTTTGTGACCTTACGAACTAGTGGCACTTCAAATATTTGAACTATCTCCTTCATAAATACCCCATTTTGCCTTTTTGTGAAGAGAGACATGGAGCTACCAAAAAAAAGTTAGGCACATGAAGGTCCAAGTAAAATATAAAAAAACAAAAAAAATATGGGCACATGAAGGTCCAAGTATATTAAAAGTATTTTATATATAAAAAATAATAGCTCCATGATCTCAAATGTTATCTTGTGGGGGTTAATCATGAGGAGATCCTCTCACCACATTGGTTTGCTTTAGAAGCATCACAACTTTTACTGTTTAACTTAACAATATACATGGCAAAGGTATGCTTCTCCTCTACCTTGATCTCCCCTTTGGCATGATAAATGTTTAGACGCTTTTGTTTCATTTCCAATCATGCTATGTGCCTCTATTTGCTTTTCAATAAGAGGAATAAAGTTTTTGGTTCACTAGTACATTTGTACGAGTAGAACCATGTTGCTTTCACCCTTTGTGTCTTTAAATAAGCACAGATGCCGAAGGAACAGGTGTGGGGGTTGGGCAACCCAACCCCAGCTTAAGCAACTTTTTCTTTAATGAAAAACATCGAGGCTACACATAGAAGTACTTCACACATCAACATCAACTCTCTGGACTTCATCTCAATATGAGACGCTAGTTTGTATCTTGGTACTCCTCTCCTACATTTATCTCCTTGAAATTGAATGCATAAAAAGCCAATTTCTCCATGTTATTAAAACTTGATGAATTCTAAAACATGACCCCAATATTAGATCATGACTTATCTTATGAGATTGGCTTGCATAATCTTTATTCCTTGTCTTTCACTTAATGCTTGTGGAAACCTTACTCAATTAGGATAACATTACCTAAGCTGTTGTGAAGTGTGATATAGTGATGACAAGATTAGTCCTCCTTTCTATACTTTGGAGACTTTTGTTTTGACCAAAATTTAAAACTATGGTTTCATAACTCCTCTATGGTATAAATGTCCTACTAGAGCCATAGGCAATATCATTACAAACCCATAGATTCTTGCTGCTAAGATTTTGTTTTGAGTTTTGTCAAATTGTGTGACCCTAGTGAGTGATGCACCATGCTTACATGATCAAGATCACATACACTCCACCCATATATGCTTTACTCTTACACTAAGAGTAAGCAAAAACATGTTTTCCACACTTATGCTATGCTCTTACACTGAGAGCTAGCACAGACATTCCTTTCCACCTCTCCACAAACATGCCTTTTTCATCTTTCCACAAAATAAAGACTCCATGTATTCAAGATCTATCTCCATTGTCCATACAAGTCTGAAAAAGAGACATGGGCTATATGTTGTGAAAAAAAGAGAGACAGTTGAAAAAAAGAGAGTTGGAAAAGATGATGAAAAAAAAGGGAGCTGAGTGAAAAAAGTGTCGAGCAAAAAAAAGAGAGGATGAGCATCAAAGATAGCCCATGATCTCAATCATCTAGATTTGGAGAGAGAATCTTTAAGGAGTCAACCTTCCACTTATATCCACACACTTGCACTCTTGATCATGTTTGAATGTTGTTTTCCTCCATGGATCCATGCTTTGACTTTACAATATAAACATTCTAAGTATGCCTTTCAAGTTCTCCTACCCAAAACTCCACATAAGCCATAGTTGTAGGGCCTTGAGGCAAAGAAAGATCTTAGTGAGGACACATACACAAATACCATTGAGTGATTTGAGAGAACCATATGGGGAGTAACATGAGCTATGATTTCTTTGAAAAAATATTATCAAAAACTCCAATCTACTTGAGAAGGAGAAGTGATCTTGTAACGCCCAGTTTTCTAAGGAAAACTAAGCTCATCATATGTGTGCCTAATAAGTCCACACATACAACAACAGAATGGAAATTATCAGAAACAATGTTTATATAGCGGAAACATGCTTATAATTAACACTTACATCTAATCGGAGTATAGCAGAACGAATACTAATCTTCTCTTCAGGCTCCATTCTTCTCAGGGATGGCTGACTAGGGGCACCGTATTCTAGCACCATGGTAGTCTTCTTGTGGAAACTCTATCGTGTATTTATCAATCTTCTAATCAACTTTTACTAGAGACTGGGGTTATGGGGGAAATAGCAAGGGTGAGCACATGTCGTACTCAGCAAATATAACATTGGGTTCATGAGGCTCAAAAAGATGACACTGGTTTACTGTGGTTAGCATTTTAATGAGTCACAATTTTAGCATTTGTAGCAACAAGTTTAGCAATGCCCCAATTAATCACATGAAACTGATAATATGAATAATAAATAGCATTTAAAAACATCATCGATCATTTGTTATTATTCCATAAGTTTCCCAGGCCGTTCGTGACCACGAGCACGGCTGATATACCAGTTTTACACTCTGCAGAGGTTGTACACTTTCACCATGAGCTGTGATTTACCCTTTCGCCCGATGTAGCTAGTCTCTTGATCCACTTCCAAGCAAGGTCGGCAGGGTTCACTATGAAGCCTTTCGAAAGTCCCTCTAACAATTTAGTAGCCGCTAGGTTTCAGTAGCTAGGCGAATGGAGCCCCTCTAACAGAGTGGCACATTCCACGCAAGCTATACACACCCTGAGAGACAAGAAGCCATTATGCAACCTAGGCCTATCCTTTTGCGCCTTAAGATAACCACTAACAAGCTAGAAAAGATTAGTTTACTTAGCTAAAGCCAAAGTCAAAGCCATAGCTCTCATGGTTGTACTGTAAGTCCCAGATTTTGCTTACAGATAAGTCCTTAGGGAGAACAAGAGCAGCATGTATAATGCCAAATGCTCTCACCATTTAATTCATGTTGCTAAAAAAGCATCTTTTATTTTTGGTTGCATATTCCATTAATCAAGTTACAGTTCATGATCATAAATAATTGAGCACTAGTATCAGCTACTCATATGCAAAATATTCCCAAGATGACAAGGAATCAGGATATCAAATAACTAAGACAATTACTTAGGGGTATCAAGGTAGACACATGCATATGAATTTAAGTGATAAAGGTGAATAGGACAACAAGGATGATCACATGTTATACTTGCCTTTTAGTCCTGCTCACATTTTCCCCATACTTTGCTTCTAGTCATCACCTTCTGATCTTCAGCGCTCACAAACGATTCTCATTCTACTCGTAGCAAGCATCACGCATAGGCAAACATAGCAGAAACAAATAAAACCAACTAAGAGCAATACACCACACAAGAGAAAACACCATACTTAAACGAGCTAGTTCTACGGTCACGGGATCACAAGAACCGCCGATAACGGAACTATGGTTAAAATGAAACGGCTACGGGATGTTTTATATTATAAAAGAAAAGAAAAACCTACATGCTTGATTTATTTTAATTCAGCAAAACCATACGAAGCATGTTAATTCAGATTACACAAATTTACATTTTATTTTAAAAGCTGAGTTAAACTAGTCATATTTTATTTGTAAACAATGCCATATAATTTAATCAAGTTAAACTTTATCTTTGCAAAAGAAAAGTATACGTATAGGCATCTAAACAAGTTGTATATGGTGCGTGTTTAAGCTAAGTAAATTAATAATTGAAAATAATATTTATATTAGCAATTAACCATGTCAATATTTGTATATAAAACAACACAGTAGAAAACCTATGTTGCTTTTAATTATAAAACTAGTTGTATTAACATGATAGCATCGTTGATCACATCGACACGAATCTAACATAATTTGAACGGACTAAGATGGAGCTAAAACGGGAAAACTACACATAAAACAAGAGTAGATAGAAAGGGATATAAGCAAACGTGCAGGACATGGATGGTGCACCTGCTCTCCGTAGGCATGCATGGCGACGGCGCTTAATTGCTGACTCGTGTAGGTTGAACTAGCGACGATGACTAGCAAGATTGCTCTCTCCATGAAGGCTTGCTCGGCATGCAGGTGGGCGGACGTACATACGCGCATGAAACGGATCAGAGAATTAAAGAAGTATGAGACATAGATGAGATACAAAAGAAAACAATGGAGGGATGCTGTGATGGTATACTCACCTCCAAGGAGAGATAAACAATGGCGAGAAGTCGGCCAACAAAAGCGATGATGACGCTGCTGCCGAGAGCTGGAAATGACGGATTGGCGATGCTGACGCAAGGGCGCACGTGAGACGTTGGAGACGACATAGTAGAGAAAGAAGAAAAAATCTAATTTACTATCTTAGGGATTCTTAAACTAGGAGCTCCCTTACGGTAGTTTTGATGTACTTTATTCAATAGGTTGGTTCATATATATAGAAAGAACTCCACACATCTACATCAATTAGCAATATGGTACTAATTGATTGATGTCGCACTGCCTCCCCCTATTAATGGGCCTCAATAAGAATGAAAACCCATTAGTAAATAAAGACTTGTGCCTTTAAGATTCTTTAGGATTTTAGAAGTTTTCTAATTTCGAAATTAAATAATTTCATGAAATAAAAATAATTCTAGGAAATCTAGAATTACCGTTTATAGTACTCTGAAGCTTAGAAAAATACCAAGAAAAGTCCAAAAGATAGATTGAAGGATGAAGAACTCAAATAAAATATTTGGAGCTCATGAAAACATATTTTTGAGCATCTAAAAATTAGATTATGCTTGCGGAAAAGTGAGAACAAGTTCTAGTAACAGCTACAAAAATTCTTGAGAGGTCTTTAGAGATAGGTGACGAATGGTGAGCAAAGGAGTGATTTGGATTACATGAAAAGGATTTTGGGATGATCCATAGGAAAAGATTAAGTTGGAAAAAGAGAATGATCATAGAAAAATATTAAGACATGCTAGAGAAGGAAGATCGACTTACCAAACGCATTTTTGAAAACTTTATTCACTTACAACACAAAGTCATGCATCAAGCAAAAGCCCGCTAAATTAATTTAGAAAAAATTGGAAAACCATTTTCTTCATCTAAATTTGCATAAACATAAAATAATCTTGGAAAATTTTACATCAACATTGAAATCATTTAATTTATTTAGTGTTTTCTATGCACAAACCAAAATTAGAAATTTTGGGATGTGACAGATGTATGTCTTTAAATCAGAACTGTTCCATTTCTCAACCGCCCTAGGTGATGTTCTAGCCACCTCAAAACCCACGGGTATGAGTATGTGACTTGAAATAAGTTTTATGCTTGCATCATGTCCTAAGAAAGTTGTGTATCATTTTCACGTGAATCTTTGCTTGGTACTCTTTCTTGTTCGAATCCTTTACTCGGGACGAGCAAAGGTTTGGTGTGGGGGAGCTTGTTGACGGTCACTAACACTTATTTTGACCATCAACATTTCACTCAAAAGCAAGATAAAGTTAGGAAAATCATCATCACATGTGTAGGATTTGCTTTATAATTCACCTAGTTCCACTTGTATATGGAAATATATTTGTATGCAGGAATTTTGGCCAAAATGATGACAAATACACAAATAGGAGGCAAGGGCAAGTGGATGTGGCAGGAGGCCTTGGGGCCACTTGGGCCCACCAGCCGGCCCCACATGGGCGCCGCCCAGCCCCCCAAGTGCCACCTTGGCACCGGCCACGTCACCAATCCGTGGGAGCTGCTCCACAAGCTCTCCTATGCGTTGATTTAAGTCAGGGTGCATTAATGGTCACGATGGAGTGGTCTTGGATCCCTGGGTCCACTGTCATACTCTTGGAGGGCTCCACCCGACCTTGGAACCGCCTTACCTGCCAAATCTTCGCGTGTGCCATCAAGACAACCGCCTTTGGGAGCCAACCAAGGCCCTACGATCGAAAGGCGGTGGAATCAAGGGCCGACCGGTGCCCCTATCACGCCGCCCGCCGCCCAAGTTACCTCCACCGCCTTACTTGACATCTATAAGTACCCCCTGCAGCAACCGACCTTAGAGAGCAATAAATAGTGGTGTGTGGCGCCATTAGTAATCATCCTCATTCATTCCATCACTTCAAGTGAGAGTAGTAGCTAGGCGAAGCTCTGTAGCTCTACTAGTTAGAAGTAAAAGATAGAGAGAGGGTGAGGAGAAGCTTGGGGGAGGAGCCGGGGCTGTCGGCATCCTCTCCATTTATGCTTCAGCGGATGAAGCTGTTCTTCGAGTGAAGTCCGACATCTTCTATGTGGTAACTCTGCTCTTTTGCATTACTTAAGTATTATTTATATTATTGTGTTTACTGGTTTCACCGCTTGGTTAGAGAGCTCTAGTCTCATTTCATCGTGTACATGATTAGAGTAGTGAGTCTACAGATTAAGAGTGGTGCTTAGGCTATAGCTTGCTTGTGTTTACGGCTAGGCCTCTGATAGATTGTGGTAGGTGGCAGGTGATGACAGCCATGTTTATCCTTTGTATTTCACCATGATAGGTCTAGTTATTAAATCGTAGGGCTCGTGGTGCTGTTGTGCCTAATCAACCCTCTGGGTGAAATTAGGGCAGGTACGCCCGGATGTAAACAACCATGATATAGTATTCCTTAGTCTTGCCTTAGTTCAGAGAAACCACATATATCCTCTCTACCTATTATTTTACCCTATTCTATCCTTAGATAAACTTAGTTCCTAGTCTAGCTCACTTCGCGTTTTCCATGAAAATACGATACCTTGAATACTTCCGGGCGAAAGCTACATTGACATCCGTGCGCTTGCAAATTTATCTGTTTGTCATATCTAGTGTTAACACTATCCTCTAATCCTACTGCGACCCTTACATTGTAACTCACTAGGAGACTTGTCCCCTTGACTATATAAAGGAGGACAAGGCTCCCTAGATCGGCAAGAGGAACAGACCCCACGGTATAAACCCTAAGCGCAGGGCGCAATATACTTTTCCACCCAGACTGAACGTAGAACGCTATTCCACGGACCGAACCAGTATAAATTGTTGTCTCTGCGTTCACCATCGAATTCTGCATACGCCGAAGCCCACCAACCATCGTCCTAGGTAACCCCTGTGATGAGTTGCCGGTCATCAAAAACCGACAGTTGACGCGTCAGGTAGGGGCTTTCAGCGCAATTGCGTTCGAAAGCTCGATGGACCTCAAGATCAATATTCTCCGCGGCTCTCGTCGGCCCTTGTCGACAACTCGCTGTGGCTCTCGTCAACCCTGGTCGACAACTCACCGTACTCACGGTCATCATCAGCGCCGTTCATGGTAACTCGGATTATCACAGCAACGAAAACCTGCGACGAGACTTCACGTCTCAAGCAACCGGCTCTGGCTCCCTGGACTTCCGTCGAAGATGAGATCCGAAGCGTGTTCGCAAAAACGGAAGAATTTCTCCTCTGCAAAAACAGTGCTATGCAACCGCACGTTCCATTGTTCCAAGATAAGATCCAATCTACATGCAAGACTAACCAGCATCAGACATGCGCGGCGGCAAGGCGCACCACGTGTGAACTTGGGCACGCGTGGAGCCAAGTTCGACTCCGAACCACGCTCGCTAGCTTCTACCGAGTGCCGATTCCAAGTACCCACTCCGACTCCTTCCCGCCGAGTCCGAGTGCCGACTCCAACCCCTTCACGCATCTGCACGTACCGCACGGAGGAGACGTGTTCGTCGAGGATTTCTTTATCCATCACGCCGGGAGCTTCCGCGGCCTCAGTAGCACGGAGGACAGTAAGCCATGCTGCAGCTATCGGTATGCACCGGGAGATCGACGATCGGAGCAAGCACCAACGGGCCTCAAGCCGAAATCGCCAACAGCACTGCTACCCATCCCAACGGGGGCTGCACGTACGGACTACGGAGTCCCAACTGACGGACATGTTTGAGTGGACATCAAACATGGATATGCTAGATGTCAACATCAACTAGCAAATTAATGTAAGTATACGGGAGAAGAAGGCTGGCATGTCTACTCGGCCGTGAGCTCATCACTCCGTCAACATGCAAGCCGACTACCATATTGATTGGGCTAGCATGCAAGCGTGCTCTCCAGCACGTCTATCTACTCGGATACTACGGCTCCTCATGCTACGTCACGACTCCGCACGACCGTGGGCTTAGGCCCTTGCGCGGCCAACGCGGTCTGACTACGCCTCTAGGATACGCCGACTACTACACTCAATTGTCGATCAAGCTAAGTCACAGGTTTAATTTTTTTCCAAATATTTTTTTAATTTTTATATATCTTTGATATTATTCATGTGCCTCTGTGGACATATCATTATTGCATTCCCGTCTACCTATATAGCTCCACGCTAGTACTCGGGACGACATGCGCTCCGCGTATATTCTCTTTTTTTGGTGCAGCACCGACTGCTCTAGTCTTCTCTGGATGGTTGTACAAATACTTAAATAGTACGAACTCACATTTGTGACGCACTATTTACTCGCACGGCTCACATGATCACGGTCATGAACCTCTCCACCATACACCGGAGTTAAAAGTGCTTACAAAATATGGGGTCAACTACTGAATTTACACAGCCTAGCAAGAGCAAGATGCGAAAAAATTTTACATGCATTTCATAATATTGGGATTCGCTCTCAACCTATTATTTTACATGCATGGGACTTGCTCCCGACTTGATATCCTGAATATCAATAACTATAAAATTTTGTATATTTATCTTACAGAGAACCAGATCTGGGTGAGGTACGTGCCTCCGTGGGCTACCTTACTCAGACCACTACTTCGTTGGATGAGGTACGTGACTCCGTGGACCGTCTCTCGTCGACAACTCGTCACCGCGGCTCTCGTCGGCTTTCGTCGACAACTCGGCGCCATGGCTCTCATCGGCCCTCGTCGACAACTCGCGTCGCTGACCGCCTCGGCTCTCGTCGGCTTTCGTCGACAACTCGCCGCTACCGCCTGCTGCGGCCCTCATCGTCAATGGCTCCGACCATTGTTGTCAGCATACATAGCGGTCATCACCATCAACATGCAATGGCTCTGGCCTTTGTTGTCGCCTGGCTCTGGCCATCGTTGTCAGCATACACAACGGTCATCACTGTCAGCATGCAATGGCTCCGGCCGTTACTTCCTACTACAAGATACACAACCAAGCGTTGTTAACACCTCCGACAGGTAGCCATGCTGCTACCTTATGTCCGCTACAGAGATAGGCCGGCTACCACGCTACCACGCATCTCTATGACTAATGACAAGGTACACAACCCAGCGGTTGTTTACACCTTCTTCGGGTCGTCATACTGCTACCCTTCCTCTTATACAAGATAAGTCGACTATTTACACGGTTATGCATCTGTAACTATGATGATGTCACCTAGACCGTGGTTTTCACACTGCATACGCTGGGTACTTGGCTATATTGCCCTTCTACGAGATACGTCGACTACTCAGACGGCTCACATCTCTATGGCCGGTGTGCGCCAATTATCGACATTTAGTTATACTATCACATGTCGTCCTGGGTAGGGTGATTCCTAGAAGCAAGGTGACTGATTCGTTCACTACAGGGCGGGACCCTAACAGTGAACAATCGCTATAAATGCCCCTTGAACAAGTGCTATTACGCACTTAACGTCGACGGAAGGGTCTAACATAATTTTCATCGTAATAACTACGTTGACTAGTTTTTACTCGGATAACACCGTCTTATGGGCCTACTGGGCCTAACAAGATGATATAGTACACATCCGATATATACAGGCTACAGTCTTCATCAAGACTAACAGTCTACCTTTTAAACAAAGGTTATATTAACAAGCCAAGCCCTTTGAGGCACTCGACCAACTACAGGCTAACTGAATTACTTTAATTGATTCAAAACAGTCTTTCAAGCCACCGTCAAGATTCTGGTTGCATCTTTCCTTGGCAAGCAGAGGGCTCCAGTCGAATAGATCGCTACGCTGAATCTGCCAGTAATGACTAGGATACGAGTTCCCCACGACTCCGCGTGAGCGTGGACTCCGGCCCCTACACGGCTAACACAAGCCGACTTCGCACCCACGCCGGAATATTCTAATCCAAGTTTCAGGATTCAGATATCCTGCATGCTATCAAGTACGTGATGACAAGCAACGATGTCCTGCTCAACAAGCAAGCAAGCAAGGTCACGTCCAAATCTTCAAAGATCACATGCAAGCATGAATCGAGCCATACAAGCTGACGTCACGAACAAGCATACATACGGGAATATTTCCTTGCTGCTGAGGCACGGCTTTCATTAGCATGAGATCAACAATGACTCCGACAACTTGGACCCTCGTCTAGATCCTTCGGTGGACTTCCGACTCCGCCTCCGCCTCGACCACGTCCGGCTACGAGTCCGAGCGCCCATCCGACTACAACTCGGTGTCCTCGGGCGACTACGCCTCCGTGCTACCGGCCACAATCTCCACCGGGCGACCACGTCTTCGTACGGGCCGGCTCCTACGCCATCGACTGGCTGGCTCTGCTACTGCCAAGGAGCCTCGCCGCCTCAACGGCTCGCTGGAAACTTGCCATTGGCTGAGGTCGCATCTCCATACCGGCCATATCCCTGCCGACTAGTTGATTTTGCTGCAGCCAAAAGCACGACGGCACCAAGATTACCAAGATCCAATCAAGCTCGTATCTTAAAAAACATCAAGCATACACTTTGCTTTATCTGCAACCCGGCAGCAATGGATGATATCGTTCTTCAGAGCCGAAGATCATCACCATGTTGCCTGCGGCATCAACGTGTTTCTTAAGCGCCGTTCGCGATAGCTCGGCTTCTCCAGGCTGGCGCCGACTTCGACTCCCAGCAGAGCCTCTGCATGCAAGCTCATTATCAGATCCACGCAAGCTACATGCACATATTCATCACTTCATCCAACATGCAAGAAGACGACAAGCTAGCAAGCTATTGAGAGATTTAAATCGTACATAGTACACGTTCTTACTGCACGCGTACACGTACATACTCGTCCATCTACTCGGATGCCACACCACTAAGCTCGGGGGCTCGGCCATTATCATGGCTTACTCGGCTTCACTCCGACTACGCTCAGGGGTTCAGATTCAATGATGGAAGACTAAATTTACAAGCACTCAACCACTCGGCGACAAGCGGTCATTGATCATTGTCTTCGAGGGTTACTGGGCTGCACCCTTTAGGACGTCTACAAGATCCTATAATCAACTCCGAGTAGTCGGTTTTAGGCTCGGGGGCTACGGGATATATATCCTCAGAGGATGCATTAAAATTTCTTTGACAAGGAATTGCAGACAAGACTCTCCAACTCTTTGTTCCAAACAACAAGAGGCTCGGGGGCTAAGCATATATGCTTCACCTAGCGGTGATGCATATTGACTTCAAGAACACTTCATGGTTTCACTCAAGAAAGCACTCGGACAACGCTTGTTTCTACTCGGCAAGACCTAGAGGAACAAGAAGGCTTCCAAAGTTCAACCATACAGTGCTCAGAGGCTTGTCGAACATAGTCCCGCGGTACCCCACAAGGAAGGCAGAAGATCTAATCTTACTAGGAATTTCTCATATGTAATCTTAGTAACATTGCTATCATATAATCCTACTAGTACTCTTACATTATGTAGAAGACCGTGACACCTAAGAGGGGGGTGAATTAGGCAACTTAAAATTTAACTTCAAAATTATGGCCTCTTTTTCTAACCCTACCAAAACATATGCAATAGATAAACTATCTGGATATGCAACTACGGTTTTGCTAGTGTGTTGCTATCTCTACCGCAAAAAAATGAGTAATACAATCAATGTAAATGCAGAAGCTAAAAAGCAAGATAGAGATATGCAAACTCCCGTCGACGACTCCGGTATTTTTATCGAGGTATCGAGAAACGCGCAAGCTTCCCCTAGTCCTCGTTGGAGTCCCTCGCAAGGAATCCCTCGCAAGGGCCAAGCTCTTGGTCGGGTAACTTCGTGGATAGCCTCGGGCCTTCCCCACGCGCAAGTAGGTCTCCGACGTGCCTTCCGGCAAGACTCTCCCAGATGCTCCTCACCGTCTTCACTATCAAGCTTCCGGCCGAAACGCCGCGAGCCTTGTTCCCTCCGGTACACGGTGACGGCCGCACCACAACTGCGGTTGGTGTGATCTCGCAAGACTACAAGCCCCTTCGATATACAACAATGGTGCGCGCAAACACCGAGTGGTGAGAGGTATACAAACCTTACTAAACACTAGGCATAAACCTAGAGCAAGCGTATAAGCGGTGGTCTAATCAACCTAAGCACTTCGCAAAACACCTACGCTAATCACCTAATGAATCACTAAGCACTATGCAAGTGGAAATCACTAAAATGGTGTATCAACACCCTTGATATGTTTCCTCAGCTCCACTCTCTTCATTTGGCCGGTTGGGGGTCTATTTATAAGCCCCACTGAGAAAGTAGTCGTTGGGGTCGAAATCCCGCTTTTCTTCTACTGACCGGACGCTGATCACGTCCTGACCGGACGTGTCCGTTCGTCCCGACCGTTGGAGCCGTGATCCACTGATTGGACGCTGCCAGCGTCCGGTCACATGCCACCGGACGCGTCCGGTCGCATTTTCACCGCTCTGGAACCTCTCTATACTCGATCGGACTCTGTTGTCCTACGTCCGGTCGATCTCTACCGCCACCGTCCGATCCAGCGTCCGGTCACTGCTGCTGCCGTGCCTCTTGATCAGGGCGTCCGATCACTATGCTACCAACGTCTAGTCCAGGGTCCGGTCACTTATGTAAGCTCGTTTCTTCGTGATCTTGCGTACAGCTTAGTTCCTATCTTCATGCTTGGACTTTGCTTGATATCTTGGGTCTTCTGTTGTGCTCCTAGGGTCTTGCTTATGGTGTTGATCATCAGATCATCATGTTGCCTCTGTCCAAGTCACATCTTATACCCTATTGAACTACAAAACAATCACTTGCAAATTCATTAGTCCAATTTGGTTGTGTTGGTCATCAAACACCAAAATCCAAAGTAAATGGGCCTAGGGTCCATTTTTCTTACACATTGTAACAGACTAGGAGACTTATCCCCTGGAATATATAAAGGAGGGCAAGGCTCCCTAAGCGTAGGGCACAATATACTTTTCCACCCAGACTGGACGTAGGATGCTATTTCGACGGACCGAACTAGTATAAATTGTTGTCTCTGCGTTCACCGTCGAGTTTTGCATACGCCGAAGCCCACCAACCATAGTCCCAGGTAACCCCGTGACGAGTTGCCGGTCATCAAACATCAACACCTCGACTCGATTGTAGGGTCTGTTGGGCCTCAGAACTCCCAATGGGGGTGGTGCCTCATCTTCAAGGGGAGGTCCCAACGGCTGATGAAGGTACCGATCACCCGTGTCCCCATCAGGCCCTGGCCCTTTAGGTCTGTGATCACATCCAACAAGTAGAGCATACCCTACGTGTCCTCCTAGGGCGGTATTTCCTCCCACGACTCTGAGAGGTCACCACGTAACCGGTCAGGAGAATAAGACGGCAGCGGCGGGCTCTCATTGGGGACATAGAGCCACAACTTTTGCCACCCCAAGTCCGTGGAAGGGTAGCGGCCAAGGCTCAGGTACCTATCCTCCATTCTGGGATGAAGTTGGATCAAGGCGCCCCCCATCCGAGGAAGATAGACCCCCCGGGTGCTGAGCGAACCACCCGAAATAAAGACTGCCATAGCTCATAGTGGGCAGAGACTCCTAGAAAGCCCTCGCACAGCATGATGAAGATAGAAAGGTGGAGGATCCCCTATGGGGTCAAGTCGTGGAGGCGGAGCCCGTAGTAGTACAGCAACCACCAGAGTAAGGGGTGCACCGGCACCCCAAACCCAAAAGAGTGGAAATGTGCGAAAGAGACAACCTCATTCTCCTTCCACCTCGGATCCACTTCGGTTCTTGGAGGGACTCTCCACCCAATCGCGTCGGCGGCCTCTAGGATCACCGCCTTTAGTCGCAGCTCATTGAACGCCTTGCGTTCGACAGATGACTTTGTCCACTGCGTGGTCGTGGTCCTTGCAGGAGGCATTGGCGGCGTAAAGGGTGTAGTAGGGTAGAGGGCAAAAGCTTTGGGATGGAAGGAGGAGATCTGAGGAGGGAAGGTAGATGATCACAGAAGGCAGCAGATAACCTTCCCTCTCGCCCCATGCCCCACGAGCACTGACACATTTGCGTGGGTGGGCGGTTTGGCTTCACCCCATCACATCAATGCAACGGGCCATGAGGCGACATCCCTGCTAGAACTGCCTGCTGACACCACCCACGCACGCACGCCTGCGTGGGAATCCAGGAGCCTACAAGATAAAAACGGACGCCGCACGTTGTTCATCAATACTATCTAGGTATTCACGATTTCAAACCGTCGGACCTTCTATGATAAACCTTATCATTCCACTAGTGTTCGGCTAGTGTCCGGTGCAGAAACATTTCAACAGTTGTGCATCCATCCTATGATGGTTGTGATCAGCCCAAATTTGAATTCAACTACTCCCTCCATCCCAAATCGACGAGTCAAAATTGTTAAATTTGACAAAATAAAAAACTCAATGTAATAAGAATCAACCAAAGTATATAAAGTATGAAATAAATAAAGGAAAATAAATATAGTTGGACTAACAGAAAAGCTTTATTCCATTATATACAAAAGTACATTACGTAGTATTTCTCTAATCTCTAATGTCTAAAATAACTCATCTTACCAAGGGGACTCATTTTAGACGGTTGACAAATTGATTCAGTCGATCAACATGAGTGAAGATAAGAGAGTCTCCTCCCACAAACACAGTAACACTACCAAGTCTTTTCATTTGCTCGAAATTCCTAACACGGACAAAAATCTCGCCACTATTATAGTCTTTGACAACTATAACAAAGTAATCTTTACCAAGCATATAACAAATTGCAGCTTCAACAACGATTCGTCGGGGCTATTGAAGAACATGGCGTCCCCAAGCAACAAGCACCCCTTGTACCATACTTGGCGGCACTCCTAGCTGCCAAAGCACAAGCTTGCTGGTGGAGTAAACATAGCTGTTGTGGTACGACGACATCTCTCTGTATACAAACAGAACAAAAAACACAAGGAAAAAAACATTCGAAAAAACCACATATGAAACACTACAACTTGAACAAGCAAGAACTAGTACAAAGCAACAGAATATTGCCTAGGCCATATCTTAGCCTCGATTGAGATCCTGACTAGAATAAAATGACAAAGAAACTAAAATTCATCTCAACAAGGATGATCATTGTTGTTCTATGGCCAACAGATGCTAACGAAGTTGTAACACTGCCTCCTTTCCTTGTCTAGCAACTTGCAAGTGAAAAGTAAAAGAGACCAGGAAGGATATTTATACTCGACGTAGACGCTAACAAACGTTAGAAGACGTGAGTCCCCGTAGCGTTACTAATTACTAATAAAATAGATTCAAAATATGAGCAATCAGAGTAGTAGTCGAGGGGTTGGAGTGCTTTCCTACTCTAATTACGAGAAAGTCCGGCGCGTTAAATACATAAAGCTGCGGACTTTCTCATTATCAAAGCAGGAAAACGCGTCAACCCCTCGACTACTACACTGGCAATTTGAGTAGTAACGGTGACGAGCGATGGCATGTACAGCACCAACTGCGACTCCAGCGAGGAGGAGGACGATCCAGAGTATTGCGACTCATCCAACAACGAGTCTAGCAAGTCGGTGAATCGCCAAAGCACTAGCGACAAGGAGGATGTTTTTTTCTCTTTCTCTAGAAGCTCAAATCCGCTTAGAATCCATGACTTTTTTCAGGTTGAGAAATCCATGGGGATATCAATAACCCATTTAGTTATTTATGGATCTTTTCCATCCCTGGGCCTGCCTTCCCCTTGCTTCCAAATTATAGGCCTTAGTTCAAATAGTCGCAGATGCAGTCACAAAAAAAACAGCACACGCAGCGCAATAAGCTACTACGAGCAGGTTTATTTTTTCTTTTTTTTGGTAATGTTTAGGTGTAAAATTCATGGATCTTTTAATTAATTATTATCATCCTCTTTTAGTTTTATGTTTATTTATAGGTGTAGAGATTATGAAAAAAAAAAAAAAGGTAACAACTAACTCATCAGATATATAAACAGGTGTCCAGGAGAAAAAAAATAAAAAAAATGGATATTAGGTAAGTAACATTTTGTTGTAATTATTTTCTATTAAAACATAGAATAAATTTCGATCTCTGCTGAGCAGACGAGGCGATCTGCCTGCCTAAAAATTTGATTTCACACCACGCCGAGTAGTCCCGTCAACACGCACCGGAAATTAGATGTCTCTCTTTTGCCCCCCACGCGGAAAATAGGTTCACCACGCCATCGATTTCAGAAAAGGGCATTTGTGGTATTGTTATAAAAGCGCAAAGAGTCACCGTCTCTGCCTCCATCTCCATTCTCCAGCCGCACCATTTCTCCTCCAGCTCCAAATCCTAGTCCCATGGCCTCCCTCTCCACTCTCCAGCCGCCTCCTCTGCCACCGTGCTCCATACCCTAGGCGCCATCAGCACAGCAGCTCGACTCCCTCTCCACTCTCCAGCCGCACTCTCTCTCATACATTTCTAAACCCTAACTGGAGTCAGATCCCCTTTGATTCATTGATAGTAGGTCAGCTGACGGCGGAAGGACCGTCTCAACGATGGTACAAGCTGAATCCGGATCCCCAACCTCGTCACCGCCACGATCGACCGGATCTAAACCCTAGACGGAGCTAGATCTGGTACACCTTCATCAATGTCGGCTGCACCAGCTATGCGACCATGATGACAAGACCGAATCTGAACACGGACACGAAGGAGGAGGTACACAAATTCCTTATATGATGTGTGCTCTACCATAGTGGCCGAACCAAGGATATGTAGATAGCGATGGGGTTACATATTTCCTATAGTTTAGTGTAGCTAACATGTGCTTTATTGGATTAATGACTTCTGTATAAGCTGTAGTTACTAGTTAGGCGTTTATTTGCATACTCTTGCTCCGTTGTGTTGACATTCCATACAAGCTTTAGTTAATAAATGCCTTTGTGTAATCTAGAAAGATGGAAGAACTTGGAATATGTGTGGGCCCAAAACCTGTGTCTCCAAAGGCAAAGAAGTCAAGCACAAAGGGTAGACATAATGAAGATTTAGAATATATCCCAGAACCAGGGGAGGTAATTGAGGGATTTGATGATACAGATGAAACAGATTTAAATTTAGAAGATGAGCCAGTACCCCTAGCAATTGAGGTGCTTGTTCTATCTTGTATTTAGTTCAGAGGGGGTGTATGTAGCAATGCAATGCTTTACTGTTTAGATAGCAATGCAATTTTACATGCTTGTTGCTTAAGTTTGTATCTCCAATTTCAATGTGTGGGTCGAAGAAGCCATAGAGGAGGCTCTGCCAGCAGGACAAAAGGCAGCGCTGCCATGAGTTCTGGGTGAAGGCACTCTAAGCGAGTGAATTCAACATGACCAGGAGAGTTTGCTCATGGAGTTTGTACTCAGAGGGTTGCCACTGGCAAAAGGGTGGAGGTATCAGCAGTAGGTGAACATAATTCTCCATCACCGTGGACACCTGAACCCAGGGATCAATTCAAAGATCATGAATTGACTGGACACATTTGTTGGGACGTCATCGTACCTAGCCCTATGAGAGACTGTCCATGGCCAGATGATGATAGCCATGCCGAAGAGGAGCCCTCTGAGCAAACTCCCGTCTCCCCCCACTAGCAGAACAATGAAAGTTGCCTAGGTTAGTATTACCTTATATATGTCTATCAATCAATTCGCACTAGCTATTTGATATCCATGTTACTTTTCTAACAATCTGAATGTATGAAAACTTTATAGTACCATTACCGAGTAGAGCGAGGAAGCCGAGGCCTCAAACTCTTGGAATTTTGCTTGACAAAATGTGCAAATCAATGGGAGGATTGAGGATGCCCATCTCTGTTGCCGAGGGGAACAGAAGGCCACATGATCCAGTGCAAGCTGCCAAGTTTGCCTCAGAGGCAGGTGTAGTAGTCAGACATCAAGTACCAATTTTGACGCATTGGAAACATTATAAGAAGCCCTCTGGTGTCATCCATTACAAAAATTTTGTGGAGAGGCTAACTGTATGTATGGGTATCGCCTCTTGACATTCAACTCTGCTTTGAGCGACTTTAATGGATTTACATTTCATTCAGACTACTGTGTGTAATCAAAGCTGGACATTAACAAGGCTCACCCACCAACACAAGAAGCTTGATGGAATGTATTGCAGTCTGGGATATAGTAGGCACGCTACAGGTTGAAGCAAACCTACTTCAATGGCGTTCCTACTGATCAGATTCGTACGGCATCTCCTATCCCATCCATGACCGATGCACAGTGGTGTGAACTTATCGAGATTTGGTCTAGTGCTAAGAACAAGGTGTGTGTGAACCCATCGATTTATTGTCTAGTCTTGTTATGGTCTACTTGTTCTGCACTCTAACACAAATGAAGATATAGGAAACATCTGAGACGAACAAGTGAAACCGTGAAAAAATGAAGTACCACAAGTCTATAGGATCTCGCTCCTATGTTGTCCAGCTACAAACATTTGTAAGTGATGGTTGTGTTTTATTGTTACTCTTGCCTTTGTATAAATATAAACAGAAACTCATGTACAATGTGAACAGAGGGAGAACAAGAGGAAGGCCGTAGAACACGATCAAGGACTTGAACAACACTGTCAACCTAATGAAGATGTTAATGTTGTGGAAGTCTTCAAGGACTTCCATACTAGTATGAAAAAGGGCCTGAGCGGTGCTACAAGAGCAGCAGTTGTAAGTACCTCCATTTGCTTTTCTTGAAATCTACTAAAGCCATTAACATAAAAAAAGGAAACACAGTAGAAGCCTAATGTGGCAACATCATTTAATTTTGTAGTTGCAATTTTACACCAATCAATATGGTACATGTACATTGTTCCTATGTAATCTCTATCGGTAGTAGGCTGCAAAAGACCTATGCATTATGCATATGTAATCTCTATCAGCAGTAGGTTGAGGTAGTCCTATGCATTACTTGTAATAAATTAATCTCTTGGGTTTTCAATTGAAGTCCTCTTCCACTATCTGTAACCAAATATTTTACTAATTGAATTTCGTAGAAAGCTATGGAAGCTATGCAAGCAGAACCTGTTGCTGATGGCTAACAACCAATGACTAGTGTTGATATTGTTTCCAAGGTCCTTTGCCTCTCCCAGGGCAAGCCCCCCTCCCAAGCAACAAGCAAAAACCTTTTTTTCAAGAATGCTGGTATCCCGACAAGCTCCACCAGAGCAGAGACATCGGTGGAGATAACGCTTCGAGAATAGCTTGCTGGTGAATAGGAAAGTTCTGTTGCCCTCGTCGAACTATTGGATGAACTGAAGAGGAAGACTAAAAAGTCTAAAAGGGAGTTTGAGGAATTCAAGAAACGGCAATAGGAGGAGTACAATAAGATCTATGAGCAAGTCATGCGCTTAAGCTCTCCAAGTAATTAACTCTCAGTCTTCAACTCATGTGGCTTGATGCGGTGAATATTTGTGGTCTGTTGCATGGACTCATGTGATGGTTTGTTGTGGTCTATTGTGTGGACTCATGTGACGATTTGTTGTGGTGATACTCTGACAATGGCTTGCTGCTAATGTGTGAAATATTAATTGTTGGTATTTGATTGCCAGGTTGAATAATTATGTAGTCAATCTATGCAGTAGTGATGATCTCGAATTACTTTTCTGATGTAATTATTGTCATGCACATGGTAGAACCAGAACAAGCCACGTGATCAAATAAAAATGCGACACGTGGACCATACAGTGCATGACACATGAATTGGCCGGGGCAAGACACGTTGGCTATTAAAAATCTGACACATGGCAGGAAATCGTCAAGCCATGTGGATGTATAAAAATATGACACGTGGACGGACAGCACTGTGACGCGTGGTCAAATAAGAAATGGATACGTGGACCAATAAAAATACGACACATGGTCCAATGAAGAAGTGACACGTGATCCAATGGCAACACGACACGTGTGCCAGAAGAAAACTGACATCTGGAATAACAGGGACCCGACACGTGGTCTAGTAAGAATCAGAAACATGCAAGAATCAGAGATAGCCACGTTGTGTAATAAGAAGGTGACACATACATGAACCATCTCCAATGCAATCGGCTATAGCATGTACACGTGGGCTATAGCATGTACATGTGGAAAGCATCTCTAATGGAAGCACCCACCAGCATGGCAGCCCCCTGCCACGCATGCCAAAACAGTTCTATGATAGTCTGTTTTTTGTCACAAATCAAGCCACTTCTATGACAAATTTCTTAGATTCGTCATGGAAGTTCAACTATGACGCGATTTCTATGACGATCCATTTTTCGTCAAAAATTCGTCATAAAACTAAAATTATGACTAATTTAGCTCCTTCAGTGATGAAAGATGTTCGTCATAGAAGTGGATATTCCTAATAGTGAAAGCCAGAGGTAGTGAACCGTAGCAAAGATGACAACATCTCCATCCACGGACACATTGATCTATAAAGTATGTCTACTTCCTGTCTGGTCCTGCAAAGCACAAAAATCTCTCCACAAACAGGGTCTTGAATGATTCTTGTCAAATTTTGTGGTGCAAAAAGGTGACGAACAGCAGCTTCAACAATCAACAGTCAGTCCGAGTGAATGCTCCGTCTCCAAGTAGCAAACAACATCATCTGGGGTCCTGGTGTCACCCCTAGCCGCCAAAATGCAAGGTTGCCCGCATTGAAATGGCTTCTTCTAAAGTAAGACATCTGTTGCAATGAAGAAACTCCTAATATTAACAAAACTGATACCGAACCCAAAACCAATTGGAACCAAATGCAAACAGGGGGGTGACCAAATCTATCTAACCTTCATGGGGCGTTGTCCACGACAACAATGCAAGGTGCTCAAGGCAGGGCAAGTACAAGCGATGGGTCAAAATGAAGATGAAGCAACAACGGGTGGGGAGAACTAATGGATTCGTATTGGGGTTTTTTAGTTGGTCGAACCGCCGCCAAGGCACCGACAAGGCCCGAGGGGAGTTGGGAATGGGACGGGTGCTTCTAGGTTTATTGCCAAACGGACGATCTAGATTGATCGGCAGCGAGAACGGACGGCATGGGATAAGTTAAAGTGTCCGTATTAAGCCGACCATTGCTACACTAATCCAACGCTATAATACGGCGATTGTCAGCGGTTAAACTGCTTTTAGTTTTTTTTTTCCTTTTCATTCATTCATATATATACACAAAAACAAAAAACATTCATCGAGAGATCAAATCCATGCACTGGCATTTTGGAAGTAGTATTGCAAAGAACTTGCTTTGCATTTCAAATAAAAAAGATGGCATTGAAGAGATCAAATCTACGTGAATAGAATTTTTTTCATTGATTCATTATATATATCTAACATATAGATACAATTTGGATGAGTATATGATTGTACTCATCCGGAAGCATAATAACTAACCTAGACTATTAAAACTACTTATACTAACAATAAATTACTTAAGCCTCGCTCGCTTGGGAGGAGGCGAGTCGAAGTCAGAGTCGGAGTCGGAGTCGGCGGAGTCGGGCGGGGTGCGGCGTCCTCGTCCTCATCCTCCTCCTCCGGGTCCTCCTTCTCGGAGCTCCACAGAGGACTATAATTAGACATCCAGTCATCGGATGAGATATTCTCCTCGGAGGAGTAGTGGGAAGGCAATTTGTCCTCGCTGAACGATGGGCTGCTTAAAAACTTGATGGGGTTGTCCGACATTTTCTTTGTAGATTGGAAGAGAAGGGGATGATGGATGAAGAAGAGGGGTCATTTTAGAGGGCACCAGGCTTGAAGTATATGTAGAGCAGTGGGTACGTGGCTCTTAGGCTTCAGGCAGCGGAAGTACTGGTGATTTGACAGCCTTGGAAGTTGAGGCAATTCAACACTCACGCTGAATTTACCGCCAGTTCACCAAACGCTACTTTAGGGCCGGTAGGCAAAATGCATATCCCAATCGGCCCGGCTTTTCATGCGATAGAGCAAATGCAACCCCAATACCACTGCCGCATCTATCATTAACCCATCGGTGGTAGAAGTCTGAAATATCGGTTTTAGTCCTAGGAGGCCTTGCTATCGTTCCAACCAACAGTGGAAGTATCACATCGTCGCTTCTATCGCTATGGCGGTGAAAGTGGCGATAATGATATATCAATCTGTAGTAGTGGTGGACCAGCAAAGGATGAAGACTTCCCTCCTCAAGATGATGATTTCAATCCCCACAATTTCTTTTACCATGGTTTTGGGTAAATGGGTCAAGGGCAAGGCCCACCACCACCATCCCCAGAAGCACATAATCCAGCCAACGTTGAGTTCCTTGATGCTCTTGGTTGGGGGTTTTGGCCTCAGCAGCAACAACATGAACCTAAGCAAGCAGAGAATGATGGTGCTCCTGATCTTGTTCCTCTGCAACAGGCAGAGGCACCTATAGTCATTCAAGAGGAGGTAATTCAGGCACCTGCAGGCCCTGAAGTGGTCACCCCCTCAGTCTGAGCCACAGATTCTTGCTATGGATGATAACACTGAGTCATCAGAAGAAGAAGATGCTCTACCACCACCTCTGATAGATGATTTTGATGTGTTGGCCAACTTCCCAAATCTCCAGAACATCCCTCAGTTCTAGGAAGAAGTCCAATATGAGGACCTCCTTGGCTTTGTGCAACCAGCTGAAGATCAGCCTGATCAAGCCCCTTTGGCAGATGCCTCCAACAATATGCAAATTGGAATGGTGCATACCTTTTTCTCAAATGTGGACCCTGCCCTTGGTGGACTATACCCTGCTAATGATAGCCTGCAGACTTCATTCACTACACCTAATCCAATCCTTGGTGGGCCATCTTCAGCACCTAGTAGCCCAAACCCTGTAGCAATCAGGCTTTGGGCCAAGTATTTCTCATCAGTGGATCCTGACCTGCCACTGTTACTATACCAAGAGAATGGATGGACTTCTTCACTCTACTTCTCCTCAACCAATCTTCTTCAGATTAGGCTAGATAGTTTCTTCAATCACCAGCTTGGGCCCTCCTTAACCAATCTTCAACTGATCTTAACCCTCCTAGGATCAACATGGGACATGATGTAGAATTAAATCCTCTCGGGATCAACAAAGGGAATTTGTTGGGCTCTGTCAATCAGACTATAGTAAAGGTTTCTGAACCCCTTCCCATACATGTGTTGTTCTTTTTTATTCATCAACACCTGTTGACTCAACTCAGGTGTTATAGACTACTGAACCTATGATGGAGGAAGCCTCTGAGACTCTTGCTCCACCAGCACGTGCAGAGACTCCTGCTCTAGCAGCACCAACCTAGCAGATGTCTGCCTCTGCTGCCCCTACCTCGCCAAGTGCTATTGATCCAGCCCTATCCCTGCCATTCTCCCCCACCCCAAAGAAGTGCCCCGCTATGAAAGGCAAGCGTGGTAAGCCATTATCATTTTTGAATCTGAGGTCAGGCGTAGTAATCGACTTCATGAAGTTAATCAAGGCTTCAAACCATCTTCTTGCAAACATAGGTGTTTATGGCTCTTAACACCACCTTATGCCATCAACATAAAGTGCTAAAATTGATAAAATCAATAAAAATCAACAATTTATGTTTAGATTTCACTTGGTTCCACTTGTACTTGGAGAATTTTGCTTGCACAAACAAAATAGTCAAAATATGGCAAGTGGAAGGCAACTAGAGGCACTCCACATGACAAGCATGGTCGTGGGCCACACTGGCCCATCGCTCGAAGCCAGGTGGCGCCACCTCAACCCTTTCCACATCAGTGATCCGTGGGACGACCTCCAAGGGCGTTGTGGCACGTTGATTCAAGTCAGTTCATACGAATGAACAAGATATGCATCACATGGATCATGGGTCCACCCGTCATCCACTTGGAGGCTCCAACCTCCATCCAAACCGCCTTTTGAACTGCCATTGTCCAAGAAACCGCCATACAACCGCCTTTGGGAGCTAATCCACGCTGTAGGAGATCAAGGCGGTGGATCACATGGTCGGCCGACGCCCCTCACCATCGCCCAATGGCCAAGAAACCTCCACTGACCTCCTCAACGTCTACAAATACCCCCTACCCATCTACTACTATAAATAGGGGTCTTGAGCTCGATTCTAAGCAAGCAAGTGTAGAAGAATCAAGAGAAGTGTGAAGTTTAGTTTAGGATAGCCATTTCTCTAGAGTAGAAAGATAGAGAAGAGGAGAGGAGAAGCTTGAGGAGCCGGGCTTGTCGGCAACCTCTTCTTCTTGTATCTCTGTGCTTCTTCTATGGTAATTTTGTTCTCACATTTAATATAAGTTCTGTTATATTTCAGTTGTTTACTAGTTACACCGCTTGGTTAGAGTGCTCTGGTCATATTTCATCGGGATCCGGATCGGAGTAGTAAAGGCATAGATTAAGCATGGTGCTTATGCTATACTTTACCTATGTTTACGGCTAGGCCCCCGGATAGGTTGTGGTAGTGGCAGGTGGTGACAGTCCTATCTTTCCTCTGTATTCCACCACATTGGGTCTAGTTATTAAAATGTAGAGCTCGTTGTGTTGTGTGCCTAATCAACCCCTTGGGTGAGGATAGGGATAGTACGCTCTGCAGTAAACATCTTTGATATATCATTCCTTAATTTAGTATAGTTCAGTCATTCCCATAGTAGTTAAGCTCTTCTTCTTATCTTCACAACTCGTAGTCATCTCTAATTTTAGATTCTATTCACTTCACGTTCCTCGTGGATTCGATACCCTGGGAATACTCTTAGGTGAAAGCTACTCTGACAGCTGTGCACTTGTGGTTAATTATGTGTGCCACCTCTGGTGTCAACAAGCTTTCTAGCGCCGTTGCTGGGGAACGGTAGCTGATCTTTTTGAATCTAGAATTAGAATTTCTATCTTCATCCTTGTTTTAGTCTGTCATGGACAACGTATCTATATTCCAATTCGCTGCTCCTAGAAGTACACGATTAGAACCACCTTCATCAGCCCAACCAATATTTGCCGATAGTTATGAGCTACGTCCTAGTTTCATAACTAAGGTTCAGGAGCATATTTTTTCGAGAGACGAGAGAGAAAACCCATACGCTCATCTACGAGAATTCAAGCAAGTGTGCTCATGCTTGCATATTTCAGGCATGTCACAAGATACCCTTAAGTGGAAGCCATTTTCGTTTTCTTTGATGGGCATAGCCAAACTATGGTACACTCGAAATGTAGAGAGTGCACAAGGAGAATGGGAAGTTTTGCAAGCCAAATTTAGCATAGCCTTCTTTCCTATCTCCCGCGTAGTTCAACTCTGTCTCGAGGTTCTCCATTTTAAACAAAAGGAAAAAGAAACCTTAGGTGCAGCCTGGGCTCGTTTTACTGATCTAATAGATTCAGGGCCTGACCTAGCCATTCCTGATCCTATGTTGTTACAACATTTGTACCTAGGATTAAACAAAGAAGTTGTACATTATCTTGATATCGCTTCAGGCGGATCATTTCTTCATCTAACATCCCAAGGTGGAAAAGATGTCCTTAATAAAATTTTAGAGAACACTCCCTATACCGGTATTCATGATGAATTCCCTGAAGAAGAAGCTATAGAGGCTAAGCCATCTAACTCCATTCTAGTTGAGCCTTCTAGTATCCCTCCTGAACCAATCTCTGAATCTCTAAAGGAAGAAGAAGATCCTCCTTTAGAATTCCCTTTCAAAATTGAAGATCATTTGTTTGAAGATTTTGGGAATGCTGCAAACTATCCCCTTCAAGCAAAACCATCTTCAAAACAACCTATTGATCCTCCCAATGAGGCATTATGCTGAAAGAATCTGCAAGAACTCTCTGCTGTCATGAGTCATGAATGGAACATGGAAGCTGAGATAGCATAAAATGTTTTTCGTATTGACAGCTCACCTGATGTGGTGCATTGTCAAATTGGCGGGAGAGATACAGTCAGCCTTTTATGACCCCAGTGTTGGTTTGAACATGATTTCTAGTTCTTTCTTAGCTAGAAGCCTTCCTAATGTTCATCTTATTCCTACGAACCAATGCCTTAGAGACCCCGAAGGCAACATATTAGACAGCCAGGGAATTGTCAAAATGGTTCCCACCCTCCTAGATGACATAAAAGTTATTCTAGACTTCTATGTTTTTGATGTTGCTACCTTCACCGTTCTCATAGGACAACCTTGGTCCAAACTTTTATCAGAAGGATCTATCAAAGGGCAGTTAGACGTCCGGTTTGGTAAAAAGAAATTCCCTATTCCTATTATTCGAGCAGTAAATGCTATTGCCGAGCATCCTCCCGATCCTGATCCCCTTGAACAGACAAGGACGGCTACTTTGCAAGAAGCAGCCCAGCCTGATTTTGAAGAGGATGCCCAATTCTTTACAGAAGAAGAAGCTGAGACCAACGAACCTTTCTGTCTAGATGAGTCGAAGAAGCCATCTCGACCTTCAATCGAGTTTAAGCCTCTCCCCTCTGGATTAAAATATGTCGTTCTTAACCATGACCCTGAGAATCCCGTCATCATAAGTGATAAGTTATCAAAAGAGGAAGTCTCTAGGCTCACCACGTTGTTAGAAAGGCACCTATCTATTTTCGGATACTCGCTTCAAGATTTAAAAGGGATTAGCCCAACTCTTTGCACTCATCGCATCCCTATTGATCCTGATTCAACCCCCTCTAGGGAGCCTCAACGACAGCTTAACAACACAATGCATGAAGTCATAAAGAAAGAGGTTTTGAAACTTCTGCATGCAGGAATTATTTATCCAGTCCCTTATAGTGAATGGGTAAGTCCGGTGCAAGTAGTTCCTAAGAAAGGAGGAATGATAGCCGTTCAAAATGACAAGAATGAACTCATACCTCAATGGATTATCACGGGTTGGAGAATGTGTATAGATTATAGGAAGCTAAATAAGGCCACTAAGAAGGATCATTTCCCTCTTCCTTTTATAGATGATATGTTAGAGAGACTGGCCAATCATTCACTCTTTTGTTTTCTAGATGGATATTTAGGTTATCACCAAATTCCTATTCACCCCGAAGATCAAAGTAAAGCCACTTTTACATGCCCGTACGGAACTTATGCATACAGGCACATGTCCTTTGGATTATGCAACGCCCCTGCATCATTCCAACGTTGCATGATGTCTATCTTTTCTAACATGATTGAACAAATCATGAAAGTTTTTCTGGACGATTTCTCTGTCTATGGTAAGAAATTCGACGATTGCCTAGAAAATCTGGATAAAGTCCTCCAAAGATGTGAAGAGAAGCACTTGATCTTAAATTAGGAAAAGTGTCACTTCATGGTCCGAGAAGGAATAGTTCTAGGTCATAGAGTGTCTGAACGTGGTATAGAGGTGGACAGAGCAAAGATCGATGTGATCGAGCAACTTCCACCGCCTACTAATGTAAAAGGAGTTAGAAACTTCTTAGGCCATGCTGGTTTCTATAGAAGATTCATAAAGGATTTCTCTCAAATTGCTAGACCTTTGACTAGTTTGCTAGCAAAAGATGTTCCTTTCAACTTTGATGATGATTGTTTACAATCCTTTCACATTTTGAAAAAGGCTCTAGTTTCAGCTCCAGTCATACAACCCCCTTACTGGAATTTACCATTTGAAATAATGTGTGATGCCAGTGATTTTGCTGTTGGGGCCGTTCTTGGTCAAACTAAAGAAAGAAAACATTATGCTATTTCTTATGCTAGTAAGACCTTGACAGGACCACAACTCAATTATGCAACCACTGAAAAAGAACTTTTAGCCATTGTCTTTGCAATAGACAAGTTTAGATCTTACTTAGTAGGAGCTAAAGTTATTGTTTATACCGATCATGCTGCTCTAAAATATCTCCTTACTAAGAAAGATGCTAAACCTCATCTCATTCGATGGATTTTACTGCTCCAAGAATTTGATTTAGTAATAAAAGATAAAAAAAAGGAGTAGAAAATTCCGTAGCAGATCATCTATCACGTTTGCAATTCCATGATAATGACAACCTACCCATAAATGATTTTCTTCGTGATGATACTTTACTAAAGGTTACCCACACAAACCCTTGGTATGCTAACATCGTGAATTTCATAGTCGCCGGCTATGTTCTGCCGGGAGAAAATAGGAAAAAGTTGCTATATCAAAGTAGAACTCACCTGTGGGATGACCCTTATCTCTATCAAGTCTGCACTGACGGGCTCCTTAGAAAATATGTCCCTTTAGAAGAAGCAACCAAAATCATAGAGAGATGTCACTCCGCTGAATACGGGGGACATTATGGAGCTTTTAGAACTCATGCCAAGATCTGGTAGAGCGGGTTCTTTTGGCTATCTATGTATGAGGACACAAAAGATTTTGTGAGACGATGTTCTCGATGCCAAAAGCTACTCTGAGAATACTCTTAGGTGAAAGCTACTCTGGCAGCCGTGCGCTTGCGTTTAATTCGGTGGGCCACCTCTGGTGTCAACAATATTAATTGTCTTGGATGTGAAACTAAGCCGCCTCTTATTTCTCCTTCTATAGTTCGCGAGCTGGGCACATCTTTCTACAAGCTCAAGTCTTCGGAACTGTCAGATGAGCAGCTGATGGCCAAGCTTGCCAAAAAGAGGGCAGTGGGTCGGCCTCGGAAGAACAAGGATGCAGCAAGCTCTATGACCAATAATGATGCTACAAGTGCCACTGGACCAGGGAAGACCCCAGAGAATGGCCGAGTGAGGATCCAGAAGGCCCATAGCAGCAGCCTGCGCATGACTCAGCTGAATAATGTCTTCCTTTCTTTTGCTCTTAGTTGTCTATGGAGCTGCTATCCTTCTGTTAAAAACCTTAGACATGAGTACTAGATCTTGGAAAGTCTTAAGTTGGAATGTCCGTGGTATCAATTCGGACAAAAAATGGAACTCTATCCGAGACAGAATAATAGAAAGCTTTTGTGACATATCTGTCTTCAAGAAACTAAACGTGCTCAGTTTGATGTAAATTTCATCCAAAAATTTTGTCCCCCTTCCTTTGATACTTTTGATTTCATCCCCTCTGTTGGAGCCTCAGGTGGCTCCATTGTTATTTGGAAGAACTGCTTTTTTAGGGGCACTCGTGTTTTTCACAATGAATATGCTGCATCTATTGAGTTCACCTCTCTGCGTAATGGGACCACCTAGATTCTGACTAATGTTTATGCACCATGCACTCCAGCTGGGAAAAGAGATTACATTCACTGGTTTAAAAACATCCAGATGCCAGACACAGTTGATTGGTTGCATGTAGGTGATTTTAATCTTTACAGAAATCCTGAGGATCGCAATAGACCAGGAGCGGATTTTGCTGAAATGTTGTTGTTTAATGATGCCATTAGTTATCTAGGCTTGGTTGAGCTGTCGTTAAAAGGTCGACGGTTCACTTGGACTAACAAACAGCATCCACCCGTTCTTGAACGATTGGATTGGTTTTTTACCTCGGCCAACTGGGTGCTGTCATACCCAAACTGCTGTGTTTCCACCCTCAGTATGGAGACATCAGATCATGTACCATGTGTAGTTTTTATTGGCACTTCTATTCCCAGTAGGCATTTGTTTCGGTTTGAAAATTACTGGCTAACACATGAAGATTTGAAAGCACAGGTTCAAGTTGGTTGGTTGCCGGGCCAAGTTCATAGTGACCCTGCAAAGAACATTATTGCAAAATTCAAATACCTTCTACATCGTATTAAGCTTGTCTTGGATTTGCTGAATTCTTTTGAAGAATTCAGAGATTTGTCCCTGATAGAATGGAATTTTCATGCCATTTCGGAGAAGAAACTTGTTTTTCTTTTACAACAGCAAAAGGCATATTGGCAGCAGCGAGGAAAGATCAAATGGGCAACTCTGGGTGATGCTAGCACTAAGTTTTTTCATGCCAACGCTACTATTAAGTACAGACGAAATTTGATTACTCATCTAGTTGATGATTCTGGTGTTTCTCTATCTAGCCATGAAGACAAAGCTGCCATGATTTGGACCTCTTTTAAAGACAGGCTTGGCAGGAGTGAGTTCACTGCTATTTTGTTTGATCTTAATCAATACTTCACTCCTCAGGATCATCTTTCTCAATTAGTAGAGCCTATTGAGAAAGCTGAAATTGATCAGATTGTGAAATTGCTACCTTCAGATAAAGCCCCAG
This sequence comes from Miscanthus lutarioriparius, assembly GCA_904845875.1. NCBI lineage: Eukaryota > Viridiplantae > Streptophyta > Magnoliopsida > Poales > Poaceae > Miscanthus > Miscanthus lutarioriparius. The sequence goes on from CAJGYO010000005.1 coordinate 48,792,922, forward strand.
GACCTGATGGCTTCAAAAGGGTTGGCCCATTATTTGTGAGGACTTCTATCTCCTATGTAAAGGCTTTTATGATGAGCACATTTGCTTGCAGAGTATCAATAGATCATTCATTACTTTAGTCCCCAAAAAGGATGTTGCTGAAAAGGTTGCTGATTATAGAACAATTTCTTTGTTGAACACTTCTATCAAGATTATTACCAAAATTTTGGCCAACATATTACAGCTAGTCCTACCCTCCCACATCCATAAAAACCAATATGGTTTTATCAAACTCAGATGCATCCAGGATTGCCTAGCCTAGTCACTGGAATATTTGCATATGTGCCATTTGTCCAAAAAGGAGATAGTCATTCTAAAGCTGGATTTTGAAAAAGCTTTTGATAAAGTGGAACACCAGTTGATGCTTCAAATTATGGAAAGTAATGGCTTCCCTCCCAAGTGGATTAATTGGATGAAAATGATTTTTGAATCTGGTACCTCATCTGTCTTGCTCAATGGAGTGCCTGGATAAGTTTCCCATTGTAGAAGAGGTGTAAGACATGGTGATCCTTTATCACCTCTTCTTTTTGTATTAGCTGCTGATTTCTTGCAGACCTTGCTTAATACAGCCTGTGCTAATGGGGATTTTCAACTTCCTATACCCCTTCAACATGATCAAGACTTCCCCATCTTACAATATGATGATGATACACTGATTTGCATGCAAGGTGATATTTCTCAAATGATCTATTTGAAGAATTTGTTGCAACAGTTTGGGGAATCAACTGGACTCAAAGTGAACTTTGACAAGTCCTTTATGGTACCTATCGATGTCTCAGATGACAGATTTCAGCTTCTTGCTACCACTTTTGGTTGCTCCAAAGGTTCTTTACTCTTTACTATCTAGGTTTACCTTTGAGTATCACCAAACCCACAGTTGCAGACTTTTAGCCTCTGGTCACTAAATGTGAGAGACGGTTAGTCAATGTTTCATCCTTCTTAAGTCAGGCAGGTAGGCTGGAAATTACTAATGCAGTCTTTACAGCTCTTCCAACATTTGCTATGAGCACTTATCTTTTGCCTAAAACAATCATTAAGCAAATTGACAAATTTCGTAAACATTGCCTGTGGCGTGGGTCTAATGCTAATAATAGGAAACCTCTTAAAGCTGCTTGGCCAATGGTTTGTGTTCCAAAGGAAGAAGGGGGACTAGGAGTGCTTAATCTACAGACCCATATGGACAATCCGGAACGATGTCATCTTCAGAAACATACCGGCTTCAATCCAACGTTGCAAATCCATCTTCAAGGCAGAGTTTGCTCTAGTTATTCTAAGAGCAAAAGGAAAATATCAACCCCAAATAGATTCATGGCTACAAGCCTATGTGTAATTTTACTTATTTTCTTTGTTTCCTTTTTTGTCTCTTGAGACTTTGTTGTGGATTTGCATTTTTAATAAAGCACAGTAGGGGACCCACCCCCCTGTTTTGATCAAAAAATATTATATATGTGTATTATAAATGTAAATCAAGCCATATCTACCGCATAAATCTTATTTCCTATGTCGTATGACCACCTAGAGAGACCATAAAAATATTTTGTCTCCACCTTGGCCTCTCTTCCATTTCGCAAAATCTATCAAGTGACGAGTCGCCGCCCCTACGACCCATGAGCCCAGCGTGCCCTGCTGCCCATGAGCCCATTTCCTGCCTTCCTCTACCGTCGCCGTTGCCGGAGACAAGCTCGCTGACGTTAGGGGAATGTGTTTTAGGGGATTCCATGGCCAGCGGTCTTAGAAAGGGGAGGGGGGCTGGTGGCAACGGCCTGCTCGGCGGTGGTGGTAGGTTGAAGATGGCGAGCGAGGCGGCGGGGGCACCACCGAGCGGACGATGGGAGACAATCGGTTAGGAAGAGCGGACGATGTTAAAACTCTACTTCTGTTTAATAAAAAATATGTTTCGGCATGGTCACGAAAAAAAAGAAATAAGTGTTCGAAACAACTTAGGATGTAAAATTAGTATGTATTAAACCCATAGTTATGTATTAAACCCGTAGTGTGACAACGTATGATTTATGACTGTCATGTTATCCTGCACGTAGTGGGGGACAAACAGGTGGTGTGCTCCGGGTGAAAACGGTACGGATATTTTCCGATCGTATTCGAGGCCGAATCCGTTTAGAGGAGAATTAGATCTGTCCGTATCTGAGTCTGGATATTCAACATCCGATATCGTATCCGTATCCGAATACTCAAATCGCATATTTGTGATGTCGATGTCTAATTGTATCATATCCGATATGGTTGATACTATCCGTATTTGAATCCGAATCCAGACACAAATATAAAAGCAAATGATCCGTTTTCATCCCTAGCTCCGAGGGATTAATTAGGTTCAGCCAAGCGAGTCGAGTGGTTGATGTGACAGTCATTTGCATTGAATATATCCACAAGCAAACTTGAGTGTATTCCACTACATTGAATATTTCCACCTCGGATCAAATGGACTTTGAAACTTGAGTGTATTACACTGAATATTTCCACCCTCGGGTCAAATGGACTTTGAAACTTATGTATTCCATTACACTGAAATCTGCCATTTTACTCAAGGGCTTGTTTAGATTGTCTCAAAATTCCAAATTTTTTCACTCTCTCTTCATTACATCATTTTTTAGACGCATGCATAGAGCATTAAATATAGATAAAAAAATAACTAATTATACGGTTTGGTTGTAAATCACGAGACGAATCTTTTAAGCCTAGTTAGTCCATGATCGGACAAAGTTTGTCAAATACAAACGAAACGTGCTACAGTGTCCAGATTGTAAAAATTTGCAATCTAAAGAAGGCCCAACAAGCAGGACATGACGGACAGGTTATTTTCTGCAAGCTGAAAGCTAATGTGTGATTTAAAACTGTATTGGCTTATAAGCCGTATTTTTTCAGCCAACGAACAGTATTTTTCTCTCACAACAAATCAGTCAACGGTACTTTCAACCATGGCTTATCAAACAAGCGAACAGGGCAATGTGACCACCTTTTTTACAGATCCAAGTTTCTAAATATATATAACTAACAAACGGATAACAACTGCACCGGCAATAGGGTATAACTTTAAGATAATAACAAGAACGGTACAAATGAAAAATGTTAATCTCTAAGCGAAGACTGGGATCCTAGAATTTTGGTTTCGAACAATAATTTTGCATTATAGATCAAGCGAGACAATGTGAATCAATGAAGCTGCATTTGTATATATGCTTGTATCTGTAAGAAGGCAATTGAGCCCATATCAAGTACTGCATACATTGCCCTCAGGAGCTGAATTTTTAGATCTAGGTTCCTATATAGTATGACCACCTGCAGAGACTGTCAACTTTCATTGTCCCTTCTGCAACCTGTCGCAGTAAGCTGCTAGAAAAAAGAGCAGAGCAAAGTAATGCACTGAGCGATTGCAAATTTCTGCACTACAAAATCCCCTCCCCTTTTTTTTCCCTCCTCACAGCAGCAAAGTGGATTGTAGAACTACACATAACTCTAGATCGATGGATCTCTTCTCGGCTTTGAGAAGTGTCCAAGATGCTAGGGCCTGCAACATCTACACCGCCCGTTGTAACTTAACTCTAAAAGCACTTCTTTTACCATCAGAAATCTAAATGTGCTTTCGAGCTCAGCAGATCAAATAAAAGAGCTCAAAGCATCGTATGATACAGTGTTTGTTGGATTATCTGTACATTGGTGAAGTTGAGAAACTTTGAATTCCGCACCCTTGCAGGTTTCTGAAAGAGGGGGTTTGGCATACCCCCCTAGTACTCCTTGAATGACAACTTTGTAACTCGCCTCAGTGAAGTGTAAACCATCCCATGAGATGTATTTTGATGGGTCAGGGCACACTGTAGATCCAGGACGCCCGCACAATATTGAAGGGGAACAGTTGTACGGAGCATCACTTCCACAGCACGAATTCAGTGGAACTGTGAAACCTGCAACAGCATCTCTTGTTGCTTAGTAAATAAACAAAGGTAAATAGAATAGCTTTATTTCTCTAAGCTTCTCTACGTAGGTTCGTTGTGCTGGGTTACTGCAGCCTATTTAGATATGATTGAGCTTCAGTGCACTGTTCAATTATATAATATTCAGATGATGAGATATGCTCCACAGGTGTAGGCAACAAAAAGAAAACCATAGATTCAAGGATAAGGATGGTACCGAAATTTATGTCAAATAAGAACACAGAATCAGGCTAAAATTTTGACCAATAATTAGTTACAAAACATGGATTATTTCCGACTATTTTGGTTTAGGTGCCACTCTAATAAGAGCTAAGCATACGTAATGAAGCACTGTAGAACAGTTCAAAGTTGATTCGAAGCTCTGCCGGTAGGTTGCAGACTGGATCGACAAGTAATTGAGCCATGTTAACGTCTAACACAGGTAAAGTAGTCCAGTCACATAGTCCTCCCTCCGGTCCGATTTATAAGGCGCAGTTTGACATGACACAGTCTCCTAACTTACACTTTGACCATTCATTTATTTTACATTATACTGTTTGTAGTTATAAACTCATGATTATTAGATGGTATATTTTGTTACAAATCTAACCATATGAAGTTTGTATTATAATAGTTAAAAATTGTTAGCCAAATTTTGCTTAAAGACTGTAAATTCTGAATCTTGATATGCGTAAACACCTTATAAACTGGACCAGAGGGAGTAGGTATGAATTATTAAGATGAGTCCACTGCCTATTTACCAAGTTATACAACCTAATCAATAAAGTGATAATAATATTATCCACAACCAATTTAGAGGCTCATCCTGGAGATTCATGAACTAAGGCTAAGGTAAATGAACCAAGCAATACTTGACCTGGCAAATTGCAAAGCCTTCAACAAAAACAATGCATGTATGGCATAATAGAAAATGCACATATGTAAATTCCAAAAACCTAACAAAAGGATACATATGGCACCATGTGAAACAAAATGGACACGGAACAATAATATATATATATATATATATATATATATATCCATGCTTGTCCCAAACAATGTACTGTGCAATCAAGAAATCTGGAAGCTAGGTCATGCAAGATCCTTGAACATGTGACAGTATTTTCACTTTTCCAGGATTTTTGAAACATTTCCATGTATCAAACAATATGATAGGTGCAATCACCCGCTTACAACAAAAAGTCGACATCACTTATATTATATTTTTTTAGTTTTTTTTATTTGAAAATGGTACTCACCAAACTGGAGTGGGGTACGGAATATGTTCAATGCAGCACCATAATAATCAGCATAAATGATGGTCACATCAGGGTGAAGATTCCTGAGTTTCTCCAACTCCTCCTGAAGCATCCTATTATGGTACTCAGCAAATTCATTAAGCCACTTAATGCAGCCTGTTTGTTCCTCATAGTAATCCTCCTTTTGGCTCTGAAAGATTGCAAGATATAATGGGACACACCCTATTGGGAAGTTCCCTGGAACAACTAACTTCTTTGCTCCAAGATTTATAAGATCCTGAAAACATGCGAACTCTTAATGCAAATGTATACAGGCTCCAAACATTACCTCACTGGAAAGGGGGACACACATACATACCGTGATGGCCGAGCTTATGGCACCAACAACATTAGGAACAACTTCATGTAGCTCATCAAGAGATTTCTCCCTAACTATTAAATGGTTGTAATCATTTCCGCCGACCTCTCCCACAAAGAAAAGTGAATTGGACATTATTTTCTTTTGCTCTGCATACAAGTAAAATTTCAGTGGATTGAGTTTTCAGAACTCCAAATTGTGTTGTGTTTGATGACAACTAATTCCATGAAACCAACTACGGCACACAATAGTGATTCTCGTATAAATTTTGGAGGACGTTTTTTGCAATATCATTAATTAATACAGCTAATTCTATTAGCTAAAACAGTCAAATGAGACAACATTAATTTCAAAACTTGGTAAATATTCTGTGCTTTCCCTTGAAAAAATAGCAAATGATTACTATCTAATTTCTTAAGTACCATAAGTATATATTATGAATTAAGCTTTGTTTTAAGTAACCATCAATTTTAAAAGGCCCAAACTAAGTCCAATACATAGTTTATTGTGGCGATCAATGGTTTCTACATCCATGCATTGTGCTTCTTGGTTCTCACGAATGGCGAATCTAAGAGATAGTTACTTGATGTCTAGATCTAATCGATTGTTCGTCAATGCATACTATTAAACAATTTTAGACAACACATTATATTTTACATTGTTTTTTATTTTGCCATTTAATATTTAGGCCTCATTTAAATTTGAGTCTGTCTACCCAACAACCATGTGTTTTATGCAGTTTCAACACATGAATTTTTTTACACCATAGAATTAAGATCCAACAGCCTCCATCCTCCAGACAATCACAAATCACAAGATCACAGATCCACAGATCACAAGAAACAATTTTTTTCTATGCAAGGACAATCACAAATCAAAGGGACGGAGATATTGATGAAGATGTTAGCCATAGAATCAAAGCAGGGTGGATGAAGTGGCGGCAAGCGTCTGGTGTCCTATGTGACAAAAGGGTACCACAGAAGCTAAAAGGCAAGTTTTATAGGACGGCGATTAGACTCGCTATGTTGTATGGTGCGAGAATGTTGGCTGAAAAAGACGACATATTCAACAAACTAAGTGTCGCGGAAAATGCGAATGCGTTGGATTTGCGGGCATACAAGAAGGGATCGAGTTCGAACGATGATATCGTGAGAGATTAGGGGTAGCGCTAATTGAAGAAAAGCTTGTCCAACACGGTTGAGATGGTTTGGACATGTGCAACGGAGACCTTCAGATGCACCGGTGCGAGTGGAATCCTAAGTGATAGTAACGTGAAGAGAGGGCAAGAGGAAGACGAAGTTGACTTGGGTAGAGGCAATAAAAGGAGACTTGAAAGGATGGAATATACCCAAAGACTTAGCCTTAGATAGGAATGCTTGGAAACTATTCACGTGTTCGAACCTTGATTGCTGTTGGGTTTCAACTTAGCCTACCCCAACTTGTTTGGGACTTAAAGGCTTTGTTGTTGTTGTTGTTGTTGTTGTGCAAGGACAAAAGAACAAATCGAATCCAAATTCAGATATCGTAGAGGACGGCGGTACACCCATAACCGCTTCGACCGAATCCAATGCTTACGGGCTCATCCCCATCAGCATTGCATGCCACTTTGCTTCCTTTTCGCGATCGAAGCCGGATGTTTGTCGACGTGAGTGTTTATAACAAGTCATACTTTCAAAAAATCTCTTTCAACCATAAACACATGTGTTGTATAGCAAGGCGCTTTAAATTTTCGCTCAAGGCCTCCAAATTCAACGGGACCCCACTGTTTCATCCCAATAGAAGGCTCAACAAAGTAAACTTTGCTTCTCATTTAGCAGGTGAGTGTTTGCTACAAGTCAACTACAATCTCTATCAACCATAAAACATGGTTCAAAAAGGCGCTACTAGGCGCTTCGCCTAAGCGCGGCACGGGCGAGGAGGTGCCGCCTACGCCTGGGGGGGTAGGCGGCGAGGATAAGCGGCGTCCACCTGGATCCAGAGCCGCTTTGCACGAGGAGGAAGCCGCGCCACGAGCGGAGGTCACCGGTGGGGAGGAGGACCCGTGACGACGGCGCAATGGAGGTCGCTGGTTGGGGAGGAGGACCATGGACGGCAGCAGAGGTTGCCTTGGGTGGGGAGGAGGACCATGGACGGTGGGCGGAGGTCGCCGGTGAGGGAGGAGGAACGGCGGGCTTCGTCTTGGCGCTGGTGGCAGTGCTTGCCGGCCAGAGGAGAATGAGAGAGAGAGAGAGATGGAGAGGAACCAAGCGGCGGTAAGTGGCTGTGCGTGTGTGGCCATCTGGAGAGACCGAAAGAGAGAGAGGAGAAAGAGGAAGGGATAAGGTGTTGGGGGACTTGGGCTTTGGGCCGTTTACTGTTTTATGGGCCTCTCTCTTCAATGAAGTCCACTTATCTCCTGTTTTCTTTTCCTTTTTTCAACATATATGTGTGTATATACTATCGCCTAGAAAACGCCTTGGGAACGCCTAGGCTAGCCTAGGCTCGCCTAGGCTCTAGGCCGTGGGTCATCGCCTAGATATCGCCTAGCGCCTTCTTGAACATTGCCATAAAATAAGTAAAACACAGTGCTTCCTCACAAGTCACAAGTTGAAAACAGTAGCTCTCAGTTAGCCAGCATGTTTTTCAGCACGCCTGCCACTACTAATGTAAAACAACCAATCAGATGTTTCATTGACATTATTACTAAACCTGTTAACAGGTAATGATTCCATTTCATCAAACACCTTGCAGGAAAAGGAACTGTGACCAAACAGATAACTCAGGAAATCACTTACCTGTCTCAGATGGTGCAATGGATGGGAGAAGCTTCTTGAACCATTGCATCTGCTCATCAAGGGAGTGAGGCGTCCATGTAGGCTCCACACCGCGTTCACGGAAGAATGAGCCATTGAGGGCAGTTGCCCCGCCGACCGCAAAGTTTGCACCATTCTGGAAGTCCCCGCCGCCAAGGTATGGTGGCACATACGGCAGCCCAAATGCCTCCGCTGCATGTAACAAGAGAACAAACACATGTCAAGAACACAGTTAGGACAGGGCAAGTAATCAGATGTGGAAACATGGAAAGGCCCAGAATGATAAATGAGTGGGAAATGAAAGGCTGATATAATAAGTGTTGACCACGTGATGAGTGCCACCAATTTAACTGGTAGTTGGAGCTACCAATTGTGTGCTAGTTCAAGGAGATGATGCCACCAGTGTCTAGTGGTTGGGGAGAACTGGGAAAGGCAACCAACTTTTGCTGATACACCCTGTATAAGCTGGGTATTTGCACTTGAATGTTTCTTTCCAGGTCTTGAGATCTCCAGATTTCATTATATGTGACTAGTATATAATATAATATTAGAAAAGGCAGAGAGATGGTTGGGGCTGCTTATAATTCATGAATTCTGAAACCGAGCGTGTTCTCGCATGTGCTTAGAAAACATTTCATTGACCCCATAAGGACGTTTCCAGCTGCGATTAGAAGGCCTGTTTTTATGTAAACGCCACAGTTAACAAATTCCCAACCTCAGTAGGAGGAACATGTTCTAGCTGGAGACAGGGGCCAAAAAAATTGCATAACTGGCCATACTATATTTGCCTCACCACCACCGCACTGGCGGCGCCTCCTAAAAAGGATCGATGACCAGTCTATTGCTTGAAGAAAAATCAAACGACTAGCGACTCCCATCCCCTGCCATCATATGGTGGACGAGTACGCGGCAAGGAAGGAAGCGAAGAGGAAGGCAAAAATCAATCTAACTAGGTGGAGTTGACACCAGAAATACAGTATATTTCTACGAAATCTTACTATTACTGTAGGAACAAAAATCCATGGAGTAGCAGTAAGTTTGAATTCGCACGGAAAAGTCCTGGAGATTCCATCCCCATTAATCAGGACGAACGACGGCGAGGACGAGCAGCAAGCGCTGATAACAAACACGTAAGGCAAGGAGAGGGTTGGGCGACGAGGGCGGAAGTTACCGAAGAAGTCGAGCAGGTTGCGGCCGTCGGAGTAGCGGCCGGAGGGGCGGCCGAAGAAGGTCTGGCCGTAGGGGAGGTTCCGCGCGGGGTCCGGGAAGTCGTCGGGCACGGAGAGCAGGAAGTTGCCGGTATCCGTGAGCGAGTCCCCGAAACTGAACACCCGGTCGAAGCAGACGCTCCCTCCTCCCGCTCCCGCTTCCGCCGCCGGCGCCGCCGCCAACACCACCAGCACCCCCGCGAAGAGCAACGGAAATGCCATGGCGAAACGACGGGCCGCGCCGATCCGGAGCAGAGGGCGGGTTCCAGAAGAAGAGGGAGACGGGGACGGCGGGGTGGCCGTTGACATGGGGGTGGGGGAGGAGGGGGAACGGACGAGACGAGGAAGGAAGACGGAGGCGGAGGGGCAGCGGTTTTAAGCCTTGTTCAGTTAAAAAGTTTTCCAAAAAGTGTTACGATAGCTATCCCATCGAATCTTGCGATATGTGTATGAAGTATTAAATGTAGACGAGAAAGAAAATCAATTATACAGTTTGATTGAAAATCACGAGACGAACGTTTTAAACCTAATTAATTTATAATTAAACACTAATTACCAAATAAAAACAAAAGTGCTACCGTAGTCAAAATCTCAAATTTCACACGACTAAACACAGCCTAAAGGGAGGAGAAGGAGACGGCGGAGCCATCCGTTGATCTCCACGCTTTTTCCAGTTTGCTCCTCCTATTTGGAAAACATTTTTTTCGTTTTTAATAGAGTTTTATTTATTTAATAGTATATCTATTTACTTCCATTTCATGCCTCGCTTTTTTTCTAAGGAGTTTTGGGGATTTGATTGATTTGATTTTGATCGGCTGCCATCTTTTCCTGAGTGTTGGGGATTTGATTTTGATTTGATTCGGCTGTCATCTTTTTCTTTTCCGGACCCACGCGCGGGCCGTGTCGTGTGGCGGCCGGCGGTCGGGCGGCCGCGGATCGGCCCCCGTCCGTCCATCGGGCCGCGGCGCCGCGCGACGATTTCCAGCTTGGTGCGGCTCGTCTCGGCTCGGTCGGGTTCTCCGCCCTCGCGCTCGCGCTTTCTGCCGCGGCGGCATTTTTGCGCCTGTTCGTTTTCTGTTTGCCACGGCGACGTCATGCGCGCCGCACGACACGGGCGATTTGGATCTGGCGCGACTACGGCCGGATCAGGTGGATCGGACGGATCACGACAGGTGACTTGGCGTTCGTCATCGTGCCACCGGTTCCCGTTGTCCGTCTCGGTTCTCCTGCGAGCCACGGCGCAGAGGTGTGCTTCCTACTCCACACGGCCTTTTCGTCATTTCGCGGACCGTGGTTGCAACCTGCCGGCGTTACACACTCCACCAGAGCTGTCATACCTGTCTGTCTCTGTATTTAAAAAAAATCAACTTTTACAATTATAATAATTCAAAATATTTATAAATTTTGATTAACATTGTATTATTAGAAAGAATACTAACATCTATGATACCAAATAAAAATGCTATAAAAATATATTTTATGGTGTATCTAATCATACTAATATTGTTTCTATTTAGTTAAATTTATAAAACTTGATTTAAGATAACTTTTAACAAGTTCATTTGTTTTAGAACAATAGAAGTACTCACTTCATTAAAAAAATATAATTATAGGATTTTGTGCAGGTCAAACTAGGTTAAATTTGACCAAGTTAGAAGTAAATATTATTAACATTTATGTCTCTAACTAAGTTTATAAAACATATTTCATAATTAATCTAATTGTACTTATTTTGTATCATAAACATCGGTAATCTTTATAACTTTGGTTAAACTTCTAATCATTTGACTCCTTGAAAACTGAGAATTGTATTTTTTTTTAAGGATGGAGAGAGTATATCTTTTTTTCTTAGCTTTCCAGTCTCCCTCCTTACTTTGGCATAGCCACATATAACAATTGGCATTATGCAATACAATCGCCAGCAAATAAACCACATGTTCACATCATGTACAATACAGTTCCGTAATTAAATATATGGAAAACACGGGGTTGTAGATGTTCCTAGGATCATGTACAATACAGTTCCGTAATGGTGATTGAACTTGGTCCCCTTCACCTCTCCTCAAAGGGTCAAACCTGGCCGAATGGCAGTAAATGTCCATCCGAGTATCCTTCACTCCTAGTGGTAGCAGGCAAAAAAAAAAAGGTACACGTTGGCATTAAAGCCGGCTGATAAGCCAGCTGCAGCTGTTTTGTTGTGAGAGAAAAATACTGTAGATTCTAGCTGATAAACCGGCTGGTAAGTTTAAGCGAACAGGCCTGTCTGAATTCGTATGGCTACTGTTTGCTAAAAAAACTGTGGGATTTTCAGATTGTTTGTAAATGCTAGAGTCACTCTAAATCTACAACTATAGAAATCATAGACTTAAATCCAGTGAAATGACTTATTCCTACGCCCTCAGGGGCAAGGCGACACAAGTGGTGCTTGCATCGCACCGCTACTAGCCCTCTCCTCCAGCGTCTCGTCACCTTGCTGCTGCCTAAGCAACTTGCTAGCTCCAACGAAAAGTAGTGGTGGGTCTCTCCTTTGGCCCCTCCCTCCTATGGTGCCCCATTCAGTCCCTATGGATAGTGCCCAGATTCATCGCAGTCTGCAGCTGGATTCGGTATCTTCAAGGCAAGGAGCCAGACTTATCATGGGACCCATTCTCCCGAGATCCCAGTGGCTCAAGGAAGACCTAACCTTCGCCCCCCGATTTGTCGGCTCGAGCGTGTGACGCCAAGGGTGTTAAGCGTATGATAAGTAGTGGGTTCGAAACTTAAGAAAACACTGCATTGATTTTTATGTGCTCTATTGCTACATTCTTACATGCGACGTTGAATGACTTAAACTTAACAATTAAGATTAGACTCAATTCTCAACTAAACTAGATAGATTCCCCACGCGTTGCTGCGGGAATTTGAGAAGTATTTTTTTATGAATGTTAGATGAACGAAGCCAAAAAAATATGAAATTGAATATAGCTAATGCTCGGTAAATTTCATTTTGATGATAATAATATGTAAGAGTTAATGATTAATGTAAACCTTATGACAAAAAAGGTGCATGAAAGCATGTCAAATAAAAGTGCTTGGATGGCCAGTTGTCAAATCGCAGGAATATTATGCACAAACGAAACAATGGAAAAAAGAATAGCAAAATCTAGATGGTAATAGTGCGCTTACCTGCAAAGCTATAACTGTTAAAGAGATGGACAGATTATTAATATTCAAATCTGGAATTGGTAAATAGTTCAGGGGTTGATTGTTTAAACATCTGCCAAAAGCACCATTTATTTTCCATTCCACAATGTGCAACCATGATGCCGTATATTCACGTTTATTAGTTTGGAGCATGACAGGAGGCAATCTATTCTCGGACACCAAAAGGTCACATAATAATTAGAAGAATAGGATTTTATTACACTATCAGTACAGAGGCAAAAAAGGTGTCTCTGAAACAGTAACTTTAATATACATCTACCTCAAATCGTTACATGGAAAGGGAGTCTTCCAGTGATGAGTATATGATCATGGAATTTCTCTGAAGCGTTTTCATAGAACACTAAGAATTCATCATGTTGTCATTTGAACTTAGCACAGTAACTGGACATCTAGGTAACATGTACATGAGAGAGGGAGGATTATACTTAAGCATTCTAAGTACCACACCGTTCGAAATGTTGATGCGCTTTGAAGGAAATCGAATCGAAAGGAAGGAAAGACCACACCATGCAAGTAAATCAAGGTGAGAAGGAAATACAATAGCTTAACATCTCCACATAGAAGTAAATCCAATCCAAAAACTAATTGAAGTGTATGTGGAGCGGCCAGGGATCGGAACCACACATGCACAGGCAATTTTGGCAGCCTTGCACTCAATTGCTCCATCAATCCGGTAGTGAATCATCTAAACATAAAGAAAGGGAAAGGGAAAAAAAAGGAGAAAAGATTGCATACATGGGTGACGACAGCAGCACAAACAATACAGTACATGGGAGACGGGGCAAACTCGAAGGCACAACTACGGTTAGAAACAAACGGAGGCAGCAATGCTGAAGGGCCATGAACCGAAGGAGGCTGTAGGGATGCCTGCACTCAAATTGCGTGAGGCACGATTGAACTGAAGTCTTACCAATCAAAAATCACTTATAGCAGCTGCATCTATCTGGCCGCTTGAAACACTCTCCTAAATGAGAAAATATGCTTATATATACATGGAAGAAGGAAGGGAAAAGGGTATTCAACGTGTTCAGCTGCTCAAGTTCCAGCTTATTTCAGCTTATTCTTTTTCACATAACACTATTGTCTGTTCGCTTGCTCCAATAGAAACTCATGATCTGGTGCATTGAAAGGGATTGGATCTTGGCCCGTGGAAGTGTAGGGCGGTTTTTCCAATTCCATCGTGAGTGGAGGAAGGCGGACAGACCGGCGGCTGGTGTTCCAATTCGTGGGTACGACTTGTTATCAGGAACGGCAAGATGAAATCGATTGATGATGATCTGACGGATTTTATTATTGGATAAGGTGATCACTGTGGGATTAGATAGACTTTATAGCGGGGGTTTGCTTTATAAGAGATAGTGACTTGGTGAGGCTTTGAGATGATGTGGCTTCATAGAATTACAGAAAAATATTGTAGTGAGATTTTGCTTTATAAGAGTTGTAGATACGGTCAAACTTAGTATTAAATATTACTTTTATGTCAAAAGTGTGATAAAAATTCAAATTTGGTGTAAATTAAACTGAACATCAATTAATGGATATAAAGAAAGTAATGAAACCATGGGGAGTAAGTTTTGATAAACCTAATGTATTTTTCCTATAATAAAGGCCAAAAATGAATCTCTCTTCGTGTCTTTTGCTTTTAGCTTTGGTCAACTTGGATTGCATTTTTCAGCGGATTTTAGAAGATAACATTTCATTGCTAACCGCTTTCATCGAATATGGTTTTTTTTTTTTTTTTGAGGAATCATCGAATATGGTTTCTTCCATATAATCGTGAAGTTATGTTTCCTTGCTTGAATTCAGTAGTACTCCGTACATGTACATGGAAAATAAAAGTAAAAAAAGATGGCCTGCAGTCCTGGACTCTGGAGTCATATGGTTGTTGCGTACGGTGTGTCAAATTCCTTGGTCAGAAGATTACAACCGCTGCCCGGAGCTTGCACTACTAGCAGGTGAATCCAGGACGTAAGCAGTATGACTTGTGCTGCAGAGACCCAGCCTTGTTTAGTTGGCGAATTTTTTTGAAAAATAGTACTGTAGCACTTTCGTTGTTATTTGGTAATTAGTATCCAATCATAGTCTAATTAGGCTTAAAAGATTCGTCTCGTGAATTTCGTCTAAACTGTGTAATTATTTTTATTTTTTATTTATATTTAATGCTTCATATATGCGTCTAAAGATTCGATGTGACAAGAAATCTTGAAAAATTTTGTAAAATTTTGGAAACTAAACGGACACTAATTTTACTGGATGTCTGGATGTGGACAGCTTGATAGCCCCTGGGGGCTGGGGCTGGGCCTGAGGAGGGAAAACGAGAGCCGCCACATTACACATACACAAAAGAATCCTTTCGGTGGCTCGAGCCGACAGGCGACGCCATTTGGCCGGACAGCCAAGAGGTGAGGGAATTTTTTTCTCTCTTTCCTTTCGTGGCACGGACAGGAGCTTGTGGCAGGTAGTACGCCTGGACTTGTGGTCGGGCAGGCAGGCAGCCAGAGCCCCCAGAGGCCGGAGCGGTGGTACGCTTGCTGCTGCAGTGTTGACATGGGGCCGAGCCGATTGGGCGCTGGACGGACCTCGCCGATCCCAGCACCGGCTGCGCGCGCGATGGGACAACTGACAGATGGGTCAACCCAACCGTGTCCTCTCCAGCGAAACGAAAGGGCCTGTCTCTCGGTCGGGCTGCCGGGTGCTGGCCTGGCCTCTCCGGGCTACGGATGCGGACTGGACCTGGACCACCGTCGCCGTCGGAATCGGATCACGTACAGGACAATAGCTTGGACAGGCACTAGGACTACGGTACAGCCGAGTCGACATAGGCAGGCGTTTCGCCGTCAGCCGTGATTGAATGAATGATGAGATTCCGGGAGCTTTCTTTCCTTCTGCGTGGCATGGTGGGATTGGGATGGGGGGCGAACGAAGAAGGGCGATCGGGAAAAGGCACGCGGAGCCAAATCTTGGTGGCCGGCCATATCAGTGAGATTCTGGGATCATATATACTCAGCTCCTCCTATAGAAATTAGGATAGGACGTAGTACGTCCTCGTTTTGATTATTTAGCCCCCGGCCGGCAGATTTCATAGCGCGGGCGCCGGGCGCGGCAGTTCTGGTGGGGCGCTGGAGCCCGTGGACCGCCCATCAGGAACACACGACCGGTCGATCCTCCTCGTCCCTCGGTCTCAAGCGCGCGTGAGTTGTGACCAGAGCAGAGATCCCGGGAGTCAGCGCAGGACGACGCTCACAGAAAGAGTAGGCCCCCGGCCCGAAGCTACCGTGCGCTCGCAACTCTCGTCGTTGTCGTCCCTGCCTCTGCCTGCAGAGCCAGCGGGGTCCGCCCCGCCTACAGGAAACGCCCCATGCATGCTAGTAGCTCCATCTCCAGCTCGTGTGCGTTCCGTCGGCGTGACGACTGGGGCGAGCCACCATCAGCCTCGTGTGACACGCGTGCTTATTATGGCTCACAGATTGACACGGAAAATTAACGAAGCGGCAGACGGGCGATGCGCCGCGTGCGTGCATCTGCGTCCTAGTGGCACTCACTGCTTTAAACAGCGACTCCCACCGGCGCTGGCCGCCCAGAGTGCAGGCAGGGGGGGGACGATTGCTATCGAAAATCCATAGATGAACGTTACAAGTGAAGTGATCAGGGCTTCAGTCGTCGTTTAGCAGAGAGTCTGCACACAAAATATATAATCATCATACAACTTGCGAATTGCGACCGAGTATTTTGTTTGGCTGGTAAAGAACCTTAATATAACAGATAGAATTATTAGTCTAATCATATTGTGCTACGAGGCGTCACACGTTCTAATGATCAGTAATCCTAATCATCCTACCCACCGCAGCAGACCCTGATGATGTCCGTACGTCCCGATGAAGCTGGCAGGACCATCATCGCCGTTCATCACCCATAACGCGTCGATTGATCAGGCACACTTCACTTGTCACTGTAACGCACTTGCAGCCTCCTCCGATCCGAACCTGGTCGATCGCCCAGTGCGCGTCCCATCGGCCATCTCTCGTGTCTCAGCCTTGGACCGTTCCATGTCTTGTTCCCTTCCGGCGAGCCCTTTTTTTCCGGCGTAGCAACATGCAACTTCTCCTCCGTGAAAGCGCAAGGGAAGGAGGAAGGGACGGAGTGCCGGTGATCGACCAGACCTGACGGCATCGGCATCAAAGGAGCGGCAGCTACTGCTTGAATTCAAGATACGACTCAGACGACATCACGATCCACACACACGGCGTGCATCTTGGGTTTGGGTGGGCTGATTTTATTCTTGCAATTATTGGTGTGTTCCTCGCTAGGTTTGGACACAAGGAGACAGACGTCCCTTTCTTTTCTTGTTGCACATCGTCGTCCCTCCGTTTTCATCAAATTCGTTCATAGCCCCACGGAGTACAGCGTATAAAACATTCTAAAATATCTATTGCATTGTGGAAATCAAGAGCATAGCTATTGCAGCGTTTTCACTCTCTACCCTTAATAACGTTGTTTTGACAGAGAAAAATGTCGAGACATGTCATTTGTTAGGCGTGTAAATGGTCAATTTATATTAATGTGTACAGTAAATTATGGACGAATACACGTTAAACGTGAGGAAATAAGAAAGCAAAATTACGAACACACCCACCACTCATAAATCTGTGCGTATAAGTTGTCAAAATGAATACAGCTTTTCTCGTGTTCATTTATCGGGTTACCCATTATCCTTTCATAATTTTCTAGAATTTCTCGAAACTTATAACTGCACATAGCAATATATGGGTGCAACACGCCTAGGGGTTTTTTTTAGTAGTATCTGGTACTAGCCTCCTGACCCTAGTAGTTTTTTCAACAGGCAACATCACCAAGTACCAACCAATGTTCCTAACATGCTTGAGCTTATTGGGTTCACAGGGCAAGTAGACCATAAAGAAGAAAACATGAGTTTTCTGCAACTGCAAACCACATATATTTCAGAGTATATCTGCAAACCACATGGCAAACCTTTTGTTCCAGATAAGCTGCACACATTGGATATGTGGCTGGCATCTTTCTGGTTGCAATTTTGAATTTGAATCATCACGGGGAACACATGATACTTCAGGGTGGAAGATATTTGATCTTGAGCCATACACACTTGGCAGATACCAAGAAGAACAGTTGACCAACAGATTTCCTGTGATCGTATTCAGTTATCATTGCAACCGCTCACAAAATAGGCCAGGTTGAAGCAAACAGTAAAAAGGTGGTTACGATGAACAATCTGATCCATAATTTTTGGACGTTACGTCACTGATTGGCATGGGAATATTTACATATTTACCATCATTACGACGTGAGTGGTATAAAAATACCATGTCAGTAACTCATGTGTCAGTGACACAGTGTAAGATGCCATCCGTAATAGTGGTAAATATGTAAATGCCCTGTTGCTCAACTTCTGAAACTCCTTGAGGCTGACTAATGCGTGCATTAGCAGAATTTGATTGGAGTGCACACGATGGCTCAGTTTTTGTATTGCATCAATTGCATCTTCAGAGAAGGGCCTAAACATCAATGCAAGTGATGTCAGATAAAAGAATACTAATTCTGTGAGCATTTATATGAATTTGTACATCTTTTAGACGGAATGGCTCTATTAAATTCTCTCCGTGGACACTAGACATCATCCTTCAAACAATTCTTGCACGACGACGAATACTTGTCTGTACAACTTCTAAGAAGTCTGAAAACAAGACATAAGGTTACTATCGGTGTTAGTTGTACAGCCCAGCATCTTTCATTTTCCTTCAACATGACAGGTCTTCAGTTTCAAAAATGCAACGAACTATTTCATAATAGCAGCCTTCAGTTTCAGTTCAAGCAAAACAAACCATTGTTATGTGGTTAGGATAAACGCAGCCAAGAAGATGCGTACTACAAAAATGCAACGAACTATTTCATAATAACATATAGGAGAAATTCAGCAAACGGCTTGCCACCATGATCTTGGCCTGTACGCATGACCCGCAATGAGCTTCATCACAAAGTACATCTTTTCCCTAACAAATGAAATTTGTACTTCTGGGGTCTGGCTTCTGGGCTCTGGCACATACGGGGATACATGAAAGCATGTCACTTCCATTGCACCCGTTGATCTCTCATTTTTAGTTGGAACGGCACTCTCTTCCCTAGACAGAAATTCGAATTCCCAACAGAAACCATTCTCAGTTTGAGTTGGTACCACACTCTCTTCCCTTGAGAGAAATTCCCAACAGATAGAAAGAACAGCTTTACTTTCCCTGTACTAATGGCTAAAGTTCAACTGTGACTCTTAGCAACTCCCCAACAATCATCTATCATCAAGAATGAAAACTGACATTGCTTCTTCAAGCGTAACCATTTCCCAGGCAGTTCAAGCAGCGCTGCACCCTGATAAAACAGAAAAAAAATCAGCAAATATCCATTATCATAATTTCATAATCACAGGAACCCAGCAGCAGCAGAACAGAAAATAGAAGAGCCATGTAGGAGATAGCTAACCGGGTCCCATCGCAGGTAGGGCAGAGGCACGGGTTGACGAACACCGGGTCGTGCATCGGAGACCACTCGATGGTGGCGCTGCCCCTGCAGAGCCTGCACGCGTAGGTGCCCTTCCCCTCGCAGGCGCCGCACGGCATCGCGAACTTCCTCTGACGAACCGCAGGCCACTAGAGTCAATCGCGGCGCGGGGCAGGACCAGAGCAGAAACCGAAAGGGTTCGCGCTTCGGAGGGTGGTGGGGAACGGGGCGAGCGCGTGCACCTGGTTGGCGTCGGAGAGGGCGCGGAGGGAGCGGACTGCGACGGAGGAGGCAGCGGAGAGGAGGAGGAATCCGCCGCCGAGGTAAGCTGCCAGCCGCCCCACTGACTGCAGCTGCCGCCGGACCCGGTCGCCGGGGCCTCGCCCTCCGCCTCCAAGCTCCATGCGCGGCGACTGTGCAGTGGTGGGGTGGGGCGACTTGTTATCTAGCTGGCCTTCCTTAGCCGCCCACAATTGGGCCTTTGATGGGTCCTAGGTCCACAGATGAATTCGATCCAAGTTACAAGTCTCAGAAACCTTGAAATTAGCTTTTAGATTTTTTTTATTATTAGTTGTGTTTTCTGTTTAATTGTTACTATTTCTATTTTTGCTATATATTCCATAGCATTTTTATTGTATCCATGATCCTATGGTGATATTTGATTGACCTAATTTTTCTATCATATAATAATAGTGTTATTATTATAGCATTTGAGGTGTATTCTAAATTATCGTTGTATTATTTATGAGATTTTCCTTGATGTTCTGGATTATTCCAAAGCATTCTGTTTGAGGGCGTAGCTAAGCGGGGTTGAGGGGTCCCTCACACCCCCGCCCCAACCATCTTGGTTGTTTAGTTTATCTCCCCCCTATTAACCTCCAAATGCATATGTATGATTTATGATTAGTGTTCCTATTATCGTTCCCCTCTTCTTTGATGCTATTATTGATGTGATCGTTTTGTGGCCTATAATTAGATTGATTGGGTGGAGGTTAGGGTCTTAGAGCTAATTAGATTGATATAGATAATATATCGTTTGTTAAACTAACTGAGGGGTTAGTGCTTGTTCTGGAGTGTTTTTTTAACTAGATGCATCCCACAATGTTGTAATGTGTATGGTCATGTGCAATGCAATGACTAGGGTATTTCGCTAGAACAAAACTTTTTCTCTAGCTTTTTAGCTTTCTTTTGTATCATATAAAAAACATTGGTTTGGTTGTTATGCATGCTCTTGTCAAGTCAATGTAGGAATATGGGCGTGTATTTCATCAATATGATTGTTATCGATTTGTTAGAATGCCCCCCCTATGCTTAAATCGTAGCTCTGTCCCTATATATAATGTATTTTGTAATGCTCGTATAGTACATGTGAGATGCGCTATGGTATATTTTAGTTTTTTTCATGTAGTATTGATAGAATGTTCCACGGTGTATTTCTTATTATTCACATAGTACTCATCTATGATATACTTTAGGTTGCTCGCCTAGTGTTCATGCAATATTATTTTTTATTTTCCTATATCACACGACATTTTTCCTTTTTTTTTTTTGTTTTCCCTTTCCTTTATATTTTTTATTTTCTATTAATTTCATTTTCTTTTATTTTGTATTTTTTCCCTATATATGTCATATCCATACATAATCTCGTGGTGACCAGCATTCTAACATATAATTAGGTGTTGGCTAATGCTGCTACCTCTAGCTTCGTGCTCCACAGCCCAGCCATTGGTCCCTCGTACCAATCCTTGCGGCACTGATTGATGCTACACAAGGAAGGAGCTACTTAGTACTCAATACTCAAGGGATCCAAAGAGAGATGAACATTTGGCGGTGTTCGGCTGAGCTGAAATTTGACTTGTTTGGCTTATTTTTCCAGCCGGAGCAGTATTTTTCTCTCACAACATTCCAGCATAAATAGTGTTTTCCAGCATAAACAGTGAAAAATTCAGCTCAGCCGAACACTTTGCAGACAAGTTAGCAAAACAGGCATCGATTAATCTTGTCAAGCTTTAGCACATTCTCAACATTGTAACATCCAACTGGCTTTACAAAACTTTGAATGGGGCTTGTTGCGTCCCATTTCTGTACCATGTTTATAATGAATGAATGAGTTTCCCCTTTTCAGAGAGAGATACTATCATTAAGTACCTTTTTTTTACAAGGGCCATAAAAGCGCTTGTGATTGTGCTATAACGCTAAGGATGCAAGTGGGTTGTTCTGCGGTTCGTAGACCAACCCAAGCACGGAAGCACCCTGCTCGCCCCCAACATAAGTGAGCATCATCTGAGACCACCATACCGTCAACCATGCTTAAGCTTAACCTGCTCCAGTTACAGTCGAGCTTAAGCAGTTCATATTCCCTATGATAAGGCTACGGCAGGGTGTAATCTTTTCGCTTATACTAGATCCACTTTTTCATCCCTAAACTACAGGCTGTATCTGAAGCTATCCACTCCGCACTTCCACAGCACACAGGCCATTTGAGGTTACAGTTACAGGCTTCACCATTATCGGATGACTTGCGAGTTTTCCATGGCAGCCTCTGAAGTTACAGGCACTATCATCTAGGTTCCACGACCTGCCCTTGTTAAAGCCTGACTGCTCTAGTGAGCTACCTCTTGCGGATCAGGTGACACACTCTGTTCCATCAAAATCCGCGGCCGAACATTACGTTCCTGGAGAAACAAAATCTCATAGATCAGTGCATTGGTACTCAGCAATATTGCTTTGCAGAAATAAATAACAATTGACAGTACAGAGGCAATTGAGTGGCCTTTGGTCCGCCCATTTTGAATTGATGCGGGTACTACTACTTGGAAAGTGTGAAAGTTGAGGCACAGCAGACAGTTTGAGAGCTCCAGGTTCATCAGTGGATAGCATGATTACCAAAAATCACAAGGGATGACAAAAGGTTCACATGTTGGCAATGATTCAGAAATGGCACAGGCATCTTTCTCAGACGTGCTGTCATGGAAAGGTTTATTTAAGAAGCTTGTTGATTTATCGTGTAAACATGCTTTTGGTTTAAGTTTGATAGCTTAGAAGATTGCAAAGGTACAACCAAGCTGATAACAAATGGGACCAGGCCTCACCTGTAATTGCACAGCACGATGGTATGAAGCATTTTCTACAAAAAAGAAAGGCACACAACTGAACACTGTTTAACGATGGGTGACATTTTCCAGTGGTAACATTAACAGGTCAATTGGATCATCACACTGGCATAGACAGTACCTAGAGAATAGTGATTTAGCCCAACATCAGAATAGAGTGATGCTGGTCCCCAAAAGGATCTATACAGTTCTCTTCATATCTGCAACTTGAAACTACCACTAAGGATTAACACATTCTCTGGTTAGTGATGAGGCATAGCATCTTAAAAAAGGGCGTACCCAGTGCAGAGAGCTCCCGCTCTGTGCGGGGTCTGGGGAAGGGTATTAGTGGCAAGCCTTACCCTCGCCTGTGCAATGCGAGGAGACTGCGACTCGAACCCGGGACCTTCCGGTCACAGGCGGTAAGACTCTACCGCTTGCACCAGGCCCGCCCTTCAGGCATAGCATCTTAACCAAAAAAATTTATTGAAGAGGGCCGGAAAGGCTGAAAATGTATTATTTGGTGGTCAGTGGTCTTGAATGTGTGCAATTCGGTCGTTTGTTGTCCTTTGGTTCAGTAAATTTGGAGCATGGCAAAACTTGAATGCTTGTTTGGTTTCACAAACATTCCAAACATAGGATAACAACTTTAGGCAGATTGGATCATCCAAATACCCAATTCAATGTGGATACTCACAAGTTGGTGGCTCACAAATGGAAAAATTGTTTGGTTAGATCTGGAAAGGCAGGAATATTTGTTTCATGCCAGTAGACTGAGTTTTGACTGGACTGCAGAAGAAGGTATGTGAACCTCTTCAACAGCAATCCACGCTCTTGCGGTGGCTGGCAGAAGAAGCATGAGAGAATTCCTTCATTGCCACTAAAAGCTATAGCAATTTCTTCATTGCCATTGAAAAATATATATTTCCTTCATTGCTATTAATTTAGGTTTTTTTTTCCTTCATTGCCATTCCGTCAATTTTGTGCCTAACAACGTCGACCTCTTCAATCGGCCGCACACACCAACATTGGGTCCCGCGGCCCCACGCGAATTGGAGCCAGCGAGCGACACCGCGCCCGTGACGCGGTTCCACGCGCTATCGGGCGAGGCGGCAGGCGGCGGCGCACTACCGTGCCTCTCGCGGATATAGAGGCTGCAGAGGCCACCGCTCCTGGACACCTCATCACCTCCCGGCTCCCCAGCGCGGCGCACCATGGTGCCATCCTGCGTGTCGTGCTGGCCGTCCCGCTCGCCCCACGGGTCGTCCTGCCTGCAAGTCGTTCTGCCCGTCACGCTGCCAGCCCGCTCGCCCTGCCCGGTACCGCCCCCGTGCTGCAGGTCGCACGGGAGGGGGAGCCATGCTGCCGTGGCAAGAGTAAGAAGTAGCCACCGGCCCACTGCCTGTGCCAGGCGATGGTGAGCAAGGCGATGCCATGGAAAGAGGAAGAAGTAACAGGCGATCTGTGACCGCATCGCCTCAAGTGAGATCAGGCATCGGAACACTACAAATGCGACGGTGGGCGAGGGGCCATCACGAGCAGCTCCAGTGGCTAGATTCTGTACTTAGTCTAAGTCCATGGCGAGCGAGGGATGGCAACAGCTGCGGCCATCACGAGCGGCTCCAACGGCTTGCTTTGCTACAGCCGCGTCCATGGCAGCTCCGGTGGCCTGCGCTCGAGTTCGTGCTTTGTATTGGCAAGCTCGTGCTACCTCATTCGTGAATCCAGAATCCGTGCTTGATATTAGTGATTCTAAATTTATGGACTAATCCATTGAGAAGCTTGACAAATGTTGAGTAATCACAAATCATGAATGACTTCGTTGTGCTTGCATCTTGCATGTTCACTGTTAGAATGTATCGAGTTCAGGATCTATACATGAAACTGAGGGAGAAGGGCTAATCCGCCACAGACCACCTCCTCGTTTGTCACTCAGCGCTCCCCTCCGTGTTGCTCTCATGAACCCTTCCTGTCCGGCGCTCGTTCTTGCCAAGTCGGGTGCTGCACGCATGACGTCTCGCGCCCCGCTCTCCGCGCTGCCCACCGTCATTGCCGCCGCCGCCGCTCTACAAGGAGCTGCTGGATGAGGTCCTGTAGCTCCTAGATAGCATGAGCGCGACTGGAACGGTACAACTACGCCATTCGCGTGGCCCTCCGCTGCCAGCACCACGACAAGGTTCGCGTACTCCTCGCCAATGTCCTCCGTGCCGCGGTTGTGCCAGAGCATGCGCCGGACCCAACGTTGGTGTGTGCGCCCGATTCAACAGACGTCGACGTTGTTAGGCTCAAAATTAACGGAATGGCAATGAAGGAAAGGAAAATCTAAATGAATGGCAATGAAGGCAATATGTATTTTTGGATGGCAATGAAGGAATTGCTATAGCTTTTAGTGGCAGTGAAGGAATTCTCTCAAGAAGCATACAATAGCATACACGTTTGGGCTAGGGGCTACTTAATTTGGTGGAATGTGGTTGTCAAGTTCTAATGCCTTTTTTGTTTGTTTTACAGTGTCCGCTTTTCGGCATGTTAGTAGGTTGCAGAATTGAGTCATCCTTTGGTATGGTCAAATCTAGCCTAGGGCATATGTATCTTCTAAGTTTTTAATTTGAAATTTTGTTAAGTTTTTTTATATAATGAAACTAGATGGGATTTTCTGACTGGAAAAGAATATTTATCTCAAACATATATATAAAATTAGATGAATTGGGAATTAGAATCTAAGGCACAGATATTCCTTAAAAATATGGATAAATAATTTGAGCGCCACCTCAGACTTACTACAAGCATATAAGTAGTGAAACTACCTTTTCAATGGCATATACCTTTTTTCCATCAAATATATTAGCACAGCAAAACACATGTAAAGTAAACTATGTGGGAAGTCGTAGTTCTTACTCCGATTTCAGTGACAAAAAGACAGTTGGAACATTTAACAGCAGGAGCTCCAAAAGGATACATCAATAGTGTATCACATTGGCCACAATACACCTTACCAACTTGATGTTCTGCCAAGAAAGAAAAGAAGGTAAAACAATCTTTAAAGGACAAGAAAGTGCATAGATAAAAAAAGGGCAGACCCAGTGCCGGAGGCTCCCACATGAGTGGGGTCTGGGGAAGGGAAAAACCGAGGCAAACCTTCCCCCCGCAAAATCTGCGGAGAGGCTGCTTCGAACCCGTGACCTGGTGACTCAGTGAGACAGCTCTCACCCCTGCACCAGGCCTGCCCTTCGCATAGATAACTATAAGAATTACACTTGAGTCTGTAAAAGCTATTAAAATATGAAGAAGTCTATGAGAATAAGTTAATAGCAATTCTGAGCCAAAAAACATCCAAACATGCAAACAAGTTGCGTGAAAAACTTCAGAGGGCATATATAATGCAACTTAAAGCAAAGGCTAAGAATCCTCCGCTAAGTCTATGTTAATATACATGGCAAATCAAACTAGCTCTGTACAACTTAGGCAATGATATAGCAATGAAACTTTTGAGAGAAAAAAAAAAAAGAAGAGTCAAATAATTACAGCAGAATTACTTCCTCCAAGGAGGAATATAATTCATCTAGCCTTGTTCACTCTTCTGCAAGTATAAGTCCAGCTAGGAACCTTTTTTACTCATCCTGCTTTACTCCTTTTAAATGATACTAAATTTGAGTAACAATGCTGGTCACATTAATTCTGACAATGATTGATGGGCAATTTGGCATCTGGCATACACCTTAACTCCCATACATGAGTTCAAATGGACCTACTTTTGAGATTAAAGGGGTAAGAAGTAAGATGGTTGATAATGAATGATTTTCTCGAACAATGCAAGAGAGCTACGTGTCATCTCATTAAGAAGAAAATATAGTACAAGGAGAGAATAATGATGATTTCCAAAGAACAACAATTGAGAATAAGGTACCAGCAGAATAAGGTGAGATAACTTTTAAAGTAGAAATAGCACGCACCTTCCAGTACAAGGTTTATTGTCGAGCAACCAAAACACTGAACATGAACAGCGCCCCTAGGATATGCAACAAGCTGACGACAACATCCGCATACCATTTGACCAATTTCTGTGCAAGTCACCAGCTAAGTTAAAAACAACACAAAGAAAGGTACAAGCACCCCCACATTGCACACAGTATTTTTTAGAACTATAAATCTCTTTTAAAAAGATTGATCACTGTTATAACATCCTCGATTTCTTCATTGGTACGGAAACTGACTTCTTTAGTTTAGAAATTTAAAACTTTGTATCTAATAGTTTATTACTCCCTCTGTTCCAAATTGTAAGACGTTTTGACTTTTCTAGATACATTGTTTTTACTATGTATCTAGACATAGTGTATATCTAAGTGTATAGCAAAAGCTACGTATCTTAAAAAGCCAAAACGTTTTATAATTTGGAATTGAGGTAGTATTATATTAGGCCGCGGGTCACTCAGAAGAGTTTTTGCACAATGCATAGAGTGGCATCTTGATATTCAGTTTAAACATGAATCCACAAAAGTTTGGATTAAAACCTCAAGGTAAGAGCTTGCTTACAATTCCGCCCATACAGATTTTGTATTCTATTTATTATCCATAAAGAATTTGTTTCAACTGCAATCAAACAGCACAACTTCCTCAGCTCTAACACCACCTTTTCCGACTTTCATCAGTGCCACTCTTTTGTACTCAGATAAAGAGACGAATGTTGATAAATAAGGATTAAATGTCCTGAACCGTTGTATTGGAGACTAAAAAAGTAAACTCCACGTCCTACCTTTTATACATTGCTTTAATTACATATTGCACATTCCACAAAGCTCAAACTTACTGCAACTTAATAAGATCTATTTTTGGAATCCCCAAAGGAGCTATGCAGCATCCTGGTCAAGGGCCTAGCAGATGCCAGGACTGCTCACCAGTCTGCTTCTAAACCAGCCTAAAGAGAAGTTCTCAATTAATTGCCAATTTCTCTATTAATCATTCACAGTATCTAAAAGCTTGAGCTTTATGCATCCAACCTGTCTCATCTTCAAGCAAAACAACTTGGTACTGTATGCAATATGCATTGTTATAATAACTTATTTTGGCGTGCAGTTAAGTAAACGGATGCCCTTTGTCGAGTGCATTATTGTTGAATCAAAATATACCGGTACAACTAAATGAGATGCAAATAGAGCAACAAGAATATAAGATACTAGCACAGAACATACTTTCTGAATGCTAAGGTATCTAGACTTATTCTTTATTTTGTATATCATACTGTTTCAAGTTAAATTACATGGTAATAATGCAATGTTAACCATTTGCTCCGTTGACGTCCAGAAATTCCTCCAGTAGATGTGCAAGATCTATCAAAGGGTTTGTTCTGTTTACATTTAACTCATAAGCCATGAACCAGATAGATGACCAGAAAATTACTAAGTAAAAACAAAGAAAAGTAAGTCTGCAAAAAGATGGAAAAAAATACTGACCAAACTTCGAGCAAAGAGGTGGTGGTGGTGGCAGCTGATCCAAGGAGTCAAAATTTTCATAACCTGGGGGTGCAACCTCTGGTGAACAAGTAGTGTCCTTCACAGATGGAGAAGATGGGTGTTGCTCTGGCTGTGGCAATGATCTCTCTTCACTCTTCGATGGCGACTGCCGCAGGATTGCGCTTTCCATGTCTGTGCCTGTAGCTTGTAATGGAGATAGTGGCAGACTCGTTTTCTCTGACTTCACAGCCACAGGCATAATAGCTGATGCATGTGTAGAGGGGTCTATTGTCTCAGCTAGACAAGGAGAGATCAACTGAGAGGACTCCGAATTCTCAAAACTTCTGGGAGCTATCTCCAGTGATGTGGTTGCAGCATCCACTGCAGGGGAAGAAGCCTGTGGCTCTAGGTGTGGTGATTGGCCCTCACAACCATTTTCCGTTACTGGTGAAAGAACAGACCCATTGGCTTCTTCTGCCACTCCTGCTACAGGCAGTGGATGACACACTTCTTCCATTGTGACTATCTTCTTGGTCCCTGCATCAGCCAAGATGTCTGGAGTCTGATCAAGAGGAAGAACCAGGGCTGGTGGCAGCAGCTGCGAGGACTCAATATTCTCAGACCCTAAAAGCACCATCCCTAGTGAACAGGTTGTATGCTGTGCTACATGAGATGGCAGAAGGGGAGGTTTCGGTGGCAATGACTTCCCTGGTTTACTCGCTGATAGTGGTGCCAGGACAGGTTTGGCATCGATGTTTAAATCCATTGCATCTAATGCAGGCGGTGGCTGAGGAGCTTCCTCTGATATCACAGGCATGGCCTCATTATCGGCTGAATTTTGCAATACATGTGCAGTCTGCACCAGAGGTAGATAGGGAGGCTGTAGCTGTGTGAACTTTAAATTTTCAAACCCTGGAGGTGCTGTATCCGGTGAACAGGGAGTGGCTTGCATCATGGGAGAAGGTGATCTTGGCAGTGGCCCTTGCAATGAACTCCCAGTTCCACTCTCCAATTGCGGCAATAGGTTCCGGCTCTGAGTCTATATCCACATCCGTTCGCTCCGATGCCAGCACTGAGCATGCCTTTTCCATAAATCCCACTGCCATTGCCTTGGTGGGAGCCAAATCGTGCAACACGTACGTGGTTTCAGCTATGGGTTGAAGAATCGGTAGCGGTAGCCATGATGACTTGCAATTCTCAAAGCCTGGAGGTGGCATGTCTGGTGAACATGGTGCAGCTTCTGTTGTGGGAGAGCATGATCTTGGAAGTGTTTGCCCCTCTGCCCCTCTCTTCAACGGCGGAAGTAGGCCAGGTGAAGACAGTGACCCAGTTGCTGCATCTGGCGTCGTGCCCATG
The DNA here is from genome assembly GCA_904845875.1 of Miscanthus lutarioriparius. NCBI lineage: Eukaryota > Viridiplantae > Streptophyta > Magnoliopsida > Poales > Poaceae > Miscanthus > Miscanthus lutarioriparius. Next base: position 48,822,131 of record CAJGYO010000005.1, read on the forward strand.
GCATTGGTGGCAGTCACTTGTACCACAGTGTGTGTGGATTCAACCAGAGGATTAGGATGTGACAATGGCAACCATTGAGACTTACAATCTTCAAACCCTGGAGGAGCCATCTCTGGCGAACAAGGCTCAGCTTCCATCCTGGAGGACGTTGTTGTCTCCTCTGGCTCCTGTAATGATCTCTGTGCTCCAATCTCTAATGGCCCCTCACCATCAATTGACTCCATCGCAGGCTGAGTACCTTCTTCTGAAGCCACTGCTGATACCTTGCCCGCTGCATTTGAACAGACATATGTGCTTTCAGCTAGAACATGAGTCTGCGGCGACTGTGCGAACTCCGAGTTTTCACCTGGCGACAGCCCAGCTGCTTTTCCTGGCGTTCCTGCCACTACCTCATCCACCGGTGCGTCTGGCGAGGCGCCTGTGCATCCATCCGGATGACACAGCGGCGATGGCTGTGCAGGCTCTGAATAATCACATGGAGCGGCCATTTCCGGGGACGGTGGTCGCGGCTGCTGCTGCGGCAACAACACTCCCAGCCAAATCTCCATCGGCGGCGTCGGCGGCGCGGACGCGTTGTGCAAGTGCGCGTCCGTAGACTCGGGAGACGGGGATGGCCGAGCGGCTTCCTGGGACGCCATTGCCACCGCCTCTGTAATGGAGAGGTCCGACGAAGCACGCGCGGCAGCAGCCGGAGCAGTACGTGGAGGGGACAGTGGCTGTGGCGCACCCGGCGACGCCTCCACGATTTGGGGAGATGGAGAGGGAGAAGGCGACGGGGACGGGGACGAGGACGAGGTCTCCACCTCGGGAGAAACTTCGACCGCCAAGTTCGCCGGAAGCGGCGAAGGGGAAGCGGACTTCTTCGGAGAGATCGCTTCATGTGCAGCCGCCGCCACTAGAAGAGGCGACGGCGGTTCCGCCTCATCGATCGGTAGTGGAGGCGGCTGGACCACCTCAGGATGCTCCGCTGTTGAGCTCTCTAGCGGTTCGGCTGTCCCGGGTGAGGCCGCCATGGGCGCCGGCGATGGCGGCGGTGAGCGGGACGGGGAAACCGGAGAGATGGCGGAGCGAGAAGCTGAAAAGAGATTACTGTTCATGCTTTCACTGGGCTTTAGCCTGCGTCGGACGGTTTTACCTCGTGAACAGCCCGCTGGTATGAAATGAAAACAATACCCTTTTTAGACTATTTTCTTACTTAAGAGCACGTTCGCTCGATGGTTTCAGCCAGGGCTTATCTGTCATGGTACAATATTTTTCTCTCACAATAAATCAGCATCAGTCGGGCTTATCAGACCAGAAACCAACCAGCGAACATGCTGTAAAATCCAACAAAAAAATACTCTAAAAGCTAATATGTCGTCGTAGCCTGCTTTTTCCTTTGATGAGAATACTATACATCACTTGAGTGTTGCAACACTCTTTCCTCATCGCCCGCGCTCTCATTCCCCACATGCCCGTGCTCGCGCCGACAAAGAAGACGGCGACGGCTAGGGTTCAGCGCCCTCTCTCTCTCCGAGTCTCCCTCTCTTCTTCCCCAACTTCGGCGGGCCCAGAAGGGGCTCAGGGGAAGCAGGCCCGCCAGGCGGTTGGGACGGCTGGAGGACGGCGGTTAGGGTTCTTCCAGCATAGGAGGCAGCTGGGCCAGGTCGGGGCAGGGTGCGTCCATGGCCATGGCGGCGGCGGGGAAGGGGAAGGGAAGAAGGAGGTCGCCGCAAGAGGTCTCGTCTGAGCTCTAGGGCTGGGGCCACGGCCGTGGAGCTTCTGCGAGACCCTATGCGGTGGTGGGCGCAGGGCGGTGAAAGCGTGTCGAGCTTCACGAAGAATACTAACAGACCAAGATCCTCGCTCCAGGTAACCCCATAGCAAGGATTTTGTTTGGCAGGGCGGCGGCGCGTCGAGCTTCACGAAGAAGACTAATGGACCAAGATCCTCGCTCCAGGTAACCTCGTAGCAAGGATTTTTTTTGGCAGCATGCCCTCGGCCACCATATTCAAAAGTCCTCCTTCCGTCGTCTTCGGGCGCTCCCACACGACGAAAAGGCTTGGTGGCACCATCTACGCCGCCCTGGCCCCCTTCTTCTTCTTCTTCTTCAGTTTTTGCTCCGCCTTCTTCGCGACTCCGGCATTGATTGACTCCCTTCTTCCCTATTGCGTGGATGTAAGCGTGGGTTTTCACTCGCATCTAGCAAGGGGGGAGGGGATGGGGCTTGGTGAGTGGTTGTGTGCCTTCCCCATCCCACTAGGAACAATAGGGTTAATAGAGCGTTCAACTTCGGTGGTCTTCAGCGAGATAGAGTGCAGGGCCTTCAAGTACGATATAGCACAAAATGATGGCTTAAATAAATAACATGCATAACTATGGGCAACAAAACACTATGAACCACCACAAAAAAGATACAAAATAATTCAAAGGCAAAATAGGCAATGTCGTCCTTCAACTTTTGCTCTTGGGTCAAGTTCGTCCCTGAACTCTTGCGAGGATCAATTTAGTCCTTGAACTCTTGCTCTCCGGTTCAATTTCGTCCTCCATCCGAGCTGGACGTCCACGTTAGCAACCAGTCAGCTTAGGGTTCCAACTCCTGTTGAAATGACCAATTTACCCCGCACTCATTTTGGACAGAGCAGCCGCATCGAGCCCGACCACTCCCTCTCCTACCAGGTCGCCGCCCCTCCCAGTAGCGTAGCTCGCCACCCCTCCCTACCAGCGTGCCGCCACCTCCGAGCCAGCTCGGCTCGCCGCCCCTCGGCACCCCCTCCCTAACAGTGAGTGCGGCCCCTCCCAACCACCTCGGGTCGCCGACCCTCGCCGCCCCCTCCCTGCCAGCAAGCCCGCCACAGCCAGGCCCGCTCGCCGCCCCTGAGCACCCCCCAGCCATCTCTCCAGTCGCCGACCCCATGGAAGCAGCTTGCTCGTAGGATTTGTTTGGACCAGAGGGGATTCAACAGCAGCACGACCACGATTTTGAGGCGAGCAACCAGGGGCTGGTCAGGGAGCCATGGCCCTCTTGGACGGAGGAGGAGGGAACCAACCAGCAGTACATAATGGTATGCTAATTCTTTTGCATTTTACTTCGTGGAGCTGAGAAGCATGTTGGCTTTTTTTTTAAATCTAATGTTAGAATGCATCCTGTAGGGCTAGGAGAAGATGGGAGATTCAGAGGTACTGGTTGTTAGATTTCATTTCAATGGGGTATTTGTTCTTGATGGATCATCAGTATAATATTGTAATGAAGATGAGAGAGTTTCACATATAGATAAGGATAAACTGTCCATCCCAGAACTTGAAGGCCATCTGATGGATCACACAACATTTAAGAGGTCTGTTAGGATGTATTGGTTGCCATTTGGTGCAGCAGTGAATACTGGGATGAGGATGCTGGTAGATGATAAGTCATGCCTTGATATGGTAGATGCAATAGGATCTAATGGCGCAGTGGATATATACACAGAATTAGTTGATGTGGACATAGCTAAATTTAGTGAAACGGATTTACAAGATGGAGCAGGAGATGAAGCTGTGTTTGACCTGTTTAGAGATGAAAATGTCTTAAATTTCGACGCACATCATGGTGGCCAAATCACAGAGGATGCACAGATTGGTGAACCAAATACTGAAGATGAACAAGAAGATGGTTTAGATAGTGAATATGTGACAATTATAAGAGTACTATCAAGGCTAACCCAGCATGGAAGGCTATAGCAATGAAGGAGACAATACAAGAAGATATGGGTGTCGAGATTTCATTGACAATGGCGAAAAGAGCAAAAGCAAAGGTTATTAGGAAGGTCATGGATGCTCGGAGTGGAGAGTACTCTAAGTTATTTGACTATGCCCTTGAGCTGAAGCACAGTAATCCTGGTAGCAGTGTGCATATTGCCCTTGATCCTGAGGAAGAGGACCATGTGTTTCAAAGAATGTATATTTGCTTTGATGCATGTCGAAGGGGTTTCTTAGATGGATGCAGGAGGATGATAGGGCTTGATGGTTGCTTTCTAAAGGGTCCTATGAAAGGGGAGCTGTTGTCAGCTATTGGGAGAGATGCAAATAATCAGATTTACCCTATAGCTTGGGCTGTTGTGGAATATGAGAATGTAAATTCATAGAAATGGTTTCTTGGGCACCTTCAAAAATATTTGAAAATCCCACATGGTGCTGAAGGATGGGTGTTCCTTACAGACAAACAAAAGGGTTTGCTGAAGGCAATTGACCTATTATTTCCAATGGCTGAGCATCAAATGTGTGCACGACACATTTATGCAAATTGGAGAAAAAAACATAGGCTACAGGAGTACCAAAAGAGATTTTGGAAGATTGCAAAGTCATGTAATGAGATACAGTTTAATCATTACATGAACAAGTTAGCTGCCAAGACACCTAAAGGATGGGCTGATTTGCAAAAAACAAAACCAGTACATTGGTGTCGGGCTTGGTTCAAAATTGGATCCAATTGCGAGTCAGTTGATAACAATGTGAGCGAATCATTCAATAGCTGGATTATAGATGCAAGATTTAAACCTATCCTTGCCATGTTAGAGGAAATACGTATCATGGTGACAAGAAGGATTCAAGAGAACATGAGCAATAGTGATAGATGGGCAATGACAACATGCCCCAACATTCTCAGGAAGGTAAATAAAATTAGGCATGCAACCCAATACTGTCATGTCCTATGGAATGGTGCAAATGGATTTGAAGTGAGGGACAAGAAATGGAGGTTCACGGTTGATCTAGGACAAAAGACATGCTCCTGTAGATATTGACAAGTCTCGGGTATCCCATGTCGACATGCTTGTGCAGCCCTGTTCACAATCTCAGATGAGCCGAACAATTATGTAAATACATGTTTCTCTATTGACCAATATAAGATAACTTATCAGCATGTCCTCCAACCGATAGAGCATGAGTCTGCTTGGCCTATGTCTCTAAATCCTAAACCGTTGCCTCCTAGAATGAAGAAGATGCCAGGTCGCCCACAAACAAAAAGGAGGATGGATCCTTCAAAACGAATGAACTCGAGCACTAAATCCTCTAGAGTTGGCAATAAAATCAGATGCACACGTTGCAACGGCCTTGGACACAACACTAAGACATGCTATGTTCAGCTGGTGTTTATACATTTCACCTTTTTAGCTTTCTATTTTGTTCCTGGAGATAATAACAACGAGATGGCTCTAACTTTTCCCCTTTGTTATGCAGCAGCAGGACTCGACATCGCATAATCCTTCTCACAATAGTAGTGCACCGTTGGCCATTGAAACATCACCATCTAAAGGAAAAGGTCAAGCTGCATCTCTGAGCACAAAGTCAACTAAAAGAAAGGCAATTGAGGGTTACGGATTGTATTATAGTGAAAGAACTGGTTCATCATTTATTCAGGTTAGTAAATGGTTAATGTACACTCAATCTCTATGCATTATTCCAATACATCAATCTAATTTCAATTGCTCTGCAGACTGGTCAAAAGAGAAGAGTAGTGCCCTTTGGGAAGTCAAAGTCTGAAGCTAAAGCCACTGCTGATGGGAATGCCTTTGTTGTCATTGAGACAAGTGCAGGTGGTGCCACCTCGTCTGCAAGAGCAACCATCAATGTTACAAGCGGGCGTGCAACTACAAAGATTAAATCTAGTTCAACTAGCAGAGGAAGGCCGAATAAATCGTGACAGTAGTTTGTATCATCTAAGAAGACTTTGTTGTCATTTGCATTACATTTTGTAATGGCTCTTGTGTCAGCATCTTATACTCAGAACCTGAAATATTTGTGTCAGCATCTGCTACTTTGAACCTGAAACATTGTGTCAATTTCATGCCTGTGTATCTATACATTTTGTCAGTTTCGTGCTGTCGATTTGGCGATGAACTACAGTGGAGGGGAAGGGGAGAGCTGGCTGTGCAGTAAGTTGCTAAATGGAAATGAGCTAGCTAGGAGAGAGAGACGGCTGTACATAAACAATGGCAAGGGCAATATGGACTTTGAACATGCATATCAAAATCCTAAGACATCTGGCTGAATCCGGCATGCCAACGTGGATGTCCAGCTCAGATGGAGGACGAAATTGAACCGAAGAGTAAGAGTTCGAGGACTAAATTGATCCTCGTAAGAGTTCAGGGACGAACTTGACCCAAGAGAAAAAGTTGAAGGACGACATTGCCTATTTTGCCTAATTCAAATTAGAGCTCCAATAGATAGACTATACTTTTAGGAAAAATCTGGTACTAATTTATTTTTCCCTAATTAAAAATGAGTTAGTTATATGTTTTCTAGAAAATAAACTAGTTATTATTATTATAAAAAACTAAAAAGCCACGTTCTAGAAAATAAACTAGTTATTATTATTATCAAAAACTAAAAAGCCATGTTCAGAACCAGCTAGATGACCAAATTTGTATAGTTTGACGGCTATAGACTTCTAGTTTTAGAATTGCATGGCCAAAATAACTTGGACAACAGTTGTGTGGTCAAAAATAAATTTCTTCTTATTTTTTTATTGTTAAAAAGTGCATATATTGTAAAGGTTTCGTGAAACTTTACTGCTACTCTCTCCGTTCCAAATTATAAGTCGCTTTGATTTTTTTTCCATATATTTTGCTATGTATCTAGATATATTATTATATTTAGATGCAATAGCAAAATGGATGAACTAAAAAAGTTAAAGCGACTTATAATTTAGAACGGATGGAGTATGAGTACATTGCTATCCTACTTTATTTTTTTGTCACATAATCTGATCCTCAGTTTGTTTGGGATTGCTCCACGAACTCCACCGTGGAGTAGGTCCACAAAACCCTGGAGTTTCTGGAGCATCTCTTTAGGTGTCCTCTCAACTTTATCATGTTTCATGAAGATAAAGTTTGTGTAGGTGCTCCTATTTAACCAAAAAATATTGAATAGAGCTGAAAAACATGGAGCGGGACAGTCCCAAATAGCAACTTATATATAAAAAAATTAAAAAGACTCTAACGTCATCATTTACCTAATGACATCAAACCTTGATCCCTGCTCACGCATCCGCGTTCGGTACAAATCATCATCCACTCGGAGCTCACACTTTTGCATCCTACCCGGTTCCGATACGAAGACCGGATGCACGTATTCGCGTCCCATATGAAGTCTCCGGAGCTCAAGCATCTACGTCTGATTACTGAGATCTAGTTCGAAAAATTACGATCCCGGTGCAACATACGGACATATATTTAGTAAGAACGAAAATTTGGTAGGGTTTTTCTAATATGGATGGACTATGGAGTCCGAACAAAAATTGCCCTCGCTCTTCTTCTTTTTTCTAAAAACGCCTGCTTGGTTTAATTCACAGGATATATACTACTACTCTACTAGTATACGGAGTACTGCTACTTTGGATTATACCATGATGAATGTGAAACGGGCACTCCGATTTAGGTATCGAGCTATCGAGAGTTCGAATTTTGAAGGCTCAAAGGTACTAGTACCAGCGGCAGTATCGCAGGTGGAGTTTCTTGGCTCGCAGGACGAGGACGAGGGGGAAAAGAAAAAGTTCAAACAAGAGCATCCGAATGCCACTAGAGCCGTGCACCCAGACGCAGGCACGCAGCGCTCGTTTAAAAATTTGCACATCGTGTCCGATCGAGTACTTCGTACAGTAGCGCCACTGGTTCCCCGGGCCCACTCGAAATTATTCCCCGCCCACTCATTTCCAACGCGCATTCACCCACGCCGCGCGTACACCACGCGCAAACCACCCAGCCACCCATAGCTTTTGTCCACCTTATGTATTTCCGGACCTGCACAAAAACACAACGGGCCCACTAATAAGAACATCAGGGACCCACCTGTCATTCCCAGTTTGATACTTTCTGGCCCTACGCTTGGGAGGGACGCGTAGCCAGCGCATGCCCCGAAGCTTTACCGTTCCCACCCATCGCAGCAAGCAGGAAGCAGGGGAGGCAGGTCGCACTCACACCCAGGTCGCTGACGTGGGACTCTATACAGAAGGGAAAAAATAGGAATAATAATCGATAATAAAAAATACGCATGTCTGATGAAATAGTTGTTGCTATCTGTTTCACGACGAATCCTTGGTTTAACTGAATAAGTAAAGAAAATGGGCCCTTTCTCTTCGTCTCAGATCGATGGATCTTCTCGATTGGAAGATCTCCCATGTTCTTATCAAACTTTTAGATCTTGACAGAACTATATATATATGGAAGCTTTATGTTGTAAATTACCAATATTGAGAGAAGTAAAGAATAGCCTTCCTATTTTTTTTTGTCTGTGTTCAACTTTCATCTACTGTGTTGATCGTGAGAGACGGAGGAAAGGTCCTAATCGCTGACAACATGTTTTATAACACACTTAGATGATTTAGGATTTTTGAGGAAAAGGCATTTTGAGAATTTTGTATTAATGTCAATTAGAAATTTCTAGAAGAAAATCCATGTGATTTTGAATGTTGCGTATTTTATACATTTGAAGTATATGGTCTATTTTTTTAATGTATGAGTAATTCAATCTTTTTTTGCTAAACAATAAAGAAGCTAGATAATGAAATAATTTTCTAAACCATGATATGTGCAAATCAGAGGGAGAACATCCCTGAGTTTGTAGGAATGCTGAATATTCTTAAGTGCACTTTATGTATTCTAGCTCGCTGCATTTAGTGAATAATAACCTCCGTGTTAAAATATGTGCGTGAATATTTTCCATAAAACTACATCATAGCATATATGAATGGGCCTACACTTATAGTTGGAGATACATGAATTTGAATTATTTTAAGCCTATGATAGGGGATATCTTTTGAAGTATGCTATTAAAGATCTAATATTGGCATTAGAGGGAGAGAAAGCCTATGTTAAATGCCAAATATTATTTTCATAGAAAAAAATGGTCTTAAGAGAAAAGTATTCCTTGAACCTTGAAGCAACAATAGTATCACGCACTAAATCAAATAATAGTTGACTAATGCTCTTGTGAAGCATGAAGCGGAGCATATGCCAAAAAATTTTAAAAATAAGAGGAGTAACTTGAAGTTATAAATCAGAAGTTGTGTTTACCAGTAGTAAACTAAATGTTGTATACAATCAAGCTAAAATCTACGAGGACGTCTGTGTATTCTAGTTTAGTGTGTACTTATTGGATAGAAATAAAATAAAACTCCTCCATTCTCATGAAGAGAACACCTCATGAAGAAGGTTAAGAACCTCATGAAGAGGATTATCATGAAGATAAAATCCAACACACTAAGTGCGCGTATCATTAGTGTTGGGATGCAGAACAATAAATTATCTCTTATTTGGAAAATGACAAAGAGATAGAATAATCTCACATTGTGAGAATAGTAGAAGAAAATAATAGTTGTCAACAACACTACCTCTAAAATTGTAAATGTTTCCCTTATGAGAACCCGGATCCGGAAACAAAGTCCATGGCAAAGTCGCCTGTAGCGATTATATCAGGTCAATGAAGAAAGCAATTGAGGTTGAATCTTCTACTCAGAAGAAATAAATGTTCTGCTATATATCTCTGGCAAATGAAATGAATGAATATTAAATATGTAGTTAATAAGTAGATTATGAAGATCCATATAGTTTCTGAAGAATATAAATCGCAACATATGGAAATTAAATCTCATACAAAGTATTAAGAAGTCTAAGATATAATATATTCCTCAATAAATATTGAAGTATTAAGAAAAGCATGTCCTAGAAGGAATAATCATCGAATGACTTTGTAGTGAATAACACTATCTCAGTGTGTATATCACATAATAATCTCTCATATAGTAGAGAATATATCTCATAGAAGAGAAATGTTATTCACTAAGAATGAGAACATCCTTGAAGGATTTAATCTATGAAGAATTTACCAGTCGATTCCTGAAAAGCATCATTAATTTCGAAGTGAATATAGACCCGAGAAAAAAATGAAGAATCCTAAATACCATGAAGGTGTCATACAAACACTCAGAAAGTCCATATTAAAAGGCTAGCAATGAAGTGATGATATCCTCTAAATACTATAGAAGGTATGAGAATATTGGTGATCTTGGCAATTGAATTATCACCAAAATGCCAAATGCAAGATTGGATTTATTATTTAGTGGTATAATCTAAATCCTAAAGATTTGTAGAACATATAATATAAAAATCCACTAAGGAAGAATTATAACTATTCAAACTTTAGTATGAGATTTGATACACTATCTCGAAGATATTTAATATTGTAACTTATTTACCCCTATAGTCCCCTGAAAGGATTTATTATCTGAAGGATAAAATTTATTTATTTTCACACAAATAATAAGTGGTTATTATGCATGAAGCATATTGCTCTTGTTTATACCCATATAATTCATAGAAGAATTATGAGCCAACTTTTTGAAAGATATAGTATTATGGTATTGCATACCATTAATTAAGCACACATTTATATAAAATATGATTTGAACAATGAAGTTCAAAATTTGGTTTTATGAGGGGAGCATATTTTTATTGAATCTATCTTAAAGGTAAACCACTGGAATTATAAAGATTAAGTAGATCATATATTTACTAAAACACTAAAGTTTATGTATAGATCATGAAGATCAATATCTATTCATGAAGAATAGAATATCCTGAAGAATACATGACCAAGAAGGTTAAATGTTGTACTCTTTTTCATTATGTAAGTTTTTACTTGAAGGTTTCTCACACAAGGTTTTTAATGAGACAACATGTGCAAAGCAGTTAACGAATGCAATGTACTCTTTTCTCCAAGAATCATTTTTTCCCATTGAGTTTTCGGATGGATTTTTTAACGAGGCAATGTGCATATCGTGGTAATCGTCCAAGGAGGAGTGTTGTAAAACATATGGACTATATCCTAGAAGGAAAAGAGAAGGAGGACGGTCCGCTTGCATGTGCTCTTACCAAAACTTGGCGAGGACTATATATATATATGTGGGACTATTGTAAATTACCAATATTGAGAAAGAATAGCCTCTCGATGAGAGATCCGAGAGAGGAATCCTAAGTTCGATTTGTGGAGATCTCGACGTTGGCGATCCGGCTTCAAATCGACGCGTGGCTCGCTCATTGGTTATCAACCAAGCACAACTCTTAGCTTAATCGAAGAAGAGCACAAGCAAGAAGGTAAAACACATAACTGATATGCAAATAAGAATGACGCGAATATCAATAGAGGGTTCTAGAACTCGGTTCCAAAGGACTAATATTAGTGGAGGAGATCAACTAGGCCCCGGATATTGTAAAAGATTTGAAATAAAGAATAGCCGATGAAAAACTAAACTCTAAACAAAACCCAATTGTGTTTTGTGCGACGGCTGTGTTTATAGTCTAAGACTCGACCTAGGGTTGGGGACGCCAGGGGTTGGGCACCCACAATTGATACATGGCCAAGTTGGCCTAAATAGGTGACGCAACACCTTGCCGTGGTCACAGGAAATGATCCATGGACCTTCCGGAGCTGGGACCAGATCCAAAACGACGGCGTCGTCGTCCCCTTCCAACATGTTTTATCGTATGAGAAAGTTACTAAACAGTGACCTCCTCGAATCCGAGGGCGACGTGGCGGTGAGTTGGGAACGAAGCTAATTGCAACTTGGGGAAGACCATGACGCGGTGTGTCCAAAGATGGCGATGTCTCATCATCATCCTCCCCCATGGAGTCGCCTCGACTCCATCTTCATGTCCTTCATTCATGTTTGTGTGTCTGTTCTACTTTCGTCTCATCAGATTGGCCGTGAGAGAGCGGAGAGGCCGGCAACATGTTTTATAACACAGTACCTCCCTCGTCGCTCTTCGGTCGGTCACCTCACTCGCTCACCCATCACGCCTCATGATTCATCAATTCATTCATGAACCGACGGCCACAACCGGGGCCCACCCGTCATTCTCACAGCCATCGCGGACGCGGGCCCCGCCTCACCACCCAACCGGGCGACGGACACGGAAGCCGACAGGCAGGGCCCGGACCACCGGCCCACGGTGAGGTCGGTTCACGCGAGGCGCCGAGGTCGCCGACAGAGACGGACGGCGGGCACGGAGACAGCCGAGTCGGAGCCGTGTGGAGGGAACCCTAGCCAACCACGTCACCGTCCACGTCACGCCCATCTATAAAGTGGAGCGAGCCACCTCCCAACCTGACCCTTCTTCGCCCCGTATCGTTTCCTCCTCTCTTTTCCCCTTCGCTTCGCCCCCCTGCCTGGCTTGGCGTCTACCCTGCGCGACCCGGACCGAATCCTCCTAAGAAGGCCGACGGCCGCCGCCGCCGTCGGTGCCCGCTGCCCCCCCGCCGCCGGCTCGGCTCCCGTTGGACACGGTAAAACCTCCTTCCTCCTCGTCCATGTCGCCGGGGTCGGGGTCCAAGGGGCCGCGCGCGCGGGGTCTCGCCGCCGACGCCGATCTGGGCGCCGCCGGCGTTGACCCCGCCCGATTCGCCCCGGGCTGCTGCTGGGCTGCGCGACCTGCGCCTCCGTGACCGATTACTGGGAATTTCTACTCGCCTGTGGGATTCTCGAGCGGATCAGCTGAGCACATCGACTTCAGCACCATTCTTTTGGTTGGGACGCGAATCGTAGAGCTTTCCTGGATTTTCCGAGGGCTCTTGCTCTTCGCAGATGTGGAGTCCTCCTCCTCCAGAGTCTAGTCCTGATTCTTCGGAATCTGGACTAGCTAAGGGCTCCTACTGTGCACGACTGCTAGACAGGATATTACGGATTTTTAGGTGTATATATATGCGTGTGCGCCTTCTAGAGGCATGATTCTCAAATCAGAGCCTTTCCTGTTTGAATCAGAGTTTGCTTTCGTGTTGAACTATGAGTGAATTTCCTTCTCTGCTGAAGATAAAGTCGGTTTAGGTCAGGGCTGTTTAATCCGTGTTCATATATGTATATGTATGTATGGATGATACAGGAAGCTGTTGCTTGCGATCTGATTAAGGCTTTTTGCTTGCTATTCTGATTTCTTTTTCAGAGTTTGGAGTAAAGAAATCAACCTTGCGTCTGTGTTCTGTCTGTGCTGCTTTGCTTTGGATTCCAGAAAAAAAATTCACATCTCACTGACCTGAGATAACTATGCCGAAGGACAGGAGCTCCCGCGTTTCCTCTTATGAGAGCCGTCGGGCTCGTGCCTCCCCATACATCTCAGCGTCTCATGGACAGAGCAGTTCTCGCCGGTCAGAAGAGTCTTCTGCGGCTGCAGCAGTGGCAGCAGCAAAGCAAGCTGCAGAGTGGGAGGATGTTCGGTGCCCGGTCTGCATGGACCACCCGCACAACGCTGTCCTGCTGGTCTGCTCGTCGCATGAGAAGGGCTGCCGCCCCTTCATGTGTGACACCAGCTCGCGCCACTCCAATTGCTATGACCAGTACCGAAAGGCCTCCAAGGATTCCTCCAAGGATTCAGGGACAGAGTGCAGCGAGTGCCAGCAGCAGGTTCAGCTCTCGTGCCCACTGTGCCGTGGGCCAGTCAGCGATTGCATCAAGGAGTACGACGCGCGAAGGTACATGAACACCAAGGTCCGATCGTGCACCATGGAGTCGTGCGAGTTCAGGGGCGCCTACCATGAGCTGAGGAAGCATGCTAGGGTGGAGCATCCAGCGGCGAGGCCAATGGAGGTAGACCCTGAACGGCAGCGGGATTGGCACCGGATGGAGCAGCAGCGGGACCTTGGGGACTTGATGAGCATGCTGCGTTCAGGGTTCAGCAGCAATATCGAGGACGACAGTGGTGGACTTGGAGCCATCGAAGAAGGGGAAGAGGAAGCTGAAAGGACTCCGACCGCCATAACAATGGTCTTCATCATGCCATCTAGAGGCTCGATCATGCAGTACTTAACAGAACGCAGTAGGGCGATCATTCTGGTCAGTCGGAGGCGAGCAAGCAGTGGCAGTGGTGATGCTGAAGCCACAGCACCAGACAACGAGGAAGGTGATGACCCTATGCCATCGGCGGAGGCATCTGCTGGTTCACAGCATGCTTCTGAAGAAGAGGAGGCTGATGGTGACCCTGCCCAATGACAGAAGTCAGCTGGCAGGAGGTGTGCCATGGCATCTTCTTAGCCTGAAGATCCCGACCAGCATAATGGTATGCGGTGCTGTGTGCTGGGGAAGAAAAACATGGATGCAGGTGCCATCAAGGTGTAGTCAGGACAATCTGTCTACCCTGAAGAAGAATCGAGGGGAATCAGCATCGTGGGAAGGGTTGAAGAACGTGGTGGATCGGTAGTCGGGTCTCTGGTGCCCTTTCTAATGTATCTGCTGGGTTCTCTGTAGCAGTGGAGGGGAAAAAACAATTGGGTGGTTGTATCTATCTTGTCTGAATGGATTTCCTTTCCCCTGCGTTGTAATTCTCTCTCATATATTATCATGAAATAGATTTGGCCGTATTTGCACTGCATAATTTAATCTTTGTACGGCGTCTAAGATTGACCATACTGCTGCTGAAGATCGCTCGTGTGGACTTAGTCCTATTCTTTTTCTTCTCTATAATATACAGAGGACATGCCATAAGTAACTCTCGCCAGCTGTAGTTTCTTGCGACTCTGTATAAGAGGAGCAACTCTCTCGGTAAATAAAATGCATGCAGGTTTGATAGCTGTACTAGCATCTGTTTCTTGTTGCTGCTGCTCGGCCATGGATGAAGATGAAGAGACGAGGCCAAGCAGCATGTGCAAGAAGAACGAGTGCCTCAAGTGTTAAAAATCAGTGAACAACTCCTCGCTCTTCTCTGCCTAACTCGCTAGCAGAATTCCCCCCCTCGTCCTTGCAACTATAGCTACTGCCAGTGCTGCTTCTGCGAGTGGTTATGCTCTGACGACTGCAAGTGCGAGGGGTGCTGGAACAGGGTGGACTGGAGAATATTAGTGGAGGAGCACGCCGAGTTGAGACTCAACACGAAGCCCAGCGCGTCGCAGTAGAAGATCTCCATCCATGTAGACGCATCCAGCTCGGTAAAGTTACCTGTATCAGCGCAACAATGTCTTTCTTTTCTTTTGATGAAAATAAGATAGCAAAAGTATCTTTCTTTCTTTTTTATGAAAATAAGATATTTTTTTTGATAAGGATGAAAATAAGATATTGGCCTCGTTCGGCTGGTGCTAAACAGCACTGTAGCCGGAGGAAAAAAACACTGTAGCCGGCTGATTCCTCTCATATATTCATCTAAATTCCTCCCAGCGAACGGGGCTATTGACTTCACCCTGATAGAAGAGCAGAGTAGGCATTTTTTTAGGAATAGCAAAGTAGGCATGTCAAGGGTTGCACTTGCACCTGCAAGAAGTCGGGATGCAAGAAAACCTAATGCGAGTGTTTCAAGGTATACATGGCAATCATTGGTCTCTGATGCCCATTGCTTACTTGATTCTGATGATCGTGTATTATGTTACTAAAATCTTATTGCTTGAACTGTGATTCTGAAGAACCAGGTTGCGTGCACTGTGAGATGAAGAGTCGCTACGGCCAACCGAAGGTGTGGCTGGAAACATCACAGCAATTGCCGATCCTCAGGATTCTACCACACATGTTCATGAAGTCGGGAACCGGTTAGCTCTTGACCTTGACATTTTTGTTATTTTTCAAAGGTGATTTGCAGTCCTGCTCTGCTCCCGAACGCATATGTAGTGTGGTGGCAAGTGCTCCTGGTGGTGACTGGTGAGCCACTCGGCCAAGACTAGTTTTCCTGGTGATCTGTTCATAAATCATAGCAGTTCTTGTGATAGTATATTTCATTGGAATAGCACAAAGACTGTCATCAAATGAATATAGTAAACGATAAACTGCTGCATATTAGGTGCCACGTCAGTATTTTGATGTTTGTATTCATGTTGACATGATTGCACGCAGTCCCTCAAACCTTTACAATTGCGACACGGACAACAACAGCCAGATCAGATTCCGATGCAAGTTGAGATTGATGAAGATGATCAACTGCAGAATATACATTGGTAATAGGTATGATTGCGCCTGGCATTAGATATCCCCCATGTACCAATTGCAACTTTGAGGATTGCTCTATTTGTTGACTTAGTGTGGTACTTAGCGATGAATTTTGTCGACCATTGCTCATTGTAATGCTGTAATACTTGAACATTGAAGCTGCAAAGTCTGATCTTGTCTTTTAATGATTGTGGAAATATGTTATGTTGCAAACTCACATGTATATAACTGAACACGCAGTAAGCTGATCTTGAGCACAACTGTAAAGAGCATTACTACTGAAGTAACTAAACAAGCAATACAATACTACATTACAGGCATCCTCTTTAGTGGTAGATAAACTAACATGGTATGTATCAGTGAGGAAAGTACATGGGGGTTACAGCCTACCAAGCCATGACAATCAACTCACAATTCACATAGCCTATCAACCTTCTGCATATTGTCAATACCTGTCTCTATGTATATCACTATTAAAGCCATCGCACTGCCAACGTATTTAATTTTCAGATTAGCAACTTGGGCGCTCAAAGTCCCAACGTTGACCTGAGCCACTTGCTGACGTCGTCCATCTCTTCAGGGGTAGTATAGTGACCAAGTCTGCATTAAAAAAAAGAGAACATTTTGTGACTTTTTAATCTCTGTGGGAAAAAACTGATGGTAAAGCATTCATGACAAAATTTGAGAATATCAGTACCCATTGTAGGGTTTGAAATAGGTATACTGGAATCCCGAGTTCCGTAGAATCTCAGCTGACCTTTCACCGTTCCTGTAGGTGACAACCTCATCGGCTGCAAAAACATAAAGAAATAAACCATTTTTGGATCTTTAGAGCTTGCAGTAGATTAACAAATTTAAACACATCAATGCTAACCTATTCCGTGGTTGAGCAGGATTGGCAAGCTAGAAGCTTTTCTAAGAGCAAGCTGCGAGCTCTCAATCTTGCTCCTTAGGGTCCTGAACAAGTAAACATAAGAGCAGTCTATTTAGGATGCATTTTAAGATAACGTATTAACATAACCATGTTTTCCGGAAATTAGAAGGTTGAAGTCACACCTTGAGCAAGGAAGCCAGCCACTTAAACCAACGACGACGCGGAGGTTGATCGGATAGGCAATGCCATTTGTGAATCTCCCATGAGCATAGCATGCAGCAGAGTGGAGGGCAGCGGCAGCACCCATGCTGAACCCCCCTATCCCAAGGCTCACTGACATTGCAATTTCATCAGCATTAACAACATGAAATTCCACAACGATTGATATTTGTATATATTCTTGGTGATGTTTGACGTACTCAACTAAAAGTAAAATTGCATAAATAATTGTAAGGAAAAAATAGAAACTAGTATCTCGCAAAAAAAAGAAACTAGTAATATGCTGTCAGATCAGTTTCTATTGGTGTTTTACTGTTTACACGTTTTCCTTTGTTTTACTGATATATTATTGTGTAAATCCTAAATCCTGAAGTTAGCTATAGTACCATCAGATGGCTCGGAGGATAGTAGGTTTGCCACATGCGCGGCTGAAGCATCGAGCCCTTCGACATCAGCATGGCCATCCAATGAAGTTTCGTCCACATCAAACCCTGTTTTATTTCAGAGAAGAAACAGAGAATCATTTCTTGCTCACATAAAGATACCCTAGAAGCTCGATCAGGAAAGCAAAGTTGCAGGCTTTTGAGCCCAGTCGATAAGTCATATATAGAGTTGAGAAACCCACATGCAGTGCAAGGGAATCCACCGAAAGCCGCGACAGGCCGTGTTGGTGCAGTAGGGCAAATCCATTTAACCTGCACAAGGATGAGATGGGTTTCAGAGTCAGTGGACATAAAATGCAGGGGCAATTCTATGGCTATTCTATTCCTATCTAGTGAGGTGGATAAGGTTTATTAATCTGCAGATAACAGCAGTTATTATATATAGATGTATGTAGATAGAGGAATAGTAGCTAGGTATTAGGTGTGTCTGCATGAATAACTCAATTGCAAAAGTGAAAGTGTAGCATGATTTCTTACATTGGGCAGTGGAAGAGAATCCAGGAGCTGGGACCAGCTGCAAATGGGAACAAAAATGAAAAGGATAAGGAAAACATATTAGGCCAATGTCTGAAGTATTGCAGCAAGTGAGCAACTGGTGCTGATATTTTAGCTGTAGCTTGTGTGAAATTGACAGTTTGTTACATTACATATTGATTTGAGGGGCTCTAGGAGCACATACATATACATAGGATTCAATCTCTTTGCCCTTACTGAATCTTATAGCTTGCTGGCCTAACATTATCTGGCAATGGAATAGTATCCTTTACTCGCAAAATTAAGCACGCTGTTTATATTAGGGCTCGTTCGGTTTTCTTGGAATGAGGTTAGGAACCAATCCGGCAGATCAATTGTTATACAAATTAGCCTATCATTCTAGCCGATTCCGAGGCAACCGAACAAGCCCTTAGTCGGTATTGATCTGAAAAGGTCGCACACGACACAAGTGGAGAAAGAACATTTGAAGGAAGCTGATGACACTTTGGACAGTTTGCACATGCATATTGAGGGAAATAAAGCAAAAATATCATGCCAGGCATAAAATATCAGAGCGAGAGAGCAGGACAAGACACACACCAGGAAATTCTGGGTAATAATTTAATTTAATTAATGCCCATGCATCAATCACAAAAACCTGAGGTGCTCGATGCATTGTTCTGGTCGGCAGACAGAACCTTGTTAGCTTGCATGCATGAGCTAACCCCACAGTTGTCCAACAATATTTAATCTACTCTCTGTATTGCTATTGCTCTCCATCCATAAAAGAATTCTATTCTATTAATGATGCTTCAATTTCACGACCTTCAGCGCTTGATGAGTTTATTCTTTTCTTTTCAGGAAAAGAAAAAACGTAAATCCTACATATATCTCGATCATGAGCATGAACAACGTCCCTGTCGTACGTATAGGATCGGACGTGCATGAAGTGCTTTCTTTTTGGGACGAAAGAGTGGCGCAACTAACGTCAGCTAGCTCCTGCTTCCTTATCCCCTCTCCCTCTTGTATAGTCTTGTTGTTGTACCGGAGGAAAAGGCCAATGGCCGCAGCACTAGCTAGTAGTTCATTGTTGTTTATTTGTTAGGTAGCAATTAAGCTATTGGAAGAGGCAGCATATATAGTAGCACAATACTAGGAATATATGCATGCAAGGACACAAATATGGTACGGTGTGGCCCTGGCTATCAATCAACTATTTGTAGCAATGGGGGAGGGAATGAAGTTATGGTTTGGTGTTTACGACATACCTGGTGCCATTGTCGCCGAGGCCATGGAGCCACACAATGGTGGCCTGGTGCCTCCCCTTGGGCCTCACCACGTACGTCCGGCCGTACTCCACACGCCGCCCCCCTCGCCCGCCTGCATCCATGGCCGGCCTAGGTTAGTTAGTTAGTTAACCACGCATCATGCATCTAGCTTGCTTGGATCCATGCAGAGGCCTTGGAGCTACAGCTAGCAGCCAGGCACAAGCTAAGAAAGAGCAAGAACGACGACAGCAATGGAACACACAGACCAGAAGAGCTGCCCCCATAGCTCATGGTGTCGGTCTCCGGCTCTCCGCTGCCGCTGGTGCCTAGCTACAGATCGAGCACCACCACCACTGGAAGGTAGCTACAAGATCGAACGAGCCACTGGCCAGCCGGCGATGGAGACGACGACGGACTGCTACTGCAAGTACGAGTACGACGAGCAAGGCTCAAGTGAAGAAAAGCTTGCTTGGCTTGGCTTGTTGGTGGTTGCTGCTGTTGCAAGTACGATGTGCACAGGCCCAATTCACCTCTATTTATAGCGCGAGCTCGACAGGGACGGCGAGGCGATGGAATAATATGAACAACTGCCAGCACCAGCCTTCAGGCTGCTGCTTGGCGGCCCGGCGCCCGCCATGCGTCCCTGCGGGGCGTCGTGCGAAGCGAATCCGGGCGTCGCATGGAAAGCGAGAGCATGGATTGCTAGTTTGTTACAGCTAAGAAGGGCCTATAAGGAAACAACCTAAGCTAGCCTTAGCCGTTTGGGAGGTAGGAGCAGCAGGATAAAAAGGCTGGATCCTTTTTTTTTTTTTCCTTTTTATTGTTTGCTTTTTTTTGGGGGGGTTGAGGGGAGGGTAGAAGAATCTCACTCCACGACTCACCTTAGCAGTTGCATGCAGTGCTCCTTGTTCTGTTTCTGTGTGAATTGAGTTCAGATTTGCAGTGTGGTCTAGTCCAAGAAAAAAATATTAGTGCAGTGAAATAAAAATAATTTAGGTACAGAAATAAAAGGTCTAAGAAAAAATATTGCAGTGAAACAAAAGGATTTAGCTGTCCAAGAAAAAAAAATCTACCAGATTGTTTGCATGTTCCTGTCTAAGGACAAAAAAAAACCAACAGCAAATTTAAATAAAATGTCTTGGTACATAAATAAAATGTTCTAGAAAACCAGGTACCACTTTTTCTATCATGGAAGGACGCATAATTCGATGGTTAGAAAAGTAACATGTTTTATGCGTTGTAATAATTTACTAATTTGTCAACAGTTAAATAAACAGTTCCGTTTTCTTAGTTACATGAAGGAAGAATTACTTCGGTGTTGTTGAATAAGTGTACAATGGGAAAATGTCCAGTCCAAATAATCACGTCTTCGGTGATATCATAAAAACGCTTTAGAAAAATATACTTAGGAATTTCCAAAAATTTCAAAACAACGCACACCCATAATGCATCTATAGGTGTGCACTACCGTAAAAGTTAAGATGCAAACTCATTTTGTAAAATAATCATAAGAAAATAACAAATTTCTGCTGCACAATAAAATAAGGAATTTGTCTTCTAGTGTATATACACCTGAAATTTGTTATTTTTGAACTTTTCTAGATTGAATTTGAATCCCAACCTTTTATATGGTAATATAAATCTAAACATACACTATGGACGTGCATCATCTCAAAAAATTTGAAACTCGTAAATATGTTTTTTCTAGGATTTTTCACGATCTCATTGAATATGTGTTTTGCCCTGAATATTTTTGCGTGCACTTTTAATATCTGTGGCCTTTACATTACTGATCAGTTGCACGACGCTGCGTGCGCGTGACGACAGTGTGAGACAAGGATTATGGAGGAACTAACAAGGTGGCACACAGAGCACAGCATCACACGGGTCCCAGCAAGGGCCTAGCTCTCTCTCTATGCCAATTCCTAGCAGGCTAGCTATGCCCTGTCCATGCAGGATCAAGGAGAGGCATGGATGCAATTGTGTTACATGGCCGGAGCGAATTCGAATCGATGCAGCCTCGGCAGTGGAGGGAGAACCGGAAATATAAAAATATTACTTTGTATTCCAAAAAGAAAACATATAAATATTGCTTAAGGACCCCCTTTCAGCCGCGCCTAGCTATCTATCACCACCCGATTTCCCCTCTTTGATCTTGATCAAGAACTAATGCCCACTAATCCGGTACAATTCCTGAATATTGTATATTTATATATAACCTTATTAACCGAATTGACAAGGAATAAGCATATAACTATACTGTTTTTTTAGAAAAGGGAATATATTAATATTCCAGCTTCATCGATGAATGTATATAGTTGTTCCTTATTACAGACAAGAATAAAACGGTCCAAGGAATCTCAAAAACAAAGTTTTGAGCCATAGCGAAAACACAAGCTTTTTCAAAAAAACACAACTAAAAAGCAAGTCTGTTGCTGAATCGCCAGCCGTATCTAGCAAACACCTCCATCGCAATTGTCTCAATAGATCTACATCCTATCTTCATCGAATGACGATCCTCCTCCTTCTGTAGTAGGGACCAGGACCTGGCCCAGTAAGTCCCCCTGAAGATAACCTGCAAATAAGATGGTGCTAGGATCTTGTCAAACACAATGTCATTCCGAGTTAACCAAATCGCCCAACATATAACACTTGCACCCACAAGAATTTGAGATTTCAGTTTCCTATTTACCCCATCCAACCAACCTGTAAATAAATTGTGTACACTAGTTGAAGGTATTATATTAAAGAAAACCTGAACAATTCTCCACATGAATTTAGCATAATGACAATCAAAGAGTAAATGTTGTATGGACTCATTTGAAGAATAGAAACAACACCTCCTATCTCCTTGCCACTCTCGCCTCGCCAAATTATCTTTTGTTAAATTTACTCTCTTGTACAAGTACCACATGAAAACTTTGATTTTGAGAGGTAGTTTAAGTTTCCAGATTAAAGTACTATACGATATAGCTTGTGTTCCTAACAAAGTTCTGTACATGGAGTTGACCGAGTACAACCCATTGTGATGTAGCCCCCACACAAAGCGATCTCTTTGGTTCGTTAGTTGTACATCTACAACCATGGCCACCACTTCGTGCCATGCTCGCAAATTCGCACCCATCAAAGATCTCCTGAAGGCTATATTTAATGGTGTCGTAGCCAACACTGACCCTACAGTCGCACTTTTTCTTCTCACAATGTTATATAGTGTAGGGAAGAGCGATTTTAGAGGACGCGGTCTTATCCACGAATCCTCCCAAAAACACACTTGAGACCCATCACCTAGATCAAACTTACTCATCGAGAGGAACTCTCCCTTGACCTTCATGAGGACAGCCCAAAACTGAGAATCCCCGGGCATGTATTGAACCTATGTTAAGGTTTTGTCCCTTAAATATTTATTCGTAAGTAATTGTTGCCAGACCCCGTCTCTATTAATTAGTTTAAAAAGCCATTTGCTTAGGAGACACTTATTGTGAACATCTAAATTTAAGACACCCAACCCTTCTTGGTCTTTGGGTGTACAAACTACCTCCCATTTCGTCAATCTATATTTTATCTTGTGTTCATCACTCTGCCAAAAAAACGAGATCTAAAATAGTCCAACCTTTTCAAAACCCCTCTAGGTATTTCAAAAAAGGACATCATGAATATGGGAAGACTGCTTAGAATAGAGTTAATTAGGACAAGCCTTCCACCTACCGACAACATCTTACTCCTCCAACAGCTTAGTCTCTTTTGAAATCTTTCCTCAACATGTTTCTAGTCCCTATTCATGAGCTTTCTATGGTGCATAGGAATTCCTAGGTATCTAAAGGGTAACGACCCTACATTACACCCAAAGATTTGAGCATATTCATTTTGATTAGCTTTAGCTGCTCTAAAGCAAAACAATTCACTTTTATGAAAATTGATCTTTAGCCCTGACAACTGTTCAAAAGCATAAAGCAAGAGCTTCATGTTTTTGGCCGTCTCTAGATCATTATCCATAAATATAATAGTGTCATCTACGTACCGAAGGACCGAGAGTCCGTCCTCTACCAGATGCGGAACAACCCCTTCAATTTTTTCAGCTTTTTTTGCTCGAGAAATAAGTATAGCCAACATATCAACCACTGTATTAAAAAGGATTGGAGATAACGGATCTCCCTTACGCACTCCTTTCCTTGTTTGGAAATAATAGTCTAAATTATCATTGACCTTTATTGCAATACTCCCTCTAGACATGGCTTTTGAAATCCATTCACACCAAGTTAGTGAGAATCCTTTCATCCTGAGGACTTGCTGTATGAAAGGCCACTTTGGCTTATCATATGCTTTCTCAAAGTCTAGCTTTAAGATGACACCATTTTGTTTTTTTCTATGCAACTCATGAATAGTTTCATGTAAAATCACAACTCCTTCCATTATATAGCGACCCGGAACAAAGGCCGTCTGAGACGGTCTGTCGACATGAAAATGTCAACACACAGCAAGCCGAAAGGATCTGCTTGATGGAGCAAGGCTGGATATCCACTTGGCTTCAACGCAGGACTCAGTCGACCCTACAAATTCCTCTCGAGGCGTGCCAGTCAATTTGACATGCAATTGACAAGAAGAGAAAGTTTATCAGTAATTTAAGGTGGAACATGCCGGTCTTTGGCCAGACAGATCCAAGTGTGCCGCTTCGGGAGCAGTCAATGTTAGCCCACGGAGATATCCGACCACTCACTAATGTTGTCGAGCACTCACTAGTGATGCTGACCACGAACTATCATCATCATATCTCTGGTCATGGTGTGTGGTCGGACAACGTTAGTCGTGGTCGGCAATGAGTGAAATCGATCGAATAGCCGATACGAGAAGAAATCGGCTGTTAAGGACTGTAAAGCTTGTGGGTTGTGATTGATTTTATGTTGACAAATACAATGCACGTAGATGTAAGTAAGATCACCAGCTAGATGAGTATTACCAGTATGAAGCATTGAGCCGATGAATCTAACGAGAAAGGATATATCATTCAAACAAATCGACTTTCTAGTATAAATAGACCTAGAAACGTTCTGAATCTAATATGTTACCATCAACAGTGAGGTTCGACCGGATCGATGTCAGCTATGATGATAATAACAAAATAGAACCGAAGAATCCATAAAACCATTTATACATTGATAGGCTTTCCGAAAGACATGCTATATGTGTGAAAACTCGAGCGAATCGACTGAAATAACCGATTCAGGTGAAAAGAGACTACATCATGTGAACAATCGACTATTTGACATGGACAAATCTATAAACTCATTAGACTTAACCTGCTATCTATAACAGTGGGGTTCGACCGGATCGATGGCATCCGTGATAATTAACGACAATAAATCAAACCTTTAAAATACACAGATCTATTTACATTTAACAAAATCATGGAGACACATTGTATGTGTTAAAACATAGGCGATCGACTATTTAGCCGATGCAGGCATAGCAAATTACGGTCACGCCTGATCGAGAACAAACCTACCAACTAGCATCCTCCGATCTAAAGTGCCATCAGTGGGGATCGACCGGATCGTTACCGCCATAATAGCGAACAATAAACCAGATTTAACTAGCTAGCAAACCACTTTAAGGTCATACGTGCCTTAACCGCGTACTATACACGATCAAGATCGAGGTACTATGCAAACATAACCCATTGCTCAAAGTAAAAAATATCATATTGTAACAAATCAAACGATGGACTAAAATGATATGAGGCCGATCTAGTTCGATCTTAATCGGGTAGGTTGATGTTGCTGAAAAGACTAATGACAGTAAGAACATCAGCAAGATCGATAACTTAATGAATCTACCCGAAGGACGTCACCCTTAGGTAGAGCCGATAACTTGACCTTAATCTAATCCGAGCAGTGGAGGTCGATCGGATCGATGCAGCCGTACTTAAACTAGATAAGGATCGATAACTAGCTTATACTAGAGCTCGTAGTGGAGATCGAAACTAATTGATACAGCCTTACGAATCAAAGTATAAGCCATGACGGTACTTACAGACAAGCTGGAGGTCGGCCGGATCGATGCAGCCCTGTTTGTTGAAGAACTCATCGAGATCTACTCTACTCCTACTCATAAGGGTTGGCACGGAGTCGAAAAAAGTAATTTGTATTGATTGATTAGATGTCTTGATACATTGATCGGGGGCTTATATTTATACCCTGGGCTATGGACGTACAAAACTTGCATCAAAAGAAAATATTTAAAAAAAGAAAATATTAAATTATACGGACTCTAGCTTCCCCTTCTGTAGAATCCTCGCTGTTGAATTTGCTTGATGCGTGCCCTTGTCTTGTTTGGTTCAACCGGCAAAAGATGTAGTATACCTTACTTTGCCGAGCACATATACGAATATACAACTTAGCCTGCCACGGATATGTACGTACATGCATGATACCTATCCTTGTTCCTTAAAAATAGCATTTTCTTTTCCTTTTCTTGTACGTATACGATGTATATCATGCATAGTTCTCCATGCGCACATCCCAGCGGCCAAGACTCTTCTGCAGTCCAACAGAATTATCCAATCCTGGTTGTCTTCCTTTTTCCTTACGTGAACCTTCCCATATATTAACTAAACCGAACAGATGCGGCTAAATATATTAATTGGCCATACTTGCATGAGTACCCATAATGGCCAAACATGTATTTCTCCTTGGTTCTAATCTTGCTGGCACCTCTTGATATTCTCTCATATTCACGTGATGCACGCCTGTGTCGTTCAGCTCTTCTCGAACCTGCCTCGCATCGCGTTAATCAAGGGAACCCGAACATCTTGCATGCATGTGTGTCCAACTTTCATCTAGCAAATATTTTAATATTCCTTAATCGAGATTCAAGATGACGAAAGCTTCAAAACAAATCTCCTCTTCTGGCCTTGCTTGCTTTTCTCTTTTCTTCACGTCGGAGGTCATCTCCTCGGCTGGCTCGTAAATATATCTCAATTAGGAGATTTTCTTGACTTTGACACCATTGGCCGATTCCTCCCGTTCCAGAGGTAGCTTACCAAATTTTGGTGTCAATACGGGCCCCTAGTTTGGAGCATGAATTTTCATGCTTTGAACTATTTTGGCCCGATGGTCTTTCTTTCCTGAGCCGATGACATCTGATTGCAATACTGAGGACCGCATCAGCCTCTTTCTTGGTCTTGATAATTTCAAAACTAATCCTGCTGTGCATTTTGTAATTGGTTTCTATGAGCCGATACTTCTGATGACTTGCTTGGATTCCATCTTCATGTGATCTACTTTAGCCGATTAGGAGCCACCCCCGAGTCCATAATTATATAATCGGTTATTTAGAGGCAATTAATAAAAAACATCGGCCCCTTCCTTGCTATTGATCATCAGATAATTGGAATTCTTGTCCTTGGGAAAGTTGCTGACTGATCAATGTTATATATCAATATAATCCAACAACTCTTTAATCGATGGTCTTCTTTCAGAGAGCCGAGAAATCCGTTGGCAACAATATTACCTTATCCCAAGCCTTACCTTAACATGTGAACTTTTAAGTGTCTATCACACCATCTTGGGTGGTTGAAAAATAGAACGGATTAGAATTCAGTCATCCTCACTTCTCTTGTTCAGAAAACTTGGGTTTTTAAAGATTTTAAAATTAAAACGCAGCTTTGCTCCTCAAATGATACTCCCAGATCGCTCAATGTGTATAGTTCATCACCAAGACATTGTTTCGCCTTTGTTCACGCTACTTCTAAAAAGCTTATGTGAAGTTCGGGTAGGGACAAAATATGTAGCATACTTACCTTTCATATATTGTAAGGTCAAACCTCAGATCTAAGGAGGGAAGTGTCATACTCTTGATCCAGATGTGCATGTGCATGAAATATTTGGTGGCTAACCTAACTCTACTATGCTCTTTTGAAACATATTTCTCTCTTGTGGAATATTTTTGCGAGAACATGGGATTTTTTAATACTTCTGCATAACCCATGCCTCTTTTTTTGACAAACTTTTGAGAGAAATATCGTCAAGAATTTGGAGCATTTATTTTGATAAATCCTAACAAATATTTTTTTGCCTCCTCCTAGTGTAGGAGCAGAACATTTTGGGGTGGATGAAAAGTATGTTTTTGTATACTTCCGGTCCAGAAGTAGCACATATATGTGACATGTACATGATCTTGATCTTGGGAGCATGATAAATCTCTCAACAAGGGTCAATAAGACTTGACAAAACTCAATACAAAGTAAGCAACTTATGCGGAAGATTTTTAATGAAACTAACATATGGCCTTGGTAGGAATTTCAACATCGTTGAGGAGACAAGCTATAGATTTTGAATTTATCGTAAGAAAATTACCTAAGTACTTTAAAAAAAGAAGTAAGGTTTCTTTTATCACACCATATATCATTCATCAACTACTTAGATAGCATGCTTTTTTCTATGATAGATTGTTCACAAATAATAGAAAAATGAGGAATAAAGAATAATATGCGAGCATGTACCTTATATTTGCATGTACGCTTCTCGGCTGTGGTGATGATGAGATATGTCATAGCCATGATGTCGTGATGACCTCATCAAGCTATCAGCAGGGCAGATCTTCACCTTGTCGGAGACATCATCGAAGGCGTCGTCATCGGAGCCGAACGCGACGAGCGAGGCGGGTCTATGGCCAGTGGCACCAACTTTTTCCTTAGTTATGGTGCTATAGGTTCTGGTATAGGACGATCAGCTCTCCTGTTCGGTGATCGGCTCTCCTATTCTTCATGAAGAACCGATGTGTGGATGTACTAGTATGAGGAGCTAATGGACGTACGTTGGCTCTCCATTATCTCTGACTGGTTCAAGTACGCCTCCACGTAATATTTAAGGATCAGCCAAGTTCATATAGTTAGATCCTGTAGGCTTGACTTTTCTCACGATTTTGTCATGTACACATCGACGTTGCTGAACTGGCTGTAAGCCATGTCCTTGGCCCTTGAGCAGAATAGCGAGTTGTTTTGCTGTACATGATCTCTTCTGAGCTTTGAGAGGCATATACCATGTATGAGCGTACACATACTAGCTTGCTAGCTTCTTCCTTTGTATGTCGACATGTATTTATGCATGTATGGTCCTGTAACGTGCTAGCTCTTTCCCTTTAGCTTACGTGAAGAGATTTGCTAGCTTCGCAGCCGATTTCATTTTAGCAAGTGATCAGCTATCATCTTTATCGACTCAATTCCTTCGCCATGAGTCTAGAGAATGTGATATTTACTGCCATCAAAATTATTCAGCCAATGATGAGGTAATTGGAAAAAATATCTCCTCTGCTTATCGGCTACTTTCACATGACGCAATTGTGTATCAGCTTGGTTATGAATCACCCGATATGCCGAACATTATTTAATGCACCTAGCCAATAACAATTAGATCCAATAAATAATCATTACTTGATAATCATGTGGCGTCTGGACTCCTTGTTTCTCCTCATGTAGACAATTCTGAACTTCATGGGTCGCACTTCTTCGAGAAACATCGGCTCATCGATGTCCTGAAGGCAAAGCCGATCCAGATTGAAGCGCGTTGGCATAATAAGCAGGCTGTCCGAGTTCTTGAGTCCGATATACTTCAACTTTCAGGCACGTACATCCTTGCTGTGGAAAACCTGCTTCCTTGCTGTGGAAAACCTGCTTCCTGACGCTTGCTTGCATGTATTCTATAGGTACATCTGTTGATGCTGCTGTCTCTTTCATCTAGACATGATTAAGTAACGGAGAGGCCAGGCACCAATGTCATATGTCCGATCAAGGCTGAACCTTCAATCATCTTCCAATTAATGGCTGCGTTCGGCTGGGCTGGCCAGCGCACTCACATCAGTACTGTTCACGTGCACAGTGTTTTCAGACAGGACAATATTTTTTTCTCACAACAATCAGCCGGAATAGTATTTAGCTTATTTTTCAGTCATGCCGAATAGCCCAAATAGCCATGATTAACACTAAAGCTAATCGGCTTTAGTAAAATATTTCCATTGATCAAACATTCCAAGATGATTCCCTCTTTTCCTTGACCGAACCAATTAACCTTTTTCTCTGTCTTAAATATTTCACCTTAGTAGCTAGGCCAAACAAATAATCATGTGCGTCAAGGCAGCACGCAGTAAAGTAGCGTGGGACACTCTTCAATACTTAAAGCCAATATTTAATTTGATCGGTAGTTATAATCTTGATGATTTCTGAACTTATCGGCTATACGTGCAAACCGAGGCGGCCGGGTGTGATCCGTCTTGAAGTGACATTGACACACCAGATGCAAACGTGTCCTGGACAAATCGGTTGATTCGGTAAGCCATGGAACGAGGTTGGCATCCGGTGGTATAACTGCAGCCTTGCTGGGAAGTCGTGAGCATCGTCGGCGGTGTGTTCTCTGGCTTCTGCGACCTAGTAATATAATCATTCTATTGTATTTACAGAACGTTGAGAGGGAGACCCTATCGGCAAGCTGCCGATTAATTGTTCTTCCCTTGTCACTGATCAATCTTCATTAGCTGGAAAGCAGATAGCCGATGAACTGGTCAAAATATCAGTTTCAATAATTCCGTCGGCTATTCTGTACTCAGTGATGAGCAACATCCCTCTTATCTTTCTGGCTGGAGACTTCAAATTTCTCATCAAGACGATAACCCCACAAGCGCACAACTGATCTCAGAAATCCTATTCTTCGTCTTGCAGGAGGCATCAGAACAGCCAAGGAGGTTCCACCGTGCCGCTCCGCGATCGGCGATCAGAATCAGGTGATTAAATGTTTAATGACGACGATGCCGATGAGAGGTCTAGCGGCTGCGGCTTGCCTACCTCCTCTGTCAATCTGCTATCTGATGGTTGGTACGTTTCACAACTTGACGCCGACACATACAGGCAGCTTCCAACTTTGTTTGCTCTACTTCCGACTCTATCTCCTCCTGTACGTGATTCTTTACTTTCCTTTTCTGCATACAGTATTCTTCGAGCCGGACTCTTTCTTTCTAGTTTAGTTGGCGCTTGCTTCGAATTATTTTAACCTAAGGAGCCGACAAACTTTCCTTCCTCTTGATGAGACATGATGGTCAAATAAAAGACCCTATCGGCTATCGGTTTCAAAACTTGGCTCTTGTTTGTACGTGCATGTTCCTCCGAGTAATGCACGCACATCTTCCTTAACTTTAAACGTAATTAACCTAGATTTGCTGACACATGCATGCGGATAGCCTCCAAATATGGTCAGCGACATCAATAACTCATACTCAAACTGCACAAAGTATTTCTGTTTCCATCCTTTTCCTGTTTCAGCAGCAAGTTTTAGTCAATTGTGGCTGCATCGGCTCTACATAGCCGATTGTGCATTCAGAGCACCACCTACGCATCTGAGATCTTCACGTTGCACGTAGTCGTCCACTGCTGAAGTACCTTTGCTGGCGGTAGCTCTACTTGAGCCAGCCACATCGTGTCTGCCAGGCCAAATGGCTTTATCACCTGATGCATCAGTTGAAGTGGAAACTGAGCCAGTACTGGCCCCCCAACCGATCTCTATATATCTGGGCTCTTGATTCTTGGCTGCTTGCAGTAAAAGACCTCATCGACTTTTATTGACATGAGTTCCATTGGCTGTCATAACTTGAAGTTTTTGAGCTTGGCGATGGATTTGTCGTGCACTTTGAACGTGTGCAACTCCCTGGACCTGACTACCTCGGCGTACTTTGCGACCTGCTTGTCGAGCTCTGATAGCTCATGGTGGTCCTGGTTGTCGTCACCGAAGGAGTCAGGATTGGCGGTAGCCTGGTTGAGGCCGTGCAACATCCTTTGTACCGCACCAGCGCTTCTCGTTCACCCTCGCCGTAGTTGGCGAACATGGAACTCAAGATCATGCTCAGCCCGAATTCGTCAGCATGACTTCTAATCAGACGACTGTGGTCCCACCGGGCGTGCCACAACATGTGTCGACACGAAAATGTCAACACACAGCAAGCCAGAAGGATCTGCTTAGGATGAGCCCGGAGATCCGCTTGGCTTCAACGCAGGACCCGTCGACCCTGCGTATTCCTCATGAGACGTGCCAGTCAATTTGACCCTGCAATTGATAAGGAGAGAAAGTTTATCAGTAATTTAAGGTGGAACATGCCGGCCTTTGACCAGACAGTTCTAAGTGTGCCGCTTCGGGAGCAGCCAGTGTTAGCCCACAAAGATATCCGACCACTCACTAATGTTGCCGAGCACACACTAGTGATGCCGACCACGAACTATCGTTGTCATACCTCTGGTAATGGTGTGTGGTAGGACAACGTTAGTCGTGGTCGGCAATGAGTGAAATCGATCGAATAGTCGAATACAAGAAGAAAATCGACCGTTAAGGACTGTAACACTCACGGATTGTGATTGTTTTTTATGATGATGAGTGTGATGCACACAGATGTAAGTAAAATAATCAGCTAGACAAAATATAACCAGTATGAAGCATTGAGCCGATGAGTCTAACGAGAAATGATATAACATGCGAATAAATCGACTGTCTTGTACGAACAGGTCTACAAACGCTCCAAATCTAATCCGCTATCATCAATAGTGAGGTTCGACCGGATCGATACAACCAAAGAATTCATAAAACCATCCATACCTTGATAGGTTTTTGAAAGACATGCTATATGTGTGAAAGCACAGACGAATCGGCTAAAAGAGCCGATTCAGGTAGAAAAAGGGTCATAGAATGTGAACAATCGACTATTCAATACGAGTAGACCTATCAACTCCTCAAACCTAACCTATCATCTTTAACAGTGGGATTCGACCGAATCGATGACAGCCATAATAAAGATAACAGATTAAATCTTTAAAGAAAATTGATCTACTCATATTTAACAGGATCATGAAAACACACTATGACCGTTAAAGTTCAGGCGATCGACTATTCAGCCGATGCAGGCATAGCAAACAGCCAAGGTCAT
Source organism: Miscanthus lutarioriparius (assembly GCA_904845875.1). Classification (NCBI taxonomy): domain Eukaryota; kingdom Viridiplantae; phylum Streptophyta; class Magnoliopsida; order Poales; family Poaceae; genus Miscanthus; species Miscanthus lutarioriparius. The sequence goes on from CAJGYO010000005.1 coordinate 48,854,273, forward strand.
ACCTGGTCGAAAGCGAGTCTAACAGCTAGCATCCTCCGATCTAGAGTGCCATCAGTGGAGATCGACCGTATCGTTACAGCTATAATATCGATCTATAGACCAGATTTAACCAGCCAGCAAACCCCCTTAAGATCAGGCATGCCTTAACCACGTACTATGCACGATCAAGATCGAAGTAGGACAGCCGATGAATCGTAATCCGTCGTTTAATATAAAAATCATCGCAATATGACGAATAAACGAGGGACTAAAAGGATATGAGACCGATCTAGTTCGATCTTGATCGGACAGTTTGATGTTGCTGAAAACACTAATGATAGTAAGAACATCAGTAAAATCGGTAACTTAATGAATCTACCCGAAAGGCGCCACCCTTAGGTAGAGCCGATAACTTGACCTTAATCTAATCCGAGTAGTGAAGGTCGACCGGATCGATGCAACCGTATTTGAACTAGATAAGGGTCGATAACTAGCTTATACTAAAGCTCGCAGTGGAGGTCGAACCTAACTGATATAGCCTTCCGAACCAAAGTATAAGTCATGACGGTACTTACAGACAAGCCGAAGGTCGAACCTAACCGATGCAGCTTTGCTTGTTGAAGAACTTGCCGAGATCTACTCTACTCCTACTCCTAAAGGTTGGCACGAAGCCGAAAAAAGTAATTTGTATTTATTGATTGGATGTCTTGATACATTGAGGGCTTATATTTATACCCTGGGTTATGGACATACAAAACTTGCCTAAAAAAAATATCTAATAAAAGGAAATATTAAATTATACGGACTCTAGCTTCCCCTTCTGTTGAATCCTCGCTGTTGAGTTTGCTTGATGCGTGCCCTTGTCTTGTTCGGTTCAACCGGCAAAAGATGTAGTATACCTTACTTTGCCGAGCACATATACGAATATACAACTTAGCCTGCCACGGATATGTACGTACATGCATGATACCTATCCTTGCTCCTTAAAAATAGCATTTTCTTTTCCTTTTCTTGTACGTATACGATGTATATCTTGCATAGTTCTCCATGCGCACATCCCAGCGGCCAAGACTCTTCTACAGTCCAACGGAATTATCCAATCCTGGTTGTCTTCCTTTTTCCTTACGTGAACCTTCCCATATATTAACTAAACCGAACAGATGCGGCTAAATATATTAATTGGCCATACTTGCATGAGTTCCCATAATGGCTAAACATGAAAGTCTACTGATCATGTATACATGTATATCTCCTTGGTTCTAATCTTGCTGGCACCTCTTGATATTCTCTCATATTCACGTGATACACGCCTGTGTCGTTCAGCTCTTCTCGAACCTGCCTCGCATCGCGTTAATCAAGGGAATCCGAACATCTTGCATGCATGTGTGTCCAACTTGTCATCTAGCAAATATTTTAATATTCCTTAATCGAGATTCAAGATGACGAAAGCTTCAAAACAAATCCCCTCTTCTGGCCTTCCTTGCTTTTCTCTTTTCTTCACGTCGGAGGTCATCTCCTCGGCTGGCTCATAAATATATCTCAATTAGGAGATTTTCTTTACTTTGACACCATTGACCGATTCCTCCTGTTCTAGGGGCAGCTTACCAAATTTTGATGTCAACACGGTCCTATCAGCTTGTCAGCCACTTTCAAAATTATATTATTTAGCACTTTCGTGAAATTCTTAAAGCTCACATTTAAGAGACAAATAGGCCTATATTGTTGTATCCGAATTGCATCAGAGATCTTATGCAATAAAGTAATTACCCCAAAGTTTAAACTATAAATAGGCAATCTCCGAGCATGGAATTCATAAAAAGGCTCATCAAATCCGTCTTCACAACCTCCCAAAAGAATTGATAAAATTCAGCGGGAAAGCCATCCGGATCAGATGCCTTGTTATGTTCCATATCAAAGACTGCCACTTTAACCTCCTCCTCACTGAATGGAGCCACCAATACTTTATTCTCAGTCCATAGAGAAAGAACACATGACACCTTTAAGGTATAATCATGCCTCAAAGTCTCATCCATTGAGAAACAATTTTTGTTTTCCTATGTCTCCCATTTGCCACATGAGGTCCATCATCCCCTGCAATAACCTTTATAGTACTCGTTGGAGCCAATATATCTCCTCCTCTTATATAATCTTTTAAGTTTGTCTAAGTTCCCCTCCCTGACAACAATTCCTTTTCTATGTTCACATCTATACAATTTTGTTTTTAAGTTTTTGTTTTGGTGAGCCAAATTCTAGCCCAACATCTAAGGAACCGTCGTAATCTCCCTACTCTTATTTAGCCACCGTTCCATGGGTGATCTACCCCTATTTTCAGACTCCCAAACCTCCTAGTACTAACTCATCCCTTGACAATGCCAACTCAAATTTTCTCTGTTTTTGGATCGTCCATGGAGCAAAAGCGGTATATCTGAGATTTCTCCTCTCTCTGAGCAACGGAAAATTTTAATTACTCTTTAAGATGATGTCTGAGTTTTCATAAGTTGGAACCCCTCTTGAGGTGACAACATCTCTAATTCTCTTAAATTCAATGTTTCAATAATAGCATTAAACAAAAGTGTCCACTTGTTATTATATCTTGAGTTGTTTTTTTTTTCTGATGGGTTCCTAATTATATTAAAATCTCCCCTACTAAGAAAGGTAGATCTCCACAGCTAGTACATGCTCGTGCTAGTTCTGATAGAAAGTGTTCTTTGTGCTCCTCTTGCCCTGCGCCATATACAGACAAGAGGGTCCATAAAAAATCATCTACTTTGTTTTTTAAGACAAACTTGATATGGTAGTCACCATCGATAATATTTTCAACTTCAAAACATCCTTGATTTATTCCCATTAGCATCCCCCCGGACATACCCCGGGGCACCGCCAATGCCAAACAAAATCAGCCCCCGCACAGAAATTTTCCAGACGCTGAGTCGAGAAACTATTTCTGTTGGTTTTTGATAGAGCTATAAAATCAAGTTTATTATTTTCGACCACATCATGTAAAAAAGTATGTTTAACTAGGTCATGCAACCCTCTACAATTCTAGAACACACCTTTCATTGGAACATTTTTTCTTTGCAGCTACCTTCTTATTGAGGAGTTTCTTTTTCTTCTTACTCTTTGCCACCTTGATGGGGACATCAACAAGTACTCTATCAAGGCCCGCACTATTAACGTCCATCACCTCCTCCGTCAAGTCGCCACAGAGTTGACTGATTGTGGAGGTGTCAGGATCAATCTCATCCTCCTAGAATCAATTTCGTTGTCATGTGTAATTAAGAGATTAGAAGGTTTCATCCTTTCTTTTTCTACCTCTTTGATTAACGTTACAGACCCAAGAGTTAAATTTTCATTGTCACCCAAACTGATCCCCACTCCCTTTAAGTTTTGCTCAATATGAATGTTAGAAAAAGAATAAAATGAATTTATTTTCGCATTACCTTCATTTTCCTCAAGGTTCTTGATGGCAACCCTTTTTTCTGCTTTCTCAAGAGAGTCAACATTAGCCACGCCTGCATTCCGCTTGCTGCGCCGCACTGGGGTAAGCTCACCATCTGATAGAACCGCCAATGTCATGACACTACCCAATTCTTTTGTTGCCCCACCATCAGCTAAGACTCCGGCTTCTAACATGGCACCAAGAAGGGACCCAAGGTGTTGAGCACCATCTGCAATCCCTCCTGCTTCCCCATCGGACTGTCCCACTAAAACTTGCATGTGTTCCTCCTCAATCACGAAAGACGGCTGCTTGAGACTTTGCTGTGAGTCAAGGGCTGCACCCACGGTTGCACCTGCATTCTGTGCCACGAACTCCTCTGTAGGCTGCTGCTTTTGGCCCATTGCACTGCCTGAAGCCGACCCCTTCTCCTACACCTTCGGCTGATCCACCATTCCCTGCTGCCTGGCCGGCCTGAATAACTGTGAAGGCTGCTGCAGTAAGCGTCCTGACGCAAAATGGCCTGCCACAGATGTAGCACTCTTCACATTCACCGAGTGACCCCTTTTCACTCCTACAAAATCACGTGCCGCCTCACTTAGTTCATTCTCCTCGCCTAACAAATCATCCTCAGAGAAATCTATATCCATCTGTGCCTCAGGGACATTGACTTCTTTTCCTTTTATGCTATTATTCCCTGCAGTTCCCCCACTTGCATCCGAAGTAAGATTACCTCCATTATTTTGTGTCTCTCTCATTTCAGTGTCCTTTGCTGCCCCATTGGCATGATCACCATTCCCATCATCTTGGGTGCTCAAATGCTCCGCAACCCAATATTTGGCAAGTAAAGTTCAACCTGAAAGATCAATTGGAAATATCTATTGCCAATAATAACATCTAGCTTGGTCGGAATTGCCTCAGGTTCTAGCACAGCCACTGCGAACCGCCCAAACCTACTCGCCCTGGTAGTCACCATATCCACTTCCTGAGTGACACCAAAAAGAGTTCCTAGTGCCCATAGAATGACATATTCCTTTAAAATTGTTGGGAGGTTCATAACACGCATCCAGACCACTGGTAGAGCGTGTCCAAAATACTCTTCTTCTTCCTTAAACTCTTGAAACTTGAGAATCACCCCTTCTTTCATTTCTGCATTAAACCTCGTCATCTTTGTAAGATCTCCTTTTGTTGGAAAAAGAGCCTTGAAATCAGAACCACTGTGCCGTTTCACTTCCCAAGCAAAAGTGTCAGAAACCAACACACGCAAGAATGCAGCAACATCCTCTTCTGTTAAATTTTTGCTAGAAGTCGAAATTAAAGCCATTCTAGAATCTCTCTTTGTTGGTTGAATTGGTGGATGCGGAATATGAAAACCGGCAAGTGCATCAGCAGCCTGACCAACCAACTGGGCTACCGGTTTCGGTTGTTTGAGAATCGGGCACCGACTCATGGCATGCTCAGTGCTTCTGCAAATATCACAAAACACTGACGCCGTGCAATCGAACATCAAGTGTCCCTTCACTCCACACCGTCTGCACATTTTAGTAGTGGCTGTCCTCGCAGCACCAGCAGTAGTCGTACCAATCACCGAGTTCTCGACATGTACCTCACCTGTTCCTGCAGCCGACGAGGAGCCCTGCAAAATTTGAGATTCTTGTATGTTTTCAGTTCTAACCACACTATGTTCAGTCCCTGCTGCCCCTTTCCTTGGTAGCTGCTGCTGATCGACATTGGTGGCTTGCTGCTCCGGTAAACCTAGCCCCGGTTGTGGCAGTGAAGACTGAACCATCATCCCCGAAGCTGCCGGTTGGATCTGAGGTATATGCCACTGTTGATTCTGAATCAGCCCATGCTGCATCACATGTTGTTGCGGTTGTCCATGCTGCTGCGGTTGCCCATGAATCGGTATCTGCTGTCGTTGCTGTCCTTGCTGCATCACATGCTGTTGCTGTTGTCCATGCTGATGCGTTTGCCCATGAGTCTGTTGTTGCTGAATCGGTACCTGGTGGGGAGCCGGCACTTGCTGCGGCACCTGCTGCTGTGGCAGTCCTTGAGGTGGCACCTGCTGCCGTTGATAGCCGCGACTCTGTCGGTACCCGCCATTCCATCCGCGATCTCCATTGCCTCCGTGCCTACCTCGTCGTCCTTGCTCATACTCCCACCCGGGGCCATAATTAGGCGGATGAACCCCGAGGTTAGGATTGAAGCGCTGACTGTTGAAGAGCGCGCCGTCGTCCTCGTGATGATTGTAGCCGTATCTAGCTCCGTAGCCGGTATTGTAGCCATGACGACCACCACGCGCGCCGCCACTGCGTCCTCCACCGCGACCCGCTCCATACCCCCTTCCTCCAGTGCCAGCATCCTCATTGCCGATGCTGCTGTCCCCCAGCACCACCCGCTCCCGCTGCTGCCATGCCTGCACGTACCGCCTGGACGTACGAAGGAGAAAACGAATAGGGAGTGGCGGCTAGGGTTCTTTTGTTGATTGCGTCAAGATCGCAGGTGTCGAGCAGAAACCGCGGCGCAAGTTTCCCTAAGCGACACCTCCTTCGTCTAATTCCGATCGGTCTGCAAGGCCCACTTTGGACCCCGTCGGAAGGCCCACCAGCCAGTGCGGTTGAAACGGATCGGAACGTGGAAACATATTTTCCTACCAATTCCCTGTGTGAAATGAAGTAAAATAAAATAAAGGCGGTGAATGCCTCACTGTCTGGGTGGTGAGGAAATGTTCTTATGGACAAGGGTATATTTAGCAGGAAAAGGCAGAATATTTCGCGTATTTTTTTGCCCCTCTGGGAAGTTCGCAAGAGGCTTGTTTTTCACCCTCCTGTCCTACTCCTACTATGATCAAAAGTTACGATGGATGTAAATGGATGGATAGCAGCAGAGCTACTCCATATGCTATCTATCGTTCAGAATTTGTCTCACAAAGACTAGTTAGATGGGGCCATCTACATTAAACCCACACCACATCCGTCCATACGAACACCAGGTTGGGTCCATGTGTATATTTTTATCTAAAGTATATATGATCAGCACCAGGGTTATTTTCTGTCACACTAATCTGTCTAGGACAGGGGAGTATATATGATCACTGTTTGTCAGTTGAGAGATGCCCATCTGGTGAAATTCTTGATAGTCCTGTATATGTATTATAATATGCATGCACAGTGGAAGATTCCTGAAATATCTTGAAGGTATCTTGGGCATCGACAAGAAACAGACATCTAAGCCAACTTGGTACAATTGCAGGTCCAGTGGCACTGCAAACTTGCAAAGAGAGCTGAGGTTCTATTATTTGGTAAACCAAATATATATATATACGTACCTATCTAATTTCAAACATTACATCCCAAGAATTTTGTAGTAGTCACCGATATTATATCATATCGTGTGAGGAGGCTGCCCTTTTTTAGTGCAGCTGTGGCTGCTTGATTACTACGGTTTCTGTTGAGAGGTGCAGTGCTGCTTCAGCAAGCATAGAAAATGGATGTGTTCGCAGCTTCTAGCAGAAACGAACAAGTATAGCATGGCACCACACTATTTACAAAATAAACATATCGATACTGAAGGACAACGAACTGAACTTCTCAGCCAGAAGAATGTATAGGGAACTAGCTCATGAACTGACAGACAGCAATACTTAACTGAAGAATTGCGCATTGACAGTAACCAGATGGGACTGTACTGAAGAATTTTCTTGCAGCTTCCCGCTCTCTTTCGTTCCTACTCCTACTGACATATCTCCACTATATACTACTAAAATCTCGTCACGTTTGGTTGGGCAGAAAAAATATTCCGATCAGGAACATGCATGCATAACAAACTGCTGTTCTAAGGTTCCTACTGCCTCGCCTGAAAGTAAAGCAAAGTGACGCGCCTTTTGCAGAAACGCTCCAGGGCGGGGCAGAGGTAGGCTCAGATCCCTTCTTGACGATCCAAGATTAAAACCGATTAAACAAGGGCCTAAGTCAAATCTAAACTACTAGGGGAGCGCCAAGCGCATATATATGCATGGCAGTGGAATATAATGCAAAGGAATTGCACTGGGTTTTTTCATCTTGCAAATGTGACAGGTCCACTACTACTTGGTAGTGTGGGTGTGGCAGGAGGAATCGTATGCAAATGCAATGCAGCCCACCTCTGCAAGTTTTTTTATGAGCTGGGGTTACCAGAGTGGGGGCAGCTTGAGCTAGATTATGTGAGCTATGCCTGGTTTTTGTCCCTATGTTTGCTTGAGACAGCAGGTTTCTAGCTGAGGCTTCTCAGAGGGACAGGATATTAACTACCCAACCGTTGCTCCTTTGATTAGAGGTTATAGGCTATGATTGTGTTTTCTGCCCTAGGGCTTGGGGTTGGAGGCTGCATATTCATATCTTTTCCTTATATAGCATAGGTTTCTCTTAATTGCATATGTAGTGCTCCTAGGAAATATGAAGCATCCATAAAGTTTTGGTAAAGAAAAATATTTCTTCTGAAAAGGTCGCACGAGTGAGATATGAACAATTGTCATTACTGAAAAGTTCATCACAATTTGAAAAGGTTGCAGCGACTTTCTTAAAATTTATCCCTTCATCCTCTCATGTTTAATTAATGTGTATAGTAAATACACTAGTTAATTCAGAACCCCAGCTGTTCATAAGAAAATCTACAGCGACTTATGAATACACTAGTTAATTCAGAACCCCAGCTGTTCAGAACACAGTTCCATTCCATACAAAAACTTCTTTTCTCACAGAGACAGAGCATACTGCTGACTGTAGTATGTTCCAAGCATGCTTCTGATTGCACGCACCGTTAGGTATTCATCATCTTCCACCGAATAAAACAGCAGAACGATGAGCTACTGTATGAATTGGGTCGACATCAAGGCCTAATAAAAAAAAGGTCAACGACCAAATTGCAACAAAGAAAAGGATGTACCCAGTGCAGAGAGCTCCCGCTCTGTGCAGGGTCTGAGAAAGGGTGTCAGTGGCAAGGTTTACCCTCGCCTGTGCAATGCGAGGAGACCTGTGACTCGAACCCGGAACCTTCCGGTCACAGGTGGTAAGACTCTACCGTTTGCACCAGCCCGCCCTTCACCAAATTGCAACAAAGAATGATGCAAAAATAAAGAGAGGTATTTGGGGACACCACACCATTGTGAAAGAAAGAATAATGCCATATGAAAAGTCTCCAAATCCTCCTGCTGGTTGCATTTTACACGATCTCACCTGAAATATCTCGATCGAAAATCCGTTCCGTACTTTCTTCTTTCTTCTTTCTCTTGTTAATTCAGTGGGCATTTCTTTTATGTGTTTGATTTTTGTCCTTTTTATTCCGTGTTTACACTGAGGCATTAGAAAGTGTTTTAGGAAGGAAAAGAGGAAATTAAAGTGGGTTTAGTGCCGAACATGTAATCTGATCAACCTTGAATAATCCAGAGCAAAAGTTTGTTCCGGTCATCTGGCTTCTGTTAAGTAATATGTTGTTTCCTTGTGTGAACGTACGGTAGGGGAAGGCAACGCCTAAAAGACTTCCTACTGTGGTACTGTAGCCACAGCAGGGGCAGACGCCGAACGGCTCTCCTACCGCACTGTAGCCACAGCAGGGGCAGACGCCAAAGTCAGTCCTGCTATCACATCTAGTCACTGTAGCAGCATGGCAGCATAACATACCTGTGTACTAGGATTAGATGAGTAGAGTTGTATGGCGCCGTTCGCTGGTCTGGTAAAACCAGCCGACTGATCCCCCTCAGAAGCCACTGTTCATCAACCAGCCGCTACAGTGTTTCCCTCTCACAAAACCAGTCGGTTTCAGCCAAGTTTCAGACCAGCGAACGGGGCCTATATATAGTTCCCCACTGCAACTCAGTAAAGAAAGCAAATTCAGTTTTGCCATCTCATCTACAGAGCTCCGGCCAACGCTGGTGCTTCTGTTGTGTGTGTGCTCTTTTCATCCTTCCTTCTTCTACCTCTAGCAATAGTGTGTGGTCGCCAACGATAGTACGTGGTCAGCAACGCCGGTGAGTGGTCGGCTCCCTCGTGTCGGAGATCCAGGGGCTAACAAGTGGTATCGGAGCCATGCAAGCGCCGTCGCCGGACTAACCGTTGGCGATGACGGGCGGTTTAGAGATGGACGACAGCAGCGGAGCTGCTGTGGCTGCCTAGCCATGATAGGAGGTCGTTGTGCACACGGGGCGGAAGGTCAGCGGCACCAGTTGGCCGACACTGACTCGCACCAACTATGGCGAGTGGTTGGTGGCCATGAAGGTTAAGCTCAGAGCCCGACGGCTCTGGAATGTTGTTGACAAGGGCACCGACAACGAAGAAGATGATATATCAGCGTTGGAGGCTATCCTCGCTGCTGTGCCAGCGGAGTACAGGGAGCCGTTGGGGGCGAAGAGCTCTCCTAAGGAGGCTTGGGAGGCTATTACGGCGATGCGCGTCGGTTCCGACCGCGCAAAGAAGGCGACGGACCAGCTTCTGAAGCAAGAGTACGTCAACCTCAAGTTCAAGGATGGTGAATCGGTGGAGGACTTCTCCCTCCGCCTGCAGACGCTCATCAGCAAGCTAAAGAGCCACGGCGTCACCATCGACGAAGAAGAGGCGGTCTCCAAGTACCTCCACTCCGTACCGACGAAGTACATCCAGATTGCTCTCTCCATAGAGACGATGCTGAACCTGTCCACCCTCACCATTGAGGATGTGACAGGCCGTCTGTGGGCGGTGGACGAGCGCATGGAGCAGGCCACAGCAACGAAGGACAGCGGCAAGCTACTGCTGACAGAGTAGAAGTGGGCTGCCCAGAAGAACTCCGGGGAAGCCTCCTCCAGCCACGGTGGCGATGGCAAGCGCCGCGGTAAGGCTTCTTTGGAGAAGAAGAAGAAGGTCGACCCCAATGCCTGCCGGCACTGCGGGAAGACGGGCTATTGGGCAAAGGAGTGTCCAAATCGCAAGCAGGAGAAGAAGGCTGAGGCTCAACTAATGCAGGCAGATGCTGATGATGAGGCCACTCTCCTGATGGCGATGTTCTGTGCACTGCACGACGTTGAGGCCAAGGAGACGGGAGAGGTGATGGCGGTGAAAGGGCCGGGGAAGGCTCTGAAAGCTGTCAACCCCGACGAACCGCGCACCCAAGTCCACCTCGGATGTGTGGGCGGTGAGCAGGAGCAGCGGTGGTACCTAGACTCTGGCGCCAGCAACCATATGACAGGCTCCGAGGCAGCCTTCTCCGAGCTCGACAACGACGTTACCGGCACGGTGAAGTTCGATGATGGCTCAAGGGTGGTGATCCGAGGGCGTGGCACCATCATCTTCATATGCCAGAACGACGAGCACCGCACACTAACGGATGTATATTACATCCCGCAGCTACGTTCAAGCATCAACAGCATTGGCCAGCATGGCACACCGAGGAGCCATGGCTGTGGCATGCCCGGTTCGGCCATCTCAGCTTCGACGCGCTCGATCGGCTGGAGAAGATGGTCCGAGGGCTGCCTCACATCGAGCACGTAGGCGAGCTGTGTGATAGCTGCTTGGCCGGGAAGTAAAGGAGGCTGCCATTCCCAAAGGTGGCCAAGTATCGCGCGGTAGACGCTCTCGAGCTCGTCCATGGCGATCTCTGTGGGCCAATCACATCAGCGACAAACGGTGGTCAATGGTACTTCCTCCTGCTCATGGATGATTGCAGTCGCTATATGTGGCTGCAACTCCTGACGAGCAAGGACGAGGCGGCAGCAGTGATCAAGAAGTTCAAGGCACGCGCGGAGGCGGAGAGCGGCAAGAAGCTACGCGTGCGGAGGACTGATCATGGCGGCGAATTCACTTCATTGGAGTTCGCTGCGTACTGCGCAGATCAGGGTGTGGTGCGACACCACACCGCGCTGTACTCGCCTCAACAGAATGGTGTGGTGGAGCGGCAGAACCAAATGGTGGTCGACATGGCTCGATCCATGGTGAAGGCAAAGGGCATGCCGGTAAGGTTCTAGGGTGAAGTGGTGACCACGGCGGTGTTCATCCTCAATCGCATGCCCACTAAGGCCCTAAAGGGCAAGACGTCATTCAAAGCTTGGTATGGGCACAAGCCGAGCATGTCCTTCCTTCGGACATTCGGTTGCATCGGCTATGTCAGGAAGACGAAGCCGGTCCTCACCAAGCTGGAGGACAGGAGCACACCGATGGTGCTCCTGGGCTACGCGGAAGGTACCAAGGCGTACCGGCTCTATGACCCACGCGGAGGCAAGGTGGTTGTCTCACGCGACATCGTGTTTGACGAGAAGGCGGCCTAGGACTAGAATAGTCCGGGCATGGGGGAAGCTGGCGGCTTCACCAGCACCTTCGTCGTCGAGCACTTGGTCATCCATAGTGGTGGAGACACTGGAGAGGAGGTGCCAAGCACTCCAGCAACAGAGCCGAGCACTCCTGGGGCGATGCCGAGCACTCCGGGAAGGGTGCCGAGCACTCTAGGAGTGGTGCCGAGCGGTCCTGCAGTGGTGCCGACCACTTCAGGACGGGTGTCGAACGCTCCCATAGCGGAGCCGAGAAGTCTTGCAATGGTGCCAACCACTCCAAGACTAGTGTGGAGCACTCCGAGAGGGGTGTCGACCACTCCAGGAGTGGTGACAAGCGGTCCAGGAGTAGTGCCAAGCACTGCATCTAGGGTGTCGAGCACTCTAGGTGTTGTGCCGATCACTCCGGCGGAACAGGGAACTCCATCGACGCCCACCTCCAAGTGACATCACTGAGTTCGTGGCTGCCTTCCACGACGGTGAGGAGGTGCGGTTCCGTAGGCTAGATGACATCATCGGTGGTACAGGGCCCTCAGGCCTGGTGGGTCAGCTGCTCAATGACCCAGAGCTGCTTCTCATCGGTGCAGAGGAACCACCCACGTTCGCCCTTAGGCCAAGCGCGATGCAAATTGGAGACGGGTGATGATGGAGGAGATGAAGGCGATTGAGGAAAACGAGACTTGGGAGCTCGTCGATCCACCTCTAGGATGCCGTCTGATCGGCCTGAAGTGGGTGTACAAGGTCAAGCGGGACGACCACGGCGCCATTGTCAAGCACAAGGCGCGCCTCGTCGCCCGAGGCTTTATCCAGCGCGAGGGTATCGACTTCAAGGAAGTCTTTGCGCCGGTAGCACGCATGGAGTCATGTCCGACTGCTACTGGCTTTAGTAGCAACAAAGGACTAGCGCGTCTATCATCTAGATGTAAAATCGGCCTTCCTCAATGGCGAGCTGGTGGAGACAGTCTTCGTCAGACAACATCTGGGTTTCGCCATCAAGGGAGCAGAGCACAGGGTGCTCCGACTGCGCAAGGTGCTCTACGGGCTACGGTAGGCCCCGTGAGCATGGAACGCCAAGCTTGACTCCACGCTAGGCGAGTTTGGGTTCACACACGTGACGCAACCGAGCACGCGCTCTACACACGGCGATGGGGCAAGGAGGAGCTCGTTATCGGCATGTATGTGGATGGCTTGATCGTCACTAGCGCGCGCGTGCAGAGGACATCGACAACATCAAGCGCGAGATGGTGGCTCATTTTCGAATGAGCAATCTTGGCACACTCTCCTACTACCTCGGCATCGAGGTGAGACAGGGGAAGGAGGTGCTCACGCTCGGTCAGAGCGCGTACGCCTCGAAGCTGTTGGAGCAGAGCGGCTGAAAACTCTAGTTTGGTTTTGGTGAATTGATGAAACCCTAAGTGCTAACCTAGTTTATCTAAGTGATTATGAGATAGGTGGCATATTCCAAGTGGTGAAGTAAATGAAGATCACGACATGATGATGATGGTGATGGCATTATGATGATCAAGTGCTTGGACTTGAAAAGAAGAAAGAGAAAAACAAAAGGCTCAAGGCAAAGGTATAAGTGGTAGGAGCCATTTTGTTTTGGTGATCAAGACACTTAACGAGTGTGATCACATTTAGGTTTGATAGCCATACTATTAAGAGGGGTGAAACTCATAGTGAAATGTGGTTATCAAAGTGCCACTAGATGCTCTAACTCATTGCATATGCATTTAGGATCTAGTGGAGTGCTAACACCCTTGAAAATGTTTGTGAAAATATGCTAACACACATGTGCACAAGGTGATACACTTGGTGGTTGGCACATTTGAGCAAGGGTTAGACACTTTACCGGTGGAGTGTCCTCCCGTAGAGTGCGGATAGTCCGACGGTGCCACCAGCGCCCTGTATAGAAAAGATAGGGTTTCACAGAGTGACCGGACGCTGGGGTCCTGCGTCCGGTTAGTACCAGTAGTGAGCGCGCGTCTCGGTCTTGTGACCGGACGCTGGCGCAAAGAGTGACCGGACGCTCAGGGTCCATGTTTGGTCAATGCTGACGTACGCTGATGTGGCGGAGCATAGAGGAGTTAGTGAGTGATCGGACGCTGGGTGTGTCCGGTCGGTGGTGACCGAACGCGTCCGATCGTGACTAGTACCTTACTGGAAACAACCGAACGCTGGGGGTCCTGTGTCCGGTCACTTCGAAGCAGCGCGTCAGATCACAACTTAAATGTACTGATGACCATTGAGATCGGACGATCAGCGTTTGAAGCAGGGGACACGTGGTACACATCGCACAACCGGACGCTAGGGTCCAGCGTCCGGTCGATCTGACCCGCGCGTCCAGTCGTCCCGTTTTTCAGTGGACTAAGGAGCCAACGGCTCTATTTCGTGGGGGCTTCTATTTAAGCCCCATGGCCGGCTCAAGCTCACTCTCTTGGCCATTTGCATTAACATAGCAACCTTGTGAGCTTAGCCAAAGCCCTCCCACTCATCTCCATCATTGATTCATCATCTTTGTGAGATTGGGAGAGAATCCAAGTGCATTGCTTGAGTGATTGCATCTAGAGGCACTTGGTATTTGTGTTTCGCTGTTGGATTCACTTGTTTCTCTTGGTGGTTGCCACCACCTAGATGGCTTGGAGCAGCAAGGATCATCGAGTGGAGGTTGGTGATTGTCTCCGGCTCCGATCGTGGTGATTGTGAGGGGTCTTGTGCCTTCCCCGGTGGAGCGCCGAAAGGTAACTCTAGTGGATTGCTCATGTCATTGAATTATCTCACTTGTGGGTAGGTTCTTACGGTGTTAAATTGTGTGGACGAGGTTTGTGCAACATCTCTTAGCCGCCGAACCACCAAGTGTTGGTTGACACAACGAGGACTAGCGTGCCGGCAAGCACGTGAACCTCGGGAGAAAAATTGGTTGTCTCTTGCCCTTTGGTATTCTCTCGGTGATTGATTTGGTATTCATCATGTGATTGGTTCACTCCTCTACATGACGGTATAATCACCCTTCTCACTCATTTATATCCTTGCAAACTAGTTGTAGCAAGCTCTTTAGTGTAGCTAGAATTGAGAGCTTGCTTTGTAGTTTAAGTTCATCTAGTGGAGCTCTTTAGTGTAGCAAGTGTGAGAGCTCTTAGTGAGTAGTGACATAACAAATTGTGTGTTTAGTGATCATACCAACTAGAATTGTTGGATAGGTGGCTTGCAACCCTTGTAGAGCTAGAGCAAGTTTGCATTTCGCTATTTGTTATACTAACCAAATTACTCTAGTTGGTTTGTAGATTTTTTGAATAGGCTATTCACCCCCCTTCTAGCCATATTAGGACCTTTCAAGTGGTATCGGAGCCATGGTCACCGTTTAATTGAAGGCTTAACAACCTCGGTGTTAAATTATGGCTCAAGTTGTGTTCAACCATGTGGGGGGGGGGCAAACCACCGTTCTTTGATGGCACATGCTATGATTATTGGAAGAGAAAGAGAAAGATGTATCTTGGTTCAATCAATGATCAAGTATGGGATGTGACCGAGAATGACTATGCTATCATTGATCCCGACAATCCCACCAACCAAGACAAGACCAACAAGCAATGCAATACAATGGCTCTCAACACCATATACAATGTCATTGATTCCAAGGTGTTTGAGCAAATCAAAGATTGTGAAAGAGATAATGAGGTGTGGAGGAGATTGGAGGAAACATATGAAGGCACACCGGCGGTGAAAAGTGCCAAGTTGTACATTCTCAAGGATAAGTTGACAAGCTTCAAGATGAAGGGTGATGAGAGCATTCCAAAAATGTTCCATCGGTTACAAGTGATTGTAAATGACTTGAAGGCTTTGTGAGAGAAGATCTAGGATGATGATGTCTCTCATCGGTTCTTGTTGTGCCTATCTCCAAGATTTGAGATGTTGAGATTGCTTATCATAAGAGGAGGATTGAAGGAGATTACCCCTAACCAAGTACTAGGTGTGTCATAACACAAGAAACATATCATGTGGAAAGGGAAGGGGTTGACAAGGATGACAAGAAGAAAAAAGACAAGAAGAAGAAGAGTGTAGCATTCAAGGCTAGCTCATCATCCAAGAGCAAGGGCAAGTCTAAGAAAGTATCAAGTGATGATGGGGATCTTAGTGACATTGATGATGAGGCCATGACTCTATTTGTGCGCAAGATAGGCAAATTCATGAAGAAGAAGTGCTATGGTGCAAGAAAGAGAAGAGATCACACCAAAAGCAAAGAATATGTGAGAAGATGCTACAATTGCAAGAGCCCCGATCATGTTGTAGTGGATTGTCCCTACAATAGTGACAATGATGAGGATAAAAATAAGAAGAACAAGAAGGAGAAGAAGGAGAAGAAGGAAAAGAAGGAGAAGAAGATGACCTTCCAAAAGAAGAAGAAAGGTGGAGGCTATATGGTCACTTGGGATAGTGATGGCTCATCGGATAGTGATGACTCTAGTGATGATGGAAAGAAATCAATCAAGAAAGCACTAGCAAGCATCGCCATCAACAACAAGCCCTTCATCTTCGACACTCCATCGACATGCCTCATGGTAAAGCCTACCAAAGTAAAATATGATGTGAGTGATGATGATGAATGTGAAAGTGATGCTTGTAGGAGTGATGATGATGATGAAGAGTACTCCAAGGAGGAGTTCATGGACATGTGTGAGCAAGTGCACACTTGCTTTGAGATGAAGAGAAAGGAGTGCAAAGAATTGAACAAGAAAGTCAAAATTCTTGAGCAATCTCTTGATGAGCTCAATGCCACTCATGAGAGGCTAATGGAAGCCCATGAGAAGCTTGGCAAAGCTCACTCATCTCTCATCGAGCAAGTCAAGAAGGAGCAAGTGATCGTGTCTTGTGATGTGGGACTAACATGTGATCTTATTGATGAATCTTTTTATGAGCCCATTGTAGTTGCTCCCACTAACACTTCTTGTAGCACTACTACTTCTACTTCACCTTTGAGTGATGGTCTCACTTATGATGCCTCACTAATGGTGGAAAATGAGACCCTCAAGAAGGAGGTGAATGAGCTCACTCGTGCCTTAGGCAATGCCTATGGTGGAGATGCCCGCTTGCTAAAGTGCTTGGGTAGCCAAAGGTTTTCTCTCAACAAAGAGGGATTAGGCTATACCCCCAAGAAAGGCAAGGCGGCATTTGTCACTCCCAAAGTTAGCTTTGTGAAGGGTAATGGTCAGTTTTGTAATAGATGCAAGCAAGTTGGGCATGTAGAACAATATTGCAAGATTAACAAGAACAAGCTACCTAATGTATTCTCAATTAAATTTGATACTTGTTACATGCTTGTTAAGGGTGCCAATGGTGTGAAGGCTAAGTTCATTGGTACACCAATTGTGGGCCCAAAGAAAAAGGCCATTTGGGTACCAAAGACCTTGGTAACTAATCTTCAAGGACCCAAGCAAGTTTGGGTACCTAAAAAGAATTGATCTTCTTTTGTAGGTCAATTATAAAGCTGGAGAATCTATACTTAGTTGATTTCAATGCTAGAGAAGCTCAATTATCAATATGTTTGATCACTAAGTCTAGCATGGGTTGGTTATGGCATAGAAGACTTGGTCATGTTGGAATAAAACAATTGAACAAGTTGATCAAGCATGACTTAGTTAGAGGCTTGAAAGATGTCATATTTGAGAAGGATAAGTTATGTAGTGCATGTCAAGCCGGAAAGCAAGTTGGTAACACACATCCTAAGAAAAGCATGATGAACACATCTAAGGCATTTGAGTTAGTGCACATGGACTTGTTTGGACCAACCACATACACTAGCATTGGTGGAAACAAATACGGATTTGTGATTGTGGATGATTTTACTAGATACACATAGGTGTTCTTTTTTGTTGACAAGAGTGATGTATTTGCAACATTCAAATCATTTGTCAAGGACATTCACAATGAGTTTGAAACAACTATAAAGAAAGTTAGAAGTGACAATGGTAGTGAATTCAAGAACATTAGAATTGATGAGTTGTGTGATGAATTTGGAATTAGACATCAATTCTCGGCCAAGTACACTCCACAATCAAATGGTCTTGTTGAAAGAAAGA
The DNA here is from genome assembly GCA_904845875.1 of Miscanthus lutarioriparius. Lineage (NCBI taxonomy): Eukaryota > Viridiplantae > Streptophyta > Magnoliopsida > Poales > Poaceae > Miscanthus > Miscanthus lutarioriparius. The sequence goes on from CAJGYO010000005.1 coordinate 48,872,034, forward strand.
ATAGAACACTGATTGACATGGCAAGATCAATGTTGAGTGAGTACAATGTGAGTCATTCTTTTTGGGCCGAAGCAATCAACACGGCTTGCTATTATAGCAACCGACTCTATTGTCACCCCATGATGGAGAAGACACCTTATGAGCTATTGAATGAAAGAAAGCCCAACATAGCATACTTTCGGGTTTTTGGTTGTAAATGCTACATATTGAAGAAATGCACTAGATTGAGCAAGTTTGAAAAAAAATGTGATGAAGGTTTCTTGCTTGGTTACTCCACTACTAGCAAGGCATATAGAGTTTAGAATTTGGCTAGTGGTACTCTTGAGGTGGTTCATGATATGGAATTTGATGAAACAAATGGTTTCCAAGAGGAAGATGAGAATCTAGATGATGTAAGAGGCACTCAATTGGTCAATACAATGAAGAACATGGACATTGATGATATAAGGCCCAGAGAGGTGATTGATGTTGAAGATGACAAGAATCAAGTGCTCTCTAGCTCAAATATGCAAGCTAGTGGTTTTCATGATCACGTTCAAGCAAGTACTAGTGATGATAAAGTACAAGATCAACAACAAGTGGCTAGATCATCATCTCAACTAAGTGATCAATCAAATGCAAGCAATCAAGTGCAAGTGCTTCAACCAACCAATGTTGCAAGAGATCATCCATTGGACACTATAATTGGTGATATTTTAAGAGGTGTGCAAACTAGATCAAGATTGGCTTTATTTTGTGAGCATTTCTCATTTGTGTTATCAATTGAACCCAAGAAGATAGATGAAGCTTTGAAGGATATTGATTGGGTCAATGCTATGCATGAAGAGCTAAACAACTTCACAAGAAACCAAGTATGGGAGTTAGTTGAGAGGCCTAAGGATCATAATGTGATTGGAACCAAGTGGGTCTTTTGGAACAAGCAAGATCAAGATGGGATAGTAATAAGGAACAAAGCAAGATTAGTGGCTCAAGGTTACACTCAAGTTGAAGGTCTTAACTTTGGAGAAACATATGCCCCGGTTGCAAGATTGGAAGCATTTAGGATCTTGTTAGCCTATGCTTGTGCCCACAACATCAAGTTGTACCAAATGGATATGAAGTGTGCATTTCTCAATGGGTACATCAATGAGCTTGTGTATGTTGAGCAACCTCCCGGTTTTGAAGATGAAAAGAAATCCAACCATGTTTACAAGTTGAGAAAGGCTTTGTATGGATTGAAACAAGCACCAAGAGCATGGTATAAGAGATTGAGGGATTTCCTACTCTCTAAGGGATTCAAAATGGAAAAGGTTAACACAACTCTCTTCACTAAGAAGCTTGAAAATGACTTGTTTGTAATGCAAATCTATGTTGATGATATCATATTTGGGTCAACAAATCAAAATTTTTGTGAAGAGTTTGGCAAGATGATGGCAAGTGAGTTTGAGATGTCCATGATTGGAGAGCTTAGTTACTTCCTTGGTCTTCAAATCAAGCAAATGAAGAATGGCACATTTGTGAGTCAAGGCAAGTATATCAAGGACATACTCAAGAAGTTTGGAATGGATGATGCTAAAGCTATTAGTACACCCATGGGGACAAGTGAAAGCTTGGATAGTAATGCTAGTGGCAACATGATGGATCAAAAGATGTATCGGTCTATGATTGGAAGCCTACTCTATGTGACCGCATCAAGGTCGGATGTGATGTTTAGTGTATGCATGTGTGCTAGATTTCAAGCCTCACCAAGAGAAAGCCATTCGAAAGCAACAAAGAGAATATTGAGGTACTTGAAGCATACACAAAATGTTGGATTGTGGTATCCCAAAGGAGCAAGATTTGAGTTGATTGGATATTCGGACTCCGATTATGCGGGATGCAAAGTTGAGAGAAAGAGCACATCGGGCACATGTCAACTATTGGGAAGATCACTTGTGTCTTGGTCATCAAAGAAGCAAAATAGTGTAGCACTTTCAACCACCGAAGCGGAGTACATTTCGGCCGGTAGTTGTTGTGCTCAATTACTTTGGATGAAGGCTACTTTAAGTGACTTTGGAATCAAATTCAAGCAAGTACCATTGCTATGTGACAATGAGAGTGCAATCAAGTTAACCAACAATCCGGTTCAACATGCAAGAACAAAGCACATAGATGTCCGCCATCATTTCATAAGAGATCACCAACAAAAAGGGGACATTTGCATTGAGAGTGTGGGCACCGAAGATCAACTTGCCGATATCTTCACCAAGCCACTTGATGAGAAGAGGTTTTGCAAGCTAAGGAATGAATTGAACATACTTGACTTCTCAATTATGTGTTGATGCACCCCCACTTATATGACATGCCTCTAATTCGAACAATCCAAGGTAAAAGTTGATTGGCATGGCATACATCCTTGCTAAGGCAATGTTTAGTGCATCTAGACATATTTCACATTTGAATAGGCTCATTCATGAAAATCAAATTAATTTGATGCTTTTATGGTACCACTGTTGCTTATATGTTTGAAATAATCTAGTGGTAGCATATGACATGTTTGTGGGCTTGTAAATCTAGTGTTTGATCTAGAAAATAAGCTATAAGTGTTTAACTCAACATGGTACAAGATAACCCTTATTTGGAGGTGTGAAGAAGCTTGTCCTTGGATTAAACCGAGTTAAATATCTTTTGCAAGTGATCTAGATTGAACCAAATTGGGAAAATGGTCCTCACTTCACATGGTTTCACCCCAACCTATCTACAATTTGAGCTCACCTTTTTGTGCTAATTATTGACAAAGGGGGAGAAAAATTCATAAAGATAGTAAGATAGGGGGAGCAAATAAAAGAAATAACATTATAAGAGGATCAATCAATCAAAATTGCACACAAGTAGGGGGAGCAAGCTCATAAACTTATATGTTGCATTTTGAATGTGCAGTTCATATATTTGCTTGCATAGCACAAGTCTTAAATTTCAATATCCATGCTTGTGTGGTGTATGCTAGTTGTAGTTGTGAATGATGAAATGAAAAACTAGCATGCATAGGTTAAGTAACTAGACTTATGTTCATTTTATGAAAACTAGACCCTTACTTCTAATGTTGATCTCATGGGGTATTCTAGTTTTTGTGTATGTCTAATTACTAATGGTGCTAAGGATGGTATATTGGTGCACTTCGATTGGTATCACGCTTTAAAGGTCCATCTTTTATACTTTAGCATCATTTGGTAGACATTGTCTCCTATATTACCTATCTAAGCATATGTGTAAGCTACAATCCAAACTCTTAGTAGATATGGAGGGGGAGCAATTACTACCATTTGGGGTTCATGAAACTTGTCCATATTCTTTTACACATGTTAAAAATGCTTGGGCAAGCAACATGGATTCAATTAAACTTTAATTCATATCTTTGTGTAAGAGTTGTCATCAATTACCAAAAAGGGGGAGATTGAAAGCTCTAGTTTGGTTTTGGTGAATTGATGAAACCCTAAGTGCTAACCTAGTTTATCTAAGTGATTATGAGATAGGTGGCATATTTCAAGTGGTGAAGCAAATGAAGATCATGACATGATGATGATGGTGATGGCATGATGATGATCAAGTGCTTGGACTTGAAAAGAAGAAAGAGAAAAACAAAAGGCTCAAGGCAAAGGTATAAGTGGTAGGAGCCATTTTGTTTTGGTAATCAAGACACTTAACGAGTGTGATCACATTTAGGTTTAATAGCCATACTATTAACATGGGTGAAACTCGTAGTGAAATACGGTTATCAAAGTGCCACTAGATGCTCTAACTCATTGCATATGCATTTAGGATCTAGTAGAGTGCTAACACCCTTGAAAATGTTTGTGAAAATATGCTAACACATATGTGCACAAGGTGATACACTTGGTGGTTGGCACATTTGAGCAAGGGTTAAAAACTTCACCGGCGGAGTGTCCGCCCGTAGAGTGCGGATAGTCCGACGGTGCCACCGACGCCCTGTATAGAAAAGATAAGGTTTCACAGAGTGACCGGACGCTGGTCACGTAGTGACAGGATACTAGGGTCCTGCGTTCAGTCAGTAGCAGCAGTGAGCGCGCGTCTCGGTCTTGTGACCGGACGTTGGCGCGAAGAGTGACCGGACGCTCAGGGTCCGCGTTCGGTCAATGCTGACGTACGCTGATGTGGCGGAGCACAGAGGAGACAGTGAGTGATCGGACGCTGGGTGTGTCCGGTCGATGGTGACCGGACGCGTCCGGTCGTGACTGGTACCTTACTGGAAACAACCGGACGCTGGGGGTCCTGCGTCCGGTCACTTCAAAGCAGCGTGTCCGATCACAACTTAAATGTACCAATGATCGTTGAGATCGGGCGATCAGCGTTTGAAGCAGGGGACACGTGGCACACATCGCACGATCGGACGCTGGGGTCCAGCGTCCGATCGATCTGACCTGCACGTCCGGTCATCCCATTTTTCAGTGGACTGAGGAGCCAACGGCTCTATTTTGTGGCGGCTTCTATTTAAGCCCCATGTCCGACTCAAGCTCACTCTCTTGACCATTTGCATTGACATAGCAACCTTGTGAGCTTAGCCAAAGCCCTCCCACTCATCTTCATCATTGATTCATCATCTTTGTGACATTGGGAGAGAATCCAAGTGCATTGCTTGAGTGATTGCATCTAGAGGCACTTGGTATTTGTGTTTCGCTGTCGGATTCACTTGTTTCTCTTGGTGGTTGCCGCCACCTAGACGGTTTGGAGCAGCAAGGATCGTCGAATGGAGGTTGGTGATTGTCTCCGGCTCTGATCGTAGTGATTGTGAGGGGTCTTGTGCCTTCCCCGGTGGAGCGCCGAAAGGTAACTCTAGTGGATTGCTCATGTCATTGAGTTACCTCACTTGTGGGTAGGTTCTTGCGGTATCAAATTGTGTGGACGAGGTTCGTGCAACACCTCTTAGCCGCCGAACCACCAAGTGTTGGTCGACACAACGGGGACTAGCGTGCCGGCAAGCACGTGAACCTCGAGAGAAAAATTGATTGTCTCTTGCCCTTTGGTATTCTCCCGGTGATTGATTTGGTATTCATCTTGTGATTGGTTCACTTCTCTACACGGCGGTATAATCACCCTACTCACTCATTTATATCCTTGCAAACTAGTTGTAGCAAGCTCTTTAGTGTAGCTAGAATTGAGAGCTTGCTTTGTAGTTTAAGTTCATCTAGTGGAGCTCTTTAGTGTAACAAGTGTGAGAGCTCTTAGTGAGTAGTGACATAGCAAATTGTGTGTTTAGTGATCATAGCAACTAGAATTGTTAGATAGGTGGCTTGCAACCCTTGTAGAGCTAGAGCAAGTTTGCATTTCGCTATTTGTTATACTAACCAAATTGCTCTAGTTGGTTTGTAGATTTTTTAAATAGGCTATTCACCCCCCCCCTCTAGCCATATTAGGACCTTTCAATGGCATGGCTGAGTGCAAGCCCTGCGTGACTCCATTGGAGGAGCGACTGAAGCTGACAAAGCATCGTCGGTGGTCTGCGCTACCTAGTCCACACGAGGCTGAACATTGCGTTCGTCGTGGGCTACGTCAATTGGTTCATGGAGGATCTCCAAGAGGATCACTGGGCTACGGTAAAGCGGCTACTTCGTTATGTCAAGGGGACGATGGATTAGGGGATCGTCTTCCCCAAGATTGGCGGAAGTAGGCTGCAGCTGACTGTGTTCAGCGATGTAGGCATGGCGGGGGACATCGACGGACGGCGGAGCACCTCTGGCGTGCTCGTCTTCCTCGGGTCGGCTCCAATCTCATGGCTGTCGCTGAAACAGAAGGTGGTGACGCTGTCTACGTGCGAGGCAGAGTACGTGGCGGCGACCACAGCGGCGTGCCAAGCTGTGTGGCTACGTCGGCTGCTGGGCGAGCTGACCGGTGTGGAAGCTCACCCACCAGCACTGATGGTGGACAACCAACCCGCCATCGCCCTCGCGAAGAATCCAGTTCTCCACGACCGGAGCAAGCACATCGACGTCAAGTTCCACTTCCTCAGGGACTGTGTCGATGGAGGACAGATCGTCATCGAGTTCGTCGAAACTGGTCGGCAACTCGCGGACGTCCTCACCAAGCCACTCGGCCGTCTTCGGTTCACGGAGCTAAAGAAGATGATCGGCATAGAGGGGGTTCTAGGGTTAGCAGCAGGATTAGGGAAAGAATTGTTAAGTAATTTGTTGCTCCCTTGTGTGAACGCACGGCAGGAAAAGGCGGCGCCGAAAAGGATCCCTGCTGTGGTACTGTAGCCACAGCAGGGACAGGCGCCGAACGGCTCTCCTGCCGCACTGTAGCCACAGCAGAGCCAGACGCCAAAGTCAACCCTGATGTCACATCTAGTCACTGTAGCAGCATGGCAGCCTGACATGCCTGTGTACCAGGATTAGATGGGTAGAGTTGTATATATAGTTCCCCACTACAACTCAGTAAAGAGAGCGAGTTCAGTTTGGTCATCTCATCTACACAGCTCCGGCCAACGCTGGTGCTTCTGCTATGTGTGTGCTCTGTTCTCCTTCCCTTCTTCTACCTCTAGCCATAGTGTGTGGTCGCCAATGATAGTGCATGGTCGACAACGTTAGTGAGTGGTCGGCTCACCCGTGCCGGAGATCTAGGGGCTAACAGCTTTTTCTTATGTTCTTGCATGTGGTGGAAAAAAGAACACATCATCAAAAGCTTGAAAACTAGTATTATATCATAAAGTCCAGCTATTCACATGAGCACACGCATATATATTATTAATTTATTATAAAGTTTGAATTATTGGATTTGATTCCATCCTTGGGTGGAACCATGCATTCTGTATGTAGTTTTGTCAGTGTTCTGCGAGTCTTTTTTAGTGACCAGCATTCAGCCACAGAGAACCCATTCTGTATGTAGGTTTCACTTCTCCTTGCAGTAACTCCAGCTGGAATTCTGGATGCACTGAACTGGCCAAAAGAAAAGGTGAAGAAAAAAAATTCAACAGAATAAAATGACGACGACGTGTATGAAACCATCGTCGTTTCACACTTTTTTTTCACATGAAAGGAACTTTGCATGGTGCACATTTCCATTAACAACAATACCATCGATATCAAAGGGAAAAGGAATTTTATCTCATTTACCACTTCTTCATTAAAAGCCTCTCAACAAGGTGAAAAATAAGAAGCAGCATGAGCCTCAAGTTACTGAATTAGTGACAACAAAATGCATTCCTCCTGTGTAAATAAATAAAATACATAAAATGTGAGGCATCCGAAGCATACGTAAACCTCATCTCCACAAACTAATGCCCTGAAAGTAACACGGCCGGCATGAAACGAGAGAGAGGGATGGCATTGTCACCATCACCATCATCCGATTCAGCACCGCGGCGGGAATTTCCTCTTGGTGTCCTTGTCCTTGGCGCCCTTCTTTTGGTTCCTCTTTGCCACTATTGTGAATCGCTACAACACTAGCTGGAAGCTTATGGAATAGGGGAGAATAATGCAGGCGACCTTTGCTTTGCTTTCCTTTTTATCGAGAATACCGTATCCTATCTAGCATAATAAGATATTGATTTCATATACCCCTTACATCACAGGAAAGCTCAGTGATCAGTGTAGAGAGCTGCAGCTGCTGAAAAAGAAAGGGAGTAGGCAGAACAGAAGGAAGAAAGAACATCTATCAATCGAACAGCTAGACAGCACATCAATTCTGTCTGCAAATAAAGGACGACCTGCAAAAAACTTGAGGCATGAGAAGTCGCCAAACCTAGTAAAGAATCTGATCTCCTTCATACCATACCGAAACTTCTGCCCACGGACAGACGGATCGGATGTCGTGTCGCGCTGGCGCTGGTGGTGTCGCCTTCGTTCGCCACCGGTGAATGGTGATGATCTGCCACCAGCGACGTAGCGTAGCATGGGTGGAACATTTGCCTTGGATTTGGATTCGGACAGGCTGTCTCGACAGTAAGAAATCTCCTCCACGTCGTCACCCACCCATTCACCTAGAGCATATTTTTCAGTTAACGGGCAGCAGCCAGCAAGTACGTCCCCTCTTGAGAGGCTTGAGGCTGGCAGTGGCAGCTTCCAAATCCGGCGTCCTTGTCTTGTCACACGTCCCAGTCCCAGAACAGCACTTGGTTGGCATCCCCCAGTCACCTCACCGTCACCGGCGTACAAGCTCTGGCTGGAGGCTGGCCTTTCTGAGATTTTCCGTGGAACAGGGAATATTGCGGTATAATTTTGCGCAGTCGAAAACTGTCATTTGCCGGGGAGTATTATTCGACTTTGACGCGTGTAGTGTAGGCACTAGGCAGCATAGAGTATGTAGCTGACAGTGCATGAGATGATGTTGGTGTTGTTAACTTAAAAGAGTGGGCTGCCTAAGTGTGATTGGATTGGTAGTATGAAATGCAGAGAAGAGATTGCTCTCTCTTTCAATTTCCCTCCTTTTTTTGCGACGGCTGAGGGGGGCTGTAACCAGTTGAGCAGACAGGCCAATTAGCAACTCAAATCGGCTACTGCAGCTAGGAACAAAAGCATTGTTGCGATGTTGCATTGTCGTTGAGATCACACATGATAAAGGAGACCTTTTTTGCTAGGATTGGAAAAGGCCATGGGAAGAATGGAACAAAGATAAGCAGATTGCCCTCCCTTGCGTCCAAACCGGAATTTTGCTATGCAACTCGTGCTGGCACGACAGGTGGTCGACGCGGAACAAGTGATTCAGAGCAGAACCTCTTCTTTTTTTCTGAATGAATGCTGTCAACAACAGTGTCTCTTGCGCTCAATAGTCAATGTCTCAAAGGCCCTGGACCCCTGGTATCTTATTCTAGTATACCAGGGCCGCGTTCTGTTCGTCCAATCTATGCTGAGTGTTAAGTCATTTGGCTAGCTCTGAAAAATTCATGTTACGGGCGGGTGTTACGATGTACGACATCTGCTGCCTTGGCTGAAATACAGGGCCTAGTTTTGTGATATACTATTTAAGCTTTTGGTTGAAGAGACGAACGATGTCCAACCCACTGCTAACAAGATGTCCATCTATCTCATGAATCGCAGATCAAACGCATTCAAGAATATAAACGTTCCAGAACAACCAATAATCAATCTAACTTGTGTCACTCATTCCAATCCAACTTGTGTCATTTCATTTTGTACAGAGGATTTGTAACGCAAAGAGCTGCAACAGGTGACATGTGCCAGCGCACGACATACCAAACATAGCAGGATCATCAAGGGAAGCTAGAACCAGTGATCTGTAGCCGGACTAGGAATGATTAACACTAATAAACAGCATACATGCCACAAGCTGTACTCAATAGGAAAATGGCACCATGAAGATTGTCGCAGAACAGCACAATTGTTAAGACAATATAGTCATAAAATGATGATCATCAAACTCTGGCTTGAAACCTGTCAAAGATATTGGAGGCCTTTTGCAAATTTCTCAGCACACTAAATAAAGAAATGGGTCTGTTCCATGACTGAATATTACATTGTTCATCACACCCGATGGCCATATGGTAACAAAAGAAAGCATCTGATGCAGTCATCTTTTATTCGATGATGCTCTTAAAGAAATGCATGGGTCAAATCTCAAATAGCTTTTGTTTGGACAAAATCCCTAGGTGAAAACTACCACCTGCTTGATGGCCAAATGTCTATTCATAAACAAGGATGCCGTGGAGCAGTCTGGTTCTAGAAAAAAGAAGTATAATGGATTCATATGCCTCATCAAATTCTTATTTTCAGAACCATAAGGCATCCTTAGTGATGTCCATCATCTTCATCATCATGACCATCTGGATCTCCACCATCACCGATGACCTTAAGCTGCACAAATCAACCAACCAAATAATTATATTAATTAACACTGACATCAGCACAGCAGTGTTCTTGTGTAGCAATAACTTATAGTAAAGCAAACAGCAATTTAGCGATTTAAATTACCACAAAGTATTGCGAGCAGACTGGACATTCATGAGGCTCATCTTTTTTCAACCAGAACCATACAACATCATGTTCATCCTCTGCAAAATAAAAAAAAAATAAAATAAAAAAAAAGGCAGGCAAGGAAAGGCAAAAACCAAGCAATTTGTTACACAAATGCTTCACACCACACCAGCTGTTAACTTTAGAAAAATAAAAGGGCGAGGACAGCACTGACTTACCTCCCTCACCACCAGGGCAACCGACTATCCGCTTGTTATAGTAGGACTCGATGACAGCTGGTGCCTCCTGCAGGAACAGCACCAAAAGAAGCAATGAATATTACAGAGTACACAAGAAAAAACGTAGCAGACTCTCCAGGTTTAAACCGAAACTTCTGAAGGTAAGAAAGAAGGTAGAACAGCGAAACTCTGCGTGCTTACATCCATGGTTTTTAAGGCGGTAAGCAAGGCATGGAGACCTACCCCCCTTACAACACCTAGGCATTCATAAGGCGAGCTGAGGTGACGCCTTACCATTCTAAGAAATAGGAAAGAGTAAAGTCCGATTCACCCCCTGAACTACTCACTGAATTTGAAAGACCCCCTCGAACTTCAATACCGGACAACATACACACCTTAACTTTTCGTTCATAAGGCGAGGTGCGTATGTTGTGTGGTATTGAAGCTTGAGGGGGTCTTTCAAATTCAGCGACTAGTTTAGGGGGGGGGTGAATCTCACTTTACTCAACAGGAAAATAGCAGCAGGGAGGAGGAAAGAAAAATCAGAAGAGGGCAAATGAAAAGAGAAGTGGTTGGCCCAGCCCACGAGTGCCCTCCCGTACATGTCCCTTCTCAGGTCACAGTCTAATGAGGACACCGACACACACTTCCATGCCCACACATGCCACCTGGGCCTGGCTCTCTGCTTCTCTCACGCAGGTGCAGCACCGCCGCATCTCCCTCCCTCACACAGGTGCAGAGCGGCCGCATCTCCATCCCTTGTGCTGCTCTCGCTTGCATGCGCAGCCTGCCCTCCACTCCTTCCCTCCATCTTGCTGCTGCTCCCTCAGATCGATCTCTGTCATGGTCCCTTCTGGATCAGCTGCCGCTGCCACCACAGATGTCTCAAGCAGCGCCGGATTTTGGTGGGGATGAGATAGGAGACAGCTGCATGGCCTTTCTGGTTGATTCCCTATCGTTTTTTTCTTCTGTTTTGCCTCCAGTCTCCTTGGACCTCTCACTACTATTGGCTAGGTGTCAACGCCTTGCTCCCTGCAGGCACCTCATCGCCGAGGCGATGCTTTGGCAATGCCTTAAAAACACTGCTAACATCCAACACTCGGTTTACAGAGCAAAGAACATTATACCCATTATTAACTGTCTCAACGGAAACTAACACCTAAAACTGTGGACCAATATTTGTACAAAAAAAAAAAGAGGGGAGGAACACAGCAAGACGAGAAGACATGGCAACACTGCAAGGTGATAGCTTAAATGGTAAAATAACAATGTCTCCAGGCCTATGAACATTTTTTTCATAGAACGGATATGTCAAAACTCAATAACAAAAACAAACAGATTATCCTAAAAAGAAAAGGGAAATCGAGTTCAAGCCAGGTTACAGAAATAACCTAATAACCTAATACCCTGGTTCATTGATTCTTGTTCTTCATACTACCACAACCAGACTGATAGTGTTTACCCCAGGTATGAAACTAACATTGGCATGACAGGTTCCAACCTTAGCTCACAAAAATGCAGGAGTTAAATCCAACTTGATGTCAAGACTCATGAGTTACACAAGGCCATTTGATAAATGTAATATTTCAAACTTGATATCAAGGCAGAGTTACATATCAAAACATATGCAACATGACGCGAAATTACTTAAAAAGTGAGGGGTTTGAAACTTGTGTTGACGGCTAAATTTTTCCCATTGCACCATTGAACTATCAAGCTTTTAGTCCATATAGCATTGTTAAACAGAATGCATTCCAAATAGCATACTCTTACGACCATACGGTACTTATCAAGCCAAGAATTAGTTGTATCACTAACGGCTCTCTAGAACCAAGTAGAATAACGAGAACACTGCCAAGATAGACATCTGCCATTCAAAAACCATTTTTGTTAACCATAAATGGAAAATTGGTTTTATGTGTTGGCGTGCATCTCACAATTTTATTAATGTGTCATCATCGCCTTTCACATCAGCATCTCAGCATGAGTAGGCAAAAGAGCATAGCACAATGGCTATTCCAAAAGTACGTTGAAATAGAAAAGGAACACATGTATGAATATAGATCAATAATTTCAGTTGGTACAATTATAAACACAGATATTGTGTGTACTTTCGAAATTGAACTGTATTGTTAGCCCAATAGATATTAGGCAGGCTGCAACAATAAAAATATGGTGTCTAATGCATGCCAGTTTTAAAACGGCGAAAGTATGTCTAGCATGTGGACAGCAACTTGCTGAGAAGCAGCCAAGCAGGCTCAAAGCCTCACAGCTCTAGTCATAAAATTAGCTACGGAAATGTGAATGGTTTGAATAATTGCACGAAACCGTAGTAACAACATTCAGCAGAAAACATGGCCTAGTAGAGATAAGATGAAAAAGATTTAAAAAACACCAGCCAGACACATGATGCCAAATTTTCAGAACAATGTATGATAAACAGGATTGATGTTAATTATCCGAGCATAGTAGTAAGACAACTAAGCATGGATACTGATAGATGAAGCACCAAGACGTCCCGACATAGTGCATTTTCCCTAATAACAATGCAAATAGTTTGCAGCACAATGCGAATCTGGCCACTTGCGAGTAGTTTACCCAATAACCCATATATTATCAATTATTCTCAGAACTATACATCCCAGACATTTCATTACAATACCAACAAATTAAGAACCCTAATTATCATAATAAACATAGAATGCCTCGGTGTATAATCCGATCCAGGAACGTCAGAAACGACGGTCAAATCTACGAGGGCCAACTAACCTTGGTACCGAAGGGGCCGACCGGGGGATCCATGTCAAACCGCTTCTTCCCCTGCAAAACCCAGGCCAGATCGAGGAATCAGAAGCCATTTCCCAGACCCAAATCGGACGTGCATTCCAGCTCCTCACTCTCGAACGAGGACCGGACCATCTCACCTCGAGCTCGGCCTCCAGCTCCTCCCGCTCGAGCCCCGTGGCGATGGGCATGACGTCCTCCACCTTCGCCGGCTTGTCCCCTGCAGCACATCCACTCCCACGCGGCCACCGCCACTCGATCAGCGCCCGACGCCGCCAGGGAACCGAGATCCGGGGATACGAGATCCTTACCTGAGAGGAGCGGGCTGGTGCGGCGGAAGGCGGCGGCCGCCGAGGAGAGCGGCGCGGCGCGGGCAGCAGAGGAGGCGGGCGCCGCGGGGGCCCCGGAAGCGGCGGCGGCGGTAGCCCTGCGCAAGGCGGGGGCTAGGGTGTGGAGGCGGCGCCACATGGTGGTGGATGGGCGGGATCGGGATCTCTCTCGGCGGCGGGCGGCGGCGGAAATGGAGATGGATGGGCTCGATTCGATTTGACCCGGGGACGGAGACGGCGGAGAGGAAATAATAAGGGCAGCCGGGCAGGGGAAGACGGGGCGGCGGGCCGGGGAGTGGGTGACTGGGTGGGTCGTTGTGATGCGCGTCGGGGTTCGTGCAAAGGGTTCGATGGACGGAGGAGATCGGGTCTGGGCGAGTGCGCGTGAGCCGGCCCGGCCGTGCGGAGGCCGCTCCCTGCTACCTCCTGCAGTCCCGCTCATGCCTCGGTACCGAAGCTTTCTTTCACCGGGAATTTTACATATTTACCATTAAGATCGTCGCTCGTCCATTTCTCATCCTTACGATAGTTCTTATAGATTTATCATCTTTAAAAATCATGCAACTTTGTTTTGTCACATTTGCTCGTCTGGCACGCCACGGCGACATGACACGGTGGCGCATAGTCAGCAGGGCGCAGCAAAATGACCTGCCTGCCCCTGGCTATTTGGAAGAAGGGAAAACGGGCCGGGCCAGTCGCTCGCTCGCCCATTTTCTCGTGCGGGCAACGCCGACGCCCGACGCATTCTCTTCTTCCCCCGTGAACACCGTCGCCGCCTGCTTCTTCTCGGTCCCCTTCTTCTCTAGCTCGCCCGCCACCGCCACGCCTGCTCCCTTCCGGCTGTCCCTGAGCCATGGTCGCCAGCTGCTGCTCGCGACGGATCGAAGGTACGTGGCCCCTGCCGCCCCCTTTACACCCACATTCCACGACATTTAGGGTTAGGGTTCATGGGTGTACGCATGGCGGGCAGCCCGTCCTGCGTCCGCAAGCGCCGCGTCCTCGTTCGTGGGCTTCTGGGGCGGCCGTATTCAGTCGCGTACGTGAGTGCGTCCTTTAACGCGGCGGCCGCAAGCCTGCAATCCTGTTTGTGGCCGCTGCCCACATAGAAACGAGAAGCTAGAAACGAGAAGCTAGTGATTGGTTGTGTACGCCCGTGTTCATTTTTTTAATTTACTTCACAAATTTTTCTAGTGATCCGTACGTTAGCTAAAAAATGTACGTAAATTACAGAAAATACTATGTATCATTAGGAATACATGTCTGATTTTTTTTTACATTTTCCCCCCATTCATGAGCTATCAGAAAAAAAATGCAAGTTAGCATCTATCAACATACATACAGATAAAAAATCATATGCTGATGGCTGCTATCACTGCCTCGCCATAAGCTCTGAACAAGTCTGAGCTGGCTGCTGCTTTTCATCCCCCATATTTTGGTTCTGGCTCCGCCACTAATAGTTGCTCACTTTATCTCCATCCGTTTTTTGCTTCGTAGGATTCTGATGTAGTAGGTGGCGTCAATCAATCGAGGTCACAGTGGCAAGCAGTGACTGCCCGCCTTGGTAAGTGTTTCCAACTTAAGCTGTGTAGTGGGTTGGATACTCTCTGACTCTGTATTTCGTTCATTGTGGTTGATTATGCCAGGATCGATCCTGGCTCTGCATTTAGACTAGTTATTAAAGTCGCTAAATATGTTGCTAATGATGAGTATGGCCTAGTTGAGATGGCAAAGCAGCAACACGACTTATGGTTTGACAGGAACAGTGAGTATACCCTGGCTTTGTTTCATGAGGATTTAGCCACTAGGATTATATGGGGGCTATCTCAAACACTTTCAGTGTGGGTTCTTGACCAAGATACTGGGTCTGAGTGGAAGATTAGGAGGGATGAGCATTTGCAGCAGATGGTTAAGGACAGATGGGATGAGAGAATGGCTTTCATTGCAGTAGATGTGAGCAAAGGTGGGTGTACAGACAAAGGTAGTTCTGCAGCAAGATGTGTCTCTAGTGTCACCAATGGGTCTCATGTTGGACCAAGTCATGTGCCTGATGATGCTAAGGGGTGTGGTGATACTTGCAGATCCCCACCAGCACCCCCACTCCCTACTGAACAGCCTATAGCAGTTGATTGGAATACACTAACCATACCAGAGAATCCTGATGATGATGGCTTAGCTACACAGCTTGTTCATGAGGAACAGGTATATGAGGCAATGGGATTCAAGGAAGTAGAGGCACAAGAAGCTAACAGAAAAGAGGTTCCCATTCCAGTTATCACAGCAGAGATACAAGCAGATATAAATGAAGCAGCTGTCAATGTTGATGACATAATTGATGCAGAGACAATGTATGAATGGGATAGGGACAATCCAGATATGAGTGTTGGCACATGCTATCCCAGCATGGATGAGTTTAGGCTAGCTGTCAGGCAGCATGCTATAAGGAAGGAGTTTGAGCTTGATACTGAGCATTCAGACAAAGAAAGGTTCAGGGGTAAATGTGCTGCTCTGGGCTGTCCATGGTTTATTAGAGCTAGAACCCAGCATGATGACAGTGTCAAGGTATAAATTCTGAATTGTTTATGAACCTATTGTTTTTTGTTTTATAACTGTTACTTTCTACATTTTACTCCTTTGTTTGTGTTTACTGCCTTTGTTCTGATGTTTTGTTCTGTTTGCAAAATGCAGATACAAATCAATAAGGGAGTCCATACATGTCCATCTACAAAAAGGGTTGTGAACAAGATGGCATCTATAAGCTAGGTGGCAGAGAGAGCAATTCCATTGCTAAAGAATAAGCCATCAATGGGGGCTACAGAAGTAAAAAATGAGTTGAAGTACAAATATGGCATTGAAATCCCCTACCAGACAGTGTACAATGGGACAAAGAGAGCATCAGACAAGCTATTTGGTAAGTGGAGTGATTCTTTTGATTGGTTGTATAGATTCAAGGCAGAGATATAATTGAGATCACCTGGTACTGTGGTGGAGATAGACACTATCACTGATGAGGATGGTAAAGTTAGGTTTAGCAGATTTTTCTGTGCATTCAAAGCTAGTATAGATGGATTTGTGAATGGTTGCAGGCCTTATATCAGTGTAGACTCGACAGCTCTGAATGGCATGTGGAATGGCCACATGCCTGCAGCATTAGCATTAGATGGCCACAACTAGATGTTTCCTATGGCCTTTGGTTTTTTTGACTTTGAGACAAAGGATAACTGGGTTTGGTTTATGAAACAACTTAGAAAATCCATATGACCCATGGAAAAGCTTGCTATCTGCACTGATGCATGTGTAACAGAACCGACCAATTATACGAAATTAAGTAAGAAAATCATCCACCAGAGCAGACGATTGAGCAAACTTAAGCCCGTATAACCCGGTAGTCCGTGAAATCACGAAGGATTTCAAACCAACTCGTGTCCCAGCCATGATCGTAATAAGTTTAGCGGTCACCAATCACATATTACATAAAAGTTCCCAACCTCAGATACATCAGAGTTTAAACATAGTTATTACAAACCAGTTCGAATAAAAGTAGCGGAAGTCATTTGTTTAAAACCACACACACACTCACACGGAGTTCAAATATAGTGCCAGCGAATGATCATCTCCAACAAAAGCATTAGATGAGACGTAAGGAATGACCATGCCCATGGTCCTAAGCATCACCCATCGCAGGATAGAGGCGGTTGATACAATAGCCGTAATACATCCGCCCATCTCGCAACAAGTGGGAATAAAACCACGAGTACGAGAAGGTACTCATTGGACTTTACCCGACATAACCGAAAATAAATGACACCAAGGATTATGCGGGCATTATAGTAGGGTAGTGACTCATTTGCAAAAGAAGCATTTTTAGCATTTCAAGAACCTTTCTAAAAGCAAGTATTGTCAAGTTAATTATTATTAACACGTCGACTAGATTTTCACCTATACTAGAGTAAACATGTGATTAAGCAATTAATGATAACCACTGATCATTAAACAACTTCCATCTTGTCATATTCACTATAACTGTCCAAGTGTTCCATAAACATTTACTACGATGAAGTAACTCAAGTCAAGTGCTCACTATCCGGGAGAGCGATGGCGATTGAATCGATTCCTAACCACCGGTGGTGATTTATTCCTTACACAAATCTCACTCACCCGCTAAAGTGAGATATTGATCACCGAGTCAACTTTCCGGTATCTCGAGTTTGCCAGAACCACATGTACCGGGGCCGACCGACCGCACTTTGGTCTTATCATCCCGCCCGTGTGTCCTACCACACTGCTTGACACAAGTCTTGGTCATGGGCAATCTACTCGCCCGAAAAATCTCCCGGCTTCGCGGTCGGAAGGTACTTTATCCGGCCCGACTAAATGTAAGGGCATCGTTCAACATGACTCGAGGCCCAACAACGGTCGGTCCTTAATCGACATACGAGACGGAAACACTACGGTCCAAAACCCCGCAAGTCTCCGCCCGGTCTCAACTTCATTTAACACTTAGTTATACCATGACTTCATAGCCATCCAAACAGATCGGTAACCACCTATAGCTCGCGGTGTGAAATCACCCGACTTCTACCGGTCTAAGCCGGTTAAGCATTGACTTCATTGCGGATACAGGGTAACAAGGATATAGTATAACAAAGGTAAACAAGGTATAATGCAAAGAACGGTTGCAAACAACTCCTGAACGTAATGCATCAATTTAAAGTAAAGCATTTAACGAAATCATTGCAAACCGGGAGAAAGATGCTCGGGGCTTGCCTCTCTCGAAGGAGCTCGGGGACGGTGATCGGGGCACTCAGGAAGTTCTTCAACGTCCTCCTCGTCGGCCACGGCACTTCTGCTGTTTGCACCTCGAACTCGCTCCTCGGGCTCCTCGGGTATGACGATTGGGTTCTCGGTTTGCGATCCTGTATGATGCAATGCGTGTAAGTGCCTATGCAATCGGTGCATCGAAGGAGATGAATGCAATGAATATGTTGAAAGGCAAGGTAGACAACATCATCCAAGAAACTATGCTACAAGCACATGTCATCTACTGCATTCTCTTCTACTACCAATATGTTAAGTCAACATATTTTATTAAATGCTTCAAAGATACACCAAAGCTTTACTAATTTCTTAATCACACTTAAGGCAACACTTGCTTAAACCTTAATTAATAATAGGTTTGAATAGCAACCTATATTTCTGATGCTCCTAAAAATCTGAGAAAATTACAGTAGCATACTACTACCCTAAACAGACTACCATAAAAATTTCATGGCATTTGGATAAGTAAACTATCCTACACAAAAATGACAAGCTATAGCCTAAAAATGAGCATGAAATTACTTTGTACTATGAAAAGTGTCAAACAACAGAATTAATATTTTTCCTAGGTTCTTCATGGTATATAATGACTGTACAAAAATTGTCACATGCATGTTTTATACAAAATTTGTGCTCTAGCAAAAATAACAAAAATCAGCCATTAAAGGAACTTGAACTACACCTCAAATTTTTCCCACAGCACATGCATGAAACATATTTTTCCTAGGAAGTACATGAAATAAGAAGATTAACAAACTTGGAATCATATTTTTCTGAAGCCTATATATTTTTCTACATATTTTTCAAGTTATCAGCAATATTCAAGATTAAATAAAATCCTATAGAAAAGTATTTCAAAAATGACATGCACAATTTTTCCCAAGTAGATCTGATGATAAGGAACCTAGCAAAATTTGTTTCAACAAATTTGGAGCAAGTTTGAGTATCCAAATATTTTTCAAACCATTTCAGATTTCAAATAATAAAGAATAAATGGAAATCAAATCACTTAAACGTTACTGGGCCAGCCCGAACGGCTTCGGCGGCCCACGACTGTGCGCGCACACGGCCCAGAACGACGCAGCCCATCTCCGATCCCCCTCAAGAAGAATAGTGGCGGCCGACAAACGGGGCCCGCGTGCCAGTGAGAGAGAAAACAGGGACGGAGAGGGACGACGGCATACAGCTTGGCATTCTGAAACTTCGCCGACGGCGAGGTCCCAATAAACGGAGGGCACCAACGTGCTCCCCATGCCAAACCGCGTCGAGATAGAGGTGAATAGGGAGGGCGGTGGGAAAAAAGCTCAATGACAGTAATGGCGGAGCGGCGGCGTAGTGAGTAGTCGCCGGTGGAGCATCTCCGGCCACGGCAGGGTGCAAGGAGGCGCTCGGGAGACTCAACGTCGCCGTGCGGTGCTTGTCTTGTGCGCAAATCTGAGTAGGAAGAGGAGCTGGAGGGGAGTCCATGGGAGCGGAGCTCACCAATGAAGCTTCGGCCGTGCTCGCGTGAGCAATTCCCAAGAACGGGATGCTTACCACGCAAAGAAGCGAGAGCACAGGGTGCGGGGTGACGGTGAGTCAGTAGGCTAGACGGAGTTGTCACCGGCGAAAGCCGAGGTGGCGGGCGAAAGCGAAGCTCCGGCAAGGCGCGTGCACGGTGGCGATGGCGGGCGATGGTGAGAGGCAAGAGAGGCAACATGGCGGAGTGAGTGAACTTATTTGGGAATCTGTGGTGTGTGCTGGGTGCTCAAGACTCGGCCAGCAGCGTCGGGAAGCCCGTGGGCAGCGTGTGGCCATCGAGGAGCTCGGCTGACAGGTGGCGCCACGCTGGCGATCGGCTTCGGCCACGCGTCAGTAGTATGTGAAAAGTCTTGGAAATGGGGCGGGGCGTGGGCTGGCAATGGTGGCGGTAATTTCTTGGGCCAAGGCGACGAAGCTGAGCAGTAGGTGTGGTCTGGTCTGTGTGAGGGGCTTTCTTTGGGCGGCTTATGGGCTGGGCAATGAAGCGAGGTAAGTGCCCAGCAAAAACAGAAAAAAACTCTTTTTCATTTATATTTTCAAGAACTTTTTAAAAGCCAGCTTTCAAATCTTATTTTGAGTAAGAAGATGACCTCTTTTGAAAATGTACAAAAATGAAAGTTGCTTAGAATTTAATTCTCTACAACTTTGCTTTTAGGACCACAGACCAAATTCTTTCTAGATTTTGAATTGGAAGATCAAAGTCCACGTTTAGCTCAAAACCCAAATTTTGGAATTTATTTTTGAAGCCGAATTTTGAATTAATTTGAATACAAACATTGCTCCAAAAATTGAACTAAACATTGCTAGATGATTTACAATAGCAGCCAAACATGTTCTACTAACCTAGCAAGCAAGAATCAGAGCAAAACAACTCTAATAAGTGTATGCATCATTTACGTTTCACAAACATGTTTCGTATGTTTCGAAGTAATGTTTCAGTTATTATATGCAAGATTATTCATGTATGATTAGGATGCTTGATGATGCATGATATGCATGATTTGCAGTGCCTAAATACAGGCATAACACCGGGGTGTTACAGCCCTCCCCCCTTATAAAAATCTCGTCCCGAGATTTGGGTTACGAACCATTTGTTATAAAATTCTTCATAAGCCTTTTGTAGATACTCTCCTGTTTCCCAAGTTGCATCTCCCTCATCATGATGATCCCACTGTATCTTGTATGTTTTCACCACACTATTCCGAGTAGCACGTTCCTTAGTGTCTAACACCCGGACTGGTTGTTCACGATACACCAAATCTGATTTGAGTTGAATACCTCGAGGCTCTATTCTTTCCTCCGGAACACGCAAACATTTCTTGAGATGTGATACATGGAAAACTGGGAAAACTGTACTCATTGTCTCAGGTAACTCTAACTTGTAGGCTACCGGACCTCTTTGTTCCAAGATTTTGTATGGTCCTACGAATCTCGCAGCAAGCTTTCTTCGGATTCCAAACCTTTTCTTCTTCATTGGCGTGACTTTCAGATAAACATAGTCACCAACTTCAAAACTAAGGGGTCTCCTTCTTTTTATCGCATAGCTTTTACGACGTGATTGGGCCGCTTTCATATTCACTGAATAATATGAACTTTCTTCTCGGCTTCTTCTACAAAGTCAATGCCATAATACCTTCTATCACCGTGCTCGACCCAATTCAATGGTGTTCTACATTTTCACGCCATATAAAGCTTGAATGGGGCCATCTTGATGCTTTCTTGATAACTATTATTATAAGAAAACTCAGCTAATGGTAACCATGACTCCCATGATCCCTTGGAAGACAATACGGGCTCTCAACATATCCTCCAAAACAGCATTCACTCGTTCAGTCTGACCATCTGTCTGAGGATGATAAGCGGTACTGCGAATCAAACTAGTTCCTAAACCTTTGTGTAAATGTTCCCAAAAATGAGCCGTGAACTGTGAGCCTCTATCAGATATTATGGTCTTTGGTATTCCATGCAACCTCACAATTTCTGCGATATACTTCTCAGCATATTGAGGTGGTCGATATTCTGTTTTGACAGGCAAGAAATGAGCGGTCTTGGTAAGACGATCCACAATTACCCAAATCGAATCATGTCCTTTTGAGTAGTTGGCAAACCCGTGATAAAATCCATCATCGATATCGTCCCACTTCCAACTAGGGATGATAAGGGTTGCAACATATACAAGGAGTTTCATGTGAATTGCTTTCACTCGACAACATGTGTCACATCTCGACAACATATGCTTTGTAATTTCTTTCTTCATTTTGGTCCACCAATAACGAGATCTTAGTTCTTGATACATCTTACTACTTCCAGGATGGATAGATAGCTTAGAAAGGTGAGCTTCATCCATGAGTTTATTTCTAAGCTCTCGATCCTTGGGAACCACAAGACGGTTGTCAAACCACAACACGCCCTGTTCATCCACTTTAAAGTGTTGAGACGGCTTTTCTTTTATTTTCTCTTTGATGTGGAATATCCCTTGTCGCTTTTTCGACCTTCTATTATCTTACTTTCCAACGAGCAACTAATCCCGAATACTATGTAACACGGCGGGATGCATTAGATCGAACCCATCTTCAAGTAATGGCTGCACATTCAAGTAATGTGACTTTACGCTCAAAGCATCTCGCCACTACATTGGCTTTACCAGGATGATATTGCACATTCAAGTTATAATCCTTGATCAATTCCAACCATCTCTGTTGTCTCATGTTTAGCTCTGGTTGGGTAAAGATATACTTAAGACTCTTGTGATCCGTAAAAATATTTGCACACATTACCAAGCGGTAATGTCTCCAAATTTTAGGGCGTACAATCGCCGCAAGTTCAAGATCATGTGTTGGATAGTTGACCTCGTGCTTCCTCAATTGACGTGATGCATAAGCAATGACTCTCCTTTCTTGCATAAGAACACTGCCTAATCCAGTCTTTGATGCGTCATAAAACACATCAAATGGTTTCTCGATATCTGGTTGTGCTAGAACAGAGCGATGGTTATGAGTTTTCATAAAGTGTGGAAAGTCGCTTCACACTCTTCCGTCCACACAAATTTATGATCCTTCGAAGGAGACTTGTCATTGGTTTGGCGATCTTCGAGAAATCTGGTATAAAGCGACGGTAATAACCCGCTAGTCCTAAGAAACTTCTAATCTCCAGGAACTGAGGTCGGTGCTTTCCAATTCATAACTTCTTGCACCTTACTTGGATCGACTGAAACCCCATTCTCGTGATGAATGTGACCAAGGAAAGGAACTTCCTTCAACCGTAATTCGCATTTGCTAAACTTAGCATACTGATTGATGATCTCTAAGTCTGGTCAAGACGGTTCTCAGATGCTCTTCATGATCTTTCTCATTCTCGGAGTACACCAGAATGTCATCGATGAATACTACCACAAACTTATCCAATTCTGGCATGAAAACTGTATTCATCAAGAACATAAAATATGCAGGAGCATTTGTCAAGCCAAAAGACATGACAAGATACTCATACAACCCGTGTCGGTGGAAAATGCGATTTTTCGGTATATCCGTGGCCTAATCTTAATCGATGATAACCGGATCTCAAATCTATTTTGAGAACACCTTGGCCTTGGATAATTGGTCAAGCAGAACATCGATATGTGGCAAGGGATATTTATTCTTGACGGTCCACAGCATTGAGTGGCTCGTAATCACGCACATTCTCAACGTGCCCTCTTTCTTCTTTTTTCACAAACAAAGCGGGACATCCCCACTCGGACTTGCTTGGCGAATAAACCCCTTTTTGACAAATCTTCTAATTGCTTCTTCACTCAACTAACTCATCTGGAGGCATCCGATAGGGTCTCCTTGAAATCGGAGCCGTTCCGGTACTAGCTCAATTCAAACTCAATCTCCCTATCCGGTGGAAGACCGGGTAACTCATCCGGGAATACATCCGGAAATTCACACACTCTAGGAATCGATGAATAGGAATGATCTGCCGTAGCACATGTAACACTTATAAGGTCTGTTCTCCGAGGCAATGGTACTTGGAAAGTACCCTCACCCGTGGGATCCTTAAGGGTAAGTACTCGACTTCCGATTATCTATGACCGCTCCCCAATCTTTCATCCAATTCATCCCTATAATGACATCCAAGACTAATCGGGCATAACTATCAAGTTCACTCGGAACTTCCTCGCTACCTAATTCAAGGGTTGCCCTCGAACCATCCGGTTAGTCAAAACATCGACCCCTATTTGAACTTATACTGGTACCCATACCCCAATTACGTGCATAGTTGTCCATGTTTACGTGCAAATGCTTGACTCATAAAAGAATGCGATGATCCAGAATCAAATAGAACAAAGCGCAGGGTTTTCGTTGATTGTGAAACTTACCAAAGAAGACGGGCTCTCCCTCCGAATTTCATCCTTTGTTGTCTTTGTGCACTCTAGCATTATAAGTCTGCTTTGCTTCTTCTTGGGCGGTACGGACAAAACCTCGAGAAATGACCGGGTTGATCACAGTTATAGCGAGGTCCTCTTCATCGTCGTAAGAGATCCACAGTTCCTTGAATCGCCTTGTACCCATGATTTCTTGGTTGCTTTGTTAATACATCTTGCCATCTTGTACGGCTTTTGAGGTCCACGGAAATTTTGGCTTCTTGGTGAGGTGGCTCGAATCTAGCGCCAGTCTTAGAGGCGATATGAAGGACGACCTCCCATAGGTGCTCTAGCAGAGACGGCCCACCTTCAAAGGCTCTCTTGCGTGTCTTGGCTGCTAGTGATCTTTGGCGTTATTATTCTTCTCTGCTTGCAGACGATCGGTTGATGAAGTCATTGAATCGACACGGTTGTTGGTACCAACATGCTTCATCATTTTGGATTGAGTCCTCTCTTGAAACTGGCTATTCTTTTAGCATCTGTGTCAACCATGTCAGGAGCATAGCGACACAAGTTGTTGAAAGCATGCAGGTATTGCGTCACGGTTTTGGTGCCCTGGTTCAACGCCAGAAACTCTCCCAACTTCATTTCGGTCAGCCCTGGTGGAATATAGACTCCACGAAAAGCCTCAGCAAACTCTCTCCAAGAAATCTGAGCATTTGGAGGGAAGGTGGTGCGATGGTGCTTCCACCACATTCCCTTGGGTCTCCGCAATTGAAGTGCAAAGATACTCCGTTTTCAGAACCTCAGTCATCCTCAACACACGGAATTTATCTTCCATCGTGTTGATCCATTCCTCAGCATCAAGTGGCTCTGTGGCTTCCTTGAATACGGGTGGCCTGGTGTCCATGAAATCCTTGAAGCTGCTATATTGGTTCACTCCCATGCCACCACCTTGATTGTTACCACGTTGAACGTTGTTGGCGATGGTGCGCAGAAAATCCTCCATGTTCTTCTGGGATTGTTCCGTGTTACCGACTCCCGAAAGCAGTTCTGCGAGAAACATCTCGGGGGGTAAGCGGGGAGGAGGTGGCAAATGTGGTTCATGGGGAGGTTCATTGTTGTTGCCGTGGTTCCCACCATCACCACCACCACCGGTCCCCGCACCATTAGCACCGGTCTCGCTGGCTTCACACGTGGTTCATGAAAGTGTTTGTCATACGCATATTTCAAAGCAACAAGTAACGATTGAGTGAAGTCTGTAATGATTGCGAGTGAAGAAAAATTATGCCGCGTCTTGATTTTCTTTGGAGAGAATAAATTCATGCAATAAAGCAGAGGCACAACAATCTCATCCCAATTAAGACAACAACACTTAATCGAATTACTTCAATGGCAAACATCGCATCCATACGGTCCACATTGCCGGTATACATATTAATTGGACTTTTTATGCGTTCGAGATATCGCATTCGAAAATCAAGTTCCAACCACATGCCAAGTCTCATACGTTGAAACAACATACGATAGGTTACATGCCAACAAAAGAAAGGTCTTGTGACGGGACCTGAGATACTAGCGCAAGGCAACTAGCCTATTCCTCGGGGCCATCGTCGGGATCGGAGACGTCACCATCGCCTCCGGTGAAAACTATGAGGCTCGTTACGGTTGTCGTCGTCGATGTCCATGCCGGTGGCGTTCTTTGGAGCATATGGGCCAACCCCATTAGAGAGCGCGTGAAACTCCTCGTGCGGAGTTGCCGTTGTATTCCTCTAGCTCATCGACTCTCTGCAGCAGAAGGTTTCTTGCGTTCCGTGCTTCATTCCTCTCTGAACCAATTGTCCAATCATGCGGTCTGCATTGTTGTTGGCTTGAG
The DNA here is from genome assembly GCA_904845875.1 of Miscanthus lutarioriparius. Lineage (NCBI taxonomy): Eukaryota > Viridiplantae > Streptophyta > Magnoliopsida > Poales > Poaceae > Miscanthus > Miscanthus lutarioriparius. The sequence continues at coordinate 48,897,824 of CAJGYO010000005.1, forward strand.
TCAACGTATGCACTTTCTTTTTGCATAGCTCTATCACCTCTCTCAACCTTTGATCTCATCTTTGTAAGTTCATATCACCATAGCTGCTCCTCGCAAGCTAACTATGGCTCGGCTCGTCTCTTCTTACCTTCTTCCCTTTGAGCTTATCCTCACCTCGCAAGCAGGTCAAAGTCCAGAGGGTACTCTCGAGACCCTCATACGCTCTAATGGCGGCGAACATAGCACTCATTGCACGGTTGTCGCTAGCTTTGTCCCTCATTTGGACCTCTAACCAATGCACTTCCACGAGGTTGAACCCAAATGGCATCACGAGGATCATCCCTAGGAAAAGTACCAGCTAGAGAGCTTGCAAGCTCACCGGGAAATCTGCTCATAATGTCCCCGATGACACGGAAGGCTGCTCCCTCTGCACCCTCATTTGAGGCGACCCTCAAACTCCAAATGCCAACCATCCCAATCTAGAGCATCACCGAGAGCAGGGAACCGTGATCTCCACCATCGCAAGTCCATCATCATAACTGGCTCTCATTCCAAGAGTACACGGCTCTTGACCCTCTCTGGTACCCCACATCATGGAGCACTCTCCAAAGCAAAGTTGGCATGCCAAACTCGCTCAAGAAGGTGTCCGTGGTGCGGTGCTCCCTTAGGGCCAGCAGGCGTCCGGGTGCTCTTCCTCCGTGGACTTACTGGGGTGTGCTGCTTCGTGCATGGGCCATCTCAGTAGCAAAAGTTCTCTTATTACTTGGGAAACATACTTTTGGTGATCGTCTTTTATCAAAATGAGATAATCAATTTATAAGGGGAGGAATGCATGAGATGAATGAGATGCACAAGTAACATGATGTATGTACGTACCGTACGTTCTCACAAACTTAGGAATAAATAATTTCTAACGACGAATTCGGTGGCATACAACGATCTCTCAATACGTAGCTAATACGTTCTACACGATAGCGTTGTTATGTACCTGCAGAAGATTCATTTCAGCCCAATTCCCAATGAATGCATAAAAGCAGTAAAGTTTTATCTACACGCTCTACACGAATCCCCAGATACGTGTACAACGGTAGTAACTACCCGAACCATCGTCCTATTGACGGCATCGCCTCCACAGACGGAAGACCCATACATGAGATACCTTTGTAAAACATGCGTAGAACATGTAATTACTCCAGCATCATATAAGCATTCACCCTAGATCGGCGGTGTATCCGATCATGCTCTCACAACTCACACTTACCGAGGCGTAGAGGCAAATGATCCATTCATTACCACTCAAACAAGTGGCACTCATACAATAGCACGCCGTATGAGCGACGAAAGAGAAATATGATGCAAGAACCCCAAGTCAGTACTTAATTAAGCCACCTAAAGTCCTTAACTGGGCATAAAGGATATGATCACTGGCACACTTTATAGTTTTAAAATCACGTTTTCCAAATGCCTTTTTATTTTAAATACACTTGTGAACAGTAACACGCTAAACCATGCTCTGATGCCAGCTGTAACAGAACCGACCAATTATACGAAATTAAGTAAGAAAATCATCCACCAGAGCAGACGATTGAGCAAACTTAAGCCCGTATAACCCGGTAGTCCGTGAAATCACGAAGGATTTCAAACCAACTCGTGTCCCAGCCATGATCGTAATAAGTTTAGCGGTCACCAATCACATATTACATAAAAGTTCCCAACCTCAGATACATCAGAGTTTAAACATAGTTATTACAAACCAGTTCGAATAAAAGTAGCGGAAGTCATTTGTTTAAAACCACACACACACTCACACGGAGTTCAAATATAGTGCCAGCGAATGATCATCTCCAACAAAAGCATTAGATGAGACGTAAGGAATGACCATGCCCATGGTCCTAAGCATCACCCATCGCAGGATAGAGGCAGTTGATACAATAGCCGTAATACATCTGCCCATCTGCAACAAGTGGGAATAAAACCCTGAGTACGAGAAGGTACTCAGCCAGACTTACCCGACATAACCGAAAATAAATGACACCAAGGATTATGCAGGCATTATAGTAGGGTAGGTGACTCATTTTGCAAAAGAAGCATTTTAGCATTTCAAGAACCTTTCTAAAAGCAGTATTGTCAAGTTAATTATTATTAACCTGTCGACTAGATTTTCACCTATACTAGAGTAAACATGTGATTAAGCAATTAATGATAACCGCTGATCATTAAACAACTTCCATACTGTCATATTCACTATAACCGTCCAAGTGTTCCATAAACATTTACTACGATGAAGTAACTCAAGTCAAGTGCTCACTATCCAGGAGCGATGGCGATTCGAATCGATTCCTAACCGGTGGTGATTTATTCCTTACACAAATCTCACTCACCCGCTAAAGTGAGATATTGATCACCGAGTCAACTTTCGGTATCTCGAGTTTGCCAGAACCACATGTACCGGGGCCGACCGATCGCACTTTGGTCTTATCATCCCGCCCCGTGTCCTACCACACACCGGCCGCGCGACAAGGCGTCATGGGCAATCTACTCGGCCCGAAAAATCTCCCAACTTCGCGGTCGGAAGGTACTTTATCCGGCCCGACTAAATGTAAGGCATGCGTTCAACATGACTCGAGGCCCAACAACGGTCGGTCCTTAATAATTACTGACGGAAACACTACGGTCAAAACCCCGCAAGTCTCGCCCGGTCTCAACTTCATTTAACACTTAGTTATACCATGACTTCATAGCCATCCAAACAGATCCGGTAACCACCTATAGCTCGCGGTGACAGAAATCACCCGACTTCTACCGGTCTAAGCCGTTAAGCATTGACTCGATTGCGGATACCGTGGTAACAAGGATATAGTATAACAAAGGTAAACAAGGTATAATGCAAGAACGGTTGCAAACAACTCCTGAACGTAATGCATCAATTTAAAGTAAAGCATTTAACGAAATCATTGCAAACAAAGGAGAAAGATGCTCGGGGCTTGCCTCTCTCGAAAGGAGCTCGGACGGTGATCGGGGCACTCGGAAGTTCTTCAACGTCCTCCTCGTCGGCCACGGCACTTCCTGCTTTTGCACTCGAACTGCTCCTCGGGCTCCTCGGGTATGACGACTGGGTTCTCGGTTTGCGATCCTGTATGATGCAATGCGTGTAAGTGCCTATGCAATCGGTGCATCAAGGAGATGAATGCAATGAATATGTTGAAAGGCAAGGTAGACAACATCATCCAAGAAACTATGCTACAAGCACATGTCATCTACTGCATTCTCTTCTACTACCAATATGTTAAGTCAACATATTTTATTAAATGCTTCAAAGATACACCAAAGCTTTACTAATTTCTTAATCACACTTAAGGCAACACTTGCTTAAACCTTAATTAATAATAGGTTTGAATAGCAACCTATATTTCTGATGCTCCTAAAATCTGAGAAAATTACAGTAGCATACTACTACCCTAAACAGACTACCATAAAAATTTCATGGCATTTGGATAAGTAAACTATCCTACACAAAAATGACAAGCTATAGCCTAAAAATGAGCATGAAATTACTTTGTACTATGAAAAGTGTCAAACAACAGAATTAATATTTTCCTAGGTTCTTCATGGTATATAATGACTGTACAAAAATTGTCACATGCATGTTTTATACAAAATTTGTGCTCTAGCAAAAATAACAAAAATCAGCCATTAAAGGAACTTGAACTACACCTCAAATTTTTCCCACAGCACATGCATGAAACATATTTTTCCTAGGAAGTACATGAAATAAGAAGATTAACAAACTTGGAATCATATTTTTCTGAAGCCTATATATTTTTCTACATATTTTCAAGTTATCAGCAATATTCAAGATTAAATAAAATCCTATAGAAAAGTATTTCAAAAATGACATGCACAATTTTTCCCAAGTAGATCTGATGATAAGGAACCTAGCAAAATTTGTTTCAACAAATTTGGAGCAAGTTTGAGTATCCAAATATTTTTCAAACCATTTCAGATTTCAAATAATAAAGAATAAATGGAAATCAAATCACTTAAACGTTATTGGGCCAGCCGAACGGCTTGGTGGCGGCCCACGATCTGTATGCAAGACACGGCCCAGAACGACGCGCAGCCCATCTCCAGTCCCCTCAAGAAGTTAGGGTGGCCGACAAGCAGGGCCCGCATGCCGCCGAGAGAGAAAGCAGGGGGGAGAGGGACGACGCATGGCCTTGGCAATGAAACTTCGCCGACGGCGAGGTCCCCAATAAACGGAGGGCACCAACGTGCTCCCCATGCCAAACCGCGTCGAGATAGAGGTGAATAGGGAGAGGGCGGTGCGGGGAAAAAAGCTCAATGACAGTAATGGCGGAGCGGCGGCGCGGTAGTCGCCGGTGGAGCATCTCCGGCCACGGCAGAGAGTGCAAGGAGGCGCTCGGAGACTCAACGTCGCCGTCGGTGCTTGTCTTGTATAATCTGAGTAGGAAGAGGAGCTGGGAGGGGAGTCCATGGGAGCGGAGCTCACCAATGAGAAGCTCGGCGTGCTTCGCGCAGCAATTCCCAAGAAGGATGCTTACCACTTGCAAAAGCGAGAGCACGGGTGCTGTGGGTGTGGCGGAGTAGAGGCTAGACGGAGTTGTCACCGGCGAGCTGAGGTGGTGGCCAGCGAAGCGAGCTCGCAGCAAGGCGTGTGCTGCAGTGGCGATGGATGGTGGTGATGAGTGAGAGGAAAGAAGGCTTGGCAAGGAGTGAGCGAAGTATTTGGAATCGGTGTGGTATGCTGAGGTGCTCAAGACTCGGCCAGCAGCGTTAGGAAGCCCGTGGCGCGTGGGCATGTGATCGAGAGCTTCGGCTGACGGTGGCGCCACGCTGTCGGCGATCGGCCACGGCTGCCGGCGTCAGCAGCCTTGTAGTCTTGGCGAAGCTGGGTATGGCGTGGGGCTGGCTGAGGCGGTAATTTCTTGGGCCAAATGAAGGCTTGAGCGAGCATGGTGTGGTGCTGTGTGAGGGGGCTTTCTTTGGGCGGCTTATGGGCTTGGCAGAAAGAGGCGCCGTGCCAAAACAGAAAAAACTCTTTTTCATTTATATTTTCAAGAACTTTTTAAAAGCCAGCTTTCAAATCTTATTTTGAGTAAGAAGATGACCTCTTTTGAAAATGTACCAAAAATGAAAGTTGCTTAGAATTTAATTCTCTACAACTTTGCTTTTAGGACCACAGCCAAATTCTTTCTAGATTTTGAATTGGAAGATCAAAGTCCACGTTTAGCTCAAAACCCAAATTTTTGGAATTTATTTTTGAAGCCGAATTTTGAATTAATTTGAATACAAACATTGCTCCAAAAATTGAACTAAACATTGCTAGATGATTTACAATAGCAGCCAAACATGTTCTACTAACCTAGCAAGCAAGAATCAGAGCAAAACAACTCTAATAAGTGTATGCATCATTTACGTTTCACAAACATGTTTCGTATGTTTCGAAGTAATGTTTCAGTTATTATATGCAAGATTATTCATGTATGATTAGGATGCTTGATGATGCATGATATGCATGATTTGCAGTGCCTAAATACAGGCATAACACCGGGGTGTTACAGCATGCAAGGGGTTAGAGTCAGCAGTTAAAATAGTGTTTCCACAGGCTGAGATGAGAGAATGTTTTAGGCACCTAATGGAAAACATGAAGAAGTACTACAGTGGTGATGTGTATGGGAAGAATATGTGGCCTGCAGCAAGAGCTTATTCAGCACACAAGTTCAAGTTCTTTTTTGACAAGGTCTTAGCAGCTAGTCCAGATGTGCAAAAATGGCTGTCAGAGCACCATCCCTTTCTGTGGGCAAGAAGTAAATTCTGTGACGACATCAAATGTGACTACATCAACAACAATTTAGCAGAATCTTGGAATGCTTGGATCAAAAAACACAAGGACCTGCCTGTGCATATGATGGCTGATGCTATTAGAGAGAAGATCATGGTTTTGTTTGCCAAAAGGAGAAAGATTTCTACAGCCCTGTCTCCTGGTATATTGCAGGTTGTCATCCATCAACTTAATGCAGCATCAAGAGGTCTAGGACACTTGAACATTTCCAGTGGCCACCCTAATCAAGCTGAGGTTACAGAGGTCTACAAGGATGAAGAAGTTCGAAGACATATTGTGTATTTATCTCAGAAAATATGCACATGTAGACAGTGGTAGATAACTGGTAAACCATATCTACATGCCTTGGCTGTGATTACCAGCATGAGGCAACCTGACATGGGAGCATTTGTACACCACTACTACTCAATGCAAAAGTTTCAGGCAGCACATGCAGGCATAGTTCCTAACATAACTGATAGGAATCAGTGGCCTGAGGTGGACAAGGGCTTCAAGCTATACCCTCCAGCACAGAAAAAGAAAGAAGCAGATAGGCTGAGAAAGAATAGGATTAAATCAGCAAGGGAGGCGGGTGGAAAAGCTACTAGGCAAGTCAAGTGCCCTAACTGCAATGAGTATGATCATAGGGGTGGTAGCTGGAAATGTTCCCTCACTGGAACCAAGAAAAGGTGATTTCTTAACTCATGTATTTAATTTGTTTACTAGCTGTTGTAATTACTAACTTGTTTTGTTATTGTTGCAGGAAAAGAACCAAAAAGAGTAATGTTTAGGTTGGGAGGAAGAAAGCAAACAAAGGTGCTGCTGGTGATGAAGCAGTCACTCCAAGAACGAAAAGAGCACTGGCAAGGGAAGCTGCAGCAAAAGCAAGGAGGGATGTTGAAGAAGCTGAACTCAAGGCTGCGGCAGCAAGACAAGCAGCAGAAGCAGCAGCTAGGGAAGAAATTGAGGCTACAAGAAATGAGTTATCTGCAACTCATGCATAGGAAGATGTCCTGAAAGCCTTGACTTTAGAAGTTGATGTCCCAGAAACTACAAAAGCTAAGAGGTATGCTATTGAGTCTACAGCTAGGAGTTCATGTCCCTTGTTGTACCATGACTTTTATTGTTTTGAACAGGAACCTATTCTCAGAAGATGAACTGCAAATTGAGCCTGTCAAGAAAATGACACCTAGGAAGAAGAAGTTGACTAAGAAAGTGAGGAAGAACTAAGGATGAACTGGGAACTTAAGATGAACCGGAACATTGCTTTTATTTTGCTAAGAGCTTGAACTCTTGATAATACGTGTAATTGGCCAGAACTTTTATTTTGCATGGCCTTCTATTGTAATCAAATGGGCATAACTATCAGCATGTTATCGTGTGTAATGGGCAAAGGCCAAAAACTCTATGTATGGCCATAATGTGCCCCTATTTGGTTGTCAGAAACAAGTACTTTATGTAGTGATCTTAATTTTTCCATAGCTGATGTGCCTATCTTATTTGGTTGTCATATGTGATACTATGTCATGTGCCTCTATTACTTTGCATGGACACAATGTGCCTCTCTTATTTTAGATGGCCACAATTTGCCTCTCTTAATTAGCATGGCCAGAATGTTCTTATTTTTTTTATTGCCATATGATTCATTCAAACACAGACAACATGACAGTTCTAGGCCTGGGGGAAACAGAATGGGCGAGCGAGCGCCTGGGCCGGCCAATTTTCCTGTCTTTGAGCGGGCGAGCAAATGGGCAGGGGCAGCCAAGTCTTTTTGCAGGGCACTGCTGACTGTGTCATGTCGCCGTGGCGTGTCAGACGAGCAAATGTGGCAAAACGAAGACGCACGATTTTATAGATGGTAAATTTGTAAGAGACATTGTAAGGATGAGATACAGATGAGTGACGATCTTAATAACGGTAAATATGTAAAATTCCCTCTTTCATCCGGTGGCCGGTGCCGCTTAATTCGCTGCGTACTAGTACTTCTAGTAGAGCTACGGGATACGTACGTACAGTAGGAGTACTAGGTTGGCTACCACGGCAACATGCGTTGCATGTGCGACTGACCATCGAGCGAGCACCCCAATTCTCTTAAACCTGCCTCTCCCCATTAACAGCAGCTTGTTTTTAATATGGTTCGGGACTTGAGGCCGGCCAGTACCACACGAGTCCACGAACGAGAGAAAACATGTGAGCATCAACTAGTCGTACGGCGTGTTTCAAATAGTGATGGTCTGATCTTGCCTGCGCAGACTCGGCCGGGTCTTGCAAGACGGGGTTTGCACTTTTCGGGGACGCCCCCCGACGTGCAGCCGCACCAAGAAGAATCTGTGACCGCCGCGCCGAGCCCGCGCGAGAGGTGCCGTCCGTGCGCTGCATGTGCCACTTCTGCTAGTACTCGGCTAAATCCTACTATTATTAAAGGCATAATAATCCTCTCGGTGGCAAAGTTACAAACGCTACTGTACATCCAAGAGCTTTTGCGGAGGTACTCCAGGTGCCACGCATTGAACTGTTGTTTATTGTGTGGTAACAGAGCAACGGTCGTCAGCGCGCGAGGATGGATCTGGCGTGTAGCGCAAGCACGATCGGTGCAAATCGAAGTGTCAACAGACAGAGTAAGGTCCCGTTTGGCAGGGCTTCACTTCACTAGTGAAGCTATTTTTTTTGGCTTCAGCTCCATGAACAGTTCCACCGGTGGAGCTGAAGCGGTTTTGGTAAACCGTTTGGCAAAATGGCTTCCCTGTGAGAGCATGTTTTTAGGGGCCTGGAGGAGGAGCCGGGAGAAGCCACATTTTTTTGGCTCCATCCCACCCCAAATCATTGTGAGAGCATGTTTTTAGGGGCTTCACCAGTGAAGCTATTTCACTTTACCCCGTTTGGCATAAAACGGCTCCAAACGGCTCCTGAAGCTGGTGGAGAAGCCCTACCAAACGGGGCCTAAGGCAGAAAATCGATAACAGTGATTCGCCAGGGACAGTGGTTGCCTAGCGGTTTGAAATAAAAATCAATTCTTTTCATGGAAGTGGCAGCGCTAGTTCTGATCTGGTTATATATTGTAGAATCCCTGGCATAGAACCGCATGGCACATCATGAATTTGGTATGGTGGTTGTCTTGTTGATTTTTAAAAACGGCATAGTTTCTCACTATGACGACGACATGCCTAACAGAATTTCATGTCATTTCAGTCTGCCATTTACGACCGATGCCACGCTCTCAATCCAAGCATTTGGACCGCGCGCACCGCGATTTTACAGTAACCAACCCCGCTACCCTCACAGAATTTACAGTAACTACGATTGGGATACCCATACCCTAGCTGCTGCAGCTGATATTGCTCTCCTCACTGGCGCTGCCGCTGCCGCTGCCGCTGCCGCTGCTCCTGCTGCCGTCCGCGTTGCAGCTGTCAGAGGGGGGAGTGTGGCGAGGAGACGCGCGCGTGAGGGGGCACGTGTGGGAGAAAATTTCCGATGCAATTTTGTGTAATCGGATCGAAATAAAACTCATGCTCAAGTCTATATTTATACTTAATAATAAATAAACAAAATTTCAGGCCATTTTTTGTCCATCCATTTTTTGTCTGTTTTCCTTTAACAGCCGGACAACGAAGAGTATCATGTTCGAACTTATATATATGCCTGGTGCCCGCCCTCAACTATATATATACAGGAGGAAGGATAATTAAGATCGACCATAAGAGTTTGATGGGCGGCCATACATGGGCCCGTTCGCGTGCCCTTAAATCCGGCTTGATCCGCTTCTTTTTTTTATCCGGAACAGTGTTTTCCTCTCACAAATTCCTCCAAATTCATCCAGATTCCTCTAGAATTCCTCTGAACGAACGGGGCCATGGTGACACGATCAGAATCGAAAAGGTGTGGTGCAGGACACCGTGTTGGTTTCCACTTGCCAAAAGTTCCCATTGATGAAGGAAAGCTGGGGTGTCCTATGCCTATGCGCGTACGACATAATCCAGTTAACATTATATTAGTCTTTCTCTAATAATAAAAAGGTAAAATTTGTTTCATTTTTTGTCTAGCCTCTCCCTAAATAATTTGTCAATAGAAATAGAAAGTTTATACAAAACTACTACGGTTTGCAACAGGAGTTCGTTATTGTGTCCGGTCCTGGGCAAGCCAGAAAAAGAATCATGAGACTTCTTTTTTTTTTTCGAAAGATCAACCCGGCAACTTTCTGATCTTCACGTATGCTCGCTGCCTTGAGAATTCGAAACGAACTCGGGCGAATCGCGTCGTATAAATGTACGGCCGGCTGCGCGATTAACAGCGCCGACACGCGCAAGATCTAGGACAGCCATGACTGTGACGGGGCAGCCCGGCACGCACCCTACGTCAACCTCGACATCTTGGAGAAGCCAGTCGCCGCCGCGTGGTCCTCTAGGAACCAGCCCGCGGGCGCGCGCGTCAGCACCTTCGAGGAGGTGAATTTGCCTGAGCACCGCGCGTGCTCGCAGGACGCCAGCGAGCTCCGCGCCGAGGGCGCTGAGGAGGGTGATGGCCTCGTCATCAGCATGCGCGACGGCCAGGACGTGCAGTGTCCGATGAGTTTCGGGGCGCAACGTTCATGTGGTCGTCCGTGACGGACGAGGTGTCGCAAGGGGTGGGGCAGCAGAACAACAGCCGCCGGCGCGAGGTCCAGCGGCTCACGTTCCACAAACACCACCGTCGTCTCGTGATCGATGAGTACCTGCCGCACGTCCGCCGGAGAGCCCGTGAGGTCCTCTTCGGCAACCGCCTCCGCAGGCTCTACAGCAACAATAGGATCTCGCAGTACTGGTACTACGACGAAGACAACGCGTGGATAACCTTGATCCAGCGCACATCCGGCGGGGCCGGATGGACAAGCACATCGAGGCGTTCAGGATCCTGGCCAAGAACTACCTCGGCATCGACGCGCACCCGCTGTTCGGCGCCGTCGAGGAGCTGCTGATGGAGGTGGACATCGCCGAGTGCCTCATGACAGCCAAGAACGCCGGCTCCGAGGAGGATGCTACCTGATCGAGGAGCTGAAGAGGAAAAGGGAAAAGGCCAAGGCTTCGATCGACGGAGGCAAACGCGGCGAAAGCGGACAATGATCAAGACGTAAAAGAAGATGACGAGCAAAATTCAGAAGATTCAGGAGAAGAGGATGAAGAGTCGGAGGATTCAGAAGAATCTGACGAGTAGTCATATAGTACATAGTTACATACGTATACACCCTAAAGTTTTTTTTTCTTTCTATGAGAAGTACTTCCTTCCTAGATAGAGTTGCAGACTTGCAGTTATCTGAAGATGGTTGCTCAGTCCTGACTGAAGGTGTGTTTACGGAGTTGAACTTTAGATAGTGTCTTTAAACATTTATTTTTTGTTTTTCGAGCAACGCACTTTTGTTTATTACGTTCATCACCTGTCCAGGTAGCTTGATCGCGATCAACCCAGGCTGGTTACAGACTCCAGGAGGGGATCAAGCCATACACAATCACACAACCGTGACCGGTGGAGGTGCCCGTGCGATTTGCTTGTGGGATCTGGCTGCCCTTTTTTCTCCTTTATTTTTTTCTACTTTCAAAAGAAATAAAGGAGAAAAAAGGAAGAACAAAAATAAAAAGGCATTATAGGCATTTCAATTTTTTTTCTAACCATCAAACGTTTTTATTTTTATAAAAAGCTTCGGCTCCACAAGTAGAGCTGCTCTACCAGCTAAAGCAAAAAAAAAAGTATTCTACCAATGAAGCGGAGTTATATCAAACGGAGCATGAAATACACGAGGGCAAAACAGAACAGATGAGACGATGAGCTATTGAGTACTCCCCCGGCCGGCACCAAGCACGGTGACGCACATGGCCTGCCCAGAACTGGCCAGCGCCATCAGCTCTACGGCCTCCCTCGCCTCCAGATCCGAGAGCGCCCTCGCGCGCAAACCTAAACAAGCGGTCGATCCGCAATCAAGCACTGCCATCAAGCTAAGACGCAACGTGGACAAAGAAGAACTCACCAGCACAAGTGGAACGAAGGCCTTGGCACTTAGCTCCGAGGCGCCGATGACCCTGCTCAGCCTCGTTCCGCCTCCTGAATGGCCATTGACGCCTTGAGGTCGGCACCTGGATCGTCAGCAAACCGATCTGAGATCGATCTCGTGCCCTTTGTTCCATGAGCCGCTCCTAGGCTGAATCAACTCCTCCAATAGCGCTGACCAGGCCCTTGCGGAGATCCACCTGCGCTTTTTGGGAGGCCTCTAGTTCCTCCCACAAGCGCCGCACTTCTGTCCCCGCCTCGGCTACACGGTCGTGATCCACAGCGTTCCTCGACTGCGCCTGGAAGGCCAGGTGCAGAAACCGGGACTTCTCCATTGAAGTCCTCATCAATTCCTACAAGAGAAGAAAGAAGTAACCGTACCATCCAGCTGAAGGAACGACTCGCACAGTGAGCTCAAAAGACGAAGCAGAGCAGCAAAGCCTCACTTGCTCGCGGGGCGCGACCTCCTCGGTCATCAGCCGTTGGGCCTCCACGCCTAACCCGATGACTGTGGTGGTTGCGTCGACCAGCTTCGATAGGGTCGCCAGGACCCTCCCATGGCTCTGCGAGGCGTCGACCCACATGGCCTGCTCGACCATGTCGTTCACCACGAACAGAGCCTCGCGGGAACCCATGGGGTGCTGCCAGACGAGAGGATCTTCGCTAGGTCCGACCTCCTCATCGTGAGGAACTAGGGCTGGCTCACCAACATCACCGGCTGCCGTCCTCATGAGCGACAGATCGACGGCGGACGGCGAGTCCGCTCCCTCCTCCGGGACAGCAGTTGCCTCATCCTCACCCGCATCCAGGGCCTCCCCCTTGACCACGCCTACAGTCACTCCAGCGTCAAAGTAGCCCTCACCCGCGGCCGGTGGACACAAGGTCGCGAGGGGAAGCCATCGGGCTTTGGTCACCATGGCCTCGCTGCGATCCGATGGAAGGCCCGGCCGTATGGGTGGGTTCGCGAAGCCTAACGGCTTGGCGATCTCGAACCCGGGAAGAATCTCCCTACAACAAAACTTCCTGAAGACAATGAAAAAGACGGCATAGGCTCTACCGCTAAAAGAAAAGGGCTAGGGTGAAAGGTCCTAATATGGCTAGAGGGGGGTGAATAGCCTATTTAAAAATCTACAAATCAATTAGAGCAATTTTATTAGTATGACAAATAGTGAAATGCAAACTTGCTCTAGCTCTACAAGGGTTGCAAGCCACCTATCCAACAATTCTAGTTGCAATGATTACTAGGCACACAATTTGCAATGTTACTACTCTCTAAGAGCTCTCAATCTTGCTACTCTAAAGAGCTCCACTAGATGAACTTAAAATAACAAAGCAAGCTCTCAATTCTAATTACACTAAAGAGCTTGCCACAACTAGTTTGCAAGAATATAAATGAGTGAGTAGGGTGATTATACCGTCGTGTAGAAGAGTGAACCAATCACAAGGTGAATATTAAATCAATCACCGGGAGAATACCAAATGGCAAGAGACAATCAATTTTCTCCTGAGGTTCACGTGCTTGCCAACACGCTACGTCCCCGTTGTGTCGACCAACACTTGGTGGTTCGGCGGCTAAGAGGTGTTGCACAAACCTCGTCCACACAATTTGGACACCGCAAGAACCTACCTACAAGTGAGGTAACTCAATGACACGAGCAATCCACTAGAGTTACCTTTCGGCGCTCCGCCGGGAAAGGTACAAATCCCCTCACAATCACCGGAGATGGCCACGAACAATCACCGACTCGTACCAATCCTCCTCCGCTGCACCAAGCCGTCTAGGTGGTGGCAACCACCAAGAGCAACAAGTGAATCCCGCAGCAAAACACTAACACCAAGTGCCTCTAGATGCAATCACTCAAGTAATGCACTTGGATTCTGTCGATGCGGAACCCACAGGATACCCCGCAAGAGAGAGAGAAGATCTAGTCCAACTAGGATTCTTCCCATGTAATCTCAGTAATAGAACTATTAAGTAATCCTACTAGGAAATCTCATTGTAAACCGATTAGGACCCTGGCCTCCTGACTATATAAAGGAGGGTAGGGCTCCTGAAAGAGGACAATTGGTGCGACATAACACTTCATAATCAATCCAACGCAAAAGGCAAACGCCGATTGGACGTGGGGTCATTACTCGATCTACGATCGAGGGCTGGTTTCAGATAAATCGATTTGTCTCTTTGCGTTCACCATCGAAGTTCAACATACGCCGAGACCGAACGACATCGCCACGGTACCCCGTGGTAGGCTATCGATGGTAAAACATCGACAACCGGGCGCGCGCGGGTAGGGGCCTTCGGCGACTTTGCATCCGAGAGCTCGATGGACCTCAATAACATGATCTTCCCGACGGGATCGATTTTCATCTTGGCTCGTGGATCTGCGAGGCGGAACAACCACGACAAGCTTCAAAGTCATCTCCTCAAAGATCCGGATCATCATGAAGAATCCTCTACTCCGACAACCACGACGGATCAACTCATCGGAAGATTCGCGCAGCTCATAATACCCGATTGAATAAGATTCCATCCGACTCGAATTCAAGCTCCGTGATCCAAGAGATGAAGCCTTATTCGAAAGTGCTTTCAAGAAGTCGAGTTCTTGTTTGGCAAGATTTCGAATACAAACCAAAACAACTCGGATTACCCTCGAGTTTTTCAAAAGGCCGAGTTCTTTTCCATTTGGGCTAGACAACACGACAAAATCCTACTCGGGGGACAGTTTGAAAGGTCTTTCAAATCAACACTTGGGATACCACTGACAGGAGCTCAGGAGGGCCTCGTTCTAACGATAACATCGCAAGACTGTATCATCCACTGGCCAGGATCTGTTCCTGAGGATAGCGAAACCCAACTAGTCGGCACAACGACAACAGCTATTCTACCTTACCAAGAGGAGACTCAATCACGACGCCGAGGCGCGCTAATGAAGTCATCAAGCAACTCCGGCGAAGATGACAACTAACGACAATAACGGAACAGCTCACGCACGGGAAGTACTGATGGTTCGACGCCCTCGGTCGCCATTAAACCCCCCAGAAGCACCCGATGTTAGGTCATCAGATGAATCAGAATCCAACATATCACCCTTTGCTCAGGGCTACGATGGAGAAACCGAAAGTCTAGAGACCAGGCTCGAGAAAGGAAAAACAAGTTGAAACAAGGCGCCAAAGACACCGCTCGACGGCAAAGAGAGAAGCTGGACTAGATACGAGTCAGAATTGGCTGAATACGACAAAAGAAAATCACAACAAGAGGCCGAAGGGAGACGCACCGTGAGTACGCCTTACGATAAGATTCGAGAAGCATTAGAAGAACTCAGGGCAACTTCACATCACGGGAGAGGTACGAACAACTCAGGACTTGCTCGGTCAACGATCCCAAGAACACATGAAGAGAGAACCCGATCAAGAATACCTGCCAGATCAACAACCCATAGGCAAGAAGATCAAAATCAAAGGAAGTCCGCTTTTGAAAGACTTGGACCAGGCGGAAGCCATAACGGGGAAAGCAGGAGGGAACATAGTCGGGGCCATCAATTTGAACAACCAAGGAAGACCAAGAGTAGAGGGCCTACCTGCAGATGACCTCATGCAGAATTATTCCCATCAAAACAACACTTGGCCAGAAGAAGGAGCCGAATCCGAATTCAAGGAAGTCGGAACGCATGACAGATTCCCCTGTTTTGCAAACAGATTGGCATCAGTTCGATTACCTCACAAATTCAAACCGTCTAATCACTCCAAGTATGATGGCAAAACCGAACCAAGACAATGGCTCAGAATATATTCACAATCAATTGAACTAGCCGGAGGAGACGATGATATTAAAACCTTGTTCTTCCCCATGGCACTGGAAACAATGCCCCTCCAATGGTTTGATAAATTGAACCCAGGATCGATTAGAACTTGGGAAGACTAGCAAAGAGCTTTCTGCGAAAATTTCGCAGGTATCATCACACACCCGATCACTCATGCCGAACTGAAAGGACTCAAGCAAAAGGGAGGCGAGAGTCTCAGAAATTACTATCGGCGATTCGGTGAACTGCGGGCTCAAGTGCATGACATCACCGAACGAGAAGTAATTGAAGCTTTCTCTCATGGAATCATGGCTAGGTGGCAATTTCAAGATTTCTGCAAAGAAAATCCGAGAAACAATGAAGAATTCAGACGAACAGTAGAAAAAATGATTACGGCAGAAGAAAAAACACGAGAAAGGTTCCCGGATAGAAGCAATCAAGACAACCCGGATAGGCAAAATCATCGAAGCAACAGACATCAAGAAAGAAAGCGTAGACCAGACAATACCGTGGCAATGGCCGACAAATCGAAGAAGTTTTCTAAACCCAGAAGATATGAAGACATTGAAAACATACGTTGCCCATTACACCCTAACGGGAGACACACCATCGGAAACTGCTACACTTTCAATGATCGATACACGAGAAAAGATAGTAAGGAGAACACCAAAGAGGACAATCACAAGAAAGATGAAGACAACCACGAGGACAAAGGATTTCAAAAACCCAGGGGAACGGTAGCAGTAATCTTCTCAGGAGCTCCAGATTGCACAAGCAAACGTCAAGAAAAACTAGCACTACGAACCATCATGACAGCAGAATCGGCTACACCAAGATATCTCAATTGGTCACAATATCCAATCCAATTTTCAAGAGAAGACCAATGGACTAGCGTAGGGAACGCAGGCCATTACCCACTGGTTTTAGACCCAACTATTGCCGGGATGACCGTCACCAAAGTACTAATCGATGGGGGAGCTGGACTCAACATCATCTTTTCAGAAACTCTAAGGAAGATGGGACTACAACTCGCTGGGATGATTACACCAACAAGCACTCCCTTTTACGGAATAGTACCCGGCAAAGCAGCCATGCCACTCGGACAAGTTACTTTACCCGTCACTTTCGGAACTCCTGCGAACTATCGAACAGAGTTTATCAAATTTGAGGTTGCGGACTTCGATTCGTCATATCATGCAATCCTCGGACGCCCAGCACTGGCAAAATTCATGGCAATACCACATTACCCGTACTTATTGCTTAAGATGCCAGGACCCAATGGTATCCTTTCTCTTGAAGCGATTTGAAGCGTGCTTTTGATCTATGACGTTCAGGCGATCCAAATTGCGGCAAAAGCACAGCCGACAATGGGAGAAAACAAATAGCCACAATTGCTGCAGAGATAAGCCAAGAAGAATTAGAAATACGGCTAAAAAGCCCAAGCATTATCACACCACCAAAAAGAAGCCGACGTCAAGCAAATTGATTTGAAAATTGGCGATACCTCCAAGACAACAACCATCGGTGCTCACCTCTCGGCAAAATAGAACTCGCGCTCACCAACTTTCTTGGGACAACAAAGATATCTTCGCCTAGAAGCCGGCCGACATGCCGGTGTCCCAAGAGAGTTGGTGAAACCATGCAATTGATGTTAATGAAAACTCCAAGCACAGTAAAGCGGCAAGCTACGACGATTCTCACCCGACAAAAAGGCAGCGATTAAAAAAGAAATCACAAAACCGATGGCGGCCGGATTCATCAGAGAAATCCTTCATCCGGATGGCTAGCAAACCCGGTCCTTGTGCAAAAGAAGAACACAGATGAGCGGCGATAAAAGGCGTCGACTACACGGATCTCAACAAGCATTGCCCAAAAGATCCATCGGGCTACCACGCATTGACCAGATAGTCGACTCAACAATGGGTCCGTGATCGTTATCCTTTCTCGATTGCTATTCGAGTGGTATCACCAGATCGCATTAAAAGAACAAGACCAAAGCAAGACTTCTTTTATTACCCGTTTGGTGCTTCATTTGTTACAAGACCATGTCATTTGGACTAAAGAACTTTGGAGCCACATACCAAAGAGCTATACAAACTTGCCTTGGAGATCAAATCGGTGAAAATGTGGAGGCATACGTGGATGATGTAGTGGTAAAAACAAAGAACCCTGCATAAGCATGATTGAAGAGTTAAAGCAAACATTTGAAAACTTGAAGAGATGGAGATGGAAATTGAACCCAAATAAATGTGTATTCGGAGTTCCTTCAGGCAACTACTCGGATTTTTGGTCAATCGGTGGGATTGAAGCCACACCAAGCAAATTCGAGCTATAACAGAAATGAGGCAACCTAGGACTATCAAAGATGTTCGAGAAACTAACAGGATGCATGGCGGCCCTCAATCGTTTCATATCAAGACTCGGAGAAAAGGGGTTACCCTTCTTTAAACTACTAAAGAAGATGCAGACAAGTTTGAATGGACAAAGGAGGGTGTGAAGCTTTCAAGAAACTTAAGGCATATCTCACATCCTCACCAATTCTCACACCCCAAGGAAAGATGAAGACATGATGCTATACATTGCGGCGACTACTACTATCAGAAAAACACGACAATAGTCGTGGAAAGAGAAGAAGAAGGACGTGTACAAAGTAAATATGAATGACGGTATACTACATCATCAAGTATTGTCCGAATAAAAAATCCGGTACCCGCATGTACAAAAACTACTCTACGCCCTACTTATCACCTCACGCAAGCTTCGCCACTATTTCGAAAGCCACAAAATTACCGTGGTGACGGACTTCCCACTCGGAGACATTTTACACAACAGAGATGCGACAGGACGTATATCAAAGTGGGCAGTTGAACTTGGAGCTCTTAACATCGACTTTACCCCACGGAAAGCAATCAAATCTCAAGCCCTTGCCGATTTTGTGGCCGAGTGGGATGAAATTCAAATGACCTTTATCGATACAATCCTTGATCTTTGGAAGATGTACTTTGATGGGTCGCCCAAACTAGGTGGAGCCGGTGCAGGCGTTCTCCTCATTTCCCCAGAAGGAAAACAACTCAAGTACGTCCTTCAGATATTATGGCAAGCTACAAACAACGAAGCAGAATATGAAGCCCTCATCCACGGGCTACGAGTGGCAATTACCCTCGGAATAAAGAGATCACGTGTATATGGCGATTCAGCGAAGAGTCATCAACCAAGTAAACAAAGATTGGGATTGCACAAAAGAAAACATGGGTGCTTCTTGTGTTTGAAAATACGGAAACTTGAAAAATATTTCCAAGGATTAGAAATTTTACACGTCATCGCTTGATTCCAACATTGCAAGCGAGATGTCCTTGCCAAGCTTCGGATCGACAGAGCAAAGGTTCCACCGGCGTGATTTATAGAAGAACTATCCGTTCCTCTATCAAACAACCCGGTGAGACATCCAACGAAATTCAAGGCTAAAGGCGTTCAGATCTTGGTAATCAACACCTCATGGACCCAAGTTTTCATCGACTATATCAAAGAAAATAAACTACCAAGCAGATAAAGCGGAAGCTACCCAAGTTGTTCATGAGAAGCAAAAACTACGTTTTAGTAGGAGATAGACTCTATAGAAGAGCAGCTTCATCAGGAGTACTCCTGAAATGTGTTTCATTTGAAGAAGGCAAAGAGATCCTGGACGAGATACACTCAGGTTGCTGCGGAAATCATGCTGCTTCAAGGACACTGGTTGGAAAAGCATTTCGCACCGGATTCTACTGGCCAACCGCTCTAAAAGACGCAGAAGAACTTGTAAGAAAATGCAAAGGTTGCCAAATGTTTGCAAGACAAGCCCATGTGCCAGCTCACAATCTTATCTGCATCCCACCCGCTTGGCCTTTCTCCTGCTGGGGGCTGGATCAAGTGGGACCCCTGAAGAAAGCAAAGGGCGGCTTCGAGTACATCTTTGTGGCAATCGACAAGTTCACCAAGTGGATTGAATATAAACCACTCGCGAAGTATAGCGCAACCAAAGCAGTCGAATTCATCCAAGAAATTACGCACCGCTTTGGCATGCCCAATCGAATCATCACAGATCTAGGCTCCCCTTTCACAGCCATGAATCTGTAAGTGGGCACAAGACTATGGTTTTAGTATAGACTATGCGTCCCGTCAGACATCCGAAGCCAACGGACAAGTAGAAAGGGCCAATGGACTCATACTAGCCGGATTAAAACCAAGATTATACGAAGAACTAATTGACTATGGGTCCAAATGGATTGAAGAATTGCCAAAAGTTGTATGGGGGCTACGAACTCAAATAAGCAGAGCAACAGGCCACTCACCCTTCTTCCTAGTCTACGGATCGAAGAAGACTACTACCCAAACTTGATCTGGACATCACCAAAGATAGAACAATACGATGAAGGAGAAGCGAGAACAAACAAGAAGATTAGAACTCGATGACTCGGAAGAAGTCAGAGTAAATGCCACCCTACAATCAGCCAGATACCTACAAGGTTTAAGGCGGCACTACAACAAAAGTACCCATCCTCGATCATTACGAGTTGGAGACTTAGTACTAAGAAGGATACAAAAGACTGATGGACGACATAAGCTCCTCGGGTCCATGGGAAGGTCCGTTCATTGTCACAAAAGTCTTTGGACCAGGCACATACAAGTTAATAAACCGAAGATGGAAAGGAAGTAAGCAATACATGGCACATCAGTCAGCTAAGAAGATTCTACGCGTAAAAACAAGATATGCAAGCCACAAGGGACCAACATTCACAATCGACGAAAGACAATATTCTTCGACAACATATGTATTTGTTCATATTCATGATCAATAAAGATGATATTCATCCACAGCATGTCTTATCATGACTTCCAATGAGTTGTTTACCCGAAATAAAAAGCAAAATGGCTAAAAACACGCTCGAGCTTCCGGTACGAGAGCAAAATAGTTGAAAACACGCTTGAGCTCTGCCGATGAGGGTAGCTAAAAGCTAACACCAAACAAAAAGCAAAATGGCTGAAAGCACGCCTGAGCTTCCCGGCCGAGAGCAAAATAGCTGAAAATACGCTTGAGCCCGCCGATGAGGGTAGCTAAAAGCTAACACCCGAAACAAAAAGCAAAATGGCTGAAAGCACGCCTGAGCTTCCCGGCCGAGAGCAAAATAGCTGAAAATACGCTTGAGCCCGCCGATGAGGGTAGCTAAAAGCTAACACCCGAAACAAAAAGCAAAACGGCTGAAAGTACGCCTGAGCTTCCCGGCCGAGAGCAAAATAGCTGAAAACACGCTTGAGCCACCGATGAGGGTAGCTAAAAGCTAACACCCGAAACAAAAAGCAAAATGGCTGAAAGCACGCCTGAGCTTCCCGGCCGAGAGCAAAATAGCTGAAAATACGCTTGAGCCCGCCGATGAGGGTAGCTAAAAGCTAACACCCGAAACAAAGAATGAAGCCAAAACTAGTCAACCAAAACTGAACTCTAAAGGACCCTCCAGCTCTTCGTTCCGAAAAGCAAGAGGCTCGGGGGCTACACTACATCCAGATACAGAAAAAGTACAAGCGCCACTCAAAAGGCAACATTCTATGCATTCTATGCCGAGTCGTTTTCTCATAGCGCGGTATCAACACAAAGATTTACATCTAACAAGTCACAGCGCGGACAAAGCACTCGACAAATCGAGGAGTCTCGTCAGGATAACACACAGAGTCGTGTTGTGAAGCAGAGACGAAAACAGGACAAAATACTCAGCAGGACAAGTAACTTCGACCACACCCAGGCAAACAATACATCAACGAAAACAAAGAATCTTCATTTAAAGAGGAGTGTGATATTACAAGAAGCTTTACAAGAAGCCGGTCAAAGGGCATTATCATCGAGAGGGAAATGTCAATATCTAGATTTTTCAGAACCCCTCTTGGCTAAAACCGTCGACCTCGTGCTCCATCCTCTCAGCGGCGTCAAGGTATTCTTGGCTTTCAGCTTCCTCTCGCTATCTTGGACAGAGGCGCCTCAGAGCAAGGACCCGGACTGGCTAGCACATTTTTGGTACATATTTGGGCACACTTCTTCGCAAATTCTTGGAAACGACCGGAATCAGGGGGAATGAATCTGCTACTTAAGATTGCCCGTCATCCATTGAGTCAGGAGAACATCGGCCATCGAACGAAAAAGATTTCCACAGAACATTCCAATTTTCAGGGTTGGCCGCCTTGACTTCTCGGTCAAGCTTTCAATAGTTCTTTGGGCCTGCACAAGATCTCTATCGACTCGCGCCTAATCGCCTTAGCAAGGGCAAGTTCTTTCTCAAAGATGAGTAATTACCTCCTCAGCCTTGTTATGGCTAGAACGGACTAGAGCCTTCATCTCATCGATGCTCTCCGAGAGTTTCAGCTTCTCGGCTCGGAGAACTAGACAGGACACCCAAGAACAAGTCAGCAAAGAAAAAGAAATCAAAATACAAGATACAGGCAGAGCCCACGGCACCTTTGCATTCATTTTTCGCAGACTCCGCCACGGTCTCCGACTCCATTACCCGGGCACGAAGGGTTTTCTCCTCCTTTTGGTGCATCTGACGTTCTGTCTCCAACTCAGCCCGGAGAAGGTCAAGATCGGCCTTTAGAACACTCACCTCAGAAGACAACTTTCTCTCATTTTCAGATGAGAAAAAGAAGCCAGAATGATCACGGGAGAAAGACTGAGCCAAAACAGACAAAGAAAAATAAAGCGTAAGGACAGAGGAAAAACGAGCATGCAAAAAAGGAACGGCAGTAAAACCTACCTGAAGTTTTTCACCAAAAGAAGTCGATAGGCTCCCCCAAGCTGCGGTCAGCTCGATAACCGATGGGTGGCATCAAACTGTTGCACCACGTCATCGGAAAAAGAAGGACCGCCGGAAGCAAGAGTAGGGGAAGGAGAAGCCGAATGGAGCGAAGAAGGAACGACCAAAGCAACCTCGTGGAAGCCGAGTCAAACCCTCGAAGGACCCCTAGCGACGGCCACGATCACCTCCGGAGCGGCCAAGGCCGCAATCTCCGCCAGTAGCTCAAGCCCCACACAGCGACTCCATCAGCAGAATCGTTGTGAGTCCCGAGGCTCGAGAACTCGTTGGCAACGGCGGGAGGCGAGAGAAGAAGTCGAGGAAGGAGTAAGAGAAGACGAAACATCGAAAAGTGATAAAAAGGGCGCCGATAAGAACCAGAGGAAGGAAAATAAAAGCCAAAAAGATAAAGTGGAATCTACTCACCCGACCACTTTTTCTTCTTTGGGTTTAGAGAAGGCCTCGCAGGGGAACCATGATGGTAAAAACGCCCGCCCACCCGCCGACGAGAGCGGAACGGCGGGCAACAGAGCCATGGAAGGAGCCGGAGCTGGAGCATGGAAGGAGCCGGAGCTGGAGACGTGGAAGAGCTCCGATGAAGGAGCGGTAGAACTTCGCACCGGAGCTTCCAAAGAACTCGACACGAGTTTCAGAAGAGGTCGACACACGGAGCCTCGGAAAAACTCACTCCGACCTCCGATTACTTCAAAAAGATCAATACTAAAGGTCAAGACCAAGAAGAGAAATTCAATGCAACAGAATAGGAAAAGCAACTCACCGCCGCATGATGAGGGGTACTTCATCATCTTCTTCCTCCTCACCAAGGAAACCAGAGCACTTCTTTGAAAAGAGGGTAAAAAGTACTCGGATCATGAGAGAAACAAGAAAATAAAAGAACAAAGAGTATTAAATGTGCTCACCTAAGAGCATGCTAGCAACAACTAGAGTACACAGGAGAGTACTTGGTTTATGAGGCTTCTTGGAAACAGTAGGGCAGATGAAGACCCATCCGTTCGCCCCTCTTCCGGGACACTACGAGGACCGCGAGGACTAGACGAGAGAACATATTCTTCATATACATCAACAAATCCGGAAGAAACCCCGGGAAGGGCGGCAGAGGTTTGGGACTTACTAAGCGCAGAAGTTCCCGCAAGTCTATCTCGGTCTCCGCCTTGCATGACAGGAAAGCGTCAGGAGAGACCGGGTCGACAAAGTTCCGCCCAAACTCCTGCGAAAACGGATAAAACACCGAATCAAAGGAAAGCTAAGCAAGAGCAAACGCAGCTAGAGTGCATAAAGTACTCAAACAAAAAATAGACAACTCACAGAGATGGGGCGGGTTGTTGGTGAGAACTCGGTGACAAATTTGGGGAATAACGCTCACCCTTTTCAAAGATCTTCGAAGACGCCGAGTACCTCCTCACCGGTCAGCTCAAGAGCTGGGACCATGCGTGAAGGATCCTCGGCCCCGAATACTCAAAGCCGAGATGTTCCCGCTCCTTCAAAGGTGAACCTGACGACGAAGAAAACTCGAGACGATACCAAAGCCGGTCAAACCCGCCGCTTCAAAGATGTTAATCCTATCAAGGAGTAATTTGGATCACTTGAATCTCAAAGAAAGCGATTCAAGTTTCTTGTCCCATCGGTCATTCACCACAGAGGCGGACCAGGATGAATGGCAAGGGAAGGATTAAATTGGCAACATAAAACCACTTTCAGACGCCAATCTTTTCTGAGAATCGACCAGGTCATAGTCAAAAACTTAATTTTGAGACCTCGATTTAAACTGAATCCCACAACCGCCAAGAACGCTGGTCTCTTCACGGCGGGGTTGAGGTTTCAGACGAAAGAAAAAGCGAAAAAGAGACAGAGAAGGAGGGATTCCAAGGAAAGCTTCGCAAAGATGAACGAAAACAGAAAGATGGAGAATGGCATTGGGGGTTAGGTGGTTCAGACTAATCCCAAAATAACCAAGGAACTGATGAAGGAAAGCGGAAGCAGGAAGACAAAGTCCGGCGCGGACAAAGGAAACAAAAAGGACAATCTCACCAGACCGGAGCTGGAACCCGATGTTCGCCGGAACCCTCCATTCAGCGATGACTTTGCTTTGGATCAAGCCATCGCTAACGAGCTCTCAGGCAGGTGATCTTCGTTTTGTTGTTGGGGGCCGCCAAACCTCCGAAAGCAGCCCTCATAGCCACAAACTCGATTTTGGATCAACGAAGGGATGATTCCTCGTCTCTGAAGGTCGCTTTGAGACTTGCTTGCGGTTTTCTTCTTTCCCATGAACTGGTGGAAGCAAGAGAGGCGCTAAATAGGATGAAGGATGATGATGCTCAAGATTCTGGCTGGCGCGGCATGGCATGATTTCTGAAAGCTAGGGTTTAAAGGCAAGAGTTGGGCAAGCAAAGGGTCTTTAAATAGATTTTTCAACAATACAAACGGCCCACAAGGCCCGATAAAACACAATGTGGGAATACGACGGTCCATTTACCGACGTGATTAAAACAATGGAGGCACAAATCCATACAACAAAGTACAAACCAACAGGCAGATTTGAGACTTATCCGTCCAAAGAACACGGCGGAGTTTATCGATCGCTACAAGAACAACTCGCCAAAACAAGAAGAAGAAAGAAGGAAGAAAGAAAAGGCTACCTCACAAAGGAACAAGAGAACCCGGTTATTTGAGAAAGAACCGGTAATCTCATGGATAATATGGGGATCGCATAGCAGAAAAGTAAGAGACAACTCGAAGACAAGATTAGTTACATTACAAGCGAAGATTACAAACCTTAAAGACAAGATTCGTTTACATTACAAGCGACTTCAAAAATAGAAGATTACAAATCTTACAAGACCCAACGAACTCGGCACTAAGGAGAGCGAGGTAGCAAAGAGGAAACACACACACGGCTAGGCTCTCGGAATGACTACGTGTCCCAAATTGCTACTCGGAAGGACAGACCGCCATCACCTACACTATTTTCTTCAAAGGAAGGACCTTGAGTGCACTCAAGGCGATGTCAGCTGACCTGGACGGCAGGCAACTTGGAGCAGAGAAGGCGGCGGGCATCTGTCTACCCAAGACCGATGTGATATCTGCATATGGAGTTGATCTGCCAGACGATCTCAAGACAGAGACGAGGATCAACCCGGAAGCGCCAGATGAAGAAACGAAGCCCGCATCACAAGACTTCCTCCAACTACCACCACATACATCCCGGCATTATCTTTGTCATGGGATTAGCCTACCTCTAATCCCTATCACAAGACTTCCTCCGGCTATGACAAAACACACAGGAACTACAAAATATGCCCGGGGGCTGCTCCACTTCACAAACTACCATGCTCATATCCACGAAGGTTTCAACGGGATATCCAATAGATGAAAACAAGCACTCTGGGATAGTATTTATAGACCAAAGGAGCGGAGCACATGGACCAGGAGCACCGATGAAATAAGCCTGACAAAGAACACGGTGAAAGGACAGACTCAATAATGGACGACTCAAAGAGAGGAAAGCGAAGACTTTCAAGGCGGGCATATTCGGAAGAATATACCAAAGACAAGACAACCCCATGACAAAAGGCATTTACACTCAACCACCACCATACAACTACATCCGACAAAGCAAACAAACTATCGGAGAATACGCTTAAGACCTCGCATCCGAAGTTCTTCCCGAACAAAACAACACGGATATACTGGGGGGCTCGGCCAACAAAGATAGCTTAATCAACACTAGGCTAGGGAGTTCGGCCTTCATTTCAATTACTCCGGGGCTCGTAATCAAAGACAAAAGACAAAAAGTACAAGAAACTCAAGACTACTACGACGACGACGCATCAGATTTTTTCAACCGACTTCTTTTTCAAAAGAAAAGAACTCGGAGAAGGCACGAGGTCGCAGGATACATAGCCCTGAATTTTTTGAAGGCAGAATCTGATTCTCCAACTTTTGCAAGCAAAAGCAAGAGGCTCGGGTTACATTTCTCGGTGAGTGCAATTTTTATGAAAAATTGCACCCACCAAAAAGAACTCGGACGTAGGCTCGGAGGCTGCGAACCGCGAAACTACTCGGACGATGGTTTAATCCAAGACTAAAGGACCGCCTCGGAAAGATACCACATAAACTACTCGGATGGTGGTTTAATCCAGGACTAAAGGACCGCCTCGGAAAGATACCACATAAACTACTCGGATGATGGTTTAATCCAGGACTAAAGGACTGCTTCGGAAAGATACCACAAAAAACTACTCGGATGATGACATAATTCAAGTCTCGGGGACTACTTCAGAACCCTCCAGCTTTTTGTTCCAAATAGCAAGAGGCTCGGGGCTACACTCAGTGAGTGCACTTTTTCTTCAAAAAGCGCACGTCACCCCAAAAGACTTACTCAACGCAGACAACTTCAAGACATTGCGACAAAAAGAACCCGGAACGATCCATATTCGAGTTCTTTTGACAAAACTTCAACGAACAATTCAGAGCAACTTCAAGACAAGATCCTCAGGCTCCTTGTTCCAAATAGCAAGAGGCTGGGGGGGCTACAACCCGATGGATGTACTTTTTTCACAAAACACTCACCACTCGAAGATCCCAAGAAGCGCTACAAGGTCTCACTCTAGAAAGCACTCGGATAACATTCTGTTCCTACCTAACAAGACTTGAAGGAATAAAGCGAGACTTTCAGAGCTCAACCATGAAGTGCTCGGGGGCTTGTCGATGCGGGACCCACAGGATACCCCGCAAGAGAGAGAGAAGATCTAGTCCAACTAGGATTCTTCCCATGTAATCTCAGTAATAGAACTATTAAGTAATCCTACTAGGAAATCTCATTGTAAACCGATTAGGACCCTGGCCTCCTGACTATATAAAGGAGGGCAGGGCTCCTGAAAGAGGACAATTGGTACGACATAACACTTCATAATCAATCCAACGCAAAAGGCAAACGCCGACTGGACGTAGGGTCGTTACTCGATCTATGATCGATGGCCTGAACCAGGATAAATCGACTGTCTCTTGTGTTCACCATCGAGTTCAGCATACGCCGAGACCCGAACGATACTGCCACGGTACCCCCGTGGTAGGCTATCGGTGGTAAAACATCGACAGATTCTCTCCCAATCTCACAATGATGATGAAACAATGATGGAGATGAGTGGAAGAGCTTTGGCTAAGCTTACAAGGTTGCTATGTCAATGTAAATGGCCAAGAGGGTGAGCTTGAGCCGGCCATGGGGCTTAAATAGAAGCCTCCACGAAATAGAGCCATTGTACCCCTTCACTGGGCACAACACGGGGTGACCGGACGCTCCGATCAGTTCGACCGGATATAGGACCCCAGCATCCGGTCGCCCGATGCTTGCCACGTGTCATGTGGCAGAACCTCCTAAGAAATCGGGCCCACGTGCACCTATCGATGTCTCAACAGACCTCAGATAGCGTACACAAGTTCCCAACAACTTAACAGGTCTGTCGGGTGTCCTCGGGAAACTCGAATCATCCACGAATCTTTTCCAAACAGGATCCCAATCACAGTCATTGCAGATTACAACAGTTTTCAATATACATACCAGAGATTATAAAGTGGAAGACTTAAGTTTTGATATTACAAACCAGTTGTTTCAAACTTATAAAACCATAAGTGTCATACAACCATAGTAGCGGGATAATATTACATTAACATTATTTATTTCATACAAACTAGTGCCTTGTCCAAAGACCATTCATCATTCTTCATCGTCATCGACTTCAAACACTGACATGCAGCAGGGACCAAAACAAGCCTGCGTATACGACTCACCTGCAACAAGGGTTAACAAACCCTGAGTATAAAAGTACTCAACAAGACTGACCCGACGAAAAAGGGACGAAGGTCTTAGGGATGCAGGTGTTGGGTCAAGGTAAGGATGTAGAAAGATTCAAAAGTTCTTTGCCAAAAGCTTACTATTCTTGATCATATTTTCGAGTTTTACCCCTAAGTATTTTAGTTCATTATCTCCAACTAAGTGTTCATATCCCATGTTCCAATCCTTCTCATTCCATTCTGTTTTCTTATGATTTAGTAATTCACCAGTCCTGCATTGCTTCTGTAATGAATCGAGTCTCCATATCCGTGGAGCACCGGCATTTCGAATTGATTCAAGTCCCAGCTGGGGATTCCTTATCACACGACATATGTAGAACTTAATCTTGCATATATCAACCTCGCTACTGGATCCTCCTATACTAAGCTGTCTCCACGCCACCCGAGAGCACAGCACACCTCAAATTCGGCCACATTCAAGCCACGAGGGTACACGCTACTCCCGTCATCTCACCACTCCTAGTGCGTGGGCATTCGTCTTAGTATCGGATTAGCCGAAGTAGGCTTACTGGAGTATGTGACCAATACTACAAAGTGTCTCATTCAGAAGATCCACAATGAGTGGCCTTTAAGCGACATAGTCGGCAACATTACCCAACATTCAAGATAAGTCACCCGACTAGTCTCTAGTTCATTCTATCTTCTTTCTTTCTTTTGCCAGTATGCCATCTTTGATTGTATCGAAACTTTTACTTTGAAAGCCTACCATAAAGCATACTAAGCATTCTACGCCTTTATAAATGAACTCATCTCCAAGGATGGTAAACAATTAACAAGGTAGGCAATGCATCAAGTAGGTAACATTTGAATAAATCAACTTAATGCAATAGGTAACATAGGTGATAAACTTTTCAAAGTAAACAAGGTAATGGTTTAATGCATAAACCGGGGCTTGCCTTCGTTGACGATCTCTGGTTTCGGATCAGTACCACAATTATCGAATCCCGTGACAACCGGAGATTCTTCCACAACTTGCTCAACTAGAATCATTTCACTCTCGGATTCTACATGAAATAATAACATATGCTTCAATATGATTATAATGTAAACATGATGCTTTCATGGTACATGAAATGTAATCACACCTTGAATACAACTTTCCTTCGCGATACAGTTGTAAGTCAACAAAACTACTTGACACTAACATCTAGGGTTTATGACCTAAGCGACTTGACCAAATTGATCTTGAAACCCTACTGGTCACACAACATGACCCAAACAAGATCAAACCCTAACCCTAACAATTAGGTTTTGCTTTTATTAAATTTTGAATTAATTTGGAAATAAGCCCAAAAATAAACTTGTTCCAAATGACCTCAAAATTTTATGTAAACTTCCTCATAACAAATTAGTGTACCAAAATAAATTCCATAATTTTTGGAGCTATACAGTGACCTACAAAAATTATGGAAATTGCATTTATCAATTAATTCACTGAATTTTTGAACATTAAAAATTTATTCAAATTTCAAGTTTCAAATTTTTAAACCATAATAGAACATGTACAGAAGCTACACACAAATTTTTAGAATTTTTGGAGCTATGATTTTTTCCTACAAATTTCTAAAGATTCAGCACTATTCAAAATCAGAAAATATCAAAATACACTATTCTCTCTCTCTCACTGACCGCCGGCCCCCACATGTCATCCCTATCCTCTGGCTTTGACCGTGGCCTCGACGGCGCTAACCGGCGCTAATCCGCCGACGGTGAGCCCAACAACGACGGCCAGAGTACCAACACGTTTGCAAGAACTAGGCGCATCGATCTGTGGTACTTTGGAGGTTGATTACGACATGGAACAAGGCTGACGCCGGCCATGGCGGACGCGATGGCACGGCAGCGTTACGCCGGCGAAACAAGGCCGATAACGGTGAAACAGAGAGTTCAGGAAGCATCAGTGGCTCACCCCGAATGTGTTGAAGCAACGAGCGAGTCCAGAGGAGCTATGGTGACGCGTTTCGACGGTGACCGTGATCACGGCGGAGCGGACCTCGTCGACGACGGCGTTACGGCGACTGCAGTGGGCAAAACGAGTAGGCAAGAGTGGAATAAGTACTACAGCATCGAGATGAAGCCGTAGAGTCAACAAGATAGGGCAATAGCTCACCGGACGATGCTGGCCACGGTGAATCGGAGTTTCCGTTGAGGTCGCCGGCCACGAGGAAGATGAATGTGGACAACGAGCTCTCAGCGAAATCAAGCAGTAGCAACAGCTCGGTCGGATGCACAAGGAGCAGGCGGAACTAGGACACGGCCTTTTCGGGGCTATCTTGCGCTGAGGAGACGAGAGAAGCTCGCCGGAGTTGAGACGGTGGCGTTGGGAAAACAGAGGGAAGGAAAGAAAAGCCAACGACGACGTCTGGGTCTTATAGCTTTCGGCCAGAGCGCTTGAATCGACACGACAGTGTGCTCCTCGCTAGCTGAAAGCCAAGGGCGGTCGCAGACGCGCCTGGAAGACCAAAGAAAGGACGCCGGCGGTGGGGCGGTGACCTGTAACTGCTCATTCACCACAATTACAGAATTGCCACTGAGCTCATTTTACAAATTACTCCCAAATTTTCTAAAGAAGTTGAAAATCTCCAAAAATGAAAGTTGCTCAACTTTTCAAACTCTACAACTTTGTTTCAAGGAATATTTTCAAATTCTGCCTCCATTTTGAAATTTGAATTTGGGGTGCATTTGAGCATTTGAATCATTTCAAAATTACTTCAAATTTTATATGTAAACTTTAAAAACTTTGTATACCAAAGTTGATCCTAATAACATAAGCTTCAACTTTGCTTTTTGTCACAACCCCAAATTCCAAATGGATTTTAAAATAGACAAAAGGGGCAAAAGGGACCTTTATAATTGGAATTTGAATTCAAATTTGATTTGTTTACCTTTTGACTTAACTTTGATTTTTGACCAGTAATATGGCCCATTAGGGTTATTTGAGTCAATTAACACATGGTCTCACATGATCACATGAATTTTGACTCTTGTGGTCATGATCTTTATTTAGGGTTTTGAATCACATCACATAAAATAATAACATTATGAAATAAAGCTTATTTAGTGATTGCATTCAACATTTTCTACTTTATGAATGCTTTGCAATGCATATGATGACATGTCAAATTTTAATGATAGGTCAAAACACCAGAGGTGTTACATGTCATCGGCTCCAAACATCGATCGCCCGATCTCAACGGTCAAGTGATGACCGGACGCATCAGTTAGAAAGTGACCGAACGCAGGACCCTAGCGTCCGGTCGTTCCACTGGTTTCCAGTAAGGTTCCAAACGTGAAATTTCACGACCGGACACGTCCGGTCATGCTCGACCGGACTCACCCGGCGTCCGGTCACTCAACGTTTCCTCTGTGCGCCTCACGTCAGCGTACGTCAGCACTGACCGGACTCAGACCAGGAGCGTCCGGACAGTTTACACGCCAGCATCCGGTCACAAGACCGAGACCATGTGCTTACTGCTGTCACTGACCGGACTCTGAACCTAGCGTCCGGTCACTGCACCACCAGCGTTCGGTCACTCTGTGAACCCTTGTCTTTTCTGTATAGGGCGCCGGTGAAGTTTCTAACCCTTGCTCAAATGTGCCAATCACCAAGTGTATCACCTTGTGCAATGTGTTAGCATATTTTCACAAGCATTTTCAAGGGTGTTAGCACTCCACTAGATCCTGAATGCATATGCAATGAGTTAGAGTATCTAGTGGCACTTTGATAACCGCATTTCAATACGAGTTTCATCCCTCTTAATAGTACGGCTATCTAACCTAAATGTGATCACATTCGCTAAGTGTCTTGATCACCAAAACAAAATGGCTCCTACTATTTATACCTTTGCCTTGAGCCTTTTGTTTTTCTCTTTCTTCTTTTCAAGTTCAAGCATTTGATCATCACCATGCCATCACCATCGTCATGATCTTCGTCATTGCTTCATCACTTGGAGTAGTGCTACCTATCTCATAATCACTTTGATAAACTAGGTTAGCACTTAGGGTTTTATCAATTAACCAAAACCAAACTAGAGCTTTCATAGGGGGTAACGTACCTTTTGGAGCGACTCACCGAAGGGGGGACGACGAGACTCATCATGCCTCTCCCCGGGAGCGAAACCGCAACAGGGGTCACGACATCTGATGTCGTGGGACCAAAAGCCAACGAGGCGACCCTGGTCACGACGGCGGCGGCGGCCTCCGACCACCCACCAACTATGGCCTCGTGGTTGAACTACGACGAATTGACCGAGGACGGGCCGGATGGAGTCGAGGACGGAAGGCCTTGGCCACCATTGCTTCGGACCTAGCCTCCTCAACGACAATGAAGCCGAGCGCTTCCGCGCGACCCTATCCTCATTCGCGGCACGCGCCGCACGATAGCCGCTGCTCGACCCAGCACCGTTTTCGGATCTCCTAGATTCGACGAGGAAACGCTTGAGGACCTTCGACTCCACGTCGAAGTCGCTCTCTGAATTCCCGCCTCCATCAGCACCACCTTCATCCAACAGCAGAGCCCCATGCCTTCGCCGCTCTGCCCTCTTGAGCGACTTCTCCACCCGAGGCCGCCTCTGCACGCCAGCGGCCGCCTGCTCCTGGGCGGCGCGATTGGCGCCCCCAAAATGGGGGATGTGAAAGCAAGAACAGAATGACAGGACAGGCTGCTAGAAACAAGCCATGTCAGCAATCACCTGACTGGTGCCGACGACGGACAAAGGGAGAAACATAGGAAAGGGTGACTCACCAGGTTAGGACGACGGTTCATCGAAAATGCCACGATGGCGCACTCGGTTGCCACCACGACCCCTACGCCAACTAGCCTGGCCATCTGCTGCATGATCACGTCATCCTCAAGCTCCTCCGCAGCCTTATGGTCGGGTCTTCAGCCCCAACATAGTCGCATAACAGATGAGCCCACCGCTTCAACGGAAGGACCCGACGCTCGACCATGACTCAGAGGACCGCAACGCCGTCCAAACCGACCGACACTCAGCCCTTGAGGATCTCCAACATCTCCGCCACCTCCGCCAGTCGTTTCCCATCACACCCCCGACCCTAGGAGGCTGACCTCACCGGAGGAGCGACTAAGAAAGGAAGCAAGGTGGTGGAGGCGTCGTCAAGAATGTAGAACCAATTCCCATGCCAGTCGAAGTTCGAACTCCTCAACGGTAGGCACAGGAAGAGATGAGACACCCCAGAATGCATCTAGATGTTCATCCAGCCCATAGGGGCCAACGCTCCATCGGTGGACCCTAGCACCTGCCGACTCTTAAGTTTGAAGAGCCACCGGAACAGGTCTTTGTTGGGTTCTATCCCAAGGAAGGCCTCGCAGACAACCACGAAGCCCGCCAGCTGTAGCACGCCATTGGGGGGAAGTTGCTGCATCTGGACGCCATGCTCCCGGAGAAATGCCTGGAGAAAATCTGACGCTAGAATCCCAAACCCGCGCTCATGGAAATCGGTGAAGGATACCGTTTCCCTAGGTCGCGGCTTGGGGAGCACCTCACCGGCAGTGGCCCTCCACCCGGTGACTTCCTTCGGCGGAAGGAGGCCATCGTTGATGAGCCGCAGAAGCCTCACCTCCGTCATCGTCGAAGATACCCACTCACTAATCCCTAACGCAGGCGGGTGCAAGACGAGGGCGAATGCAGAGATAGCGGCGGAGGGAGATGGTGCCGAGCTATCACTAGCGACTGCACACCCCCTAGGTAAATCCCTTGAGTTCGATTACCTTCCGCCCCTATCAATTGCAGCATGCAACAGTGGAAGGCAAAAACAAGGTAAGGGAACTTGAGCCGAAGGGGGTCGTATATGTGGCGGCGACCAGGAGTGTGAACCACGCCCTTACGGAATCCATCTTGGGATGAGTCCCATGGACCCATGGCAAGCGAGCCACCGTACCGTAGCAACCGAGTGGCGCAACGCATCACGTGTTCACACTCGAACGAGCGCCATTAAGTCACGTCATGACCGAGGAGGTAGGGAGTCCCTAAGTCTACGCGTAGAGTTGCCCACTGCAACCATGACCCCACGTCGTGCTTAGGAAACTCGCTCTTGGGCCAGCCCTTAGACAGGTTTGAGGCCACAAAAGAGGTAGGGGCAGGATGAGATGGGCCCCTGTGGCTCTAATTGGTGGTGCGGAACCTCGCGACCATCTCCTCCCGTGTTCGATTCGTTCGCTTTGAAGTCGCCCAGGTTGACCCCCTCTAGGGGAGAGACATCTTGCCCTTTTGGCCGCTGCGGAGGCGGTTCGGGACCGACGGGCTTGACGGTCAATGATTTATGGGACGTCTCTCGACGAGGCACAGTCGAACTCCACGTCGATTGGGAAGGATATCGGGTCCCACTCGAATTACCCATTGA
Organism: Miscanthus lutarioriparius; assembly: GCA_904845875.1. NCBI lineage: Eukaryota > Viridiplantae > Streptophyta > Magnoliopsida > Poales > Poaceae > Miscanthus > Miscanthus lutarioriparius. Next base: position 48,932,509 of record CAJGYO010000005.1, read on the forward strand.
CCTCAACGAGGCGCACCGCTCTGACCGTGTGGTTATGGTGGACAAGCCTCTCCCAGCGTGGGGCAAAACAGAAGGTGCCTACAGCCAGGCATCACAATCCCTCGAGGTCGAAAAGGACGTCAGGGAAAAAGGAGTGGGGCCCATGCGACCCCAATAAGGGTCGTGGCCAAGCCACGATCATCTTCTCCCCACGTCTCGGGTCGCCGACCCATTGCCATCTCAGAATCTCACGGACTAGTGGAGGCTGGCAGCCCCACCGCGGGAGATTAACCAAACTAACGACTAAAAAGACTCACGAAGGTGCCTCCACAAGGAAGGTGCCTATACTTACCTGGATCGCACCCTGATCACGCACGACAAGAGATGCTTCAAAACCCACACGGTAATCCTCGGCTAACGAGGGCATCCCTGACCGTGCCATTACTAGTGTAAACAACCATGACTTAGCCACCACCAAGAGACCCTAGAGAAGCAAGCAAACACAAAGAAAGGGGTTCTCTCCATCAAACTTTGGAAACAGGTGCGGCCAAGCCGTGTACCAAAATACAAATTTGGAATCACGACACCGGTGACATCTCGAGTAAGCCCCGAGAAGCCTTGCTACTGCCACGGAAGGACAAGGTAGAAAAGAATGTTGCGCCAACCTTTCTGTAGCAACACGACCCTCGAGGCACAAAAGCAAAGGAGGAGTCAAGGAGGTCACACCAGCTCAAGGATGCCTGAACGAGCACCTGTGGGCTTTCACAAGCACTAGAAGGCCACAGGCAGAGAGCCTTGGCGATCAGGCAAAACCCATCTCGCCTAAGATGGGATTGCCTGATCCCCATAGTGCGTGCGCACCATGAGCAAATCCTCCCCCGCTCGCAAGACCCCATCTAGCACCAGTCGTTGAAGAGGCACCACCAGCTTCTGAGCGTTACCGGCGACCCACAGTGTGATGCATAACAGGAACCGCGCGGTTCCCCTCGGACTTTCCTCTATCATTTCCTCACTTTCTCAACATCTAACCACTTAGAGAGGCGAAGGAAAAGCTTGTAGTCACAATCATGAGTGCCTCAAATGGTAGAAAGGCCTCCATTTATACACCAGGAACGGACTAAACAGCCTGAGACCCCCGCGCCGCATGACGAACCACAGGAGGTCACAGCCGATGTCAGATGCCCACGTGAGGTCGGGAAAATCGACTCTCACAAAGGCAGGGCTGATACAGTGTCGACGAGACCAATCGGTCCCACCTGGGTCATGAACCCCGATACACAGCACACTGTCACGGCAGGGCTCAACGATCACGTACCACGTCGTCAGGGCATCCTAACAGGGCGGAACACAACGGCCACCTACCGCTTTGAACGCACCTGCCCACAAGGGGTTGAGCGACGAAGCTCGAACGAGCTGCGAGCTATCAACCAGCACTCGGCATGCGCGCATCACAACGCTTTCACGATCACTTCGTGATCGCAAAAACGTTCGGGGGCTACTGTCGGGGTTACGATCTCCGAGTGTCTCAAGGCACCGATTAATTAAGCAGGCCAAGCGCCCCATGACATATCAGTTAGCGAAGGCCCGAATGATCAAGGCCCAGCTGAGCCAAGCAGAACAGGTCTGACACCAAGGCCGGGGTCGTCTGCGACCCCTCCTTCTGCCGTAGTCACACGACTCACAAGAGATTCATGACCTCTCCGCCGTCCTGACCCCTGGGAGGAACAGGGAGAGGTCAAGCCCAGCCAAACATGCCCGCTCTAACAAGAGTAGGCACGCCACACTAACCCCGCAAGGACGGAGGGGACAGTGGTTACCCCCGTCCGATCAGACGCCACCCCTGCGCCAGGCAGCTCAGACAAGACAACACCGCCCAACGTGGTGACATCCGGTATGGTGCCCAGCGGACAGATACGGTCCGACAAGACGCATGTATGATTCTATCAACTACGGGATGGGATCCACGACGAAGGCCTTGACTTAGAGGCCATCGAGACCGGCGGAAGCCACGACCCCAGAGCTCGGGATCGTAGTCACCAACTCCACGAGACAACCAGGCGGTGACCAAGGAAACCAGGAGGTGATGACGAAGACCACGACGGAGACCACGTCGCACAGGATGCCTGGCGAGCCATCGTCGTGCCCACAGTGCCGCCACGGCCGACACAGTAGCACCACGTCACACCATGCCGCGACGTGGCCGTAGGACCGTGACGACAACCACATCCAGACGTGTACCACAAGATGGCGTAGATTGCAAGCTAAATTAGTTAGGTCCTTTCTCGGGCTGACGACCCTTCGGTCAGGAGAACCTTCTACTTTATACATGTCCTGGCCTCCGGATTCTATATAAGGACAGCCAGAGCATCCATTTTGGGAGACTCTCTCGTTCACTCATTCTTACGTCGTAGAAGGGCTCCTAGAGCAGCGCGATAATCGTATAAGTTTACTGGTCCGATTTATAAAACACTGACACAATACAGTGGTGTTAAGGTCCGGATTGCCCAGGAAACGAAAGTAATAAATAAAATAAATAAGAAAAAACAGCAGCATAGAATGCCACCGAACGGCGAACTGCACAGTGAGTCTGTGACCGTAGTTTTGACTGTCAGCCAACGTCACCGGTACCGGGGTTCCAAACAGTTGCTGCAGCCTAGCACGCTCCGCGCGACTGCCGGAGGAGATGGAGGCGCCGGCTCCATGGAGAGTGCTCGAGTTCTACAGCGGCATCGGCGGCATGGTACTATCGAATACCCTGTTCTCTCCTCCGATTCGTCCCGTCATCTATCTAATCTAACGGCGGCTAGGGTTTCGGCGCCTTTCCCCTTTTGCTTGCAGAGGTACTCGCTGATGGCGTCGGGCGTGCGGGCGGAGGTGGTGGAAGCCTTCGACATCAACGACGTCGCCAATGACGTCTATGAGCACAACTTCGGCCACCGCCCCTGCCAGGTACGCTCCGCTTTGACCCCAAAATCTTACGCTCTTTCATAGTCCTGAAACCGAGATAGAATGTGCTAGTATATGTGTCTAGTGCAACCGATTAAGTGTGAGCCTAGGTGCAAGGGAAAAAATTGCAGTTGTGAGGATCACCTGAAGATTCAGTCAGAACCTTGGCTGTGTCACCTGATGTTCAGATAACACGACACTTTTTAGCCCTGTTTTCTTGGTACTGCAGCCATAATGTTGTTCGTGTATTTGCATTTTACATTTTTATTAGAAAGTATCTATTGCTAACTCGACTGTAATTGAGGATGCCTTCTTCATTGCTTGCCCATAGTTGACAAATTAGGGTGAGTTTCATTAACTTTGCAGTTGAAGGGATCAAGGGAATAGAGGGGGCAATGGTCACTTGTATTTCTCATTTGTGTAGAGTTATGCACCTGGGTCATGTACCTCACCATCAGAAGGATATTATCATTCTACCTACACATTGGTTTTTATATTTTAGTTTGACTTGTGAAGAATGAACTGAACTATGCTGTTATAGTTTTATTAACTGTATGTTCATGCATCATTCTTGTACTACAGGGGAACATTCAAGCGCTCACTGCTAGTGACTTAGACAAATACAAGGCACATGCATGGCTTCTTTCTCCTCCATGCCAGCCATACACACGGCAAGGTTTCCATCTCAGTAATATATATTCTAGTGCTATATTCTCTTTTTCAGTTTTGGTTCATGGATCAACCATTGTGTAGGACTTCAGAAGCATTCAGCTGACGCTCGTGCATTTTCATTCATCAAGATTCTCAACCTCATGCAAGACATGAGCTATCCTCCACAAATGTTATTTGTAGAAAACGTAGTTGGATTCGAGGTTGGTATATACTTTATTTGGATTTTTTTTTTTTTAATACTCGAACTTCTCAACAGTGGATATATCTTGTTCATTTATGCCAGGTGTCTGATACACATGATCAGTTGCTAGAGGTCCTTTCAAGTCTCAATTTTAACACACAAGAATTCATCCTAAGCCCCTTACAGTTTGGTGTCCCATATTCTAGACCTCGCTACTTTTGTTTGGTAAGAACTTTTTAGTGTTTGACATGTTATACTGTCATGGCATTTCACAGCCCTTATTTTCATTTTTATTTGCCCATCAGTTCTTAGTTGACTATTACCTGAGGGATGTCCAGGTCTCCAGGGAATCTGTTGCCTATGATAAAATATGGTGCTTTTCTTATTGTGTTGAAAAAGACACTCTTCAGAAATGAGAAAGTGTGTCTGTGTGGGGCATTTTCTGATAAGTGATAAATCCACTGGATTGTATCGATCAATTATGTAACTGCAACTGATTTTTTATCAACAGGCGAAACAAGAACCTATGCGGTTTCGAAATGCATCGGTCAACAATAAGTTGCTCCAGACACCTATGTGCCTAAGCTTGACACTGAACAGTACATCACAGGGTAGTGACCACCAAACTGAAGAAGAGCTGGAGCCAGTTTGTAAGCCGATAAAAGATTTTCTTGGTAAGTAGGAAGGCTCACTTGCCAGCCTTTATAGTAAGGTCTATCGTTGTTAAGTTTACATGATTTTATTTGAAGAAGCTGATTTGTAGTTGTAATGACACTGTATCTTATGTAGTCAAGGAGGCTGATGGAGGCACTCGAAATGAGTCAATTTTGCAAGATTACATGGTCCCAGTAAACTTGATTGAGCGGTGGGGGAACGCTATGGGTATCCTTGATTCTTTCTTGTATTGAGTTACCTTCTTTATCAGTTTTTTATCGTTTATTAATGTGGTTTGTTTGGTATGTTACATTTATTATTTTTATTAACTTCAAGTAATCTTTGATTTTGGTATTGTGGTGACTCCTTGACTACTTGCAAGATATTGTATACCCTGAATCTAAGCGGTGCTGTTGCTTCACTAAAAGCTACTATCGTTATGTGAAGGGGACAGGCTCCTTGTTGGCTACATCTGAAGTAAGATTCATTATCATCACTCTTCTCATTTTGTCTAGATTTCACTCATTTATATGGTGTCTGATTTTGCCTAATGATAATCTTACTTCAAATACTAGAACCTCAAATGGGTTCCTGAAGAGAAGCTTCAAATTTCTTCCCTGAAGGAGTTGGGTCTACGATTCTTCACCCCTCGAGAGGTAGCTGCCTGTTTACACTTCAGATGTTTAAATCCTTCCTCTGGCTCTTGATGTTGTTTATATAATTTTTCAGGTCGCCAATTTCCATTCCTTCCCTTCAAGTTTCAACTTCCCAGATTGCATAAGCCTTAGGCAACAGTGAGTTTAGGTTCCATTATACACTTCTGAGTTGCTTCAGTAAACTACAAGAGCATTTGAATTGCAGTACATATAAGAAGCATGAGAGATAAATCTATTTGTTTTGTAAAAAATAATGGGTCACTATCTAAATAGTGTTTATAATTACAGGTTGTCATATAGGTTTTGAAATCCTCTTGTTGCAGGTATGCTATGCTGGGTAATAGTCTGAGTATAGCAGTTGTGGGTCCTTTGCTGCATTATCTCTTTGCTGAGGCCTGAGGCATAGAGAAGTCCAGTCAGCCTTGGTGACATTAACCTGGCACAAACACTGGCCGCAATCTGCCGAAACTTTTCTATACTTGATTTAAGCAAGGTTGGTATTTAAGTTCGATATGTTCTTCTGCACTTCTCCGTGGGTTTACATGTGTTGGTCTCCAGTTCACTTTTTGAACCTTATTGCTTTGGTATGGTAGCACTCTTTCGAAAGATGATTCTCACATTGCAACGCACTTTGTAGGTTTGGCCATTTGGTGAGGACACCGTGTATGTATCAACAAAAGTGTACCATTCAATTGAGAAGCTGTTTCTGCGCATACTTCCCTCCGTCACATGCCTATATTGTCATGGCGAATGAATTTTGGAATTGTGACATGTGACCCACATGCCTATATTGTCATGGTGAATGAATTTTGGAATTGTGACATTTGACCCATTGATGCATGCCTGGATGAGGCTGTTGTAATAATTGTTGATCTAAGCTTTAAGGAACTCGGAACCTACTTCCTGCGATGCAATTCTAGTTCTAATCTTAAATTATTTAAAGTTTGACAATATTTATGATATAAAATGTGTATAGCAAGTATAAAAATATACTCAAGGAAGAATCTATATCATAAACATCGTCAAACTCAAGATTCTTTGACTTAGTATTATGCTTGAACTGTATTTTGTTTCCGGAGAGAGGGACTACTTGCAACCAATGGTTAAGGCCAGTTCGATGGGGTTTCATAACAGTTTGGGCATTAAATAAGTAGATCTTACATAGTATCGATGAAGATAGATATGATAAAAAGGAAAGGTTCATGTGATTGATTAAGAGAGATATGACAAAAGTTTCATGGGATGAAATGAGTTTCATGATAATAAAATTTGTTTACACTGTTTCCAACACACTGGGTCTTAGTGACATGAAACTCACAGAGATTGACTTAATGGAGCAAATATATTTACTTCTGCTGAAGTTTCTGAGACTGACATAGTTTTGGGCATTAAATCAGCATGCATTATTAGTCACCATTTCTAAAAAGTTCAATTTTTTTAGCAATTTGTAAAAAAGTGTTGGGGTTCTGATGAAACTGAACCAGAATGAAGAAATGCAACCGCTATTCCATCAGAATTCTGAGAACCCTGAACTGAACGGCTGAACCCCTTCGGCGCCACCATGCGCCCACCACGACTCCTCGCCGCCGCCTCCTCACTGTTCCCACGGCGCAGCCTTAACACCGCCGCCGCCGCCGCTGCCACCTCCACCGCGGCACCTTCCTCTCCGGCCCCGCCGCCGCAGAGCGCCGCCCAGCCCCTCTCCACACAATTCGCCAGACCATCTGCCGCCCGTGGCCACGGCGTCGCCGATGACCTCGCTTCCACACTCCGCGCACTCCTCGCCTCATCGCCCGACGGTCCGCACGCCTTCCATCTGCTCCGTTCCGCCGCGCTGCATACGCGCCTCCCGCCGAACGAGCTCGTCGACGCCGTCCTCTCCGCCGCGGACGCTGGCTCGCCGGCCGCGGTCACGCTCCTCAGCCACGTCCTCACTTGCCTCTCCCGCGCCGCCCGCGACTGCGCGGCCGCCGCGGCCGCATACTCTCGCATGGTCACGAGGGGCGTTGTCCCGGACGCCAAGTCCCGCACCGACCTGCTCGTCGCCACGGCACGGGGCGCATCGGCTGCTGATGCGCTCACGCTGTTCGACGAGATGCGGTGCAAGGGGTACTACGCGGATGCTAAGATGTACGACGTCGTGATGCGGGCCTGCGTCGGGGGAGGGATGCACGGTGACGCCGTCAGGCTGTTCGATGAAATGGCCGGTGCCGGGGTCAAGCCCGACGAGCGCGTTTATGCCATCACAATCACAGGTTTGTGCAAGCTACGCGATGCAGACCGAGCAGTCCAGGTGCTGGGGAAGATGATGGAGGCAGGGCTCAAGCCCCGGGATTTTACGTACAATTCTGTGGTGGGTGTGCTTGTGAAGGTGGGGAGGATGGATGAGGCATTGCGGCTGAAGGATCAGATGCTGCTGGCCACGGGGAAGAAGATGGATGTGATTCTCGCGACGACGTTGATGCACGGATATTGCTTGCATGGAGAAATTGGGAAAGCATTAGATTTGTTTGATGAGGCTGTCAGGGATGGTGTGACACCGACCAATGTGACATATGGGGTCCTTATCAAAGGTTGTGATGCAGAGGGGATGACAGATGAGACATATAAGCTATGCCACCAGATGATAGAGCAGGGATTGTTGCCGAGCACATATGAGTTCAATTTGGTGATCAAAGGCCTCCTAAGAGACAAACAGTGGAAGGATGCCATTGCCTTGTTTGATCTTGTGGTTGATACTGGGGTACCGGATGTCTTCACATACGGTTGTTTAATTCATTGGCTCAGTAATCATCACAAACTCCACGAGGCAGTCAACTTATGGGATAAGATGAAGGAAGCAGGAGTCAAACCTTCTATTGTGACATACCACAGTCTGCTGCTGGGGTACTGTGAGAAGGGGTGCATGGATGAAGCACTCAAGTTATACTCTGAGATGCCTGGTAAAGGATACCCACCTAATGAGGTCACTTACACAACTCTGATGAAAGGGTACATCAAGAAGAAAGCTTTTGACAAGGCCTATGCCCTTCTTAATGAAATGCATCAGAATGGAGTTTCTTGCGGTGAGTATACATATAACATTCTAATTAATGGACTTTGCATGGTCGATTGTGTTTGTGAAGTTGATGAAATGTTGAAGAGATTTTTAAGTGAAGGTTTTGTTCCAACCACAATGACATACAATAGTATCATTAATGGATTTGTGAAAGCTGGTATGATGGGCTCTGCATTGGCTATGTATCGGCAGATGTGTGAGAAAGGTATAACCCCCAATATAGTAACATATACCAGTTTTATAGATGGTTACTGTAGGACCAACTGCTGTGATCTCGCAGTGAAGCTGCTCATTTACATGAGGTGCAATGGCATTCAACCTGACATTGCTGCATACAATGCTTTCATAAATATGTTTTGCAAACAGGGGAATATGTCTCATGCACTCCATTTTTTGGTTCTTCTGTTAAAAGATGGTTTAAAACTAGATGTCACTGTCTACAATAGTTTTGTTACAGGGTACAAGAATTTGAAAATGATGGCAGAAGCTTCGAAGTTCTATTATAGCATGATCAAACAAAGAATTGTTGCTGATACAGAAATCTATACAACCTTAATTGATGGGTTCTCAAAAGTTGGCAATGTGGCCTTTGCTTTGGAACTGTACTCAGAGATGTTGGCCAATCACAATATTCCTGATGATAAAACTTTCACAGCGCTAACCCATGGTCTTTGCCGAAGTGGAGACATTGATGGTGCTAAGAGGTTATTGGACGATATGAGAAGATTAGATGTGTGTCCAAATACTGTTACTTATAACATGCTGATAAATGCACACATCCGTGATGGTAAGCTGCAAGAGGCATTCCAATTGCATGATAAGATGCTGAGCAGTGGAGTCATGCCTGATGATACTACATATAATATACTCCCTCCGACTAATAGTTGAGGTTCCAACAGCCAGGATTGCTTGCTGCTTGTTCAAGCCTCCAGTCGGAAACATCATGTTTTTCCGACCGGAGGGAGTACCAGTTAGCTTGAAACTTTTGGAAGCAAGTCTTGCAGATGCTGAAAATCCTGTTTCAAATTCTGCCAGTTAAGTATGAAGAACCTTAACCTGCGACATCAGCAGATTGAAATTTAGGAAACTTGCACTGTAAATGAAGTGAACTTTTAACATTGTCAGATAGAAGCAAAGGCAAGTGGGACATGAATGCTAGCCAATCTGATGTTTTTACTATTTGACTTCTACATCACTGTTGCTCCTTTATGATATTTTCCATTCCATTCGATCCCATCCCATACATTACTTTGTCTTTACCAGTTGTAATTTTCCTTTCCAGTATATTTTTTCTTGTAGAGTTTTTTTTTATCAAAATTTCCTAGTTGTGTGGTTTTTGAAGGGCGGGCCTGGTGCAAGCGGTAGAGTCTTACCGCCTGTGACTGGAAGGTCCCGGGTTCGAGTCGCGGTCTCCTCGCAAAAAGGCCTAGCACAGAGCGGGAGCTCTCTGCACTGGGTACGCTCTGTGGTTTTTGGCCCGGTTTCCACTCAAATAATTGGGCTGGTACTTTGTGTTTTATTTTCTCCTAGTTGCAGTAAAGCTTTTGCTGTCCTTTTGGAGAAAAGTTTTTTTTAATAAAATCTTAAGCTCCAGTCCTTGGTTGATAATTTTGTGTAACATGCACATGCTATGAATTCTAACATCTAGTTATGATTTTTTTTGTTGGATCTGACCTGAATGTTCAATTTTTACTCTATCAAATGTTGTAAATACTTCTGGTCGCCACTACCTTTACATTTAAGTATATTTGATATGTGTATGTGATATTGTTTGTTGCATTGTCTGATGCTCCCTCCCTTTGTAAATATATGATGTTTAGGACAAGCTAATTACTAGTTCATTTTTGAACTGATTGGCTTATCCTAAATAAACGTCATATATATTTAAAATCACAGCCACTATTTACAAGTAGTCTGATTAGCCATGACACGGGGCTGCAGCCCTTACAGATAATTTTATTGAAACGGGAAAGAGAGTTATTTACAACAAAGGGAAAAAGACAAAAACAAAGAGAAACTGGGAGAAACTACAAGAGGAAGAAGAACAGCTTCAAGAGACAAAGAAGGAAACAGAAAATAAGATAAAAGGCCGGGGTTTAGATCGTTTCTAAAGCTTGAATTCATTGATCAAACAAAGTTGATAGGCCGTCACCCTCAGGGAGACCAATCTTGCTTCTTTAAGAAAGATTCTTGTGCACTCTTGTATGGTTACTTGATTTTCATTGAAGATCAGTTCGTTTCTGGGCAGCCAAATCGTCCAACACATGAGGACGATTGCCACCATGAAGAACTGAGAATTGATCTGATCCTTAAAGGCAGTAAAGTTTTCAAAAGTCCCACTGTCCAAGGAAGTTGCTAAACTGATCAGGCCCCAACATTGCTAAGCAAAGGGGCAATGTAAGAAGAGATGTTCAGTGGTTTCTTCAACTCCAAGGGCACAGAGTTCACAGTTGTATGAATCCAGGTTCATGTGCTTCCTTCTAAGGATATTCCTTGTGCTCAGTCTATCTTTGAGAAGCAACCAACAGAAAACCTTGTGCTTAGGCTCACATAAGCATTTTCAGACCCAACTGAAAGCTGGGTTGGTTGGATGGTGACCAATCAGCTTTTTGTAGACTCTTGAGGAGAGAAATTTGCTCGAGCTCCTGCTATAGGACCAGACATCATCACTATTTTGTAGAGTTGTAGCTTCATTAGTTGTTGCAGACTTTGCAGCTGTGTGAAGGCAATTTGAAAGAGAGGTAGGTTGAACATTTCTATGACTGACTGAGATAAGCTTATTTTTGGCAAAAGAATGGATCTCTGGTAGGCTCTGCTCAAGGGGTTGGGGGCGAGCCATTTATTTTTTCCAAAACAAGCAAGTTTGACACCCTAGTTGTCTTGGTCTCTTGAAGTCTTGGAAGGAACAGAACCAAAAGAAAAAAAACCCCGATGTTCCACTAGTCTATAACCGGCTGTTCTCTTATGGACCATTGTGGAGGACGTGTCTACTTGGCTTGACCTGCTTTTAAGAACCTCGTGCCATTTTCCTGGTGCCTATATATGGTTCCTTGGCCCTTTCCTTTTTTATGTCGGTTTGCTCATGGTTCTTCCCCATTCTTTGAAATATCTTTTGTTCCTTTGGCCACATAAATAATCATATTAGACTTCATTCTTCTTAATGAAATACATGTGCTGCACGTTTAAAAACATATTTTACTAGATTCATCGTGAGAAAGTCATTAATGTATTTTCACATATATTTCTTCTTGCTAGTCAAATTATCACATTTGGTAATCTTGTGTAATTAGGATAACAGGGAGTCACTGCGATCTCATAGATTATCATAGCTCTATATCTCTCATCCCTGGCCAAATCTACTTCGAAGAATGAAGGACAAGCTTGTTCTCTCTTCTCTGCAATGCAACCTTCAACATAAACAGCCTGATTTATATGTGGCTACCCTGGTAGTGCTCATCAACATAGTAAACCATGCATTAGCGAAGTGAAGCGTTTGTTAGAAAGATTCAAAATGCCTGATTGGATGGCATATTTTTCTATATATAGATAGAATAGAGTGTGACGCCCAGTGTCCACTTATCAGCATCACTAACATTAAGGACCCATGCTGACATGCTGTGGCAATGGCGGGCACGGCGGGAAGATGCCAGCGACACCTGCGCGAAGCCAGCCAGCTGCTAGCGCGACGCAGCACAAGAGGCTTCTAAGATTCCATAGCCATAGCACGCCACCATACCGCACACGACGACACAGGAGTAGTGCCCTCATCCACTAAAGAGGAGACAGAGAGGAAGGAGAGATGCACCGGTCATCGAGCTATTACCTGCAGTCATCGTCGTCGTCCGTGTCGCCGTTAGCGGCGGCCGGGGCAGCGGCGCCAGGGCCGAGCTCGACGGCGGGCGTGATGGACGTGGACCAGCTGCCGACGTATGACCCGCGGTCCGACGTGGCCAAGAAGGAGGCCTTGGATGCCTCGCGCGCTGACCTCGCTCGCGCCCTCGTCCACCTCATCCCCGTCGTCGTGCTCCTCTGCGGCCTTCTCCTCTGGTCGCTTTCCAATACCGATGTCCCAGGTAATGCATCACAGGACTGTTTCACACTGAGGCCCTGTTTAGAATTCGGATTTTTCTTTTCTGATTCTGCGTTTTTTTCCTATAAAATTAAACTGTTTTCTATGATTTTTTTGTGTAAATCATGTGAATTTTTTGCTTTCCAAACGTGATCTAAACGATAGGATACCCACAGTCCCGCTACGTATGGTCTAACGGCAGGTCTAGTGCCTGAAGTCCGGACCGAGACTAGTGTCCGCACGCCCAGCCCACGCCTGCCCGCGCCTCCGCTGCTCCGCATAGGCACCTCCGCTGCTCCGCGTAGGCATGTTGCTGCGCCAGCTGCAGCGCCTGCTCACGTGGGGGGCCGTGCCGCCCCGTTTTCCACACCTGCGCGCATGCGGGGGCCGCGTCTCGATCTATGCCCGCACTCTTTTCTGTGCCTACTGCTCACGCCCTCTCCGTAGGTGGGCCTAGTCGCTGAAGCAGACGGCTATGATAAATGGGTCCCACTGCAACATGTGCAATAACAAATCTATTTTTGCAACATTTAGATGAAACACTTACAACATATGTCTGAAATAGTTGAAACACAACATGTCTGAAATAGTTGAAACACTTGCAACATACGTCTGAAACACCAGGAAAACACGTGTGTAGCCATTGAAAAACATATACAACATCCAGATGAAACACCTGCAACATATTTGTGAAACATATGCAACATCCAGATAAAACACTTGCAACTTATGTGTGAAACATATGCAATATCTAGATAAAAACACTTGCAACATACGTCCGAAAACACAGATGAAACATTATGAACAAACCTTTGAGACATACTTGTACAAGCATTGCAATATATGCAACATCCTGATCCACTTTTGCAACATCCATCTGAAACACTTGAAATATACGCTTACAACATGCGCTTTCAGTACAATATCACCTTGCTGCTTGGACGAATGGAGCTCAACGTTGTGGAGCTCGATGATGGCGCATCGAGCTCGTCGGTGCGCCAACGGAGTGGCGAGCACCACCTGCGCGAGGCCATGAGCACCCCTGGCGAGCAAGAGGGCAGGGGCGAGCACCTGCGGCTGGCGCAGCTTAGACCCACGCAGGTCGGGCGAGCACACACTGTGCAGGGCACGAAAACCACAGCTGTATCATGAGGCCATGTGATTGAGAGGAAGGCGTGGGGCCCGCCCACGGCAGTGTGGAGTTCGGGCATGGGCAAGGATGCTGAGCAGTGTGCTGCTGGCCATGGAACGGGTGGAGAGGATGACCCCGATGGGGAGTGGAGGAGATATTTTTGAGAGAGAGACAAAGGAGCCGTGAACGAGTGGAGTGGGGAGGATTACTCCTGGTGGGAAGTGGATGAGATATTTTTCAGAGAGATTAGAGAGCTGGCGCTGTTGGGCTATAGTGCGCAAGCCCGTGAAGCGCCGCGTCCGTCCTTCCGGACGCCGCGAGGGTATCATTATCGATGGTCTAAGGCTTTGTTTAGATTAGCTTGCTACTAGAGCTCTCTCTTCGTCTACAGAATAATACAATTCTAGTACAATACTAAGTTAAAGGCCCCGTTCGCTGGTCTGAAACTTTGCTGAAAAACACTGTTCCGACTGGTTTGTTGTGAGAGAAAAACACTGTTCGGCTGGTTTGATGAACAATAACATGTGAGGGGAACCAGCCGGCTGGCTGGACATGTTCAAACCAGCGAACATCACCAAAGTATCTTAAGTTTGACTAACTTTATAAATAAAAAATATCAATATTTATAATATTAAATAAGTATCATTAGATTTATCATAAGATATATTTTCATACCATACTTATTTGGTGTCATAAATATAATATTTTATCTATATATTTGGTTAAACTTTTGACACGTAACTAAGAATGCATTTAGAATTGCATTCGTTTGTTGACAGAGGTAATTCGTAAAGATATACTAAATAAAATTCTTAAGGATACAAAAGAATCAGCTTATGGTCAAAGGCTTCTTTTGCCACGTCTCTCCGCTCTATCTCTCTCTTCCCTTTCATCGTGATAGGGTATATATGTGTCTTATTAGGGATACAAGAAGGTTTGTCCAATAACTCACAAAATAGACTTAGTTTTTACAAGTTATTTGTATAACCTGTAAAAAATGAGGGCTTGTTTGGAATTTATGAAATTCTTAGTTATTTCTGCATTCCAAATATATCCTAAGATTATTTGTGGGTTTGTGAATAAAACTGCTTGCATCTCTAGTCGCCCTCCGCTATTCACTGCTTGCCACCTTGGAGAAAAGGGTTGCCACCAAGGGCAATTTAGACAGTCGTTTGCAGGTTCTACGCCTCCAACTCGAGACTCATGTGGAGCCTTCCTAGCAACACATCCATACTACATAAACATTATGCCAGACACAAAGGTGACAAATCTAAATACAACCAGTCGGAGGATTGGATCTAGCCATAGAGGCCCTAGATTGCTCACCGCTGTTGGATGCCCATGGCCACAACCACCACCAGAGATCCAAGGTCATGCATGGACCCAAGGGCTGAGTTACTTGTGGAGGAAGACAAGGGTAGGAGGCATGGGGCCTTGTTTAGATTACAAGTTTTTTCACTCTCTCTCCATCACATCAAATCTTTGGACACATGTATGGAGTATTAAATGTAGATAAAAAATAACTAATTACACAGTTTGATTGTAAATTACGAGACGAATCTTTTGAGCCTAGTTAGACCATAATTAGACAATAATTGTCAAATACAAACGAAAGTGCTACAGTGCAAAATACTGATTCCAAACATCAATCTAAACAAGGCCTGGATGTTGAAAATTCCATATACTCCCTAGGTGTCTCACCCCTCTAGGGCCAGCTCTACTTAGAACATCTTCAATAGTTTTAAAAAACGAGTATTCCAGGTGGCGGAAAAAGTAGAGGGCTAATTGTTGCCATTGTCCAACCATCAATAAATACTTAAAAATATAAAAAGCAGGCCCACAACTCCACGTCTCCGCGTCACGTCCATGTACGTGTTCCATGAGCTTCATCGAACACGTTCATGGCTGAGCAACCCGACGCACTAAATTACACTAAAACCTCCAAAACAGAATCTCCATTATTGCTTGGTCTACCTTTCAGTATTTCCAAATCTGAAAATAGTGTCCGGAGATCCAATTTGGTGAACCTGCTAGATGGCAGGTGGGGGTGACGGCAAGCACCGAGGAAAAAAGACTAATGCTAGGGTGTAGCAATATTGATAGGGAGTAGTAATCGTCCGTGTATTATTGTGTCATTATTAGCTAGTGGATGCCTCCATTTTCTAAACATAGGTTAGCTCGAATTTCTCCATTCCGAACTAGCTTAAACATACTGGAGTATCAAACTACAGTGTATATGTGTATCTCAAGGCAGCGTCGCTTTTAATACTCGTTGCATGAATTGTGGGATACATTGAACTGGATGAATGGGTTGGAATTTTATCTGTATTTATCATCCTGTGCAAATAGAAAATAGTTTTATCCTGTTTTTTGAGAGGCATCTCTGTTTAGTTTAATTAGTGTCCGTTTTGTTCTCAAGCAGGCCTAATATCCTTTGTTGCCGTGAAAGAAAACAAGCTATTATTTCCTGTGCACATGTATGTGCAGGCAAATATGTTCTTTACTGTGCATGCAGTGTTTATATCACTGATTTAAATCTGCTTATGATGTGGGCATACCTATGTTATTAGTTCGCCCATGCTTGCAGAATTAGCACTGCTATCGGTGATCTAGTTCGGTTCAGAGAGAAAAAAAAACATTACTAACACTTACTTTATTATAAATACATAATTAGGTTAATATCTCAACTTGTTTCTATTTGCAACTTTTAGATAATGGGCTCTACGAAGGAGAAAATTAGGAAATTTATACAGATGGAAGAAGAAGATGATGATGAATTATTTCTTGTCATTGTTCCTGCAATACTTGAATGTCTGAATGAAGAGAAGAGGCCAGAGCATACTTCCGAGTATACTGGTGCTAAGAAGGTGAAAGAAATTCCGGAGGGGCACGAGAATTGGTGTAAATATGAGTTTTGTATGGAGACATGAATATTTAAGGAGACATGTAACTATCTTAGGCGTGAGAGTCTATTGCGTGACACACGAGGTGTTATCCTTGAGGAGGAGCTAGGGATGTTTATGTATATGATTTCACACAATGCTAGCAATGATAAAATGAAGAAAGCATTTCAGCATGGTGGTGAAACTATCCACAAGCACATAAGGCCAGTTTTCAATATCATTCCCACTCTCACCTATAGATTCATGAAGCTTCCTACTTCCAACCAAACTCACCCCAAGATCGCTACGGATCCTAGATTTTGGACCCTTTTTCAGGTGAGGCATAACACTAGACCTTACTGTTTCCCCAACATTTTGCTATGTTTTTAAGTTTCATTTTTTTTATAAAATTGTATTGGTGCTATCGACGGCACACATGTGCCTATCACAATTGCAGAAGAGAAAGCCCCCCATATAGGAATAGGAAAGGCACACTATCTCAGAATGTCATAGTAGCATGTGACTTCAACCTGAACTTCACATTTATCTCTTGTGCGTGGGAAGGGTCTGCTTCAGATGCTAGAGTTCTTCGATCAACTATTTCCAAGGGTTTCCAAGTTCCCGAGGGAAAGTTTTATCTCGTGGATGGTGGGTATGCAAATGCACCACAAATCCTTGCGCCTTATCGAGGAGTTAGATATCACATTGCTGAGTTTCGGCGGCGCTCATCTCGAAAAAGAGAATATGCTGATCACAAAAGTTTTTCAATCATTGTCATGCACTTCTTAGAAACCATATTGAGAGGGCTATTGGGATTCTTAAGAAAAGGTTTAAAATTCTGAAAGTGGGAACACATCATCCCATAGAATCTCAAATAAAAATTCCAACAGCTACTGCTATATTTCATAACATAATTAGAGGTCTAAATGGTGATGAGAATTGGCTAGATCACCTATTGTGTGAGGTGAACAGAGAAATTCCAGCAACAGCTGCTGTATTCCACAAGCATCATGAAGTGTGAGGTGAACAGAGAAATTTTTATCAACTTCACAAACCCAAGAGTTTGTCTATTATGGATCAAGGGTGAGATTGCTCCAAAGATAAGTTTACTGTTCTTGTGACTACCTACCGTACTAGTACTATCTCTTGTGTGAGAATTTTATGGTACTCTGAGAAGTACATGGTCTTGTAGAATTTATTTATGAAATCTGACCTTCTGCCAGTCAGCCAGTGCCTGGTGCTGCAATTGACTGTTGGAGTTTCTGTGAGTTTTACAGTGCCTTTGACTGAAACTGAAAACCCAAATGCCTAATTTTACACTGTAAAGTAGGAAGCTTTTCATTAATTTGGCTGTACAAGCGAAGTTTCTAATCTAATGTGCATGTAGAAGAATGATATTTTTGGCTATATGATAAAAAAAGTTATCCTTTGCAAATCCTTGTTATCGAGACATGAATAAAAACAAGCATCTGAATTAGCTTCAGTCTAGGTTCACATTGCACTATTTTATAAATATAACATTGCATGGACTAATAATGATTTTTCTCCATCCAATTGCAGGGCTGATTCTATATGCTCTAGCTTGTTGATGCGGGTTGTGAGGGATAGATTGTAGTGCGGTATGTCGAGACAGTTGTTAATTCTCTCTGGTTATGCAATAAGATTAATGTAATATATACTTTTGTCATAAACCTGTAGACTCTTGTATGTTTTCTTGATTGCTTAACACACTCATCAGAAGCCAATGGTGATGACCAGCTATGAGATGAACCTGTGGACTCTTATAAGTTCAAAGTTCATCTGTTTGCTTACCCTATGAGATCAATAATGTGTGCTTTGAATTAGTAAATTAAAGTAATTGATCTTTGAATTAGTAAAACTTTTGTGCTTTGAATTTGTGTATAGTAGTATTAAAAGATTATTCATGGTACTGATTTTCAATTTTGCAATCGCACTTTTGAAATCTTCATTTTTTATGATTTTTTGAATATTATTTTGCCTGGCTTGGATTTGTATCCCGGCGTTCCCAAACGGTAGCCGGTAAATTTCCCCCCAAGGGGATTCCGTCTCCTTGGAGGACAACGGTGGCAAGTGCAGTGGATAATTCCCTTGAGAGCTTAAATCCACGTGGTTTTGGGGCCTGCATCCAAAGGAGCCCTCAATGGTGTGGGGAATCCATCCACCCCGTCCGTCGACAGGGGAAGATCTTCTCTTTCTTCGGCTCCATGTTCCTTGCTGATTTCCTCAATCATCTGAAATCTAGCGTAGTTGGTGATCTCGAGGTCTAGTCTCGAAGATCACATGATTCTAGTGAAAATCTTCAGCGTTTGTTTGTTTGTGTCGTCGGTGGCCTGCCTCCAGGGTCCAGGCAGACGCCTAGCCCAATGTCCCTTTCTGCACGTTCATCTTGGGACTGGGGCTCATGTGAAACTATGAGCTTGGATGGTCAAGCATGCAGCTGCCTGTCACCATTGCCAATATCCTGCTTGTATGTACGTATACGGGATAGACCATGAGCTCCGTTTGAGGTACATGTCGTCGTCTCGTCTGCAAAAATCGCAGTTTCTTCTCTCAAGTCCCGTTTTAAATCCGTTTGCAATGAATGCTCAGTCGAAGTCTGGAACAAAAATAGTACTAGCAGCATTTGCCATCGATCCCGTGTCATCTTCAGTCTGGCACCTCATCAGGTTATCATAAGTTGATTAAACCTGTCCCGGTGCGCCAGACCACACCAAACACCCCACGCGACGCCACTGCAGCTGCAGCTGCAGCCACAGGGCGCGCACGGCACGCATATACCACGCACACACCAAACCAAAACGCCTACCAATATTACATCATCGCTGCGCCTGCGCATCGCACGTGGAAGCTAGCTGCTTACAGGAACTGCAGCAGGCGGCGGCCGGCGGCGGGCTTCTTGCGCAGTCCGACGAGCGAGGCGTCGTCGACGAGCGGGCCACAGAGCGCGCCGTCGGCCTTCATGTGGTAGAAGGTGCTCTGGAAGACGACGCGGGTGCGGTTGGCGATGGCCGTGAAGTCGAGCACGGCGCGCTTGAACCCTCCGGTGCCCTTGGACTCGTACGGCACCTTGACGGTGGCGCGCGCCGCGTAGGCCTCGGCGACCATGGACCCCGTGCATCCGTCGCCGGAGTCCCCCACGGCGAAGGCGAGGCGGTAGTTCCACCCGGGCACGGTGCGCACCTCCTGCACCAGCGCGCTCTCCCTGCCGCCCACCAGCTCGACGGCGCGCGCGCCATGGGGCACGGCGAAGTGCGCGGCGTCCACGTACTTGACGGCCTTGGAGGAGACGATCATCCAGGCGGGCAGCGGCGAGTGGTCGTCCTCGATGTTGGGCGGCACGAGCACGCCCCACGACGCGTTGGGCAGGAAGTAGGGCCCCTCCTCGAAGCCGCCGTTCTTGAGCATGTTGCCCCTGACCAGCGTCGGCGGGTACAGCGCCCGGATGGCGACGCCGTCGATGAGCGGGCCGCAGGCGGGGTCCTCCTCCACGCCGGGGTTGTGGATGACGAGCGTCACGGCGTCGAACTTGGCCTTGAAGGCCCAGGCGTACGAGTCCCAGCCGTTGCTGCCGTAGATAGTCTGCATGGGGAGCACCCCCCACTCGGGGCTCACCGACACGTTGAGCGTCTCCGCCTGCGCGCACGTCCGCGCCGCGCTGAAGGTGATGGCGTAGTAGGCGCCGCGCGTCACGGGCAGGCGCTGCCGGATGGCGGCCTCGTTGCCGAGGCGCACCGCGTGCGCGCCCTGCGGCACCACCAGCAGCATGTCGCCCTGCTTGTGCCCCGACTCGATGTACTCCACGAAGCCGGAGGTCTCCCAGCGAGGGATGGCGTTGGCGCCCGACACCACCGTGCCGTTCACCAGCTCCGACTTGGGCGGGCCATCCTCGAAGTTGCCGTTCGGAAGAAGACCTGCATTGTTGTTGCATTTGTTGTCAATTGTGGTCGGTCGATCGATCGAATGGGAGCTCCATGAAATTGACTCACACCGATCGAATCTAATTCATACGAGGCCTCGTTTAGATCGTAAATTTTTGCAATCTGCAATTTGGACACTGTAACACATTTTGTTTGTATTTGGCAAACTTTGTCCGATCATGGACTAACTAGGCTCAAAAGATTCGTCTCGTGATTTACAACCAAATTGTGTAATTAATTATTTTTTTAGCTACATTTAATACTCTATATATACATCTAAAAATTAATATAACGGAGAGAGAATGAAAAAACTTGGAATTTCGAGACAATCTAGATAAGGCCCAGTACCACTGCGCAGCTATTGCATGTCAGGGTGTTGCAAATGGAGCTAAAAAGAGAGCTTCTTAAACGCGACACGACACCAGATGTTGCAACTGTAGTAGGCAGTCTTTTGAGTTGACACTGACAGAGTGCACGTTAGCATGGTAGCCTAGCCTAGCTATTGTGGTTGTTGTTTGTGTTTGTGACCAGTCTGTTCGTTCGGCTGCTGTGCCGGTGGGGGCTCAGCTGTCATCAGACGCATTCACGGCTGCTCTGTCTACCACATGCCGAGAGATCTGCAGACACATGCAACATGCATGGGTCCGATGAAACTGAACACGGTCAAATCAACACACAGCCTAGCTTATGCTTATGCAGTGCTCCTGCAAGCTTAAAGAAAACACACACAGCCTAGCTCCTCCTCCTTATTCTATCTTTATCCCCTTTTTCACATCACATCACCGGGCAATACTCCTGAAAATTCTATTAGTACTAGTACTTCTAATCAGTTTTATTAGGAGCAAGGACTGATCAAAACGATGCTTTGGGCGGTGGAATGGCCAGGGTGGCAGAATCCTTGTGTATATCGACCAGACCAACATGAGATACCAACTGATTAATTAAGTGGGCCGGGCCAGCCGGGTATATATGCTTGCCATGTGAGGTGTACGTGGCCGTGGGCCAGGCAACAGGTGCATACAGTACATTTGCATGATGCATGGTCCTCTTCTAATAATAATAATCAAACCCATATGACAGTGACCCAGGAATCATTTTGTCGTGACGGCCCCCCTTAGCTTTGCTTTGGGAAGGTTCGGATCTAACCAGGCCATCATTAACTACGTGCAACCATAGTGACCCCGTTCATATGCTCTTAAATGTAATTTAATCTATTTCTTTTTTCATTCAGAACAGTATTTCTCTTTCATAAATTTTTTTAGCATTTTTTCAAACCATCCAAATTTTTTCCAGCGAACAGGCCGAGTGTTGTGTTCGCTAAAACCGGTGGACCGGTCATGGGCCTGACACGTGATGGGAGGGATTGCGATCAGACCAGTACTCTGCTAACAGGTTAGCATTAAATACGTACTCCTGTGTATAACAACAGGTTAGGGGCAGAATTTACTCTCTCTACATCAGTATATGTGTGTTAGTTATCCAAGCACTCCGTAGATCGATGCCGCCGCTATGAAACAGGACACCCTACGTCGCGTCCATACTGATATATATTCTGTACAGTTTTGTGAATACAGCGGTGCTAGACTCCATGTATATTTTTCTGGTGTTAATGTTATTACGACGACCTACAGTTGAGCTGTGCATATGGACAAGCGGGAATTTTGCTTCGATTAGCTCTCGCAGGGCTATGCTACGCCGGCAGCTGGAAAGCTGGAATTGGAAGCTCTAAACAGAGAGAGGTCACTACTAGGAGCAGTACACTGTGACTCTGTGAGGTGAGGACGATCTCTGAAAGGTGACTTCACTCTCTTATGCCCTACTAGCAGCATCAACTAAGACTGAAGCAGTGAAGTGTGTTGTCAAAAAACTACTAAGACTGAAGTGAGAAGTACTGGAGCAGCACAAACGGAGCGATAATGCCACACGCTACGCTACGAATATGACAAAGCTTAGCTCCGAGCCAGAGCTCTCACCGTCGGTGACGACCGCGGCAGCACGCGCCACCGCGCATACGAGGAGCAACGACAGCGCGGCGCGCCGCATCTTTGCTCTCCCTCCTCTTCGACTCACAGTTCACAAGGACCCCCTACCCTACCGTATGTGGCTTCCCCTTTGGTTCTTCAGCAGCTGCAGGAGCTTCGGCGATGGGACACGGGAGGAGGACGAGATGAGCAGAGCAGCGGGCGCGAGGCCGCTCTTATAGAGCGACCCCGCGGCACAACGCCCACGAGGCTGCCGCTCAATCGCGAGAATGCCACTCCGGGTCCGGGGGCCTGTTTGACAACTTGATATGTAACGCGTGTCCCGCCTCCCGCGTGGGGTTCCGAACGGACGGACGCGCCACGGAGACTCGGAGCCGACGCGGAGTGGCGGTCCTGCCCTCGGGTCGGGGGGACAGCCCCTGCGTGTGGTCACATGGCCTTCTTGCTGCGCGTACGTGGCCACTTGCCAGTCGATACGCGGAGCGGTGCTCGGCTTTCTCAGGACTCTGGTGAAGAGCAGAGCACGGTGCGGCGGTGGTCAGGGGGGGATAGTCTCGTCATTCCGGGTCCGGTAGTTTCGGCCGCGTCGGTTTGATTGGACACGACGTGCGGTTCGTCCCTAATCTGGTTGCCCGTGCTCGGTTAGTGCTTGTCATCATGGCAATAGTCTCATAGTCTGGTTGTATATATATATATATATATATATATATATGGTATATGGTACTAAAGGATACATGAGTGTCTGATAGCAGCGTGTAACAGCTCGTATGTGTGTACGTAGGATCAGCAACCAGTCCCTATACTACTGTTCCATTAGTGGATATATATACTCGTACGCATCTGCTAATCAGAGTCACAGCCTTCGCAGCTGGATAGATACGGTACACATGCATCCACCGTCCAGGCATGCATCTAGCTGATTCCTCACGCTCACTGTCACATTTTCAGGAACGATATGCACGACAAGATCACAAGACTGGGACAAGGGACGTCGATCGGCAAAGATACCGCCAACCTAGCTCGACCGGCACATGGCGCCATGTGTACGTGCGCCGTAAGTCATGCGCCCCTTGCTCGCCGCTTGACAAAACTACTGTGTTCTGTCTGCAGTGTACGTAATATGTTGCACTCCGACTCACGCATCAATCAAGGAGACAAAAAACAGACCCAACGCAGATTGATCGCCGACAGGAAGGGTCGGCCGGAGCTCGTCGTCGCTTGCTTGCACTCAACAGCAAGCTAAGCCAGGAGAGTAGCACCAGTAATGGCCCAAACTCCCAAAGGATACGGATACGAACACGGTCACGCGAGGTCGGCGGATGTGACATGGCCTCCCTTTCGCGTCCGAAAGCTGATGCCGGCCGGGCCTCTGTGCATGGCGACGGAGAGAGAGAGACTCTACGGCGACGAACTAATGATACTATACGATCCGGCGAGGTCCAGTCCATATCCATGCATCAGCGACGACGACACCGGTCGCCGCCGCATCGCATCTTATATTAATTAGCACGCACGCTAGCTGCCGCTGCCGCTGCCGCTGCCTGCCCCATAAAACAAGTGATGGTTCCATGTGCCACCGAGGGGCTGTGTCGCGGATCCATAGCCGCGCCGCGCGCGCGGATGCATGCACGCGCGCAGTGGCCTAGTCAGTGCCGTGCAGCGCCACTGCCCCGCTGCCCCTGTGCCACTGCCATTATTAGTTAATGGGTGGTGGATGGAGCCATGGAGGCAAAGGGCGATCTTATCTTTGGAGCTAAGCCCATGTGATCGAGCCTGCTCCAGCGCAGTATCTGATGTGCGTGGAAGCTCGGATGCAGGGGCCTGCAGGCGCCATGTAGCTGATGCTACACACTTGCGGCTTGCCTACTTGAATGTTTCTAAAAAAATAATAATAAAAATAAAAATACTTGAATCTTACATGGCGCCATGTATTAGACGCGCTATGATTGTTTTTGTCGGTCTAATATACCGTGCTACCTGTCATTTCTTCAGCTGAAAGTGAACGCCGCCGCGGTTATGGAAAGACAAATTCTTTGTATAGGTGGATGCACACCGGCTTCCGTGCAGCACCGCTCGATCGGCTGCCGTCCACCGGCCGTCTTGGTCGATGTTCCGCCGGTTCTTCCGCGCAGCGCCGCTGCAACCCTGACCGTGTCCGTGTAGACGGCATCCGAGCGAGCAGGAGCCGATCTGGTAATCAAATAAAATTCTATGGTATATAACATTAAGTGTTGTATGGTTTAATATCATACGGGATTTTAACTGAACGCTGATTCAACTTATATAGTTGAAAATTATTCATCTAAACTGAGAAGCTAAGAAAAGGATAAAGACGTGCCGGGCCGGGGCGTGGGCGTGGGCGTGGGCGCGGGCCGGGGCGAGGCCGTGGCGTGGTGTGGCGTGGCAGGCGGGCGTGGTCAGTCTTTTACCACTTAAATCCATATTATCACGGGAGTTTCGCTCTTTGATGGTGGAGGCGAATTGACTGCGTCAGTTACCGTCTCCTGGGATTCTCCGCTGCCTTCGTCTCCTTCACCGGTCGCAGCCATATATCCTATCCTCCATCAGTCCAGACCCTGGCTTCCACAACCGTTCCCGAGAGAATCCACATCTCCGCAGCCTTCTGTCTTCTCTGTCCCGTTCCTCTACGCGCACGGAGTAGCGGGAGAGCAGGTGCCTCTGGAACCCTCGTCCGCTGGAGAACCTTGCACGGGGTGCGCAGCGATTGGGTTTTGGGGAGCGATCCACCGGTCGCAGCCATATATCCTGTCCTCCGTCAGTCCAGACCCTGGCTTCCACAACCGTTCCCGAGAGAATCCACATCTCCGCAACCTTCTGTCTTCCCCGTCCCGTTCCTCTCCACGCACGGAGTAGCGGGAGAGCAGGTGCCTCTGGAACCCTTGTCCGCTGGAGAACCTTGCATGGGGTGCGCGGTGATTAGGTTTTTGGGGAGCAATCCACGACTGCTCATCTAGATCCTGTCCCGGTGATTGCCCACGGAACCGCAAGCTGTCTTTTTCCTGGTAATCCGTTCGTGGGACTGCACTACGAACATCGTCCTGCACCGACTATGATCCGTGACTTCGAGCAACGCACTATGTCGACTAGTGCGAATGGAGCCTCCGATGCCCTCGGCATGGGATCCTCCGCTAGGTACAGTCTAATCTTTCTGATTACTGTAGTCTATACTTTTACTGTATCTATCTGTATGTCATCTTTGCATGCTGTAGCGTTCGTTAGAGATATACACATGCACATATATGCCGTCACGAACCTGCTGATGTTATTTTTCTGGATTAAACCGATAATGAAAATGCCTATATTTCTAACAATTCAAAAACCTAATGTTAGGCAATTTTCTGTCAGTGGTTTTGCTGCTGCTTTGAAGCCAAATAATTTTGATGGCAAGAATTTCATGATATGGCGTGCCAAGATGGTATTGTGGTTGACTGCGATGAACTGCTATCACGCCGCACAGGGGAAGCCTGAACAGTTTACTCCTGAGGAGGAGCAAAAGTTCTTGGCTGCCGATAACCTGTTTCGAGGAGCCGTGATTAGTACACTTCATCCCAAGTATGAGAAAAACTATATATCTTGTACATCAGGCAAAGAGTTATGGGATGCTCTTGAGGCAAAGTTTGGGGTTTCTGATGCTGACAGTGAGCTATAACTTATGGAGCAGCTGTATGACTACAAAATGGTTGAAAACCGTTCTATGGTCGAACAGACTCATGAGATAAAGGCACTAGCGAAGAAACTAGAACATTTCCCATGTTTGTTGCCCGACAAGTTTGTGGCCGGCGGTATAATCGCTAAGCTTATTGGATCTCTTAATGTTGAGGAGAGGGCAAGAGCAAAAGACAACCGTGGAAAAGGAGTTAAGTCTTCCACTATCAATATGGTGCAGAAAAAAAACTCATTTGCATCTCGTAATAAAAAGAAGAAGAACATGCCAGAGAACAACAATGCAAAGCCTAAGCAAACTGCACAGTTTAAGAAAAAAAACAACAAGAAAAGGTGGAGGATGCTTTGTTTGCGGGAGTGATGAGCATTGGGCAAGTGCGTGCCCAGACCGCAAATATAAGCAAGAAAAGAAATTAGCAAACATGGTAATTAGCGAGACTGGAGGAGGAACATCTGGATATAGTAATTCTTTACCTTTTGTTCTTTCAGTTTATCTTTCACCTGAGTGGTGGATGGACAGTGGTGCTAATATTTATGTGTGTGCTGATGTTTCCTTGTTTATTTCCTATCAGACCGGCAGGAGTGGAGCCTTGCTGACGGGAAACGGTTCGCATGCGCGTGTTCTTGGTGCTGGTACGGTCGTTCTGAAGTTTACTTCGGAAAAGACGGTGCTATTAAAGAACGTGCAACATGTCCCCTCCATCAAAAAGAACCTTGTTAGCGCTTCTCAGATGTATCGCGATGGCTTTAAAATTGTGCCTGAGTCCAATAAATGTGTTGTATCGAGACATGGAACATTTGTTGGAAAAGGTTATGATTGTGGAGGCTTGTTCCGCTTATCTTTGCTTGATGATGTGTGTAATAAAGTGGTGAACAATGTTAATGTTTCGGATGAGTCGAATATTTGGCATTCACGACTTTGTCACATTAATTTTGGTTGTCTCACGCGGCTTGCAAATATGAATTTAATCCCAAAATTTAACTTAGTCAAAGATTCTAAGTGCCAGATGTGTGTGCAATCGAAGCAACCGCGCAAGCCTCACAAGGCTGCTGAGGCGAGGAACTTGGCACCATTAGAACTCGTTCATTTTGATTTATGCAAAATGAATGACGAATTGACTAAAGACGGTAGACGATACTTCATTACATTTATAGATGATTGCACTAGATTTTGCTACGTGTATTTGCTGAAAACAAAAGATGAAACGTTGCGTTACTTTAAGGTCTATAAAGCTGAGGTAGAAAATCAACTTGAGAAGAAAATCAAGCGTTTGCGGTCCAATCGCGGGGGAGAATATTTCTCAAATGAATTTTTTGAGTTTTGCGCGGTGCATGGAATTATTCATGAGAGGACGCCACCATACTCACCATAGTCCAATGTGATTGTAGAGAGAAAGAACCGCACTCTAACTGATTTGGTTGATGCCATGTTGGAGACTGTGGGACTATCTAAGGAATGGTGGGGTGAGGCTATATTGACAGCGTGTCATGTCCTAAATAGAGTGCCCACAAAGAACAAAGAAATTACACCATTTGAGGAATGGGAGAAGAGATCAAATCTCTCTTACCTGTGAACTTGGGGTTGTTTGGCAAAGGTTAATGTGGCAATAAACAAAAAGCGAAAGCTTAGACCAAAGACTGTTGATGGTGTTTTTCTTGGTTACGCAATTCACAGCATGGGTTATAGATTTTTAATTATAAACTCTAGTGTTCCTGAGATGGCTGTTGATATAATCATGGAATCTAGAGATGCTACATTTTTTGAGAATGAGTTTCCCATGAAAAATACACCTAGCACAACTAGTCATGAATTTATAATTCCCCATGAGCATGAAAATTTTACTCCGATAGAACAAATTAAGGAACCCTATGTGCAAAATCCTAAGGAGGATGACACTATAGTCACCAGGAAAAGCAAGAGACAGAGGATTGCAAAGTCTTTTGGTGATGACTATATTGTGTACCTTGTGGATGACACACCAACGACCATTGAAGAGGCATATTCCTCTCCTGATGCTGACTTATGGAAGGAAGCAGTACTGAGTGAGATTGATTCTATTATGTCTAATGAAACTTGGAAAATAGTTGATCGTCCCTATGGGTACAAGCCTATAGGTTACAAATAGGTGTTCAAAAAAAAGCTTAGGCCTGATGGTACTATTAAGAGGTACAAGGCAAGGTTTGTGGCCAAGGGTTACCCTCAAAAGGAAGGTGAGGATTTCTTTGATACTTATTCACCGGTTGCCCGATTGACCACAATTCGAGTTTTGCTTTCCCTGGCAGCCTCTTATGGTCTCATCGTTCATCAAATGGACGTTAAGACAACTTTCCTAAACGGAGAGTTGGAAGAGGAGATCTATATGGATCAGTTAGATGGGTTTGTAGCAAATGGTCAAGAAGGCAAGGTGTGTAAATTATTAAAGTCATTATATGGCCTGAAACAAGCTCCTAAGCAGTGGCATGAGAAGTTCGACAGAACTTTAACATCTGTTGGCTTTGTTGTGAATGAAGCTAACAAATGTGTGTACTATCGGTATGGTGGGGGTGAAGGAGTCATTTTATGCTTATATGTTGATGACATACTGATCTTTGGATCCAGCCTCAAAGTGATCGAGGAGGTGAAGGAATTTCTATCTAAAAATTTTGAGATGAAAGATTTGGGAGAGGCTGATGTTATTCTTAATATCAAGCTTCTAAGAGAAGGTGATTGTGGGGGTATTAACCCCTATACCCTTATGGCTAAGCTTGGGCCGGCCCGGATCGATGGGTTTGGTCCACCAAAAGACAACGTGCGGCCCAGTTAACCTGATCGGAGTCCCACGCAAGGAGTTAAGGCGGATCTGGCGATCAATCAAGATCCTGGTCGGTTAGAATATGAATCCTTATCCGGTCATATATGGCAATTGTAATTGGCTAGGATTAGTTTTTAGATCTGTAACCCTGCCCCCCAAACTATATAAGGCGGGCAGGGGACCCCTCTAGAAAGACATCTCTCATTGACATACAGCAAGACAAATCAGACGCAGGACGTAGGTATTACGCCTTCTTAGCGGCCGAACCTGGATAAAACCTTGTGTTTGTCTTGCGTCGCCATCTTGTTTGTGGCTTGCGCATCTGTCTGCCCACAATCTACTACCTTGGGTATACCCCTAGGTAGACTGCTGACCATATTTTGTCGACAGTGGCGCGCCAGGTAGGGGGTGTGCGTACTGCTTCCCAAGCAAACAAGACGGTCATCATCTCCGGCTCCATGGCTACGCCGAGCGGCCTCACGTTCACCGTTGGCCAGATCACCTGGACCACCCGCTCCGACGACTTCATCACCATGACCCCGGAGGAGGCGTGGATTCAGTCTGCATCGACCACTGCTTCGCCTACATCGGCTACGGCTCCGACCACGGTACATATGGCTTCGACCACGGTGGACGCGACTCTGACCACGGTGGATACAGCTCCGACCACAGTGGACATGGCTCCGACCACGATAGATCTGGCTCCGACCATGGTACATCTAGCTCCGACCATGCCTGCATCACCTGCAGCCACGCCGACAACTCGTCATCCGCTTCCCCGCTACAAAGGGAGGCAGATCGACAACACCGACCTGCTCGACTCCATCGATCGGGTCGGCACCAAGCTCGCTGAAACCCTGACTCTGGTAAGTACGATTCAAAGTCAGCCTAATGAGCAGGTAACCGCTCCCCACAATAGATCTACCCGACCAGCTCGGACCAGTCGTCCTGCACGACTTGGTACAGATCTTGTGGTCACATCTACTCCTCAAGGGCGCTCTTCTCGTCGCCGGCCAGCCTTCGCGACGGGTCTCTAGCTCTCCGAGTACGAAGCCTCTACCGAGAACTACCAGGTCCAGCCCTACGGCCTGCAAAATGCTGCCTCCAGCTACGCCTATGACCTGCAACGCCGCTTGGATCTGTGTCTTACGCACCGACCTCAGCCGAAGCCGCGCGACTTTGTCAACATGATCCAGATTGAAGATTATCAAGAAGGATCCGTTCACACAGTCCAAGAGGGTGACCCCAGCTCCTTGTCTGGCACCGCATCTGATGCATCCGTCCACACCGAGCTTCAGCATCACGAAGATGAAGGCGTCAAGTACGATCTGGATATCCCAGACCACGCCCCGGGGTTCTCACAATTCCCGTCTTTCCCACCAAGATGAGGGGATCTGATCCATGTTGTCAGCAATGACGAACCGCCAGCAGTTGGCGAAACAAAACAAGAAAGGACTGCATCGCGAAGCACGCAATATTGACCGGTTTAATCACCGACAAATCGAAGCCAAAGTAGACCAGGAGGCACGACGCATAAGGGTCCAGCCACGTGACCTCAACGATGCTTTCAACAGGGTGGGGGACAAGCAGGTCTTCAAAACTCCAAGTGCCAATGTAGCCGTCGCCATGGCAACAATGCAACGGCTACCCAACACCCCGGAAACCCAAGCAGTTCGCGATGAAATACAAGCTTATCTGACGGCTGCTATGGCCCAGACCATGGAGATTGTAAACCAAGCTCGGGCTCCGTCCGTCTCGGTCGAGTCAAGCCACAGCCGCCAGCACCCAAGTCGCTCACAGCCACCCAACCAACGTGGCTCGCGCAACAATGACCCATCAGACAACCGTCAAGAAGGAAACGGTGGCCATGTTGGTGGCCAGGACAACAACCGCCACCGGGACAACCGCGACGATCGCCGTGATAACCGCGGTCGCAGGGTTAATCCAGATGGCGATCGAGATCGCCGCGATGGCAATAACGATCTCCGCCATTACCTCGGAGGACGCGATCTGCGCGCTCGCATCAACCAGAGAGCCGACGATCGAGCGTCCCACAAAAGTTATCACCGTATGGAATTTGACACTGCCCACGGCCCGCCGGGTTTGAAGCAGTTTACTCCACACCTTCGCCAAGTCATATGGCCCAAGAATTTCAAGCTCGAGAAGCTTCAGAAGTACGACGGCAAGGAAAACCCCAAATTATGGGTTATGCTTTACGAGACTGTGTGCAGATCAGCCATGGCGGACGAGCATGTCATGTCTAACTATTTCCTAGTCGCTGTTGGCCATGCGGGTCACCAATGGCTGGTCAGCTTGCCGGCGAACTATTTCGACTCTTGGCAGGAGCTCAAGCAAGCCTTCATCGACAACTTCATTGCTACTTGTGAACAACCAGGCAACAAATACGATCTGCAACATATTCGAGATCGAAAAGATGAGCCGCTGCGCGAGTACGTCCGGCGTTTCTCGGAGATGCGCATCAAGGTCCCATCAATCTCTGACAATGAGGCAATCGAGGCTTTCGTCACTGGCCTCCGCTTCCACGATGCCCTAAGGGACAAGCTCCTCCGCAAAAGACCTGATTCGGTCACAGCGCTCCTGGCCACCGCTAAGAAATACGCGGACGCCGACGACGCTAAAAAGATAATTATTGAAGAAGCAGCAAGGGTTCCGCGCTCCGACCACCCCCCACACCGCGACGACTACCGCGGCAACCATGGTCGGAACGACAATTTTGACCGCCGCAACCAGCGCAATGACTCCCGCGACCACCATGACCAACGTAATCAGTGGCGTAACCGCCGTGACGATTACAGGAGCAAGCGTGCTCGGGAAGATGACGACGAGGTCAACACCGTTAAAAAGGGTGGCGGACGTCGTAACTATGAAGACGACTATTCCAAGGCATTGAAGGGGCCCTGCCAGCTCCATCCTAAGTCGAACCATACCATGGAGAATTGCCGCATCCTCAAGTCTATCTACACGCGTCAACAAGCTCCGGACACGTCCGGCAAGCCCTAACGACGCAGGGAAGCAAGGCAACGAGGATAACGACAACGACGATGCGAGACCCCGTCACAAGCGTCGTCAAGCCAACCGATCGCGTGCACACCATCATCGGAGGCAAAGTGTCCATCGAGACCAAACGAGAATGCAAGCTGCTCGCCCGCGCTTGCTTGAACGTGGCCAACACCGACAATCTCCTCACCGATCCACGGCTCCCTCCGTGGTCTCACCGTGAAATCTCCTTCAGCAGAAAGGACCAATGGGCCGCAATACCTGAGCCAGGGCATTTTCCCCTGGTCCTCGATCCTTGTATCAACAAAGTTTAGTTCGACAGAGTACTGATCGACGGCGGCAACTCCATTGATATACTGTTCAAGAACAGTCTACCCGCCCTAAAGATAGCTCAGGCGGACCTCAAGCCATATGAATGTAACACCCCGGTGTTATGCCTACATTTAAGCACTGCAAATCACGCATATCATGCATCATCAAGCATCCAAATCCTACGTGCTTAATCATGTGCATATCAATTGAAACATTGTTTTGAAACAATTGAAACGTGCGTGAAACTTGAATGTTGCATACACCGGTTTAAGAATTGTTTTGCCCTGATTTTGCTTGCTAGGGTAGTAGAGCTTGTTTGGTTATAATTATAAATCATCTAGAATTGTTTATCACAATTTTTGGAGCAAGGTTTGCATTTGAATTATTGCCAAATTTTGCTTTAAAAATAATTCTTCAAAAATTAGGGTTCAAGTCAAAATTGACTTTAATTGTATAATTCAAAATCTATAATGAATTGGACGTTGGTCTTAAAATCAAAGTTGTAGAGGATAAAATTTTGAGCAACTTTTATTTTTGGCCCAAAGTTTGAAAGCGCTGATTTAGTCCAAAAATTCGTTTGAATGGAAAAGGAATTCAAATTAATTTGAAAATCTTGTTTTTACCTTCGTGGGCCTTATACTCGCTTTCAGCCCCTTTTCTTGAAAGCCGCCCAGTAGCATGACAAGAAGCGCCCACATGGCCAGCCCATCGCGCCTCGGCCCAGCCCAGCCCCGCGCGCCGCGCCGTCCCCCTGCTGCTCGCCGCGCCACGCCACGACCGCGGCAGAAAGCGTCCGCCGCGTGGCGACCGCATGATGGCGGCACCGCCGCATGTGGCGCGGCGCGGCTCGACATCGCGCCCACGCGCCCGCTTTCACTGCTGATGCCTGCAAGACTCGCTCACTCGCACCCACGCTTCCTCTTCTCCCTCCAGAGCCGAGAGCTCGAGCTCGCCGCGCCGCGCCCGCCGCTCCACGGCGCCAAGCTCTCGCACCGCCCGCGTCATTTTCAATTGCTCGCGCCCTGTAGCGCCTCGCCTCCCTTCGGCTCACGCTTTCGCGCGCCGCCTTCCGAAAGCCACTGGGTGAGCTTCCCGCGCCTCGCCACCAAGCGTCCATGGCGCCGCTGTGCTCTGCCGCCGTGGAGCGCCCTCTTCCTCCCTTCTCGGTCGTGTTTAGCCGCTGCGCTTTGCTTTTGCCATGGCCTCGCACACCTATTGCTTTCGCTTGCTTGCTTGCGCCATGGTCGGAGGCGCCCGCCGACCATGGCCGAAGTGTGCGCGTCGCCACAGCAAGGCGCTTCCCAAGAAGGCGCTTCTGCCTCCGTGGCCCGGTAGAAGCCGGTAGCGGGGTTGACGCCTGTTGGGCCGTCTTCTTCCCCGCGCTTCGGGCCGCGCGGGCTTGATAGGTGTAGGCCGTGGGCCAGCTGTTCCCCACAGGCCGCCCGATGAACGCTTAAGTGAATTGATTTTTATTATTCTTTATTATTTGAAATCTGAAATGGTTTGAAAAATATTTGGATGGTCAAACTTGCTCCAAATTTGTTGAAACAAATTTTGCTAGGTTCCTTATCACCAGATCTACTTGGGAAAATTATTGCATGTCATTTTTGAGATACTTTTCTATAGGATTTTATTTAATCATGTAAATTGCTGATAACTTGAAAAATGTGTATAAAAATATATAAGCTTCAGAAAAATATGATTTCAAGTTTGTTCATCTTCTTATGTCATGTACTTCCTAAGAAAAATAGGTTTCATGCATGTGCTGTGGGAAAATTTTGAGGTGTAGTTCAAGTCCCTTTAATGGCTGATTTTTGTTATTTTTGCTAAAAAGCCAAAGTTGCATAAAACCTGCATCTGATAATTTTTGTACAGTCATTATATGCTATTAAGAACCTAGGAAAAATACTAATTCTGTTGTTTGACACTTTTCATAGTACAAAGTAATTTCATGCTCATTTTTATACTATAGCTTGTCATTTTTGTGTAGGATAGTTTACTTATCCAAATGCTATGAAATTTTTATGGTAGTCTGTTTAGGGTAGTATTATGCTACTGTAATTTTCTCAGATTTTTAGGAGCACCAAAAATATATGTTGCTATTCAAACCTATTATTAATTAGGGTTTAAGCAAGTGTTGTTTTAAGTGTGATTAAGAAATTAGTAAAGCTTTGGTGTATCTTTGAAGCATTTCATAAGATATGTTAACTTAACATATTAGTAGTAGAAGAGAATGCAGTAGATGACATGTGCTTGTAGTATAGTTTCTTGGATGATGTTGACTACCTTGCCTTTCAACATATCCATTGCATTCATCTCCTTCGATGCACCGATTGCATAGGCACTTACACGCATTGCATCATACAGGATCGCAAACCGAGAACCCAGTCGTCATAACCGAGGAGCCCGAGGAGCAGCTCGAGGTGCAGCAGCAGGAAGTGCCAGAAGCCGACGAGGAGGACGTTGAGGAACTTCCGGAGTGCCCCGATCACCGTCCGAGCTCCTTCGAGAGAGGCAAGCCCCGGAGCATCTTTCTCCCGGTTTGCAATGATTTCATTAAATACTTTACTTAAATTGATGCATTACGTTCAGGAGTTGTTTGCAACCGTTGCTGCATTATACCTTGTTTACCTTTGTTATACTATATCCTTGTTACCCTGGTATCCGCAGTCGAGTCAATGCTTAGCTGGCTTAGACCGGTAGAAGTCGGGTGATTTCCTGTCACCTGCGAGCTATAGGTGGTTACCTGGATCTGCTTAGATGACTATGAAGTCATGGTATAACTAAGTGTTAAATGAAGTTGAGACCGGGCGGAGACTTGTAGAGTTTTGGACTGTAGTGTTTCCGTCTGTGTCGATTAAGGACCGACCGTTGTTGGGCCTCGAGTCATGTTGAACGCATGCCTTACATTTAGCTGGCGGATAAAGTACCTTCCGACCCATGAAGCCGGGAGATTTTTTCGGGCCGAGTAGATTGCCCGCTTGACCTTGTGCGAAGCGGTGTGGTAGGACACGGGCGGGATGATAAGACCAAAGTGCGATCGGTCGGCCCCGGTACATGTGGTTCTGGCAAACTCGAGATACCGGAAAATTGACTCGGTGATCAATATCTCACTTTAGCGGGTGAGTGAGATTTGTGTAAGGAATAAATCACCACCTGGTTAGGAATCGATTCGAATCGCCATCGCTCACGGATAGTGAGCACTTGACTTGAGTTACTTCATCGTAGTAAATGTTTATGGAACACTTGGACAGCTTATAGTGAATATGACAAAGATAGAAGTTGTTTAATGATCAGCGGTTATCATTAATTGCTTAATCACATGTTTACTCTAGTATAGGTGCAAATCTAGTCGACAGTTAATAATAATTAACTTGACAATAATGCTTTTAGAAAGGTTCTTGAAATGCTAAAAATGCTTCTTTTGCAAATGAGTCACTACCCTACTATAATGCCTCGCATAATCCTTGGTGTCATTTATTTTCGGTTATGTCGGGTAAGTCTGGCTGAGTACCTTCTCGTACTCAGGGTTTTATTCCCACTTGTTGCAGATGGGCAGATGTATTACAGCTATTGTATCAACCGCCTTTATCCTGCGATGGTGATGCTTAGGACCATGGGCATGGTCATTCCCTTACGTCTCATCTAATGCTTTTGTTGGAGATGATCATTCGGCGGCACTATATTTAAACTCCGCGTGAGTGTGTGTGTGGTTTGAACAAATGACTTCCGCTACTTTTATTCGAATCGGTTTGTAATAACTATGTTTAAACTCGATGTATCCGAGGTTGCGAACTTTTATGTAATATGTGATGGTGACCGCTAAACTTATTACGATCATGGCTGGGACACGAGTTGGTTTGAAATCCTTTGTGATTTCACGGACTACCGGGTTATACGGGCTTAAGTTTGTTCAATCGTCTGCTCTGGTGGATGATTTTCTTACTTAATTTCGTATAATTGGTCGGTTCTGTTACAATGAAGCACAGTTCTTGGGTGTTCTCCCCGGACAGAGCTCTACACCTCTTGGGCAGATCATGCTACCAGTGCAGTTTGGGACCCCGGATCACTTCCGCACCGACTACGTCAACTTCGTGGTCGCCGACTTCGACGGCACCTACCATGCTATTCTTGGTCGACCGTCGCTCACCAAGTTCATGGCCATACCTCATTACAGGTATCTGGTGCTCAAGATGCCTACCGAGAAAGGAGTTCTAACCCTCCGAGGCAACGTGTACGCAACTTATACCTACGAAGATGACGGTTTCAAAATAGCAGAGGCTCACGACCTCTCTATTCACATGGCCGAGACCGTGCTCAACGCCAAGAAGACCTCGATCGACCACTAGGAGATCCCGGAGCTCGAGGATCCACGCAAGAACATCAAGTCCAAGGAGCACAAGGTGATCCAGCTGGTCGACGGTGATCCTAGCAAGACGGCCCTTATTGGGGCCAACCTGGATCCCAAATAGGAAGACGCG
This sequence comes from Miscanthus lutarioriparius, assembly GCA_904845875.1. Taxonomy (NCBI): domain Eukaryota; kingdom Viridiplantae; phylum Streptophyta; class Magnoliopsida; order Poales; family Poaceae; genus Miscanthus; species Miscanthus lutarioriparius. The sequence goes on from CAJGYO010000005.1 coordinate 48,968,945, forward strand.
CTCGTCAGGTTCTTGAGGAGCAATGTGGATGTGTTCGCATGGAAACCTACTGACATGCCCGGTGTACCTCGGAACTTGATTGAGCACTCCTTGAATGTCAACGGCAAGGCCAAACGTACCAAGCAGAAGCTACGACGGTTCGCTCGCGACAAAAAGGAGGCGATTAGGGTAGAAGTTACACGGCTTTTGGCAGTCGGATTTATCAAAGAAGTGTATCATCCGGAGTGGTTAGCTAACCCGATTCTTGTACGCAAAAAGAATAATGAATAGAGAATGTGCGTTGATTACACTGATCTCAACAAACACTACCCTAAAGACCCCTTCGGCTTGCCTCGCAAAGACGAGGTCGTAGATTCCACCGCCGGTTGCGAGCTTCTTTCTTTTCTCAATTGCTACTCTGGTTATCACCAGATCGCTCTAAAAAAGGATGACCAGATCAAGACATCTTTTATCACGCCCTTCGGCGCCTATTGCTACACGACCATGTCGTTCGGGCTCAAGAACGCCGGGGCTACCTACCAGCGCGCTATACAAGCTTGCCTCAAAGACGAGATAAAAGATGACCTCGTCGAGGCTTACGTTGATGATATAGTTGTCAAAACCAAGGAAGCTCATACCCTTGTTGACAATCTGGGACGCACTTTTGCAGCCCTTAACACATTTCAGTGGAAATTAAACCCAAAGAAGTGCATCTTTGGTGTTCCTTCTGGCATACTCCTCGGCAACGTCGTCAGTCGCGACGGCATACGCCCTAACCCGAAAAAAGTCAAAGCTGTTTTGGATATGAAGCCGCCCAAAAAGGTGAAGGATGTTTAGAAGCTTACTGGATGTATGGCTGCTCTCAGCCGTTTCATATCAAGATTAGGCGAAAAAGGATTACCGTTCTTTAAACTACTCAAAGCGTCCAAAAAGTTTGAGTGGTCGGAGGAAGCAGACATTGCCTTCACACAGCTGAAACAATACCTTACGTCACCTTCGGTACTCACTGCTCCAATAGAAGATGAAACACTCCTGCTATACATTGTGGCTACTAATCGAGTGGTCTCCACGACCATGGTGGTCAAGCGAGATGAGCCCGGCCACGTCTACAAGGTACAGCGGCCAATCTATTTCATTAGTGAGGTACTCAACGAGTCCAAGACCAGGTACCCACAAATTCAGAAGTTGATCTATGCCATACTGATAACATCCCGAAAGTTGAAACACTACTTCGACGGATATCATGTGGTGGTCGTGACTGAGTACCCTCTGCGAGACATCATTAACAACAGGGATGCAAATGGGCGCATCATCAAATGGGCAATGGAGCTATGCCCCTTTTCCTTGGAATTTGCAAGCCGCACTACAATCAAGTCTCAGGCACTTGTTGATTTCATCGTCGAGTGGACAGACTTAAGCACGCCTGCCTCTCCCGGATCTGATGAATATTGGACGATGTACTTCGACGGCTCTCTCAACATTGACGGTGCGGGAGCAGGAGTCCTTTTTATATCACCATCCAAGGAGCAGCTCCGGTACGTCCTTAGGATTTGTTTCCCAGCATCTAATAATGTCGCCGAGTATGAAGCATGCCTACATGGTTTGCGCATTGCGGTTGAGCTTGGCGTTAAACGTCTCTATGTCTATGGAGACTCTGCTCTAGTCATCAACCAACTCAACAAGGACTGGGACACAACCAGCGAAAAGATGGAAGCATACTGCAACTTGATCAGAAAGCTGGAAGGCAGAATCTATGGCGTCGAGTACATACATGTGGTCCAGGACAAGAATCAAGCAGCGGATGCACTGTCAAAGTTAGGATCATCCCGAGCAAAAATCCCACATGGCATATTCGTCCAAGACCTGCTCACGCCGTCCATCGAAGAGAAAGATTCCACGGCAGACAAGCCTCCAGACCAGCAATTGGTGGCTACGGTTCCGGCGTCAAGCACCGCCGCCCCCCCCCGACCACTCATGAGCCTGACTGGAGAATACCTTTCATCAAGTACCTAACAGATGGTAGCGGTTACACTGATCGGACAGAGAACGAGCGCCTGATGCGCCGCAGTAAGCAGTATCTACTCATTGATGGGAACCTATGGCGCAAGAACACAAAAGAGGAAATCTTGATGAAGTGCATAACCCAGGAGGATGGCGAACGTCTCCTGGACCAAATCCACTATGGCTCCTGCGGCAACCACGCGGCCTCAAGAACGCTGGTCGGCAAGGCTTTCCAAGCAGGGTTCTATTGGCCGTCAGCAGTATCCGACGCAGAGAGGCTAGTCCGCCACTGTGAGGGTTGTCAATTCTTCGCCAAGAGAATCCACGTACCAGCACATGAGATCCAGACAATACCAGCCTCCTGGCCCTTCGCATGCTGGGGACTGGATATGATCGGGCCCTTCAAATCGGCTCCAGGGAAATTTACATGCGTCTTCGTGCTGATCGACAAATTTTCTAAGTGGATAGAATACATGCCTTTGGTATAGGCATCCTCAGAAAAGGCTGTCATGTTCCTCGACCAGGTCATCCACCGTTTCGGCATACCGAACAGCATCATAACCGATCTGGGTACTCAGTTCACCGGAAACGCTTTTTGGGACTTCTGCGATGAAAGGAGCATAGTAGTAAAATACGTCTCGGTGGCACACCCTAGAGCTAATGGACAGGTCGAGCGGGCAAATGGCATGATCTTGGACACGTTGAAGAAGAGGGTGTATAGAGAAAATGACAAGGCTCCCGAAAGATGGCTCAAAGAGTTACCAGTCGTGGTCTGGGGACTCAGAACTCAGCCTAGCCGTAACACCGACGTCTCGCCATACTTTATGGTTTACGGCGCTGAGGCGGTCCTCCTTGCAGATATAGCTTTCAGATCAGCACGGGTAGAGAACTTCGACGAAGGCAAGGCCAATGAAGTACGGGAGCTAGAAGTGAATAGCGCAGAAGAGAAGCGGCTCGATTCTTGTGTACGTACGGCCAAATACCTTGCTGTTTTACGCAGGTACTACAACAAGAACGTTAAAGAGCGGGTTTTTTGTGGTCGGAGACTGGTCTCAAGTGGAAGACGAACCAGTGGTGTCCATAAACTCGCAACCCCATGGAGGGGCCCTTCATGATCAAGGAGGTCACACGACCAACGTCTTACTGAGTTAGCTCACCGGACGGAGACGGACGCACCAAACTCGTGGCACATCGACAAGCTTAGACAATTCTATGCTTAACTACTGAGATATGTACCCCCTTTTGTATTTCTGATTTACTTCAATAAAGCTATTATTATTTCTCTGACCACTCTAATGTGTCACTTTGACTTATATGGTTATTCTAACTTAGCCAGTAAAAGCCGACCACCACTCCTTCTACGGTTTTTGGAGCAGGACCTGTTTCCGGTTCCTCCCAACACGTGCATGGGATCCGCTCTCTATGTTGTGGGTGATCGGCAGGTCCCCCTTGGTTTGACTTGTCCGCATCTGCATGTGCACAGGTCACGCACCTCACACTCCGACCACATGGCAAACTAGGGCCGCACAAACTTTTCAGGATGATTTGTCGGGTAAAATGGTACAACTAAACAGAACGTTATTATGTTCTCACTTAGTTCCACCAACATAAGTTTCAAGCTTAAAACGCTTTATACAAAGCAACCAAGCTTATAATGATATACAATTACGTTATTACAAGCTTGCCTGAAGAGGCCCAAGTTTACAATAACACAACTATGTCCTCCTTCTATAGCTCTAAGCCAATTACATTGGCTGGTCGGGGTACGCGGCACCTACTGCTCGTTGCTTCCGATATTCTACTCGAGTCTCGGGGACTCTTGTGCTAGCCGAGCTGAAGGGGATGGCCCCACTGATGCCTGGCTGGTCGAGACCGTAGGCTTCGTCGGTTAGGTAGCAACGGATGGCATTTCCAGCTGACTTGTCGATGGCATACCTTGTACAGGTGCTATCCCACCTCCACACAGATTAATGTCGCCAATTATCTTTGACGACAGATCTAGGTGGGCCACCCAAAGCTCATCCACCTTGTCTGGGTCTACTTCCTTCGGGTATCCAGCCTCCAGGCGCTTGAGATCGATCAGAGGGTAGTGGGCACGCACCATGCTTAGCACATGGGCGCCCGTATACTCACCCGCCTCCTTAATGAACTCCTGGAACCATCCCCATGCTTGTCTGCATCTCTCTACCAGTCCAAGCTGGGGGGTCCTTGGCTCTTCCTCTGTGAGCGCCGGGTCGACAAGGTCGAGGATGGGCAAAATGCCAGTTGCCACTTCCTGGAGCCGGTTCTTCCATGTGTCCCGATCCTCGGTGGCCTCGAGGCATTGTGCTTTCTAGCTGTCACGCTCTTTCATCACAGCTTCTAGATGCCTCTTGGCATTGGCTTTTAAAACTGCACACCGTACAAGACATCAAATTTAAAGGCACGACAAGTCAAGGCGGGCAACAGAGTGAGAACGGTGGCCTGGAATACTTACTCTTCAGTTCTTCCTTGATTTTGGTGGTGTGGTCCTAGAGTTGAGACTGGCTGCGCGCCAGTTTCTCATTGTCCTCCTTCAGGTGACCACACTCTGCGGTCACGTGGCTATTCTCCTCTCGGAGGCGGGTTACCTCAGCTTCTAAGCCTGCATTACAGCTGCCATTACCAGCAATACAACAACACGTGTCATACACTTGATGTGACAAAATGACAACTTACTTGTTTTTTGATGCTCTTTGTCATTGAGCTGGCCGACCAGTTTCTGGTTTTGTGTTTCTTGCTCTGTTCTCTCCTGGTCGGCGGCTTCAAGTTGGCGGCGCAAGCGTTCCACCTCGGCCGCTAGTTCTCTATTGCTCGCCGTGATCCCCTCAATCTGGTCGAAGCACTTCTTTCGGTACTTCACGGTCTTCATCAAGTCCTGCATATAAGCAAGCTAAGTCAGACAGTTTGACTACATTACAGGGTCAAGTGGTCAAGCCAAACATACCTGGACTTCTGTCACCAAACGCTTTGCCGCTCGTTCAACTTTTTGGGTCTCTTCAATCTCGGGGATTTCTTTGTACATAACCCACTCGTCGTTCTGCCTACGCGATACATATACATGTTGTCGTTTGTCTTTGGGATGGCCTAGGATCTCTTCGACTTCGTCCTCTTCGGCCTCTTGTTCAGGGGGCGGCGCTAGGCCGGAGATAGTGGTCTCCGTGACCACTATGGTTTTCCCACGAGCCGTAGCATCGGCAAGCGTATTCTGTGCCAACTCCTGTTGCTGCTCCTCGGCTCGGTCTGGTTCCCTTGGCGCCAAGGTATCTGCCTCAGCAGAGCTAGTGCTCAGAGCATTTGTACTTTGCTCGGCTGTCTTCTCGACTAGCTGCTCGGGGACTGACGTTGGGCTGCTCGTGTGCTACGGTTCCTGCGGAATTTCTTCTACAGGTGGCTCCACAGTTAGCTGCCGAGCAGTTCTTTCCGCCAGTACTGCCGAAGCCGTGCCACAACCGGCTATATGGTCGGGATTTTCGGTGGACGCCGACCTAATATGCCAGAGAAAGTTCAAAAAACAATAGTATTCAATACAAATTATAATATTATATCAAGGTTACAGATACTTACAGCTTGGAAGCACGGAATAACGTAGTGAAGGAACGTCTCTTTGACCGCGCCTGCTCCATGTGCTCGGCGGGTTCCACCGGGTCTTTTTCCACCACCGGTACTGGCGTTGGGGTTTGGTGCTTGACACTTCCCGCGCTTGTTTTCTATGTTGCAGTGGTCGGTGGTGCGATCACTACTGGCACAGAGGAGCTACCCTGCTCTGTTGACCCCATTTGTCTTCTCCTCTTTCGGGGGATGAGTCGAAAGATGTCCGCATCCTCTGTTTCATCGTCTGAAAGGGGGAAGATGGCCTGGCAACGTTTGTTGGCTTCTGGCCGCTTGCTAGCAGCCTTGGCTGTTACATCCTCCCCAACTCCGAGTACCGCCCAGTCGATGCCTTCGGTACTGGCATTGGTCTGGGCGGTTGAGCCGGCAATTTGCGACCAATCCACGCTAGGGGGCGGATACACGAATACTGCTGCTCGGTCATGACCATTACTCTGGGAAACATAAAGGAGACAACAATCAAAGTTTTTGTTACAACATAAATCTACAGGCACAAGGTGGCATCATTTACCTTTGGGGGAGGTTGGGCTAGCTTGAAGGCGTGCTCAATGTCGTTTAACCTAACATAATTGGGGTCGGCTAGATTGAATAGCTCCCCAATTCTGGCTTTAATTTCTACCTTATCGAGCGCCTCTTTTCTGGTCCTCGTCGGATTTGCGCTACCCTGGTACTCGAAGCCAGGATGTACCCTCTTTTGGCAGGGCTGGATCCTTCGGCTGATGAAGTTCCTGACCACGCTTGGACCATCCAGTTTTCCCCACGGGATCAACCCGAGCAGTTCTGTAATCTGTTCCAAGTGCTCGGGCTTCTCCGACCAGCTGTTCTTCTTCTCCAGAATCAACTCCACGTCACACAGAGTGATCGTGTTCGGCTCTTCGTGGATGTAGAACCATTTCTTGTACCATTCGTCTAGTGAGGTGTTCCATGGGCAGTGCAGGTACTAGGCCTTCATACCATCATGCAGATTGAGGTATACGCCTCTGGCTATCTTCGAGCCTCCGCTCCCTTTCTTCCGCAGACAGAACAGATGGCGAAAGAGGTTGAAATGGGGCTGGAAGCCACCATAAGCTTCGCAAAGATGGATGAAGGTGGAGACAAGAAGAATCGAGTTGGGATGCAGATTGCAAATCCCAATCTCGTAATATAAGCAGAGCCCCTAAAGGAAAGGGTGCACTGGAACCCCAAAACCCCGCTTGAAGAAATCCTCGAAAACCACAATCTCACCGGTTGTGGATCGGGAAGCTTTCTCTTCCGGCATGCACGCCATCCCATGAGTGCCTTGTTGTGGAGCACTCCCATGGCGACGAGGTCTTTGATGGTCGCGCTCATTGCTCCTTGACTTCCACCACTCCTTCGCCATGACTCCGCCTTTCTTCTGGGTGTTTCTCTTCGCCATTGATCTGCCCTTGTTAAGAGGGTGGATGCGGTGGAGGAGGGATTGGTGGTGATTTTCGGAGGAGTAGGGTTTGGCGAGACGAAGAAGAAGGTTGCGGCGGTGAATGACAATGGGGATCGGTAAAAAGTAACTTACCAGCTGTATATTATAAATAACCAAGGGCTCCGTCGTTTCATCCGCCCGAGATTCTTAGGGGCGTCTTGTAGACGATCGTAGACGCAGTTGTTTTCACAACCTCGAGATCTCACGCCAAAGAACGCGCCCTATGTTTCAGGTGTAACGTGCCTCTTCATTGATAATGTGAGAGGGCCCACACTGGCGCACCTCCATACAGGCACCAAGCGACTGTTTGTCAGAAAGAGTAAGAAGGCAGAGTGATATGTTATATCCGTCTGTTTTTTTACCAGACGTGGTAGATTGGACTGATGAGTAAGGAGATAAATAAATACACCAAATAATAATACAATCGGCGTTCTTTTCTTTTGTGCGCATATCTTGAGCTCAATGATGGCCGGACCATCGCCGTGCTCGGGATCGCCGGACCACCGCCGTGCTTTCGGGGCTGCTGGACCATCGCTGCGTGCTCGGGATCGCCAGACCATCGCTGTGTTTCGGGCACCGCTCGAGCCACTCTCACGCTTTGGGGACCGCTCCAGCCTCTTGATGTGCTCGGGGGGTGTCCCGACCCTTTGCTTTCGGAGATCGTTCTTCTCGGCTACATGTGATTAGTACTCACATACAGTTGAGATACGTTTATTTAGACCTTGCTACAAGGCTCATACCTCGCCTTCCAGCAAGCTTGGGGACTACATCGGTACGATGCACCTGCCGGTGCATCTCGTATCGCCTGTACGACGATTGGATTCTCAACTTAACTGGGAATTCTTTTTTAGACCCTGGCACCACGTGCCTACGTCACATACTACCAGGATCGGGGACTAAGTGGGCACACTTCACCTTGCGGTGAATGTGTTTGTTTTTCGACTCCTACGTCTCTGATGATCAAGGATGCTACGTTTCAAGACGCACTTACATTTCTTTTCAGAAATACAAGTGGGCACACTTCACCGGACGAAAATCTTTTTCTTTTTTCTTAAGAGCACCATATATTCTTTGGACAACCAACTTCTCCGGTGACAATGGTGGTCAGAGACGTCAAGGGCTCAAGCCTTACTTGTTGGGGAAGGTTAAAATGGCGTGTCGCATCATAATACATGGTGCTCGGGGACTAGCTGTGGGGGTATTAACCCCTATACCCTTATGGCTAAGCTTGGGCCGGACCGGATCGATGGGTTCGGTCCACCAAAAGACGACATGTGGCCCGGTTAACCTGATCGGAGTCCCGCGCAAGGAGTTAAGGTGGATCTGGCGATCAATCAAGATCCTGGTCGGTTAGAATAGGAATCCTTATCCGGCCACATATGACAATTGTAATTGGCTAGGATTAGTTTCCAGATCTGTAACCCTGCCCCCCGAACTATATAAGGCGGGCAGGGGACCCCTCTAGAAAGACATCTCTCATTGACATACAGCAAGACAAATCAGACGCAGGACGTAGGTATTACGCCTTCTTGGCGGCCGAACCTGGATAAAACCTTGTGTTTGTCTTGCATCGCCGTCTTGTTTGTGGCTTGCACATCTGTCTGCCGACAATCTACTACCTTGGGTATACCCCTAGGTAGACTGCCGACCATATTTCGTCGACAGTGATGGTGGGGTAACTCTGTTACAAACCCAGTATGTGGAAAAGGTGCTGAGTCGCTTTGAGTTCAGTGACTGTGCACCTGCTCCTACACCTGTAACACCCTAAAATTAGTCATTTTTTAAAAAGAGTAAAACAATTTCTGTTAATTGTTTTGTGCTCATAAAAACATAGGTAAAAGAAAACTTTCTTTAAATTAAATCCAACATAAGGGTAGCAACATGTTTGCGCATACATGCAGTTGCATTGGTACTTTTGTGATGAGTGGTTTGGATGCCGTTGCATTGATACTTTTGTGATGAGTGGTTTGGAAAATAAATTCAAATCTCAATCTTTAAAATATTGCTTTCAAGTAGAGGTTTAAAAAGAATTTGAAAACTTGCAAAAACAAAAGTTAGATAAGATGTCTTGTTTTTAAAATCCAAAGGGTTGGAAAAGGTTTTAAGACGTGTTAGAACTTACGCTCTCTCTTTTAGGGAATCTTTTCAACCTTTTCGGGATTAAATTCCTATTTCTTGGAGCCTTGTCTTTTCCTTGATCAATCTAAAAGTCTTTTCGGGAGCTAAAACCACTTTGGTTGTGTTCCTTATCCTTCCATCTATCTTCAGAAATATTTTTGGAATTTTTCGGAGCTCAGAGATATTTTTCTGAGCCTAAATAATAATTCCTGATTTTCTGTAATTATTTTAATTCCGAAAATCAATAATTGCTAAAATATCTTGACTTTCCAAAATTGACAAACCATGCGTATATATATATGCCGGTGTAGCCCTCGACGCGAGGATTCCAGAAGTACAGCCCATTTTTCGAGCCGCCACTCGTAGCCCATGGCAGACGGACGTAGAAGTTTGGCATAGCTAGGTTTCCGGCGAACTCTTCGGCGAGCTTTTCCGGCCAAACGGTCGCGTTATGGAATTGACCACCACCACCACGAGGTAGATCTCGTCGTTCTCTACACCGTAGTGTATCTTTTTTCTCGAATCCATCACTGTTTGATCGTTTCCCTTTCGTTTTCCTTTTCCGTTGACGTTTTCCGGTGAACTTCACCATGGACGCGGTCTTCTCCTTCGATTTCGGTCACCACGACCCACGCGTCGTGCTTCTGACCGCAGCCTTGCGGCCGTCAGTGCCCATGGCGCGCCGCCGCTTTCCGCTGGTGGCTTGTTGTACATCCTGGGCAGAGCTCGGCGTCGGGCTAGCTAGTAGCCGTGACCCCTTTGACTGGCTGCTAGGCTTAGAGCCGGCCAGCTCACCCCTGCCGAGTGCCCTACGGCCCGGCTGGCCATTCCCGGCCTTCCCTTCCCTGCAGCGGCAGCAGAATAAATACCGACCCACCATGGCTGCCATACGTGACGCAAGGATGAGACTCACAGGAAGAAGAAGAGAAGGTAGAAGATGCAACTATTTATGAGTTTGCCATCGGTCTTTAAATAATCGTAGTTTATTCGTTTTAATTCGCTTCAGTTCATTCCAGATTGCGTTAGTTTTCGTATCATCGAGATCTATGCAGTAGAGTTATTAGTTTATATGTCACATGTTTATAAATTTATTTTATTAAAATATTAATTGAGTCTATAATTAATTAATCGTTGTTTAATTAAAGCCGATTTAGATTTTTGATTTCGAGTCGATTGCGCGAGTTTCATCGCAACGGGTGATACGTGTTCATGACGATGTGTTCCATGTTACCTTATTACGCTTTTATAATTAAATATTAAAATGATTAAGTATGCGTGCAAACAGTTTTATAATTAAGTAATATATGTTTCATATCTCGAAAATTCATGTATAATATTAATATGATTAATTGTTGATATTAATATTCTTTTCAATTATAAGTTTGGTTAGTTTAAACCCGTTGTATATATGATAAACTTGTATAGATGCTCTCACATGCATTTTACTGTTGCAAAGTTTAAGTTTAACTTGCTTAATCTACCTGGCAATATTTATAAATAAAACGTGATTACTCTAACTCAGTTTCTAAATTAAAATATAATTTGACTAATGCTACGTGTTAGCAGTGACGTTTAACATGTCTCATATCTTAAAAATTTATAAGTTAAATGTTAATTTGTTTAATGGTTATGCAACTGGGTTTAAAATTAAAAGCAACTTAGGTGAATACATCAGTCCTTCATAAATCACTATCATTATGATTAATATCGACATTAATACATTTTTAATTTATAGCATGCTTAGTTCAGCTTCAACACATGATGCTTTCGTATGGCTTTTGTCATATGTCCTTTAAACTTTCCAGTTAAATATTTAAATGACTTAAATGATATGAGATATTTTTATAAATAAAATATAATTAGCTTTAACTCAACTTTTCAAATTGAATACGTTCTGAGTAACCTGAGTGGGTACTACTCACATAGTTTTTCTTAATTAACATGAATCAAGCTCGTAAATGTTTCTTTTGTAATATATATAAAACTGTTCGGTAGTTGTTTCTTCTTAACGATAGTTTCGTTATCGGCGTGTTCTACGCAGTGGTGTTAGTGGTTCTCATGTTACTCAAATATGTTTTGGCAGTTAAAAAGTTAATTGTATTAATACTATCACTTGCATCGTTTTTGGAATATAAAGTCAATATAGGTTTTATACTATGCTCTTTCTTAAGCAATGAATCAAGTTGATTAATGAAAATATTCACATGTGTTTCTACAGTTAAAATAAGTTAAATGGATAGGTTTTATTTTCCGTTGCACCGAAAATCCTTCAATAGTCGCTTTTCGTTGAATCGCATATAGCGTGCCTTTTGTGTTTGTGTGTTCGTAGCGATACGCCGTTTTGCTTATTTTATTGGTTGGTGTACTGTTCTCATATATTCTTGTTTGTATGACATGTATGGATGTTTGTGTGGTGATATATGGTTCAGTCAATCAGTGAGGTTTACGTGGTGATTAAGAAGCTGTTCTCTGAAGACTAGAAGCTGAGAATTGGAAGCAGAAGATTGAAATTGGAATACTAAAGGCTTTTGAGCGTATTGCTTTGGGGGAAAAGCAAGTTAAGGCAAGTATAGCATGGGATTATCCTTGTTACCTATTCACATTTAACCACTTAATTCATATTGCATGTGTCTACCTTGGTTGCCAATAAGGATATCCTAGATATTTGATATCTTGTTCCTTGAAAACCTTTGGGATAATGCATTGGGATAGTTTTTGCTAGTGCTTAATCAAAACCATGATCTTGTAACTTGACTAATGATATATGCAATAAACATTAAAACATGACTTTTAGTAACATGAAAAGCGGGGGTGAAGTGTTTATATGCTTTGATTCCTCTCCCTAAGGACTTATCTGTAGCGATCATCCGGGACTTACTGATGCAATTGTGAGGGCCATATGGCTCTGGCTTTAGCTCAAGTATGAGGATCTTTTTAGCTTGTTAGTGGTTACCTTTGAGGCGCAGGGTATGTTTCCTTTCTTTGCTAGGAAGTGTGTATCGTTTGTGATGCCACACTTGCCACTCCTAGAGATGGGCCACATACGCTGGCGGCCCTAACTTGTTAGACGAAATCTTTTGAAAGGCTTCATAGTGAACCCTGCCGACCTTCCTTGGAAGTGGGTCAAGAGAATAGCTACCTCGGGCGAAAGGGTAAATCACAACTCACAGTGAACGTGTACAAACTCTGCAGAGTATAAAACTGTTATAATAGCCGTGCTCACGGACACGAGCGGCCTTGGACCCTTATGGAATAGAGATGATCACAAATGGATAATTATACTAATGATCAATTGTTTATGCTATACATTATCATGATTACCTGATCATGTGTTTAAGGGAATGATAAATTCTTTGCCACCCAACTGCTTAAAAAGATGATCTATTAAAGCTAATCGCAGTTAAACCAGTGTCAACCATTTTGAGCCTCATGAACCCCATGATATAATTGTTAAGTACGACATGTACTTACGCTTGCTTTACTTTTCTATACATTGGATAAAAATCCCGGATGGGTACCAGATTGCTGGTTTGGAGGAGTTAGGCTTGTGGTCAACCAGTCAGTTGTCCCTGTGGATTTGGAGTCTTCACCAGAAGATCAGAGTTGCCTTTCCGCTGTCATTACTCTGAGGTTATTTTCCTTTTTACTAATACGTTATGTAATAAGTATTGTCTCTTGATATTACCTTTATTTGTGGCTATATGTAAGAATTGATTTCCTGGGCTCACATATAGTGTGTATCTGGTTTTGTCTTTAAAACCGGGTGCTACAACACCTTATGACCCTAGTGTGATATTGAGAAAAAATCAGAGAATAGCAAGGGATCAGTTGAGATATTCCCAGATCATTGGTTCGCTTATGTATCTTGCTAGTGCAACAAGGCCTGATATCTCATTTGCTGTAAGCAAGCTGAGCCGGTATGTATCAAACCCAGGAGATGTTCACTGGCGTGCTCTTGAGAGAGTGATGTGCTACCTAAAAGGGACCATGAGCTATGGTATTTATTATACCGGACATCCAAAAGTGCTGGAAGGCTACTGTGATGCAAACTGGATTTCTGATGCTGATGAGCTTTATGCCACAACTGGATATGTGTTTTCGCTCGGAGGTGGTGCTATTTCCTAGAAGTCTTGCAAGCAGACTATCTTAACGAAGTCTACAATGGAAGCAGAACTCACATCATTAGACTGATGAGGACATGTTGCAATTCGTTTCCAACTCAGCTGCCACGTCGCCCTCAGATTCAGCAGACACGTCGTCACTGTTTCGGTCATAACTTTCTCATACGATATCGAAACGGGCCGTTCTTGGATGCGTTGGAAAGGGGACGACGACGCCGTCGTTTTGGATCTGGTCCTAGCTCCAGAAGGTCCGTGGATCATTCTGTGTGACCACGACAAGGTGCTGCATCACCTATTTGGGCCAACTTGGCCATGTATCGTGTCGGGCCTTAAGCCCAAGTTATGGGCGCCCAACCCCTGGCCGTCCCCAACCCTAGGTCGAGTCTTAGACTATAAACACAGCCGTCACCGCTGCTACACAATTGGGTTTTGTTTAGAGTTTAGTTTTCCATCGAGAAACTGAATCGTTCATTGTAACTGTGGTGACAAATCCTTTTACAGTGATCCAGGGCCCCCGTTCTTGATCTCCTCCACTGTGTCGATTAGTCCTTTGGAACCGAGTTCTAGAACCCTCTATTGATATTCGCGTCATTCATATTTGCAATATCAGATTGCGTGTTTTACCTTCTTGCTTGTGCTCTTCGATTCGCTTGCAGGAAAAGCCTTCTTGGCGAGGTCAATCAAGTTGTGCTTGGTTGATAACCAACGGAGCAGTGGTGTAACGGTTGCAGGGTTCGAATCACGTCTGATTTGAAGTCGGATCGTCAACGTCGAGATCTCCACAAATCGAACTTACCGGCTACCTCTCGGAAGATCGGGCCTGTACTCATCATAGACACTGCTGGATCTGAGGCTGAGTGGCTTCGTGATCTCCTTATGGATTTACTGGTTGTTGAAAAACCCATACCAGCTATTTCTATGAACTATGATAACCAGACTGTGATTATGAAGGTTAACAGTTCTAAGGATAACATGAAGTCCACAAGGCATGTAAAGAGACGACTTAAATCTGTCAGAAAATTGAGAAACTCCGGAGTAATAGAGTTGGACTACGTTCACACGTCTAACAATCTGGCAGATCAATTCACTAAGGGTCTGTCACGTAATGTGATAGAAAGTGAATCGAGAGAGATGGGTTTGAGACCCACTTGAAATTTACTATAGTGGTAACCTGTTCTATGTGATCGGAGATCCCGTGAAGTAGAATGGTGAAACAAGCTAGTGCTAAATTGTGAGCAAAGATCCTTAGTAAGACTCATTTCTGATGCACATCTTTCCTTTCTGTAAGGTAGGTTGGCTTTTGCCTTAATGTGTTCCAAGTGGCTTGTCAAAGCAAAGATGTTGTCCTATAGAATATCTTTTGAGGAACATACCTATATGAGTTAGACTGCTGGTCACAGTCTATGAGATTTGAGTAATCTCTAAATACTCATGAAAGGCACTGAAGTATGACTTATATGCTTCAAATAGAGGGAATGCATTTTGCTGCCCAGTATCAGCTAAGGACTTTAGTGACATTCACCTCACACAAAACTGTCAATTCAAGGCTTAGTCCATTGTTCAGTTGTGACTGAGTGAAACTATTATTCTAGATGGATGTTTAACTTAACAGTCTCCATCAAAACACTGATATATAAAAGAAATGTGGTTCTAAGACTACTTTGTTACAAACCCTAGAGTTTGGTGGGGATTGTTGGATATGATATGGGCTTGGCCCATATAATATTTAATAATCAAATAAAACTCTATGGTACGTAACATTAAGTGTTGTATGGTTTAATACCATACGGGATTTTGATTGACAATGATCAATTTTATATGGTTGGAAATTATTCATCTAAATTGAGAAGCTAAGAAAAGGATAAAGGCGTACACCGCAGCGTGCTGCATCGCCATCGCTGCCGCCGGCCGCCGGCCGGGTGGGCGTGGCGCATGGGCGTGGCCATGGCATGACGTGGCGAGGCAAAGGCGGCGAGCGAGTGGGCGGCGTGGCTGGGTTTTTTTCCACTTAAATCCACATTATCACGGAGTTTCGCTCTTTGATGGTGGAGGCGAATTATTGCGTTAATTCTGATCCCTTCCGCTTCCGTCTCACGGGATTCTCTCACGCCACGTCTCCTTCCGGTCGCAGCATATATCATCCTCCATCGGTCCAGACCCGGCTTCCACAACCGCCGTTCGAGAGAATCCACATCTTCGCAGCCTTACATCTTCCCTGTCCCGTTCTCACGTGCATGGAGTAGCGGAGAGCGGTACCTTGAAACCCTCATCCATTGGAGAACCTTGCACGGGTGCACGGTGATTAGGTTTTTGGGGAGCGATCCGCGACTGCTCGTCCAGATCCCGTCCCGGTGATTGCCCACGGAACCGCAAGCTGTCTTCTTCCTAGTGATCCGTTTGTGGGACTGCACTGTGAACATCGTCCTACATCGACTGTGGTCCGCAACTTCAAGCAACGCGCTATGTCGACTAGTGCGAATGGAGCCTCCGATGCCCTCGGCATGGGACCCTCCACTGGGTACAGTCTAATCTTTCTGATACTATAGTCTGTACTTTTATGTATCTATCTGTATGTCATCTTTGCATGCTGTAGCGTTCGTTAGAGATATACACATGCACATATATGCCGTCACGAACCTGCTGATGTTATTTTTCTAGATTAAACTGATAATGAAAATGCCTATATTTCTAACATCGGATCACGTATGTGTTGGTCTCGTTCAGAAACGAACGCGCGGGTGCTTTGCTTCACCGATCGAGCTCCATTCCGCCCACCAACATCAAAACAGCACCTGGACCGGTACGTACTATGGGCACACCGCCGAGTTCTCGCCATCATGCTCACTAGTCCATCATGCGCCCTCGCACGCACTGGCAAGGTAGGAAAGGAAATAAAGGGGTTTTTTCACCCGATTGACTGCATAGATTGAATGGGGAGCGGAGAAATCCAAGCATTTGGTGGTGGCTACTGGCTTGGGCCTATCGTGCCACTCCGTGGCCGAGGACGTCCACCGCCGTAGGGCCGCCCACCATCGGGGCCCACACGCGGCGCTGCGCAGCAGGCCGAGGGCACCGTCGCCCCGCCAGCGCGGCGCGCGAGGAGAGGCGAACCTATGGGACGAAGCCATGTCGGGGTGGCAGCCACGGTGGTGGCCACCTACGGGGGGTAGCTGAAAGGTCCTAATGGCTAGAGGGGGGTGAATAGCCTAATAAAATTTCTACAACAACACTTAACAAAATGGTTAGACAAATATGAGGCGAAGCAAGAGTTGCGCTAGCCTACTCAAAATGCAAGCCACCTATCATAATTCTAGTTTGGATAGTATCTATTCACAGAATAGCTATGATACTAACCTATGTTAGTGTGCTCTCAAAGGCTAGCTAAAGAGCCACACCAACCAAGCAAGCAAGCTCTCACAACTAGCTACACTAAAGAGCTTGATAACTAGTTTACGGTAATGTAAAGAGAGTGATCAAGATAGTTATACCGCCGTGTAGATAAAGGAACCAATCAATCACAAGAGTGAATAACAATGAAGACCAATCATCTCGGAATCAAATAATGAACACAATGATTTTTACCGAGGTTCACTTGCTTGCCGGCAAGCTACTTCTCGTTGTGGCGATTCACTCACTTGGAGGTTCACGCGCTAATTCGCATCACACGCCAAATCCTCAATAGGGTGCCGCACAACCAACACAAGATGAGGATCACACAAGCCATGAGCAATTCACTAAAGTACCTTTTGGCTCTCCACCGGGGAAAGGTCAAGAACCCCTCACAATCACCACGATCGGAGCCGGAGACAATCACCAACCTCTGCTCGATGATCCTCACTGCTCCAAGCCGTCTAGGTGGCGGCAACCACTAAGAGTAACCATCGAATCCCGCAGTGAAACACAAACACCAAGTGCCTCTAGATGCAAACACTCAAGCAATGCACTTGGATTCTCTCCCAATCTCACAAAGATGAGAAATCAATGATGGAGATTAGTGGGAGGGCTTTGGCTAAGCTCACAAGGTTGCTATGTCAATGCAAATGGCCAAAAGTGAGCTTGAACCGACCATGGGGCTTAAATAGAAGCCCCCACGAAATAGAGCCGTTGTACCCCTTCACTGGGTAAAACACGGGGTGACCGGACGCTCTGGTCTGATTGACCGGACACTGGCCCTCAGCGTTCGATCATGTGATTCATGCCACGTGTCCCCTGCTTCAAATACTATTTGTCAGATTTCAACGGTCATCACTTGACCGGACACTGCGCACAAACTGACCAGACGCTCAGCCTCCAGCGTCCGGTCGTTTCTAGTAAGGTTCCAGAAACGATATTTCACGACCGGACGCGTCCGATCATGCTTGACCGGACACAGCTAGAGTCCGATCACTTGTTGACTTCACACTGCGCCGTTGGTCAACACGACCGGACACATCCCTCCAGCGTCCGGTCATTTGACTGACGCCAGCGTCTTCGCTGTTACAACTGACCGGACGCACTGGTTCCACTGGGACCAACGTCCGGTCACTTTGTGACCAGCGAGACCAACTCCTCTTCACGTCTATCTTCTTCACCCTTGCTCAAATGTGCCAACCACCAAGTGTATCACCTTGTGCACATGTGTTAGCATATTTTCACAAACATTTTCAAGGGTGTTAGCACTCCACTAGATCCTAAATGCACATGCAAATGAGTTAGAGCATCTAGTGGCACTTTGATAACTGCATTCCGATACGAGTTTCACCCCTCTTAATAGTACGGCTATCAAACCTAAATATGATCACACTCTCTAAGTGTCTTGATCACCAAAACAAAATAGCTCCTACAAATTATACCTTTGCCTTGAGCTTTTTGGTTTTCTCTTTCTTCTTTCAAGTCGAAGCACTTGATCATCACCATGCCATCATCATCATCATGCTATGATCTTCATTTGCTTCACCACTTGGAGTGTGCTACCTATCTCATGATCACTTGATAAACTAGGTTAGCACTTAGGGTTTCATCAATTCACCAAAACCAAATTAGAGCTTTCAATCTCCCCATTTTTGGTAATTGATGACAACCCATATACAAAGATATGAAATATGATTCAACTGAATCCATGTTGCTTGTCCAAGCATATTTACCATGTGTAAAAGGATATGGACAAGTTTCATGAACTCCATTTGGCAGCAATTGCTCCCCCTACATATGTGCTAAGAGTTTGGATTGTAGCTTGCATATATGATTAGATAGGAAATATAGGAGACAATGTCTACCAAATGATGCTAAGGTATAAAAGAAGGACCTTTGAAGCGTGATACCAATCGGAGTGCACCATTATACCATCCTTAGCACCATAGTTAGCTAGATACCACTTGAAAAATACTTCAAAAGGATAGCTAGATACCACTTGTAAAAATACTTCGAAAGGATAGCTAGATACCACTTGTAAAAACTTTGTAAAAGATACTACTTAAAAATCTATTTGGAATAGATATCACTTGACAATACTTGAAAATGATATTACTTGTGAATAAACCTATGCATGCTAGATTTTCATTTCATCATTCAAGTTTACAATTATCATTCATCACACAATCATGGATATTTAAAATAAAACTTGTGCTATGCAAGCAAACATATGAAGTGCACATTCAAATGCACCATACAAGTTTATGAGCTTGCTCTCCCTACTTGTGTGCTTAAAATTTTAATTGATCCCTTTCCTTTGTCATATCTCTTCCTTATTTCAAGTTCTCCCCCTATCACTTATATCTTTATTTCTCTCCCCCTTTGTTGTCTTTTCACTCTATCTTTGTACACTATTTCTCACCCTTTGTCATCAATGACCATAAAGGTTCAAAAAAGTAGATAATACCATTTGTAGGGTCGAGATTATCAATGTCAATCAATGGGGTGAGGACCATTTTCCCAAATTTGGTTCAAACTAGAATATTTGCCAAAGATATTTAACTCGGTTTGATCCAAGGACAAGCTTCTTCACACCTCCAAATAAGGGTTATCTTGTACCATGTTGAGTTAAACACTTAGAGCTCATTTTCTAGATTAAACACTAGGTTTACAAGCCCACAAACATGTCATATGCTATCACTAGATCAAGTCAAGCATAGAAGCAATAGTGATACCATATAAACATCAAATTCATTTGATTTTCATGAATGACCCTAATAAAATGGAGAGATGACTAGATGCCCTAAATATGTCCTTAGCAAGGATGTATGCCATGCCAAACAACTTTTACCTTGGATTGCTCGATGGAGAGGCATGTCATATAAGTGGGGGTACATCAACACATATTTGAGAAATCCAATATGTTCAACTCATTTCTTAGCTTACAAAACCTTTTCTCATCCAATGGCTTGGTGAATATATCGGCAAGTTGATCTTCGGTGCCTACACTCTCAATGCAAATGTCCCCTTTTTATTGGTGATCTCTTATGAAATGGTGGCGAACATCAATGTGCTTTGTTCTTGCATGTTGAACCGGATTGTTGGTTAGCTTAATAGCACTCTCATTGTTACATAGCAATGGTAATTTCTTGAACTTGATTCCAAAGTCACTCAAAGTGGCCTTCATCCAAAGTATTTGTGCACAACAACTACCGGCGGATATGTATTCGGCTTCGGCGGTTGATAATGCAACACTATTTTGCTTCTTTGATGACCATGAAATAAGTGATCTTTCCAACAATTGACATGTGCCTGAGGTGCTCTTCCTTTCAACCTTGCATCCCGCATAATCCGAGTCAGAGTAACCAACTAGCTCAAACTTTGCTCCTTTGGGATACCACAATCCAACATTTGGTGTATGCTTCAAGTACCTCAATATTCTCTTTGTAGCCTTCAAATGACTTTCTCTTGGTGAGGCTTGAAATCTTGCACACATGCATACACTAAACATGACATCCAGCCTTGATGCGGTCACATAGAGTAGGCTTCCAATCATAGACCGATACAATTTTTGATCCACCATATTTCCACTTGCATCACTATCCAAGTTGCTATTGGTTTCCATTGGTGTGCTAATGACTTTGCCATCACTCATTCCAAACTTCTTGATCATGTCCTTGATATACTTGCCTTGACTCATAAATGTACCATTCTTCAATTGCTTGATTTGAAGACCAAGGAAGTAACTCAACTCTCCAATCATGGATATCTCAAACTCATTAGCCATCATCTTTCCAAACTCATCACAAAAGTCTTGATTGGTTGATCCAAATATAATGTCATCAACATAGATTTGCAATACAAATAGATCTTTTCCAATCTTCTTGATGAAAAGAGTGGTGTCAACCTTGCCCATCATGAACCCTTTAGAGAGTAGGAAGTCCCTCAATCTCTCATACCATGCTCTAGGTGCTGGCTTCAAGCCATACAATGCCTTCTTCAACTTGTACACATGGTCAGGCTTCTTGTCATTTTCAAAACCGAGAGGTTGCTCAACATATACTTCTTCATTGATGTAACCATTAAGAAACATACTCTTGACATCCATTTGATAGAGCTTGATGTTGTGGGTACAAGCATAGTCTAGCAAGATTCTAATTGCTTCCAATCTAGCAACCGGGGCATATGTTTCTTCAAAGTCAAGACCTTCAACTTATGTATAGCCTTGTGCTACCAATCTTGCTTTGTTCCTTACTACTATCCCATCTTGATCTTGCTTGTTTCTAAAAACTCATTTGGTTCTAATCACATTGTGTCCCTTTGGTCTCTCTACTAATTCCCAAACTTGATTTCTTGTGAAGTTATTCAATTCTTCATGCATAGCATTCACCCAATCAACATCCTTTAAGGCTTCATCTATCTTCTTTGGTTCAATGGATGACACAAATGAGAAGTGTTCACAAAATGATGCCAATCTTGACCTTGTTTGCACACCTCTTGAAATATCACCAATTATGGTATCCAATGGATGATCTCTTGCAACATTGGTTGGTTGGAGGATTGGAATTTGATTGCTTGCACTTGCATGATCATTGGGTTGTGATGATGTACTAGTCACTTGATCTTGTTCATTGTCATGAGAGCCACTTGTACTAGCTTGATTTATATCATCTTGCACATTTGAGTTAGAGAGCACATGCACTTGATCATCTTCATCATCATTCACTTGTCTAGGCCTCAATTCACCAATATCCATGTTCTTCATGGCATTTGAAAGTTGAATGCCTATAACATCTTCCAAGTTCTCATTCTCTACTTGTGAACCCTTGGTTTCATTAAATTCAACATCATGAACTTCTTCAAGAGTACCACTATCCAAATTCCAAACTCTATATGCTTTGCTTGTAGTGGAATATCCAAGTAGGAATCCTTCATCACATTTCTTGTCAAACTTGCCTAATCTAGTGCCTTTCTTCAAGATGTAGCATTCGCAACCAAAGACCCTAAAATATACAATGTTTGGCTTTCTACCATTCAAGAGCTCATATGGCGTCTTCTCTCTCAATCGGTGACAATAGAGGCGGTTGCTGCAATAGCAAGCCATGTTGATAGCTTCGGCCCAAAAGGATTGACTCACATTGTACTCACTAAGCATAGACCTTGTCATATCAATAAGTGTCCTATTCTTCCTCTCAACAAGGCCATTTGATTGTGGAGTGTACTTAGCCGAGAATTGATGTCTAATTCCAAATTCATCACATAACTCATCAATTCTAGTGTTCTTGAACTCACTACCATTGTCACTTCTAACTCTCTTGATGATTGTTTCAAACTCATTGTGAATACCCTTGACAAATGATTTGAATATTGCAAACACATCACTTTTGTCCACTAGAAAGAATACCCAAGTGTATCTAGTATAATCATCCACTATCACAAAGCCATATTTGTTACCACCAATGCTAGTGTATTATGTTGGTCCAAACAAGTCCATATGCAATAACTCAAATACTTTACTAGTGCTCATCATGCTTTTCTTAGGATGGATGTTTCCAACTTGTTTGCCGGCTTGACAAGAGCTACAAAGCTTATCCTTTTCAAACACAACATCTTTCAAGCCTCTAACCAAGTCATGCTTAACCAATCTATTCAATTGTTTCATTCCAACATGACCAAGCCTTCTATGCCATAACCAACCCATGCTAGACTTAGTGAACAAGCATGTAGATAATCTAGCTTCACTAGCATTAAAATCAACCAAGTATAGATTCTCATATCTAAAGCCTTTGAAGATCAAGTTAGAGCCATCTACACTTATGATCTCTACATCATCTACTCCAAATATGCATTTGAATCCAAGATCACACAATTGAGCCACGGATAGCAAATTAAAGTTCAAGCTCTCTGCTAGCAACACATTGGATATGCTCATGTCATTTGATATTGCAATCTTACCAAGTCCTTTGACCTTGCCTTTGCCATTGTTACCAAATATGATACTATCATAACCATCATTGCCATTGGTGTTGATTGAGTTGAATATTCTTGCATCACCGGTCATGTGTTGAGTGCACCCACTATCAAGAACCCAATGCCTTCCTCTGGCTTTGCAATTGACCTACAAAAGAAGATCAATTCTTTTTAGGTACCCAAACTTGCTTGGGTCCTTGAAGGTTAGTCACTAAGCTCTTTGGTACCCAAATAGCTTTCTTCTTTGAGCCCATTCATGGTTTACCAATGAACTTAGCCTTCACACCATTTGTACCCTTAGTAAGCATGTAACATGAATCAAGCTTAAGGGAGGATACATTAGCATTTTTGCTCTTGTTGGTGCATTCATGCTCTTTATGACCAACTTGCTTACAACTAGTGCAAAACCGACCATTGTTCTTCACAAAATTAGTCTTGTGAGGAGCAAAGGCCGCCTTGCCTTTCTTGGGGGTATAGCCCAATCCCTCTTTGTAGAGAGAAGCTCTTTGGCTACCCAAGCATATAAGCAAGCGGTCATCACCACCAAAGGCCTTAGCCAAAGTGTGAGTGAGCTTGTTAACCTCCTTCTTGAGATTCTCATTCTCAATCACTAGTGAGGCATCACAAGTGAGACCATCACCACTAGATGAGGTGGAAGTGGAAGTACTACAAGAAGGGTTAGTAGAAGGAACAATGATAGACATAGATAGTGATTCATCAATTATATCACAAGTTAAACCTACATCACAAGTATCAACATGCTTCTTTTTATTTTGCTCATCAAGCAAAGAGGAATGAACCTTTTCAAGCTTTTTGTGAGCTTTGCCAAGCTTCTCATTGGCTTCCTCTAGCCTCTCATGAGATGCATTGAGCTCATCAAAGGCTTTCTTAAGGGCTGTTAGTTCCTTACGTAAGCTTTTGCATTCCCTTCTCTTGATGTCAAAATATTCTCTAGCATCTTCTAGCATATCAATTAATTTATCCTTAGTAGGTTCATCATCATCACTATCACTATCATTTTCATTTTCATTTTCATTATCATCATCATGTTCTTCATCACTTTCATCATCACAAGTTTGTACCTTAGTGGCCTTAGCCATGAAGAATGATGAAGAGTCAAAGAGAGAAGGCTTTTCATTGATGGCAATGCTTACTAGAACCTTCTTCTTGGTGATCTTGTGATAGTCACTATCATTATCATCATCACTTGAGGAAGCATCACTATCCCAAGTGACCACATATGAACCACCCTTCTTCTTCTTGAAGTCCATCTTGTCCTTCTTCTCTTTCTTTTCCTTCTTGTCCTTCTTCTTTTTCTTCTTGTTGTCATCATCATTGTCGCTATTGTATGGACATTGAGCAACAAGATGATCTTTGCTTCCACACTTGAAACATCTTCTTGACTCTTCCTTGTTCTTGGATGAAGACTTCTTTCTTCTAGCACGATAGCCCTTCTTCACCATGAACTTGCCAAATCTCTTGACAAAGAGAGCCATCTTCTCATCATCATCATCATCCCATGAATCATCCTCTTCACTTGATGTTTCTTACTTGGCTTTGCCCTTGGATGATGTGGCCTTGAATGCCACGCTCTTCTTCTTGTCATCCTTCTCATATTTCTTCTCCCTCTTTTCTTCTTTCTCATCATCATCTCTATATGTATCATCGGTCATTATATCTCCCAACACTTGGTTTGGTGTCATGGTGTCTAAACCACTCCTCACTAGAATAGTGACCATTGTACCAAATCTTGAAGGCAAGCATCTCAAGAACTTGTGGGAGAAGTCCTTGTCCTTCACCTCTTCTCCAAGTGCTTTGATATCATTAACAAGCACTTGAAGCCTATGGAACATCTCTGGCACACTCTCATCCTCCTTCATCTTGAAGCTTGCAAATTTCTCTTTGAGAATATATGCCTTTGCACCCTTCATGGCTTGAGTGCCCTTAAATGATTCTTCCAACTTCTTCCAAGCCTCATGAGCCATCTCAATATTCTTAATTTGCTCAAATGTTTTTTCATCAATTGCATCATGAATGGCACTTAGAGCAATATCATTATTTTGGAGAAGCACTTCTTCGGCCGCGGTGTGATTCTCCAGATCTTCAATCTCAATTTTGGTTTCTACCACCTTCCACACTCTTCTATTGATTGACTTGATATGTGTGGTTATCTTTGATTTCTAATATGGATAATTTGTGCCATCAAATTGGGGTGGCTTCTTTGTGTTGTTGATTTGAGCAATTTTTACACCGAAGGTTGTTAAGCCTCAAATCACGGTGACCTTGGCTCTGATACCACTTGAAAAGGTCCTAATGGCTAGAGGGGGGGGGTGAATAGCCTAATAAAAATTCTACAACAACACTTAACAAAATGGTTAGACAATTATGAGGCGAAGCAAGAGTTGTGCTAGCCTACTCAAAATGCAAGCCACCTATCACAATTCTAGTTTGGATAGTATCTATTCACACAATAGCTATGATACTAACCTATGTTAGTGTGCTCTCAAAGGCTAGCTAAAGAGCCACACCAACCAAGCAAGCAAGCTCTCACAACTAGCTACACTAAAGAGCTTGACAACTAGTTTACGGTAATGCAAAGAGAGTGATCAAGACAGTTATACCGCCGTGTAGATGAAGGAACCAATCAATCACAAGAGTGAATAACAATGAAGACCAATCACCTCGGAATCAAATGATGAACACAATGATTTTTAACGAGGTTCACTTGCTTGCCGGCAAGCTACTCCTCGTTGTGGCGATTCACTCACTTGGAGGTTCATGCGCTAATTGGCATCACACGCCAAACGCTCAATAGGGTGCCACATAACCAACACAAGATGAGGATCACATAAGCCATGAGCAATTCACTAAAGTACCTTTTGGCTCCCCGCCGGGGAAAGGTCAAGAACCCCTCACAATCACCACGATTGGAGCCAGAGACAATCACCAACCTTCGCTCGATGATCCTCGCTGCTCCAAGTCGTCTAGGTGGCAGCAACCACCAAGAGTAACAAGCGAATCCCGCAGCGAAACACAAACACCAAATACCTCTAGATGCAAACACTCACGCAATGCACTTGGATTCTCTCCCAATCTCACAAAGATGATGAATCAATAATGGAGATGAGTGGGAGGGCTTTGGCTAAGCTCACAAGGTTACTATGTCAATGTAAATGGCCAAAAGTGAGCTTGAACCGGCCATGGGGCTTAAATAGAAGCCCCCATGAAATAGAGCCGTTGTATCCCTTCACTGGGTAAAACGCGGGGTGACCAGACGCTCCGGTCTGATTGACTAGACACTGTCCCTCAGCGTCCAGTCACGTGATTCACGCCACGTGTCCCCTGCTTCAAATACTATTCATCAGATTTCAACGGTCATCACTTGACTAGACACTGCGCACAAACTGACCGGATGCTCAGCCTCCAGCGTCCGGTCGTTTCCAGTAAGGTTCTAGAAACGATATTTCACGACCAGACATGTCCGATCATGCTTGACCGGACACAGCTAGCGTCCGATCACTTGTTGACTTCACACTACGCCATTGGTCAACACGACCGGACACATCCCTCCAGCGTCCGGTCGCTGAGCGACCCAGCGTCCGATCGTTTGATCGACGCCAGTGTCTTCACTGTTACAACTGATCGGACGCGCTGGTTCCACTGAGATCAGCGTCCGGTCACTTTGTGACTAGCGAGACCAACTCCTCTTTACGTCTATCTTCTTCACCCTTGCTCAAATGTGCCAACCACCAAGTGTATCACCTTGTGCACATGTGTTAGCATATTTTCACAAACATTTTCAAGGGTGTTAGCACTCCACTAGATCCTAAATGCACATGCAAATGAGTTAGAGCATCTAGTGGCACTTTGATAACCGCATTCCGATACGAGTTTCACCCCTCTTAATAGTACGGCTATCAAACCTAAATGTGATCACACTCTCTAAGTTTCTTGATCACCAAAACAAAATAGCTCCTATAAATTATACCTTTGCCTTGAGCTTTTTATTTTTCTCTTTCTTCTTTCCAAGTCAAAGCACTTGATCATCACCATGCCATCATCATCATGCTATGATCTCATTTGCTTCACCACTTGGAGTGTGCTACCTATCTCATGATCACTTGATAAACTAGGTTAGCACTTAGGGTTTCATCAATTCACCAAAACCAAACTAGAGCTTTCAGCAGCGGGGGCCAGCTCATGGACGTGTGGCACCGTCCAGTGCGATGGTGGAGCCCATGCAGCCGGATCCAGTGGAGACAGGGAGGCCTCGCACTGGATCCGCCTACTCGGCGTAGATCCACCGCCTCCGTTGCCGGCGCGAGGTCCACGCCGTGCTCCAGCTTCAGATCCGCCGCCGGGAGGGGCCCCACGAGCGACCGCTTCAGATCCACTGCCGAGGTTGCTGACGTGACCTCCCTGTCGTCATCCACGCCCACCACGGAGGTCCCTCCACCGCCAGAGCCGTCCGCCGCGTCAGGCCCTCAGCTGGCTGCCCGCGTGGCCGTGGGGACGATCGGCGACGGAGGGGCCAAACCCTAGGCCGCGCGACCCGCTGCCTTGCGTCGCGAGGAGGAAGTGGCGTGGTGGTGGTGGTGTTGGAGGAGGAGGAGGAGGTGGCCGCCGCCGCGCGGAGGGCCAGCCACCGCCGAGGTCGGCCGGCGTCGTCGCCTCAGTCGCGCGGTGACTCGGGAGCGAGGGAGGGAGCGTACAGGCGAGAGGATGAGGACGGGCACAAGAACGAGACGGAGAGTAAATGAATGAACGAAGGCTCCGAACACGCAGAACTGCAACAAAGAGAGATGAAAGGAAAACGGACGTCAAGCGAAGATCCTATGGTCAGAATCGACGGGCGACGTGGCTAGCCCGAGAGGCGCCAAACTCTCTGCTTTGATATATAGAAATGTATGGCGCCTATAGCTTGTTTCATTTTGTGATGAAAACCTATCGCTTGTTTCATTCATTGCCGGGCCAAAAGACAAAGCACATGCTACGGATTATGGGTACAGACCAACAAAAGTGTTTAGGATAACTTTTGACTTTCTCAAGACGTACGCAGACAAAGTTTGGATTTAGAGGTGTTCGATGTAGGGGCTAAAGTTTAAGAGGTGTCATATCAGATGTTATATGGGGATGTCGTGAAGTGTTCGGATACTAATAAAAAAATAAATTATAGAATCCGTCCATTTATTAAGCCTAATTAATCCGTCATTAGCACATGAGGTACGGTAGCACCATATTATCAAATCATTGACTAGTTAGACTTAATAAATTCGTCTCGTAAATTAATCTCAATCTATATATTTAGTTTCGTAATTAGTACATATTTAATACTTCTACATCGTGTGTTTAAATATCCGATAAAATAACGAGTAAAGTTTAGAAGGCGGAACCAATCACCCTCGCCCGCACATCCACCGTACCCATCAACCATCATCAACTGCACTTCGTTCGTCCGTTCGTTTCTGTGCTGCTTTTGGGTTTGCTTTGCATCTGGCTGAAGCCTTTTTGGATGGACACGGTCACAGGGCCCCGCGATCTGTGTTGTTAGCAGCAATGTTAGGTTCCGGACTCGATCCATGTTTTGTCTAGTAGGAGCGCTACAACTCCACTTGAGCAGCTAGGTTCGTTTTACTTCAGGCCCGGCCCACCGTGAAAACGCGGTGTCATGCATGCATGCAGATAGGCTGGTCCCTGTTACCAGCAGCAGCTGGTTCGTGCGAACTGTGCACATGGACATGTGACCTTGACCCATCGCAGCAGCAGCACGTACAAGGTCGGTATGGTAATGCAAAAGCCATGGTCCTTGACTCCTTTCTTGTTCTGTTTCCCCCTACATGTGCGCACCGCCGCCTGCTCTTGCACGGGAAGCATGCATGCATACTCCAAGTTTAAATAAGACGTACACGCAGAGGGTAATTCACATCCATGAACTGTCTTCTATGTTCGCTTCACCTATAAAGTTCATATTTTTTCAAATTTAACGAACAATATTTTTTCTCACAATAAATCAACCAACAATACTTTTAATTATGGCAGCCAAGCGAACCGGGCATACGTGTATAGCGAGGACCTGCCTGCAGCTGTGTGTGTGGTGGGGGTGTCCGGCTCCGGCGCGGTTCCGGGCCCCGCGAGGATGGAGCAGCTGTCCCGGCGCTGGCCTCCTCTCATCGCAGACGTCGGTTCCGCTGCCAGACGGGGCCCGGGAGCGACACGGACATGTGAGCTCCTGCCTGCGCTGTGCGCTAGCGATGCGGCGGTATGAGGGCGACGCGCAGCGACCGACACGAGCACGCGCGCCGCGCAAGCCCCCGGGCGGGCAAGGTCCGAGTCCGACCGACAGATCGATCGATCTGCCGTCGCCGTCGTGGCGCAGCCGCGAGCGCTCCCGCCCGCCCGCCCGTCCGTCCGTCCGCCACCGCCATATGTGCATCCCAGCCAGCTGCCAGCCTGCCGTGGTCGACTTCTTCTATCCACTCGCCGCCGCTCCCCTTCGATGATCTGCTTCCGGTCTGGAGATGATCGGAATGCGCCGACGACGGGATAGGATAGGAGCCGCCCGCAGGCGCGGATCTCACCGCCGTCGTCTAGTTCCGCGGCCGCGCCCGGCCACCAGCGCGAGTTGCCGTGGTATCCGTGGCTGCTGTGGTCCCCGCGCGCGGGCGTATGTGCGTCGACGAGAGTGATCATCATTCGTGATGTCGTTCCAGCTGTTGTGATGTGCGGACGGATGCGCGTCGTACGTGTAACGTGTGGTTTTGTGTACGGGTGCTGTCGCTCGAGACTGCAGGGACCGTGTCCCCCTGTCTCCCTCTCCGGCTCTCGGCCGGTCCGCCCGCCTGGACCGCGCAAGCCGTGCTCGAGTAGTATTTCAAATGCCAAGGCCATGGGCACGCCAGCTTGATCGCCGAACAGGAGTACAGGATATCTGGCCGGGACCGCAGCGGACGGAAGAACCGAAGATGGTCCATGGGCCATGGTGGTGGAGTAAATGCTGACCGGTCCAGAGTCCAAGCGGGAAAGGAGCACGAGGACTGTTGGAACATACGGACTAGAAGCGACCCGGGCCTGAATGCAGCCCACTGGTAGTCCGCTTCAAACAGATGTCGTCTGTCGTCCCGATCTTCTCGTCCCTTCCAGAGCGCTACAGTTGAGAGTGGCGACCAGGGGCGATCTCGCGTTACCCGTCGATTCGCCGTCGCCCTCACCTCCATCGCCCTCGCCGGCATCATCGGAGGATGGGGGCTGGATGAATTGACAGAGGATTTGTATATACCCGTACTTATTAGGTTTAGGTTAAATAAGTTAGGGTTAGGTTTCCCCATGCCGGCGCTGTGGCGTGGGTTCGTCTTCCTGGGCGGCGTCTCCGGTGGGTGACGGCGTGGACGTGCGGAGGACGGCTCCGACATCTACGGCGGCTTCCCTGACTTCGATGGTGGCAACCGTACTAGTGAAGAGCACGAGCTCGCCGGATCTGGAGTTCTGTGCCTCCTCTGGATCAGGTCAAGTTCACCTTTTGCCTCTCCCTCATCTTCTCCGGCGAAGTCCTCTGGCGAAGATCTTGGGAGGTATGTCTATCGACTCGTCGTGAAACCGGGTTAGTTCTTACCTACCACCTGCTCTGGTGGTTTCATTCCCCTTCTGGGTGTGCCGCCATTTGGCGTGTGGGGATTGCTGGTACCTCTTGAGGCGCCAGATTCCTTGTACTCCGGTGATGCGATGGCTGGCTGCCATCTTCTTCGGCCTGGGCATTTAGCGGTCACAAAGTATGTTGATGATTTTGACATACTGCTTTTGGTGCCAATTAAAGCTTGTGTTCAATCGTCGGGGTGGAGGTCGGCTTCAAGCTCCAAGTTGCTTGGACCACCGGTGATGAGGACGATCGGGAGGATGACTATGCAAGGACTATGTTGTAATTTTTCCTTTCTTCAAGGGTGTCTTTGCAAGTCTTGGAATGTAAACTTTATGAAATATGTATGAATACAAACCCAGTTTCTCAAAAAAAAATGTCGTATGTCGTCCTGAAAACAGGCGAGTCCAGAATGGGCAAGGCTTAACCTAGCCAAGCTGCATTGGCCAACGGCATACCACTTACGGCGCTCACTAATGGCTACTATATTAAAAACTCCGAATACTGCACACACTCTGTTGTTCTGAACTTTGCAGTTAGGGCGCCAAAGATTTGGCAAGCCAAAAGTTGGGCAAAAAATTGCCATAGATTTGGCGACCAAATGTGAGAATTTAGTAAGTTTTGGTAACAAACCAAATATACTAGCAAAAAATCAGGGCTTACCAAATCTTTGACATGGCAAATTTTGGAAGCGAACCAAGTAGGCCCTTACTTTCCATGTTTGTATGGACTCCGTACACAATATGCCAAGAAAATTGATAAATTTATACGGTATACTTTCAAACTACTGATGGTCAACGATAATGTTTTGTCACAGGCGTCCGCCCCTATTAGAACACCGCGCGACTCACTCCGCTGATCGCCGTGGTGACTCACTCCCCCATCCCACACCCCGCGTGATTCACTCCTCCAAAAAAACTGCTCGTCCCACTCTGCTGGCCACCGTGGCCATCCCCGCACGCGTTGCGCGCGCTCGGCCGCCTCACACCGCTACCGTGTGCCCCCATCCTGTGCTCGACCACTCACTCCGCCATCCCACCGCGCGCACCCATCCTGCGCCACGCCGCACCGCATCACGCCCACTCCACCTCTGCGTGGCCATCCACTCCTCCGGTCGGTCATCCACTCGGCCTCCGCGCGGCCATTCGTCGCGGCCATCCACTGTCACTCGCCCAATCCACACTCACCCCGTCGCGGCCACAGCGTGCACCGCCACCACCACCTCGGCACCACCGGGAGAAGGTCGTCGCCAGCTGGGACATCGGCTCCCGCAGTTGGCCGAAGATACCACGATAGGGAGGACCCGTATGTTGTGTTTCTAGTGTTTTAGATGTTTTAGAAGTACGTTGCAATTGTTTCATCTTGATGTTGCAAAAGTAGACTGGAGAATGTTGCATATGTTGCAAATGTTTTAGAGGCATGTTGCAAGCATTTATTCAAAATATTTCATCTGTTTCTAGATGTATGTTGCAATCGTTCTGATCTAGATGTTTCATATGCTTCACACAAACATTGCAATAATTTGTTCCAAATGTTCTAGTTATTTTAGTCTTATGTTGCAAAAAGTTGTTCCATGGCGCAAGTGTTTTATTCGAGCATTTTTTGTTATTTGGCCGGGGGCGAGCCGGGGGGAAGGGGGCGGCTGGCCGGGGTGCTGCGGTTGTGGGGGCGCTGGAGGCATGCTCGTCGCGCGTGTGAGGTGGTGCGGCCGACGCGATGGGGTGGGGGGCACGGCGCATCGGAGGGCTAGCGGACTGGGGCGCCGGGGCTCACTGACGGGGGTGCTATGTTCGTGGAGGCGCGCTGGGGACGTGCTCGTCCGCGCGTATGGCGAGGGCCGAAGATGGACGCGGGTGGGCTGAGCAGCGCGTCTGAACATCCGGACGCTAAGCTTAAACCCAGTTTTCTCGCAAATTTGTAGCGGGGTTTAGTGGCCTGGGCCTGGGCCTGGCGCGGCGCGGCGACAGTCCAAACCCATGAGAACATTGAACACCATGCCTATTACCTACTCCCATCGGCGCCGTTCGTTGCGATTTTTTTTATTTTTAACACTTTTTGTAAACTAATTTTAAATCTAACACTGTTTTTTTTTCAAAACTAACACTTTTGGCCGTGTCTATTGTCATGGCGCGGCGAAACGCCTATGCCGCCTATGCCGCGCCATGCATGGTGGCACGGTAGGAGGCTGACGTGGCGAAGACCAGGGCCGCTGATCGGTGATGTGGTAGGGTCTGCTGCGCCACCGATCTTGGCGTGGCCCTGACGCGCCACGGCTCATGGCATGGTAGGATCAGATAAATATCACCCACAAGCCGCCCCTGCCCCTGAGACGCCCGCCCTGCCTCCTGCCTACCGCCCCTGCCTGAAGCACCACCGCCGCCGTGCCTACACGCCGACCTCCGCGCCCGCCCACCCGACTGCCCGCACGCCGCGCAAAGCCCCACCGGCCATCCGCCCGCTCCGCATGCGCCCGCACGCGCCACGAACGCTGGCGCGTCACGGCCGCCAGCCGCCCGCTCATATCAAGGTAGGCTCTCTTGATTTCATGTTATTATGATTGTTATTTTAGTTAGGGTTACTGATTTAGGATAGTTAGGTTAGTGAATTTGTTAGGATTTGTTAGTGATTTAGGATAGTGATTTAGAATTTGTTATGATAGTGATTTAGAATTTGTTAGTGATTTAGGATAGTTAAGGTTTGGTTACGTAGTTAGGGTTTAGGTTATTGTTAGTTAGGATTTTGGGTTTAGGGATTGATTTTGGGTTTAAGTTAGGTAGTTTTGGTTAGGTAGTTAGGGTTTAGGTTACCGTTAGTTAGGATTTTAGGTTTAGGGATTGATTGTCGGTACTTAGTAGTACGTGATACAGCGATTTGGATGACTTGATGAAGTTTCGTCAAATGCTTATTTTTCTAGTGAAGTTGTTTAATATGTCTGTTAATGTTACTTTGAATATATACATGTGCTTTCATATTATGTTCGTATTGCATAACAAGTAGTTCAAATTTTACAATGCTACATAATATTAATTTGAATACTCTAACCCATTGTTTATCAATTTATAACAGGATGGCCCCTCCCACGCAGCACCCGTTGTATCCCATTCTTGAGGTGGAGTACGACGACCAGCACTGAGCACACATCTTGAGTGACACCGACACATAGGTGGTCTTGCCTACTTTGAGGACCCGCACGCACACCAGGACGCACTATTGGGACGAGCGTTACGCGTCGTATATATGACATGCCGGCTTCCTCGAGCTTGTCCGTGTTGTCAACTACGGTCTTCCACCCCTTGACCCAGCACTACTTACTACAGCTGTAGACAGGTGTGAGTGCCTTCTTTGTACGTAAACATTCTTATAACAAATTTGAGTCAACTAACAGTCGTTCTATTCTTATAATAGGTGGAGGCCTGAAACCCACACGTTCCACCTACCTTGCGGCGAGATGACCTTGACCATGCAGGACATGAAGGCTATCATTGGCCTTCGGTTGGAAGGACTTCCAGTGATGGGTATAGTTGACAACAATCACTGGAGGAAGCTAGTGGCTCAGTTCACTGGTGTCGGATACCATAAAAAGGGGTACCCTAAGCAAGAACCGAAAAGATTGCTTAGATCTTGCCAATATCAAAGCCAAAGGATAACCACGAGGTCTCGGCTGATTCTCTGATTCGCCCGAGGCCCGCGTCGCAAAGGCCTCGGACGAAAGGCCAACTCTCCGCCTCGCCGAGGCCCTCTCGCCGAGACCCTTTCGCCTGAGGCCCCGCCCCGCAAGGCCTCGGACGGGTTACCGATTCTCCGATTCACCCGAGGCCCGCGCATAAAGCCTTAGATGAGGTGCCGATTCTCCGACCCGTTCGAGGCCGGCTCGGCAATAACCTCGTCGCCTCCGTCTCGACCGACTTCTCTGACAAAACGTCACGTCCAATTAACGCGTCCAACCACTCCCGCAAACTCAGCCGCACGTCGGCGTAGCATAGCAGAGTGGCTGACGGGACGGGAGATAGGACTGAGCAGGGGTTACCGGCCACTGTGCTCAGCACTACGCCCATAACTGGCGCCCGTACTGCACTATGCTACCTAATTCCTGCTCCAGGAACAGCGCGGCGTGGGGAGTCAAGTCTGGGTCACTATAGCCTTGGAATTAGTGTATAGGACCAACTTCTCCCTCCAAGCCTCGGCAATCCACTTCAGGGCCTCGGCAGCCTCGGGATTCGCGCCCGCCGAGCCCGCCATGATGGCTCGGCCTTGGCACCAACTGAGTCTCGGCTCTTTACACTGTCAATGCACGGCGACCGGCACGTCATCGGCCATGCCCTGCGCCAAGCTATCACTGGAGCTCCCACGTCGCACAGGAACGGGTGTGACCGGCGCGTTACTCCAGTGCATCAAGGACAAGGCCGCTCCATTGACCATGACGCCACAGTGGTAAGCTATAGGACTCAGGCACGCCACCTCCGCTCACAAGACGCTGCATAGCAAACACATGTATCACCCCTGTCCCCCCTTCAACTATAAAAGGAGAGACCGGGGCCGTTTCTAGAAAAAGGAAGATAGACGAACACTCGTGTAGGCTCACGTAGATTCAGACACACGCTCCCCCGCTGCCTGAGAGCAACGTCTCAAGTAGCTCGCACCGCTCCACGCAGAGACCTAGGACTAGCTCCCTCTCTCGCCCAGCTTGTAACCCCCTACTACAAGCACTTCGGTGCAAGGAATACAAGATCAATCTCTCAGACTGGACGTAGGGCACCGATTGCCTGAACCAGTATAAACCTTGTGTCTCTTTGCATCACCATCCGGGATTAGGGGCACGCAGTTCAAATTCACTAGTTGGTTGAGGACCCCCTGGTCCGAAACACCGACAGTAGGCGCGCCAGGTAGGGGCTACTGCGTGTTAGCTTAATCGTCCCAACAAGTTCCGGATGGCAGACCTCATACGCCCACTACGTCTCGGCACGGTGATCTAGTTTGGGAGCCTAGAGTTCATGTCTCGAGGATGTGAATACGACCTAGTACTCCTCCCACCCAGAGCCCCTTTTACCGACGGCGGCATTGCACACCGGCAACCCGGGCGCAGGCGACGCCCGGGCCACCGCTCTTGTCGCACTCGCCAGGCACGACGCGAGCAGGACCACCCCGACGCCGCACGAGCTCAGGGCGACGCGTCGCGCTCCGCCGGTATCCCATGCCCAGTTGTTGGTACAGAGTCCCTGGTTGGGGACCTATCTAGCTTAAGCCTGAGCAGGGGAAAGACACCGGTGACGTGCAGCGACACCCCGTCATCAAGTTCCGCACCACCACCGCCTGAGGAGCCAACTCTGGCGGAGCAGGGCTCGGCGATGGCACCATCCCCGCACCCCTTCGGGTTGAGAAATGCCGCTGCCACCTTTGCTTCCGCCTACGCTTCCACTCACACGGAGCCCTCAAGGACGCCACCAACGTTTCGCCCTTGACCTCTTCACCACAACCTCGGCTCACACCCACACCGACTCCTCGAAGGAGGACAAGGCGTGGGCCGGAGCAGAATTCTCCGGACTTCACGACCCCAAGCTATGTGCCTCTTCTTGGCCATGAGCGACTACTGCTTCGGCTACTCTGACTCCGATGACGAAGGCACTTACGATCCCACTCGAGAGTGCTTCCACATCGAGCTCGGGATGCCAGGGGCAAGTAATGAGAGTGAAGGGGTAGGCAACCGCTCCCCGCTCCACCAAGGGGCAGGCGATGCCACACCTCCTCTCGTCGAGCCTCGGGCAGCGTGGAACGAGAACGCCGCCCCCGAGGAACTTCGACGCCTAGACCTGGAGCAGCTCCGTGAGCTTCAGGCAAAAGTTGACCAAGACCGACTCCTACAACAGCAGCTCCGAGACACTCTCGAGCAGGAGCAGCGAGGTCACGGTGATGGCGGAGGAGCCCGGTGGAGGGCCCGCGACGTCCACCACCGCATCAACAACGACGAAGGGGGTGAGCAACCCCCAATCTTCAATCACGCTAGCCAGAACGTCGTGACAGCAACGATGCTTGTCCAAGCGATGCCCAAGCCCTCTACCACGGAGGGGCGATGGGTCCGTGGTGAGCTTCAGGATCTCCTCGAGACCGCCGCGGTACAGCAGGCTGAAAGCTTCGCCTCTAGACGTCGTGGCGGCGCTTCGGGACTACCCACGGCATCGCCTTGGAAGGATAGAGAGGCCTCAGTTCATCCCGAGCCCGCTCGAGCGCTGACGTCCAACAGGGCCCCCTCGGTGCACGACCGACTCGGCGGCTGGCGCGAGGCGCAAGGCGACCACGATGCTGTTAGCAGATGACGGCGCCACAACAACAACGGGCCCGCCCGAGGCTACCACCCGCATCGAGGCGGCCGCTACGACAGTGGCGAGGACCGCAGTCCTTCTCCTGGGCCACCTGGCCCTCGAGTCTTTAGTAGGGCCATTGCAGCGCTCACTTCCCAGCCCGGTTTCGGCAACCGAACAACCTCACAAAGTACAGCGGCGAGACCAACCCCGAGCTTTGGCTGGCCGACTACCGCCTGGCTTGTCAGCTAGGCGGCGCGGATGATGACCTACTCATCATCCACAACCTCCCGTTGTTCCTGTTAGACTCGGCACGAGCCTGGCTCGAGCACCTCCCTCCCTTGCAGATCCACAACTGGTGCGACTTGGTAAAGGTCTTCGTCGGCAATTTCCAGGGCACATATGTGCGCCCCAGGAACTCCTGGGACCTCAAGAGTTGTCGCCAGAAGCCAGACGAGTCTCTCTGAGACTTCATCCGACGCTTCTCCAAGTAGTGCACCGAGTTGCCCAGCATCGACGACTCAGAAGTTGTCTAGGCTTTCCTCTCCGGCACCTCCTGCCGAGACCTGGTCCGAGAGTTAGGCCGGAACGTACCGACCTCGGCGGCCATGCTCCTCGACATCGCCACCAACTTTGCCTTGGGTGAAGAGGCTGTTGGGGCCATCTTCCCCGACGGCGACGCAAAGGGGAAGCGGAGGGACGAGGCCCCCTCTGCCACCGAAACCCCGGCGGCCGAGCCCGAGGCCATGGAAATCGACGCAGGACCTCCCGAGACCGATCAAGACATGGACTGGCGAGTTCCGCTCCTTGATCGCCTCATTCGAGGAGTGCTTCCTACGGACAGGACCAAGGCCCAACGGCTTACGCGACGAGCCAAAACTTACATCCTCAGCAACGGCGAGTTGTACAGGCGAAGCCCATCTGGCGTTCTCCAACGATGCATCACCACTGAGGAAGGCCAAGCCCTACTTTGGGACTTGCACACAGGAGCCTGCGGGCACCATGCTGTGCCTCGGACGCTCGCTGGAAATGCCTTCCGCCAAGGATTCTACTGGCCAACGACGGTTGCTGACGCCACAAAGCTGGTACGCTCCTGCGAGGGATGCCAGTACTATGCACGGCAGACGCACCTCCTCGCCCAAGCCCTCCAAACCATCCCCATCACGTGGCCGTTCACCGTGTGG
Organism: Miscanthus lutarioriparius; assembly: GCA_904845875.1. Classification (NCBI taxonomy): domain Eukaryota; kingdom Viridiplantae; phylum Streptophyta; class Magnoliopsida; order Poales; family Poaceae; genus Miscanthus; species Miscanthus lutarioriparius. Next base: position 49,006,702 of record CAJGYO010000005.1, read on the forward strand.
GGGCTAGACATGGTTGGGCCTCTGCAGAAAGCCCCCGGGGGTTACACCCACTTGTTGGTAGCCATTGACAAGTTCTCCAAGTGGATCGAGGCTCATCCGATCACTCAAATCAAATCCAAGCAAGCGGTACTGTTCTTCACTGATATCATCCACAGGTTTGGGGTTCCAAACACCATCATCGCCGACAATGGGACACAATTCACCGGCCACAAATTCCTGATGTTCTGCGATGACCACCACATCCGTGTGGTCTGGTCGGCCTAGGACACCCTAGGACAAATGGCCAAGTAGAACGTGCCAATGGCATGATCCTACAGGGCCTCAAGCCAAGGATATACAATCGGTTGAAGAAATTTGGCAAGAAATGGCTGGCCAAACTCCCGTCGGTCATCTGGAGCCTGAGGAACACCCCGAGCCGAGCCACGGGGTTCACGCCGTTCTTCTTGGTCTATGGAGCCGAGGCCATCCTCCCCACTGACTTGGAGTACGGTTCCCCAAGGCTACAAGCCTACAATGAGCAAAGCAACCGCACTACCGGTGAGGACACCCTCGACCAACTAGAGGAAGCCCGGGACGTTGCGCTGCTGCATTCGGCCAAGTACCAGCAAGCCCTACGACGCTATCAAGCCCGGCGCATTCGCAGCCGAGACCTGAAGGTAGGTGACTTGGTGCTGAGACTAAGGCAGAACAACAAGGGCCGCCACAAGCTGACCCCGCCATGGGAAGGGTCGTACATCGTTGCCCAAGTGCTAAAGCCTGGGACCTACAAGCTGGCCAACGAGAAGGGCGAAATCTTCACCAACGCTTGGAACATAGAACAACTACGTCGTTTCTACCCTTAAACTTCCAAGCATTGTATATATTATTTCTCGAAATATATTAAAGAAGCGTCCTTTAATTGTTCTAATTTTTTCGAGAAACCCCCCGAGCCCATCGATAGGGGATCGGCCTTACGATAACACTATAAGGGAGACTCGGCTCTGCCTATGTCGAACCGAGCCTCCCTCGGGGGATAGAAGGGGGGAACCCCCCCTAAGTCCCAGGCACCATTTTTAATCGTTTTTTGAATAAATTTCTACGCCAAACTCTCTGGCGTGTTCTGACAAATCAAGTGTAAAAAACCTAAGGACCGAAAGCCTGTCTCAGGGCCAAAAGGCTGGTCGAGCCGCGAGAACGGCCTATGCCTCCGGGCTACGGCAACTCCCTCACCACCTTTTACCCAAGGGGCAGCTTAGGCTCCGAGGAAGTTTTCTGCAAATGATATGTTCAGAGGCGAGATAGAGGGCAGAGGCTCGGAAATACAATAAAATGATTAAAAAAGCGTATACATATAAGTACTTTAAAAAAGGCCTCGACGGCCACAAACGTCACGATAATGATCCTAATCTGTTTACATGGCCCCTTCGGCCTAGGTCAAGGCTCAGGGTCTCCTGCATCGGCGGTAGGCACGGGAGGAACCACCTCCTCTTCGAACAGACTAGCTAGTGCCATGCCAGGGGCCTCAGCCGCCTCCATCAGCTTCGTGACCTCCTCACCAGCCTCCTCATCATCCTCAGCCAAGACGTAACCGTCGCTGATGGCCTCGAGGTTGACGGCGTAGTGCGAGGAGGCGACGGCTAGGGCGCGCTTGACGCCCGTATGCAACGCCCCCCGGAGTCGCTCGCGCACTTGGCCACTCAACGTAGTCAGGCGGCTCTTAAGGGAGCTACCCGACTCGACCCCCTCAACCTCCAGGGACTCATAGATGGTATGGGCGGCGCTCTGCAGCGCGTCGTGCTCCCCGATCTCGACCTCCAGCACTGCCCGCACTGCATCAGAGGCCTCGGCTGCCTGCGTGACCTCCTTCTCCAACACTGCGCCAAAACAAGCAGGATAAGCGCAAAAGAAGAATAAGCCAAACAGGGATGAAGCCCTATGGGATGCCCTCGGTTTTCTCTTTCCAGCGCTGGACTTCGACCAGAGAGGCCTCGGCTTTCTCTTTCCAGCATTGGACCTTGACCCGAGAGGCCTCGGCCGCCCTGGAAGCCTCCTTCTCCAGCTCTGTACCACATTGGGGAGTTAGGGGTCGAACGCAAGAAAAACAAATAAAACAAAGGGAACGGAACTCACCCTCGCACTTCTTCTTCTAGGCTAAGGCATCGACCCGGGTGGCCTCAGCCACCTTGAGGGCCTCGTCTAGGGCACCCTTCGTTAGCAGATGCGCGCCCTGCTCCGTCCCTAACTGCCCAGCGATACCCTTGGCAGAGATCGTTGCCTCTTCAGCCCAGGACCTGAAGGTGTCCTGCTCACCGGCTACCCGGGTCAGCTCCTCCTCTAGCTCCTTGATTCGCGCCACCAAAGGGGTGGCCTGCTCCCGAGCCGTGGCCGCCTCGGCCTTCATATCTGCACAGCGAAGGCGAAGGTCCTCCGCCTCCGCGCTCCACGCCGATAGAAGCTCATTGGCATTGGCGAGTAGGTCCTTCTGCTGCCGGAGCTGGTCCCAGACGTCCCTCTCCCGACGGAGAAACAATGACTTCTCGAGGGACCGGGCCTCAAGCTCCTGGATAGGCAGAACAGGGGTCATGCACTACGAGGAAACTCAGAACAAGATGACACCACACGAGAAAAGAAGACGCGTACCTGGGCAATGCCGGGCAGATTGTCGGCCATGACGGACAGCGCTGTCTGCAGCGACCGCTCCGCCAGACAGCGGTATTGCTCGAAAGTACTCCAGCGCCCCCTCTCGGTCGCATCCTTGAGGGCAAATAGAGGCTCCCCCTCAGGGTTATCCCTGCTCCGCCACAAGACACGCGGGTGATCCCACCCGCGGGGCTCAGGTTGTACCCGCACGAGGGCCGCGCTTCCCTCGCTAGAGGTCGGAGCTGGCTGCTCCACGGTGCTGGCCACCTCGACATTGGCCACCCCCTTCCCTCGGGAAGTATCATCGGAAGGGATCGGATGGACCCCCACTTCCTAGGCGCTCTCCTGCGACGGCGGCGGGCCTTGAACCAGTGGCGGTGCTGAAGCTTGCCCCGCCCCCATATCCGCATCCTAGCCCGCCGGCTCCACCATGCCCAAACTGGCCTCTGCTGCCTCGACCTCGACCCTCGTCGCCCCGGCCTCTAAAATCCTAAGGGCCTCGACTTCGACCTTGGTGGCCTCAGCGACTGAGGGCGCCCCGGCCCCATCTGACTCATGGGCCTCGACAACGCAAGGCGTAGGCTCTTCCTCCTCCGCTTGCTCCGTGGCCGCCCCGGTAGCCTCTCCCTGGGCGACCGGCTCCTCCAGGTCGGCCCCGGCCGACACCGCGCCACGCTCCACAGTGGTCTGCGCCTCCACCACCCGTTCAGCGGTGGAATTGGTGCTCACCTTGAGTGCCTTACATGGCGCCAAGGCAGGAACCTCCACCCGACACTTCTGGCTGAAAGCAACACTCTAACAAGGTCAGCACATGACCAAGGAACGGATGGGAGATGCTGCCAACTCCACCGAAAAAACACTCACCTCGAACGGGGATGCAACCGCTTCGACACTGCAACCCTCCTTAGCAACGACGGTGGTGGCGGTAGAGGCACGGCCTCCGTGTCCACCGGTGCCGGCCGGTTTCCGCCGAACCCCAGCGCCCCCTCAATCTTCTGCGGGGGCAGCTGCGTCGCCCCCACCGTCACCTACTCCACCTCTGCCGACGAGCCCACCAGGCTGACGGCACGCTTCCCCAACGCCTATGCCTTAGGCGTGTCGGCCTTGGACCCGGGGTGGGCGATCGCCGACCCCGAGGCGTCCTCTCCTCCTCCTCCTGGAAGTGTCGGGCTGCTCGCCGACGCCTCGGGCGCTGTCCCCCCGACATCGGGGAGATGGTCCAGGGGACCCGCCCCCCTCGCTCTCGTCATCCTTGCCCGAAGAGTCCGCCGACAGCAACGGCGACGAAGATGACTCCACCGTGAGACCGTCCTTCCTCTGCTGCCGACGGCGCTTCTCCAGCTCTTCACGCTCAAGGTTCTTCCTCTTGCGCTTTGCCTCCTCGGCATCCTTCTTCTTCTTCTATGCCTCGGTATGCGCCCGGTTCACCGCTCGCCGCTTTGCGTCCTCGGGAACGGGCGGCGGGGAGGCTCGCACATCCCTCATCCCCTGTAGGGATGGCAAACGCAATGAGGGAATAGGAAAATATGAGGAGCAAGAAGGCCTCGGAGGCCGCAGCAACGCGTGACTCACCAGAGTTATGTACCCCCGCGACGGGCACATCGGGAACGGGAACAAACCGCTGCTCTTCGACCACCCATCCACCGTCCCTTTCACCCGACGTAGAATCTCCTCATCGAAGAGGGCGACAACGGACATCCGGACGCCATTGATCAGCTCATCCGGTCTCATCTCGAACAGGCACCGTCGCCGAGCCATCAGCGGCAGCACCCTTCGGCGATGGAAGGCCGCCACGACCACAGCCGCCATAAGGGCGTGGCCGCGCAGCCTCTCCAACGCCTTCAGAAGCGGCCGCAGCTTGGGCTGGTCATCCCTCGCGACGCCATACCTCCACACCTCTGGCTGGCTCTCCACGATCCACCCGGTATAAGGGGGAAACCCGCCGTCATCATTGTGGAGGTAGAACCAGATGTTGTACCATCCGCAGTTGGACGACGCGAGTTGAGCCAGGATGTAGAGGGCCTGCCGATCTTGGCACACTTAGAGAGTGTAGCCGCCGGCCCTCATCGCCTTTCTCACGCCCGTCGTACCCATCGGCTTGGTGGTATGCCCCGCCCGGAAGAGGTGGAGCCATAGTTCCTAGTGGGGGGCAATGCCCAGGTATCCCTCGCAGACGGCGACGAAAATGGCCGCCTACGCAATGGAGTTGGGGTTGAAGTTATGAAGCTCCACGCCGTAGTAATGTGGGAGCGCCCACATGAACTGGTCTGCCCGCACACCGAGGCCACGCTCGTGGAAAGACATGAAGCTCACGATGTAGCCATCGCACGGCCTCGGCTCCGGCTCATTCCCCGGAGTAATCCACTCCGGCCTGTTGGGGTCAGTGACCGGGCGGAGGAGGCCATCGTCGACGAGCGACTGCAGCGTCTCCTCTAACACGTCAGACGGACCCCAAGGATCCACCGGGAGGACAACAGTACCAGCCATGAGTGCGGTGAAGAATGTGGGTTACGGCGGTAAGGCTCGCTCTCTCTCTCTCTCTCTCGCCCTTCTCCCTTCTTCTCCCCGACGCTCTCTGTTCTTAGCAATGGACCAAAGGCAGAAAAGGCGAACGCAGGTGAGATAAGGAGGAGAGGGGTGAGGCTCGCCACGTATTTATGCAGGAAGGGGACGAAACGGACGGACGACGAAATCGGGGAAGTTTCCCTCAAATCTGGCACAGTTAATCTAGATCTGATTTAACCGCCCACGCGCCCACCTTTTCCTCATTAAATCGCGCGCGCACAGTAACGTCCCATCTGCAGACATCGTGTCGCATCCAATTGCAGCAACAGCAGGCGCCGTCACCTAAGAAACCACCTCAAAAGGCACATCGGCAGTTGTCGGCCGATGGGAGGGGAATATCCCCCAGCCGATTCCTTTCAGGCTAAGGAACTGGGCACCGAGCCCGTTATGGTCCAGGGGTTCGAAGGCTGGACCCCCGAGGGTCTCGATAGCCGCCCCAGGACAACAAAGTCAGGGACAACTATGGGCGAGCCCATACATGGCCGAGGCCCGAGCAAGCGATCGCTCGGGATGCCCTAAGTCGTGTCCGAGACCGGTAGGGAGGTCTCCGAATGGGATCTCACCGTAGGGAGGCGCTGAGCCCCCGGGGCCGATCGAATGGCCCTGGGACCCACTAGAGAAGCCCTCTGGTACTTTTGGAGTGCGTCTCTAGACTGCTAGCCGACCCCTATCGAATGGGGCATGGGCCTCCACTCGGACTTACCCGATAACAGCTTACGAGAAGTGTCACCGCTCGCGCCCACCGAGGGTAGCCTGACATATTCCACCCCTCCTTCCGAACGAAAAGGACGTGCGAGGGTCGCACAAAAAGTCAGGGGAACTCCTGATCGCCCTCTCGCTCCGTGTAGAGGCTCGGGGGCTCTTCCTGCAACCTTGCCGAGACCCAGCGACCCAGGCTCGCACTCGAGGGCTCGGCAAACAACCCCTCCTTCCGAACAAAAAGGATGCGCGAGGGTCGCACAAAAAGCCAGGGGAACTCCTAACCACCCTCTCACTCTGTGCGGAGGCTCGGGGGCTCTTCCTATAATCTTACCGAGACCCAGCGACCTAGGCTCACACTCGAGGGCTCAGCAAACAACCCCTCCTTCTAAACGAAAAGGATGCGTGAGGGTCGCACAAAAAGCCAGGGGAACTTCTGACCGCCCTCTCGCTCCGTGCGGAGGCTTGGGGGCTCTTCCTGCGCCCAGAACGAAAACAAGCAACCCAAGCTCGCACTCGGAGGCTCGGAAAAACGTGATAAAAAGGGCACCGAGCCCGTTACGGTCCAGGGGTTCGAAGGCTGGGCCCCCAAAGGTTTCGACAGCCACCTCAGGACAAACAGAGTCAGGGATGACTATGGGCAAGCCTGTACATGGCCAAGGCCCAAGCAAGCAAATGCTTGGGAAGCCCTAAGTCATGTCCAAGACCGGCAGGGAGGTCTCCGAATGGGATCCCACCGCAGGGAGGCATCGAGCCCTCGGGGCCAATCGAACTACCCTGGGACCCACTAGAGAAGTCCTCTGGTACTTTTGGAGTGTCTCTAGACTGCTAGCCGACCCCTATCGAATGGGGCACGGGCCTCCACTTGGATTACCCTATAACAGCTCACCGGAGATGTCACTGCTCACGCCCACCGAGGGTAGCTTGGCATGCTCCACCCCTCCTTTCGAGCGAAAAGGATGCGTGAGGGCCGCCAAAAAAGATAGGGAAACCACTGATCGCCCTCTCGCTCCGTGCAGAGGCTCGGGGGCTCTCCCTGCAACTAAACCGAGGCCCAATGACCCGAACTCACACTCATGGGCCCAGCAAACGCGATAAAGCTCCTTACTCAATAGAGAAAAAGCCCCTGGAGGAGTAAATCCACTCCTCTAGGGCCTCGGGGGCTACACTCGGCGGGTGCGCTCGCGTGCACCCACCGGAACCACAAGAACAAAACGCAATCCCAATGGGAGCTACTGCAAGCCAAGTCTCGACAAAGCCTCAGGGAGAGTGCTCGCACTCTCCCCAAGGCTCGGGGGCTACTGTCGGATACCATAAAAAGGGGTACCCTAAGCAAGAACCGAAAAGATTGCTTAGATCTTGCCAATATCAAAGCCAAAGGACAACCATGAGGTATCGACTGATTCTCCGATTCACCCGAGGCCCGCACCGCAAAGGCCTCTGACAAAAGGCCAACTCTCCGCCTCGCCGAGGCCCTCTCGCCCGAGGCCCCGCCCCGCAAGGCCTCGGATGGGTTACCGATTCTCCGATTCGCCCGAGGCCCGTGCATAAAGCCTCAGATGAGGTGCCGATTCTCCGACCCGTTCGAGGCCGGCTCAGCAACAACCTCGTCGCCTCCGTCTCGACCGACTTCTCTGACAAAACATCACGTCCAATTAAAGCGTCCAACCACTCCCGCAATGTCAGCCGCACGTCGGCGCAGCACAGCAGAGTGGCCGACGGGACGGGAGACAGGACTGAGCAGGGGTTACCCGCCACTGTGCTCAGCACTACGCCCATAACTGGCGCCCGTACTGCACTATGCTACCTAATTCCTGCTCTAGGAACAACGCGGCGTGGGGAGTCAAGTCTGGGTCACTATAGCCTTAGAATCAGTGTATAGGACCAACTGCTCCCTCCAAGCCTCGGCAATCCACTTCAGGGCCTCGGTAGCCTCGGGATTCACGCCCGCCGAGCCCCCCACTATGGCTCGGCCTCGGCACCAACTGAGCCTCAGCTCTTTACACTATCAACACATAGCGACCGGCACGTCGTCGGCCATGCCCTGCGCCAAGCTATCACTGGAGCTCCCACGTCGCATAGGATCGGGTCTGACCGGCGCGTTGCTCTAGTGCATCAAGGACAAGGCCGCTCCATTGACCATGCCGCCATAGTGGTAAGCTATAGGACTCAGGCACACCACCTCCGCTCATAAGACGCTGCATAGCAAACACATGTATCACCCCTGTCCCCCCTTCAACTATAAAAGGAGAGACCGGGGCCGTTTCTAGAAAAAGGAAGATAGACGAACACTCGCGTAGGCTCACGTAGATTCAGACACACGCTCTCCCGCTGCCTGAGAGCAATGTCTCAAGCAGCCCGCACCGCTCCACGCAGAGACCTGGGACTAGCTCCCTCTCTCGCCCAGCTTGTAACCCCCTACTACAAGCACTTCGGTGCAAGGAATATAGGATCGATCTCTCAAACTGGACGTAGGGCACCGATTGCCTGAACCAGTATAAACCTTGTGTCTCTTTGCATCACCATCCGGGATTAGGGGCACACAGTTCAAATTCACTAGTTGGTTGAGGACCCCCCGGTTTGAAACACCGACAACTGGCTTTCTTCCACCGGACGACGAGGTTTCAAAGAAAAATAAGTGAGCAATTCAAGCCTATTTAATACTTGCATTACTTTCCTGTAGCCATCGGGTCTCATTTTCTTTGGTGAATTTCAGGAAAAGTTCTGGAGTTTCATCGTCCTGGATCATAGAGCGCTTTGATTACTTGGACCAACAGGCTGAGGAGGCTCAGATCGATAGGTTCGCTAGAGTATGGCTCTGACACTTCCTTGGTGCTTTCCTCTTTCCAGACGCCTTGGGCAACACCATCAGCTGGATCCTCCTTGACATACTACGTCAGCCATGGGAGAACATAGCGGCGTACATCTAGGGCAGCGCAGTTCTGGCATGGATGTATCGACATCTATGCATTGCCTGCCGTCGCACCTTAGGGTATGCGAACCTTGGAGGTTGCTCCTACCTACTCCAGGTTTGGTGTTGAGAACGATGGCCTATTGGGAGGCCCCTTAATACTGGTTTACCGGTAAGTACTTCGGTTCACTATATTCTTCAATGCAGTTACATATGATGAGATTATTAATGGCTAATTCATTATCGTGTTCAATGCAGCAATGGAACGGGCATGATACACTCCCTACAGCTCTGTATATCTGGACGGAAGCATAGTTAGTTAGAGGGAATGCGAGGCACAAGTACAGGGAGTACACGAACGGTCTTGACGTCCTGACACAGCACCAGGTTACGCTCTCTTTACTATCATACATGTGTCTTATTTGATGTGCACTATATCACAACCTAACTCAATTACGAAATGTTCAGGTGCATTGGTGTCCTTGGGATGCTTTGGAGCTCCAGTACTATCTTAGTCCTGTCACTAGGGACGAGTCAGACGAGTATCGCTGCAACGTCCCTCTTATTTTCTTTCACGTGGTCGAGATTCACTTACCCATCAGGGTCTGCAGACAGTTTGGAAGAATGACAGGCTGCCCACCACCACTTTACTCCACCAACCAAGGATTACACGGGTGCGTTATCGATTAATAACAAAGCTATAATTCAGAGGTGTGTGTGGTACAACTAACATCATTTTGTTGCAGGTATGACCGCAGGAAGAGGTATAAGACCAAGGATTGGCGCGTGACACACAACGCGCACATCCACTTGTGGGAGACCAGGGAACGGCAGCTGGTCCATGCGGGTCCTCCACACGACCAGCACACCTTTGACGAGTACCTGCGGTGGCTTCTCAGGTCTACGAGGACACATATCAAGCCCCGTACACTGAGGAGGCTATTGACAAGGACTCGGAGGAAGATGTGATCAAAGATGTGTACGACGTTACCACTAGGGAGGACACACAGCTACAGAGAACCCCGCTTCAAAGATACGTGGTAAGATACTTGAATTGTACAATTTGTTATCCTTTTGGTATTAAGTATGTGTACTAAAACTGTCCAACCGCGTTTCTGTACCCAGGCGACACAATTGTCAAGGATGTCCAACGAAGCAGCGTTCCGGCTTCACGAGTCTAGAGGGCAGGGGCCAGGCGTTCTCGAGGCTTTTGTGGAGGTAAACATAAACTTGTCCATTTCGAAAATGTTTCTTTAGTGTATATGCATTTGGGAAATGCACTAACGTTAACGTCTATTTATGCAGAAGGTGAAGAAAAGCTACAGGAAGCTAGCTCAGAAGTTGAGCTACATGGACACTCCTTATGTGGAACCGCCACTCCCGGCGCGGTCGGGTGGCACATCTTCAGCCTCTTTGAGGACTCCAGCCAGCTCTTCTCAGCCGGTGACAGGTGTCACTTTCGCAGTGCGTACACCACCACATCATAGCGCTGGGAAGGACCCTGCAACCGAGGACGGCGAGAACGATGACGACGACGACCCCCTGGGCTTCCACAGACAGCACGACCAGTGGACGATTGGCCGCAGGACGAGATCGGCATGTCTCAGCTAGGTGGTGCCCCGCTTGGTACCCAAGGAGCCTCACAGGTACTAACAAAGGTAGTTTCTTTAAATACGTAGGCTCCATGAACTAACGATCATAAAGATTATAAGTAATCGTGCATATCATATACTTGCAGGGTACGGGCCGTACGCACCGGCAACGCGACCATACCGACGTTGGCTACACTCTAAATGTGTTGTCAATAAATCCGAAGAGACAGAGGCATCCGATGAATCCTTACACTTCCGGGTCTTAGTTTATTAGGTCGAACGAATATTGGCGTCCGAAACTTGCAGGCTTAGTTGGTTATGTTATGTCGAACTTATGTCAAACCAATGAAAATTTTATGTGGCAGCTTATTAACTTGCGCACAGATTGCATTTATTTACTTCATATTCGTTTCAATGCGTCGCGGCAGCACTGCCGGCGAGATTAAGTAGCAACTAGTTCGGCAACCGACAGTCCCGGCGTATCTCGACGCCGGTGGCCGACGTCTTGCGTGAGGGATCGAGGAAGCCGGGGTCCATGATCGCGTCGCTGCCGATCCTACAATATGAGGCAAAAAGCCAAAAAAAATAAGTGATTTGTTTTTAGCCCTTATAAAAAAACAGATTCTTGAACCTCTTTCACGCTCATATCACGTAGAGGTACTGCAGAAAAAGAACCGCAAAATCCAATCTAATTTTTCGTAATCGATTAGTTAACATGGTGGTTAACCGTATTATGAAAGACAGAAAAAAATTATTGATTTACAAATTCTCTATCGAGCCGTGAAAAAGATTCAACAAAAGACAGAAACAAATCCACTATTGATTTTACATCAAGCATTACGTAGAGTAACTCCCACTATCGACGCGGAAAGTTCCGATTAAACCGTCCAGGTACTGCCACGCCAAGATCGGTGGCGCGGCAGACCATGCCACGTCACTGGTCAGCGGCCCCGGTCTTCGCCACGTCAGCCTCCTGCCACGCCACCATGCATGACGCGGCACAAGCGTTTCGCCGCGCTATGACAATAGACGCGGCCAAAAATAATAGTCTTGAAAAAAAAATAGTGTTAGATTTAAAATTAGTTTAGTTAAAAATAAAAAAAATTCTCCGTTGCAGATGTAATGTCAGTAAATGTCAGCTATTGACGACCATGGTCACTCGCCCAGTCAGAGTCCCCGTGTTGCTCGCTGCCGAGTGCGGCGACAGGCACCGACGCTGGCTCTGCTCACGCCTCACGCGCACCTACCCCGTCCTCGCCTCGCGCAATCCGAGCGGAGCAACCCCCCGTTCCCTCACTGGTTAGGCCCAAGCTTCCTCCTCAGCCGGCGGCGGCACGAGGCAGCTCCTGGAGATGGCCTTGGTGGGGGCGGCTGCACTGCCGCGGCTGTGGGCGCTGCTGCTCCACTTCCTCGCCGTCGCGACCTGCCTCGATGTTCCTTCCCGCGGTAATGCACTACGCAGTGATAACTCGCTTGTCCGAAACAAAAAACTTATTGCCACATTCCGGTGGAGCGAGCTAGGGTTACTATTACTTGTCTAATTAGACCACCGCCGACCTCTGCCATGGCGCTGTACTCCGGCTTTGGTCAGTTAAGAGTAGCTCAACTGCTTAAATTATGTTGTGTTTAGAGTAGCCGAACTGCTTAAATAATGTGGTGTCCCTGAAGGAATAACACCACGTCACCACCCATGTCCATGTGATGTTTACTCCCTTCATCGGCATTGATATGTGGCCCTAAAGCACCAGCATGGCACAATTTGTCGTGAAAGGTTCAGATAGGAGCATAGGGCAAAAGTTTGTGATTGGGTTCAACTCATGCGTGTCAAAGACCAGCCTGATAAATTTGCTGTAGCTGAATGCTAAAGGACTTGAATGATTACTGCTGTGTGCTGGATCTCTGTTTGGCAAAGGCATTGCTGAGAGTTCTGTGTCAAGCCACTAGATTCAGGGGCGAAATAGAGGCCATAGCTAATTTCTATGTGGTATTTTGGTACCAACTAGATAATTTCATCAACTATATGGCCCTGACTACTTTGGTCTAAATTGAATGGAAACCAGACACCCAGCAGGTTAATAACATTTCTTGAAGGGATTCTGAAACTCCAGTGCTGCAGCAAACTAGTCAAATGCATGTCGCACAAGTGCATGTTCTCATTTTATATGCCTATTAAATTTTACAGCATGGATTACTAGTTTATGGCACAAAAACACATGAAGTTTTACCATATTACCTTTGGCTCACGGTGAAGTTGGCAATATATTCAAATTTCAGGGTGCTATTGGACTGGGTGCCAAAGCAAATGGTTTGGAGTATGCGCTGCTCGCCACTTCTTGGATTCTCAGTCAGATGATTGTGGTGGTCTTTGCGTGGAGTCGAAAAGCCCTCCATGCCTTCCACTCCACACACATTTCTATTGTTGCAAACCAGGTCTACACATTGGTTTTACTACATTCAGTTCAGACAACGAAAATGGCCATTGTTGCAGACCAGGTCCATACATTGGTTTTAACAGACAACGAAAATGACTATAGCAGTCTGCTAGTTTGCTTGAATCATGTATGGACATGGGACTTAATAGTAATACCTATTCCTTAGAACAAGTAGTTTCAGAGTACACAAGCTTTTAAATTGTCACTGTACCATTTGGCCAAATTACTCTAGCATTCTGAGACAGATTTTTGATTGTGCATTCTGAAGGACAGGAATCCCAAAGGTAACAAACAAGTGTGGACACTGCAAGAGCAAGCTGGATTTTGGCAAAGAGTTTATATGCTGCTCAGATTGCTCTGATCCAACCATTATGGACAAGAATAGCAAACTGGGTTACTGCAAAAGTGGTGCTGACTTAACAATGCAGTTAAAACCACAAGGTGTATTTTCACCACTAAGTCATACAAGACAAGGCTCAATTGCAGTTTGACAGCTTTTACTGCGTGCACATGTATTTTTAATCATTTACTAACTAAAGAGGTATCTGGTACTATAACATTGATAAGGCTATTACTAGTTAAGATGGAAGGGGGAAAGCAAAAGGCTTCTGTATGGGAATAAAATACTCTTGCTTGTTTTAATTGATGCCTGGAATATTCAGTATACGTTAAGTCATCTGTTGACAAATAATCCTGCAAAAGGTTCATGACTTCATGCATTATCATACATTCATAAATAATATTAGTTCAAAATACAAGGTGGGTTTTTATCATTCTTGTGTAAACTCTAAACTGACTATACTGTCCAATATCTTTAGTATGTAAGACAATATTGTTCTACATCTTGTATTGCAAGATTTTGAAAATACTGGTACAAAGCTGGATGGCTCTTAAGAACAGGAAATGTTTGTAACTGTGTTAAACAGAGCTTATGCCTTAATTTGTCTGATGTATTCTAAAATTTTCCTCAGCTGGTTTATTTTCAAAGGTCGTTCAAGTGTTTGTAGCACAATTCACTGCTTCCGCATTTAGTCTGCACTTTGTCTTTGCAGTAGTTTCATGCTCATACTGCTAACCAAGGTCCTATTCCCCTTTCCTTTATGAATCTTTCTATTCCGTATTCCTTGTCCTTAATATATGTTATATGCAGAAACTTTTCACTGGGTTGCTGGCCCATGGATGACATGCTCCTCTCCATGTGATGGTGGTATTCGATATCGTGATGTTGCTTGTTATGGAAATTTGGATGATAACACAATCAAACACTACCCTGTGGATGATGCTAGCTGTTCAGCAGATGAAATGGTACTTCGAACTATTCAATTCAATTTGGTTGCACCTTAACGGAAATCTGTCTATTGCATACTTTCTTTCACTCATAAAGAGTATCCATTATTTAGTTTATTACAGTCATATCCTATGTCTATTGATATCAAAACAACCAAAAAATAATGTTTGCTATAAGGTTCGGTATGGTTACTGAAAAATCACCAATGTTGGAGCAGGCGTGGAAATAGTACTGCAACGGCAATTATGTCAGATTAGTTAGATTGATTGATACAAATTATGGCAAGCGTAAATCATAGCAATCTGCAAAAAAAAGTTATTTTTTTCATTATCACATGAATAAACTTACATTGTCGAATAAATAACTGTTCCGAATGCCTGTTCAGCGTTATTAACCAAAAATTATATGTCTTTTGGATTAAGAGCAGCTATCTGAAATCCTCAAATATTTGACGTATAACTGACCTTCTAAGCTTCAGAAACAGGATATGATGTACAGAATTACCTCTTTGTTACATGCTGTATTAAGCATATTACAACAACAACAACAACAACAACAAAGCCTTTAAGTCCCAAACAAGTTGGGGTAGGCTAGAGTTGAAACCCAACAGAAGCAATCAAGGTTCAGGCACGTGAATAGCTGTCTTCCAAGCACTCCTATCTAAGGCTAAGTCTTTGGGTATATTCCATCCTTTCAAGTCTCCTTTTATTGCCTCTACCCAAGTCAACTTCGGTCTTCCTCTGCCTCTCTTCACGTTATTATCCTGGCTTATAATTCCACTACGCACCGGTGCCTCTAGAGGTCTCCGTTGGACATGTCCAAACCATCTCAACCGGTGTTGGACAAGCTTTTCTTCAATTGGTGCTACCCCTAATCTATCACGTATATCATCGTTCCGAACTCGATCCCTTCTTGTATGATTACAAATCCAACGCAACATACGCATTTCCGCGACACTTATCTGTTGAACATGTCGTCTTTTCGTAGGTCAACATTCTGCACCATACAACATAGCAGGTCTAATCGCCGTCTTATAAAACTTGCCTTTTAGCTTATGTGGTACCCTTTTGTCACATAGGACACTAGATGTTTGGCGCCACTTCATCCACCTTGTTTTGATTCTATGGTTAACATCTTCATCAATATTCCCGTCTCTCTGTAGCATTGATCCTAAATATCGAAAGGTATCCTTCCTAGGCACTACTTGACCTTCCAAACTAATATCTTCCTCCTCCCGAGTAGTAGTGCCGAAGTCACATCTCATATACTCAGTTTTAGTTCTACTGAGTCTAAAACCTTTGGACTCCAAAGTCTCCCGCTATAACTCCAGTTTCTGGTTCACTCCTGTCCGGCTTTCATCAACTAGCACTACATCGTCCGCGAAAAGCATACACCAAGGGATGTCCCCTTATATGTCCCTTGTGACCTCATCCATCACTAAGGCAAACAAATAAGGGCTCAAAGCTGACCCTTGATGTAGTCCAATCCTAATCGGGAAGTCATCCATATCTCCATCACTTGTTCGAACTCTAGTCACAACATTGTTGTACATGTCCTTAATGAGCCCGACGTACTTCGTTGGGACTTTATGTTTGTCCAAAGCCCACCACATAACATTCCTTGGTATTTTATCATAAGCCTTCTCCAAGTCAATAAAAACCATATGTAGGTCCTTCTTCTTCTCCCTATACCGCTCCATAACTTGTTTTATTAAGAAAATGGCTTCCATGGTTGACCTTCTGGGCATGAAACCAAATTGGTTCATAGAGACCCGCGTTATTGCTCTCAAGCGATGCTCGATAACTCTCTCCTATAGCTTCATAGTATGACTCATCAACTTAATTCCCCGGTAATTAGTACAACTTTGAATATCCTCTTTATTCTTGTAGATCGGTACCAATATACTTCTCCTCCACTCATCAGGCATCTTGTTTGATCGAAAAATCCTGTATTAAGCATATTAAGTATGAAAAATATGAACTCTATAGTGTAGAGGTAATTTGAGAAAAATGAATCTCTAGAGATATAATGTTTTGTTCTCTAATGTATCAGGAAATTTGGCTTCTCACTGTTGAATGTTTTTTTTTATTTGTCTGATAGCCTGCAAGACAGGAGGCCTGTAATCAGCAGAGTTGTAGTGATCCTGAGATGACACAGTCAGTGAATCCCAAGAAAAGTGGAATGTCTGGTTGGTTGGTAGCATTGGTTGTTATCCTAGGTCTCAGTGCAGCTGTTGGCATTGCATTTACCAGCTACACTTACTATGTGAGGTATGCTAAATCTTTCCGTAGGGTTACATTGTTCTCTCTCTCTTGTCGTGGATTTTGTGTCTTTTTTTACTGTCTTGCTAGAATTCTTGATCCTCAGAGATTATTTGCATGCACTCTACATAAAGTTCATAGATAATGCACAAATGTTAGATAGCAGTTGCACGATTTTTCGGTTTGCATTTCCAACATGGATTTGAATGGTGAACTATATGTAGTTCTGTTTGCATTATGAAACATTTTTGTTCTTTTGGGAAGTCAAGATTAATTGTTGGTGCAATCTGGTCTACAGTTCACGAAAGAAAATTTTCTACATATTTCCAAAGAACATGCTAATGTACTTGTTAATATATATGGAGTCACTCTTTGGTGTGGGTGGGTCAGGTGTTGTTCAGGTTCTAAACTCTTTTAATGATACGCAAATCTCTTAGGCATTATTGGAAGAAATATGAAGCCATTGACTGGCACTACTTTGGTTATTCGATAACCTTGTGAGAGCTTATGCTCTTGCGTTGGTAGGATGGTTGTTTTTTATTGATATTGGCAAATCGTGATACATGCTTTCACGTTTCAACTCATGTCCCAACTCTTTCCCTTCATCCTTTTGTTGGTATTGACAGGAGAACCTCTGGGACGAGTGGTTTTGTGTATGTCATGATGGAAGCTTATTCTTGAGGATTGAGAGGAACGTTTTCCTGTAAGCCTGTGAACAGTCAAGGCTGTAGAAAATCACTGGAGTTAGAGACAACCAGTTTGTTCATTCATTGGTGTGCTGTTTTTGTCGTCAGAAATGGTTGTCATCTCTTTCTGCTGATTCATGTGCCGCCGAGGGACTATCCCGGGTGTAGCATGGGAGTCATTGCACACATCCGTCTTGCCAAGGCTGTGAATCTGTCAGGAAGGATGTGTTGATTGACTGACCAAACTGTGGCGTGCTAATGTGTTATGAATTCTAGCATCCTGTTACATACGCATGCCAAAACTAGCGACTATGAGCGAATGCTTATATAGTACAAAAAAGAGGTGTTTTGTGGCACTCAATTGCATGGCAAACTAATTTTCAGGTTCACATACAATATTTTCTGCAATTTTCTCAGAAGGCACTACTAAAGTTTTAGTAGTTCTTCAATGTGCAAGCGAACCGACGTCCAAATTATCAAGTCATTAGCTGCTTGTAAATAAACATATAAGGGCTCCTTTGGATACCCCAATACCGCCGGTATACCCGCCTCATCCACGGGCGGTGCGAGGCCTGTGGGAGCGGCAGCCCCACCATGATTTCTGTCGTGCTAAAAAAGACCCGTGCCTTGTCAGCCCGTTCCCCATCGATCCGTGGGGGAATGAAAAATCATCTCCCGAGTTGTGTTTCTGTCTCCTGTCGCCTCTCTGCCTTGCTCGCTCGTTTCGTCGACTGCCTTGACTCGCAAAAGGATGGAGAGGCATGGCGGCTAGGGTTTGAGCGCCGCCACTTCCAGTCTCGTGCGCCACTTGTCCCCATCTCCCTCCGGCCCCGACTCCCTTCGTACCAGTAGCGGCGCGCACTCCATCCTCCCGGAAGAAACGCCGGCGCCCCTCCGCTCACCGCCCCGACTCCCTTCGTACCAGTACCAGCAGCGCCGCTTCTCCATCCGCCGGGAAGCAGCGCTGCACACTCTATCCGCTCGGAAGAAACGCGCTCGGAAGAAACGCCGCTCCCCTCCCCTCGCCATCCTCCGACCTTATCCGAGGTAAAAGTACAATCCTTGTACTGCGTATTCTTGTTTGTGAGCTACTGATCTATTTTCCCCATTCAAATTAAAGGGACTGGTTGCTTGTCTGATGTTCTTAGCCCTAGCGTGTACTTGTGAGTTTGGATCTGGCAAGAGCCCCATAAACCCCTATAGTTTCTATTGATTTTTTTAGTTTGAATAAATTTTGAAGAAATATGTACCGCTGCTCCCCACCCCACTAGGTGTGAGGAACACAATCCAATAATTATCTGGAAGTTTGAAGCAGAGGCTTACTGCAATTTGTTTAACCTGAAGATCTAACAAATGTACGAAGCCTTCCTCTATTACCTGCTTTGCCTGCTTTATATTGTTACCTCTCCTCGATTACTAGTTTTAGGTGATTCCATGTGCTGGAAAGTTTAATGCTCTTGTGTAAGTTTTTTATGCCATCTGATAATCAGAGTGCTGGTTTGATATAATTAAGTACTAAGAGGAGAAAAATAAGTTTCAATCATTTCACAAATAATTGTTGAAATAGCTCAACAAGGAAATACTACTTCCAATTCATATTTTCTCTAATGTGTGAACGATTCTTGTCATTTAAATGGATAATAAGTATCATCTTTTGCTCTGTCTGAGGTAAGCGATGAAGGTCGCTTGATGACTGTACTTTATATTGCTACTAATACACTAATGTTTATGGTTGTACATCTGAGCACAAATAAATAGAGATGGAGAAATAGTTTCTGCCTGTGATCACAAGAAATAGTTTCTGCCTGTGATCACAAGAAATAGTTTCTGATTTAGTACTGCTACCTGAGATGGAGAAATTAGTACTGCTGAAATTAGTATTGCTACCTGTGATCTAGTTATCTGATTTCTTATGCATTTAGCTGAAATATTTCTTGTGCATTTGTCTGATTTAGTTTTCTGAATAAGATCTAGTTTAGTTCTTGCTGATTGCAGCTGGAGTCTAACTTGACCCCTCTGCAGTTCAGTTTATGTTGCACGTTATAGCTGGTTATGTCAGCTTGCTTAATTTTTAAAATTATAAATACATAAGTCGATAACGGTGGTGTGAGACCAAAATAAATGCAACTGAAATAACCTTGCTCAGTTACACATACTTCATGCATTCTTCGTGCAATCCCCCACAGCTACTACACATACATACCATAGGCACCATCTTTTTTTTTCTTTCTGCAATCTGTTGTGCAGCCTAGCTTGACCGAACCTACTGCTATTGTCAGAGTCAGTTTCATGTGTAGTTTGGGAAAGCCTAGCTCTTTTTTTTTTCTTTCTGCAATCTGTTATGCAGTAGAGCTGAACGTAGCTCTTGGTTTCATTATATCAGAAGAGTAATCTGATAATGTTTCTTGATCATTGCGCCTGCTCAGTGTGTTTGCTTGTCCGTTCTCTATGTGATCCCTCTAGTTTGGTTATACTAGTGTCAAGAAACTGAGAAAGCTTGGCTCTCATCATATTGATAGCTGCTGTAGAGTTTTTGCAGAAGTACAATCACTATATGTCAATCTTAACCATCAGCTGTTTGTTTGTTGATGCAGTTTTGAGGGTGCAGCCATGGCTGAAATCGAAACTATCTCCAGCCTTGCCGAGGCCGGCGATGTCCTGGAAAACAGGGGGATCAATTCTGTTCAAGGGAACAATCAGGTTCAATTTTGTCTAGACGAGCGGACATCCCTCGTAGCTGCAACAAAAGTCAAGGCGAGGACCCGTCCTGGAAGGCTCGGATTCAGGTTGGTAAACCCTGAACTCATGGACTGCAAGTTTCAAACAAAGGCCGAGCTGGACGAGGCCTACGAGCGGATGTTCACAGAGTGCATGAGTGAGTGTGACCAACAGCTAGTCCCTCTGGAAGCCCACATCGCCGAACTGAAGAGACTGTTGGCCCAGCCTGACAACGAGATTGAAAATACCAGAACCGATATTATGCAGAGGAACCGAGGATTGCAGCAGGTGCTATATCTCCATCCACCGGTATATCTCTCTTTTCATCCTCTCCCTCTCTTTTCTAAATCGTTTTTCAGTTTGTGTTTTTTTTCAGTTCTCTCTTTTTCTGAATATTATTTTTTCCCAGTTTCCATTGTATCCTGAGTACATTGTATCCTGAGTACGAGTATCATCCCCCTCCGCAACCACGAATACCGTACCAACCAGCATACACCACTGATCAAGAAAGAGATGATGCAAGATCTCGAGACCACCGTGCTCAGAGATGATGCAAGATCTCAAGATGTCTCCGACGATGACGATACTCCACTCTCGTCTCCGATGGAACAGAAGCCGGAGATGCACTCTCCATCCACACAGGAGTTCATCAACGAAGCCATGGACGCAGGCTTCACGTGCAATCAGCTTCTCAAAGCTGAACAGGTACTGGACTCTGGTACGAAATTTACTTCTGCCGATCGTCTCCTTCCCAATATCATTTTGTCAAAGATGGTTCAAAAGAAATTATCAGTGGTGCCATGGCAAGGTTCTCTACCCGAACCTCGTGTGTCTCCTCCGAGAACGCTGGGTGATGCCATTGCCAAGGCTACCCATAGCAATTCAAAGGGTCGAGTTCGATCTTGCTCTTCTTCTAGATCACCGTTGAAGGGTTACACGGCTGATCAGGTTAAAAATTCAAAAGTTTTTGTATCCACGACTACGCTGAACGCCGATCTTCCTTTTCCTCCACTGGCCGGCGCGACTTCCCCGGTCTCGATCGCGGGTGACGTGTGCGGTGTGGAGGGGAGCAATGGAAGGTTAGTTCACGTGTTAGCGGAGGACACGGATCCGAATTCAAAAAAAAAAAAAACGAAACACACGGTATCCTTTCGCCAATCCGTGCGGCTTCCTCGGTCGTTTCTGGTTGTGACGCGAACGGTGCAGCATTGAAAGGAAAAAACAACCGGTGTCCAGTCCCAGATCGGATCGAACTTGGGCCAGGAAAAATTTTTCGGCCCAGTAAAGGGTTGTGTGCGCTATTCTCTCGTACGGGGACCAAAACCTTGTATCTCTCTCGTACTGCGCCGCCAGAAGCACGATCCTCCTCACCACGCCGCACCTTTGCACAAGTGGTACGAGAGGGATCACCGATGGCGTCGCAGGGTCCGGGCGGTGGTTATGGTGACAAAGCCGGAGGTAGAGGCGCACCTTTCATCCCAGGGGTCAATGGCTTTGCCCCAGGGTTCGGTGGTCGTGGCCGCGGGCGTGACTTCCACCCTAGGGGCCGTGACCGTGGACATGGTGGCAATGGACGGGGATATGGTGGCTACGGGTACGGCTACAATCAAGGGCCGCCACGTCGGCCATATGCTGGAAGAGGAGGTTATGGCGGTGGCCGTCGTCCATGGGCTGGACGTGGGCATCGCCAGAACACGGGCCCACTGCCCAACTATGTCGGTGGCGATTACCACTTGCAGCAGCATGCCGGTGGTGGCCAGCAGGCCGGAGGCTAGCAGCAGCCAGCTGGTGCCCGCCATCTCCAGCAGCAGGCTGGTGGCGGCTTCCCTCAGCAGGCCGGTGGCGGCCAGTTTCAGCTGCAGCAGGCCGGCTCCCAACAGCCGCAGCAGGCCGCTGGCGGCCACCCTCAGTACCAGGGTGTCGCTGGGCAACCTCAGCAGCTGGCCGATGGAGGCCTTCCCCAGCAGCAGCAGCAGGCTGGTGGCGGCCCTCCTCCTGTTGCACAGGCCGGGTTGCATCTCAACCTGGCTGCGCAAGGTGAGGGGGGGGCACCAGGTGGCAAGGGCAGAGCCAGCCACCGCGATGGTGGTGGATTCGACGTCCGTGAAGGCTCTAGAACTTCCCAAGGAGACTGTTCCGCCGGCTCCTGGGCCGAAAGGTAATGTGTTAGACATCCCAGAGTCGTATGATCAAGGAGCAAAAAAAAAAAAAAAAAAATAAGGGCAAACCGTATTGCTATCGCTGTCGCACTAAAGGGCATACAATTCATGAATGTACTGTTGTGCTTTGCTGCGAGCTTTGTCATGGAGATCATTCAACTAAGATGTGCCCAAATAGTAAAAAAACAAATGCCAGTGCTATTCTTTGTGGATATGCCGTGGAGGGCCTTGGTTTCTATCTTATTCCAGTGGTTGATAACCCAAAAGTTAATGCTCATGAAACAAAAGCTGTGGTACGTGTTCTGGAAGGTTCTTTTACTGTTGAGCAATTGGCAGTAGAACTGGAAAGGCTATGACCAGACAAGAATCATAAATGGGAGATTCAGACAACAGGCACTGGTGCCTTTATCATTAATTTCCCTTCAGTTGACCTACTGGATACGGTGGTTAATTGGGGCCCTATGGATGCAAAGGCAGTTCAGGGCAGGATTCAGTTTGAGAAAGGAACTGATAATGAGGTGTACAAACGCGAGATTGACAAGGTGTGGGTACAGTTTAGAGGACTACCCAGAGAGTTCAAAGAGTTTCCAGTTATCTGGGCAATTGGAACTATCCTGGGTGTCCCTCGGGCTGTTGACACTGTCTTTACTAAGAACACTGGCAGGGCAAGGTTGAAAGTAGCAGTGCTGGACCCAAAACTCATCCCAGATTTTGTGGATGTGGTTATTGGGGACTATGTTTATGAGCTACAGTTTGGTGTGGAGGAAGAGACCCTCGCTAGTGAGCCACAACTCATTGACTTGGACTCTACCAAGGAGGAGGAGCCTAAGGAGGAGGACCCCAAGAGAGATGGTCCAAAAGATGATAACCCCAATGGGGGAATTCCAGAGGAAAAAATGGATGTAGATGATAAAGCACCTGGTAATGGCAATGGTGAGATTCCACCTAATGGCCAGCAGAATGCTCCTAACGGGGCGGCAAAGCTGGAGGAGATTGGTGTATCTACCAACAAGCCAAACATCAAACCAAGGGTCCTCCTCTCCCAATCTGCTGGAGCTTTAGATGGTATTGGAGCATGGAAAGCGACTGGGTTGCCTTCACAGACCGACTCTGGGACTTCTAACAAAAAATTCAGCAAAGGGACAGTCTCTCCAGTGAGATCTAGCAAGAGGAATGCCGAGACTGTGGATCTGGATTCCACCGAGAAGGCGGCTAAGCTTAAAGCAAAGAAGAACCTCGAGTCCGCGACTGATAAAGGTAAAACGCAGCAACCTCACTCTTTTATTTCTCGAGATGATTCTTCTTTACTTAGTTCAACAAAATCTTTAGGAGTTGTTTTAGGTAGCAATGACCATGACATTTTTAATTCTTTAAAATCCCTGAAAGACATTGAGTACAATAGATTGATCAAGAACACTAAACTAAGGGAGGACAATTTTGTTTTAGTAGAAGATACCTCAACTGTTGGTTCTAATGATGACAATATAGATCTAGGGGTTTTAAACCATATTTGTTCAGAAATTGCAGAAGGGCTGGGTGATGGGGGTTGTGATCCTGTGATTTTACAAACCCCTGTATCACAAAGTAAAAGAGGGCGCCCTAGGTAAAAGAAAAAAAGTAATAAAAGTTGTTCAAGATGAAAGGAATTTTTTGGAATTGTAATGGGTTCGCGGATGGTAAAAAATACAGATTCTTGTCTGACTTAACAAAGGATAAAAGTCTAGATTTCATCGCCTTATCGGAAAGGGGTAGAGCCAGCTTTCCACAAAATACTCTTAACACCATTTGTGCTGGTAGAGATTTTATTTGGCACTGTATGGCTCCACATGGCAGATCCGGTGGCTTGATTCTAGGCGTTCATTTGTTGACCTTTGACGTTGGGGAAATTGAGGAAGGGGATTTTTTTATCCGTTTTAAACTACGACACAAAGAAGATGATTTTAAATTTAATCTTATTTCAGTTTATGGTCCGGCCCAGGCGGAGTTTAAGTCAAACTTCTTGTCTGAGATGATTCGGGTATGTTCAAAGCAAACCTTACCTATTATTATAGGTGGTGACTTTAACATTATTCGTAGACCAGACGAGAAAAACAATGAAAATTACAGTGACAGGTGGCCTTTTATGTTCAACGCAGTAATTGATGCCTTAAATCTTAGAGAAATTGAGTTGTCAGGAAGAAAGTTTACCTGGGCTAACAATCTGCGTAACCAAACCTTTGAAAAATTAGACAGGGTGTTAGTATGTACAGATTTTGAGTCAAAATACTCTTATTCAACTGTACATAGCCTAACCAGAGAAATTTCTGATCATACACCTCTGCTTTTTTCTACAAATGACTCGTCCTCAACTTATCAACCTCAGTTTAAATTTGAATTAGGCTGGTTGTTAAGGGATGGATTTTGTGAGATGGTTTCAGAGGTTTGGCATAACTCTCTAGTTTCAGGCTCACCCATCGAGAGATGGCAAATGAAAATCAGAAGACTTCGTCAGCATCTTAGAGGATGGGCGAAGCATGTGAGTGGCGAGTATAAGAAAGAAAAAACAACACTTTTAAACAAACTAGATGATCTAGATAAGAAAGCAGAACATACTATGCTCAATGACTCAGAGCGAGATCTAAAGCACGTGTTAAATGAAAGGCTTGCAGAGTTACTAAGAGAAGAGGAACTCAAGTGGTACCAAAGGGCTAAAGTGAAACACCTTCTTGAAGGTGACGCGAATACAAAGTATTATCACTTGCTAGCCAATGGTAGACATAGAAAAACTCGTATTTTCCAGCTTGAGGATGGTGATAGTATTATAACTGGTGATGCTCAGCTTAAAGAGCATATTACTAGTTATTACAGAAACCTGTTTGGCCCATCTGATGATTCTCTAATATCTCTAGATGAATCTCGGACGGAGGACATACCTCAAGTTTCTGATCTGGAAAATGAGTTCTTGATAGAGCCATTTACACAAGAGGAAGTCAGAGCGGCAATTTTCCAAATGGAATACAATAAGGCGCCCGGACCGGATGGTTTTCCACCGGAGTTTTATCAAGTTTTCTGGGGCTTAATTAAAGATGATTTGATGGCTTTGTTCTCTGATTTTCATCATGGAATAGTATCGCTTAATCATCTTAATTTTGGAAACATTATATTGTTGCCCAAAAAGAAAGATGCAAGAGTTGTTCAACAATACAGACCCATCTGTTTGTTGAATGGCTCTTTCAAAATCTTCACAAAAGTTGCAACGAATAGACTAACTACTATTGCCCATAAATTAATAAGACCGACTCAGACAGCTTTCTTACCAGGAAGAAATATTATGGAGGGTGCAGTGATACTACATGAAACGTTACATGAACTACACACTAAAAAACAAGACGGTGTGATTTTTAAAATAGATTTTGAAAAAGCTTATGACAAAGTAAATTGGAGCTTCTTACAGCAAACATTAAGGATGAAGGGTTTTTCACAAAAGTGGTGTGAATGGATACAGAATTTTACACAAGGAGGCAATGTAAATATTAAAGTTAATGACCAACTAGGGCCGTACTTTCAGACTAAAAAAGGACTTAGGCAAGGTGATTCCATGTCACCCATACTA
Source organism: Miscanthus lutarioriparius (assembly GCA_904845875.1). Classification (NCBI taxonomy): domain Eukaryota; kingdom Viridiplantae; phylum Streptophyta; class Magnoliopsida; order Poales; family Poaceae; genus Miscanthus; species Miscanthus lutarioriparius. The sequence goes on from CAJGYO010000005.1 coordinate 49,032,224, forward strand.
TTCAATATAGTGGTTGATATGTTGGCCATACTAATTGCCAGAGCAAAGGAGGCAGGGCAGATAGAAGGGGTTATCCCCCATCTTATTCAAGATGGTTTGTCCATCCTTCGGTATGCGGATGACACAGTGATCTTCATGAGCTACGACGTTGAAAAGGCAGTTAATATGAAACTATTGCTAACTACTTTTGAACAACTATCTGGCTTAAAGATAAACTTCCACAAAAGTGAAATATTTTGTTTTGGAAAAGCTAAAGATCACGAAGAGTTTTATTCGCAGCTGTTCGGATGTGCCATTGGTAAATACCCATTTCGCTACCTGGGGCTACCTATGCATTTTAGGAAATTATATAATAAAGACTGGAAGAGCATCGAAGAGAGAATTGAGAAAAGACTTAGTGGGTGGAAAGGTAAACTGCTAACAGTCGGTGGTTGATTAGTCCTTATAAATTCGGTGCTGTCTAGCTTACCGATGTTTATGATGTCCTTTTTCGAATTATCGAAAGGAGTATTAGAAAAAATTGATTGTTTCAGGTCTCGTTTCTATTGGCAAAATGACCATCATAAAAGGAAGTATAGATTAGTCAAATGGGAAATTATGTGTCAGCCTAAGGACCAGGGAGGTCTTGGGATACAAAATTTAGAGGTCCAAAACAAATGTTTGCTTAGTAAGTGGCTGTTTAAGTTATTAAATGAGGACGGATTATGGCAAGAGTTATTAAGAAATAAGTATATTAAGAATAAGACACTAGGAAGTTGTGAAAAGAAACCAAGGGACTCGCATTTCTGGAAAAGCCTCATGAATATTAAAGATACTTTCTTGAAGTTAGGACATTTTAATGTCAAAGATGGGTCACATATTAGATTTTGGGTTGATACTTGGCTGGGCAATAAACCTCTCAAGGATAAATTTTCGGCGTTGTTTAATATTGTAAGAAGAAAACATGACACTATTGCTACAGTTTTGAGTTTCCCCGAACTAAATATCTCTTTTCGTAGAAATTTGGTGGGTGTGAACTTATTAAACTGGAATAGAATAGCTGCTTCTGTACAACAAATAAACTTACTGCAGGAAAGGGATGTGTTTGTATGGGGCTTCAAGGCTTCTGGATTTTTTACAGTCAAGTCTATGTATGCTGCATTAATTAACAATGGGGTGAGAGTATCACAAGATATTTGGCAAACGAAGCTCCCCATGAAACTAAAAGTTTTCATGTGGTATTTAAAAAGAGGAGTGATTCTAACCAAAGATAACTTGGTTAGGAGAAATTGGGCTGGAGACAAGTCGTGTTGTTTCTGCTATTTCTCAGAGTCAATTCACCATCTCTTTTTTGATTGCTTCTATGCCAAATTTTTGTGGCGCTCTATACATATACTTTTTGAAATTTCACCTCCCACGAACATAGATGATCTGTTTGTTAATTGGTATAAATTGGGTAACAAAAAGTATAACACATTGTTATTAACAGCAGCTGCAGCACTACTGTGGGCAATATGGCTAACAAGGAATGAGGTAGTTTTTGACGAATGCAAACCCAAATCTCTTTTGCAGGTACTGTTCCGAGAGACACACTGGCTACGTCAATGGGCCAACTTGCAGCGGCATGAAGATCTGAAAGATCAAATGATCTCTGTGGCTAAACACCTTGAGAAGTCGGCTCTAGAATTCTTCGGTTCTAATGGATGGCTTTCACAAAGACATGTTGGTTTTGTTTAGTCAAGAACTTTTTACTTGTTCTGTTAGTTGCGAGGCTGGTTGTTTTGCCTGCAACCATACTTTGTGAACGCGTCTGGAGTTTGTAATAATTTGCCTGATTCTATCCTTGGATAGATGAAGCCGGATATTTTATCCTTTATCTAAAAAAAAGGGCTGAAGTCTGAATTAAAGAAAGCTTTGGAGAGTCAATCTGACCTGGGGGTCGGTTATACCAACTACCATTTTCGCCATTGATAGGTAAGCCTTTGTGTGTTTCTTCTTAGATCTGTTGGTCTTCAATCTTCACTTCTTAGAATCAAATCGAATGGATGGATGGATGAACTGGGTGGCGGTTCTTGGGCATGGCTGCTGCTTTTAATTGAATCGTTTTTTGGATTAGGGCCTGCGGATTTTAGGATGTTTATGTATATGATTCTTTGATTTGAGTGATATAAAACACTATGAATTTTAATATTAGGGCCTGCGGATCCACTTATTTATCTGTCAGTACCTTATGATATTTGAGTGATTGAGTGGACTCATTTTTCAAGGTGATTCAAAAATATCAGTCGAGATGGTAGAATACTCGTTGCGTGAATTGTGGGATACATTGAACTGGATGAATGAGTTGGAACTTTATCTTTGTTTATCATCCTGTGCAATTAGAAAATAGCTTCATCCTTTTTTGTGATTATATATCCTTTGTATCTTTTATGTAAGACCTTAATTTTGTCAAAAAGGTGTTTTTGCTGAAGATTTGATGTAGTCTCTCCTTTGTAGCCATCTAATTTAAGAAGCTGATAGGTAGGTATAGACTTTCACGCTATTCTGGCATGTATATTGCATTTGTGCTGTTATTGTGCTCTAGCACACATGATGGTTGGGCCCATCATTGTGTCTCATTCAATTTGTGTTTAGCCATCTCTGTTTTTTTTGGAGAGGCAACTCTGTTTAGTTTAATTAGTGTCCGTTTTGTTCTCAAACAGGCCTAATATCCTTTGTTGCCGTGAAAGAAAACAAGCTATTATTTCCTGGGCATGTGTATGTGCAGGCAAATATGTTCTTTACTGTGCATGCAGTGTTTATATCACTGACTTAAATCTGCTCATGATGTGGACATGCCTTTGTTATTAGTTTGCCCATGCTTGCAGAATTAGTACTGCTACATGTGATCTAGTTCTAATTTTCGGTTTAGAGAGAAAAATAAAGTACTAACACGTACTTTATTATAAATACATAATAAGTAGGCTAATATCTCAGCTTGATTCTATTTGCAACTTTCAGATAATGGACTCTAGGAAGGAGAAAATTGTATGAAGGTAGATTGCTCCAAAGGTAATATTCTTGCTTTAGAATTTCTTTAAAAAGTTGGATGTTCGCTGGTTCTAGGGACATAGATGCTGTTAATTAGTGTTAGGACGACGAGCATCGGGATTGGAAGTAGTTTTGTTGGGATAAACTTGTACTGGAACAGAGCATCTTATCCCTGAATGTGATAAGATTTGGGGACTGGAGCAGTTTCGACTGTAATATTATTCATACACAACAGAGTCTCAAATTCAGAGTGTGTAATAAGGAGTACAGTTTCAACTGAATATTCAACATCTCATTTTCTAGTGTGTTAAAAAATTATGTTGTGTGTTCTCCACCAAAATGAAGAAAGAACCTTTTTCGATCAAGACAGAAACTTTTACCCTATTTTGCATGTGCCACTATTCCAGGAGTGTTTTAGCAGCAGTTGTTTGATACAGCCTTTCAGCATGTTGGAACCTGAAAGGAGTCTTGAGTCCTTGAATCTTTCTGTAGTCACTTTTTTCTTCTAGTGACATGCAGCTAATCAATTGACAATTGAGTAAGCATATAACTAGATATTTTGGGTCTGATTGTATGAACATTCATGTGGCATATCTAAGATGGTTATTAGCATATTTTTGTTGGCAATTTTAAGCTGCCTTCATGTAGCATATCTAAGATGGCTATGAGCATATTTTTGTTGGCAATTAACAGCATCCGATGCTAGCATAAATGTCACATTGCATCGACTAATAGTGTTTTTTCTCATCCAATTGCAGGGTTGATTCTATATGTTCTGGCCTGCTGGTGCTAGTTGTGAGAGATTGTAGTTGTAGTGGATTTATGCCTAGACGCTAAAAAAATCTCTTTGGTTATGTAGTAGGATTAATGCAACTTGTAGTTTTGTCGTAAACCTATAGAGTCTTGTATGTTTTCTTGGGTTGCTTAACACATTCATCTAAAGCCAACGGTGATGAGTCACTTTATGTTAGACAAAGTTTATCTGTTTGGTTACCCTATGAGATGAAGAGTTTGTATGCTCTGAATTCAATGGTGATGAGTAGCTTTCTGTTAGATCAAAGTTCAATAGTTTGGTTACCCTATGAGATGAAGAGTTTGTGTGCTTTGAATTAGTAAATAATTCATCTTTTCTATCTAATGTCTGTATTGTACCGTTGAAAGATTATTCATGGTACTGATTTTCCATATTACAATTGCATTTTTGAAATCCTTATTTTTTCTGCTTTTTCTGAATGTTTTCTGGTTGGCCGGGATTTATATCCCTGTGTTGCCCATACGGTACCAGGGAATTTCTCTCTGGTTTTTGTTGCCCAGCGGGAGGGGGGTGGCATGTTCATGGACGATAATCCCTTTGGGGAGCAAACCCACGTGTCTTTTCCACCCCTGTATCCAAAGGAGCCCTAAAGGAGTTAACGAAAGGAATGTACTCCATTCCAAAATAAATCAATTCTTATAATCACTCTAAGTCAAACTGTCTTATTTGACCACCTTTACATATATATATATATATAGGAAAATAATACATCTATAACACCAAATAAGTAAATTACAAAACATATATCTAGCAATAATAATTGGGTGTTTTGATGTCATAAATATTGATGTTCTTTTCTATTAATTTTGTCAGATTTAAAATGGTTTCCTTAAGACAACTCTAAAAGTTGTTTTGATTTGGGACAAAAGGAGTGTTAGGCCAAATCTAGACCTGAGCGCTTCGTTTTCAGCATTGCTTGTTCGGGCTTTGAGATAACGATGGGAGATGAGCCTTGCCCAATTAGATCTCGTTAGGTTTCGTGGGATTGAACGTTGCTCGTTCAAGGTTCAGGATAACGTTGGGCTATGCACTAGGGATGAGCCTAGCCCAACTAGGTCTTGTTAGGTTTTGTGGAGATTGAAAAGGATCAAGGTGATTAAAGGTGGGTTTAGCTCATGCCATCTTCACCAAAATTGTTTGTTCCACCCACTAAAATGAACTAAGGTGGCTACAAAAGGAAGGTTACAAAGCTAAATTTTGACATCCAACCAAATTGTCATCAAAGTTGCTCAAAGTAACTAAAATTTGGCTTGGTTAGCTTTGACACTAAAACAAGCACACTTTAAAGCCTTGCAAATCAAAGTCTTTATGATCCCCTCCAATACCCTTGGAGATGGGGTTAACCGAACATGGCTTTAGCATGATCTCGCAAATTCATAATCCCTAAATACAAGGGGTTTAAAGGCAAAATCCCAATCTCCAAAGTGTAAATCGCTAATTCTAACTGAAACCTGCCTTTTGGAGATTGGTTAATGGATTTGGAGATTTATTAGGGTTAGAATGGGATTTGGAGATCCACTTCCATTGTCAGATTGGGTAAGAGAATTAGATATTTATTAGGGTTAGCATTGGGATTTGAAGATTCAGTTCTTTAGAGAGAAAGCCACCATGTAAGGTTGGTTGATTGGTGGTGAAGGTGGTAGGTTAGCAGGATAAATAGATAGAGAGTGACCTATGAAAAAGGTTAAAGATGATGGATTAACATGGTGATAGATTTGAAGACAGGAACCAAATATGGAAGGAAGAGAGCATCATGACGAAGATATACTTTGATCAGTCAATGTAGTCATGAGCAAAGGTAAAGAAGATGGCTTAAGAAGAAGACGTAGGCGCTGGATCACACCATGATGGATATTTAAGGGTCCAAGATTGACCGCGGATAGTGATGAAAACGAATAAGAAAAGGCTCTTAACCATTTTTTCATATTTTATCATTGAGATTGAGATGGGATTCATCTGGGAAAATACAAAAATGGGATGGGATGCACCGGGACTGCGACAAAAAATGGTTGAGGGTTTGTCCATCGACCAGACTATCGGGCGAACGATCATAGGATTGAAAACTAGCGATTGATTTTTAGACATATAAAATTTCCTTTTTTGGAAAAAATAATTCCCACCGTTTCCATTTTTTACTGCGCTGCCGCCCAGAAACATCTGCAGGCGCACCCGTGCGTCCACTCCTCTCACCCACTCCCTCTCTCGTCTCCCTTGTGATGTCACTGATGATGCAGCTAGAAAAAACAGCAAAATATTTATTTTAAAATGTTATAACTTCTGAAGGGTGTATTCATTTTCAATTCCGTCTACACCAGTGTATTCTATGCGACGAGACGAACAAAACTAGACCCCACTTGCATATATTTCAAAGATTTTTTCTAGTAGCAAACTAACTTATAACATATAACATATCACATATAACTTATAACCAAAACTTGGAAACATAAAAAGTTATAAAACACAACTTATCTAAAAAAAGTTATCAAACACAACTTGCGTACATAAGTTATTCTATACGACTTGTGTACATAAGTTATTCTATACAACTTAGATGTACAAATTAATATCATAACATATTAGCAGATTTGTTGGTAGCATGCATAAAAGGAAAACTGATAGACTATTATAAAAAGTAAATTGAGAAAAAAAGAGAAAATAAAAAAATTGTCTTTCATAACTTTTGTGTTTTCAATTTTGGCATATGTTATAAGTTATATGATGATAGGTTTTGAAAAGTGTTATATTGTCCAAGTTGTCAGTATAAGTTATAGAAATAAGTTATGTCCAATAACATATATGTATAACTTAGTTATTTTCTAAAAATGGAAAGTTGTGGAAATTATTTTTTCAAATAAGCAAAGTTGCGGGACTAGCTGATGGTTCGTTGGATTTGTTCCCAGTGAACGAACATGGGATTGGATAGCGCTCTGTCCATCTGTATTTCCAGCATTCCGTTTTTTACCGGGATATCCTGTTTTCATCCCGTTTCTTGTTACCCCTGGGATAGGCCTGCTCAGTCCATAGAGGCCCAATTTGGCCCAACACAAACCCAGTCTGCACAGCAACCGACCAGACCAGCCGTCCAGCCGCTTGACTCCTCGAGTCCCTCGCATCCGCACACAGTCTAGCAGCAGCCGCGGGTGGCACCACGGTAGGCAGTTCCTCCTCTGGTCCTCCTCTTCCTCATCTCCCGTCCAGCTGTCCTATGTCCCCTGCCTGACTGCCTTGGTGCCTCCTCTCCGCTGTGGCTGGCGACGCCCTCAGAGACACCTCTGCGTCAGCCGGTGTTTCTATGTCGGTGTGTCTGGCTGCGTTTCTAGTCGACCAAGGAAGACTAAGGGGTTAGGGGTTGCTGCACATCAGCTATGCTAGTGGTCTGTTGTGGGCGTGGACTTAACAATCACAAGGCATGATTCAATCTCATTTGCTGTACAACAGTATATGTATTATATATCTTAGTTACTTTGCTTATAGGTGTATTATCTATTTACCAATGCACTTTGGTTTTTGTATTTGAGCTGTTATATGCGGCATGCAGTCCTGGCTTAATTAAGTTCCAGCTTACCATCCGTTTTCGTCTATTTTCTGATTCTATTTACTCGTTTTCGTATTACCGTTTTTGCTCCCGGCTGTCCCGCTCCCGCTCCCATTTCCGTCAAAAAATATGGAATGGAAACGGTAGAGGCATTATTCGTCTGTTTCAATCCGTTTTCATCCTTATATATTATAGGCCACTAGCTAAGCTGTGTGTGAGTGGCTAGTGGTGTATATATTTGTACCCGACGCTTCTCCTGAGGGATCAGAGGCATACAATATATTTGTTGGTACGAAAAGTGACCAATAAGTAAATATTTGTCATTTTGCCATACGTTGTGATCGGACGTGGCCTAACACTCAATGACATAGGGTTTATACTGGTTCAGGCAACGTGCCCTACATCCAGTTTGAGTCGGTCGGTGTCGGGTTCATAAACCCAGGGTCCCTAATGGGCCTGCTTCCCAGCAAAAAGCTCGGCCCAGTAGACGACGTTACGGATGACGCGCAACTCTTGGGCTAGCCCAGATACCTAACGATAGGCCGAAAGAGTGATCCAGTCTCCGACCGGAAGGCCTCCAACTCTGACCCGCCTCTCCGACCGGAGGGCCTAGCCAAGGAGGGCGACGCTCGCTTCCGACTCCGACCCGCGTCTCTGATCAGGAACACACCAAACCTCTGCCTGCGGCTTTTCTCTGACCGGCGCTGTTGAAGCCGACTGGGAACGACCGAACGGGGACGCCCGCTCGGTGAGGACCCGAGAAATCAGGCGGAGCAGATAAGGTAAGCGCACAAGTCAACCATAATACCAAGGACAGTACCCTGCACACATGCAGGACAGTACTGTCAGGCCATGTCAGAAGGGTACTTTGCAACCTTCCAGACATATCAGGACACGAATAGTGTTGTGGGCGCCGACATTTGTCCTACAGTATGGTAGGCGCCGACATTTTCCATACTAGAAGAACACGATGGAACCAACCACATGCATCAGAGCATCAACAGTATTGTGGGCGCCGACAAACCGTCTCGTACCCGACGGCGTGGGCAACAAGGCTAGGTAGCACACACTCCCTCTCTCTCACTTGTAAGGACGTCCCCTTCATCTATAAAAGGGGATGCGTCCTCTCCCAAAAGGAGGATCGATTCGATGAACAACAGACAACACACGGATCATTCTGACTCACTCTCTGCTAGCTTTAGACATTCTAAAGCTACATAGAGCATACCTTCCAATACTTAGCGCACGTAGGAGCTCCCGTCACTCTTGGCCCTTCGGTCTAGAGTCCGACCGGACCTATGATACCCCCATCTTATTTCCATTCGTTTGTAACCCCATAGCAAACTTCGAGCACCTGGGCTCAGGAATAAAGTCACCGACCGACTCAAACTGGATGTAGGGAACATTGCCTAAACCAGTATAAACCTTGTGTCATTGAGTGCTAGGCCACATCCGATCACAACGTACGGCAAAACGACAAATATTTACTAGTTGGTCACTTTTCGCTCTGACAATTGGCGTCGTCCGTGGGGAAGATGCCGTACATTCACGCTTTTGGTCATCGGATGGACCACCTTTCCACCATCTTCGTCATGGCGGGCTCAAGCGATACGACTTGCTTAGGCTCGCTGGAGTTTCCCGTGCTCCCACCTGTTGGGATGTGGGTTCCTCCTGTCTTCGAGCCATCCCAGACCTTCCTCTTCGGAAGCCTAGACTTCGTCGTTGACCAGCTTAGCGTGCTTCGCCTTCGCGAGGAGGCACTTGTCCCGGCACCCGTCGGAGGAGGAGCGCCCTCCATCGGTTCCGAGACACCGGCGACCTCAACGACGAGGTGCCTACGCTTCGCTCCAAGCCTACGCTGGGCTCAAACCCCACTGTAAGTAACGTACATACTGTTATTTACTCGCTATTTACTATCTTCCGCCGACTCTCCGGAGGGACCCCATTGTCTCCGCCGCAACCACCATGCAACTAGTTCCCCTATGGCCTCGCATTCGTCGCGGATGCATACACACGGGGGCTCCAAAAGATGCTGACGCCTCCCCCCTCTCACATCCGAATTCGTGCGGATGGCGGGCTATGCTCCTGCCTCTTTCCACTACCTCATGGATGATGAGGTTGAGAGCGACGGCTCCAGCATTGGCGACGTTGTGGCACCTAGCCATCCTCTGTCCCAAGAGTGCGCTATGGTGGATGCTCCGGGACAGTCGCCGGTGGTAGCGGAGTCTCTATAGACCCACACCCCTCTGGACCCTCGCGCAGAGGCCCTCGCGTGTGCGTAGGAGCACGGCGAGGAGCTACGACAAAGGCGGTAGAACCAGCCACCACCTATGCTGGCGTGCTCGGAGCAGCATGCTGCACCACATGCGCATAACTCGGTGAGCGACGCCCGGGGTTGCACCTGTCAGGTCCAGCACAACATCATGGACAGGGGAACGATCCCCCACAGTTCGCTTGGGCTGGCCAGAACATTGCCGCTACGATGATGCTCCTGCACGGCCTTCCAGAGCCTGTCGACCCCCAGGAGCAGGCGGTCCATCGGAACCTCCAGGAGCTGGTGGAAACCGCCGCCATTCAATAGGCAGAGAGCTCCGCGTCTCGACACCGACTTGCGGCCTCTCTCCCCACCAGGGGAATGGGGATGCACCAGACGAATCGCTTCATCCGCTCACCACTACAGTCGCCAGGCAAGGAATAGGAGGCCGCAGCTACACCACGACCTGACCCGGCGCCCGCTCCACACTGACCCCCTGTGCGTGAACGGCTCGGGCCAAACCAAGACGTTCGTAGCGTCATCTACAACCGGCGTCAAGCCCGGCATGATGATGACATCCATCGTGGGGCGGTGAGAGCAGGTGGCATGGGCCCCGACCGGACCATCAAGGGGAGCGGGGAAATGCACCCTAGGCATGGTCGTCGGCCAGACGACTGGAGTCCCAGCCCAAACAGCCCGAGACCATGGGCCTTTGGCTATCACATCCAGAAGGCGCCGTTCCCACAGCGCTTCCGACCGCCTACCAACATCGCCAAATATACCGGGGAGACGAATCCTAGTATATGGCTCGAAGACTTTCGGCTCGTCTACCGAGCCGGAGGAGTGATGATGACCACTTCATCATTCAATACCTCCCCATCTGCATGGGGGAACATGTTCGAGCGTGGCTTGAATTCCTCCCGCATGACAGCATCCGCGACTAGGCGGACCTCAAGAGGATCTTCATCGGAAATTTCTAGGGGACGTATGTCCACCCTGGGAATTCCTAGGACCTCAAGAGCTGCTAGTAGGAGCCCAACGAGTCCCTACAAGATTACATCCATAGGTTCTTGAAATGATGCAACTCCCTTCCAGATGTCATCGACGTGTACGTCATCTGCGCATTCCTCTCCAGGACAACCTGTGAGTCTTTGATCCACAACCTTGGCTGTCTGAAGCCCCATACCACCCATGATCTACTCGATGTCGCCACGAACCACGCCTCCAGCAAGGAGGCGGTCAGAGTGGTCTTTAGTGGAGGCCAGAACAAGGGCAAGGCTAAGCACGAGGACCAAGACGAGGGCCCCTCCACACAAAGGGGAAAAAGAACAAGAAGGATCAGCGTCGACCGGCCAACTCCGCATTGTTCGTCATGGCTGATCACGTAGGCAAGCAGCCCTAGCAGGGCCTACCTAACCACTTCAACAAGCTCATGGAGAGCCCATGCACCAACCATGCCTGCCCCGTCAAGCACCTCTACAAGGACTGCAAACTCCTCAAGTGCTTTCTGTGATAGTCCGGCGGGCCAAAAGAGGGAAAGGGCAAGGAGGCAGTAGCCAAGAAAGGAGGTGCGGTGGGCAAGGATGGGGATGGCTTTCCCAATCCTGAGGAATGCCTCATGGTCTTCGGGGGATTTGATGCCATCTACTCCAAGCGCCAGCACAAAGTGCGCTACAGAGAGGCATGTGTCGCCGAAATGGCTGTCCCCTCCTTCCTTAGCTGGTTGGAATCTCCAATCACTTTTGATCAGAGGGACCACCCTTCCCACGTCGCCAGACCGGGTCACTACCTGCTCATCGTTGACCCCATCATCCGCAAGAAGCGCCTTACCAAGGTGCTAATGGATGGAGGCAGCGGCCTCAACATTCTCTACGTCGACACCCTCGACGCCATGCGCATCCCCCGATCGGAGCTCCGCCCAGTGAGCTCTCCCTTCCATGGCGTGATCCCGGGAACGTAGGCATACCCACTCAGGCAGATCGACCTGCCCGTCATGTTTGGCGATCGAGCAAACTTCCGCTCGGAGGTCCTCATGTTTGAAGTGGTGGACTTCCCAGGGTCCTACCACACCATCTTGGGGCAGCCATGCTATGCCAAGTTCATGGTGATCCCCAACTACACCCACCTCAAGCTGAAGATGCCGGGACCGAATAGCATCATCACCGTGGGTAGCACCATTTTGCATGCCTACATGTGCGACCGCAAGCATTTTGAGCTCGCCAGTGCCGTCGTCAACTCAGCTGAGCTCCCTCAGCTCAGAGATTCATTGACTCTAGTAGTCCTAGACTGCAACAAGCCAACCTCCTCGACTGCCTTCCGCCCACTCGAGGAGACTAAGGCGGTGGGGATCTACCCCACCAACCCAACCAAGACGGCGCGAATCGGGACCCAGCTCCTGGCCAAATAGGAATGCCAGCTCACCGACTTTCTATGCGTCAATCGGGATGTCTTAGCATGGAAACTGTCTAACATGCCAGGCAAACCACGGGAGGTTGCCGAGCATGCATTACACCTCATTCCAAGCTCTAAGCTCGCCAAGCAACGCCTGCGTCGCTTTGACGACGAGAGGCACAGGGCCATAGGCGAGAAGGTTGCCAAACTTCTGGCAGCCAGATTCATCAAGGAGGTATACCACTCCGACTGGCTTGCTAATCTTGTTCTTGTTAAAAAGAAGACTGGGAAATGTAGAATGTGCGTTGATTATACTAGCCTCAACAAGGCATGCCCAAAGGATCATTTTTCTTTGCCACGCATAGACCAAATAGTCGACTCCACCTTAGAATGTGAAATCCTCTTCTTTCTGGATGCCTTCTCAGGCTACCACCAGATCATGATGAAAGAGTCCGACTAGCTCACGACTTCGTTCATCACCCCGTATGGTTCGTACTGCTACGTAACCATGCCTTTCGGTCTGAAGAACGCTGGCGCCACCTATCAACGGTGCATGCAGCAATGCTTCGCCGATCAAATCGACCTGCTCGACCAGCCAGACCAAGTCGAGCGGCCAAAACCAATGATCGCCGTCTATGTTGATGACATAGTGATAAGAACGGCTCAAGCTTGCGACCTGATTGCAATCTTGGCCGCAACGTTTGCAAACCTCCAAAGGTTCAACATCAAATTAAATCCTGAAAAATGTGTTTTTGGGGTTTCAAAGGGGAAGCTGCTTGGATACATCGTGTCCGAACGCGGTATCAAGGCCAACCCCAAAAAAATCATGGCCATCTCCAACATGGGCCCTATACGCAATGTCAAGGGCGTACAAAGGCTCATCTGCTATTTGGCCGCCTTGAGCCGATTCATCTCCCGGCTAGGCGAGCAGGGGATGCCTCTCTACAAGGTTCTCAAAAAGACGGACGCTTTCGTCTAGACTGAGGAAGCATAGCAGGCTTTGGAGAGCCTCAAAGCATCACTGACGTCGGCCCCAATCCTCGTTGCTCCCGAACAGGGAGAACCCCTCCTCCTCTGCGTCGTGGCAAGCAGCCACATGGTGAGCGCCTCCCTAGTCATCGAAAGGGAGGAGCCAGGACACCACATTATGGTCCAATGACCCGTATACTTCGTCGGGGAGGTACTCACCGACGCCAAGGTCCGGTACCCCTAGGTGCAAAAACTTCTATACGCCGTGCTGATGGCGACCCGAAAGCTCCTACACTACTTCACTGACCATGAAGTCCTGGTCATCACTTCATATCCGCTGGGTGACATCGTCCGCAACCACGACACCACAGGACGAATCTCCAAGTGGGCACTCAAACTAATGGGCCACGACATCAGGTATATCCCCGCACCGCTATTAAGTCTTAGGCTCTCATGGATTTTGTCACCAAATGGATGGAGGTCCAGCTCCCGACCCCAGACATCACCTACGAGTACTAGACGATGTACTTCAATGGGTCCATAATGACGCCCGGCTCGAGGGTTGGAGTGGTTCTGATCTCCCCGGATGGGAGCAGGCTCCACTATGCGATCCGCCTCCACTTTTCGACCTCAAACAATGCCACGGAATACGAGGCCCTCATCAACGGACTGCGCATCGCCATCGAGCTCGGCGCTACGCGGCTCTATGTCCGCGGTGACTCAGAGTTGGTCGTCGACCAAGTCATGAAGGAGTCCTCTTGCAAAAGCCCCCTCATGGCAGCATACTACCAGGAGGTGTGCAAGCTCGAGGACAAATTCTAGGGGATCAAACTACATCATGTCCCCCAAAAGGACAACGATGCCGCCGATTTTCTCGCAAAATTGGCTGCTAGGTGGGTTCCGACTCCGGATGGGGTCTTCATCAAGAACCTTCACGAGCCATCCGCCCGCATCCTAGAAGGTCCAATCCAGACACACCCCGATGCCAACCTGGCGCTCGGGGGCTCTAACCTCGATGCTTTCGTGACGACATCGCCCACCGATGTCGCCGTGGTAGCACTCGATCAAACCGACTGGCGAGCGCCGCTACTCATGTACCTCCTCGAGGAGGTTCTCCCACCCAAAAGGACTAAAGCACGACGGATCACTCGAGGAGCCAAGACGTTCATCACAATTGGTAATGAACTTTACAAGCGAAGTCCGTCAGGAATACTCATGAAGTGCATCCCTACAGACCAAGGAAAACAGCTCCTCCTCGAGGTCCATGTCGAAATCTATGGACATCATGCGGCCCTGAGGTCGCTGGTCGAAAAAGCCTTTTGGCAAGGTTTTTACTGGCCCACCGCGCTATGAGATGCAGAGGAGGTCGTCCGCATGTGTGAAGGATGCCAGTTCTACACTCGGCAAACTCATTTGCCAGCATAGGAACTCCAAACCATCCCCATCACCTGGCTGTTCGTGGTCTAGGGCCTCGACATGGTAGGACACCTCAAAAAGGGCCCGGGTGGCTTCACTCACCTACTCATAGCAGTGGACAAATTCACCAAGTGGATAGAGGCGAAGCCCATCACCAACATTCGTTCAGAAGAGGCGGTCAAGTTCTTCCTTGACATCATCTACCGGTTCGGTGTTCCTAACTGTATCATCACTGATCACGGAACTAACTTCACCGGGAAAAAGTTCTTGGACTTTTGTGATGGATACGACATCAGGATCGATTGGGCCTCAGTCGGACATCCACGTACTAACGGTCAGGTCGAGCGATCCAATGGCATGGTCCTCCAAGGACTCAAGCCACACATCTTCGACCGACTCAACAAGTACGCTGGACGATGGGTTGCAGAGGTCCCAGCGATCCTCTAGAGCCTAAGAACGACCCAAACCAATCCATAGGGTTCACACCCTTCTTCTTGGCCTACGGAGATGAAGCAGTGCTGCCCTTCGACCTTGACCACGACGCCCCTAGAGTGAAGGCCTTCAACCGCGACCAAGCCACGAAGGATTAGCAGGACGCGGTTGACCTGCTCGAGGAGGCTCACAAGACGGCCGTCATCTGCTCCGCTCGCTACCATCAAACAATCCGCAGGTACCATGAAAGAAAAATCAGAGGGAGGATCCTCAAGGTCAGAGACCTCGTACTTTGAAGAACCCAATCAACGAAGGAGAAACACAAACTCTCTCCGCCATTGGAAGGACCCTATATGGTGACCGAAGTGATCAGATCGGGCACCTACCGACTGAAGGACGACGACGGCAACGTTCTCACCAACACTTGGAACATCGAACAGTTACGTCGTTTCTTCCCCTAAAAAATCGGTCTTACCGTTTTCTTTCATTCAACGTTCGCTCCTACAAAGCACCCTGGCCTGAACACTTTTGACTCGGGTTGCTTGGGGGCTCCAATAGGGTGCAATACCACCTCTCTTTTTTACTATCATATAGTAAATACTTTTTGACCAAACGAAAGGGTAGTCCACTCCTTTAATTACCCTACGTAACTTTGTTTTAAACTCCTGACCGATCACACCTCCATGACCTACGGTTACGAGCAGCTAAGCCTCGCGGGCCACGCTCGGGTTCTTAAGGTTGCAGCCTACGGGTCAAATGGGCTGGTGCAAAAAAAGAAAGGATAAAAAACAGAGCTATGCTAGGGTAAAAACAAAGAATGGATGGGACAATCCTGTCAGGGTAAAAATCAGATCCTGACTGATGGGACGCGCCCAGCTGAAAGGTCCTAATGGCTAGAGGGGGGGGGGTGAATAGCCTTATAAAATTTCTACAACAACACTTAACAAAAGGATTAGACAATTATGAGGCGAAGCGAGTTTTGCGCTAGCCTACCAAAATGCAAGCCACCTACCACAATTCTAGTTTAGATGAAGTATATCCACACAATAGCTATATCACTACACTAAGTTAGTGTGCTCTCAAAAACTAACTAAAGAGCCACACTAACCAAACTAACAAGCTCTCACAACTAGTTACACTAAAGAGCTTGACAACTAGTTTGCGGTAATGTAAAGAGTAGGCAAGAAGGTTATACCACCGTATAGATGTATGAACCAATCAATCACAAGTGTGGATAACAATGAAGACCAATCACCTCAGAATCAATGATGAACACAATGATGTTTTTACCGAGGTTCACTTGCTTGCCGGCAAGCTACTCCTCGTTGTGGCGATACACTCACTTGGAGGTTCACGCGCTAATTGGCATCACACGCCAAACCCTCAATAGGGTGCCGCACAACCAACACAAGATGAGGATCACACAAGGCACGAGCAATCCACTAGAGTACCATTTGGTGCTCCACCGGGGAAAGGTCAAGAACCCCTCACAATCACCACGATCAGAGCCGGAGACAATCACCACCCTCCGCTCAACGATCCTCGCTGCTCCAAGCTGTCTAGGTGGTGGCAACCACCAAGAGTAACAAGCGAAATCCACAGTGAAACACGAACACCAAGTGCCTCTAGATGCAATCACTCAAAAAATGCACTTGGATCACTCCCAATCTCACAAAGATGTTTAATCTGTGATGGAAATGAGTGGGAGGGCTTTGGCTAAACTCACAAGGTTGCTATGTCAATGAAAATGGCCAAGAGAGTGAGCTTGAGCCGGCCATGGGGTTTAAATAGAAGCCCCCACAAAATAGAGCCCTTGTACCCCTTCACTGGGCACAACGCGGGGTGACCGGACGCTCCGGTCCGATCAACCGGACGCTGGCCCTCAGCGTCCGGTCACGTGATTTACGCCACGTGTTCCCTACTTCAAATACTGTTTGTCAGATTTCAACGGTCGTCTGCTGACCGGACGCGTCAGTTAGAAAGTGACCGGACGCTGGACCTTAGCGTCCGGTCGTTTCCAGTAAGGTTCCAAACGTGATTTTCACGACCGGACGCGTCTGGTCATGCTTGACCGAACACAGTCAGCGTCCGGTCACACAACGTCTCCTCTATACGCCCTACGTCAGCGTACGTTAGCACTGACCGGACGCACCCTGCCAGTGTCCGGTCACTGAGCGACCCAACGTCCGGTCATGAGACCGAAACGCACGCCCTCTGCTCCCACTGACCGGACGCTCCAGTCCAACCGAGGCCAGCGTCTAGTCACTTACAGTGACTTCTATCTTTTCTGTCTAGGGCGCCGGTGGCACCGTCGGACTGTCCGCACTCTACGGGCGAACACTCCACCGGTGGAGATCCTTATCTTTTCTCCCAAACTTCACCACCCTTGATCAAATGTGCCAACCACCAAGTGTATCACCTTGTGCACATGTGTTAGCATATTTTCACAAACATTTTCAAGGGTGTTAGCACTCCACTAGATCCTAAATGCATATGCAATGAGTTAGAGCATCTAGTGGCACTTTGATAACCGCATTCCGATACGAGTTTCACCCCTCTTAATAGTATGGCTATCAAACCTAAATGTGATCACACTCTCTAAGTGTCTTGATCACCAAAACAAAATAGCTCCTACAAATTATACCTTTGCCTTGAGCTTTTTGTTTTTCTCTTTCTTCTTTCCAAGTCGAAGCACTTGATCATCACCATGCCATCATCTTTATCATGCTATGATCTTCATTTGCTTCACCACTTGGAGTGTGCTACCTATCTCATGATCACTTGATAAACTAGGTTAGCACTTAGGGTTTCATCAATTCACCAAAACCAAACTAGAGCTTTCAATCTCCCCATTTTTGGTAATTGATGACAACCCATATACACAGATATGAATTAAAATTCAATTGAATCCATGTTGCTTATCCAAGCATATTTACCATGTGTAAAAGAATATGGACAAGTTTCACGAACCCTAAATGGTAGCAATTGCTCCCCCTACATATGTGCTAAGAGTTTGGATTGAAGCGTGCACATATGCTTAGATAGGAAATATAGGAGTCAATGTCTATGAAATGATGCTAAGGTATAAAAGATGGACCTTTGAAGCGTGATACCAATCGAAGTGCACCATTATACCATCCTTAGCACCATGGTTAGCTTAATACCACTTGGAAACAATACTTTGGAAATGAAATCATTAGATGTCCTATGCATGCTAGTTTTTCAATTCATCATTCAAACCTACAACTAACATACACCACACAAGCATGGATATTGAAATTTAAAACTTGTGCCATGTAAGCAAACATATGAAATGCACATTCAAATGCACCATACAAGTTTATGAGCTCGCTCCCCCTACTTGTGTGCTCAAAATATTAATTGATTCCTTTCCTTTATCATATCTCTCCCCCTATGTCAAGTTCTCCCCCTTTGTTGTCTTCTCACCATCTTAGTACACTAATATCTTTTGTTTCTCTCCCATGTACTAATTTCTATGTTATTTCCCCTATCACTTATATCTTTATTTCTCTCCCCCTTTGTCATCAATGACCATAAAGGTTTAAAAGGTAGATAGGTTGAGATTATCAAAGTCAATCAATGGGGTGAGGATTATATTCCCAAATTTGGTTTAAACTAGAATTTTTGCCAAAGATATTTAACTCGGTTTGATCCAAGGACAAGCTTCTTCACACCTCTAAATAAGGGTTATCTTGTACCATGTTGAGTTAAACACTTAGAGCTCATTTTCTAGATTAAACACTAGGTTTACAAGCCCACAAACATGTCATATGCTATCACTAGATCAAGTCAAGCATAGAAGCAATAGTGATACCATATAAACATCAAATTCATTTGGTTTTCATGAATGAGCCTAAATAAAATGGAGATATGACTAGATGCACTAAACATGTCCTTAGCAAGGATGTATGCCATGCCAATCAACTTTTACCTTGGATTGCTCGAAGGAGAGGCATGTCATATAAGTGGGGGGGGGGTGCATCAACACATATTTGAGAAATCCAATATGTTCAACTCATTCCTTAGCTTGCAAAACCTTTTCTCATCCAATGGCTTGGTGAATATATCGGCAAGTTGATCTTCGGTGCCTACACTCTCAATGCAAATGTCCCCTTTTTGTTGGTGATCTCTTATGAAATGGTGGCGGACATCAATGTGCTTTGTTCTTGCATGTTGAACCAGATTGTTGGTTAACTTGATTGCACTCTCATTGTCACATAGCAATGGCACTTTCTTGAACTTGATTCCAAAGTCACTCAAAGTGGCCTTCATCCAAAGTATTTGTGCACAACAACTACCGGCGGATATTGATGAGTACAGGCCCGATCTTCCGAGAGGTAGCCGGTAAGTTCGATATGTGGAGATCTCGACGTTGGCGATCCGGCTTCAAATCAGACGCGATTCGAACCCTGCAACCGTTACACCACTGCTCCGTTGGTTATCAACCAAGCACAACTTGATTGACCTCGCCAAGAAGGCTTTTCCTGCAAGCGAATCGAAGAGCACAAGCAAGAAGGTAAAACACGCAATCTGATATTGCAAATATGAATGACGCGAATATCAATAGAAGGTTCAAGAACTCGGTTCCAAAGGACTAATCGACACAGTGGAGGAGATCAAGAACGGGGGCCCTGGATCACTGTAAAAGGATTTGTCACCACAGTTACAATGAACGATTCAGTTTCTCGATGGAAAACTAAACTCTAAACAAAACCCAATTGTGTAGCAGCGGCGACGGCTGTGTTTATAGTCTAAGACTCGACCTAGGGTTGGGGACGGCCAGGGGTTGGGCGCCCACAACTTGGGCTTAAGGCCCGACACGATACATGGCCAAGTTGGCCCAAATAGGTGACGTAGCACCTTGCCGTGGTCACACAGAATGATCCACAGACCTTCTGGAGCTGGGACCAGATCCAAAACGACGGCGTCGTCGTCCCCTTTCCAACGCATCCAAGAACGGCCCGTTTCGACGTCGTATGAGGAAGTTATGACCGAAACAGTGACGACGTGTCTGCTGAATCCGAGGGTGACGTGGCAGCTGAGTTGGGAACGAATTGCAACTTGGGGAAGACCATGGCGTCGGTGTGTCCAGCGTGGCGATGTCCTCATCATCCTCCCCTTCTCGAATTGGAGTCGTCCTCGACTCCATCTTGGCGATGTCCTCATCAGATATGTATTCGGCTTCGGCGGTTGATAATGCAACACTATTTTGCTTCTTTGATGACCATGAAACAAGTGATCTTCCCAACAATTGACATGTGCCCGAAGTGCTCTTCCTTTCAACCTTGCATCCCGCATAATCCGAGTCGGAGTAACCAACTAGCTCAAACTTTGCTCCTTTGGGATACCACAAGCCAACATTTGGTGTATGCTTCAAGTACCTCAATATTCTCTTTGTAGCCTTCAAATGACTTTCTTTTGGTGAGGCTTGAAATCTTGCACACATGCACACACTAAACATGACATCCGGCCTTGATGCGGTCACATAGAGTAGACTTCCAATCATAGACCGATACAACTTTTGATCCACCATATTTCCACTTGCATCACTATCCAAGTTGCCTTGGTTCCCATTGGTGTGCTAATGACTTTGCTATCACTCATGCCAAACTTCTTGATCATGTCCTTGATGTACTTGCCTTGACTCACAAATGTACCATTCTTCAATTGCTTGATTTGAAGACCAAGGAAGTAACTCAACTCTCCAATCATGGACATCTCAAACTCATTAGCCATCATCTTTCCAAACTCATCACAAAAATCTTGATTGGTTGATCTAAATATGATGTCATCAACATAGATTTGTAATACAAATAGATCTTTTCCAATCTTCTTGATGAAAAGAGTGGTGTCAACCTTGCCCATTGTGAACCCTTTAGAGAGTAGGAAGTCCCTCAATCTCTCATACCATGCTCTAGGTGCTTGCTTCAAGCCATACAATGTCTTCTTCAACTTGTACACATGGTTGGGCTTCTTGTCATCTTCAAAACCGGGAGGTTGCTCAACATATACTTCTTCATTGATGTAACCATTGAGAAATGCACTCTTAACATCCATTTGATAGAGCTTGATGTTGTGGGCACAAGCATAGGCTAGCAAGATTCTAATTGCTTCCAATCTAGCAACCGGGGCATATGTTTCTCCAAAGTCAAGACCTTCAACTTGTGTATAGCCTTGTGCTACCAATCTTGCTTTGTTCCTTACTACTATCCCATCTTGATCTTGCTTGTTTCTAAAGACCCATTTGGTTCCAATCACATTATGTCCCTTCGGTCTCTCCACTAATTCCCATACTTGATTTCTTGTGAAGTTATTCAATTCTTCATACATAGCATTCACCCAATCAACATCCTTCAATGCTTCATCTATCTTCTTTGGTTCAATGGATGACACAAAGGAGAAATGCTCACAAAATGAAGCCAATCTTGATCTTGTTTGTACACCTCTAGTAATATCACCAATGATAGTATCCAATGGATGATCTCTTGCAACATTGGTTGGTTGGAGGATTGGAACTTGATTGCTTGCACTTGCTTGATCATTGGGTTGAGATGATGTACTAGCCACTTGATCTTGTTCATTGTCATGAGAGCCACTTGTACTAGCTTGATTTGTATCATCTTGCACATTTGAGTTGGAGAGCACTTGCACTTGATCATCTTCATCATCATTCACTTGCCTAGGCCTTAATTCACCAATGTCCATGTTCTTCATGGCATTTGAAAGTTGAATGCCTCTAACATCTTCCAAGTTCTCATTCTCTACTTGTGAACCCTTGGTTTCATCAAATTCAACATCATGAACTTCCTCAAGAGTACCACTATCCAAATTCCAAACTCTATATGCTTTGCTTGTAGTGGAGTAACCAAGTAGGAAT
The DNA here is from genome assembly GCA_904845875.1 of Miscanthus lutarioriparius. Lineage (NCBI taxonomy): Eukaryota > Viridiplantae > Streptophyta > Magnoliopsida > Poales > Poaceae > Miscanthus > Miscanthus lutarioriparius. The sequence goes on from CAJGYO010000005.1 coordinate 49,053,942, forward strand.
CCTTCATCATATTTCTTGTCAAACTTGCCCAATCTAGTGCCATTCTTCAAGATATAGCATTTGCAACCAAAAACTCGAAAATATGCAATGTTGGGCTTTCTACCATTCAAGAGCTCATAGGGTGTCTTCTCTTTCAATGGGTGACAATATAGGCGGTTGCTACAATAGCAAGCCGTGTTGATAGCTTTGGCCTAAAAAGATTGACTCACATTGTACTCACTAAGCATAGACCTTGCCATATCAATAAGTGTTCTATTCTTTCTCTCAACAAGGCCATTTGATTGTGGAGTGTACTTGGCCGAGAATTGATGTCTAATTCCAAATTCATCACATAACTCATCAATTCTAGTGTTCTTGAACTCACTACCATTGTCACTTCTAACTCTCTTGATGGTTGTTTCAAACTCATTGTGAATGCCTTTGACAAATGATTTGAATGTTGCAAACACATCACTTTTGTCCATTAGAAAGAATACCCATGTGTATCTAGTATAGTCATCCACTATCACAAAGCCATATTTGTTACCACCAATGCTAGTGTATTGTGTTGGCCCAAACAAATCCATGTGCAATAACTCAAATGCTTTACTAGTGCTCATCATGCTTTTCTTAGGATGGGTGTTTCCAACTTGTTTTCCGACTTGACAAGAGCTACAAAGCTTATCCTTTTCAAACACATCTTTCAAGCCTCTAACCAAGTCATGCTTAACCAATCTATTCAATTGTTTCATTCCAACATGACCAAGCCTTCTATGCCATAACCAACCCATGCTAGACTTAGTGAACAAGCATGTAGATAATTTAGCTTCACTAGCATTGAAATCAACCAAGTATAGATTCTCATATCTAAAGCATTTGAAGATCAAGTTAGAGCCATCTACACTTATGATCTCTACATCATCTACTCCAAATATGCATTTGAATCCAAGATCACACAATTGAGCCACGAATAGCAAATTAAAGTTCAAGCTTTCTACTAGCAATACATTGGATATGCTCATGTCATTAGATATTGCAATCTTACCAAGCCCTTTGACCTTGCCTTTGCCATTATCACCAAATGTGATACTATCATAACCATCATTGCCATTGGTGTTGATTGAGTTGAACATTCTTGCATCACCGGTCATGTGTTGAGTGCACCCACTATCAAGAACCCAATGCCTTCCTCTGGCTTTATAATTGACCTACAAAAGAAGATCAATTCTTTTTAGGTACCCAAACTTGCTTGAGTCCTTGAAGGTTAGTCACTAGGCTCTTTGGCACCCAAATGGCTTTCTTCTTCGAGCCCATCCATAGTTTACCAATGAACTTAGCCTTTACACCATTTGTACCCTTAATAAGCATATAGGAAGAATTAAGCTTAATGGAGGATACATTAGCATTTTTGCTTTTGTTGGTGCATTCTTGCTCTTTATGACCAACTTGCTTACAACTAGTGCAAAATCGACCATTGTTCTTCACAAAACTAGCCTTGTGAGGAGCAAAGGCCGCCTTGCCTTTCTTGGGTGTATAGCCTAATCCCTCTTTGTAGAGAGAAGCTCTTTGGCTACCCAAGCACATAAGCAAGCGGTCCTCACCACCATAGGCCTTAGCCAAAGTGTGAGTGAGCTTGTTAACCTCCTTCTTGAGATTCTCATTCTCAACCATTAGTGAGGCATCACAAGTGAGACCGTCACCACTAGATGAGGTGGAAGTGGAAGTACTATAAGAAGGGTTAGTAGGAGCAACAATGATAGGCATCGATAGTGATTCATCAATTATGTCACAAGTTAAACCTACATCACAAGTATCAACATGCTTCTTTTTATTTTGCTCATCAAGCAAAGAGGAATGAGCCTTTTCAAGCTTTTTGTGAGCTTTGCCAAGCTTCTCATTGGCTTCCTCTAGCCTCTCATGAGATGCATTGAGCTCATCAAAGGCTTGCTTAAGGGCTTTTAGTTCCTTACGCAAGCTTTTGCATTCCCTTCTCTTGATGTCAAAGTGTTCTCTAGCATCTTCTAGCATGTCAATTAATTCATCCTTAGTAGGTTCATCATCATCACTATCACTATCATTTTCATTATCATCATCATGTTCTTCATCACTTTCATCATCACAAGTTTGTACCTTAGTGGCCTTAGCCATGAAGCATGATGAAGAGTCGAAGAGAGAAGGCTTTTCATTGATGGCAATGCTTGCTAGAACCTTCTTCTTGGTGGTCTTGTGATCATCACTGTCATCATCATCATCACTTGAGGAAGCATCACTATCCCAAGTGACCACATATGAACCACCCTTCTTCTTCTTGAAGGCCATCTTGTCCTTCTTCTCTTTCTTTTCCTTCTTGTCCTTCTTCTTGTTCTTCTTGTTGTCATCATCATTGTCACTATTGTATGGACATTGAGCAACAAGATGATCTTTGCTTCCATACTTGAAGCATCTTCTTGACTCTTCCTTGTTCTTGAATGAAGACTTCTTTCTTCTAGCACGATAGCCCTTCTTCACCGTGAACTTGCCAAATCTCTTGACAAAGAGAGCCATCTTCTCATCATCATCATCATCATCATCATCCCATGAATCATCCTCTTCACTTGATGTTTCTTGCTTGGCTTTGCCCTTAGATGATGTGGCCTTGAATGCCACGCTCTTCTTCTTGTCATCCTTCTTCTCATCTTTCTTCTCCCTCTTTTCTTCCTTCTCATCATCATCTCTATATGTATCATCGGTCATTATATCTCCCAACACTTGGTTTGGTGTCATGGTGTCCAAACCACTCCTCACTAGAATAGTGACCAATGTGCCAAATCTTGAAGGCAAGCATCTCAAGAACTTGTGGGAGAAGTCCTTGTCCTTCACCTCTTCTCCAAGTGCTTTGAGATCATTGACAAGCACTTGAAGCCTATGGAACATCTCCGGCACACTCTCATCCTCCTTCATCTTGAAGCTTGTAAACTTCTCTTTGAGAATGTATGCCTTTGCACCCTTCATGGCTTGAGTGCCTTCAAATGATTCTTCCAACTTATTCCAAGCCTCATGAGCCATCTCAATATTCTTGATTTGCTCAAATGTTCTCTCATCAATTGCATCATGAATGGCACTTAGAGCAATATCATTGTTTTGGAGAAGCACTTCTTCGGCCACGGTGGGATTCTCCGGATCTTCAATCTCAATTTTGGTTTCTACCACCTTCCACACCTTTCTATTGATTGACTTGATATGTGTGGTCATCTTTGACTTCCAATAAGGATAATTTGTGCCATCAAATTGGGGTGGCTTCTTTGTGTTGTTGATTTGAGCCATTCTTACACCGAAGGTTGTTAAGCCTCAAATCACGGTGACGTCGGCTCTAATACCACTTGAAAGGTCCTAATGGCTAGGGGGGGTGAATAGCCTAATAAAATTTCTACAACAACACTTAACAAAAGGATTAGACAATTATGAGGCAAAGCGAGTTTTGCGCTAGCCTACCAAAATGCAAGCCACCTACTACAATTCTAGTTTAGATGAAGTATATCCACACAATAGCTATATCACTACACTAAGTTAGTGTGCTCTCAAAAACTAACTAAAGAGCCACACTAACCAAACTAACAAGCTCTCACAACTAGTTACACTAAAGAGCTTGACAACTAGTTTGCGGTAATGTAAAGAGTAGGCAAGAAGGTTATACCACAATGTAGATGTATGAACCAATCAATCACAAGTGTGGATAACAATGAAGACCAATCACCTCAGAATCAATGATGAACACAATGATGTTTTTACCAAGGTTCACTTGCTTGCCGGCAAGCTACTCTTCGTTGTGGCGATACACTCACTTGGAGGTTCACGCGCTAATTGGCATCACATGCCAAACCCTCAATAGGGTGCCGCACAACCAACACAAGATGAGGATCACACAAGCCACGAGAAATCCACTAGAGTACCTTTTGGCGCTCCACCGGGGAAAGGTCAAGAACCCCTCACAATCACCACGATCGGAGCCGGAGACAATCACCACCCTCCGCTCAACGATCCTCGCTGCTCCAAGCCATCTAGGTGGCGGCAACCACCAAGAGTAACAAGCAAAATCCACAGTGAAACACGAACACCAAGTGCCTCTAGATGCAATCACTCAAAAAATGCACTTGAATCACTCCCAATCTCACAAAGATGTTTAATCTATGATAGAAATGAGTGGGTGGGCTTTGGCTAAACTCACAAGGTTGCTATGTCAATGAAAATGGCCAAGAGAGTGAGCTTGAGCCGGCCATGGGGTTTAAATAGAAGCCCCCACGAAATAGAGCCGTTGTACCCCTTCACTGGGCACAACGCGGGGTGACCGGACGCTCCGGTCCGATCGACCGGACGCTGGCCCTCAGCGTCCGGTCACGTGATTTACGCCACATGTCCCCTGCTTCAAATACTGTTCGTCAGATTTCAACGGTCGTCTGCTGACCGGACGCGTTAGTTAGAAAGTGACCAGATGCTGGACCTTAGCGTCCGGTCGTTTCCAGTAAGGTTCCAAACGCGATTTTTGCCGACCGGACGCGTTCGGTCATGCTTGACTGGACATAGCCAGCGTCCGGTCAGACAATGTCTCCTCTGTACGCCCTACGTCAGCGTATGTTAGCACTGACCAAACGCACCCTGCCAGTGTCCGGTCGCTGAGCGACCCAACGTTCGGTCATGAGACCGAAACGCATGCCCTCTGCTGCCACTGACTGGATGCTCCGGTCCAACCGAGGCCAGCGTCCAGTCACTTACAGTGACTTCCATCTTTTCTGTGTAGGGCACCGGTGGCACCGTCGGACTGTCCGCACTCTACGGGCGGACACTCCACCGGTGGAGATCCTTATCCTTGCTCCCAAACTTCACCACCCTTGATCAAATGTGCCAACCACCAAGTGTATCGCCTTGTGCACATGTGTTAGCATATTTTCACAAACATTTTCAAGGGTGTTAGCACTCCACTAGATCCTAAATGCATATGCAATGAGTTAGAGCATCTAGTGGCACTTTGATAACCGCATTCCGATACGAGTTTCACCCCTCTTAATAGTACGGCTATCAAACCTAAATGTGATCACACTCTCTAAGTGTCTTGATCACCAAAACAAAATAGCTCCTACAAATTATACCTTTGCCTTGAGCTTTTTGTTTTTCTCTTTCTTCTTTCCAAGTCGAAGCACTTGATCATAACCATGCCATCAGCTTTATCATGCTATGATCTTCATTTGCTTCACCACTTGGAGTGTGCTACCTATCTCATGATCACTTGATAAACTAGGTTAGCACTTAGGGTTTCATCAATTCACCAAAACCAAACTAGAGCTTTCACCCGCCCAACGAAACGATGCCTGGTTAGACAGTACGTGGTCTGGGCATGGCCCACCACTACCACACGCTGGGCACAGGAAACAAGGCGCAACCGCACGTAGGCGGCCCTCTGCCTTCCCAAGCCGGACTTTGAAGGGCCCAACGATGGGATCCCCTTCAAGGAGAGACCAATAGGCTTCCTGAGTCGATCGAATAGCTCAGGCAACCACTGAGAGATAGGTAAGGAGCAGTGGGACGCCCCATGAGGGCCATGCCATCTCCGTTACGAACAACGAACATGGATCCCATTCAGACATATCCGATAAGAACTCCTAAAACCCGTCACTCGAGTCATCAAGGTAACTTTACCAAACGTTCTTACTTTATTTTCCGATGCATGATCACTCATTTCATCCATTCTCATACACGCATTCGCACATTCATTCATACCATCATTCATTCATCCCATACATCCAAAGCATTGCATATGCAAATTAATACATCACAACGCTTCGTGTTGCGTCACGAGGCGGTAGTTGCCTCATTCAACATGAGCAACGACCGACCAGGGTTCGAAGGCTAGCCTACAAAGGGCTCGAGGCTGCCTCACATCAAACAGAGCTAGGGGAGAAAATGCAGATGAGCCCCAGTGGCCCTTGCCCGATATGCTCAAAAACACACAGGGTCATCTCGACCTTCTCGTTCGATCCTAACCTCGAGCCATGCCCACAGAATCTCCATCGAGGGGAGGCCAGCGGGACACCTGAGTCGGTCTCTAGAATGACTCGGGCATCTGCCAGGAGGCAGGTTAAGGAGCAGTGGAATGCCACATGAGGGCTATGCTGACCCCGTCATGAATGATGGACCCGGTTTCCACTCGAACACGCCCGTTAGTGAGCTCACTGAGTGCGTCACTCGAGCCATCGAGGCAAGCAACATTAGCTCAGCCATCGAAGTAACGCATGGAACTATACCAACCCTTGCCGAACCCAACGGGGCTCAGGGGCTCAGGTTGCCCGATGCTGACTCGGGAAAACAACTGACCGCGCAAATCGCGGGTGAGACAAACATGGGTAAACACCCCGAACGGTAGAAAAACAGGAGTCTGCGGCCCCAGGAAAGAGTACCAAGATATTCAGCCTCTAACCAACTCGCCAGTCGGACATAGGCTCTGGGGGCTACACCCACCAGGTGCGCTCGCGCGCACCCACTGGCAAGTTGAAAAACCCCTAGACGATTCAGCCCAAATCGCCCGGGGGCTCGGGGGCTACACCCATCGGGTGCGCTCACGCGCACCCGCTGACAAAACAAAGAAATCCCCTAGACGATTCTACCCAAATCGCCCGGGGGCTCAGGGGCTCCTGTCGAGTTCATAAACCCGGGGTTCGCAAAATGCTCGGTCCAGCAAACGATGTTGCGGACGACGCGCAATTCCTGGGCCGGCCCAAATACCTAACGACAGGCCGGAAGAGTGATCTAGTCTTCGACTGGAAGGCCTCCGACTCTGACCCGCCTTTCCAATCGGAGGGCCTGGCCAATGAGGGCGACACTCGCTTTCGACTCTGACCCGTGTCTCCGACCAGGAACACATCAAACCTCTACCTGTGGCTTTTCTCCGACTGGCGCGGTTAGAGCCTACTGGGAATGACCGAATGGGGATGCCTGCTCGGTGAGGACCCGAGAAATCAGGCGGAGCAGATAAGGTAAGGCGCACAAGTCAACCGCAATACCAAGGACCATACCCTGCACACCTGTAGGACAGTATTGTTAGGCCATGTCAGAAGGGTACTTTGCAACCTTCCAGATATGTCAGGACACGAACAGTGTTATGGGCACTAACACTTGTCCTACAGTATGGTAGGCGCCGACATTTGCCATACCTGAAGAACACGATGGAACCAACCACATGCATCAGGGCGTCAATAGTATTATGGGCGTCGACAAACCGTCTCATACCCGACGGCATGGGAAACAAGACTAGGTAGCACACACTCCCTCTCTCTCACTTGTAAGGCCATCCCCTTCATCTATAAAAGGGGACGTGCCCTCTCCCAAAAGGAGGATCGATTCGACGAACAACAGACAACACACGGATCATTCCGACTCACTCTCTGCTAGCTTTAGACATTCTAAAGCTACACAGAGCATACGTTCCAATACTTAGCACACGTAGGAGCTCCTGTCACTCTTGGCCCTTGGGTCTAGAGTTCAACCAGACCTCTGATACCCCCATCTTATTCCCACTCATTTGTAACCCCATAGCAAACTTTGAGCACCTAGGCTCAGGAATAAAGTCACTAGCCGACTCAAACTGGACATAGGGCACGTTACCTGGACCAGTATAAACCCTGTGTCATTGAGTGCTAGGCCACATCCGATCACAACATACGACAAAACGATAAATATTTACTTGTTGGTCACTTTTCGCACCGACAGTCGGTGACTTTATTCCTAAGCCCAGGTGCTCAAAGTTTGCTGTGGGGTTACAAACAAGTGGGAGTAAGATGGGCGGTGTTAGAGGTTCGGTCGGACTTCGGACTGAAGGGCCAAGAGTGATGGGAGCTCCTACGTGCGCTAAGTATTCGAATGTATGCTCTATGTAGCTTTAGAGCTCTAGAGCCATGGAGCCGTTCAAGCACTTAGAATGTCTAAAGCTTAGCAGAGAGAGTCGGAATGATCCATCTATTGTCGTCTTTGTCGTCCGTTCTCGTTGGGAGAGGGCGCATCCCCATTTATAGATGAAGGGGATGGCCTTACTAGTGAGAGAGAGAGTGTGTGTGTGATACCTAGTCTTGTTGCCCATGCCATCAGGTACAAGACGGTTTGTCGGTGCCCATAATACTGTTGACGCCTAGATGCATATGGCAGGCTCCATCGTGTTCTTCTGGTCTGGCCAATGTCGGTGCCTACCATACTGTTGGACAAATGTCGGCGCCCACAACACTGTTCGTGTTCTGACATGTCTGGAAGGTTATAAAGTACCCTTCTGGCAAGACCCGATAGTACTGTCCTGCAGGTGTGTAGGGTATGGTCCTCGGTATTGCGGTTGACTTGAGCTCCTTACCTTATCTGGTCCGCCTAATTTCTCGGGTCCTCACCGAGCGGGTGTCCCCGGCCGATCATTCCCAGTCGACTCTGACTGCGCCGGTCGGAGAAGAGCCACAGGCATGGGTTCATTGTTTTCCCGATTGGAGAAGCGGATCGGAGTCGGAAGCGAACGCCGCCCCTCCCTGTCTAGGCCTTCCAGTCGGAGAAGCGGGTCAGGGCCAGAAGCGAGCGTTGCCCCTCCCTGGCTAGGCCTTCCGGTCAGAGACTAGATTAGAGTCGTAAGCGAGCGTCACTGCTCCCTGACCACGCCTTTCGGTCGGAGACTGGATCGCTCTTCTGGCCTATCGTTAGGGATCTAGGCCGGCCTAGGAGTTGCGCGTGGTTTGTAATGTCGTCTACAGGGCTAAGCTTTTGCTGGGAAGCAGGCCCATTAGGGACCCCAGGTTTATGAAGCTGACATGAGCCCCCAAGCCCTTGGGCAATTTGGGTAGAATCGTCTGGGGGATTTTTCATTTTGCCAGCGGGTGCGCGCAAGCGCACCCGGTGGGTGTAGCCCTCGAGCCACCAGGCGATTCAGGTAGAATCGTCTGGGGGATTTTTTTGACTTGCCAGCGGGTGCGTGTGAGCGCACCCGGTGGGTGTAGCCCCCGAGCCTGTGTCCGACTGGTGAATTAGTTGGAGGCTGAGCATCTTGGTAATCTTTCCTAGGGCCACAGTCTCCTGTGTTTCTGTCGTTCGTTGTGTTCGCCCGTGTTTGTCCCACCCACGACCTACGCAGTTGGTTGATTTCCCGAGTCGGCGTCGGGCGACCAGAGCCCCTAAGCCCCGTTGGGTTCGATAGGGGTTGGTCTAGTTCCTTGTGTTACCCCGTCCGCGATTTCTGCAACCGGAGGGGCTAAGCTAACGTCGCTTGCCTCGATGGCTTTAGTGACGCGCTCGGTGAGCTCACTAACGGGCGCGTTCGAGCAGAATCTGGTTCCGTCGTTCATAACGGGGTTGGCATAGCCCTCATGTGGCATTCCACTACTCCTTAACCCACCTCCTGGTAGATGCCCAGGTCATTCTGGAGACCGACTCAGGTGGCCCGCTGGCCTCCCCTTGATGGGGATTCTGTTGGCATGGCTCGAGGTTAGGATCGAATGAGAAGGTCGAGATGACCCTGTCTGCTTCTGAGCATACTGGGCGAGGGCCGCTGGGGCTCATCTGCATTTTCTCCCCTGGATCTATTTGATGCAAGGCAGCGTCGAGCCCTCCGTGGGCCGGCCTTCGAACCCCGACCGGTCATTGCTCATGTTGAATGAGGCAACTACCGCTTCGTGACGCAACACGGAGCGTTGTGATGCATTAATTGCATATGTGATGCTTTGGATGTATGGGATGAATGAATGATTGTATGAATGAATGTGTGAATGCGTGTATGAGAATGGATGAATGAATGATCATGCATTAGAAAATAAAGTAAGAGGGTTTGGTAAAGTTACCTTGATGACTTGAGTGATGGGTTTGAGGAGTTCTTATTGGATATGTTCGAATGGGATCTGTGTTTGTCGTTCGTGACGGAGATGGCATGGCCCACATGGGGCATCCCACTACTACTTACCTGTCTCTCGGTAGTCGCCTGAGTCGTCCGATCAACTCTGGAAGCCCGTCGATCTTTCCTCGATGGAGATCCCATCGAAGGGCCCTTCCAAGCCCTGCCTGGGAAGGCAGAGGGCCATTTGCGTGTGGTTGCGCCTTGTTTCCTGTGCCTGGCATGCGGTAGTGGTGGGCCATGCCCAGGCCATGTCCCATCTAACCAGGTGTCGTTTTGTTGGGTAGAGCGCGTCCCATCAGTCAGGACACGTCCCACCGCATGCCTATCCACATTTAAAATAGGTGAAGGGAGAGGTTTTTTTCACCCCAATCCTTCACCTTTCTCCAACTACTGGCTTTCCTCCTTAAATAGGGGAAGGGAGAGGGTTTCGCCCCATTCCTTCGCCTATTCTCCAACTGCTGCCTCTCCTCCTTCCTTTTTTGCCAAGCACATTCGTGTGCCACGGCGGTTTCTAAGTGAGAGAGGGTAAAGCGAGGGAGAGGAGAACTCATAGATTTGTTCATGAATCTAGAGCGAGATGTCGAACTAGAGGCCATCCAATGTGGACAAGGTGGTGCTTGCCGCCTTCACCGAGAAGGGGCTGCTCCCGCCGAAGGATGTGGCGCACTAGAGGGCTCGTGCGCCGGGGGAGGCTGTTCCGCGACCTCGAGCCGATGAGGTTGTCTCCTTCCTCGCCTTCCATGAGCGCGGGTTAGGATATCTTGCGCACTGGTTCTTGCATGGGCTTCTCAATGAGTGGGGCCTGGAGCTACAACACCTCAATCTAACTGGGTGCTGCACGTTGCCAGCTTCGTCACCGTCTATGAGGCCTTCCTCGGGATGGAGCCATAGGTGGACCTCTTCTAGCAGATCTTCACCAGGCAAGCCTTGTCGAAGGGGAAGCCACCCAGGACTGCGTCGGTTGGGGGCTTCGCCTTGCAGAAGAAGCCAGGCTACCGAGCTCCTACCCCGCATACTCCTCCTATGACACCAATCGGGGGTGGCATGGGGAGTGGTTCTACATCAGGAACCCAGCGGAGGCGCCGTTCCCGCTGTTCACCGAAAGAAGGCTGGAGAGGCGGGACAGCTAGTCATGGGGGCCCTCTAGTCGGCAGAACAAGCTGGAGGTTATCGAGGCGGAGCTCAAGAAGCTAGTGCAGCACGACCTCAACAGGTTGTAGGTGTTCCACACCTTCTTCCACTGTCGGGTCGCCCCACTGGCGGAGAGGAGGCGACCGATGTGGATGTACTCTGGCCCAACAGATCCGCACCGCACTTCGCTAGAGGAGTTGGCGAATGATGAAGTCTATAGTCGACTCGATCGGGTGCTACAGCTGAGGGCCCAAGAGTCCCTCAAAGGAAAGCCTAGATCTCTCCATGCCAGGAAGCTATCTAATCTGGTATGCTCCCCTCCTCTTATTTCATGACCTTTTTTTCTCTTGCCCTCCTTTGTTCTAACTTCGAGTCGTCCGTTTCGTAGGGACTTGCCAGTTACAAATCTCGGCCGCATCTTCCGAGGGGGCCGGAGGGCGCGGCTTGGCAAGCTGCCTAGAAGGAGGTGGCGAATGCCAAGAAGAAGAAGAAAGCTGAGAAGGCTCGGAGGAGGCACAAGAAGGAGAAGGAGATCGTCGGGGGGTGCGGGCCGGCGAAAACTAGAGCGATGTGGCGGCGGAGCTCGAGTCGGAGGAGCCCACGGAGATGGGTGACGATGCGAGCACCTCCGAGGATGACAGAGACCAGGGCGTCATTGCGACCTCGGTGGAGCATCGTGCGCCTATGGCCGCGTCCGCCAGCGATGGGCGGGATACGGAGAGGCGTGGCGATGTTCCCATGTCAAGGAAGTGCGGCGCGAGCTCAGACGCCACCGTTGAGCGAAAGTCGAAGCAGGCACGGTCGCCACGCCCTTTGGAGGCAACGTTGGCTTCGCCCCCTTGCTCCGAGCATGGCGGGGCGTGCCAGCCGGTCGGAGGAGCGTGCCCGTACCCCCGCATCTTCGGGGTCGGCACATGCGCGCGAGCCACAATGGGGAGATGCCTCGTTAGCTGCCCCGACGGGTGCGCCACGGGGCGACAGTCGTGGCAACTCGTGGGCCAATCAAGAACCGACCGGGTTAGCTCCTCCCATAGTCGATGTGAGGGGGCGCAGGCCATGACCCGTGAGTGGTCCTCATCCGGCGGGCTCGTCGCCACCGGGTCGGGGCTTTAGGGCCCTACCGCTTTCGTCCAGGTATGCATCTGTGTTCTTTTTTGATCTCACAGTTGAATCTCTTGAACAAGATTGACCTGTACTTTTTTGACAGCGGTTAGGGACTGATAGGACTGAGCATTGCCCCAACTCCCATGCGAGAGGAGTGGAGACCCAGCCTGCAGCAAGTCGCGACGAGCGGCGGGGAAAGCATACTGGCGGCGGTGCGACCTTCCCTTCTAGGAGTTGCGCCCTCCTGGCTAGTTGCGAGTACAGTGGCAACGGCGATGGTGGTGCTGACAGTGATCCTGACAGTGATGGCAGAGGTTGGGTCGGAGGTGACCCTTGCGATCCCTCCCCCAACAGCCACGGTGGAAGAGAGGATGGAGACCTGGCTTCCTGCCTCGCCTGGCAGAGGAACACACGGCTGGAGGGGTCAGGAGGAGATGCGACCAGGCCAGAGGGAGAGCATCCATCGATGGGCCATGGAGTCAAGATAGTGGAGATCCCTTGCTCCGGTGAGGCAGGCACCAGGGTGGAGCCATCGACCATCCCGCCATCATAGGAGCTGGCAGTGGTCCAGTCATCGCATGATGTTGCGGCGGCTGGAACTTCCAGCGGGTTGGGGGTGACCCGCGAGCTAGTGTGGCCTTGCCCTGGTGACTCGAGGAAGGCTCAGTTCGTCCTTCGCGATGATGAGGAGGTGGTGTTCTAGCACTTCCTGGAGGAGATAGGATCATCGATGGAGTCCGATCTCGCCCAAACCAAGGCGAAGCTCAGGGAGGCCTTGGAGTGGGTTGAGCTCGTCCATCAAGTGGTCTTAGTCGACCTGCTACACATCACCAAGGTAAGCCTTCTGTGTTCTTAGTGTTTGTCCTCAACTCCTTGGTCTTTCGCTGGTTGTGTCAGCGTGCTTGCTTCTCTCTTTATAGGAGTTAGAGGCAAAGTCGATCTGCAAGTCCCATTTCCTTTAGGAGGAACACGATCGGATGGAGCGAGAAGCCACGATGTCATGGCGGGTTGACGAGCTTGAGCGCCAGCTAGAATCCATCGATAGTGAGTCCCAAAACTGGGCGACCGAGGCGACGGGGGCGTGGGCGGCAAAACTGCTCGCGGCGGAACGGATGACTGTCGCCGAGCGGGGACTTGACGCAGCGAGGGTCCACCTGGTGGAGACTGAGACGGCGCTCTAGAAGTCCTTGGACGTTCTAGAGGTAGAGCCGAAGGCCTGGTCGAAGGTTGATCGGGAAGTGCTCGCGCTCTAGGGGCAAGTGCTTGGGACAGAGGAGTCGACCGCTCGGCTGCTCGAGAAGGTGACCCAGTAGGTGGAAGGACTCTCCATCCTCGAGAACACCCACCTCCATATGTACCTGTTATGCCTTTGGTTGATGCCTTGGTTTTTCCTTTCCTTTTCTTCTGAGCTTGTCTTCCTTTTTCCAGAACTAGGAGAAAGGATTGGATCTCTGGAGCGGGAGCTAGAGACAGCCAAGGTGGCGATCGGTCGAAGCATGGAGGTACTGGCCAAGTTACTCGAAGAGCGACGTGCTCTCGAGGGGGAGCTCGACCAGATCCTCAACGTCGCCTAGGTGGTCGTTTCGGAGGTGTTCGTGTCAGCGTCGAGCACCAGCACCCCCGCCATCCAATTGGTGGAGGTCTCGAATGAGGTTCGAGCGCTCATCTCCGATGGGATGTTCTACGGGACGTTAGGGGTGCTAACCTCAGTGGCGATGCACCACCCGGACTTGGACTTTGCCGCCATCTATAGAGGGTACGCCGATGGCTAGAGCGCAGACGCCATCCATGTGCCCAAGGAGAGCTTGGTGCCATGCGCATAGATGGGTGCCGAGCAAGTCTCCACGCAGTGGGTGATGGAGGCTTACCGTGCGAGCATGGCTGAAGATGTGTGTCAAGAAGATGTCATCCAGCCTATGGATGGAGTGGAGGCTAGGTCGGAAGAGAGCGTCGTCCCGCCTCTGACCAAACCAAACGTCACCTTGTCGGAGAGCGAGCAGCCCTTATCTTCGTCGGTCACGTCATCAGCCAATGCTACCAGGCGGCCATAATAGAATTTAGGGCAGAAACAGTCAGCAAATCTAAAGGATAAGTTTGTGGGGGAGCCCCCATGTGAACAATTGTTTGTATTCATGAATATATCAGTTTTGTTTTGTGATGGAATCATTTATAAGGGGAAGCATGTCCCATCCGTTCTTTGTTTTTATCCTAGCATAGCTTTGTTTTTTATCCTTTCTTTTTTGCACCTGCCCGTTTGACCCGTAGGCTACAACCTTAAGAACCCGAGCATGGCCCGCGAGGCTCAGCTGCTCGTAACCATAGGTCATGGCGGGGCATGATTGGTCGGGAGTTTTAAAACAAAGTTACGTAGGGTAATTAGAGGAACGGACTACCCTTTCATTCGGGTAAAAAGTATCTACTATGTGATAGTAAAAAAAGAGGTGGTATCACACACTTGTGGAGCCCCTGAGTGACCCTAGCTGAGAGTGCTTGGGCAGGGGTGTTTGTAGGAGCAAACGTTGAATGAAAGAAAGCGGTAAGACCGAATTTTTAGGGGAAGAAACAACATAACTGTTTGATGTTCCAAGTGTTGGTGAGAACATTGCCGTTGTCGTCCTTTAGTAGGTAGGTGCCCGGTCGGATCACCTCGGTCACCGTATGGGGACCTTCCCATGGTGGAGAGAGTTTGTGTTTCTCCTTGGTTGATTGGGTTCTTTAGAGTACGAGGTCTCTAACCTCAAGGATCCTTCCTCTAATTTTTCTTTCATGGTACCTACAGAGGGTTTGCTGGTAGAGAGCAGAGCGGATGATGGTCATCTCACGGGCCTCCTTGAGCAGGTCGACCATGTCCTGCTGAGCCTCCGTGGCTCGATCATGGTCGAAGGCCTTCACTCTTGGGGTGCCATGGTCGAGGTCGGAGGGTAACACTGGTTCAGCTCCGTCGGCCAGGAAGAAAGGCGTGAACCCTATGGATCGGTTCGGGGTTGTTCTCAGGCTCTAGAGGATCGCTGGGACCTCTGCAACCCATTGCCCAGCATACTTATTGAGTCCGTTGAAGATGCGTGGCTTGAGTCCTTGGAGGACCATGCCATTGGCCCGCTCGACCTAACCATTAATACGTGGATGTCCGACTGAGGCCTAGTTGATCATGATGCCGTATCCATCACAGAAGTCTAGGAACTTCTTCCTGGTGAAGTTAGTTCTGTGGTTAGTGATGATATAGTTAGGAACACCGAAATGGTATATGATGTCTAGGAAGAACTTGACCGCCTCTTTCGAATGAATGTTAGTGATGGGCTTTGCCTCTATCCACTTGGTGAATTTTTTCCACCGCTACGAGTAGGTGAGTGAAGCCACCCGGGCCCTTTTTGAGGGGTCCTACCATGTTGAGGCCCTAGACCACGAATGGCCAGGTGATGGGGATGGTTTGGAGCTCCTATGTCAGCAAATGAGTTTGCTGAGCGTAGAACTGGCATCCCTCACACCTGCGGACGACCTCCTCTGCCTCTCACAGCGCAGTGGGCTAGTAAAAACCTTGTCGAAAGGCTTTTTCGACCAGCGACCTCGGGGCCGCGTGATGTCAGTAGATTTTGGCATGGACCTCGAGGAGGAGTTGTTTCACTTAGTCGGTAGGGATGCGCTTCATGAGTATTCCTGACAGACATCACTTGAAAAGTTCTTTACCGAATGTGACGAACATCTTGGCACGTCGAGTATTCCTTCTTGTTCTTTTTGCCCCTTTGTGTGGAGGGGCCCTTGTCTTGGTCCTCGCGCTTGGCCTTGCCCTTGTCCTAGCCTCCACTAAAGACCGCTCCGACCACCTCCTCGCTGGAGGCGTGGTTCGCGGCAACGTCGAGTAGGTCACGGGTGGTACGGGGCTTCAGGCAGCCGAGCTTGTGGATCAAGGACTCAAAGGTTGTCCTAGAGAGGAACGCATTGATGATGTCCGCGTCAACGACATCAGGAAGGGAATTGCATCATTTTGAGAACCTATGGATGTAATCCTGCAGGGACTCATTGGGCTCCTACTGACAGCTCTTGAGGTCCTAGGAATTCCTAGGACTAACATATGTCTCGTAGAAATTCCCAATGAAGATCCTCTTGAGATCCGCCCCGTCGGTACAGAAAGTGACCAACTAGTGAATATTTGTAGTTTTGCTGTACGTTGTGATCGGAGGTGGCCTAGCACTCAATGACACAGGATATATACTGGTTCAGGCAACATGCCCTACGTCTAGTCTGGGTCGATCGGTGACTTTATTCCTGAGCCCAGGTGCTCGAAGTCTGTAGTGGGGTTACAAACGAAAAGGAGAAATGAGGGGTGTATGAGAGGCCCGGTCAGGTCCGACCGGAAGGGCTGAGGGTGACCGGAACTCCACTATGAGCTAGGTGTTCAAGCGTGTGCTTGAGGGGTTGTGAATTATCGATCTAGTGAATCTAAGCTTGAAGAAGAAGCCTCCTCCCGTTGGAGGGAGCGCATCCCTTTTTATAGAAGAAGGGGATGGCTTTACAGGTGAGAGGGAGATAGTACGGATGTTACGAAGTCTTGATGCCCACGCCGATGAGGAGTGGATAATGGTAGGCGCCCACAACACTGTTGATGTTGCTGTAGAATGTCAGGTGCACGTGGAAGGTTGCGGTGGCTTCTTCAGGAAGGGTGGACATTGGTACCTATAAAATACTATTGGTGTGTGGGGAGCCCCACCACGTGTACCAGGTATGGTGGATCCTAGCGCCCCTATCAATGCCCAGAGGCATGGGGGGCCTTTTGCCATATGGGAGCCCAACGGCGAATGCAATACTATAGACACAAATGTTGGTGCCTACAATACTGCTTGTGTCAGGGCGGTCGTGGAGCACTATTTCCGCAGGCGTACAGGGTATGGTTCTAGTATCATGGTTTGACTTAGTGCGCTGCCTTCTCCGTTCGCCCCTGGTCCCTTCCGATCGGACATCCCCGGTTGGATGGCTCCAGTCGGCCCTGGCCGCGCCAGTCGGAGAAGAGCGGTACGCAGGCTTACTACGGGTCCCTAGACGGAGTCGTGGGGTCGGAGTAGGAAGCAGCGTTTGGGGCCAGGCCTTCTGATCGGAGAGACCGCCTGGAGGCGGCTGGTGCTCGAAGCGAGCGCTCTGGTCGGAGGTGGGCCAAAGAAGTTGATGAGTGGGCGTTCGTTCTTTCGGGCAGACCTCCCGATCGGAGACCGGACTGTCCTTCCGACCCGCCGTATTCTTAGACCTTCGGGCCGGCCCATGAACAACATGCTGTTTTCCTGGGTCGAGCCCTGGCATGGAAGCCGGTCCCTGAGGGACCCTGGGTTTGTGAACCCAACAGGAGCCCCCGAGCCCCCGGGCGATTCGAGCAGAATCGTCCGGGGGATTTTTGTCTTGTCGATGGGTGCACACGAGCGCACCCACGGGTGTAGCCCCCGAGCCCCTGGGCGGTTCAGGTAGAACCGGCTGGGGGGTTTTCTGTGTTGTCAGTGGGAGAGGTTTTTTGCGTTGTGTCGGTGGGTGCGCGCGAGCGCACCCGCGGATGTAGCCCCCGAGCCCCCGGGCGGTTCGGGCCAAACCGTCAGGGGGGTGTCTGTTTCATCGAGCGTGTGTGAGTGTTTTTAGTTTGAGATGGAACTTTGTTTAGCCATGGCGTCGTTGCGCAGCCAAATTTGTTTTTAGGCGCAGGGATGAGAACTTACTAATCCCGGCGTCGGTGCGCGCCGTGGATGAAGATAGCTTGGTTTGGATGTGATAGAGCTCACTGATCTTTGGCGTCGATGCGCGCTGTGGGATCGGGCAAGGTGGAGCCATGAACAGACCCAGGCATCGGTGCGCGCCGTGGATCGAGAGAGTTAGTTTAGTTAATTCAGGAATCGTACGAGACGGAGCTCGTGGATCCTGGGAGCGCAGTCAGAAGTGAAGCCGTTACGTGAGTTTAGGAGTCGCGGTCCTAGGTTTTATTGGAGCACAGTGTAGCCGTCTGAAGCCGTTACTTGAGTTTAGGAGTCGCGGTCCTAGGAGCCGTAGCCAGAGGTCATAGATCCCGTCGACGCGAGTTTGGAGTCGCGGTCCCAAGAGCCGTAGCTAGACGTCATAGATCCTGTCGACGCGAGTTCGGAGTCGCGGTCTGAAAGGTTTTATTGGAGCGCAGTCGGAAGTGAAGTCGTTTGGAAGCCGAAGCGTAGTTAATTTGGTTAAAGTTCGGACGAGGCGATGCTCGTGGATCCTGGCGTCGGTGCATGCCGTGGGACCAGGCGAGTCGGAGTCGTGGATCTGGCGAGTTTGAGGTCGCCATCCTTGGCATTTTATCTTGAGCCCCCAAGGCCTATTGGGCCTTTCGTGGGGGTCGATGTGAGTATTGTGCGTTACCCCATCCTCGGTTCCTCACAACCAGATCGCTCGGGCTCGAAGACTAGCTCGGTGAGTTCACTAACGGGTGTGATCGAGTCAAATCTGGGTCCGTCGTTCATGACAGGGTCAGCATAGCCCTCTTGTGACATTCCACTACTCCTTTACCTGCAACCCGACAGATGCCTAGGTCGTTCCGGAGACCAACCCGGGTGGCCTAACGTCCTCCCCTTTGATGGAGATTCTGTGGGCCTGGCAAGAGGTTTAGGATCGAATAAGAAGGTTGAGATGACCCGGTCTGCCAGACCAGGCCAGGGCCGCACGGTGCTCATCTACGGTATTCTACCCTGGCTCTGTTGGTTGCCCATGTCGAATGAGGCAACCACCACTTTGTGACGCAACACAGAGCGTTCTGGTGCATTTCGCTGCACGTGCGATGCTTAGTTCCCGAGCCCTCGGGCGGTTCATGCCCTAACCGTCCGGGGGGTTCCGGCGTATGAAATGAATGCGCGTATGGATGTATGAATGATTTATAAAGAAATCGAGGGGGTTTTGATACTGTTTACCTTGACGACTGGAGTGACGGGGTTCGGAGAGCTTTCAGTCAGAAACGTTCGACCGGGACCCGTGCTTCGCCACCTGGGACGAAGTCTGCCTGGCCCACAAGGGGTGTCCCTTTGCTTCCTACCTGTGTCTCGGGGTTTATCCTGAGCGATTAGATCAGCTCGGGGGATCGGTTGGTCTCCCAGCGGAGATTTCATTTTTGGTCTCCCTCGGCCTGGCCTGGGGAGGCGGGAAGCCGCCCACGTGCGGTGGCGCTTCGGTTGCTGTGCCCGTCGTGTGGTAGTGGTTGATCATGCGGTAGTGGTGGGCCATGGCCAGGCCATGTCCTGTCTGATCAGGAGCCATTCGATCGAGCAGGGCATGTCTCATCGGTTCAGGGCAAGTCTTATCTGCATTAAATGGGAAAGAGAGAGAAATTCTTGCTCCACCGTTCTGCCTCCCCCGATCGGAGCGTCCTTCTTTAACCGCTGTTCCCTTTCCTTTAAGTGGGAGCAGGGAGAGGGTTTTTGTTTCATTCTTTTGCCTATTCCTCATCTGCCGCCGCCTTCTTTCTTCCTTTTCGCCGTGAGTATCCTTGAGAGCCGCGGAGGTTTCTAGGGAAGAAGGGGGAGAGAGCGAGGGAGAAGAGAGGAACTCACCGATCCTTTTGCGATCCTGAGCGAAATGTCGGACTGGCGGTCGTCCACCGTGAGGAAGTCGGTGCTGGAGGCTTTCGTCGAGAAGGGGTTTCTACCACCGTAGGAGGTGGTGCAGTGGAGGGTCCCCGGGAAGGAGGAGTTCCCACATCCTCGTCCCGACGAGGTGGTTTCTTTCCTCACTTTCCATGAGCGTGGACTAGGGTACCCCTCGCACTAGTTCCTGCGTGGGCTCCTCAACGAGTGGCATCTGGAGCTGCAGCACCTTAACCCGACGGGGGTGCTGCACATCGCTGGTTTCGTCACTGTCTGCAAGGCTTTCCTCGGGATGGAGCGCATGCGGATCTCTTCTGGCTTTTCTTCTCTGGGAGAGCTATGGCCGACTGGAGTTCGGCCACGATCGCACCGGTCAGAGGCTTCACCCTGCAGAGGAAGCCGCGTGCGGGAGGCTTGGAGGCCCACACTGTAGCGTGTGGCGGCGAGCAAAGGGGGCAGCAGGGTGGCGGCGGCGAAGCCTTCCCTCCCGGGGGTGGTGCCTCCCGGGGCAGCTGCTGATAATGTGACAGCGGCGGTGATGTTGTTGGCCGCTATCCTGGTGCCGATGGCGAGGGTTGCGGTGGGGGTAACTCTTGCGGCCCCTCCTCCGCTGGGCGCGGCAGAGGAGACGAGGGAGGACGAGTCCCCTACGTTGCCGGGTGGAGGGCCACATGACCCATCATTCATGTCAGAGCCGAAGGCACCTGAGGGAAGTGTGACCGGGATAGAGTTGGGATGTGCGGCAGCATCCCGCGGGAATGAGGTGGTGGAGATCCCGTTTGACGATGAGGCGGATGCCGTGGCGAAGCCGCCGGTGTCGCCACGGGAGTTGGAGGTGTCGCCGCGGGAGCTGGCGGTGGTCCAGTCGGAGGATGGGCCCTTCGGCAGTTCGTCGGAGGGTGAGCTAGAGTGGCCCTTCCTAGAGGACCCGTCGAAGGCGAGGTTCATCTTACGGGATTCCCAGGAGCGCTAGCTCTGGGACATTTTTGGGGGGCAAGGGCATGCCACGGTGTCTGAGCTCACCGAGTTGTGCGCGAGGGTCAAGAGCGCCCGGAAGCAGGCTCAGTTCGCCCGGTAGTTGGTTGAGGTTGACCTGTAGCTCGCCGCAGAGGTGAGTTTCTGGTGCTCTCCCTTACCCTTTGAATCTTTCGTCGGTTGTTTTTAGCATGGTTATTTTTGTAGGAAATAAGGAAGGTGTCGTCCCGGAAGTCCTACTTCCTCTGGGCGTAACACGCCTGGATGGCCAAGCTTGAGCGTCGGGTGGAGTCCGCCTGCCGCAAGTCCTAGGTCCGGGCGGCCGAGGTGGCCGTGGCGCGGGCGGAGGGACAGCGTGCGGCGGAGCGAGCGATTGCTGCCGAGGAAGGGCTCGAGGCGGCGAAGGTCCACCTGGAGGAGACGGAGGCGGGGCTGCGGACGTCCCTAGCCAGTACCGAGGCGGCACTTCAAGAGGCCTTGGCGGCCCTTGAGCCAGAGCGGGCCGCCCTGGAGAGGGCTCAGAAGGCCTTAGAGGCGGAGCAGAGGGCCCGGTCGGAAGCGGATTAGGAGGTGCTCATGCACTGGAGCCAGGTGATGGGGATGGAGGATGCGAGTGCTCGTCTGCATGAGTAGGTGGCTCGGCAGGCAGAGGATTTCTCCACCCTTGTGTAACACCTCGGGTGTTTAAAATACTAAAACCTAACATGTCTTCATATGCATTGCAAAGCATTTGGCATTTGGTGAAAACTTTGAGATGCATACACTAAAACAAGTTTATACTCATGTGGTATGTGTTGAATTGTATTGTTTGACTTAAATTCAAAGTTTGTTTGGATTTTTGAATTTTTCGAGAAAACCCCGCTTTTCAGCATTTAAATCCTACCCTAAAAATCCATTTCAAAATCTAAGCATAATTTGGGGTTGATCCCAAAAGCAAAAGTGTAGAGCTTGGCAAGTTATACAAAGTTTGTTTTGGAGTTTTCAAGTTGTTTAGAAAAATTTTGAGTAATTCAAAAAGGCGTAATTCGTTAAATTTCCTATTCAAATTCAAAAGTTCATTTCAAAATCTAGACCGAATTAGGAGATGGTTATAGAAGCAAAGTTGTAGAACTTTTGATTTTGAACAACTTTTGTTTTTGGAGATTTTGAGTTATTATGAAAATTTCAGAGTAATTTGTGAATTTTGGCGAATGGCAAACTTGTAATTACCGTGTGAATAAAGTGTCCACCGTCGAGACTACACCACCGATGACCTTCTTGGCGTTCAGCGCTGTCGTGGCCATCCTTAGCGTCATGTTGGCACGTAAACGGCTCCGTCGTGGCTTCCTTGAGCTTCGAGTCGCGTTATAAGAACCGAGACGCCGTCGCCGTGCTTTTTCTTCCTCCTCTGCTTTTCCGTCGCCACCACCGCAGCTCCGTCGAGCTCTCGCCGTCGACTTAGCGCCGTTGCCGTCTCGGCAAAGCCTGTCCCAGCTCCGCCTTAACCTTACGTGTCCAACCGACCCACCAATTTAGTTTATCTCCACCGGAAACTCGCTGTCCACGTCTTTTTTCTTCGCGGTCGGCAACTCCTCCGCCGAGCGCGATTCGCCGTGGCCAGAGCTCCACGGTGCATCTTCGTCCCTGGTTTTGGCTGATTCTATTTCGTCTCGATGCTGTAGTACTTAATCCATAGCTGGTTGCTCATTTTGATCACTGCAGTCGCCGGTACACCATCACCGACGATGTTTTGCTCCGCCGTGATCACCGTGATCGTTGTCACGCCTCTCCGTTGCTTCTCCGACCTCGCTCCTTGCTTCAACGCGTTCGGGGTGAGCCTCTGGTGCTTCCTGAATCCCTTGTTTGAGCTCTACCGGTTGCACACCGCCGGCGTAGCACTGTCGTGCCACCGCGTCCGCCATGGTCGACGACGAGCTAGTATAGGGCCGTAATCAGTGCTGATAGGGACGTCAATCGATGCGCCTAGACTTTGTGATCAATTTGGTATGTTGGTCGTCGCCGGTGATCTCACCGTCGGCGAGAAATCGCCGGTCAGAGCCGTCGCTGCCGTGGTCAACGTCGGAGGTTAGGGATGACAGGTGGGGTCGGGTTGTTAGTGACTCAGCGTTCAAATGGATTTTTTCTATTTTCAGATTTGAATGAATAGTGTCTGTTTTTGTTATTTTTGTGTAGATTTATTTCGAGCTCCAGAAATTATGAAAATTTTTGTGTGACTTCTCTGTGATGCATAGTATTTAAGAAAAATATAAAATAATGTTTTTCAGTAATTTTTCAATGTGATAAAAATTGCTCAATTTATTAATAAATGGATTTCCATGATTTTTCTAGGCTTATTTATATATCCAAAAATTATGAAATTAGTTTTGCCACTTAGTTATCATGTAATGAACATTTACAAAAATTTTGAGCTCAATTGGAATAAGTTGATTTATTTCATAATTTTGAATTAAATAATTAATTCATAAAAGCAAATAGTAACCTTTAATGATTTATGTTTTGTTTGAAATTTTGATTGAGTGATGACCTTGGATCATTAGTTGATAATGATCCTTGGCAATTGATTGGGTGTTGCGAAAAAGGTTTGACTAGTTTGACTTGCAACTGCACCGCGAAGGAAAGTTGTATTCAAATTATTAATTTTGCATCCATCATCGAGCATCATGTTTCGTATTCCACATCATGTTAAACATGGCATTGTTATTACGTGTAGTAAACGAAGGTGAACATGTGGTAGTTAATCAAGTGGTTGAGGAGGTTAATCCATCTGTTGAGGTCGGACCGAATACTTGTGAAACGTCGCGCAGAGCAGATTTTTTTTCAACGAAGGCAAGCCCGGATGCATACAACCCTACCTTGTGTTTTACAAATTGATTTTGCTTTTGCTTTCCGTTACTGCATTAAGTGATTAGGAGTTAAGTAAGAGCCTAATTGGTGCATTACCATCCTTGTTATTCCATATTTACCATATTACCAGTTTTTAAACTCGTATATGCCTAGTTTTGCTTAGCTATCGCGAGAACGATGAAAGTCGGGTGATTACACCCACACCGCAAGTTTTAAATGGAACATTGGTTAATTATGTTAGCATGTGATATGGGAATGTGGAGTAATAAATCTACCCAGGCGGACTCGGTGTGTGTGAGCCACAAGACATGGAGGTCTTGTGAGCGTGTTCTTTCCCTTTGTGTCGATTAAGGCACGTCCGTTGTTGAATTGCATGAGGTGAGAATTTGTAGTACTAACCACATACTCCGTAAGCCCTGAACTTGGCGATTCTATTACGAGAATGGCTACTCGCGACCGGGAGTGGAGAGATGGCGGGAATAGCGTGTACCCACGTGGCTATAAATTTGGATTGGTGGAGATCTTGTATTCTCGTGTGGCGCGGACCCGTTCTTGTTTGAGAGGATCTCGAGGTAGGTTGGTATATGTAGGTCGGGGACTGCATATGTCGTGGTGGTCTGGAATTCCCAGCTGGGTTTACAATCGGTTCGAATCGTCGTTGCTCCTCGGTTATAGAGACTCAACTCACTATTCATCATCGTAGTATTAATAACTGGAACTTGAGAATGGTTGATGAAGGTGTTGGATATGAAGTTTCATGATCTCATTACGGATCGTGTCATCTTTGTATATGAGTTTATGAAGTTTAAAGTGTTGAAATAAAGAATTTTGTTAAAGAGCTTTTACGCATAAAATAACTTTGATTATTGCTAAAACCATACCTTGAATCCTCGAGCTTTGCATTCTTGAGTTATCGGTTCTTATTTGGATAAGTCTTGTTGAGTACTTTTGTACTCGTGGTTAGATTGACCCTTGTTGCAGGTGAGTCTCATGAGCAGATCTGTTGTGGATCGTCTTTGCATGTGATTGTACCTTGTGATGACGATGAAGTAATTGTGTGGCCCTTAGGTAAGCTGCAACCTCATTGTGTGTTTTGTATTATATTATAATGCCGCTCCACTACTTTGGTTTGTATTAATATCGAACTTAGTTGTATGGTTTGAAACAAATGGTTTGTAAACTATGTTATTGTAAGTCTTCCGCTACTTTTACTACGATGTATTTATTTGAATAAAAGCTGTGTTGTATCTGCAATGACTCGTAATGTGATCACCTTTCGAAATCATGGATGATTCGGGGTTCCCCGAGGACACCCGACAGTCTTCTTAAATTACCAGGAACATATGCATAGATGTCAAAGGTCGTTGGACAGTGACAGGTGCATGTGGGCCCTATAATTTAGGAGGTTCTGCCACACCTTGAGGCCTCTCGCATCGGTGCGTACCTTTTTGTTTTCTTGTGGTGTTGATTTTTCCCTCGGCCTGTTTCTGAGTTTGTCACCCTTCCTTCAGAGCTGGGTGAAAAGGTGAAGGCGCTGGAGCGAGACCTGGAGACATCCAAGGCGAGCTTCAGCCAGAACGCCGAGGAGCTGGCCAAGTCCCGTGAAGAGCGACGTGCTCTCGAAGGGGATCTCGACTAGAGCGACGTTACCCGGCTCGTCGTCTCGGAAATCTTTGGGTCGACGCCAAGTACCAGCGCGCCTGTGGTCTAGCTGCTAGAGGTCCCGGACGTGGTCAAGGACCTTGTTAGGAGCGGGCTATTTTATGGAGCATCGGGGGTGCTGACCTCGGTGGCGACACACCACTCGAACCTAGACTTCGACGCTATCTGCAGTGGGTATGCTGATGGTCTGAGCATGGAGGACATCCAATCCATCAGGGTGAGCTTGCTGCCGCACGCGCGGTCGGTGTCAGAGCAAGTCTCCACCGAGTGGGTGATGGACGTTCACCGTCAAGACATGGCCCAAAGCATGCGTGGAGAGAACGCTTCCGAGCCTGCGGATAGCTCGGCGCCTGGTTTAGGGGGGAATGTTGCCTTGGCCTCGATCGAGCCGAACGTCGTGCCGCCGGGGAGTGAGCAGCCTACGCCTTCGTCGGCCGCGCCGCCAGCAGATGCCACCTGGTCGATTTAATAGCTTGCAGAACATAAGTAGTTAGTAAACGTAAAAAGTTTTAAGTTCATGGGGGAGCCCCTGTGTAAAACGTTTGTGGTGTGTTTTAATGATTGCAATCGGTTTTTGTTTTTGTGATGGAGTTGCTCCGTTCGGGGAAGCTTGTTCCCTTTCGTTCCTTAGTTTTCCCTTAGCATAATTTTTTTCTTACTTCTTTCTTTCTTGTACCTGCCCATTTGTTCCGTAGGCCGCACCTTGTGAGCCCGGGGTGTGGCCCGCGAGGCTCGGCTGGCCGTAACCATAGGAATAGGCGGGGCGCGATCAGTCAGAATGTTTTGAAGCAAAGCTACGTAAAGCAAATAAAAAAGAATGAATTGCTCTTCTGTTAAGGTAGGAAGGAGTTTTCACCATACGAAAGTAAAAGAGTGCTTAAGGTAAAAACAGAGGGGTAGTAGAGCCCCCCGAGCGCCCTGAGCCAAAAAGTGTTCGGGTCAGGGTGCTCTTGTAGGAGCGCACGCTAAGTAAATAACGGTAAGACTAAAACTTTAGGGAAAGGAAAAAAATGACATAGCTATTCCAAGCGTTCGGAGAGAACGTTGTTGTCATTGTCTTTTAGTCGGTAGGCGTCCGGTCGGATCAATCTAGCCTTTAGTCGTCTGGATCCTTGCCCGATGTGCCCCCTTCTTCTGCTGCCTTTCTCGTTCCATGGCCTGCCAGTCTACCTCAGCAGGCGCTTGAGGAGCTGGCAGTCCTTGGAGAGATGGTTGACGGGATAGTTGTGGTTGGTGCACGGGCTTTCCATGAGCTCGTGGAAGTGTCCCGATCGGTCCTGCTGGGGCTGCGTGCTCGGGTGATTGGCCACGGCGACTGACGCGGAGCTAGCCGGTCGGCGTCGATCCTTTCTATTCTTTTTTCCCCTCTACATGGAGGGGCCCTCGTCTTGATCCTAGCACTTGGCCTTACCTTTGCCGTGGCCTCCATTGGAGCGCAGTAAGAACGGCGCTTGCTGGGGGAGTTGGGCAAAGGTCGGTGGTCCTGGGCCGTCAGTGCTAGGACTCCGGTCACCGCTGCATGTCCCTTGGTTCGGTCTGAGCCATGTGTAGATAGGCGGTTGGTATGGAGCGGTCCTCAGGTCAAGATGAGGCGACGCTACGGCCTCATGTGTCGCACTCAGCGGTTGTTGCTGTGATAGGGTGTAGTGCCCCATCTGTTGCGTCCCCGTTCCTCGGACGGGGAGCGAGGTCGCGAGTCGGAGTCGCGATACGGAGCATTCCGCTTGTTGAACGACGGCGGTCTCCACCAGTGCCCGAAGGTTCCGGTGGATCGCCCATTCGCGAGGGTCGTTCGGCTCCGACAGGCCGTGCAGGAGCATTGCCGCGGTGGCAATGTTCTGACTGGCCCGAGCAAACTGTGGGGGATCGGTCCCTCTACCCGGGGTGTTGCGCTGGACCTGACGGGCATGACCTCGAGTGTCGTTCGCCGGTCCGCGCGCTCGGGGCACAGTGTAGCGCGCCGAGCGCGCCAGCATTGTTGGTGGCTGATGCGGCCACTATCATTGTAGTTCCTCCTCGTGCTCACATGTGAGCTCAGAGGTCTCCGTATGAGGGCCCGGAGAGGCGTGAGTCCATGAGGACTCGGTTGCCCTTGGCGGCTGTTCCGGAGCGTCTGGCATGGTGCACTCCTAGGACGGAAGGTGGCTGGGTGCCACGTCGCCGATTCTAGAGCCATCACTCCCAACGTCGTCATCCATGATGTCGAGGAAATAGGTGGGACCATAGCTCACCATCCCCATGAACTGAGACATGAGAGGAGGCGGCGCCATAATCTTTTGGAGCCCCCGGGCGCATGTTTCCACAGAAAGATATGAGGCCGTAGGGGAACCAATCGCATGGTGTCCGCGACGGGGACAACAGCAGCCCTCCGGGTATTTGGCGGAAGATAGAATGTAGTAAGTAAAGAACGGCATGTATATTACTCACAGCGAGGTTTGAGCAGAGAGTTTGCTTAGAATGAAGCGTAGATGCCGCACCGTTTAGGTCGCGCGTCCCAGAGTCGATGGAGAACGTCTCTTCGACAGGTGCCGGGTCATGAGTCTCCTCGCAGAGGTGGAGTACGCCGAGCCGTTTGGTGATGAAGTCTAGGCTTCCAAAGAGGAAGGCCTAGGATGGCCTAAAAGCGAGTGGAACCCACATCCCCGGAGGCGAGAGTGCGGGATACTCCAGTGAGCCAAGTAGAATCGTATCGCCCGAGCCCGCCACGATGGGGGTGGTGGAAAAATGGGCCATCCGATGACCAAAAAGTGTTGAACGTACATCGTCTTCCCCACGGACGGCGCCAACTATCGGTACAGAAAGTGACCAACTAGTGAATATTTGTAGTTTTGCTGTACGTTGTGATCAGAGGTGGCCTAGCACTCAATGACACAGGATATATACTGGTTCAGGCAACATGCCCTACGTCTAGTCTGGGTCGGTCGGTGACTTTATTCCTGAGCCTAGGTGCTTGAAGTCTGTAGTGGGGTTACAAATGAGGAGAAATGAGGGGTGTACGAGAGGCCCGGTCGGGTCCGACCGGAAGGGCTGAGGGTGACCAGAACTCCGCTATGAGCTAGGTGTTCAAGCGTGTGCTTGAGGGGTTGTGAATTATCGATCTAGTGAATCCAAGCTTGAAGAAGAAGCCTCCTCCCGTTGGAGGGAGCGCATCCCCTTTTATAGAAGAAGGGGATGGCTTTATAGGTGAGAGGGAGAGAGTACGGATGTTACAAAGTCTTGATGCCCGCGCCGATGAGGAGTGGATAATGGTAGGCGCCCACAATACTGTTGATGTTGCTGTAGAATGTCAGGTGCACGTGGGAGGTTGCGGTGGCTTCTTCAGGAAGGGTGGACATCGATACCTGCAAAATACTATTGGTGTGCGGGGAGCCCCACCACGTGTACCAGGTATGGTGGATCCTGGTGCCCCCGATCGATGCCTAGAGGCATGGGGGCCTTTTGCCGTATGGGAGCCCAATGGTGCCCGCAATACTGTAGACACAAATGTCAGTGCCTACAATACTGCTTGTGTCAGGGCAGTCGTGGAGCACTGTTTTCGTAGGCGTACAGGGTATGGTCCCGGTATCGTGGTTTGACTTAGTGCGCTGCCTTCTCTGTTCGCCCCTGGTCCCTTCCGAGCGGGCGTCCCCGGTCGGATGGCTCCAGTCGGTCCTGGCTGCGCCAGTCAGAGAAGAGCGGTACACAGGCTTACTACGGGTCCCTGGTCGGAGTCACGGGGTCGGAGTAGGAAGCAACATTTTGGGCCAGGCCTTCCGATTGGAGAGACCGCCTAGTGGCGGCTGGTGCTCGAAGTGAGCGCTCCGGTCGGAGGTGGGCCGAAGAAGTTGATGAGCGGGCGTTCGTTCTTTCGGGCAAACCTCCCGGTCGACGACCGAACTGTCCTTCCGGCCCGTCATATTCTTAGACCTTCGGGCCAGCCCATGAACAACATGCTGTTTTCCTGGGCCGAGCCCTAGCGTAGAAGCCGGTCGCGGATGCTATCATGCGGGAGGAATTCAAGCCATGCTCGAACATGTTCCCCCACATAGATGGGGAGGTATTGAATGATGAAGTGGTCATCATCCACTCCTCTGGGTCGGCAGGTGAGCCAGAAGTCTTCGAGCCATATACCAGGATTCGTCTCCCCGGTATATTTGGCGACGTTGGTAGGTGGTCGAAAGCGCTGTGGAAACGGCACTCTCTGGATGTGACAGCCAAAGGCCCATGGTCCTAGGCCGTCTGGGCTAGGACTCCGGTCGTCTGGTTGGCAACCATCCCTAGGGCGCGTTTCCCTGCTCCCCTCGATGGTCCGACCGGGGCCCGTGCCACCTACTCTCACCGCCCCTTGATGGGTGTCATCATCACGCCGGGCTTGACACTGATTGTTGATGATGCTACGAGCGTCTCGGTTTGGCCCGAGCCGTTTGCGTATAGGCGGTCGGTGTGGAGCGGGCGCCGGGTTAGGTTGTGGTGCAGCTGCATCCTCCTGTTCCATGCCCGACGGCTATAGTGGTGAGCGGATGGAGCGGTTTAACTGGTGCACCCCCATGCCTCCGGTGGGGAGAGAGGCTGCGAGTCGGTGTTACGATGCGGAGCTCTCTGCCTATTGAACGGCGGCGGATTCCATCAACGCCTGGAGGTTCTAGTGGTGTTGGTGCAGAAAGTGACCAACAAGTAAATATTTGTAGTTTTACCATACGTTGTGATCGAAGGTGGCCTAGCACTCAATGACACAGGGTTTATACTGGTTCAGGCAACGTGCCCTACGTCCAGTTTGAGTCGGTTGGTGACTTTGTTCCTGAGCCCAGGTGCTCGAAGTTTGCTGTGGGGTTACAAATGAGAAGGAGAAGGATGGGGGTACAAGAGGTCTGGTCGGACTCCTGCCGGAAGGGCCGAGAGTGATGGGAGCCCCGCTATGAGCTAAGTGTTCGAGCGTGTGCTCGTAGTTCAAATCTGGCGGTTCTGTACTAGTGAACTTGATCGATCTAATGAATCTAGAATGTTAGGAGAGAGGGCATCCCCTTTTATAGATTGTGGGGGATATACCCCCGGGTACCACAAGATGGTACATGGGCCGCACCATCCGAGGTGGCCTGGCCCGTAAGATCAAGGCATGCACATCAAGATTACAAGTTGTACTAGATATTGTAATAGTACCAAATTGGATACTTTACTTGTAACCTTGTCTCTTCGGAATATATAAGGAGAGACAAGGGTCCCCTAGAGGACAGATCCAAGGGGGTTAATCTGTATACATCTCAATACAATACACCAAAGACACAGGACGTAGGGTATTACGTCGACCAGACGGCCCGAACCTATCT
The DNA here is from genome assembly GCA_904845875.1 of Miscanthus lutarioriparius. NCBI lineage: Eukaryota > Viridiplantae > Streptophyta > Magnoliopsida > Poales > Poaceae > Miscanthus > Miscanthus lutarioriparius. The sequence goes on from CAJGYO010000005.1 coordinate 49,084,400, forward strand.
AAATCGCTGTCTCTGCGCCTTGTGTCACCATCTGGTTCCAGATCACACGCATCCTACCGATAATCTACCACCACGGGCACCCCCCTCGGTGGACTGCCGACCATATTTCATCGACAGTGGCGTGCCAGGTAGGGGTCCCCTTTAGGGGTGTGCGCGCTGATCCATGGTGAACTAGATGGAATTTTCTTCACCAATAACGTTAGCCGCAACCCGGCGATGTTTCTTCGGCGGACTACGACGATCAAGCCCCGGTGCCAAACGCAACTCGCAATAGCGCTTTGAGCGCGCGGCGGCGGGCGTCCTTCGGCAACAACAACTACGGTCTACAACCGGACTAGCCACGCTTCCTGCGCAAGCTATCTTGGCAGATCGGATCCAGCAAGATATGGCTACAGAACTCGGAGTACTCAAAGGCGCCATGCGTGGACAAGCCGACAAGACCCCACAGCTAGTCCTTGTTGCCCACGCCGGCGGGTATAGGATGATGGTAGGCGCCCACAACACTGTTGGATGTTAGATGCACGTGGGAGGTCATGTCGTCTTGTTCAGGTATGGTAGATGTCAGTACCTGCTATACTATTGATGCCCAGGGGCATGTGAGGAGTTTCACCACGTTCACTCGGTATGGTAAATCCTGGCGCCCACAACACTGGTGATGCCTAGAGGCACGTGGGGGGAGCTTTACCATATGGGAGTTAATGGCGCCCACAATACTGTAGGGAAAATTTTGGCCCCTACAACATTGTTTGTGTCAGGGCGCAGAGTACTATTTCTGTAGGTGTACAGGGTATGGTCCCTGGTATCGTGGTTTGACTTGTGTGCCTCACCTCACTTTCTCCGTACGTTCCCTAGTCCTTTCCGAGCGGGCGTCCCCGGTCGGTTGATCCCAGCCGTCTCTAATTGCTCTAGTCAGAGAAGAGCGGTGAGCAGGGGTTTGGCGCATCCCTAGTCAGAGACACGGGTTGGAGTCAGAGGTGGGGTTTTGGCCAGGCGCTCTGGTCGAAGAGGCCATCTGGAGATGGGGTAGAGCCCGAAGTAAATGCTCCGGTCAGAGTGGTGGGCTGGAGTTGGAAACGGATGCTGTTCCTCCTTGACCGGGTCTTCTGGTCGGTGACTGGATCGCCCTTCTGGCTTGATTGTTCAAGTACTTGGGCCAGCCCATGAGTCGCACGCTGTCTGCTTGGGCCGAGGCTTTGTTGGGAAACTGGCCCGCGAGGGCCCCTGAGTTTATGAACATGATAGGAGGCCCCGAGCCCTCGGACGATTCGAGCATAATCGTCTGGGGGATTTTTGTCTTGACGGCAGGTGCGCGCGAGCGCACCTGCGGGTGTAGTCCCCGAGCCCCCGAGCGATTCAGGCAGAATCGTCTAGGGGGTGTTGGTTAGCGGACGTGTGTGCGTGTTTTTTAGTCGATATGGAGTCGTCAACCAAGGCGTCGTTGCACAGCCGAGGTGGTCAGTTTTGGGATCGGACGAGATGGAGCTCGCGGGTCCTGGCGTCAGTGCGCGCCATGGGATCGGGCGAGACAGTTAGTTTTTAGGGATCGGATGAGACGGAGCTCGTGGGTCCTGGCGTCGGTGCGCGCCGTGGGATCAGGTGAGATAGTTAGTTTTTAGGGATCGGATGAGACGGAGCTCGCTGATCCTGGCATCGGTGCGTGCCGTGGGATCGGGTGAGTCAGAGTCATGGATCCTGGTGGGGCGAGTTCGGGGTCGTAGACCCATGCTGTTAGTTTTAGTTAGTTTAGGGATCGAACAAGTCGGAGCTCGTGGATCCTGATGGGTTGAGTTCGGGGTCACAGACCTAGGCGTTTGGTGTGCAGTCGAAGCATAGCCGGATGGGGCGAGTTTGGGGTCGCAGACCCAGGCGTTTGGTGTGCAGTCGAAGCGTAGTCGGATGGGGCGAGTTTGGGGTCGCAGACCCAGGCATTTTTGTCTTGAGCCCCTGAGCCCCGTTGGGCTTTATTAGGGGTCGGTTTTGAGTTGTGTGCATTACCCCGTCATCGGTTTCTCACAACCGGAGGGGCTGAGTTTTGTCGCTTGTCCCGATCGCTCGGGCTCGAGTGACACGCTCAGTGAGTTCGCTAACGGGTATGATCGAGTAGAATCTAGGTCCGTCATTCATGACGGGGTCGGCATAGCCCTCTTGTGACATTCCACTGCTCCTTTACCTACAACCCGACAGATGCCTGGGTCGTTCCGGAGACCAACCCGGGTGGCCTAATGGCCTCCCCTCAATGGAGATTCGATGGGCTTGGCAGAGGCTTAGGATCGAATGAGAAGGTTGAGATGACCCTGTCTGCCAGACTGGGCAAGGGCCGCATGGGGCTCATCTGTGTTTTCTCCCTAGGCTCTGTCGTTGCTCATGTCGAATGAGGCAACTGCCGCTTCGTGACACAACAAGGAGCGTTGTGATGCATTTCGCTGCACGTGCGATGCTTAGTTCCCGAGCCCCCGGGCGGTTCAGGGCCCGAATCGTTAGGGGGCACGTGCGTATGGAATGAATGCGCGTATGGATGTATGAAATGATTTAAATAAAGAAATAGCGGGGGTTGGTAGTGTTACCTTAATGACTCGAGTGACAGGGTTTGAAGAGCTCCAGTCGGAAATGTCCGACCGGGACCCGTGCTCATCGTTCGTGATGGAGTCAGCATGGCCTACATGGGCCATCCCTTTGCTCCTTACCTGTCCCTCGGTGTGTCTTTCTGATTTTTAGTAAGCCCGATGGTCTCTCCCGACGGAGATCCTGTTTTTTGGGTTTTTCCAAGTCCCGCCTGGGGAGGCGGAGAGCTACCTACGTGTGGGGACGGTTTGGTTTTCGTGCCCAGTCATGCGATAGTGGTGGGCTATACCCAGGCCATGTCTCATCTCACTAGCCAGCGTTCTGTCTGACCAGGCATCGTTCCATTTGGTCAGCGTGCGTCCTGTCGGTCAGGGTGTGTCCCATCATTTCCCATCCGCATTGAATGGGGGAAGGGAGAGAGTTTTTCGCTCTACTCTTTTGCCCCTCTTCGGCTGTCGTGTTTCTTCCTTAAGTAGGCGGAGGGAGAGGGCTCTCCATCATAGTCCTTTGCCTGTTCTCCAACTATTGTCTCTTCTTGTGGTAGAACCTCCTAAATTATAGGGCCCACATGCACCTGTCACTGTCCAACGACGTATGACACTATGCATACGTTCCCGGTAACTTAAGAAGACTGTCGGGTGTCCTCGGGGAACCCCGAATCATCCATGATTTCTGAGCAGGATCACATTACAGAGTCATTGTAGTATTACAACAGTTTATTCAAATAGATACATCAGAGTAAAAACAGCGGAAGTCTTATAAAAACATAGTTTACAAACCGTTTGTTTCAAACCATACAACTAAGTTCAATAAATAATACAAAACAAAGTAGTGGAGTGGCATTATAATATATTACAAAACACACAAATAAGCTGCCCTGCCCAAGGCCACACATTTACTTAATGTCATCGCACTGAACAACAGTCATGCAGCACGATCCAAAATAGATCTGCTCATGAGCCTCACCTGCAACAAGGGTCAACGAACCCTGAGTACAAAAGTACTCAACAAGACTTAACCGAAATAAAAACTGATAGAACTTATGAATGCAGGCTCAGAGATTCAAGGTATGGCTTTAGCAATAATCAAAGTTCTTTTGCGTAAAAGCTTTTTTAAAAAAATTCTTTACATCAACATTTAAAACTTCATAAACTCATATACAAAGCTCACATGATCCGTAATGAGATCATGAAACTTCATAACCAACACCTTCACAGACCATCCTCAAGTTCCAGTTATTAATTACTATGATGATGAACAGTGAGTTGAGTCTCCATAACCGAGGAGCGACGATGATTCGAACCGATTAAAAACCCAGCTGGGAATTCCAGACCACATGACATATGCAGTTCCCCGACTTACATATATCAACCTACCCTCGGATCCTCTAAACAAGAACGGGTCCGCGCCACCCGAGAATATAGTACACCACCAATCTAGCCCATTGTGCAGTGCTCCGGAGGAGGATTTGGTGGGGGATTGTGCTCACCCCACGGGGATCGCGAAGAGCAACTCTAGTTGAGTGTGTCATTGAGCTACCCTCACTTCTGAGGTAGGTTCTTGCGGTGCCCGACGTGCGGGCTTGGCGGGTGATGCCAATTATCCGCCGAACCACCAAGTGAGCGGTCGACACAATGGGGACGTAGCTTGGTGGCAACCAAGTGAACCTCGGGAGAAAATCACCGTGTCAACATTGTCTTCATCATCTTCTCGGTGGTTTGCATTTTGCGCAACACAAGCTTGTATTCACTTTCATATACATTGTGCTTGTGTAGTTGCTCTTGTAATTAGTTAGCTTGTGTAGCTTACTAGTTATCTTCTTGCTTGTGTAGCATAGAAGTAGCTCCCTTGCGTGACTAATTTGGTTTGTGTAACCTTGTTAGTCACATTGCTTAGTTTGTGTAGCTAAGTAATTTGTGCTCTCTAATTTGGCATTGGTTGCCTTGTTATTAAGCATTGCTAGTGAGCTTAGGTGGCTTTGTGCTTTTGCTTACTAACATGTGTAGGAGCTCCCTCGTTGCTTAAAGTACTAGTGGCTTAGGTTTGTGTGACCTTGATTCTAGAATTAATTTGGTGAGCTCTAGCTAGCCAGACACCTTAGTTGCTTAATTAGGATCTTTGCAAGGTGCTAGAGAACATAGATAGAGGGGAGTAGTCTTGGCTAGACCGATTGTTTTAATTCCGCATTTGTTTCGGTTAGCTGGCATGATTAAATTTAGAAAGGACTATTCACCCCCCATCTAGTCCGCCATCTCAACCTTTCACACCCAGACCCACATGTCCGGAGAAAAAAAGGCATGAGCTTATTTTCCTTCGACAAGCTCATGCAAGGGCCGACTGGGGGCGGGCTCATGTTCGTAGCGAGGTTGGCCAGGGGGGCATATGGCTGAAGGAGGACTATGAGGGACCCACCATGTTAATTAACCTAAAATGAGTGTCATCCACTTGACCAGCTCAATTTAAGCAAACCAACCTCGACGACTCCCCTAGGAGTGCACTTGGCAACTCCTCTTTAGGATCAGGTTGAGTATCATACCACGATAGCCTCCACAACTCAAGATTACATCTAATCATCGGAGTAAAAATGATCCAGCTGTGGGGGGTACAACCCCGGATACCCACGGCAGACCACATGGGCTCGCCCCCAGGGGCGGCCCAGCCCACAAGATGAAGCCTTGCGGGGCACAATTTTGCTCGGCGTCTGCCGCAAGACATAAGGAAGATATCCTGAAGATACTACGAGATCTGTTAGGATACGTACGATCCAATGATTCTTGTATTCTGTTATTACTTTCCAGTTATCTCTCAGATCTAACTGACTTGCAACCCTACCCCCCAGATTATATAAGGCGGGCAGGGACCCCTTCCAAAATCACGGCATATCATACGATAGCTAATACAAACCAACATATCACAGGAGTAGGGTATTACGTCATACTGACGGCCTGAACCTGCCTAACTCGTGTGTCTCTGTTGCCTTCTTGTTCTTGATCTCACGCTCCTCTACCGATCAATCTACCTTCGTGGGATACCCCTCGGAGGATCGCCGGCGATATATTCGCCGACGGTTAGTGCGCCTGTAGGTGTGGGTGTGCGTCTTATTTCATGTCGAACAAGATGGCTTTTTTTGTAGGCTCTTTGTCCCTCCCGCAGCCCGGCCAGATCTTCACGGTCGGATCCATCTCATGGGTCATCAACGCTGACGGAGTCGGAGAGCTCCTTGAGCCGGTGCAGATCTGTTCTATGCCGACCACCCCCGCACCTACAACTACAGATCTGATCTTGGAACTACTTCCGAGGTCGTCTTCATCAACGACTCGCCACCTGCTTCCTCGTTACCAGAGGAGGCACATCGTCAATGATGATCTGATCGAGTCCATCGATCGGGTCGGTCTGAAGCTTGCCGATTGTCTCTCTGTCACCGAGTCGGCTCTAGACACCCTCGTTCAGCGCCGACCACCCTCCGATCTGATCCTGTCGGAGGCTGCTTGGCAAACTACGGAGGTTATGGCCCTACCCTTTGGGCTCACCAACATCGCCGCTACATACCAAGATGCCCTGAGGGGCAAATTCACCGACTAGGTGGGGGATATCCATCGTCTCGCCAACCAGATCGCCGACCAGCTCCTGCTGACGATTAACAAGCTGCACACCAGCCGATGCCCCAGAGCATCCCTCCAAACCATCTTGGAGGAAAGTCCAGACTCTGAATCTCAAGGCTCCACGGAGACCCTCGCCGAGACCTTCACCGAGCAACCCCCTCTCCCGCCTTTTTGGGGTGGTGCGATCTTTAATGTCAGCATCGACAGCCCCCCTTGGAACGGCGAAACCAATGAGGAACGCGCCGCTCGTGAAAATAGGAACGTCAACCGCGCGCAACGCCGTGAAAATGAGCGCACCCTTGCGATGGCTGAGGCCGCTCGCGACAACCAGTTTGACTCACAAGGGAGGCCGCTCCATCACAACCTTGATGAAGATTTTCTCCATGTCGACGGTCACGACGTCTACAAAACTCCAAGTGCTAACTTGGTTGTAGCTGCCAACGAGCTCGCCCGGCTCCCGCAGACTCCCGAGGTCGCCAAGGTCGCTACCATGCTCAAAGCGGCGCACTACCAGGTCAACGAGATCTGCCATGCTCAAAGCGGCGCACTACCAGGTCAACGGCCTTCGTGCTCGACAAGCATGATTCATTGATCAGCCACAGCAAGATCCAATCGCCGCCCCAGCCAAAGTCGTTTTGCTGACCAGTCACTGCCCCTCCATGGTGGGGTTGGGGGCCACCGTGCCGAGCACCATCGCTAGCACGACCAAGAGGTCGAATAGGACGCTCGAGTGCACCTCAGTAATCTCCGGGATGCACGACGACGTATCGAGCAGCATCGCTTCGGTCGCCATGAAGATGAAGTACGCCGCCGCCAGGAGTACTGTGGCAGAACCTCCTAAATTATTGGGCCCACATGCACTTGTCACTGTTCAACGACCTTTGACACCTATGCATATGTTCCCGGTAACTTAAGAAGACTGTTGGGTGTCCTCGGGGAACCTCGAATCATCCATGATTTCCAAGCAGTATCACATTACAGAGTTAATGCAGTATTACAACAGTTTATTCAAATAGATACACCAGAGTAAAAACAGTGGAAGACTTACAATAACATAGTTTACAAACCATTTGTTTCAAACCATACAACTAAGTTCGATTAATTAATACAAACCAAAGTAGTGGAGTGGCATTATAACATATTACAGAACACACAAATAAGATGCCCCGCCCAAGGGCCACACATTTACTTATCGTCATCGCACTGAACAACAGTCATGCAGCACGATCCAAAACAGATCTGCTCATGAGCCTCACCTGCAACAAGGGTCAACGAACCTTGAGTACAAAAGTACTCAACAAGACTTAACCAAAAATAAAAACTAATAGAACTTATGAATGCAGGCTCAGGATTCAAGGTATGGCTTTAGCAATAATCAAAGTTCTTTTGCGTAAAAGCTTTTTAATAAAATTCCTTACATCAACATTTAAAACTTCATAAGATCATATACAAAGCTGACACGATCCGCAATGAGATCATGAAACTTCATATCCAACACTTTCTTGAACCATTCTCAAATTCCAGTTATTTATTACTACGATGATGAACAGTGAGTTGAGTCTCCATAACCGAGGAACAACGACGATTCGAACCGATTAAAAACCCAGCTGGGAATTCCAGACCACACGACATATGCAGGTCCCCGACCTACATATACCAACCTACCCTCAGATCCTCTAAACAAGAACAGGTCCACGCCACCCGAGAATACAGTACTCCACCAATCTAGCCCATTGCCACGTGGGTACACGCTATTCCCGCCATCTCTCCACTCCTAGCGCGCGATTAGCCATTCTTGTAATAGAATAGCCAAGTTAAGGCTTACCGGAGTATGTGGTTAGTACTACAAAGTCTCACCTCATGCAATTCAACAACGGACGGACATTAATCGACACAGGCGGAAAGAACCCGCTCACATGACCTCCATGTCTTACGGCTCCCATACACCGAGTCCGTCCAGTCTAGATTTATTACTCCACATTCCCATATCACATGATACCATAAGTAACCACAGTTCCATTTAAAACTTATAGATGACAGGTAATCACCCGACTTTCATCGTTCTAAGCATAGCTAAGCAAAACTAGGCATATACGAATTTAAAACTGGTAATATGGTAAATATGGAATAACAAGGTTGGTAATGTACCAATTTGGTTTTCACTTGACTCCTAATCACTTAATACAGTAAAAAGAAGCAAAAGCGAAATCAATTTGTAAAATACAAGGTAGGGTTGTATGCATCCGGGGCTTGCCTTCGTTGACGGAAAAGTCTGGGTCCGGAGTCGTTCCACCGATATCAACACCAACCTCCACAGACGGATCAACCTCCTCAACTACTTGATTAACTACCACGTGTTCACCTTCGTTCACTACACGTAGCAACAATGCCATGTTTAACATGATGCGGAATATGAAATATGATGCTCGATGATGGATGCAAAATTAACAATTTGAATACAACTTTCCTTCGCGGTACAGTTACAAGTTAAACTATCTAAACCATTTTCGCAACACTCACATCAATTGCCAAGGATCATCACCAACTAATGACCCAAGGACATCACTCAATCAAAAACTAAAACAAAACCTAAATCACTAAAGGTTACTATTTGCTTTTATGAATTAATTAATTAATTAAGAATTATGAAATAAATCAACTTGTTCCAATTGGCCTCAAAATTTTTGTAAATGTTCATCACATGATAACTAAGTGACAAAACAATTTTCATAATTTTTGGATACACAAATAAGCCTAGAAAAATCCTGGAAACTCATTTATTAATTAATTGAGCAATTTTTATCACATTCAAAATATACTGAAAAATAACATTTCATATTTTTCCTAAATAATACACATGACAGAGAGGTCACACAAAAAATTTTATAATTTTTGGAGCTCTAAATAAATCTACACAAAAATAGACACTATTCATTCATTCCAGAAAATAGAAAAATCCATTTTTGAACTACAGTCACTGACGTCCCGACCCCACCTGTCATCTTCAACCTCAGGCTTTGACTCCGGCGACACGCGCGCTGACCGGCGATATCTCACCGACGGCGAGACCAACGGTGACGACCAAGGTACCAAAACACTACCCTCGACTAGGCGCATCGATTTGGGGCACAAGCTGGACCAGCTACGGACTGGACCGAGCACTACGCCGGCCACGGTGGCCACGACGGCGCGGCTACGCTATGCTGGCGATGTGAGACTTGTAAAGCTTAAACAGATGGCCTAGGAAGCATCAGCAGCTCACCCCAAACACGACTGAGTAGAGCACAAGGCTGGAGGAGCACCGGAGACACCGTTCGATGAACATAGCGGTCACGGCAGAGCAAGCAACGGCGATGGTGACGCTCCGGTGGCTGCGGTGGACAATTTGATCAAGCATCAAGGTACAAAGCACCACGGCATCATGGCGAAACTGAATCATGGCTCGGCAAGGATAGAGACTCACCGCAACGCACTGACCACGATGAAACGGAATCGCGGGTGAGGTTGCCGGCCGCGAGGAAGAAGAGCGCGCACCGCGAGTTTCCGGTGAAGACAAGCGACAAAAGCAGGTTGGTGGGTGCGCAAGTAGCAGGCGGAACTATGACAAGCTTTGCAGTGGCTGGAGTGCGCTAAAGTGACGGTGAGAGCTCGTCGGAGTTATGGCCGTGGCGTCGGGAAAACAGAGCAAGAGAGCGGGGGCAAACGACGACGGCCAAGGCTAAATAGAGCGGCTCAGAAGCGCAAGGAAGCTGTGCTATAGCCTTCACCGCACCAGCGCGACACCAAAGACAGCCACGACCACGCCTGGAAGCAAACCAAAGGTCGCCGGCGGTGTAGCAAGAGCGGTGAACACTGTTCATCGAAATTACAGAATTCCCATCCAGTTTAAAATCCAAATTACTCCCAAATTTGTATAACAACTCAAAAATCTCCAAAAATAAAAGTTGTTCAAAATCAAAAGTTCTACAACTTTGCTTTTATAACCAACTTCTAATTCGGTCTACATTTTGAAATGAACTTTTGAATTCAAATAGGGGACATTTAAGGAATTTCGCCTTTTCAAATAACTTCAATTTTTACTAAACAACTTGAAAAACTCCAAAAACAAACTTTGTACAACTCAACAAGCTCTACAACTTTGCTTTTAGGTTCAACCCCAAAATGTGCTTCGATTTTGAAATGGATTTTCAGGGTAGGATTTAAATATTGAAAATCTGGGTTTTCGGAATTTCAAATCAATACAAATATTTCAACTTGATTCAAACAATACCAAGCAATACTTATAACATACATGTAAACTTGTTTTAGTGAATGCATATCAAAGTTTGCAATATGACCAATGCCTTGCAATGCATATGATGATATGTCCAGTTTTTAATACTTAAACACCCGGGGTGTTACACTTCTCCTTCCTCCTCACCGAGAGTGCCTGTATGCCATGGCGGTTCCTAAGTGAGAGAGGTGGTGAGCAAGGGGGAGGACTTACAGATCCTTTCATGAATCTAGAGCACAATGTCGAGCTGGAGGCAGCACGAGGCGGTGCTGGCCATCTCTGCCTGAGAAGGGGCGGGTTCCGTCGAAGGGGGTGGCGTGCTGGATTCATCTACGAGGCCTTCTTCGGGATGGAGCCATGTGTGGACTTTCTCTAGTGGATCTTCACCGGGCAAGCCTTGTCGGAGGGGAAGTCGCTCAGGATCGTGTCGGTGGAGGGTTCTGCGCTTGGTGGCCATACCCCAGTGGCCACGTCCCTGCCCAGGAGTTGCCTCGACTGCATGAGAAGGTCAGGAGCTCCATGCTCTTCTGCTGAGCATCTATGGGTGCGACGCCCTTGAGGTACCCGTTGCGCTCGCCGAAGTCGAGGGAGCGGAACCGGGCAGGTCCCTTGAGGTACCCGTTGCGCTCGCCGAAGTCGAGGGAGCGAAACCAGGCGGGTCCCTTGAGGTACCCGCTGCATTCGCTGAAGTCGAGGGAGCGGAACCGGACGGGGCCCTAGCGGCGGTGGTTATGTCCGGCGGTGTTCAGGCGATGTCATCAAGCGACCATAGTAGTATTTGGAGTAGTAGAAAATGTAATAGTTGAGTTCATGGGTGAGTTCCCATGTGAATAGTTTTTTGTATCAATGAATGCATCAGTTCTGTTTTTATGATAAAATCACTATCCATTCCTTGTGTTTATCCTAGCATAGCTTTTGTTTTTCGTCCTTTCTTTTTTGCTCCTACCCGTTAGTTCCGTAGGCTGTAGCTTTTTTAAGAACATGGGCATGGCCCGCGGGGCTCGGCTACTCATAACCATAGGTCATGGTGGGTTGCGTTCGGTTAGGAGTAAGAACAAAGTTACGCAGGGCAATCAAAGGAAAATGAATGCGCTTCCGTTCAAGGACGAAGTTGTTTACTGTAACACCCCAGGTGTTTGGCTTCCACATTTGCACCCGCATTTCATGAACATGAGCATCATGCATCCATTCGTGAGCTTAGATTGTTTGAAACATGCTTTTGAAACATTGCAACACATGTTTATATTCCATGTGTGTTTCTTTTATGAAATGTAAAGCGTGCAACACTTAAGTGCAACAGGTGCCACTCATTTAGTGAAACAAGGTTAGTTAGTACTATGCAACAAGATCATGAAACATGTGAAACATGACTATGAAACAATTGTAACATTTCATGTGTTTTTCATTGTTTCAGTACATACCTTGCTTGATTCTTGTGTGACCAATGTATGGTGTGGCTAATTATTCTCCTAAGAACCTTAGTCATACTTAGAATGTCATTAGGAACAATGTTCATGTTGATCATTTTGCCTAATTAGGTTTCCAAGTCATGGTTGACCAATTTGGACCCCTAGAGCTCCTGTGTTTGACTGTTTAAAAAGTGTAGCTTAGGATGTTTGCATGTCTGAGAAACCTAAAGCAAAGTTGTAGAGAATTATATGTGGAACAAAAGTTCTTTTATGACCATCTCATGAAAATGTGCACAACATATTCAAAAATGGCCCACAAGTCAGGATTGAAAGCTGTTTCAACAATTGAAAATTTTTCTAAGTGTTATACTGGATTTTAGTTTCATGAACTCGACTTTGGCATGATTTTACTCTCCATCCTTTGCGAATTAGACTTTGGTCTCTAAATGAGTTTTGTAGCTGGCACATAGGTCTTCAACTTTTGTTTAGGGAGTTTGCGCTAATGATCAAAGGATTCGGAAATCCATCGGCTCCAAATGGCGCTGTCAGTCGGCTTCATCAGGCCTGATGGCCGTTCTGACCAGACCGATCATGGCCGACCATGGCCAGGAGGTTGCCGCCACGTGGCCGCCACGCGCTCGACTTGGCCTGACCGCGTCGCGCGCTGGCCGGCTTGAAGTGGACGACGCCCTGCTGCCTCTCCACTCACCCGCGCGCGCTCTGCCCTCATTCACTCCTCCATTGCCTTCCCCGTTCACAGCCGAAGCGCAGCAGCACACCACCGACGCCATCGGCCCACCGAGCTCGCTCGAGCTCACCGCGGCACCATAGCCACCACCGTCGCAACCATAGCTCCGCTATCGCCTCACGGACCTCGTCACCGTCCTCGCTAAGCCATCCAAGCTTTAGGTGAGTGGCATTGCCGAACCGCGCACCACCATGACATGGCCGCCATGGTCATTGCCGGTGATCTCACGCGGCCACGCCTGACCGCTTCACCATAGCCAGTAGCCGTAGCATAGGCAGGTCCGCATTGGTCACAGGAAGCTTACGCGCACCTTGTCCGGTAACCGAATGCCAGGGTTCGCCGGAGCGCCACCGTGCGCCATGGCCGAACCGCCGTGTGCCTTGGCCGACGTCCCTGGAGTCCGCTAGAGCTTAGTGTTAGTAGGTAAACCGATGCGGGAGGTCATGGCGAGCACGGAGGTACCCTCCTCGTCGCCGGTAAGGTCGCCGCCGACGAGCTACGCTGTCTTCCGCGCCATCGCAGTCGTGTCCTCTGTTTCTGTGTCTATGACACGTGGGCCCAGCTGACCGGTGGACCCCAGTTGTCAACAACTGTATATTAGAAAGATAGTTCAAAAATGCAGTTTTGAATGTGGATTTGATATTTTTGTATCTCCTGTTTTGTAGATCCAAATTGGGTGGTTCCAATTTTGTTAGATTCACAGTTAGGTCTAGTATTTAAGAAAAATATGTCTTGAGCACATTATGTAGTAATTTTGGATGAATTAAATAGGAACTTGAAAAGTGTTTTTGAATGCATGCAAACTTGTTTAAATCATATCTTGAGTTTCTGTGATCCAAAAATTATGAAATTTTGTGGGTAAGCTAGTCTTGTATAGTAGAAGCTCTGGTTAAAATTTGAGAGTCATTGCATGTGTAGTTTTTGAGTTATAGATTTTCCTTTTATCACTGGTAGATACTTGGGTGAATTTTTCTAAATTATCTATGAATCCAATGACCATGAAATTTGTTGGAGAATGTCCTAGTACCTTAAGGATGCTAGGAAAAATATGAAATCTGTTGTTTGACACTTTTCACTAAGGTTTCCTAATTATGCCATTTTAAGCCATTCTGCCTTACCATTTTTGTGTAGGTTGTTATACTTACTCAAATGGTGTGAAATTTTTATAGTAGTCTACTTAGGGCATGTAGTGTCTACTGTAATTTTTGTAGAATTAATGGGGTAGTTTTCATATATGTTTACTATTTCCACTAATTAATTAAATAAATTAAGAAAGGTATTAAAAGAAATGTTTTGGTGATGGACACCCTACTTTCTGGTGTTCTTGTGATATGTGTGATATGTCAGTAAAGTTGGTTTTTTCCAATTAAGTGTTTATATCATAAGTTAATAATTATTTGTTTGCATCATGTCCCTCTGGACAGATCTGGGGACTTTGGAAAGTTCCCCATGATAATTTGGTTTTATTGGATTGTGATTATTACAAAAGTTGTAGATAATTTATGTATCTAGCTCCTGTCAAAATTTGAGGGCATTTGGCCCAGTAGTTTAGAAACTACAGCTGTTTAAAGTTAGGTTCCAGTTTTGTTTACTCTCTGCCTTGTGAGGACAGAGTTCTGTTGATTTATGAATTCGACTTGGTAAAGTGTTGAATCATGCTTTGAGGTCTAAAAATTAATTGTAGACAATTTCATAAGCTTTCCAGATTGTCTTGTTGCATGTCATTTAGAATTATAAATCTCCAGTTATGGCTGGTTTACTGCACCGCTACATAGTATTCATTTTGCTGAAATACAAATGTTTGAGTGTATGTTGTTGCAAGGTTATCGTTGATTGTTTAGGGGTTAGCCTAACTTGAGGATATGCTTAGGTGCAGGTGCTAGGTCATTAACTGAAGATGAGCAATTATACATTAGGTTGTATAAACGTGGTAAGTAAAGTGATTTGAATAGGGCTTAAGTTGGATTATGCAAACTACAGCGAACATGTGCATTCCCCGAGCATCCACGACATTCGTTCATATGCATCCATGATATTTATCTTGCGCATTCATGCAATAGGTGTGCGGAGGGGTGATGTTGCTGGAGTTCGAGGAGCCAACTAGGAGGAGGAACCGAGGTGCAGGAAGCCGACGTGAAGCGATCGCATGGAGGAATTGCCCAAGTGCTACGACCACCGACCTTCCTCGTTCTCTGAAAGGTAAGCCCGAGCATATTAAGCCTCCCATGTTTTACAAATACTTTGAGTACCTTTTATTGTTGATGATGCATTAAGTATAGGAATTGGTTGGAACCAATTGCTGCATTATACATCCTTCCTTGTCCAGATATCATACTTTGGAATCCTATTTAAGTTCAGGAACGGGTTAAATACTTAGCCATGCTTAGTGCGGTAGAAGTCGGGTGATTTCTGTCACTGCGAGCTTTAGGATGAGGTGGATCACGGTTGGCTATATTTGCTATCGTGGAAAAGAACCATGTGAATAATGAATTAAGGCCCAGGCGGGGTCTTGTGTAGGTTTGAACATAGTGACTCCGTCTCGAAGTCGTTTAAGAACCGATCTGTCAGACGTCCTCATGTCATGTTGAACGCAGCCTAACACTTAGCTGGCGGATAAGTCGTTCCACCATGAAGCCTAGTAGCTCGACTCGGCGGGGACGCAAGGCGATGGCGGCATTCTAGAGGTAGTAAGGATGTCTGAGAGAGCCATTGGCATAAGTCCAAAGCGGGTTAGAGTCCCGAACAACCTTGGCGAGTGGTTCTCTAAGAATGTCGATCGATCGATCGGACTCGCGACTCTGAATCGTACCAAAGGTGACTTGTTTGTGACTCAATGGGAGAAGCAGGGTTTGTGTTTAGGAATACCCCTCCAGCTGGATAGGAATCGATTTGAATCGCCATCTCTCCCGGATAGTGAGAACTTGGTGAGCGGCGACAACGTAGATTCAATTAATTTAACGATATGGTTAAATGGATGATGATGATAAGGTTGCCACAATGAATACGATATGGTTATTAATGTTTGCACCCTAATATAATGATTGCTTAGTACGGTGCTAATATAGTTGACAGGTTAATGGCTAAAAAGTCACTTTGCTAGTTCAGGTTAAGAGTTAATCATTATTACTTATGCTTTTACGCAAAAGAAAGTGTCACCGGATCCACTACATTAAGCTATGCATAATCCTTGGTGTCATTTATTTTGGTTTACGGCGGGTAAGTCTAGGTGAGTACATTCCGTACTCGGGGTTTATTCCCTCTTGTTGCGAGATGACCTTCTATATCGTGGATTCTATAAGTATTGTCTCCACCGGTGGGTGATGAAGACTAGATCATGGGCATGATCTCTGTTCTCTTATCTGAATGCTTTTATGGGATTTGTGATCGTGAACCGGTATGTGTATTTGAACTCGAGTGTGTGAGTTAAACTATTTGCTTCCGCATGTTTTACAAGACTTGTTTTGTAATAACGATGACTCTGTGATGATGTAATCTATTTGTGAACGTCTGTGAAATATTGTAACGTACGATATGTTATGTTGAATTACTGTGATCTTGGTTGTATGCAAGTTGGTTTGAAATCCTTCGAGATTTCAGTTGACTACCGGGTTTATATGGGCTCAAGTTCAAGAATTTGATCGTTTCGGTGATTGTTTTTATACTTGTGCTCTTATAAATTGGTTGGTTCTATGACAGCTGGCATCAGAGCTAGATTCAACATTAAACATGTCTTACAACTATTTAAAACAAAAGCTTTTGTTGTAAAAATGGTTTTCCAACTTATAGTTATATATAAGTGTTCAAAAATCAAAATTTTTATGGTATACTAGTGATCACATCCTTTATAGCCCACTTAAGGACTTCGAGGTGGCTTATATCTAATTACTAACTTGGGGGAATTGATTGTTTCTATTTCGTCGTCCATGCGGCGTGATATTGTATGGATGCCATTCATTTGAATGGTAATGTATGGATCAATTGCCTCTACGCTAAGGTAAGTGTGAGTTGTGAGAGCATGACCGTCCAACCGTCGGTCTAGGGGAGAACTAGTTGTGGTTACTAGAGTATTTACATGTTGTATACATGTATATATGAAGGTACTTAATTGTGGGTACATTTGTCGGGTAGTTTGGATATCGAAGTATATATATCGGGGGATGTATATATGGAGAGTATCTTAGTTACTGCTTGTGTAATTAGCATTATATCTTGTTGGGTTGGGCTGCAATGAAGTTTCTGCAGGTACGCTAACAACGCACCGTGTAGATCGACTAGTTACCGCTAATTGAGAGGACGTATGTATGCCAATCGTATATTCCGCTAAAGCTTAAATTTTAATAGGTTTGTGAGGACGACGTGAACGCAGCGCATGCATCATATTCACTCATGTCATTCATATTGCATTACCCTCCCTTATAATTGCTTATCCCAAGTGTAAAGTGCAATCTCTCGGCAAAATAATCCTCTCACGTGAATTGCATCCTTTTTGATCTGAGATGGTCGCTACTGTGTTTCCCTCTTGGTAGCAAGCACCTTTTCTGGACCAGTTCGGTACTCCCACTTTGCTCTGGAGGGTGCTCAGTTCTGGGTTGGGTACCGGAGGCACCCAACTACATGTGGAGGTAGGCGGTACCATTGGGAGATGTACCATGGTACATCGTGACCTTCATCGTGCCATAAAACCCCACAAGACCGTTGTGGCATGGGTGGAGCATTGAGACCGATGGGCAAAGCCCATGGGAAGCCCTTCGAGTTGCTGCCTGGATGTCTTGATGGATATAGCATGAGCTTCGGGGATGATTTAGTGGGTGGACCTGCTTCATCCATTCCCTAGTGTCTCCTATTGAGGTGAGTGGACTCGGGACGTTGGTCGGAGCCTTGGTTCGAGGCCGTGGCGAACGGTGTGTAGAGCGACAATGCTTTGGAATGAGTGCTATGATGGCGTCCTGAAGCTTTGTCGAGTCAAGTCAAGCAAAACACCCTTTTGAGTGTGCTTGATGAAGCCGGCAAGGCAATGGAAGCTCAAAGCACAAGTTCAAAGGTTGCGTGCCCGTAAGTATTGTCGTAAAAGGCGAATGCATGTGGGAGAGCTCGGCGAGAAGTTGATGAGATTAATGGGATTGCAAATTATAAATGCTCATAGTGGTGGGGTCAAAACGCGACTTGAGAGAGACGAGCTTCATGACCAATTGATGAACCTCACTATTGAGAGAGATGAGGCTGCACAAGAGTTGGATCGTGTGACACGTCACGGGATGCGACTTTAGAGTTAGCGAGAAGAAAGGCGTCGGGGGTTGGATTTTGGCGAACCACAACGCCTTTCAAAGGGAGCAAGCACTACAAGGACAGCTTGAAGAGCTTTAGGTTGAGCACCATCAACTGCACAACCATCTGTTTCCTATTCCTCACCCCATACCAAGGTATGCAAATGTGGGTGGACCTCAAGTGATTGAGGCCGATGAGGAAGAAGAGGACGTGCAGATGGTTGACAATGCAACTGAGCTGGCAGAAGAAGAAGAAGAAGAAGAGGAAGACCCAGAAGAAGTCCAAGGTGTCTCCGATGTGGACATCGATCACTTCGACGCGTAGTTTGTTAGCAAGTCTCGCTAGTTTAAGCTTTTGCAGTCATTGATGTAATGGACTTAAGTACGATGACTGATGTGGGATGTACTCTTTTAATTCGAACTCGGCATGTAATGTACTTTAATTCGCTCCCTTCGAGACGCGTATCGTAATGGTTAAGTTTAAAACTTGTCATGTTGGAATGCACTGCGTATGGCGCTAGTAATCTACTTGATGATGTGGTGATTAGAGAATGAATTATTGCCTCTGTTATTGTATGAAGTTTTCATTCTCGTCAGTAAATTCAGTTTGGCACAATTACATTGTTCCTCTCCAATGTGCTGACATCATCAATAATTACTGGTTGCGCATTGTGCAGATGCCTCGTACTCGTTCCGCCGGTGCGGGTGATGATGATGATGATCTTCCACCCACACCAATGGAATTGATAGCAATGCTTGCGGAAGGACAGCGCACTATGGCTAAGGCCCTCCGTACGATTGCGAATCGGGATGGTCGTGGTCCATGCCAAGGACCGGAACCAAATCAATACAGTGATTTCAAGGATTTCCTTGACACAAAACCCCCGATCTTCAAGGAGGCTGAGGAGCCTCTACAAGCTGATGAGTGGTTGAATACTCTCGAGCGGAAGTTCCGCTCGCTTCTGCTTGACCGAGTAGTCAAGATCGAGGTACGCATCTCACCAACTTGCATGGGCGGTGGCATTTGGTGGAGTCATCATCGGTCCACTATGCCCGCTAATGCCCAAATCACACAGGATCAGTTCAAGTCGCTTCAGGGAAATTATATTCCTCCTGGTCTCATGGCGATCAAGCATCTGAGTTCATGAAGGTGACTCGGGGAACAAGAGCTTGAATGAATACTGCGGGCTTTCAATAACCTTGCAAGGTATGCTCTTGAGTTTGTTGACACCGATGCCAAAAAGATCGCAGAAGTTTCAAGCGGGGACTTAGCCCCAAACTTATGAAGACCATGGGAAATTGCAAGTGTGCTCATTTTAATGAGTTTGTGAGTGATGCTTTATCGCAAGAGAACAACAATGATGTGTATGCTGCTTCAAAAAGTCGTAAGAGCGCCTATGAGGCGGGTGCCTCACAATCCAAGGCCCCCGTCACATAGAGGGCTCCATTCCATCCTCCAGCGTCAGCCACTAAGTTTCGCCCACCGCAAAAGAAGAACCCCGCCAAGACTGGGTTTCGCAAGGCATTTACAGTTGCTCTTCCCAAGGGCACTACCAGTTAGGGCAGTTCTAGGGCTCCTCCAAGCAACATGTCGTGCTGGAACTACAACAAGATAGGCCACTAGGCAAGGGAATGCCCTTACCCTAAGAAGAATAACTACCAAGGTGGTCGTCAGGGGCAGGTGAACCACACTAATATTACTGACATTCCTTCAGGAGAGGTAGTGACTGCTGGTAAGTTTCTAATTGATCAACACCCCATAGTTGTACTATTTGATTCAGGTGCTTCGCATTCCTTTATTAGTCCAACATTTGCATCCAAGTTTATGCGAAAACATATCTTTGTTGAGGTGAGGGTTATTGTATTAGGGCTACCAATGGCGTTATCCCAACCAAAATTTGGTAGTTGGGGACGTACAATTTGAGATAGAGGGTGAAGTTATCGAGTTGATCGGTAGTTTTACCGGGCTGGGTATCGATGTGATATTGGGAATGAATTGGATGAGCGAGCACGGGGTGCTTATTGATACATCGACTAGTGTAGTCATGCTCGAGAGATCCTAGTAACTAGGAAGGTTTTACGGTGCAACTACCCAGGACATCAATCTTTCTTGTGCGGCTAATGTGGTGCAAGCAAAGGCTATTGCGAGATATCCCTGTAGTGTGTGACTTCCCGGATGTTTTCCCGATGATTTGCTGGATTACCCCGGATCGGGAGTGGAGTTCAAGATAGAGTTGCTTCACAGCACGACTCCTATCTCTAGAAGGCCATATAGAATGCCTCCCAATGAACTAGCTGAACCTAAGACCCAGTTGAATGAACTTCTAAAGAAAGGCCTTATCCGTCCTAGTTCATCTCCGTGAGGGGTGCTTGACTATCTTTGTGAAGAAGAAGGATCAATCCCTATGCATGTGTGTAGATTATAGACCCTTGAATGCAGTTACAATCAAGAATAAGTACCCTCTGCCACGCATAGATATCTTATTTGATCAGTTATCCAAAGCAAAAGTCTTTTCCAAGATTGATTTGAGATATGGGTATCATCAAATCAAGATTCGGCCCGAGGATGTTACAAAAACCGCATTCTCTACAAGATACGGTCTGTATGAGTATCTTGTTATGTCTTTTGGATTGACTAATGCCCCCGCACATTTTATGTATCTGATGAATTCAGTGTTTATGCCCGAGTTAGACAAATTTGTGGTGGTATTTATAGATGATATCCTGGTCTATTCTGAGAATGAAGAAGATCACGTTGAACATTTGCGGGTGGTTCTCACTAGATTGCGAGAACACCAGCTGTATGCAAAGTTTAGCAAATGTGAATTTTGGCTTCGCGAGGTACCTTTTCTTGGACACGTGTTGTCCGATGGTGGAATTATGGTTGATCCCACCAAGGTGCAAGAGGTGTTGAACTGGAAGGCTCCAATCTCGGTGCATGAGGTTCGGAGTTTTCTGGGGTTGGCTGGCTATTATCGTCGCTTTATCCTGGATTTCTCTAAAATAGCCAAGCCTATGACTCGATTGCTGCAAAAAGACATGAAGTTTGTCTGGACTCCTGAGTGTGATGCGGCTTTCCATACCCTGCGAACTCTTCTAACTTCGGCTCTGGTTTTGGCACAATCGGATATCGAGAAACCCTTTGATGTGTTCTGCGATGCATCAGGTATTGGGCTAGGAGGTGTTTTTATGCAAGAGGGTAGAGTCATTGCTTATACCTCTCACCAACTTTAGAAGCATGAAGTGAATTATCCAACGCATGACTTAGAACTCGCTGCAGTTGTTCATGCCTTGAAGGCCTGGAGACATTATTTACTTGGCAATGTGTGCAACATCTACACTGATCATAAAAGTCTCAAGTACATCTTCACTCAACCTGAGTTGAATATGCGTCAGAGAAGATGGCTCGAGTTGATCAAGGATTATAACCTCCAAGTGCACTATCACCCTGGCAAGGCAAATGTCGTAGCAGATGCCATAAGCAGGAAGTCTCATTGCCACTCTTTAATTGAGAGTGATGTCCATTTGTCGAAGCTCCTTCATCCTGCAGTCCTTCACAACATCACTGTAAGTTGTACTCTACAGAGTCGAATTATCGAGCTACAGAAGACGGATGCAGGTGTGTTTCACATCAAGCGCAAGATGAAAGAGCAAGAAACCAAACATTTTCGAGTTGATGAGGAAGGCGTGTTATGGTTCAAGGATAGGTTGGTAGTTCCGAAGGATAGAGAGCTTAGAAATCAAATCATATCCGAAGCTCATTCCTCTAAATTATCCATTCATCCTAGTAGTAGCAAAATATATCATGATTTGAAGCCTCAATTTTGGTGGACTAAAATGAAGAAAGAGATCGCCGCTTATGTGGCTAGGTGTGACACTTGTTGTCGAGTCAAGGCTGTGCACATGAAAGCTGGATTACTTCAGCCACTCTCGATTCCAGGTTGGAAATGGGAGGAGATAAGTATGGATTTTATTGTTGGACTCCCTACTACTCAAAGGAACTTTAACTCTATTTGGGTGATTGTAGACCGTCTGACCAAATCAGCACACTTCATTCCTGTCCGTATAGACTTTCGTCCAACCGACTATGCGGAGTTGTACTTTAACTAGATAGTCCGACTTCATGGGATCCCTCGTACTATTGTCTCGGATAGAGGACCACAGTTCACTGCTCGCTTTTGGGAGCACTTACACGGATTATTAGGAACTAAGCTAGTAAGAAGTTCTGCCTATCATCCGCAAACCAATGGGCAAACTGAACGAGTGAATCAAATCTTAGAAGATATGTTGAGAGCATGTGTCATCTCAGCTAAGGGCTCATGGGAAAAATGGTTACCCCTAGCTGAATTCTCGTACAATAACAATTATCAAGAGAGTATCAAGATGGCACCGTTGGAAGCTTTGTATGGCCGGAAGTGTAGAACCCCGTTGAACTGGGTAGAAGCCGGTGAAAGGAGATATTATGGAATTGATTTTGTTCAAGAAGCCAAAGAACAAGTCCGTACTATCCAAACTCACATGGCCGCAGCTCAAGCTAGGTAGAAAAGTTATGCTGATCGACGTAGAAAACCTATTGAGTTTGAAGTTTGAGACTTCGTTTATCTGAAGGTCTCACCTATGAAAAGTGTCCAACGCTTCGGTGTGAAGCAAAAGCTTGCGCCGAGATATGTTGGTCCGTTTGAAATCATTGGACAAAGTGGTAAGGTGGCGTACAAGATTCAATTACCTCCAGAGATGAGTGCTATCTTCAATGTCTTTCATGTATCCCAATTGAAGAAATGTCTTCGCGTCCCTGAAGAGAGAGTTCCATTGGGGGGTATCGAGTTAAAATCTGATTTGACCTTTGAAGAAAAGCCGGTTTGAGTGATTGACACTTGTGAGCGAGTGACTCGGAGTCGGGTGGTCAAGTTCTACAAAGTCATGTGGAGTAATCAGGGTAGTGAACGCGATGCAACGTGGGAAAGGGAAGATTATTTGAGGGATGGTTATAAGGAATTCTATCAACAATGGTACGCTTTTCAAATCTCGGGATGAGATTTTTATAAGGGGGGAGGGCTGTAACACCCCAGGTGTTTGGCTTCCACATTTGCACCCGCATTTCATGAACATGAGCATCATGCATCCATTCGTGAGCTTAGATTGTTTGAAACATGCTTTTGAAACATTGCAACACATGTTTATATTCCATGTGTGTTTCTTTTATGAAATGTAAAGCGTGCAACACTTAAGTGCAACAGGTGCCACTCATTTAGTGAAACAAGGTTAGTTAGTACTATGCAACAAGATCATGAAACATGTGAAACATGACTATGAAACAATTGTAACATTTCATGTGTTTTTCATTGTTTCAGTACATACCTTGCTTGATTCTTGTGTGACCAATGTATGGTGTGGCTAATTATTCTCCTAAGAACCTTAGTCATACTTAGAATGTCATTAGGAACAATGTTCATGTTGATCATTTTGCCTAATTAGGTTTCCAAGTCATGGTTGACCAATTTGGACCCCTAGAGCTCCTGTGTTTGACTGTTTAAAAAGTATAGCTTAGGATGTTTGCATGTCTAAGAAACCTAAAGCAAAGTTGTAGAGAATTATATGTGGAACAAAAGTTCTTTTATGACCATCTCATGAAAATGTGCACAACATGTTCAAAAATGGCCCACAAGTCAGGATTGAAAGCTATTTCAACAATTGAAAATTTTTCTAAGTGTTATACTGGATTTCAGTTTCATGAACTCGACTTTGGCATGATTTTACTCTCCATCCTTTGCGAATTAGACTTTGGTCTCTAAATGAGTTTTGTAGCTGGCACATAGGTCTTCAACTTTTGTTTAGGGAGTTTGCGCTAATGATCAAAGGATTCGGAAATCCATCGGCTCCAAATGGCGCTGTCAGTCGGCTTCATCAGGCCTGATGGCTGTTCTGACCAGACCGATCATGGCCGACCGTGGCCAGGAGGTTGCCGCCACGTGGCCGCCACGTGCTCGACTTGGCCTGACCGCGCTGCACGCTGGCCGGCTTGAAGTGGACGACGCCCTGCTGCCTCTCCACTCACCCGCGCACGCTCTGCCCTCATTCACTCCTCCGTTGCCTTCCCCGTTCATAGCCGAAGCGCAGCAGCACACCGCCGACGCCATCGGCCCGCCGAGCTCGCTTGAGCTCGCCGTGGCACCACAGCCACCACCGTCCCAACCATAGCTCCACTATCGCCTCACGGACCTTGTCACCGTCCTCGCTGAGCCATCCAAGCTTTAGGTGAGCGGCATTGCCGAACCTCGCACCACCATGACATGGCCGCCATGGTCGTCGCCGGTGATCTCACGCGGCCATGCCTGACCGCTTCACCATAGCCAGTAGCCGTAGCATAGGTAGGTCCGCATTGGTCACTGGAAGCTTACGCGCGCCTTGTCCAGTCACCGAATGCCGAGGTTCGCCGGAGCGCCACCGTGCGCCATGGCCGAACCGCCGTGCACCGTGGCCGACGTCCCTGGAGTCCGCTAGAGCTTAGTGTTAGTAGGTAAACCGACGCGGGAGGTCATGGCGAGCACGGAGGTACCCTCCTCGTCGCCGGTAAGGTCGCCGCCGGCGAGCTACGCTGTCTTCCGCGCCATCGCAGCCGTGTCCTCTGTTTCTGTGTCTATGACACGTGGGCCCAGCTGACCGGTGGACCCCAGTTGTCAACGACTGTATATTAGAAAGATAGTTCAAAAATGCAGTTTTGAATGCGGATTTGATATTTTTGTATCTCCTGTTTTGTAGATCCAAATTGGGTGGTTCCAATTTTGTTAGATTCCCAGTTAGGTCTAGTATTTAAGAAAAATATGTCTTGAGCACATTATGTCGAAATTTTGGATGAATTAAATAGGAACTTGAAAAGTGTTTTTGAATGCATGCAAACTTGTTTAAATCATATCTTGAGTTTCTGTGATCCAAAAATTATGAAATTTTGTGGGTAAGCTAGTCTCGTATAGTAGAAGCTCTGGTTAAAATTTGAGAGTCATTTCATGTGTAGTTTTTGAGTTATAGATTTTCCTTTTATCACAGGTAGATACTTGGGTGAATTTTTGTAAATTATCTATGAATCCAATGACCATGAAATTTGTTGGAGAATGTCCTAGTACCTTAAGGATGCTAGGAAAAATATGAAATCTGTTGCTTGACACTTTTCACTAAGGTTTCCTAATTATGCCATTTTAAGCCATTCTGCCTTACCATTTTTGTGTAGGTTGTTATACTTACTCCAATGGTGTGAAATTTTTATGGTAGTCTACTTAGGGCATGTAGTGTCTACTGTAATTTTTGTAGAATTAATGGGGTATTTTTCTTATATGTTTACTATTTCCACTAATTAATTAAATAAATTAAGAAAGGTATTAAAAAAATGTTTTGGTGATGGACACCCTACTTTCTAGTGTTCTTGTGATATGTGTGATATGTCAGTAAACTTGGTTTTGTCCAATTAAGTGTTTATATCATAAGTTAATAATTATTTGTTTGCATCATGTCCCTCTGGACAGATCTGGGGACTTTGGAAAGTTCCCCATGATAATTTAGTTTTATGTGATTGTGATGAATAGAAAAGTTGTAGATAATTTATGTATCCAGCTCCTGTCAAAATTTGAGGGCATTTGGCCCAGTAGTTTAGAAACTACAGCTGTTTAAAGTTAGGTTCCAGTTTTGCTTACTCTCTGCCTTGTGAGGACAGAGTTCTGTTGATTTATGAATTCGACTTGGTAAAGTGTTGAATCATGCTTTGAGGTCTAAAAATTAATTGTAGAAAATTTCATAAGCTTTCCAGATTGTCTTGTTGCATGTCATTTAGAATTATAAATCTCCAGTTATGGCTGGTTTACTGCACCGCTACATAGTATTCATTTTGCTGAAATACAAATGTTTGAGTGTATGTTGTTGCAAGGTTATCGTTGATTGTTTAGGGGTTAGCCTAACTTGAGGATATGCTTAGGTGTAGGTGCTAGGTCATTAACTGAAGATGAGCAATTATACATTAGGTTGTATAAACGTGGTAAGTAAAGTGATTTGAATAGGGCTTAAGTTGGATTATGCAAACTACAGCGAACATGTGCATTCCCCGAGCATCCCTGACATTCGTTCATATGCATCCATGATATTTATCTTGCGCATTCATGCAATAGGTGTGCCGGAGGGGGTGACGTTGCTAGAGTTCGAGGGAGCCAACCAGGAGGAGGAACCCGAGGTGCAGGAAGCCGACGAAGCAGTCGCCGTGGAGGAATTGCCCGAGTGCCCTGACCACCAGTCTTCCTCATTCCTGAAAGGCAAGCCCCGGAGCATATTAAGCCTCCCATGTTTTTACAAATACTTTGAGTACCTTTTATTGTTGATGATGCATTAAGTATAGGAATTGGTTGGAACCAATTGCTGCATTATACATCCTTCCTTGTCCAGATATCACACTGGAATCCTATTTAAGTTCAGGAATGGGTTAAATACTTAGCCATGCTTAGTGCGGTAGAAGTCAGGTGATTTTCTGTCACCTGTGAGCTTTAGGATGAGGTGGATCACGGCTGGCTATATTTGCTATCGTGGAAAAGAACCATGTGAATAATGAATTAAGACCGGGCGGGATCTTGTGTAGGTTTGAACATAGTGACTCCGTCTGAGTCGTTTAAGGACCGATACGCTGTACGTCCTCATGTCATGTTGAACGCAACCTAACACTTAGCTGGCCGGATAAGTCGTTCCGACCGCGAAGCCTAGTAGCTTGACTCAGGCCGGGGACGCGAGCACTGGCGGCATTCTGGAGGTAGTAAGGATGTGCGGAGAGCCATTGGCATAAGTCCAAGGCGGGTTAGAGTCCCGAACAACCTTGGCAGAGTGGTTCTCTGAGAATGTCGATCTGATCGGACTCGCGACTCCTGAATCATACCAAAGGTGACTTGTTTGCGACTCCGATGGGAGAAGCAGGGTTTGTGTTTAGGAATACCAAAGGTGACTTGACTGAGCAGCGACAACGTAGATTCAATTAATTTAACGATATGGTTAAATGGATGATGATGATAAGGTTGTCATAATGAATACCTGATATGGTTATTAATGTTTGCACCCTAATATAATGATTGCTTAGTACAGGTGCTAATATAGTTGACAGGTTAATGGCTAAAAAGTCACTGCTAGTTCAGGTTAAGAGTTAATCATTATTACTTATGCTTTTCTGTAAAAAGAAAGTGTCAGCCAGATCCACTACATTAAGCTATGCATAATCCTTGGTGTCATTTATTTTGGTTTCTGGCGGGTAAGTCTAGCTGAGTACATTCCCGTACTTAGGGTTTATTCCCTCTTGTTGCAGATGACCTTCTATATCAGGGATTATGTAAGTATTGTCTCCACCTAGTGGGTGATGAAGACTAGATCATGGGCATGATCTCTGTTCTCTTATCTGAATGCTTTTGCGGGCTATGATCAGCGAACCAGTATGTGTATTTGAACTCGAGTGTGTGAGTTAAACTATTTGCTTCCGCATGTTTTACAAGACTTGTTTTGTAATAACGATGACTCTGTGATGATGTAATCTATTTGCGAACATCTGCGAAATATTGTAACGTACGATATGTTATGTTGAGTTACTGTGATCTTGGTTGTATGCAAGTTGGTTTGAAATCCTTCAAGATTTCAGTTGACTACCGGGTTTATATGGGCTCAAGTTCGAGAATTTGATCATTTCGGCGATTATTTTTGTACTTGTGCTCTTATAAATTGGTCGGTTATGTGACATTTACCATGTGATAGTAAAAAAGAGAGTAAAAAAGAGAGGTATTATTCAGTAATGTACCCTAAAAAGAGAGGTTATTGTACCCTAAAAAAGAGAGGTAGTATTCAGTATTGTACCCTCATGGAACCTCCGAGTGACCCGAGCTGAAAGAGTTCGGGCTGGGGTGCTTTACAGGGGCAAGTGTTGACTAAAAAAGCGGTAAGACCAAATTTAGGGGGAAAAACGACGTAGCTGTTCAATGTTCCAAGTGTTGGTGAGAACGTTGCCGTTGTTGTCCTCTAGTCGGTACGTGCCCTGTCAGATTACTTTGGTTACCGTATAGGGCCCTTCCCATGGTGGAGAGAGTTTGTGTTTTTCTTTTGTTGATTGGGTCCTCCGGAGTACGAGATCGCCGACTTCGAGTATCCTCCCCCTGATCTTCCTTTCGTGGTACCTACATAGGGTTTGTTGGTAGAGAGCGGAACAGATGACGGTCGTCTCGCGGACCTCTTCGAGCAGGTCAACTACGTCTTGCTGAGCCTGTACAGCTCAGTCACGATCGAAAGCTTTCACTCTTGGGGCGCCGTGGTCGAGGTTGGAGGGCAGCACTACCTCAGCTCCATAAGCCAGGAAGAAGGGTGTGAACCCTGTGGATCGGTTTGGGGTCGTTCTCAGGCTCCAGAGGATCGCTGGGACCTCTGCAATCCATCACCCGGCGTACTTGTTGAGTCAGTCGAAGATGCGTGACTTAAGTCCTTGGAGGACCATGCCATTGGCACGCTCGACCTAACCATTAGTTCGTGGATGTCCGATCGAGTCCCAGTCAATCCTAATGCCGTATCCATCACTGAAGTCTAGGAACTTCTTTCCGATAAAGTTAGTCCCGTGGTTGGTGATGATACAATTAGGAACGCCAAACCGATAGATGATGTCGAGGAAGAATTTAACTGTCTCTTCCGAGCGGATGTTGGTGATGGGCTTTGCCTCTATCCACTTGGTGAATTTGGCGACTGCTACGAGTAGGTCAGTGAAGCCGCCTGGGCCCTTTTTGAGGGGTCCCACCATGTCTAGGCCCCAGACCTCGAATGGCTAGGGGATGGGGATGGATTGGAGCTCCTGCACTGGCAAATGGGTTTGCTGAGCATAGAACTGGCATCCTTCACACCTATGGATGACCTCCTCTGCATCTCGTAGTGTGGTGGGCCATTAAAAACCTTGGCGAAAAGCTTTTCCGACCAGCGACCTTCGGGCCGTGTGATGTCCACAGATCCCGGCATGGATCTCGAGGAGGAGCTACTTTCCTTGGTTGGTGGGGATGCACTTCATGAGTACCCCTGATGGACTTCGCTTGTAGAGTTCATCACCGAGCGCGACGCTGGTTTTGGCACGTCGAGTGATCCATCGGGCCTCAATCCTTATGGGTAGGAGAACCTCCCTGAGGAGATAGGCGAGTAGTGGCGCTCGCCAGTCGGTCTGATCGAGTGCTAATACGATGATGTTGGTGGGTGACGTTGTTAGGGAGGTACTAGGATCGGAGCCCCCGAGCGCTGGCTTGGAGTTGGGGTCGGAGCCCCCGGGCGCTGGCTTGGCATTAGGGTTAGAGCCCCCCGGGTGCCGGCTGGGCGTCGGGGTATGTCTGGACTAGACCTTCCATGATGCGGGCGGACGGCTCATGGATGTCGTTGATGAAAACCCTGGCGGGGGATGGATCCCGCCTAGCGGCCAATTTTGCAAGAAAATCGGCGGCAGCGTAGTCCTTTCGGGGGACGTGATGTAGCTCGATCCCCTAGAATTTGTCCTTGAGCTTGTGCACCTCTTGGCAGTATGCTGCCATGAGGGGGCTTTTGCAGGTGGACTCCTTCATGACCTGATCAATGACCAGCTCTGAGTCACCATGAACGTAGAGTCGCGTAGCACCAAGCTCGATGGCGATGTGTAGTCCGTTGATGAGGGCCTCATACTCCACGGCATAGTTTGAGGCTGAAAAGTGGAGGCGGATGGCGTAGCAGAGCCTACTCCTATCTGGGGAGATCAGAACCACTCCAGCTCCCGAGCCGGGTGCCATTACGGACCCGTCGAAGTACACTGTCTAGTACTCATGGGTGACGTCCGGGGTCAGTAGCTGCACCTCTGTCCTTTCGGCGACAAAATCCGTGAGAGCCTGAGACTTAATGGCGGTACAGGGGATGTACCTCATGTCATGGCCCATGAGTTCGAGTGCCCACTTAGAGATCCATCCTGCGACTTCGTGGTTACGGATGATGTCCCCGAGCGGGTATGAAGTAACGACTGTGACTTCGTGGTCGGCGAAGTAGTGCAGGAGCTTTCGGGTCGCCATCAGCATGGCGTATAGGAGTTTCTGCACCTGGGGGTACCGGACCTTGGGGTTGGTGAGTACTTCCCAGATGAAGTATACGGGCCACTGGACCTTAAGTTGGTCTCCCGGCTCTTCCCTTTCGACGACTAGCGCGGCACTTACCACATGGTTGCTGGCCATGATGTAGAGGAGGAGGGGTTCTCCGCGTTCGGGAGCAACAAGGATCGGGGCTGACGTGAGGGACGCTTTGAGGCTCTCCAGAGCCTACTGAGCTTTCTTAGTCCAAACAAAAGTGTCCGTCTTTTTGAGGAGCTTGTAAAGTGGCATTCCCCGTTCGCCAAGCCGAGAGATGAATCGGCTTAGGGCAGCCAGACAACCGATGAGCCTTTGTATGCCCTTGACGTTGCGTATGGGGCCCATATTGGAGATGGCCGTGATTTTTTTGGGGTTGGCCTCGATGCCGCGCTCGAACACAACGTATCCTAGCAGCTTCCCCTTCAGAACCCTGAAAACACATTTTTTGGGATTTAGCATGATGTTGAACCTTCGGAGGTTCGCGAACATTGCGGCCAAGTTTGCAATTAGGTCACAAGCTTGAGTTCTTTTGACCACTATATCATCAACATAGACGGCGATCGTTGGTTTTGGTCGCTCGGCTTGATCAGGCTGATCGAGCGGGATGATTTGGTCGGCGAAGCATTGCTGCATGCACCTTTGGTAGGTGGCGCCAGCGTTCTTCAAGCCGAAAGGCATGGTTACGTAGTAGTATGAACCATATGGGGTGATGGACGGGGTTGCGAGCTGATCAGACTCTTTCATCGCGATCTGGTGATAGCCCGAGTAGGCATCCAGAAAGGAGAGGATCTCACAACACAAGGCGGAGTCAACTATCTGGTCTATGCGCGGCAAAGGAAAGTGATCCTTCGGACACGCTTTGTTGAGGCCAGTATAGTCAACACACGTTCTCCACTTCCTGGTCTTCTTTTTAATAAGAACAGGATTGGCAAGCCATTCGGAGTGGAATACCTCTCTGATGAATCTGGCTACCAGGAGTTTGGTGATCTCTTCGCCTATGGCCCTGCACCTCTCGTCGTCGAAGCAACGCAAGCGCTGCTTGGTG
The DNA here is from genome assembly GCA_904845875.1 of Miscanthus lutarioriparius. Lineage (NCBI taxonomy): Eukaryota > Viridiplantae > Streptophyta > Magnoliopsida > Poales > Poaceae > Miscanthus > Miscanthus lutarioriparius. The sequence goes on from CAJGYO010000005.1 coordinate 49,115,422, forward strand.
GGCTTCGAGCCCAAGATGAGGCGCAGCGCGTGCTCGGTGACCTCCCACGATATGCCCGGCATGTGAGAAGGCTGCCATGCGAAGACATCACGATTGGCGCACAGGAAGTCGACGAGCTCGCATTCCTATTTGGCCAGGAGCTAGGTCCCAATCCGCACCATCTTGGTTGGGTCGGTGGGGTCGATTCCCACCACCTTGGTCTCCTCAAGCGGGTGGAAGGCCATCGAGGAGGCTGGTTTGTTGCAGTCTGGGACTGCTGGGGTCGATGATTCCCTGAGCAACGGGAGCTCGAACAAGTTGACAACCGCGGTGGCGAGCTCAAAGTGCTCGCGGTCACACGTGAAGGCGTGCGAAAAGGCACTGCTCACGGTGATGACGCCGTTTGATCCTGGCATCTTCAGCTTGAGGTAGGTGTAGTTGGGGATTGCCATGAATTTGGCGTAGCATGGCCACCCCAAGATAGCATGGTAGGACCCTAGGAAGTCTATCACTTCGAAGGTGAGGACCTCTGAGCAAAAGTTGGCTTGGTTGCCAAATGTGACGGGCAGATCAATCTACCCGAGTGGGTATGCCTGTGCTCCTAGGATCACCCCGTGAAAGGGAGAACCCACAAGGCGGAGTTTCGACCGGGGGATGCGGATGGCATCGAGGGTGTCGACGTAGAGGATGTTGAGGCCACTGCCTCCATCCATCATCACCTTTGTGAGGTGCTTCTTGCAGACGATGGGGTCAACGATGAGCGGGTAGCGTCCCAGTCTTGCGACATGGGAGGGATGGTCCCTCTGATCGAAGGTGATCGGAGATTCCGACCAGCTAAGGAAGAAGGGGACGGCCGTCTCGGCGACGCATGCCTCCCTATAGCGCACCTTGTGCTGGCGTTTCATCCAGATGGCGTCAGACTCGCCGAAGATCATGATGCATTCCTTAGTGTCGGGGAAAATGTCTCCGTCCTTGCCCATCGTGCCTCCTTTCTTGGCTGCCGCCTCTTTGCCGTCCCCTTCTTTCGGCCCGCCGGCGTATCATAGGAAACATTTGAGGAGCTCGCAGTCCTTGTAGAGGTGTTTGATGGGGTAGGCGTGGTTGGTGCACGGGCTATCCATGAGCTTGTTGAAGTGGTCAGGCAGCCCCTGCTGGGGCTGTTTTCCCATGTGATCAGCCGTGGCGACCAATGCGGTGTTGTCTGATCAGCGCCAATCTTTTTTGTTCTTCTTGCCCCTCTGTGTGGAGGGGCCCTTGTCCTGGTCCATGCGCTTGGCCTTGCCTTTGTCCCAGCCTCCGTTGAAGACCGCTCCGACCACCTCCTCACCAAAGGCGTGGTTAGTGGCGACGTCGAGCAGGTCACGGGTGGTATGGGGCTTCAGGCGGCCAAGCTTGTGGATCAGGGACTCGTAGGTCGTCCCGGAGAGGAATGCGCTGATGACGTTCGCATCGATGACATCGGGGAGGGAGTTCAATCGTTGGGGGAACCTACGGATGTAATCCTAGAGGGATTCGCTGGGCTCCTGCTGCCAGCTCTTGAGGTCCCAGGAGTTTCCAGGGCGGACATACGTCCCCTAGAACAATGCTATCGTGCGGGAGGAATTCAAGCCATGCCCGAACATATTCCCCCATGCAGATGGGGAGATACTGGATGATGAAATAGTCATCATCCACCCCTCCGGCTCGGCAGGCGAGCCAGAAGTCTTTGAGCCAAATACCAGGGTTTGTCTCCTTGGTGTACTTGGTGATGTTGGTGGGCGGTCGGAAGCGTTGTGGGAACGGCGCTCTCCAGATACGCCGATCAAAGGCCCGTGGTCCTGGGCCCTCAGGGCTAGGACTCCGGTTGTTTGGTCGGCAATCATGCCTGGGGCACGTTTCATCGCTCCTCTCAATGGTTCGGTCAGGACCTGTGTCGCCTAGCCCCATCGTCGCCCGGTAGACGTCATCATCATGCCAGGCGTGATGCCGGTTGCTGATGACACTGCGAGCGTCTTGGTGCGGACCGGGCTATTCGCGTATCGGCGGTCGGTGTAGAGCAGGTGCCAGGTCGGACCGCGGTGCAGCCGCTGCCTCCCGAGCCACGCTTGGCGGCTGTAGCGGTGAGCGAATGGAGCGATCCATCTAGCATGTCCCCACTCCCCTAGTGGGGAGAGAGGGCATGTGTCGGAGTCACGATGTGGAGCTTTCCACCTGTTGAACAGCGGTGGCTTCTTCCAGTGCCTAGAGGTTCCGGTAGACTGCCCGCTCCTGGGGGTCGACGGGCTCGGGAAATCCACGTAGAAGCATTGTTGCAGCGGCGATGTTCTGGCTAGCCTAAGCGAACTGTGGGGGGTTGGTCCCCTCGTTCATGATGTCGTGCTGGATCTGGCGGGCGCGACCCCGGGCATCGCCCGTCGGGTCATGCGCATGGGGCGCAACGTGCGGCACTAAGTGCGCTGGCGTAGGCGACGGCTGGTTCTACCGCCGTTGTCGTAGTTCCTCGGTGTGCCCTTGTGCCCACGCGAGGGCCCCGCATGAGGGTCTAGAGGGGTGCGAGTCTGCAAGGACTCCACTACCACCGACGGCTGTTTCGGAGCGTTCGCCATAGCGCACTCCCGGGACGGACGGTGGCTGGGCGCCATGTCGCCGATGCTAGAGTCGTGAATCTCAGCCTCTTCATCTAGGAGTTCGTAGATATAGGTGGGAGCATAGCTCGCCATCCCCATGAATTCGGATGTGAGAGGAGATGGCGTCAGCATTTTTTGAAGCCCTCGGGCGTATGCGTCCGCAGAGGATGTGAGGCCATAGGGGAACTGGTTGTGCAGTGGTTGCGGTACGGACAATGCGGTCCCTCTGGATAATTGACGGAAGATAGTAAATAGCGAGTAAATAACTATATGGAAGTTTGCTCGGAATGAAGCGCAGATGCCTCGTTGTTGAAGTCATCGTGCGTCCCGGAGCCGATGGAGGGCGCCCCTACGATGGGCGTCGGAATGAAAGCCTCCTCGCAGAGGTGTAGTACGCAGAGCCGATCGGCGACGAAGTCTAGGCTTCTAAAGAGGAAGGCCTAGGATGGCTTAAACACGGGTGGAACCCACATCCCAATAGGTGGGAGTGCGGGAAACTCTAGTTAGCCGAAGTGAGTCGTATCGCTTGTGCCCGCCATGGCGAAGGTGGTGGAAAAGTGGGCCATCCGATGATAAAAAAGTGTTGAATGTATAGCATCTTCTCCACGAACAGTGCCAACAGTCGGTGCAGAAAGTGACCAACAAGTAAATATTTGTAGTTTTGTCATACATTGTGATAGGAGGTGGCCTAGCACTCAATGACATAGGGTTTATACTAGATCAGGCAATGTGCCCTACGTCCAGTTTGAGTCGGTTGGTGACTTTATTCCTGAGCCCAGGTGCTCGAAGTTTGTAGTGGGGTTACAAACGCGAAGGAGAAGGATGGGGAGTACAAGAGGTCCGGTCAGACTCCTGCCAGAAGGGTCGAGAGTGATGGGAACCCCGCTATGAGCTAAGTGTTCGAGCGTGTGCTCGTAGTTCGAACCTGACGGTTCTGTACTAGTGAACTTGATCGATCTAATAAATCTAGAATGTTAGGAGAGAGCGTATCCCCTTTTATAGATGAAGGGGATGGCCTTACAAGTGAGAAGGAGAGAGTATGTATGCTTCTAATCCTTGTTGCCCACGTCGGTGGGTATAGGATGATGGTAGGCGCCCACAACACTGTTGGATGTCAGATGTACGTGGGAGGTCATGTCGTCTTGTTTAGGTATGGCAGATGTCGGTACCTGCTATATTGTTGATGCCCAGGGGCATGTGAGGAGTTTCACCACATTCACTTGGCATGGTAAATCCCAGTGCCCACAACACTGTTGATGCCCAGAGGCATGTGGGGGAGCTTTACCGTATGGGAGTTAGTGGCACCCACAATACTATAGGGAAAATGTCGATGCCTACAACACTGTTTGTGTCGGGGCACAGAGTACTATTTCTGCTGGTGTATAGGGTACGGTCCCTGCTATCGTGGTTTGACTTGTGTGCCTCGCCTCGCTTTCTTTGTTTGTTCCCTAGTCCTTTCTAAGCGGGCATCCCCAGTCGGTTGATCCCAGCCGGCTCTAATTGCGTCAGTCGGAGAAGAGCGGTGAGCAGGGGTTTGGCGCATCCCCGGTTTGAGATGTGGGTTGGAGTCAGAGGTGGAGTTTTGGCCAGGTGCTCTGGTCGGAGAGGCCATCTGGAGACGGGGTGGAGCCCAAAGTAAACGCTTCGGTCAGAGCAGAGTTGGAAGCAGATGTTGTTCCTCCTTGGCCAGGTCTTCTGGTTGGTGACTGGATCGCCGTTCTGGCTTGTTCATTTAGGTACTTGGGCTAGCCCATTAGTCGCACGCTGTTTGCTTGGGCCGAGGCTTTGTTGGGAAACCGGCCCACGAGGGCCCCTGGGTTTATGAACCCAACAGGTGGATCGCCTGCTCCTAGGGGTCGACAAGCTTGGGAAGGCCACGTCGAAGCATTGCCGTAGCGGCGATGTTCTGGCCAGCCCAAGCGAACTGCGGGGGATCATTTCCCCCATCCATGATGTTGTGCTGGACCTAGCAGGCATGACCTTAGGCGCCACTTGCTGGGTTACACGCGCGTGGCGCAGCGTGCTGTGGCGAGCGCGCCGACGCAGGTGGCGGCTGGCTCTGCCGCCTTTGTCGTAGCTCCTCGCCGTGCTCCTGTGCACGTGTGAGGGCCCCACATGAGGGTCCGGATGGGTGTGAGTCTGTAGGGACTCTGCTACCACCGGTGGCTATCCTGGGGTGTCCGTCATAGCGCACTCCTAGGACAGAGGGTGGCTAGGTGCCACGATGTCGCCAATGCTGGAGCCGTCGCTTTCAACCTCATCATCCACAAGGTCGTGGAAAGAGGCGAGAGTGTAGCCCGCCATCCCCACGAATTCAGATGTGAGAGGGGGCGGCGTCAGCATCCTTCAGAGCCCCCGCGCATACACGTCCGTGGGGGACGCGAGGCCGTAGGGGAACTGATCTTATGGTAGTCACGGTGGGGACAACAAGGTCCCTCCGGAGAGTCGGCGGAAGATATTAAATAGCGAGAAAAGAACAATATGTACGTTACTCACAGTGGGGTTTGAGCCTAGCATGGGCTCAGAGCGAAGCGCAGGCGTCTCGTCATTGAGTTCGTTGAGTGCCACGGAGTCGACAAAGGGCGCTCCTCCTCCGATGGGCACCGGGACTGGTGCCTCCCCACGAAGGAGAAGCATGCCGAGTCCGTCGGCGATGATGTCTAGGCTTTCAAAGAGGAAGGTATGGGATGGCTCGAAGACAAGAGGAACCCACATCCCAACAGGTGGGAGCATGGGAAACTCCAGCGAGCCGAAGCGAGTCGTATCGCTTGAGCCCGCCATGCCGAACATGGCGGAAACGTGGGCCATCCGATGACCAAAAAGCATGAACGTACGACGTCCTCCCCACGGATGGCACCAACTATCGGTGCGAAAAGTGACCAACAAGTAATTTTTTGTCGTTTTGCCGTTCGTTGTGATCGGATGTGACCTAGCACTCAATAACACAGGGTTTATACTAGTTCAGGCAACGTGCCCTATGTCCAGTTTGAGTCGGTCGGTGACTTTATTCCTGAGCCCAAGGGCTCGAAGTTTGCTGTGGGGTTACAAACGAGTGGGAGTAAGATGGGGGTGTTAGAGGTCTTGTCGGACTCCGGACTGAAGGGCCACGAGTGATAGGAGCTCCTACATGCGCTAAGTATTTGAACGTATGCTCTGTTTAGTTTTAGAGATCTAGAGCCATGGAGCCATTCGAGCACATAGAATGTGTAAAGCTTAGCAGAGAGAGTTGAAATGATCCATCTGTTGTCGTCTTTGTTGCCCGTCCTCGTTGGGAGAGGGTGCATCCCCTTTTATAGATGAAGGGGATGGCCTTAAAAGTGAGAGAGAGAGAGTGTGTGTGTGTGTGCTACCTAGTCTTGTTGCCCATGGCATTGGGTACAAGACGGTTTGTTGGCGCCCACAACACTATTGACGCCCAGATGCATATGGCAGGCTCCATCGTGTTCTTCTAGTATGGCAAATGTCGGCGTCTACCATACTGTAGGACAAATGTTGGCGCCCACAACACTATTCATGTTCTGACATGTCTGGAAGGTTATAAAGTACCCTTCTGACATGACCCGACAGTACTGTCCTGCAAGTGTGCAGGGTACGGTCCTCGGTATTGTGGTTGACTTGAGCGCCTTACCTTATCTACTCCGCCTGATTTCTTGGGTCCTCACCGAGCGGGTGTCCCCGACCGGTCGTTCCCAGTCAGATCCGATCGCGCCAGTCGAAGGAGAGCCGTAGGCAGAGGTTTGGTGTATTCTCAGTCAAAGAAGCAGGTCAGAGTCAGAAGCGAGCATTGCCCATCCCTGGCTAGGCCTTCTGGTCAGAGAAGTGGGTCGAAGTCGAAAGCGAGTGTCGCCCCTCCTTGGCCAGGCCTTCCAGTCAGAGACTAGATCGCTCTTCCATCCTGTCGTTAGGTATCTGGGCCGTCCTAGGAGTTGCACGTGGTTTGTAATGTCATCTGCTGGGCCGAGCTTTTGCTAGGAAGTGAGCCCATTAGGGACCCTGGGTTGATGAACCCGGCAATATTGTTGTAATCGGACATTCTTTTCTGCAATCCAAAATCATTCCTCACTGACAAGTTCTGCTTCTTTTCCAATTCGCTCACGTAATGTTCTTTCATTCCTCCCTGTTGCTAACAATTTGGTATTACATCTATCCCTTCTTCTGCCTATTTGGGACAGCTTCACCACTAAAAAAGTGAATCTAGATCTAGAATTTATTATGGAGCAACTCCACTAGTGGATCTACCAAGGGAACCATTTAGGTACACAACAGCTCGAAATCCATGCAAGGGCCTTTTAGTTGGAATGGCCAGATTTGCCCTTGGGCTCTAGCATTTCTCTCTATCTCACTGACACCCTAAAAGGTCCTTGTTTGGTTTTGGTAATTGAGTGACAACCCTAGGTGGACTAATTGTGTTTATGTGAGATACACATATGATTAGTCCATAGGTACATGTGTGTGAGCAACATATGACATGGAGGTAGAAATGGCTTGGAGATGTTGCAAAGCTCACACATGTGATGATGAAGGAGCTCATTGCACATGAGACATGACATTGAGTCATGTGATCAAGGTGGAGAAGATCAAGACAAGACTTGGCTTGATGGACCAGTTGTAAGTGTGAAGGGCAAGTTGGAAGCTTTGGAGCGATGGACCACGTGGCGGTGAAGCTTGAGCAAGACTTGGAGTCGATGGACGAAGGCAACGGTGAAAAGCAAGTGAAGTCAAGATCGATGAACCAATACGGTCACGTGATGTTATGAAGTGGATCATATCATTTGGTGATTGGTTTGTGCATGTGTTGCATCGACAATAGAGGAGATGGAATGGAACGCGCAAGGCAAAGGTATAACCTAGGGCATTTCATTTCATCGGTCATAGGTGTGTAGAGAAGTTTATGACCGGGTTTAGGATAGATGGCCATACTATCAAGAGGGGCAAACTTGTTTGCATATCGGTCATCTAGTGCCATTCGAGTGATCTAACTTTGCATCGTCGCTAGGATCGAGTGGCGTGGCAAGTTGAGTGGTTAACTCCTTAAAAATGTTTGTGAAATCCTAACACAAATACACATGGTGGTGTACACTTGGTGGTGTTGGCACATTTGCAAAGGAGAAGAAGTTGGAGTTGATGTGGATCAACTCGGTGAAGAAACAGAGGCGAGAAGGAGTCACTATGAGTGACCGGACGCTGGCCTCGACAGGACTGGCTAGTCCAGTCAGTGGCAGCAGTGAAGGCACAGGCATCGGTCTTCGACCAGATGCTAGGCGAAGAAGTAACCAGACGCATAGTGGCCGTGTTCGGTTAGGCTGACGTACGCTGACGTAGGCGGAGCTAGAGTTGATGCGCAGGCACAGAACTGATCGAACGTTGGTCTGCGTCCAGTCAAGCAGGAGCGAACGTGTCCGATCACAAAACAGAGGCTCAGGGAGCTCTATAGAAATGACCGAACTCAGGCATAGCAGCGTCCGATCATCCTCACTATGTTGCGTCTGGTCGCACCTTAACCGTTGGCGCACGAAGTTACCGTTGAGATCGGGCGACTTCGGTTGAGCGCAGAGCGACACGTGTACGGCGTAGCGCGACCGGACATTGGCCGGGTGCATCCGGTCAACCCAAAAAACGCCCAGTGAAGGGGTAACGGCTATTTTAGCTCGTGGGGCTATAAATAGAAGGGGGTCTTGGCCATGGCTTTGGCTGAGCACCTTGGGAGACATTGTGTCCATGCTTGAGAGTGCTTGGGAGCCCTCCATCTCACATATGCTTGATAGTGATCATCCAATTGTGTGAGAGAGTGATTCTAGTGAGATTGCATCGTGAGGTTGCATCGAGTGACACTAGGTGATCAAGTTGCAAGCCGGTGGTGCTTATTACTCTTGGAGGTTGCCACCTCCTAGATGGCTTGGTGGCTTGTGACTCCACTGAAGCACGCAAGAAGATTATGCAGTGCTCTGGAGGAGGATTTGGTAGGGGATTGTGCTCACCCCACAGGGATCGCGAAGAGCAACTCTAGTTGAGCATGTCATTGAGCTACCCTCACTTTTGAGGTAGGTTCTTGCAGTGCCCGACGTGCAGGCTTGGCGGGTGATGTCAATTATCCGCCGAACCACCAAGTGAGCAGTCGACACAATGGGGACGTAGCTTGGTGGCAACGAAGTGAACCTCAGGAGAAAATCACCATGTCAACATTGTCTTCATCATCTTCTCGGTGGTTTGCATTTCGTGCAACATAAGCTTGTATTCACTTTCATATACATTGTGCTTGTGTAGTTGCTCTTGTAATTAGTTAGCTTGTGTAGCTTACTAGTTATCTTCTTGCTTGTGTAGCATAGAAGTAGCTCCCTTGCATGACTAATTTGGTTTGTGTAACCTTGTTAGTCACATTGCTTAGTTTGTGTAGCTAAGTAATTTGCGCTCTTTAATTTGGCATTGGTTGCCTTGTTATTAAGCATTGCTAGTGAGCTTTGGTGGCTTTGTGCTTTTGCTTACTAACATGTGTAGGAGCTCCCTCGTTGCTTAAAGTACTAGTGGCTTAGGTTTGTGTGACCTTGATTCTAGAATTAATTAGGTGAGCTCTAGCTAGCCCGGCACCTTAGTTGCTTAATTAGGATCTTTGCGAGGTGCTAGAGAACATAGATAGAGGGATGTAGTCTTGGCTAGACCGATTATTTTAATTCCACATTTGTTTCGGTTAGCTAGCGTGATTAAATTTAGAAAGGACTATTCACCCCTCTCTAGTCCGCCATCTCGACCTTTCAAGTGGTATCAGAGCAGGTCTCTCATTTGTGGTCTTCACCGACCCGAGAGGATGGTGTCTAGTGGGCTAGATGCTTGTGAGACACATTTTTGATGGCACAAACTTTGCATTTTGGAAAAATCACATGCTTGATCATTTTCGTGCAAAGGGACCTAAGTTTTGGTGGATTGTCACTAGTGGTCTCACTCATGTCTTGGATCATAGAAATCTCACTAAAGCTCAAAGAGTTCTCTATGAACTTGATGCACATGCTTGTTGTTTTCTAATGGATGCATTGAGTTTTGATTTGATGAAACAAGTAAACTACATGGGAACCGCTTGTGAGATATGGGAGTCCATCAAGCACACCTTCGGTGATTCCTCCACGTGGGATGATGGAAAATTCAAGAAGGAGGATGAGCCCAAGAAGGAGGCGCATGAGTGTGTTGAGCATGACCACAATTTGGTGATTGTGGAATATTGCTCGACCTCATGGTCAAGTGATGATGATGATCGATCCACTACAAGTTCACTTGACAAGATTGATGATGCCACAAGTGTTGCAAATGATGATGCTACCCCATGCACACTTGATGGTTATGATGATGGATCATGCCCGGATGACATTGCTACTACAAGCTCTCCTACATCACCACATTGCTTCATGTCACAAGGTGACACCAAGGTATCTAATGCTAATGTGGTTGATAATGTTGATTCATATGATGAGCTTGTGAGTAGACTTGCTAGCATGACCATGTCTTTAGAAAATGAGAAAGATAAAACATTGAAATTGGAAAATGAAAACTCATTTCTAAAGAACTCATGTGAAGAACATAAGAAATTACTTGATGTTCTTAAATCTTCACATGGTGAGCTAAAATTGACTCATGAGACACTGCTTGCATCTCATGAAGAATTATTAGAACAACATGCTTCTCTCATTAAAGTGTTTTCAAAGAAACTTAAAAATAATGAGAGCTCATCACATGAGTCAAGTGATCAATTGCAACATGTGACTAACTCTTGTGATGTAGGGAAAAAGCATATCCACCTCTTGTGATGATTTATTAGATATGCCATGCTCTTCACATATAGATGCATGTTCTACTTCTATATCTTGTGAGACTAACCTTTTGAAGGAGAACAATGAGCTCAAAAATGAAGTAAAGAATTTGAGCAACAAGTTAGAGAGGCGCTACAACTCAAAAGTCACCTTTGAGCACATGTTGAAGACTCAAAGAAACTATGGTGACAAGTGTGGCCTTGGCTTCAAAAAGAAGATGACAACGGGCGAAAGAAAGAGAGAAAGAAAGATGAAGAAGCTACAACAAAGAAAGCTCTTTCATACCATGTGCTACCGGTGTCATGAAGTGGGACACCTTGCAAATGGTTGCCCTAATATTGAGAAGCTCAAGATGATAAAAGAAGAAGAGAGGCTCAAGCATGTGAAGTGCTTCAAGTGCCGCACTTGGGGTCATCTTACCTCAATGTGCCCAACCAAGTAATTGGTAAAGCAACTAGAAGAGCCTCAACCAAAGCCACAAGTTGAGCACGAGAAGACACCCCAAGAGCAAGTCAAGATCTATCATGAAGATGGTGGTGACTTGATGATGACGAAGAAGAAAATAAGAAGGGGTGGAAAGGCAAGGCACCCAATGCAAACCTAAGATGCCAAGATGATGAGCAAGACACAAGATGAGAAGAAAGATTATGCTCACATCAAGTGCTTCAAGTGTGAAGATATGGGACATTTTGCCTTAAGGTGTCCTACCAAGCTTGAGAAGAAGGCCCAAGCAATCCATGAGAGGCAAGGCAATGAGAAGCACCACATGAGCAAGGAAGAGAAGGCTCAATCAAAGAGAAAGTTCTACTCATGCTGGGAAAGGGGACACATTGCACATTCATGTCCCCTAGGTAACACTCCTAAGCCTATCTCAATTGATGATGATTCTATGCTTAGGAAGGATGGTAATGGTACCTCTATGGTTGTTATTGCAAAACATCCCGCTATTCATACTAAGGCTATGCCTAAGTATGTTGCACCTAACTTGAGAAGACCTAAACTTGTTTGGGTATCATCAAAAAGTGGATGAATGATTGTAGGTACCATGGCATTGAAGGCTTGATTCAATTGATCTCACATTGTTCATCACATATTGAGTCAAGTTGTGAAGCTTAGTGCACATCCAAACCCAATGCCAAGTGAAAATTTAAGTGAAGTCCAAGTGCTATCAACATACAAGTGTCATATTCAAGTTGTGGGGATTTCTTGGATTATTTGATGGCTTGCAAAAATATTTGAGTTGAAGCTTGCTAGTTGAATGATCATGAGCCAACCAAGGTATATCACTTGTTGATTATTTTATTTGGGTGCATATGAGTTGATTGAATTGGATAAATATGCAATGTTGCTTGCTATGAGATGTTTGAATGGATAAATAGCTTAGTAATCAAGTTTGGATTGATTTGTGTTGGATAAATTCATAAGATGACCTTTAGTGAGAGAATTGAAAGGAGATATGTCCTGTGAAAATATTCAAACAAGTTAGTTTCAAGTTTGATTCATATTTGATGAAATATAGCCCAAGTGATTGAAATCTGTCCTATATTGAAAATCTGAGTGAGCTATGATCCTAGCCATGTTTGAGTGACCAAACTTATTGGATTGGCATAAAAATTGGTGTACATGCTCTGGACTTATGGTATAAGATGTTGTATAAATTTCATGATAATTGGATAAGATATGCTTTGGTTTTGGAGTGGATCTTGTCAGCTATAGTGTAGCAGTTTTCAGCATGTAATAGTGGTGGAAGAATTGACATCTGATAGTAATATAGAAGTCAAATGAAGCTCAAATTCTTACATCTGCTATATAACTTAGTGAAGCACATCTCCACCAAATTTCATGGTATTTGGATTTGTACTTTAGGAGATATGCATTTTTCTTTGAAGAGTACAAAATCTGCCAGAAAAATGATAATTATTGGATTTATTCGGAGTCACTTTGATTGAAAGGTCCTCAAGTTGAAACATGTTTATAAGTAATTGAGGCATCTAAGTTTGGTTTTGAGATGATATAGAAGCATGACAAGCAAAGAGTATAAGGGCATTTAATGGTGGAGTGTACTTTGCACACATATTTGGTACTCAAATTGAAGATCAAGATCAAACTTAAGATGAAGATGAAGTTTAAGTTCTAGTGACTATTGGAAATTATTTGGTAGAAAGAAAAGGACTTAAACAAGTAGAAAGAAAATGACTTAAAGAAGGAATCAAGGTTACTCATCAAGTTAAGTCCATCACTTGGATCAATCAATCAAGTTATTTCAAGTGAGTGTCAAGAATGGTTCTTGGAGAGAGGTCACTTCTCCCTAGTGTAGGGACTTGCCGCCTATGTGTAGGTAAACCAAGTGTGGTACTTGAAAGGCTAACATGGAAGTGGTGATCCGAGAGACATTTGAGATGCTTAGTTGAAGCAATCAAAAGGGTTGATCAAGAAAACCAAGCAACACCCAAAAGAGAGCTAGTCATGATATTTCAAGTGGTATTCTCACATTGATGCTCTCATGCAAGCAAAGATGAAATGAAGAAGCAAGCTAACCACAACAAGAAAGTGCACTTGATCATTAGTGGTTCTTAAATCATATGGGTGAAGAATGGATTTCATTATTGATGATTGGTCTTCACCAAGCTTATAATTGGACTTCACATTGCTATTAGAGTAATGAATTGGAACTATGTGACTATCCTCTACTCCAACATAGCAAAGGTATCATTGTAATGTGCATGATCATTTCATCCCTTATTAGTATGCGATTAGTGCATATAGTACATGCTTCATAGAATCATGCATAACAAATGAAATGTTTAAATTCATAGCCTACCACTATTGCTTGAATGATTAGTTGATCTAGTGGTTAGTATATGAATTTGTTCATGAGCTAGTGAACCCAAGTACTTCATTTAATTTGGATTGCCAACAAGTGACAAGTACAACATTGGCGAGATAACCCTTGCAAGAGGTGTGAAGAAGCTTGTTATTGGTTCAAACCAGACTTGGAAGCTTAGGCAAATCAATTTAGTCAAGTCAAAATTAGAAGCTCATGATAGTGACAAGAGTACAAGCCCAAGACAACAATGCAAATGGATATCTGGTTTGAATTGTTTCAAGTGGTATCTAGACTCAAGTATTTCATCAAGAATTCATAAGTGATGTCTAGAACAACTCATAAGTGATATCCTATAAGTGGTACTCATGAAGATAGCAAAAGTTCAAGAAATGGTTTTTATTGATAAATCCAACAAGTGGTTTCATACTAGAAAATTCTTTCAAGTGGTATCACATCTACACGTGGTATCAATCATGCAAGATGATGGTTCTACAAGTGATCCTCAACTTTAAGTGATCATCAAATGAAAAATGCATCCCTCACCTACAAGAGCTCAAGTTTATCAAATGGATGACCCATGCTATGACATAGGGGCAGGTGTCCCACAAATTGGTATCAAGGTCGAAGATCCTATGTGTGGTATCTCAAGGGCTACAAGTGGTGTCATTCCAACAATCAAGTGATGTCCATAAAAAATGCAAGATTAAAGCCTCAACCATCTACCCCAAATGCAAAACTTTGCATCAATAAAAAGTACACCTTTTATGGAAATTGATGACAAAGGGGGAGAGATTGTACAAAGATATGAAAGCTTTGATTGAGATTGAGACAAAAAAGTAGAGGTTGGACATGGACAAGGACATGGACAAAGAGGGAACAACATTGAAGAAAAGAGATGGATCAAAATTCTTGGACAAGAGAAGCACATGAGTAGGGGGAGCAAGCACATGAATTTTGATCGGTTGCATTTAATATGTGCATAGTCATGTGCTTGCTTGCATTGCATAAATTTTTTAAATTTGATATGCATGCTTGTGTGGTGTATGCTAGTTTTAGAACTTGAATGATGATTTGATAACTGGCATGCATAGGATGGTAGCTAGACTTGTATTTTTACACGTGGTACTAGAACCTTGCTTATAAAGTTGATCTCACGGAGTTTCTAGTATTTTTGTTGTCTAGCTACTCATTGTGCTAAGGATGGTGTTAAAAGTGCAACTCAGATTGGTATCACACTTTAAAGGTTTATTCTATACACCTTAGCATCATTTGGTAGTAATTACTCTCCCATAATTCCAATCTATGCATATGTGCGAGCTTCAAACCAAACACTCTAGCACATATGTAGGGGGAGCTAATACTATCATTTTGGGTTTGTGGTACTTGTCCAAAATCATTTACACATGGTAAAATTGCTTGGGCAAGCAACATGAATCCAAAAGAGCTTAATTTCCATATCTTTGTAGAGTTGTCATCAATTACCAAAAAGGGGGAGATTGAAAGGTCCTTGTTTGGTTTTGGTAATTGAGTGACAAGCCTAGGTGGACTAATTGTGTTTATGTGAGATACACAGGTGATTAGTCCACAGGTACATGTGTGTGAGCAACATATGCCATGGAGGTAGAAATGGCTCGGAGATGTTGCAAAGCTCACACATGTGATGATGAAGGAGCTCATTGCACATGAGACATGACATTGAGTCATGTGATCAAAATTGAAGAAGATCAAGACAAGACTTGGCTTGATGGACCGGTTGTAAGCATGAAGGGCAAGTTGGAGGCTTTGGAGCGATGGACCACGTGGCAGTGAAGCTTGGGCAAGACTTGGCGCCGATGGACGAAGGCAATAGTGAAAAGCAAGTGAAGTCAAGATCGATGAACCAATACGGTCACATGATGATATGAAGTGGATCATATCATTTGGTGATTGGTTTGTGCATGTATTGCATCGACAATGGAGGAGATGGAATGGAATGCGCAAGGCAAAGGTATAACCTAGGGCATTTCATTTCATTGGTCATAGAGAAGTTTATGACCGGGTTTAGGATAGATGGTCGTACTATCAAGAGGGGCAAACTTGTTTGCATATCGGTCATCTAGTGCCACTCGAGTGATCTAACTTTGCATCATCGCTAGGATTGAGTGACGTGGCAAGTTGAGTGGTTAACTCCTTAAAAATGTTTGTGAAATGCTAACACAAATACACATGGTGGTGTACACTTGGTGGTGTTGGCACATTTGCAAAGGAGAAGAAGTTGGAGTTGATGTGGATCAACTCGGTGAAGAAACAGAGGCGAGGAGTCACTATGAGTGACCGGACGCTGGCCTCTGTAGGACCGGCAAGTCCAGTCAGTGGCAGCAGTGAAGGCGTAGGCATCGGTCTTCGACCGGATGCTGGGCGAAGAAGTAACCGGACGTATAGTGGCCGCGTTCGGTCAGGCTGACATACGCTGACGTAGGCGGAGCTAGAGTTGGCGCGCGGGCACATAACTGATAGGACGTTGGTCTGCTTCTGGTCAAGCAGGAGCGGACACATCCAGTCACAAAACAGAGTATCGGGGAGCTCTATAGAAATGACCAGACTCAGGCGTAGCAGCATCCGGTCATCCTCGCTGTGCTGCGTCCGGTCGCAACTTAACCGTTGCCGCACAAAGTTACCATTGAGATCGGGCGGCTTCGGTTGAGCATAGAGTGACACGTGGACGGCATAGCGTGACCGGACGCTGGCCGGGTGCGTCCGGTCAGTGTGACCAGAGCGTCCAGTCAACCCGAAAAACGCCCAGTGAAGGGGTAACGGCTATTTTAGCCCGTGGGGCTTTAAATAGAAGGGGGTCTCGGCCATGGCTGTGGTTGAGCACCTTGGGAGACTTTGTGTCCATGCTTGAGAGTGCTTGGGAGCCCTCCATCTCACATATGCTTGATAGTGATCATCCAATTGTGTGAGAGAGCGATTCTAGTGAGATTGCATCATGAGGTTGCATCGAGTGACACTAGGTGATCATGTTGCAAGCCGGTGGTGCTTGTTACTCTTGGAGGTTGCCACCTCCTAGATGGCTTGGTGGCTTGTGACTCCGTTGAAGCACGCAAGAAGATTGTGCAGTGCTCCGGAGGAGGATTTGGTGGGGGATTGTGCTCACCCCACAGGGATCGGGAAGAGCAACTCTAGTTGAGTGTGTCATTGAGCTACCCTCACTTCCAAGGTAGGTTCTTGCGGTGCCCGACGTGCGGGCTTGGCGGGTGATGCCAATTATCCGCCGAACCACCAAGTGAGCGGTCGACACAATGGGGACGTAGCTTGGTGGCAACCAAGTGAACCTTGGGAGAAAATCACCGTGTCAACATTGTCTTCATCATCTTCTCGGTGGTTTGCATTTCGCGCAACACAAGCTTGTATTCACTTTCATATACATTGTGCTTGTTTAGTTGCTCTTGTAATTAGTTAGCTTGTGTAGCTTACTAGTTATCTTCTTGCTTGTGTAGCATAGAAGTAGCTCCCTTGCGTGACTAATTTGGTTTGTGTAACCTTGTTAGTCACATTGCTTAGTTTGTGTAGCTAAGTAATTTGTGCTCTCTAATTTGGCATTGGTTGCCTTGTTATTAAGCATTGCTAGTGAGCTTAGGTGGCTTTGTGCTTTTGCTTACTAACATGTGTAGGAGCTCCCTCATTGCTTAAAGTACTAGTGGCTTAGGTTTGTGTGACCTTGATTCTAGAATTAATTTGGTGAGCTCTAGCTAGCCAGACACCTTAGTTGCTTAATTAGGATCTTTGCAAGGTGCTAGAGAACATAGATAGAGGGGAGTAGTCTTGGCTAGACCGATTGTTTTAATTCCATATTTGTTTCGGTTAGCTGGCACGATTAAATTTAGAAAGGACTATTCACCCCTCCATCTAGTCCGCCATCTCAACCTTTCACACCCGGACCCACATGTTCAGAGAAAAAAAGGCACGAGCTTATTTTCCTTCGACAAGCTCATGCAAGGGCCGACTGGGGGCGGGCTCATGTTCGTAGCGAGGTTGGCCAGGGGGGCATATGGCTGAAGGAGGACTGTGAGGGACCCACCATGTTAATTAACCTAAAATGAGTGTCATCCACTTGACCAGCTCAATTTAAGCAAACCAACCTCGACGACTCCCCTAGGAGTGCACTTGGCAACTACTCTTTAGGATCAGGTTGAGTATCATACCACGATAGCCTCCACAACTCAAGATTACATCTAATCATCGGAGTAAAAATGATCCAGCTGTGGGGGGTACGACCCCGGATACCCACGGCAGACCACATGGGCTGCGCCCCCAGGGGTGGCCCAGCCCACAAGATGAAGCCTTGCGGGGCACAATTCTGCTCGGCGCCTGCCGCAAGACATAAGGAAGATATCCTGAAGATACTATGAGATCTGTTAGGATATGTACGATCCAATGATTCTTGTATTCTATTATTACTTTCTAGTTATCTCTCAGATCTAACTGACTTGCAACCCTACCCCCCGGACTATATAAGGTGGGCAGGGACCCCCTCCAAAATCACGGCATATCATACGATAGCTAATACAAACCAACAGACCATAGGAGTAGGGTATTATGTCATACTGACAGCCTGAACCTGTCTAACTCATGTGTCTCTGTTGCCTTCTTGTTCTTGATCTCGCGCTCCTCTACCGATCAATGTACCTTCGTGGGATACCCCTCGGAGGACTGCCGACGATATTCTGTCGACAGTTGGTGCGCCAGGTAGGGGTGTGCGTGCTGTTTCCTTGTCGAACAAGATGGCTTTTTTCGCAGGCTCTTCGTCCCTCCCGCAGCCCGACCAGATCTTCATGGTCGGATCCATCTCGTGGGTCATCAACGCTGACGGAGTCGGAGAGCTCCTCAAGCCAGCACAGATCTGTTCTACGCCGACCACCCCCGCACCTACAACTGTAGATCTGATCTTGGAACTACTTCCAAGGTCGTCTTCATCAACGACTCACCACCTGCTTCCTCGTTACCAGAGGAGGCACATCGTCAATGACGATCTGATCGAGTCCATCGATCGGGTCGGTCTAAAGCTTGCTGATTGTCTCTCTGTCGCCGAGTCGGCTCTAGACACCCTCGTTCAGCTCCGACCACCCTCCGATCTGATCCTATCGGAGGCTGCTCGGCAAACTACAGAGGTTATGGCCCTACCCTTTGGGCTCACCAACATCGCCGCTACATACCAAGATGCCCTGAGGGGCAAATTCACCGACTAGGTGGGGGATATCCATCCTCTTGCCAACCAAATCGCCGACCAGCTCCTGTCGACGGTTAACATGATGCACACCAGCCGATGCCCCAGAGCATCCCTCCAAACCATCTTGGAGGAAAGTCTGGACTCCGAATCTTAGGAATCCACGGAGACCCTCACTGAGACCTTCACCGAGCAACCCCCTCTCCCGCCTTTTCGAGGTGGCGCGATCTTCAATGTCAGCATCGACAGCCCCCCTTGGAACGGCAAAACCAATGAGGAACGCGCCGCTCATGAAAACAGGAACGTCAACCGCGCGCAACGCCATGAAAACGAGCGCACCCTTGCGATGGCTGAGGCCGCTCGCGACAACCAGTTTGACTCACAAGGGAGGCCGCTCCATCGCAACCTTGATGAAGATTTTCTCCGTGTCGACGGTCATGATGTCTACAAAACTCCAAGTGCTAACTTGGCTGTAGCTGCCAACGAGCTCGCCCGGCTCCCGCAGACTCCCGAGGTCGCCAAGGTCGCCGCCATGCTCAAAGCGGCGCACTACCAAGTCAACGAGATCCGCTAGGATCAAAGACCTTCGTGCTCGACAAGCATGATTCATTGATCAGCCACGCCAAGATCCAATCACCGCCCCAGCCAAAGTCGTTTTGCTGACCAGTCACTGCCCCTCCATGGTGGGGTTGGGGGCCACCGCGCCGAGCACCATCGCTAGCACGACCAAGAGGTCGAATAGGATGCTCGAGTGCACCTCAGTAATCTCCAGGATGCACGATGACGTATCGAGCAGCGTCGCTTCAGTCGCCATGAAGATGAAGTACGCCGCCGCCAGCAGTACTGTGGCGGAACCTCCTAAATTATTGGGCCCACATGCACTTGTCACTGTCCAACGACCTTTGACACCTATGCATATGTTCCCGATAACTTAAGAAGACTGTCGTGTGTCCTAGGGGAACCCCGAATCATCCATGATTTCCGAGCAGTATCACATTACAGAGTTAATGCAGTATTACAATAGTTTATTCAAATAGATACACCAGAGTAAAAACAGTGGAAGACTTACAATAACATAGTTTACAAACCATTTGTTTCAAACCATACAACTAAGTTTGATTAATTAATACAAACCAAAGTAGTGGAGTGGCATTATAACATATTACAGAACACACAAATAAGATGCCCCGCCCAAGGGCCACACATTTACTTATCGTCATCGCACTGAACAACAGTCATGCAGCACGATCCAAAATAGATCTGCTCATGAGCCTCACCTGCAACAAGGGTCAACGAACCCTGAGTACAAAAGTACTCAACAAGACTTAACCGAAAATAAAAACTGATATAACTTATGAATGCAGGCTCAGGGATTCAAGGTATGGCTTTAGCAATAATCAAAGTTCTTTTGCGTAAAAGCTTTTTAATAAAATTCCTTACATCAACATTTAAAACTTCATAAGATCATATATAAAGCTGACACGATCCACAATGAGATCATGAAACTTCATATCCAACACTTTCTTGAACCATTCTCAAATTCTAGTTATTTATTACTACGATGATGAACAGTGAGTTGAGTTTCCATAACCGAGGAGCAACGACGATTCAAACCGATTAAAAACCCAGCTAGGAATTCCAGACCACACGACATATGCAGGTCCCCGACCTACATATACCAACCTACCCTCAGATCCTCTAAACAAGAACAGGTCCGCGCCACCCGAGAATATAGTACTCCACCAATCCAGCCCATTGCCACGTGGGTACACGCTATTCCCGCCATCTCTCCACTCCCAGTGCACGAGTAGCCATTCTCGTAATAGAATAGCCAAGTTAAGGCTTACCGGAGTATGTGGTTAGTACTACAAAGTCTCACCTCATGCAATTCAACAACGGACGGACCTTAATCGACACAGGCGGAAAGAACCCGCTCACAAGACCTCCATGTCTTGTGGCTCACACACACCGAGTCCTCCCGGTCTAGATTTATTACTCCACATTCCCATATCACATGTTAACATAATTAACCAAAGTTTCATTTAAAGTTCGCAAGTGCAGCTAATCACACGACTTTCATCTTTCTAAGCATAGCTAAGCAAAACTAGGCATATACGAATTTAAAACTGGTAATATGGTAATTATGGAATAACAAGGTTGGTAATGTACCAATTTGGTTTTCACTTGACTCCTAATCACTTAATGCGGTAAAAAGAATCAAAAGCGAAATCAATTTGTAAAATACAAGATAGGGTTGTGTGCATCCGGGGCTTGCCTTCGTTGACAAAAAAGTCTAGGTCCGGAGTCGTTCCACCGATATCAACACCAACCTCCACAGATGGATCAACCTCCTCAACTACTTGATTAACTACCACGTGTTCACCTTCATTCACTACACGTAGTAACAATGCCATGTTTAACTTGATGCGGAATACGAAACATGATGCTCGATGATGGATGCAAAATTAACAACTTGAATACAACTTTTCTTCGCGGTACAGTTACAAGTTAAACTAACTAAACCATTTTCGCAACACTCACATCAATTGCCAAGGATCATCACCAACTAATGACCCAAGGACATCACTCAATCAAAAACTCAAAAAAAACCTAAATCACTAAAGGTTACTATTTGCTTTTATGAATTAATTAATTAATTAAGAATTATGAAATAAATCAACTTGTTCCAATTGGATTCAAAATTTTTGTAAATGTTCATCACATGATAACTAAGTGACAAAACAATTTTCATAATTTTTGGATACATAAATAAGCCTAGAAAAATCCTGGAAACTCATTTATTAATTAATTGAGCAATTTTTATCATATTCAAAAAGTACTAAAAACAACATTTCATATTTTTACTAAATAAAATACATCACAGAGAGTTCACACAAAAATTTTCATAATTTTTGCAGCTTTAAATAAATCTACACAAAAATAACAAAAACAGATATTATTCATTCAATTCTGAAAATAGAAAAATCCAATTTGAACGCTGTGTCACTGACATGGGGTCCCACATGTCATCTTCCACCTCTAGCTTTGACCGCGGAGACACGCGCGCTGACCGGCAAATTCTCGCCGCCGGTGAGACCAACAACGACGGTGAAAGCACCACCACGTCCCCTACACTACTACGCTTCGACTGGTGGCAAAAACAAGACCAAACACTGACTAGACCGAGCACAGCGACGACCATGGCGGGCACGATGGCACGGCCGCGTTATGCCGACGACGTGAAACTAGTAGAGCTTAAACAAAGGATCTAGGAAGCACCAGTAGCTCACCCCGAACGCGTTGCAGCAAGGAGCGAGGTCAGAGAAGCAACGAAGAGGCTAGTCGACGTTCCGAGCAGGCACGACGGAACAGATCGTCGTCGGTGGCGATGCTCCGGTAGCTGTGGTGGTCAAAATGAGAAATCAATGGGTCATAGAGTACCACGGCATCGTGGCAAAGCTGAAGCAAGACTCAGCAGGGGCAGAGGCGCACCGTGGAGCTCTGGCCACGGCGAAGTGCTTGCGACGGGGACGTTGCCGGCCACGAGGAAGAAGAGCGTGCAGAGCAGTTTTTCGGTGAAGTCAAGCAACAAAAGTGGGTCGGTTGGGTGCACAAGGAGCAGGCAAAACTACTGAGCACAACGCTGCGATGGCACAGGCGCTGGTTCGACGGTGGGAGCTCGCCGGAGATGAGCAAGGCGACGGGAAAACAGAGGAGGAAACGGCAAAGACGACGGCGGCTCAGGTTATAAAGGATGGCCAGGAAGCGCAAGGAAGCCACGATGGAGCCATTTCCCTTGCCAGCGCGACGCCCAGACGGCCACGCGCGCGACTGGAAGCAAGCCCAAGGATCGCCGGCACTGTAGCTTAGGCGGTGAACACTATTCATAGAAATTACAAAATTGCCATTCGCCAAAATTCACAAATTACTCTCAAATTTTCATAACAACTCAAAAATCTCCAAAAACAAAAGTTGTTCAAAATCAAAAGTTCTACAACTTTGCTTTTATAACCAACCCCTAATTCGGTCTAGATTTTGAAATGAACTTTTGAATTCAAATAGGGGACATTTAAGGAATTTCGCCTTTTCAAATAACTTCAAATTTTACTAAACAACTTGGAAAACTCCAAAAACAAACTTTGTACAACTCAACAAGCCCTACAATGTTGCTTTAAGGCTCAACCCCAAAATGTGCTTCGATTTTGAAATGGGTTTTCAGGGTAGGATTTAAATATTGAAAATTAGGGTTTTTTGGAATTTCAAATCAATACAAAGATTTCAAACTTGATTCAAACAATACCAAGCAATACTTATAACATAAATGTAAACTTGTTTTAGTGAATGCATATCAAAGTTTGCAATATGACCAATGCCTTGCAATGCATATGATGATATGTCCAGTTTTTAATACTTAAACACCCGAGGTGTTACAATCCTTCCCCCTAAAAGAAATCTCGCCCCGAGATTCAAAGCCATAGGGTAAGTAATGGAAAAGGAAATGTGTCAATCCAAAAACATCCAATTCTTATTCATAAAACAGCTGAGGTTCCTTTACAAAACACAATTTGTAACAACCGAGCTCAACTAACATTACTCTATTCTATAATGACGCAAGAAACTCTGGAAACTTTTCTAACAAGTAATCTTCTGATTCCCATGTAGCTTCCTCTTCTGAATGTTGATTCTATTGTATCTTGTAGAACTTTATTGTCCTCCTTCGAGTAACACGATCTTTCTGATCCAACACTCGGATAGGATATTCTGAATAAGTCAGATCTGGTTCAAGTTCCACTCCTTCAATTTCAACATTCTGCTCAGGCACTCAGAGACACTTCTTCAACTGAGACACATGGAACACATCATGTACAGTTGATAAATGTTCTAGTAATTTCAAGCGATAGGCCACTTTTCCATATCTCTCCAGAATTTGAAATGGTCCAATATATCAAGGTGCCAACTTGCCTTTAACACCAAAACGGGTAACTCCCTTCATTGGTGATACTTTCAAATATACAAAATCTCCTTTGCTAAACACCAATGGTCTCCGTCGTCCATCCGCATAACTCTTTTGGCGGGACTGAGCTATCTTCAAATTACTCTGTATTTGCCTAACCTTGTCTTCTGTTTCTTTCACCAGGTCAACTCCAAAGAATCTTCTTTCTTCGGGCTCAGACCAACTCAGCGATGTTCTGCATCTACGACCATATAGTGCTTCAAATGGAGCCATTCTAATGCTTTCCTGATAACTATTGTTGTATGAGAACTCGGCCAAAGGTAAGCATTTGTCCCACTTGTTGGAATAATTAAGGACACAACACCTTAACATATCTTCAAGCACTTGATTGACTCTTTCAGTCTGTCCATCAGTCTGCGGATGATAAGTTGTACTATACAGGAGCTTAGTACCCAATGAAGAATGCAATTGTTTCCAAAAACTAGAGACAAACTGTGTACCCCTATCGGACACTATGGTTTTTGGTATTCCATGGAGACTCATAATTCTTGCTAAATATATCTTGGCATATTGGACAGTGGGGTATATAGTCTTGACAGGAAGAAAATGTGCTGACTTAGTGAGTCGATCTATAATAACCCATATTGAGTCAAATCCCTTTGATGTCTTGGGTAGACCAACAATAAAGTCCATACTTATGTCCTCCCACTTCCAAGCTGGAATAGGCAATGGTTGTAATTCTCCAGCAGACCTCAAATGTATAGCTTTCACTTTCTGATAAGTATCACACTTTGCTATATATCTCGCAATTTCGATCTTCATTTTGGTCCACCAAAACCTTTGTTTTAAGTCATGGTACATCTTGTTGCTTCCTGAATGGATAGATAATCTAGTAGCATGTGCTTCTTCAAGAATTGACTGCCGCAACTCAGTAACTTTTGGTACCACCAGGCGATCCTTGAACCATAGCACACCTTCATTATCTATGCTAAAACATTCTGCCTTTCCATTCTTGACTCTTTCCTTGATATGGGCTACACCCTTGTTTTCCTTTTGAGCAGCAATAACTTGATCTCGAATAGTGGCTTCAATAATTATTTTGGTCAAACAACCTTGTTGAATTACCTCTACATTCAATTTCTCCATCTCTTGACATAAGGTCAGACCCATTGTTCTTACTGTCAGGCAATTGCAATAACTTTTGCGACTGAGAGCATCTGCCACCACATTTGCTTTACCAGGGTGATAATGTACTTCCAAGTCATAATCTTTAATCAGCTCTAACCATCTTCTTTGTCGCATATTCAACTCTGACTGAGTAAATATATACTTTAAGCTCTTGTGGTCTGTATAAATATGGCACGTATTACCAAGTAGGTAATGCCGCCAAATCTTCAGAGCATGGACCACAGCTGCTAACTCCAGATCATGAGTCGGATAGTGTTCTTCATGTTGCTTAAGTTGCCTAGATGCATAAGCAATGACTCGGCCTTCTTGCATCAACACACATCTAATACCAATACCTAAAGCATCACAATAAACATCAAATGGCTTCTCGATATCAGGTTGGGCTAATACTGGTGCAGTAGTCAACAGTCTCTTCAAAGTCTGAAAAGCCTCTTCACAATTAGATGACCAAGCAAACTTGACTTGGTTCTTCAGTAACTCAGTTATGGACTTTGATACTTTAGAGAAATCTGGAATAAACCGATGGTAATACCCCGCCAATCCTAGAAAACTCCAAACTTGATGAACTGTGGTTGGCGGTTTCCAATCAAGCACATCCTTCACTTTGTTTGGATCAACAGCAACTCCTTCCGCTGACAAGACATGTCCAAGAAATTGTACTTCCTTAAGCCAAAAATCACACTTGCTGAACTTGGCATATAGTTGATGTTCTCTTAAGCGAGTCAGAACAATTCTGAGGTGTTTCGCATGTTCTTCCTTATTCTTGGAATATACTAGAATGTCATCAATAAACTCCACTACAAATTTGTCTAGCTCAGGCATGAATACTGAATTCATCAAATACATGAAATGAGCTAGAGCATTTGTCAAACCAAAAGACATTACCAAGTATTCATATAATCCATATCTTGTGGTAAATGCCGTTTTGGGAATATCTTCAGGCTTTATCTTGATTTGGTGATATCCTAACCTCAAATCTATCTTGGAGAAAACTTTAGCTTCGGCCAGTTGATCAAAAAGCAAATCTATCCGAGGTAATGGATACTTATTCTTGATGGTCACTTCATCCAACGGACGATAGTCAACACATAACCTCAGGGTCTCATCTTTCTTTTTCACAAAAATTGCCGGACATCCCCAAGGCGATGAACTAGGTTGGATAAACCCTTTCTCAATCAATTCTTGCAACTAAGTCTTCAACTCGGCTAACTCCTTAGGTGGCATCCTATAAGCTCTTTGAGAAATCAGAGCTGTTCTAGGTTGAAACTCTATATTAAACTAGACATCCCTATCAGGTGGTAGACCGGGTAAATCTTCAGGAAACACATCAGGAAATTCACATACTATCGGGATATCTCTAATCTCTTTGACGGCAGTTGCACAAACTTTGCCCACTGATCTTCTTAAGGTTGGAAGTTGGATGAGAAGTTGAAAAGTACTATCTGACAAACTCACCCTTATAGTTCTATTCAAAGCATCTATAACAGCCTTATGCTGATACATCCAATTCATTCCTAAGATTACATCTATATCCTGATCCTTAAGGATAATCATGGTAGTGGGAAAAATATGCCCACCCAGGTTTATGGGTACCTGGTATACCATTTCCTCAGTACACAGATGTCCCCCAGGCGACTGTATAAAGAAATTTTCCTTTGTTGCCCCAATCGAAATTTCATACTTCACCACAAATGTTCTATTGATGAATGAATGCGATGCGCCAGAATCAAAAAGTATAACTGCAGGATGGTTGGCAATAGGAAACATATCCATCACCACTGGCTCTCCTTTCGGAATTTCACCAGCTTGAATGTAGAACACTCATCCTGTCTTTCTTTCATCTTTGCCTTTCTGAGCATTCTAATTGTTGCCCTTATTCTATGCTTGACCCTGTTGTTGATTTGCAGGGGTCTTCTGATAATTGGGATTAGACTACCTTGGATACGGACATTCTCTTGAGAAATGACCAGGCTTGCCACAATTGAAATAGGGATACTTGTGACCCTGGGGTGTTCAAGCAGAAACCCCAGAAGCATTTGTCGGTTGTGGATTCTGATAAGTTGTAACAGGGCGGACATTTGATTGCTGACCGGCTTGAAACTGTGGCGGACGATAAGGAGTACGATTATGATTTGCTGGATGATAAATCACCCTCTGCCTCTTTGGATTTCCACCAAAAGATCTAGACGGCATACTCTTTTTCTTCTTGAGCTCCTTATGCTGCCGATACTTTGCCTCTGAAGCAATTGCAATATTCACTGCCTCATGATAAGTGACATTGGTACAAGTTGTCATCATAGTCTGCAATTTGATATTCAGACCTCTCATGAACCATTTCTTTTTCTTGGCATCAGTATTGACATGTTCAGGTGCATATTGTGACAGGTGATTGAATCTTTCCACATACTGCATCACGGTTTGATCCCCTTGCTTCAAAGCAAGGAATTCATCCAACTTCATAGCCATCACTCCCTCCAGGATATAATGGGCTCTGAAAGCAGTACGAAACTCCATCCAAGTTAATGGAACACCTGTGGGTTGCATGGCCATAAGATTTGCATACCAAGCACCGGCTGCACCTCTAAGTTGCTGAGCAGCAAAAACTAGTTTCTGAAACTCTATGCATGGTATAAGATCAAATTTCTGCTCCATGGTCCTAAGCCAATCATTAGCCTCCAATGGTTCATCTGCCTTAGTGAACACTGGGGGTTTTGTATCTGTGAAGTCCACATATGTAGCCTCCTGCCTGTTATGATGGCGACCACGGTTTCCATGCATCTGATTCTGATTACTTTGAGACATCTCATGAAGCAAATGAGAATTTTCAACCGTCATATTGACAAGTGCGGCTATAGCATCCGCTAGATTTGTTGGAACTGGTGGCGGATCTAGAATACCGTTCTCATCTTGTGAAGTACTAGGAATATACGAACCCCGCGTACGACGCATCTGTTCACAACAAACCAAACTTTACTCACAATCCTTTATTGATTGATAAAAGAGTGCACTACAACTCATTACACTAGTTTCACTTATTTAAACACAAGACCGCATTTAAACAAGACTACTTAACTTAAACTAGAACTAACTATTATACAACTCTACTCCTTTTCGTGATTACATCAAACTTCAGGCTCGGTATCCATTCCAAAAATATTACCGCCTTCATTGTCACTCTCATCGATCATTACTAATTCTTCGGGATCTTCTTCTTCTTCTTCTGATTCACTACCATCAGTAAGGATAACACCGGGATCCATTGCATCAGCTTGGGGTTCATGATTAGGATTCAGGAGATTGCTTAGTCTGTGAACTTCCTCATGCAGATAGGTATTATGCTCTTCTAAGTTTTCTACATAAAATTATAATTCATGAGTTCTAGCTCTAGCTATGTTCTCTCTATGCCAAGCTTCATTTCTTCCTTCTACCGTACGAACTAACATACGTTCGCAGTTCCTGTGAGTGGTGGTGAGACGTTTTAATTGCTCCTGTAATCTACCCACCTGGATGGCATCCATAGCCCTATCTCTAGTAGCTTGGGCTAACTCTGCAGAAATACTCTGTATCTCTGCCTGAGGATCAGGCCTAGAGCTGCTACTGCTATCACCATCATTCCTAGGGGCAAGTTGATGGCGGGTAACTCCTTTGGGTCCGGTGGACTTACGGGGTGTCTTCTTGGTACGAACCATACTGTACAAGCAGAATTAATCCAAGTAAAACAATCTGACAACAGTCTCAAGAGCAGTAAGGATGGACTACACAACACAACCCATACACACTACTCACCTAGACTCAGAGACGAAGGAAGTAACAAGTGAATTAATTATGATGCATGAATCGTTCTTACGAACAAAACCACCAAAGCTTATAACGAACATAAACAACATTTGTTTTTATATAGGGCATAGTAAGATTACTACTCCACCACACAAAACCTTTTTAATCTAATAAGGAATGGTGAGAAAGAAATAAGATAAGTCAGAAGCAATTTGGACCAAATTAACGAGTTAAATTTAGTCATCCCAAATCATTTTGAAGTTTTCGTAAACCAATACAACAAAAACTTTGTAACGATCACTCTGATACCATTCTGTGGTAGAACCTCCTAAATTATTGGGCCCACATGCACTTATCACTGTCCAACGACCTTTGACACCTATGCATATGTTCCCGGTAACTTAAGAAGACTGTCGGGTGTCCTCGGGGAACCCCGAATCATCCAAGATTTCCGAGCAGGATCACATTACAGAGTTAATGCAGTATTACAACAGTTTATTCAAATAGATACATCAGAGTAAAAATAGCAGAAGACTTACAATAACATAGTTTACAAACCATTTGTTTCAAACCATACAACTAAGTTGATTAATTAATACAAACCAAAAGTAGTGAGTGGCATTATAACATTGAATGCTACGAGAACACACAAATAAGATTCTATCGCTTATATTTTCATTAAGTCTTGTTGAGTACTTTTGTACTGTGGTTCAAGCTGACCCTTGTTGTAGGTGAGGCTCATGAGCAGATCTATTTTGGATCGGCCTCACATGACTATTGTTCAGCATGATGATGATAAGTAAATGTGTACTCTTGGGACTTGGAGCAACTTATTTGTGTGTTCTTATGAATATGTTATAATGCCACTCCACTACTACGTTTTGTAATATTAACCGAACTTAGTTGTATGGTTTGAAACAAATGGTTTATAAACTATGTTATTGTAAGTCTTCCGCTAATCTTTAGTCTAATGTATATATTTGAATAAACCATTGTATACTACAATGACTCTGTAATGTGATCCTGCTCAGAAATCGTGGATGATTTGGGGTTCCTCGAGGACACCCGACAGTCTTTTTAAGTTACTAGGAACATATGCATAGTTGTCAGAGGTCGTCGGACAGTGACAGGTGCATGTGGGCCCTATAATTTAGGAGGTTCTACCACAGAAAAGTACCAAGGAAGGGATACTGCAGAAATGCATCATCCAAGATGAGGGAGTGAAGCTACTTTTTGAAATTCACTTTGGTTCCTGTGGTAATCACGCAGCCTCAAGAACGCTGGTCGACAAAGGTTTTCGAGCAGGTTTTTACTGGCCCACGGCCATCGTCGATGCAGAAGACCTCGTTCGACGATGCGAGGGATGCTAGTTTTTTGCCAAGCAAATACATGTACCAGCACAAGAACTACAGACCATCCTAGCTTCCTGGCCATTCGCATGCTGGGGACTGGATATCATCGGGCCTTTCAAGCTAGCGCCAGGTGGATTCCGGTACATCTACGTCACCATTGACAAATTCTCCAAGTGGATCGAGTACAAACCTCTTGTTTTGGCTACCGCAAAGAAAGCAGTCGAGTTCTTTGAAGACATTATCCATAGATTCGGTCTCCCAAATAGCATCATCACCGACCTCGAAACCACGTTTATCGGCCACCATTTTTGGGACTTCTGCGAGGACTAATGCATCTCCGTTAAGTACATCTCCGTTGCCCATCCTAGAGCCAACGGCCAGGTAGAACGGGCGAACGGCATGATTCTTGACGCCCTTAAAAAGAGGCTATATCAGAAACAAGAAAAGCATCCGGGCAGATGGCTCAAGGAATTACCAGCTATGGTCTAGGGACTGCGCACTCAAGCTAGTCGCAGCACGGGTGTCTCTCCATATTTTTTGGTTTACGGCTCGGAGGCCGTACTACCAGCGGATGTTGCCTTCCGAGCACCTAGGGTGCAAAGTTATGATGAAGAGCAAGCCGCATCTGTTTGGACAGAGGACGTCGACAGGGCCGAGGAGGAACGCCTGATCACCTGTGTCCGCACAGCCAAATATCTAGAAGGATTGCGGAGATACTACAACAGCAACGTAAAAGGTCATTTATTCACCGTTGGCGATCTCGTTCTCCGCAGGAAGCAAAAGACTGAAGGGTTGCACAAGCTCTCCTCCCCCTAGGAAGGGCCATATGTTGTCAAAGAGGTCACCCGACCAGGATCTTATCGCCTATGTGACTTAGATGGAATCGATGTTCCCAATTCATGGCACATCGAGCACCTTATACGTTTCTATCCTTGAAACGCTCCAGATATGTACTCTCCACTTTACAATGAATAAAGTTTTGGTCTTCACAATTTGTCTCCATTTTTTCTCCATCACTTCTTAATCTCCACATGCGGTCACCGAACACTGCGACACTCCATAACGAGCTCCAATACAAAACTCGCCGAACGATTTCTCCAAATCGCCGACCACGATTTCGCCGAATAAAGTTCTCCAAATCTCCAAAAATGCCTAACGGTTTTCTCCAAAACTCGCCGAACGATTTCTCCAAATCACCGACCACAATTTCGCCGAGCAATTTTCTCCAAAATCACCAAAATCGCCAAACGGTTTTTTCTCCAAAACGATTTCTCTAAATCATCGACACATTTTTTCACCAAAGATCGCCTAATAAGTGTCCTCCTAAGCACCGAGCACGTTTCCTCCAACATGCCAACGTATCTCGCCAAACGTTTTCTCCAAACCGTAGGAAATGACCCAGTCTCTGATCCCTCCCTACACGTGCCACGGGCTCCGCGCTCTGCGTTATGGGTGGTCGGCTACGGTTCCTTGGTCACGCCTTTTTCTCCTACACGTGCACGGGCTCCGCGCTCGACGTTATAGACTATGAGCTGTCCAAGGCTGAAAGCTCAGAACAGAACTAATTGCTCGGTCACCGCTTGTACTACCTCTATCCCAAAATTATTTCGACAGCTGCCGAGTAGCACACGTTCCGCGCCATTTTCTATGGAGAAGACCCAGTTTCTGATCTCTCCATAAATGTGCCACGGGCTCTGCGCTCTGCATTATGGGTGGTCGGCTGCGGTTCCTGGGTCACGCCTATCCCTCTTACACATGCACGGGCTCTGCGCTCGACGTTATAGAGTATGGGCTAGCTGAGGCCATAGGGGTTGGTCGCAAACTAACTGCTTGAATGCTACTCCAACTACGCGTAATCTCGACGGAATTTAAACTACCGAGATTTTTTTTCGCCGACGAAACCGCATGCACATACTATTTATAACATCTGCCAAGTATATAAGTGTTTTTACGCATCTGCGCGTTCTAACTACATTGTCCAGGAATTGCAAATGATCTCCGCCAGGCCAATCATTGTGCTTCGCCACCGCTGTCTATTTCACCGAACAAGTCTATATCGCCTGCCAACTTCTTCGTTGCGTCCTCCACATCATCCTCCAGCTGCTGGGTCTCCGCATCGCTCAATCCTTCAGCATACCCGCCACCTATCGACTGAAGGTTAGCGGTTGGATAGTGGGACCGTACCACAGCAAGAACATGGGTAGCGGCGGAGGCAACGGCATCGCGGTTGAAGCCCTTAAAGCTTTCCCACGCCGTCCTGCATCATTCGACGACAACGTCCGGGCGTGTTGGCCTACCATCGGGCCGAGGAACTGTTTCTGCCTCGACGCAGTCGAGCACCGGCGTGATTCCGACAACTACAGCATCAAATCTGTCTCTCTGCGTCTGGGCGTCCTGCTCCAACACGTCGAATTGCACCTTGACCCTTCGACGGTAGTCTGCAAGCATTGTGAAATTCAATCAATCAAGAAAGTTGCTTCATCAGAAAGCCCGATTAGGGAGTACTCACCGTCTAGGTCTTTGGCTAGCTTGTTTGCTCAACCTGTCTCTTTCTCCTTTTCCTCTCGGAGTTGTCCAAGGGCATGGCATAGCTGTCTGAGCTCCACATCTTGCTCTACGAGTATAACAATTGACACCAAAAGTAAGCATATCCAACTATGCAAAATGCTTGTGTCGATCATACATACCTTTCTTCTGATCAGAGATTTTTTGTAGCTGTTCCAACAGCTCAGAAGCATCTTTCAGCTACGTGGAGGCAGTGGCCAGCTGTTTGGATTGGCTCCATAGTTGTTCTTTCGCAGCTGCCAGCTGCTCGGACAGGACCCCTTTCTGGTATTCCAGGTCCTGCTCGTTGGATACAGCGAGGTCCCGTTCGCGCTGGGACCTTTGGGCATTTTTCTCCAGGAGCTTCATCGCCTCCTTTAGTTTCTGGTTCTCTTCGACAAGGGGTTCCATCCTCTTTATCAAGTGGTGCCGGTGCTCGGCAGTCCGAGTTATCCCCTGAAAGTTAACAAGGACAATGATGGCGCTCGTTCTCAAACTCCAAAGATGAATACTAATGATTCAACACTAACCTCGACCTGTTTTACAACTCTGGCAAGGGTGGATTTTAGCCGCTTCATCCCCTTGGGGTGTCCTCCTCTTCGATGACTACCACCTCGTCACCGTGCTTACGGAAGATTCAGATGGATTGGGTTTGAGGTTCAGCATGGATGATCTCCTCCACCACATCCTCCTCTTCCACAGCAGCTGGTGGCACCACTAGGGCACTCTTTGGCCGGACTGCGGGTCCGACCGTGTCTTGCGCCGCTTTAGGAGGCGCTGTTAGCTCCCCACGCGCCTCTAGTCCCGATGACCCGTACTCTGGCGCAATACCGGTAGCTCCTGTTTCAGATCTAGAGTGCCCGGCAGTACCTGCCATGGCTTCGCGTGTTGTCGCCGACCCATCCTCCGCTGACGCCGACCTCTCTCCATCTCTAGGTCCACCCGCAGTGGTCGTTGATTCCTTCGCCGGCTGCTGAGCACCCAGAGACCCTGACACAGGGCCCGTCGGCGTTACCTCCGCCTCGGGATCAGTTCGAGGCTGGTCGTCAGTTCGGGCGGACAAGTTTGGACCCTCCATAGGCCTTGTGCTGCATTCAGATCATTTGGTTGAGCGCCAAAATCACAAAGATAAGATATTAAATCAACTTTTGCACAACGATACTCACCGTTTTGTTTGCCGGTGCACCTTTTTGAATCGGCGATGCCTGCACGAGCCTCCAGGTGCGGCTGTGGGGTCGATTCTCGTGCTCGGCGGTAGAGGTCTCGTCTCCTCCAAATTCAGCCTCTGCTCCGCCTGCTGCTCTAGGTTTTCCTCCGCCCGTCGCTCCGGATTTGCCAACGTATGCTGCTCGGGGACGACTATCGCCCATTCAGCTGGATTTTCTGTTGTCTGTTGCTCGGGGACTTTTTCGGCACCCCCCGATTGCTCCTCCACACGTGTTTTGCGTGAAGACGTCTGCACGCTCAAAAGAATGTCAACTGGATCTTCGTCGTCATCAGACCACTCGATCATCGCGGCCCTCCGCGTTCGAGTGGCCTGGTCACCACCAAGCGAGATGCCGCTCGGTTTAATGGGAGCGGCAGGCGCCGTCTTCCTCTTCTTCGGGGCCGGTTCGTCTACCGCTGGCCTCTTCCCCCGGACTTTCTCCGATGCTGGGGGAGGACTCTCCACCCGATCAACGTCGGCACCTCCGGACTCCGAAGAAACACCGCCGGAACTATCCTTAGGTGGAGGTGGTGGTCGGGCGTCCACCGCTGTCGGCCAATCAGCTCTTGGCACGCCCGAAAAGTACACTGCCCTGTCCTGCGAATGGATCTTTGCATAAGTAAGTCAGTTCCCTGCTCGGAAATTGACAATTGAGCAGAAGAAATTGAGATGGTTACCTGGGGAGGCGAGTAAGCATAGTTTAAGGCTTGCGTATTCTTTGGCCAGCTGAATGAGATATTGGAGGTGAATAGCTCCCTGGCACAATCTGTTACTTCTTTCTTCGTTAGTCGTTCTATACGCTCTCGGGTCCCGTCGTTGTCACCTCTAAAGTCAAAGCCTGGGTGGGCCCTCTCTTTGCAAGGCTGAATACGGCGCACTACGAAACTTGCTGCAACCAGTTCTCCTCTAAGCTCCAATCCTTTAATCAAGTCAAGAAGCTCCATCACTTGCTCCATGTCAACGCTGTTGGGTCTCCCCGACCAGCTATTATGGCTCTCCAGGATGTGGTGGACGTCGCATTGAATTATCGAGTGGCTCTGTTTGATGTAGAACCATCTGGTGTTCCATCCTTTCAGAGAGGTATTCAGTGGTACATTAATGTACTCGCTGGCCATCCCATCCCTGAGCTACAGGTACATGCCGCCGACAACCTTGGAACCACTGTCGCCTTTTTTCTTCAGACAGAACAGGTGCTTGAAGAGGTTGAAATGCGAAAGAATGCCAAGAAACGCCTCATAGAAATGGATAAAAATTGCGATGTGCAGTATGGTGTTGGGGTGCAGATTATAGAGGCTAATCACCCAAAACTCCAGCAGATCACTAAGGAAAGGGTGAACAGGGAACCCCAACCCTCACCAAAAGTAATCTTCAAATACCACAGCTTCATCAGTATTGGGGGTCGAATAGGGCTCATCGCGGGCTGGTCGCCATCCGGCGGTAACACGGTCTGGAAGGATGCCCACCGTCACCATCCTATTGAGCTCCACCTCCCCCATCTTCGAAGGCACCCATTCCTCGTCGCGGCTGGCTCCGGTGGCTGCTTTCTTTGGCTTCGCAGCTCCTTTCTTCGGCGCCATCTCTCAGACTTGGTTAGGGTTTGACGGCGGAGGCTAATGTGGTTGTGGATTCGGAGATGCGAGAGTCGACGAGGAAGATCAAGTGGAAAAGTGGGAACGAGGTATGTGGCGGCATTGTTATAAAGCACTTTGCCCATTTTTTGTCATTTAAGGGTTTTTAGGAAACCGTTCCCACGATCTACGCCGCACCGAATTCTCCGACGTGGTATGTGGGCCGTTACCTAGGCCTCTACGCAACCACAGCCCATGGTGCTGGTTTTACGCTGCCGTCAGTTGCTATTCACCAAATAATCGCCAACTTCTCCACCAATTGTTGAGAGGCTCGAGAATATTGCATCTTGACACCAAGCATTCGCTTTTTTCTCTCAACGGTGTGATTTTTCCGGTATTTTTACTTTGAAGCCTGGGACTGGCTGCTGCTTTCATTTGGTTTCTACTTCGACCACTGGCACCACATGACTACGTCATCTACTGTCAGGCTCGAGGACTAAGTGGGCACACTTCACCTTGCGGTGAATGTGCGTTTTTCTCATCTCGAGGCTGCGCTCGGGGACTGGCTGCCTACTCAGCTGGTTTTCTACTTTCTGACCCTGGCACCACATGACTACGTCATCTACTGTCAGGCTCGGGGACTAAGTGGGCACACTTCACCTCATGGTGAAAGTGTTTGTTGGAAGACTCCTTTTCTCGTGGTAGGACTCTAAGTGGGCACACTTCATTAATTGTGAAGAAATTTTCAATTCTGGACTGGAGCTCCTTACACCCTTATGGCAAGTTGTGCTTGGGACATGCTGCTCGACGATGGTCCGCGCTGCTCGACGATGATGTATGCTACTTGGTAGCTGCTCACAACTGCTCGGCGACTCATCATGATGGTCCGACCATGAGTTGGACTGCTCGGTTTTGGTTCGCACCAGCTTGGACAAACTCAAGACGGCGTTGCACAACGGGTATAAGGCACTCGGGGACTAGCTGTGGGGGGTACGACCCCGGATACCCATGGCAGACCACATGGGCTGCGCCCCCAGGGGCGGCCCAGCCCACAAGATGAAGCCTTGCGGGGCACGATTCTGCTCGGCGCCTGCCGCAAGACATAAGGAAGATATCCTAAAGATACTACGAGATCTGTTAGGATACGTACGATCCAATGATTCTTGTATTCTGTTATTACTTTTTGGTTATCTCTCAGATCTAACCGACTTGTAACCCTGCCCCCCGGACTATATGAGGCGAGAAGGGACCCCCTCCAAAATCACAGCATATCATACGATAGCTAATACAAACCAACAGACCACAGGAGTAGGGTATTACATCATACTGACGGCCTAAACCTGTCTAACTCATGTGTCTCTGTTGCCTTCTTGTTCTTGATCTCGCGCTCCTCTACCGATCAATCTACCTTCGTGGGAAACCCCTCGAAGGACTGTCGACGATATTCTGTCGACACCAGTGAAAAGCATATATTACAAGTCTTATTGAATTTAACAAGTTAATTATACAACATTAAAGAAGACATTGATTCAATGCAATCATATGTAGTGAAGATGAACGACTATCTTACCAACACCGCTATGCTACGGATCACTCATATAGCTAATAACTAGTGGTCGCCCTGCCCATGGGCGTCGCCATCATAAGTTGGACAGCTCCTGCCATTCACCCACTTTGCCACCAATGACGGGGTGAGATGGCCACCATTGTCCTATACTTGCAAAAACAACTTAACGGTAGCACCGTGAGTACATTGCGTACTCGCAGGACTTAATTCCAACATATAATATTTGGTGGATGCATAGGGTGATTATCAATCATTTGTATAAGTGTGGAAAGCAATTATGTTCATTAAGAGTATGACATGCTATGCTTAACATTAGAAGTAAAGGTATTTATCATTATAGCAAGTGCTCATAGTCCATCATTCATGCTACCATGGGCATAGAAAGAAAGAACAACCGAATAGTTCCGTCCTGAGGGACTCCAGGCTTTTAATACTCTATAGAGGTGTACAACTGTACCCACACAGAAGGATGGGACTAACCACCATATCTCGTGCATGAGAGTAAGGGTTGCCTCATGCCTTCCAACCTTTCCCTAATCTGGCCCGAATGTCACATGAAAGGTTCGACTGGATGCCGGGGTCAGGTTTGCACCATCTTCCCAATTCCTCGGGTCAGGCTTCGGTACTGTAATGGGTCCCTGGTTTGTTACGTACACCACCTTCTCGGCGCCATCGTCCTTGCCAGTTTCACGGATAGACAGGTCGCAATTAGTTACTTGGTTTGTCGACCCCATCCACGACATGTTGTCTATATAGGTGGTTACTCGGACTTACATATCCCAATACATGGTCCTTACTTGTCCATGAGCTATGTCATGTGAGATCCCACACTCACAGCGACCTACCCCTCGCTTGAGCAAGATATCCAAGTTATCATCAAGATTACCATATTAGGGATATCATTCCTTAGCTAGATTAGTAAGGTGGGTCAAGTTATACCCTCATTGGTTTTAGTAGTTCATTATCCAGGTGTAGCATCCTACACGCGTGAGTATGAGTTCCCTTCTCATGCTCGATTTCTACCATTGCCCAAGCAACAAAGCAATAAGCATTAAGCGTTCCTATTCCCATTGTTAAGGTGAGAGGCTTCTAACAGATTATTAAGCTACTCTAGGTGTAGTATGAAGAGATCATTATCCAAGACTATATGTAATGCATAACTCATAATGCGACTTGATAAGTATCCAAAGTAGGGTTCATAATAGCGGGGTGCCTGCCTGTTGGAAGAGCAATGTTCCCTTAGCTTAGAACATCCCTTGGCGTCTCTCTGATATCATGTACCTATATATATGTCCATGTATGAGATACTTATGTATGCATGACATTATATTAAACATGCAAGAGGGAGTGTTCAGGTATACATTGAAGGACTATCGGTTTGTGTCATCGGGTAGTCCGGTGTGAATGTCGGACAGTCTGGTGATTCTAGGACTTAGTAGGAAAAGGACATACTGGGAACATCGAACTCTCTGAACTAAAATCGGACTCTCTGGTATGAAGTCTATGCTCTCAGAAAACTCCTCTGTCACCGATTTATAACTTATCGGACACTCCGGTGTGTGTGGCGGAGCCTCCGGTAAATTATAAGGACTTAGCCTCTTTCGGTGGTCAAAAATGAGATATGCCCTTTGGTGCCAAAGTTATGTCTAGCTGATAGAGGATATTCTATGGAGCACAATGAAACTCGTTTCACCATTTTTGGAGGTCAAATGCACCTTCTATGGATTTTACCAGTGTAGATTGTGCGCACGTACAGAGATTATAGGACACTCCGAACTCAGATCGGGCGTTCGATAAACATAGGCTGCTCTTGGGTTTTGGCTATAATTCAACGGACACTCCGCCAAAATGACGGACCATCCGATAAACGACGAACATCAGCTTTGCAAACATGTTGGGATCGATTCCCGGGGCATCCGGACTCTGAATCGAGTGCGGTTTGTTCCTATGGCTTTCTAGTGATGTAGGGAAGCTTCTACAAGTGATGGATGTGACATGCATGGGCTGTGGTGAGCTCGACCACATCCATGGCTGTGGTGGCCATGGATGAAGGTGAAGCTCATGGGTATGGCCATGGGTAGTTGGGGGAGATGGTTGGGGACTTGGGGGATGTGCTCACCATGTCTTGGGTGACCTCTATGTGCAGCAGCTCGGCTTGGAATAGCTTGAGGACGTAGATCGATGTGGGGACCTCCATGGAAGCTTGGGGAAGATGAAGACCTTGGGGACGTCATCTTGCTCGACTCTGGCGAGGTTGAGGATGTGGGGAGCAGCAGCTTATCGCTGGCATCGTCCTTCGGCCATTGGGCGATGTCCTCCTCCTTCCTTCCTTCTTTTTCCTCTCTTCCTCTCCTTCTCTCCTTTCTTTCCTTCTCTCGTTTCCTTGCTCACGTGAATGATAAATGGGGAGGGAGAGAGAGGGCTGGTGTGTTGGTGTGGGTGAGGTGGTGACATGTGAGCTGACAAGTGGGACCCGGTGGTGTGTGTGAGATAATGCAACAGCTGCATGAGATAGGTGTCGCCCGTTTTTTACGGATGGTCCGCCACGAGCGATGGACAATCCGCCAGTGCCCGACCGTGTCTGATAGACAGACTGTTTGTGCATGGATTTTGATGGACAATCCTCTATAACGGCGGACACTCCGTCAGTGTACGGGTTGGCCAAGATTATCCTAAGTATGTGAGATGTCTTGATGAACGGTCTAGTAGTGATGTCGGACAATTCGCCAAAACCAGCAGTGCTCGGTTTTGGGTTGGCGTAGGCACAAGTCAGATTCTAATTGCGATTATGACATGCACACTAG
This sequence comes from Miscanthus lutarioriparius, assembly GCA_904845875.1. Lineage (NCBI taxonomy): Eukaryota > Viridiplantae > Streptophyta > Magnoliopsida > Poales > Poaceae > Miscanthus > Miscanthus lutarioriparius. The sequence continues at coordinate 49,154,797 of CAJGYO010000005.1, forward strand.
GATGGTCAGAAATGACTGCCTACATTGTAATGGTTTTTGGGTCATTACAAGGACCAACCAGCCATGGTGTGCGGCCACCGCAGGGCTGACCAGGGCAGGAGCATGGTGGTGGAGGGGTGGCATGCGGCCAGCCAGGGCGGTGCGAGGCTGGTCGGGTGTGACTCGCGGCCGGCAGGGTGCGACCATGGTCGGGCCAGGCATGGCGGCGTGCGGCCATGGCTTGGTGCATGGCTAGACACAGCCAACGGTGCTCTATTATATCATGAAGAAGAAGCAAAGAAAGCGACCAAGAAAAAGAACAAACCATTCTCTGTGTAACCGGTGGCAGTGGTGGGTAATTTTCCCCAACTCTACCAAACTTGAGTTGGTAGAGTATCCCTTAAGGAGCTCCACCAAAATAGTGAATCTGCCCCCAGATCCACCGTTTTGATGAATCCAGATTTGGTGGAGCTAGAGCGTTTGGGTAACTCTTCGTGGTGTTGAGCTGTTTTTGGTGAATTTGGAGCTCGTGGAGCTGTCCCAAATAGGCCCTAACTACACACAGTCTCAAAAGCAAGTTGACGCCATGGATACCTTCTAGCCCCTCCTTGATGACATGAAGAGGACAGAGGACCGCTTGGAAGCATTCATCACCAAGTTCGATACCCATTTCCACTACGTAGCTCAGAAGCACGGTACAGTCAAGGAGTCCTACACGATGTTGTTGACCTCAAAGTCCAGCACTAACTTTGCATAGATGGAATTCACCTCGAGGTTGAAAAATTGTTGACGACCATTTCATCATTATTTTGGATAGTCAAAAACGTCACAAAAGTGTCACATATGAAAGGAGACAAGCCAATCATAAATGTTTTTTTGTTCAAATAACTTGGTTCCACATGTACATGCTCTCTATTTGAATGTAGGTATAAAATGGAAGAAAAACCAAGTCTGGGAGCCCAACTTGGGTGGTCGGTTGACCTCCCAAGTATGGCCAATTGACCATTTAGATACACCATCATGATGGAATTGGCATATGATGGCTACCTACAAAAGATGGGCTTGTTTGGCCAAAATTGGCAGGTCAGCCGACCTATGAATTTTGGCCAAATGAGCTCATCTTCGGTGTGGAGTGTGAAATTAAAACACACTCCCAAGTGTCCCCTAGCTGTTGGATTGAAAGTATGCTTCCTCTAGATGGTTAAGGATGCTCTCCCATGGATTGAAGGGCCCACAAATGGTGTATCCAAGATATCCAAGTGGACCCAGCAGCTCCTATACACCCACTAGAAGGCTAAAGGAAGCCTCCCCACCTAGTGTGGAGGGCCCACATGGAAGTGGGAAGGGCCCACAAGGAAGCCTACCCACAAATGGTGTATCCAACCTCCCTCTGGTGGCCAAACCGCCTCTCCTCGGTCAGCATGCAAAGGAAACACAAGTTGGATTTATCGCCACCATCCATTTTATGACGGTTTAATCCAAGGGAGGAGGTTTGGAGCACACGGATCCATGGGCCCACACCAAAAGTGCTATAAATACCTCCTCACACTCATTCATGACTATAAGGAGGAAACTACTCTCTTTTTAGATAGGTGAGCCATGCTCTAGTAGTAGTATGCAAATAGCGAGAGAGTGAGGGGAGTGTGGAGCAGAGTCAGGCCTGTCTAGCATCTTATCTAATGTAACACCCCGGCGTTATGTACCTAATTAGCACCTAGTAAATAGAGAATTTCATCATGAAAAAACGATATTGGCACTAGCACTAAGTTTGAATCGCCTAGGATACCTTAGGTGGAGAAACATGGTAAAACCCTATCACATCATACATAAACTGAAGTCTTTCACCAATGAAATAGCCAAATAAGCAGATGCATTCCAATCCCACTACTAAAATATTCGTATGTTGTATAACAAGACAATCTCGTGGCACCCAAACATGGATTCTCACACGCACAAAACATGGATTCGCACATAACCCAGGAAGGGCAGAGGAGGAAGAGAGCAGAAGCATTATCACCTCCTCCTTCAAAGTGGCCCCTTAAACCAACTCCCCAAAAATATCAATCAAGCTATTGTGGGAAGCATCACCAAAATCATCTAGGTTATCACCCATGTTGATGTAGTGTAACAAATATGCGAAACCACCACAACCATCGCCCCAGGGCGCCAAACCAAGAAACGCCTTATTCAAAAGGCATCATGGAATGGTCTCGTGGGGTCGTTGACAGGGACCACTGGGTTTGATGGCAGTATCTTTGTAACCCCTATGTTTGGAATTTAGAAAGAAGAGATCTCGAATTACATCGGTTGTCCACTCCCACGACGCCAGCTGCAACATCATCGTCGGTCAGTCGTGGGTGCGGGAGAGTAGGGGTGGCAGAGGTGGGGTTGGAGGACAAGAGGGGGCTGACAGCTCGGAAACCCTATCTATGGGGGAGTCAGGATTGGAGACGGGGACATAGGGCAAGAGGCGGACGCCGGCTCCAAAACCATAGCTAGAGGGTCAGTAGGGAAGGAGCCAAGGAGGCATATCTCTATGTCTTCTCTATCTCTTTGTGTACCACTAAAAGCGATAAATATCCAGCTCTACTTGGCTCCTCATCCTGCCCGGACTCCCTACACCCTCGGTAAAAACATTAGGTTCGCGACTTCACATGCTGACAGGTGGGCCCGCATGCCGCAACGCCTCCCCAATCTCATGCACGACTCCAAACTAGTATCAAAATAGCCAACAAAAAGATAAAATGGCATGTGTGGGAGTTTAGAAACAAACAATATCTCTACAACTAAAAACTGGTAAATGTCCAGGTCTAATCAGCTCCTCATCCTGCTCGGACTCCATACACCCCATCAAAATGTTGGGTTCGCATGCCAACAGGTGGGCCTGCATGCCGCAACGCCTCCTTAATCTCACGCACGACTATAGACTGGTATCAAAATAGCTATGAGAAGATAAAATGGCATGTATGAAAGTTCAAAAATAAACAATAAAAAAACTTAAGCTACAACCATCTATCGCTAAAAACGTGACCCAACAAAAATGAACCAAAATATTTCACCTTCCTCTTGCCCGGTTCCATATTTATATATAAAAAGTATAGAAACGGACAGGATTGATGAAAACAGATCTATCCTTTTTCAAGAGTATCTTCAATTTCAAAATTCACTCTCTAAATTTTAATTTGAATAGTTTTTTTAATAGAGTTTACTCTCTGTATCTTTGTACTTTTCAATAGTTTCTCTAGATCTTGGGAGTACTCTAAAGAGTCATTTCTATTCTTTATTTTTGGCTAGCGAGAAATTAAGAAGAGAGAATGGTAATATTTGGAGATCTAAGGGCAGCACCAACATAAGGAGTACTTCTTGTTATACCCAATACAAAAGATTTGCCCCCGCAGGGTTGGGTATCCAAACTCTCAACGCAAGGCACAACTGCACAACCATCTTTTTATTGTTGGGTCCTATCATGTTCTTTTTCTCCTCTTCTATCTCTGCTTTTACTTACATGGACTACATTCTCTCTCTCTCTCTCTTTAGTCATTAGTAGGCTGCATAAGTACCACTGCCATCCTATAAACCATGGTTTCCTCTCCAGGTGGCATCCAAAACTATGTGTTCTCCCTGCGTTGAAGAAGCCCTAATAGAAAAAGCTGCTGAAGTACCTTTTTCTCAAAAATCTCTATTACCGTTGTTCTTTTTTTTGGCGAATACTATTGTTGTTGTTAATACCGAAAGATATAAGAGGCTGGAGTTGCTCTGACGAAAGAGGATAAAAATGCAGTAGTGGTGACGTGGAAGTAAAAGAAAAACTCCAAATTTCAGGGCCTGTTTGATATAGGGCGCAAGGGTGGCTCGGTCAGCTGGCTTGGCTGTGGCCAGCCAAAGCCTAACTCCCATGGTGCAACACCTCTTGTTTGATTGCCATGTTTCTAGTGAGCCAGGTCAGATTGAGATTGTGTTTGATTTGGTGTACAGATGGATAGGATGACATTGCATTTGGAATACGGTGAGGTTACCCTCCTGTTTCTCTTTTGGGCATTGGCCCCGTTCACTGGTCTGAAACTTGACTGAAACTGACTGAAAACACTGTTCCGGCTAAATTGTTGTGAGAAAAAAACACTGTTCTGGCTGAAAAAACAAGTCGAACAAGCCGAATATGGGGTAAGCCTAACAGGGCCATTCTATCGAGCACTTGCTAAGCGCCAACAAGGAACATGAGTAGGAGCAGCAACACCACGATGAGCTTGAGTCGGCAACGGTAGAGGCAAGTTCGGTGGCAACGACAGACGACGAGCAAGCCCATGGCGCCTCATATGCGAGCAAGCTCGAGTGGCCCTCCATCTCCGCCGGCACCGGCGTCCAAGAAGAAGATGGTCGCGGGCAGGAGGAAGAAGATGTTGAGGGAGAGGGAGACCTCGACCTAAGCCGCGAGTGGTGGGTCCTGCGGCCACAGAGAAATTGTAGAGCGGAGGGATCCTGGTGAGGGAGCAAAATGCGACCTCCGCATAGGGGAGGACGAGGATGCCACTGGCGCCGGCGCCCGCGAACCCGAACTCCTCCTCGGAGCGCCGCAGCAGGGACTAGAACTCGGGGCGGTCCAGCAGCGTGATGGGCACCACGAACCGGCGCCGCCGCTCGCGCACATACACCGTGAAGTGGCCCCGTGGCACGTCGGATGGCAGCCCCGTCGCCTCTTCGTCCTCCTCGTACCCCTCCTCCTAGCTTGGCGGCGGAGACAAGAGCGGCAACGGCGGCACCTCGCACGCGCGTCAGCCGAGGTCTTGGCTGCTGGCGCTGCCTCGCCTCCCGCCTCTCGCGTCGATGCAGCAACATCAGCTGCGAGCATCGTGCGGATGGAGAACTGGTGAAAACTCGACAACACCTCCACACGGTGACTCCAGCGTGCCCTTAAGCGCTTCAGCCGGCCTGGCCTAGAAAAAACGGCCGTGGGTTTCGTTTCTTGGGAGTCATGAGAGATAGGGTATTTTCTAGCCCACGGGCCTGGCTCGTTGGTGGACCAAACAAATCAAATAAGGGGGAATTTCTTGTGTGCCATTAAAAAGATCGCAATACCCTGTGTGTGTGGCAGAACCTCCTAAGAAATCGGGCCCACGTGCACCTATCGTTGTCTCAACAGACCTTTGATAGCGTACACAAGTTCCCAACAACTTAATAGGTCTGTCGGGTGTCCTCGGGAAACCCGAATCATCCACGAATCGTTTCCAAACAGGATCCCAATCACAGACATTGCAGATTACAACAGTTTTCAATATACATATCAGAGATCATAATGCGGAAGACTTAAGTTTTAGTATTACAAACTAGTTGTTTCAAACTTACAAAACCATAAGTGTCATACAACCATAGTAGCGGGATAATATTACATTAACATTATTTATTTCACACAAACTAGTGCCTTGTCCAAAGGCCATTCATCATTCCTCATCGTCATCTACTTCAAACACTGTCATGCAGCAAGGACTAAAACAAGCCTGCGCATGCGACTCACCTGCAACAAGGGTTAACAAACCCTGAGTACAAAAGTACTCAACAAGACTGACCCGATGAAAAAGGGGCAAAGGTCTTAGGGATGCAGGTGTTGGGTCAAGGTAAGGATGTAGCAAGATTCAAAAGTTCTTTGCCAAAAGCTTACTATTCTTGATCCTATTTTCGAGTTTTACCCCTAAGTACTTTAGTTCATTATCCCAAACTAAGTGTTCATATCCCATATTCCAATCCTTCTCATTTCATTCCTTTTCTCATGTTTTAGTAATTCACCAGTCCTGCATTGCTTCTGTAATGAATCGAGTCTCCATATCCATGGAGCACCGGCAATTCGAATTGATTCAAGTCCCAGCTAGGGATTCCTTATCACACGACATATGTAGAACTTAATCTTGCATATATCAACCTCGCTACCAGATCCTCCCATACTAAGCCGTCTCCACGCCACCCGAGAGCACAGCACACCTCCAATCCAGCCACATTCCAGCCACGAGGGTACACGCTACTCCCACCATCTCTCCACTCCCAGTGCGTGGGCATTCATCTTAGTATTGGATTAGCCGAAGTAGGCTTACCAGAGTATGTGACCAGTACTACAAAGTGTCTCGTTTAGAAGATCCACAATGAGTGGCCTTTAAGCGACATAGTCGACAACATTACCCAACATTCAAGATAAGTCACCCGACTAGTCTCTAGTTCATTCTATCTTCTTTCTTTCTTTGGCCAGTATGCCATCTTTGATTGTATTGAAACTTTTACTTTGAAAGCCTACCATAAAGCATACTAAGCAATTCTATGCCTTTGTAAATGAAATCATCTTCAAGGATGGTAAACAATTAACAAGGTAGGCAATGCATCAAGTAGGTAACATTTGAATAAATCAACATAATGCAATAGGTAACATAGGTGATAAACTTTTCAAAGTAAACAAGGTAATGGTTTAATGCATAAACCAGGGCTTGCCTTCGTTGACGATCTCGGGTTCCGGATCAGTACCACAAATATCAAATCCCGAGATAACCGAGGATTCTTCCACAACTTGCTCAACTAGAATCGGTTCACTCTCGGATTCTACACGAAATAATAACATATGCTTCAACATGATGATAATGTAAACATGATGCTTTCATGGTGCATGAAATCTAATAACACCTTGAGTACAACTTTCCTTCACGGTATAGTTGCAAGCCAACAAAACCAACTTGCAATTCTACCGTCAAGGATCACACAAAAATGTTTACTAAGAAACCCTACATTCTTCTAAAGAACTACCCAAAGTTTCACTCCTAAGTTCTACCCTTAATGAATGAAATCATTCATTAACTATACTCTATCCAAACTTTAATGATCTAGGGCTTATGACATAAGTGACTTGACCAAATTGATCTTGAAACCCTACTGGTCACAAAACATGACCAAAACAAGATCAAACCCTAAACTAACACTTAGGGTTTGTTTTTATTCATTTTTGAATTAATTTGGAATTAAGCTCAAAATGAACTTGTTCCAAATGACTTCAAAATTTTATGTAAGATTCCTCATGACAAATTAGTGTACCAAAATAAATTTCATAATTTTTTGAGTTATACAGTGCCCTACAAAAATTATGGAAATTACATTTATTAATTAATTGACTGAATTTTTTAACATTAACAATTTATTCAAATTTCAAGTTTCATATTTTTAAACCATAATGGAACATGTACAGAAGCTACACATAAATTTTCAGAATTTTTAGAGCTGTAATTATTTTCCTATAAATTTCCAAAGTTGCTGCACTATTCAAAATTCAGAAAATAACAAAATCTCATTGTTCTCCCTCTCTTCTCTCACTGACAGCCAGGCCCCGCTCGTCAGCGACACAGAACAAGGCACACGGCGGCGCTGCCAGCTCCGGCCAGCCAAACGCGCCGACGGTGAGACTTCACCGAGGCAGACCGCACCAGCAAGATCTACACCACCCCGCGAACCTATCCCGACCCTCAGAACAGTAGCAGGCACACCAGAGGACGCTCTACGCCGACCATGGCGGCCACGGGCATGGCGGCGAGACACTCCCCGACGTGATTGACTCCGATAGGGAAAACGACCGAGCATACGAGCAACAGGATGACTCGGGGAAGCTAAACCATAAGAAGAATCGATGAGAGGCTCACCGGAGTGGCTTGACCATGGTGAGATGATCGTGGCGGAGCTCCTGCCGGTCACGGGGAAGAACGCGTTGCGCTGGGAGATTTCGGCCAACCCAAGCGATGCGAGCAAGCCGAAGAGGAGCGCTAGGTCGAGGCAATCACGCTGGCTTAGCTAGGCACAACGGGAAGGGTTCGACAACGGCTATGGCGAGCGGCGGAGCTGAGCGGTGGTGGAACAGAGTAGAGAAGAAAAGGAAGGACGACGGCGGCGGTTGCTCCTATTTATAGAAGGGAAGGAGGCGTCCGGCGTCAACAGCTCCCGAACGAGTTCGCCATGGAGACAGTTGCGTGTCACCGCACGAGAAAGCGGTGAAGACGGTCGGCGGTAAGTAGCTGCGTGGCGCCGGCGGCTTCAAATTGATTTTTTGAATTATTTACAGAATTGCCACTACGTTTATTTTGCAAATTACTCATAAATTTTCTAAAGAAGTTGAAAATCTTCAAAAATGAAAGTTGCTCAACTTTTCAAACTCTACAACTTTGCTTTAATGAATATTTTCAAATTCTTCCTTCATTTTGAAATTTGAATTTGGGGTGCATTTGAGCATTTGAATCATTTCAAAATTACTCCAAATTTTATATGTAAACTTTAAAAACTTTGAATACCAAAGTTGATCCTTATAAAATAAGCTTCAACTTTGCTTTTTGTCACACCCCCAAATTCCAAATTGATTTTGAAATAGACAAAAGGGGCAAAAAGGACTTTTATGATTTGAATTTAAATTCACATTTAATTTGTTTCCCTTTTTACTCTATTATGGTTTTTGACCAATTACATGGCCCATTAGGGATATTTGAGTCCAATGACACATGGTCTCACATGATCACATGAAATTTGACCCTTGTGGTCATGATTTTCATTTAGAGTTTTGAATCACATTACATCACATAAAATAACAACTTATGAAATAAAGCTTATTTAGTGAATGCATTCAAAATTTCCTACTTTATGAATGCTTTGCAATGCATATGATGACATGTCAAGTTTTAGTGCTAGGTCAAAACACCAGAGGTGTTACAACCCTTCCCCCTTAAAGAAATCTCGTCCCGAGATTTAAAACTTTGGATTAAGTAATGGAAAAGGAAATGTGTCAAGCTAACACATCATAACTTTATTCAAAAGGCTAGTGAGGGGGGTTTTCCATTCTTTTGACAAAAGAAACAAGTTACAATATAGACAAGGTATTGCAACTATATAGAAGCAAAGAAGTCAGGAATGTTTTCTTCTAAGTAATCCTCGGACTCCCAAGTAGCTTCTTCTTCAGTGCGTTGGTTCCTTTGTACTTTGTAGAACTTGATTGTATGTCTTCGAGTGACTCGATCTTTCTGATCTAAGACTCTAATGGGGTACTCGGCATAAGTCAAGTCAGGTTCTAGTTCTACATCACCAAAGTCGATCACTTGGTTAGGTACTTGAAGACACTTCTTCAACTGGGATACATGGAAGATATCATGCACAGCTGACATGTGATCTGGTAGCTTGACGCGATAGGCGACTGGTCCACATCGTTGTTGGATTTGAAAAGGACCGACATAACGGGGCGCCAACTTTCCCCAAATCCCAAAACGATGAACTCCTTTCATCGGCGATACCTTGAGGTAGACATGATCTCCCACTATGGATTCTAGCAGTCGTCTCCTTTTATCAGCATAGCTTTTCTGTCGGGATTGAGCTACCTTCATATTAGCTTGTATGAGTTTAACTTTCTGTTCAACTTCCTTGACCACATCCGGTCCAAAGAACCAACGTTCTCCAGCTTCTGACCAATTTAAAGGTGTCTGGCATCTTCGGCCATACAATGCTTTGAATGGTGCCATTTTAATGCTCTCTTGATAGCTATTATTATATGAGAATTCAGCTAAGGGAAGGCATTCATTCCATATAGCACCATAGGAAAGAACGCATACTCTCAACATATCTTCAAGAATTTGATTTACCCTTTCAGTCTGTCCATCTGTTTGCGGATGATAAGCAGAATTGCGGATAAGTTTGGTTCCCAAAGACTCATGTAAACTTTTCAAAAACTTAGATATGAACAATGACCCTCTGTTAGAGATGATGGTCTTGGGTGCCCCATGCAGACTGAAAATTCTATCAAGATAAAGCTTTGCATACTGTTCCGCTCGATATTTATCTCTGACTGGCAAGAAATGAGCTATCTTGGTTAGGCGATCAACAATAACCCATATTGAATTGTAGCCTGCAGATGTTCTAGGTAACCCCACAATAAAGTCCATACAGATATCTTCCCACTTCCAAGATGGAACTGGCAATGAATGTAATGGACCTACAGTCTTCATGTGAACCGCTTTGACTCTCTGACAAGTATCACATTTGGCCACATATTGAGCTATTTCTATTTTCATTTTGGTCCACCAATATCTCGTTCTCAGATCATGATACATTTTGTTGCTACCTGGATGAATGGAGTATCTTGTAGAATGAGCTTCATCAAGAATCTGCTTTCGCAGCTCTGGACTTTTGGGTACTACCAATCTATCTTTGAACCATACGACATCGGATTCATCAATATTGAAACATGTTGGTTTTCTAGATCTGACTTTATCTTTGATATGGGCTATACCCTTACTTTTCTGTTGAGCAACAATGATCTGATCTTTGATAGTGGACTCAACTACAATATTGGACAGGGAACCTTGTTCTATGATTTGTAAATTCAGATGCTCCATCTCTTGACACAATGTTCATTGCATAGGTTTCACAGTCAGACAATGGCAATGACTCTTGCGACTTAGGGCATCGGAAACCACATTAGCCTTGCCCGGATGATAATGCACTTCTAAGTCATAATCTTTGATAGGTTCTAACCATCTTCTTTGCCTCATATTCAGCTCTGACTGAGTGAAGATATATTTCAAACTTTTGTGATCCGTATAGATATGACAGATATTGCCCAATAAATAATGTCGCTAAACCTTGAGTGCATGAACAACAGCGGCTAATTCAAGATCATGGGTGGGATAATGTTCTTCATGCTTCTTGAGTTGTCTGGAAGCATATGCTATGACTCTGCCTTCTTGCATAAGAACATAGCCAATACCAATTCCAGACGCATCACAACAGATATCAAACGGCCTCTTGATATCAGGTTGTGCTAATACTGGTGCAGTTGTCAGCAACTTCTTTAATGTTTGAAAGGCCTTCTCACATTCTGTTGACCATATAAACTTAGTTTGATTTTTCAGCAGTTCAATAATCGGCTTCGCAATTCTGGAGAAGTCAGGGATGAACCGACGATAATAACCCGCCAACCCTAGAAAACTACGAACTTGATAAACAGTGGTAGGTGCTCTCCAGTTAAGGACTTCTTCTACCTTGCTCGGATCAACAGCTATACCTTCAGCAGATAACACATGACCAAGAAATTATACTTCCTCTAACCAGAATGCACATTTGCTGAATTTGGCATATAATTTGTGGTCTCTTAATCGTTGTAGAACAATGCGGAGATGTTCCGCATGTTCTTCTTTGCTCTTAGAATAGATAAGAATGTCATCAATGAATACCACTACAAACTTATCCAACTCGGGCATGAAAACTGAGTTCATCAGGTACATGAAATGAGCCGGGGCATTGGTCAGCCCAAAAGACATGACTAAATACTCATATAGACCATATCGGGTAGTAAACGCTGTCTTCGGCTCATCTTCTCGTCTAATCTTAATCTGGTGATAGCCTGATCTCAAGTCTATCTTCGAGAACACCTTAGCTCCCGCAAGTTGATCAAATAGCAAATCAATTCGGGGTAAGGGGTATTTGTTCTTTATGGTGACTTCATTTAACGGCCGATAGTCAACACATAACCTTAAGGTTTGGTCCTTCTTCTTCACGAAGATAGCAGGGTATCCCCAAGGTGATGAACTGGGTTGAATGAAACCCTTGTCTAACAACTCTTGTAGTTGCATTTTTAATTCTGCTAGTTCTTTGGGTGGCATCCTATATGCTCTTCTAGACACAGGTGTCGTTCCTGGTTTCAGGTCAATTCTAAACTCCACATCTCGGTCTGGTGGCAGTCCATGCAGATCATCGGGAAAAACATCCGTAAATTCACATACCACAGGAATGTTCTCGGCTTCTTCAACAGTAGTTGCACAGACTGTTCCAACTGTACTCTTAGGAAAGGGAAGTTGGATGAGAAGTTGGGTTTTGCTGCCAGGTACATTTACCCTTATGGTTCTACGCATGACATCTATGATAGCCCCGTGTTGAGTTAACCAGTTCATACCAAGGATCACATCTATATCTTGATCCTTTAATATCAGCATGCTGGTAGGGAACTCATGTCCTCCCAAATTAATAGGTACATGCTGAACTATCTCCCTTGTATAGATTCATCCCCCGGGCGACTGTATATGATATGGTTCTTTTGTTTCCCCAATAGTTATCCCATGCTTCACAACAAATGTACGATTGATGAATGTATGGGATGCACTAGAATCAAATAAGGTAATTGCAGGGTGCTTAGCAACGGAAAACATACCAATCATTACTGGTTCTCCTTCTGGAATAGATTCCACCTGAGTATAGAAGACCCTTCCAGTTTTTTTCTTAGCCTGACCTTTCTGACTGTTCTAAGCATTGCCCTTGTACTGATTCTGAGCTTGAGCAACAGGGGCTTTAGGTGTATTAGGATTACTCTTCCTGGGATACGAACATTCTCGGGAAAAGTGTCTGGGTTTACCACAATTATAACATGGATAATTGTGATTCTGGGGAGTAGCAGTGCGGTTTGCATTATTTGTATTATTTTGCTGCTGCGGTGCTTGATGAGGATAAGGCGTATTAGTTGCAGGGCGAATAAAGATTTGCTGCCTTCTTTGGCTTTGTTGTGGGAGGAATGGCGCACGGCCATGATTCTGAGGATGGTAGACCATCTTTTGACGCTTTCCACTCGACAATCCGGAAGCAGATACTCTCTTTTTCTTCGCCTCCTTGTGTTGGCGGTAATTCTCCTCTGAAGCTATAGCAATGTTGACTGTCTCATGATAAGTTGCGTTGCCACAAGTTGCCATCATGGTCTGAAATTTGGTGTTCAGGCCTCTTATGAAATGATTCTTCTTCTTCCTGTTAGTATTCACATACTCTATAGCATACTGTGACAGGTGATCGAAGTGCCCAATATAGTGCATCACCGGGTGCTCCCCTTGCTTAAGAGCCAAGAACTCTTCTAACTTCATGATCATCACACCATCTGGAATATAATGTGCCCTGAAGGCATCCTTGAACTCCACCCAGGTGATTTGGTGATCAACGGGCTATACAACTACCAAATTTGCCCACCAGGCACCAGCAGCTCCTCGGAGTTGTTGTGCCACAAACCTTGGCTTCTAAATCTCGGTATAGTGAATCAGCTCAAACTTTTGCTCCATTGTCCGGAGCCAATCGTCAGCTTCTAAAGGCTCTTCTGTCTTAGAGAACACAGGCGGACGTGTGTCAATAAAATCAATATAGGTTGACTCGTCATTTCCATTATTACGGCGGCCATGATTAGGGTGTGGTGCCTGTTGATTCTGAGCCATTTCCCTTAACAACCTAGCATTCTCTGTCGTTGCATAGATGAGTGCAGTTATGGCATCTGCCATAGTCAGAGGCATTGGTGGAGGATTTAGGATATCATCATTGTCTTGCAAGGTACTTGCACCAGTTCGGGTGTTAGGACGAGGCATCTGTTAGAGAGACACGTTTATTTACATTATTATTTTATTGGAAGCAGTTAAAAGGTTTCATGCTACAAAGGGTTACTTATTTATATTACATGTCTTTATCCCACAAGACAACCCTGGTTTACTAGAAAAGCAGTAAAGGAACTATTTCTACTCCAAGCTCTTAGTCATCAGCGTCCGTGTCCATACCGTACGAAACCTCATCTTCATTTGAGAAGTACACTAACTCCTCAGGGTCCTCCTCCTCTTCTTCATTCTCGACTTCTCCTGGATCTACAATCATTTCTTCATCTGTAACTTCACCATCCCCATGAGGAGGATGAAGTTGAGCGTACATCATATGGACATTCTCATGAAGAATGGCATTGTCCATCTCCAGGTCTTCTACGTAGAACTCCAACTCATGAATGCATTCGTTGGCCGCATCCTCTCGTGTCCAGGCTTCATTCCACAGCTCCATGGTCATGGTGATGGCCCTTTGCATTTCTACCAGCTTCTCTTGATCTTTGGCATGAGCTCGACGAAGAGTGTTGAGCTCCTTGGTAAGGTTCTCGATGTTGGCGGGATTGCTTGAAGATCCTTCATCTCCTAGGGTCTTGGAACTTCCTTCACCAAGCTCACGGTTACGCGGTGCCAACTGGTGACGAGGGACTCCGTGAGGTCCAGTGGACTTGTGTGCGGTTATCTTGGTCTTTGCCATAGCCTGTAGAAGTGAGGGTAGGACTATAAGGATAGCTTGAGGATAATGGAGGTTAGCAAGAATGGGATTGACATTACTTACCCAACCACTTTTAAGGGGAATTATTATGCAAGGTGTTCAAGCATGATGCATGAATCGATCTTATGAATCTAAGTACAAACGATTTATATAATCAAAAGTACTAGATTTTTAATACATAGGACAAACCTAATCATATTATCCGCCACAAACTTTTAAATAAGATAGGATTGAGGCTAGATCAGAGGTAAGAAGAAAGAAATTTGAACTTTAAAATATCAAGTTTACTTTCTTTGATCCAAATAAATTTGAAGGTTTTCAAAAGTAACCTACAATGATCTTAGATAGGACCTGCTCTGATACAGGTGTTGGGTCAAGGTAAGGATGTAGCAAGATTCAAAAGTTTTTTGACAAAAGCTTACTATTCTTGATCCTATTTTCGAGTTTTACCCCTAAGTACTTTAGTTCGTTATCTCAAACTAAGTGTTCATATCCCATATTCCAATCCTTCTCATTTTAGTTCTTTTCTCATGTTTTAGTAATTCACCAATCCTGCATTGCTTCTGTAATGAATCGAGTCTCCATATCCGCGGCGCACCGGCAATTCGAATTGATTCAAGTCCTAGCTGGGGATTCCTTATCACACGACATATGTAGAACTTAATCTTGCATATATCAACCTCGCTACCGGATCCTCCTATACTAAGCCATCTCCACGCCACCCGAGAGCACAGCACACCTCCAATCCGGCCATATTCCAGCCATAAGGGTACATGCTACTCCCACCATCTCTCCACTCCCAGTGCGTGGGCATTTATCTTAGTATCGGATTAGCCGAAGTAGGCTTACCAGAGTATGTGACCAGTACTATAAAGTGTCTCGTTTAGAAGATCCACAATGAGTGGCCTTTAAGCGACATAGTCGGCAACATTACCCAATATTCAAGATAAGTCACCCGACTAGTCTCTAATTCATTCTATCTTCTTTCTTTCTTTGGCCAGTATGCCATCTTTGATTGTATTGAAACTTTTACTTTGAAAGCCTACCATAAAGCATACTAAGCAATTCTACGCCTTTGTAAATGAAATCATCTTCAAGGATGGTAAACAATTAACAAGGTAGGCAATGCATCAAGTAGGTAACATTTGAATAAATCAACTTAATGCAATAGGTAACATAGGTGATAAACTTTTCAAAGTAAACAAGGTAATGGTTTAATGCATAAACCGGGGCTTGCCTTCGTTGACGGTATCGGGTTCCAGATCAGTACCACAAATATCAAATTCTGAGACAACCGGGGATTCTTCCACAACTTGCTCAACTAGAATCGGTTCACTCTCGGATTCTACACGAAATAATAACATATGCTTCAACATGATGATAATGTAAACATGATGCTTTCATGGTGCATGAAATGTAATAACACCTTGAGTACAACTTTCCTTCACGATATAGTTGCAAGCCAACAAAACCAACTTGCAATTCTACCATCAAGGATCACACAAAAATGTTTACTAAGAAACCCTACATTCTTCTAAAGAACTACCCAAAGTTTCACTCCAAAGTTCTACCCTTAATGAATGAAATCATTCATTAACTATACTCTATCCAAACTTTAATGATCTAGGGCTTGTGACATAAGTGACTTGACCAAATTGATCTTGAAATCCTACTGATCATAAAACATGACTAAAACAAGATCAAACCCTAAACTAAACTTAGGGTTTGCTTTTATTCATTTTTGAATTAATTTGGAATTAAGCTCAAAATAAACTTGTTCCAAATGACCTCAAAATTTTATGTAAGATTCCTCATGACAAATTAGTGTACCAAAATAAATTTCATAATTTTTGGAGTTATACAGTGGCCTACAAAAATTATGGAAATTGCATTTATCAATTAATTGACTAAATTTTTTAACATTAAAAATTTATTCAAATTTCAAGTTTTATATTTTTAAACCATAATGGAACATGTATAGAAGCTACACATAAATTTTCAAAACTTTTAGAGCTGTAATTATTTTTCTATAAATTTCCAAAGTTGCTGTACTATTTAAAATTCAGAAAATAACAAAATCTCATTGTTCTCCTCTCTCTCTCGACACCAGGCCCTGGCAAATCCACACGACACAGAACAAGGCACACGGTGGCGCTGCCAGCTCCGGCCAGCCAAACGCGCCGACGGTGAGACTTCGGCGAGGCAGACCGCACCAGCAAGATCTACACCACCCCGCGAACCTATCCCGACCCTCAGAACAGTAGCAGGCACACCAGAGGACGCTCTACGCCGACCATGGCGGCCACGGGCATGGCGGCGAGACACTCCCCGACGTGACTGACTCCGACAGGGAAAACAACACAGCATACGAGCAACAGGATGACTTGGGGAAGCTAAACCACAAGAAGAATCGACGAGAGGCTCACCGGAGTGGCTTGACCACGGTGAGATGATCGTGGCAGAGCTCTGGCCGGTCACGGGGAAGAACGCATTGCGCTGGGAGATTCCGGCCAACCCAAGCGATGCGAGCAAGCCGAAGAGGAGCGCTAGGCCGAGGCGATCACGCTGGCTTAGCTAGGCATGACGGGAAGGGTTCGACGGCGGCTACGGCGAGCGGCGGAGCTGAGCGGTGGTGGAACAGAGCAGAGAAGAAAAGGAAGGACGACGACGGCGGTTGCTCCTATTTATAGAAGGGAAGGAGGCGTCCAGCGTTGCCAGCTCCCGAACGAGTTCGCCACGGAGACGCCTGCGTGTCACCGCGCGAGAAAGCGGCGAAGACGGTCGGTGGCAAGCAGCTGCGTGGTGCCGGCGGCTGCAAATTGATTTTTTGAATTATTTACATAATTGTCACTGCGTTTATTTTGCAAATTACTCACAAATTTTCTAAAGAAGTTGAAAATCTCCAAAAATGAAAGTTGCTCAACTTTTCAAACTCTACAACTTTACTTTAATGAACATTTTCAAATTCTGCTTTCATTTTGAAATTTGAATTTGGGGTGCATTTGAGCATTTGAATCATTTCAAAATTACTCCAAATTTTATATGTAAACTTTAAAAACTTTGAATACCAAAGTTGATCCTTATAAAATAAGCTTCAACTTTGTTTTTTGTCACACCCTTAAATTCCAAATGGATTTTAAAATAGACAAAAGGGGCAAAAAGGAATTTTATGATTTGAATTTAAATTCACATTTAATTTGTTTCCCTTTTTACTATATTATAGTTTTTGACCAATTACATGGCCCATTAGGGTTATTTGAGTCAAATGACACATGGTCTCACATGATCACATGAAATTTGATCCTTGTGGTCATGATTTTCATTTAGAGTTTTGAATCATATTACATCACATAAAATAACAACTTATGAAATAAAACTTATTTAGTGAATGCATTCAAATTTTCCTACTTTATGAATGCTTTGCAATGCATATGATGACATGTCAAGTTTTAGTGTTAGGTCAAAACACCAGAGGTGTTACAGTGTGCCTCTAAAAAAGTTCAGCGGTCTTCAGCGCAACTGCTTCAACTTTTTTGTGCCCTCCATGCCACTACCGTCAGTTTGGGCTCTAACGTCGTCAAACTGCAAGTGTGAAAAGACAAAAATACCCATAAGTCTGAATATGTCGTTAATTTTTTGAGCATCTTAACGACTTCAAATGAAAAAACTCAAAACCAGAAAGTTGTAGATCTCGTCGAGATCTATAATTTTTATAGAAAAATTATCTTCATTTAATTCCGTAAAAAAAATATGTGTGAAATTAAATTAATATAATTTTTATATGAAAATTATAGATCTCGACGAGATCTACAACTTTCTTGTTTTGAGTTTTTTCATTTGAAGTCGTTAAGATGCTCAAAAAAATTAATGACATATTATTGAAAAACCATATCTTTTTTTGCGGAATTAAATGAAGATAGCTTTTATATGAAAAATCATATCTTTTTTGCGGAATTAAATGAAGATAATTTTTATATGAAAATTATAGATCTCGACGAGATCTACAACTTTCTAGTTTTGAGTTTTTTCATTTGAAGTCGTTAAGATGCTCAAAAAAATTAATGACATATTATTGAAAAATCATATTTTTTTATGGAATTAAATGAAGATAATTTTTA
This sequence comes from Miscanthus lutarioriparius, assembly GCA_904845875.1. Taxonomy (NCBI): domain Eukaryota; kingdom Viridiplantae; phylum Streptophyta; class Magnoliopsida; order Poales; family Poaceae; genus Miscanthus; species Miscanthus lutarioriparius. The sequence continues at coordinate 49,172,994 of CAJGYO010000005.1, forward strand.
TATAAAAATTATAGATCTCGACGAGATCTACAACTTTCTAGTTTTGAGTTTTTTCATTTGAAGTCGTTAAGATGCACAAAAAATTAATGACATATTCAGACTTAATGTTATTTTCGTCTTTTCACACATGTAGTTTGATGGCGTTAGAGCCCAAACTGACGACAGTGGCATGAAGGGCACAAAAAGTTTAAGCAGTGGCGCTGAAGACCGCTGAACTTTTCAATATATTCAGACTTAAGGGTATTTTCGTATTTTCACACCTGCAGTTTGACGGTGTTAAAACCTAAACTAACGGCAGTGACATGGAGGACAAAAAAAAAAAAGTTAAAACAGTGATGCTGAAGACCATTGAACTTTTCAGAGATTACTATTTTTTTTTTGACACGACAGAAATTCCCCCGTCAAACACCGCAAGTTGCAGCTGGAGGGCGTTGGGCCACCCCGGAGCCCATGTCAAACATGCCCTTAAAGATCCACAGAAAAGAACAGAACAGAGATATCGCCGACGCTTTCGGCCTTCGCCGAGTCTCACGCCGAATTCTACAAATCCCCTCTCCCTCAGTCAACTCCAAGAGCCCAAGGCCCCCAATTTCCCCTCGAGATTGGGATTTTGTGGGTTCAGCCAGCCATGCTCGAGCCGCAGCGCGTTCATCGCGACGCCGACGGCGATCTCCGCGACGCCGTGACCGCCCCCCTTCTCGCGCACCCACCGTCGCCGGCTGAGCCTTCGCCTGCGACCGTTGGTTCACCGGAGATAACCGACGAGGAGATCGACGCCGCATCCGCCGCCTGCTGCCGCATCTGCCTCGAGTCCGACTCTGAGCCTGGTGAGCCCCCCCCCCAATTGACTGCCGGTGTTCCTTACCTTTTCTTTTTAGTAAGTTTGTGCGCAAAGCAAAGGATCGTCGGCCCGTGCAACATTTTTTTTTGTTGAATAAAAGGTTTCCCCCGCTTTATTGCCATAAAGCGATAATAGCGTTTCAGTTCAGTGACGTCGTGTAAAAACGCACAGAAGCCACAAATGGCCATAACAGACATAATCCCAGCATCGGAGCACCAAAACTAAGCCCTGTTACATTGGTTGATCACATTGCTGGAGCCTTCCGAACGCTGAACACCTGATCGATCCGACCCTGAAGAATCCCTCCATTGGATCAGCGGCGGCGAGCTTGCTTCGGCCTCCATTAACAGAATCACCTGCTCCACTTTCTCCTGGACCTCCAGTTTTAGTATTGGCAACCATCCTCTTAGCATCCTTCCAGTCATTGTAAACACCATCTTCATACCCCTCCACGGCACCCCCTGAAAACACAAGGAATTGCGTAATTTCCATAGAACCCACAATACCACAGAAGAGGTGATATTACAGACCATATGTCTCTTATTTGACAACCAAAGAGAAGCTACTGACTCAAAATCATTTCCCATTCTCCTATTACACCAAACTGACACCACATCCCAGACAAGCTTAGCAACACAGCATTGGAAGAAAAGGTGAGAAATCGACTCATTTTCTCCACAGAAAAGGCAAGTCGGATCATTAACCTCTCTCCTTTTAGCAAGATTATCTCTGGTTAAAGTCTATTATTAGATAGTAACCACAGAAAAAATTGTACCCTCGGAGGATTACTCAATTTCCAGACAGCCTGTATGAACACAGGAACCACACCTCTATGGTTTATTACAGCATACAAGGATTGGACAAAGTATTGGCCAGAAGAGCTGAAACTCCACATGATTTGGTCATCTTCCTCTGTCAAAACTATACTTTCCCCAACAGAACTTAACTCTTCCCACATATGCATAAGTCTCTCAGAAACCCTCCTCCTAAAAGACAGCTGCAACTCCTCGCCATTCCAAATTTCTATAATTGACTTCCCCTGTTGCTCATTTATAACATACAGAGGCCAAAACAAAATGTCTAAACTAGTGTTCCCTAGCCATTGATCTTCTCAGAACCTAATCTTTTCTCCATTACCAACCACCCATCTAACACCCATATGGGCAGCTTGCATAGCCCACAACACCCCCTTCCAAAAGGGGGATGATCCCACATCAGGGCAACAAAAAACGTTAGGTTTCATAGTCTTGTACTTGAAATCAACAATTCTGATCCAGATGGAATTAGAGTTCAAGTGGTATCTAAAGATCCACGAACTTAGAAGAGCCATAATCAAACTCCTCAGATCAGGAACACCTAGACCACCTAACTCCTTTTTTTGAGACACAAGTTGCCAATTGGCAAGATGATACTTATGTTTATCCTCAGTATTGTTCCAAAGAAAATGACCCATGTGAGTATTAATCAAATCAATAGCCCACCTGGGAAACTTAATAACAGAAAGAAGGTAAACAGGGATGCTAGCCAAACAAGACTTAAGTAGGGTTAATCTGCCTGCATAGGACAGAAGTCTCCCTTTCCAGCCAGCAATCCTTTTGACAATCTTATCAATAACCGGTTGCAAATCTTCTTTTCTTAACTTAGTAAAATGGAGAGGAACTCCCAAATATTTAATTGGGAAGTCACTCCTTTTGCAACAAAAAATCCTAGCAAATTCATTGGCCCTATATTCATCAACCCCAATTACCAAGAGATCACTTTTGTCATAGTTGATTTTCATACCAGATAATTGTTCAAAGCAAACAAGTAACCATTTCAAATTAGCAGCTTTGTCTAAATTATTCTCCAAAAAGAGCAAAGTGTCGTCCGCATACTGAAGGCTAATAATACCCCCAGGCTCTGCTTGAGGCAAAACACCAGAAATGAGATTAACTCTAGCTGCTCTCATGAGCATTCTAGAAAACACATCTGCTACCAGGTTAAAGAGAAGTGGAGACAGGGGATCTCCTTGCCTTAAACCTTTACCTGGTTTAAAAAAAGTACTATTCTCATCATTGATCCTAATGCAAATGGACCCACCTTGGACCACTCTTTTCACCCAGCTCCTCCACTTAGATCCAAACCCTCTTGTTTCTAACATCTCATCTAAAAAGCTCCAGCTAACCCTGTCATAAGCCTTTTCATAGTCTAATTTCAGGTTAACACCAGATTCTTTTTTCCTGTGGATGTCATGAATTATTTCATGAGCAGCCACTACACTTTCAAGAATATATCTGCCCTTAATAAAGGCAGTTTGGTTGGAGGCAATCAATCTATTAGTAACTTTAATCAGACTATTATTAAGCAACTTAGCAAAGATCTTGAAACTGCAGTTAATGAGACTAATAGGCCTAAACTTCTTAAGAGTTTTAGCCTCAGGTTCCTTAGGTATAAGAGTGATCATAGCAAAATTCAACCTGTCCAGATTTAACTCATTTTGTTCGAAACTATTAACTAGATTCATCAGGTCCTTCTTAATAACATCCCAAAACACCTGATAGAATAAAAAAGAGAACCCGTCAGGTCCTGGAGCACCCTCTGCATAAGAACCAAAAACTGCTTCTTTAACCTCTACCTTAGAAAAGGGTGCCTCCAGCATATCATTTTCACAAGAAGACACCTTCTCTTCCTCCTCCCAAAAATCGCTCCCCAACTTCACACCATTATCATCCTCCTTACCAAAGAGATTCTTATAAAAATCAACAGCATGCTTAAGCATAGAGTCATTATCGTCAATCCACCCCTCCGGTCCCTCAAGGCCAGGAATACGTTTCTTCCTATTTCTCTGATTTGCTACAGCCTGGAAATAGGCTGTGTTCCTATCGCCTTCCTTAATCTTCCTATCTCTAGATCTCTGTCTAACTTTTATTTCCTCTAACTTCCACAAGGCTTCCAGCTCATTAGTAATGTTATCCATTCTGGCTTTTTCTTGTTGATTCAGCCACCCTTTCTCCTGCTTAATGTCTAGCTCATCAAACTCCTTAAGGAGTTGAAGTTTCAGTTTTTTCACTTCAGCATTTCTATTCCAGGACCACCCCTTTGCCTTCTTTCTAAGGAGCCTAATCTTAAATTGCCAAATATCTAAGGGATCAGTGAAGGCACAGTTTGTATTCCACACCTTCAACACTAGCTCCCTGAAATCAGGCTGTTCAAGCCACCATTTCTCAAACCTAAAGATACTCGGTTTCTTTCTCTCACCACTATTAAGATTCAAAATTAAAGGCACATGGTCACTATGAGCCCTGGCTTTTGTTGAAACAAAGGCCAGAGGAAATTTTTGCTCAAAAGAATTTGTACAAAAGATTTTATCAATTGCTGCCATAATTGGCTGATCCTGGTTATTAATCCAAGTATAAGATCTATTGGATGGTTTCAGCTCTATAAGGCCAAACTTATTAATCCAATCTTTGAATAGGTCAACCCATTTCAAGTTCACTATGCCATTATTTTTATCCTTACAACTAGACACTAAGTTGAAATCACCACCAATCACAGTTGGCCCATCCCAGTTATGTGGGAAGGTTTCCAACTCTTGAATGAAACCAAGTTTTCCTTCTTCATAAGGAGACCCATAGACAACAATCAATCTCCAAACGAAATTATCAGCACAGTTCTTGACCATAACCGAGACACAAAAATCACCCTTCATGCAAGCAAGTACAACATTGGTTCAGGGGTTCTACGATTGCTGTGTCATTGGATCATGGATGCTGCTGTCGCCGTTGGATTGTATGTTTGGATCGTTTGCTAGGGCCACATAGTTACTTTGCAACTCTGATAATCGCCAAAGCGTTAGAGGATCTTGGCCTCTTGGTTGTTAATGTAGCAGCGAATTATTAGTCTTCGAGGTTATCCTGTGGCTCTGTTGGTGATAGATATTGCTTCTCTTGGCTTTGGTGCAGGTGATGAGCTAATATCTCCATGTATGTGCAAGGGGACACAGCAGTTCGTGCATCGCTCCTGCCTTGACCACTGGAGGTCTGTTAAGGTAACACCTAGTATTTGGTATGTGCGTACATTCTTCTGTCACAAATTGTTTTTCTTATAAGCTTATGTCAAAATTCAAGATCCCAAGCATAGGACAAGGAGCACACTTAGGTGCAAATTCCCGGTTAACAAAAGTTCTTAATAAACCCTTATCGGCAGTACATTGAATATCCTAACATATGTAATATTGTTGGGTTTTGATCTTTCGTGGGTAAACCGCCTATGCCAATTCAATCATAATATACTTGCTAGTTACTGATATACATTGTTTAGTTAAGCATAGTAGCCCTAAGTTATGTTTTCTTAAAATATCTCCTCAGGAAGGAACTGCCTTTTCACACTGCACAACATGCAAGGCGCGATTCCATCTACGGGTTGAATGTCTGGAGGATGACATTTGTCGTAGAATGAAGTTCCGGTTGTTTGTTGCAAGAGATGTTATCTCTATATTCCTTATTATACAAGCTGTGAGATCACCTTTTCCTCTTATTGCACTATATTGTTCTTTATTATTCATAGTCATTTGTCATTAGTAATTGACTGCGAACAGCTTGCATATATTATTTCTTTGGGTTAAAGCTTAGTGAACCAGGTGGTTACAGCAGGCGTGCATTTTGATGTGTGCACCTCATTTGCTCCTCAATGCTTTTTCAGACCATCGCAGCCATAGGTGGTATGGCATATTTTTTGGATAAAGATGGAAGCTTCAGAAACAAATTTTCTGATGATTGGGAACGGTTTCTGTCAAAGCATCCAGTGCCCTTTTACTACTGTGTTGGTATGCATTCTCTTCTGTAGTTGCACTTTCAATTGTTATGAAGATTCAGATAGCCGGATAATACAATGATGACTAGTGGCTGGTTGCTAAATAGTAAATACATATACCATATAGACTGTATGCATGCATCAGTTTTTTTTCGTATCATTATATTAAGTAGAAGAGTTTAAACAAACAAACAACGCGCTTCTATCGAGCGCGGAAGGAGGTCGACCTAAAACAGCCGTAGCTGGACCATCCTAACAAAAGACCTCTAGTTTCGATATTACATAAATGAAAAACAACCAAGACCAACGCCGCGGTGAGATCTTGTCGAAGGCCCCTCCAGCGTCGGGGAAGAGCGCGGATGGCTCGATGTTGGACGCAGTCAGGTTGCCGTCGAAGATCTTGTCGAAGGCCTCCAACTCCGATGCGGATGGCGCTGATGGACCGTTGGTGTAGCCCATGCGCTGCATGATTAGTACCTCACCTCGCTTGGAAGCAGGTACTCTGAGAGAGTCTCTGAGCCACCAACCGCCTGCTCCGCCACGGCAGGACTGGCTTAGCAGGAGGCTGCTTGGGGGGCTCACGAATAAGCGGAGAGTCGACCTTCTTCAACACGCGCCTGGTGAAGCTCTTGAGGCGGCGTGCGGCGGAGCTGTCGCTGACATTGACCGTGCGGCCCTCGCTGGCGTCGACCGTGCGGCCCTCACGGCATGCATCAGTTTGTCTGAGTCTGCTTAATCAGAATCACTGAGACATCTCTTGCTTGCTGCTGACCTGCTGTAATACTAATTCATGAACATTGCCCTGTAAGGCCTCAAGTTCTTCCCCTTATACATTGAAAATAAAATTGTGTAGTTATTCAAATTCAGATATGTAATTTGACACCCTATTAACGCTGCCTTTTCTGGTTCTCTCTAGCTTAAACAATCATAACATTCCAGATTGCAGTTTTTACAGACCTGTTCAAGTACAAGATGCTAATATCTCCTTCTATTGAATCAGCTACTGATATTTTCCCCATAAATTTGGTTCAGGTGTGGTTGCGTTCTTTGTACTGGTTGGATTTGTTGGGCTAATATTACACCTCTCCTCTTACAACAACAACGATCCGTGCTTGGTTGGATCCCGTGATTGTTGCTTTGGGTGGGGTCTAGTGGACTTACCAGCTTCAATGGAAGCCTGTTTTGCTTTCGCTGTCATATTTGTTATTATGTTGGCCATCCTTGGAGTTGCATATGGGTTCTTTGCGGCAACTGTGGCCATCCAGAGGATCTGGCAGCGGCACTACCACATACTTACCAAGAAGGAGCTGACAAGGGCAAGTTAACCCTGCTTAAATTGAAGTGCCTGCACTCATCATTTTGCTTCGAGCCAGGGAAAGAGAGTAATAAGTGTTCTTGTTTTTGTGTTTGATGACACGCAGGAATATGTGGTGGAGGACCTTCCTGGGGGTTACACACCGCCAAAGATGGATCCAGAGCATGAGCAGCGCTTGAAGGTGTTGCAGCTCTTGTAGCACTTTTGCAGGTGATGGACATGAAGTATCGCATCTTTTTGTTGCATGTTTTTACTTTTGCATTATGTGTGTGTATATATAGTAGTTCGGATAAGCATGTGTTCTAGTGACGAAGTCCATGTACTTAAAATACAAATATAGAACCACGGTTGGCAGGTGGGAAATCACATACAGCTTTCTAGTGATGTTGACTCTGGGGATATAGGTACATATACTACGTGATATCTTTTTACTGCTTTAACTTACGTGATTTTGTGAGGAACAATGCAAGTTAAATTGACTGACTGTTTCGCCACTTACTGCCGAGTCATTGTATCGAAATGATTGTTTCCTTTTTGGTTTTCTTTCATTGCCTTTGGCGCCTCAGTGTCTCGTGGCTTTTTTATCTGGTATGTTGTATTTCACCTGGATGAATCACTCTACTAGCTCTGTGTACTAACATAACGATTGGTGGCGGTAGCCTGGCTGTTTCTCTCTCCCGATGAATGGGCATGAATCATCTGCATCACGTCTCTTGAAAATGTGGGAAGGACGTCATACCTTTTCCTCTTGGACTCTTGGTTATTGGATACGTAGTATATAAGGAGTCAAAGACCCGATGCGATCATCTCTAGCTGCTGCTTGATCCTCTCCAGGAATTAGGCGCTCAAAGAAGCCACCATCTCTGCATCTGTAACACGTGAAAGAACTCTGCACGCCAACGCCGCTGCAAGGATGGCTCTGTTCTCAGTGGTCAGTGCGCTGCTTTCCTTTGGTGGGCATGCGCTGAACTGCAGTGCAGCACGGCAGATGGCCCGACGAATCCATCGGGCCAATGCAGTTAGCGCCTGGCTGTGTATCGCGGGTGCGTGCGTACCTACGCATGCATGGCTGAGCTTTGGTATAGTTGCATAGCACGGCAGGTTTCGTTCGTCGCGTCGCCGTCGCCGACATTTGCTCTCAGTAGCGCCAGCCGCCAGGTATAAGTGTTGCCCGCGTTCCAGTCTTCCCAGGTGCCGATCGAACTATTGTACGTACTAGTATAGTTCTCAGCATTGATGATACGTAACGTAATATAACTAGTCGAGCCCTACGCTGAAGCTGAACCGGTGACGAACTGCAGCATGCCGATAGATCCCGATGGAAAACCGCGTGATCAGGAATTCAGGATCGGTCTGATGAGCGACCGACGATGCTTCCCTGAGGTAGAGCCAACGGCCACCACTCCTGGGCAGTGTGCGGTGTGCGTGTGGAAGGTCTTAGGTCAGGTGGTGACTTCCATATACTAGAATCTAGATTCCTGTAGGATCAAAATTATTTTAAGAATTGAATAAAAAAATATTTTAAGAAACGTTTTGAATGACGAATTCAGATCATTTTAGGAGACTATTTGGCTAGTGATTACTGGTTAGAATGATTCAAAAAAACATATACATGAAATATGCTTAAAAATTTTCTGACTTTTTGTGAACAACTTAAATACAACTCATTTTAACTCATTGCACTACAAAAAAAAAGGATTATAACTAACAAAAAAATACAACTGCTACAACAGGACGAGGAGGCAAAGAAACGGAGTTGAAAACAACCTTTTTACCAATTCGATGATGCACTGCAAAAAATACGACTCTAGTCGAAACCTTTTCCGTGTGCCATAGCCCATAACTGTTCGGCACCGATTCAGAAACTGACACGTTTCCGTGCGCCAAACGCCCCCGAGGCGGTTTTGGGGGTTTTAAAGCGGAGTCCCTCCCTGCACCAACGCAACGTTCGCTCTTGAGCAACAAAACAGAAAACAGCGTGATCTTTCTCCGATCCGCTGGTTCAATCCACCGCTCCTCTTCTTCTTCTCCCAAAACCCCACGGGCAAGCCCCCGCTGGATTCGACCGATCGCCGCCGGAGTTAGCGTTCGGATCATCAACCCCAGGCCGGCACGCACCCGCCGCGCGCCGACCGGAGCCCGGAGGAGACGATGCGCAGGGACATCGAGGCCGAGTACGCGCCGTGCTGCCGCATATGCCTCTCGACCGACAACCACCGCGGTAATCTTCCTCGCCCTAGCTACGCAACTTGATACATCTCCATGGAGATGGAGCCGAGCTCAGGCTCCCCCTAATTACAGTACCGTTTCTTAGCCTAGGTTTGGTTTCAAGACTGAATGATTATATCCTCACTTCCGCTACTTTTTGCGCCCGAAATTATTTTTGGTTAATTCTTCTCAAACCATCAAGTGGATTCCAAAGTTTTAAAATCGAGCTATAAATCTCATCCCTCCACCATCCTATTACCTAAACTCCTGGCTAATCCTTTCCTAAAGATATATAATTCAACTAGGGCATGAAGTAATCATACATCTAATTCTTGTGGATCCATCATGCTTTTCAGAGCTGTATTAGGTTTACCAAGTGTTGTAACTGTAGCTGCATTAGCTTATTACACAGCAATCCTGCTGCTGAGCTGTTTCTAATTGATGCTTCTCTTGGTTTAGGACTTTTTGGTGCAGGTCATGAGCTCATATCTCCCTGTAGGTGCAAGGGGTCGCAACAGTTTGTACACCGTTCCTGCCTAGACCAGTGGAGAGCTGTCAAGGTATTACATTTAGTCTCCAAATTTCAAAATTTTCCTTGAAGTTTTATAAAAAAGGACATATAGCACCTGAACAACTATATACTCCCTTCGTACTTTTCTAGTTGTAATAATTTTGATGCAGTTTTTCACCTTTCTTTTATCTTGCAATTGACACGTAACCTAAGACAAAACAAATTTGCAGTATTACCGAGTACATCTGATGACAAATCTAGTGACGCAGTTTCCATATATTTAACTATGATACCTTTAAACTCACTGACTAGTTCGTAGATTTTGCAACTTGTTGGATTCTAAAGAGTTAATAAACAAAAATAAAAACAGTACTACTACCATTTGGAACTCACAGAAGTGCTCACCAATGACTTCTTTAAATTGCGGCAGGTTGAACACAGCAGCAAGAATATTAGCTAGCAAAGTTTGATAACGCCTGATAGAATTGCATGATTGGGAGTTGCTAATCCATTGTTAAATTAAATCCGAAATCAGAAGCCAGCACTAGATAATTCATGTCTTAACATTTCTCTGCAGGAAGGGACTGCTTTTTCACACTGTACTACTTGCAAAGCACAGTTCCATCTCCTGATTGAGCTTCTGGAGGATGACATTTGTCTTAGAATGAAGTTCTGGTTGTTTGTTTCTAGAGACGTCTTCCTCATCTTCCTTGCAATACAAGCCGTGAGATCACCTTTCCTCTAATTACTTTCTGTTGTCTTCTGTTATTGTTCAAAATAATTTGGTACTGGTACTTATTAAATTAGAGCATTTAGTGTAGTGTTTCAGCAAGAGGTTTTACCCTATATTATTATGTAATGTTGTGTATTCATCATGCAGTGTTACATTAGGCATTGTTGAAGTCATACTGTGCAAGATACTTGTGATGCATATCTCATTTGGTTTTTTTTTTCTTTTCAGGTCATTGTTGCTATTGCTGGCGTGGCATTTCTGTCGGACAGAGATGGAAAATTCAGAAACAGGTTTACTTATTGGATGCTGTCAAAGCATCCTCTACCCTTCTACTATTGTGTTGGTACGTATTTTCTACATTAACTGCTTGCAATTGTTATGAAGATTGATGTGTTCTGATGATGCAGTGCTTACTGATTGACTGGGTGCTAAACAGTAGTACCATGCATACTGTTGGTGTGCATTGATTTGTATAAGTAAACTCGATCTCTATTTTAACCGTGCACTCTCGTCTCTGAAGTTGTTTTCTTGTTCATTAGTGTTGTACAGTAATTCAAATTGAACATGTCATCATGTCACACGATTGCAAATGCTATCTTCTTCTTTATAGATATTCAGCCTGTTCGCTAGTTGGTTTCTGGGCTGATAAGCCCGGCTGGTGTTGGATTGTTGTGAGAGAAAAATACTATACCATGACTGATAAGCCCTGGCTGAAACCAACAAGCGAACAAGCTGATTGATGGCGCCATTGCAGTCACAATACAATCAAATCACTTTTTTTTGACATATCTGTTCAAGCAAAGATGAAAAGGTAGCTAATGATATCTCATGTTCTGTACCAATCTTGTTTCAGGTGTGGTGTTCTTCTTTGCACTGGTTGGACTTTTGGGGCTGCTGTCACACTGTTTTTCTTTCGATTACCGTGATGATGATCCATCATGCCTGCCCGAGCCCGAGTGCTCCTACGGATGCCTGGACTGCGAGACCTCACGCTCAGGGGATGATGATGATTGCGTTTGTGTTGTTATCATGGTCGTTGTCCTAGTTTTCGCTCTCCTTGGAATCTTTTACGGTTTCATTGCAGCAACTATGGCCTTCCAGAAGATTATGCAGCGCCACTATCACATACTCAAGAAAAAAGAGCTGACAAAGGCAAGAACCTCTATTCTACTCTCAACACTTTATCCATTCAAATTTTGCTGGTTTGTTCATTTGTTCAATAACCAGTCAAAACTCAAAACATTATCGGTGAGCAGGTGTACGTGGTGGAGGACCTTCAAGGGGGTTACTCGATGCCACCCAAGATGGACCCAAAGCACGAGCAGCGCCTGAAGATGTTGCAGCTCATGTAGCTGTTGCCACTATACTTTGGCTTGCATTTCTTACCGACGCATCTAGAACATTAGCATGACGTATATACATTGCGGGTAGAGATATATGGTCCATAAATAGAGCCATGGTTAAACATGTCTAGTTGTGCATATATACTGGAGTGGACGTGTTGATTAGCCGCGGATATGGGGAGAGAATGTATATAACAGTAGACATGATTGGAATACGGACCAACGCTAACTAAATAAGCAGCTGTCTTGATACATGTGTGCCTCGCTTGTATTGACTAGCATGGTTGTCTCTGTCTGGTGGTCCTTGAGATTTTCTTGAAAATCTCATACTGATGCCTATACTTGCGGCAGAACCGCCCAGGCCGACTCGGAACACGCGCATCTGCTGACCACTCGGCACTAGACACGCCCAAGCTAGACTCGAAGAAGACCTTAAGCACCCGCGTTTTTCAATTTCCATAGCCACATCCATAAGTTTTTGATATATAAGTTTATCAAAACCAAACACAATCATTCCAATACATGCACATAACCGAGTACTTCCGAACATAAAGTTACATCAATGGTTCAACAGAAGACTGTTAATTTACATGAAAGACTGAGATAAATGAACACATAGCGGAAGCAAGTTTTAATTTACAATAAAGTGTTTTTGAAAGCTTAGTACAAGATAATGTTCCATGAAACTCGGACATGGACATGGGACTGACGTAAGATGGGCCGGCCCAACCTGGCTCCCCTCCCCGAACCCTGGGGGACCCCTGGGCCTACCCTCCCCACCACTGCCGGCAACGTCGGCTGCCGCGCCGGCGCCGTCTCCCGCCTCCCCACTCTCCTCCCCTCCCCTTCCCAAGTCCAGCGCCCGCTCCCCTCCCCAACCATGCTCGGGATCTGGCGCTGGGTCGCGCGCTGCGCGGCAGCTGTCGCCGTCACCCGCACCGTCCTCAAGCCGCGCCTCTTCGCCCCCTATGACGCCAGGGGGCTGCCGCCGTCGTGTCCGCCACGCATCCCGGTGCGCATGCCACCACTGCGGCCGGCAAACGCGCGGAGGCCGCTGGGCCAGAGCCGGCGCTTCGGCCACTCGTGGGGTGGCCGTGCCGCCACCGCCGCCGCCTGTGGCACCTGCTCCTTCCTCTACGACGCAGATGCCGCCACCCACTCCCCCTCCACCGCCGGGGGCTGTCGCCGCTGACGCGGGCTCCCATCAGCCCCACGGGGGAGGCAGTTCCGTGCCCCCCCCCGCCGCCGCCGCCGGGCACAGCCGTCGCGGCCACCACCGCCGGCGCCCCATCACCGGGGCAAGCTGTGGCCGCGGTAGGTCCGTGCGTGGGGCCTGGGTCCTGCTCTTCCATGGCGCCGCCTGTGCCGAACGACCTGGCGCCAGGGGTCGAGGTTTGGGTCTAGGACCGGGGAAGCGAGGTCACCTCCGGGGTTGCCGTGCCGTCAGTCGCAGACCGCCGCGCCAACGCCGGCCACCCCAAGCTCCTCCTCCCTATTGGCGACTGCGGCTCCTTTCTGGCCAGTCTCGGGAGGCCGTACAAAACACCGCTAGTGGGCGGACGATGACGGCGAGGAATCTGACGGCGGTCACCCCTCAAGCTACCTTGACGCCGTGCATCTCCTGGCTTAGGCGGTCACGGCGTCAGCGGGCACGGCGCCCTCTGCTAACGCCAAGACTCGACATGCCTCGGGTTCGAGCCGTGCTGGAGCGGACCCCGGTTGACAGGGACATGGCCGTAGGAGGAGAAAGCGCAGCCGGCCGCGTCCACAACTGATGAACGGCTTGCCTGTGTGGCCAGTGGAGGGTCGTGTCCCCACGCCAGCGTCTCGGCCGCCGTGGACGGGTACCGGCTCACATGCGGCTTGGTCTACGCTGCGGCGCCCGCCAGCGCATCTCCGCTCCGGACGCCGACGGCTGGCGTGAGGTCCTATCGCAGGGGTCATCATGCGGCGCCAGCGGAGCACGCCCCACCCACACTGTATCGGCGAACCAGCGCCCCCCTACCCGCTATTCGGCGTACCTACTCGAGAAGTGTTTCAACTGTCTCTCCACCGCGCACAGGGTGGCAACCTGCAAGCTGCCTCCACGCTGCCTCTGATGCAAGGGTTTCTGACACCTCGCATGGGACTGTAAGAGGTGGCGGACAGTGCCTCCTTCAAGCTCTAATACATCTGGTGCCACAGAAGGCCACCCACGATGACCTAATCGGGAGCATGCCTCGAGCACTTAGCCGTGAACTCAGGGCGACACGCCCAGCTCGGCTGGAGCTATGCCAGGTGCGGCTGTAGCCGTGGAGTGTGGCTACGCGTGGTGGCAGTGGGCGCCGACGTCGGAGACGTCGGCGGCTGAAGGGGGACGCCACCGCTATGGCAATGAGTGTCGCCACCAATAGTCACGGGCGGTCGGTAGAGGCCGCCCAGACAGCACCGGCCTTCACCTCGGTCGCTGCTGGAGCTCAGGCAGGACACGGTGAACTGACCAATGAGACGGGCATCGTCAAGCCCAACCCATCGACGCTGACGTTGTGCCCGGACGCCACGCATGATCGTGACATCACGAAGGACCTGATGGTGGAGGAGTTCGCAGCCTCGCTCGTCAACAGTCGGATCGTCGCATGGCCTTCCTCGGCGCCCCCCGTGCTACAGGATGAGGCCCCGGTGGTGGCGGCCCCCTAGCTAGAGGATGAGGACCCAATGGTGGTCTCCTGAGAGCTACAAACACCAGCCCCGCGCCCCATTCAGTGGACAGAGGACTCGTCCAAGACACACTCAGAGCACAGCTACCCTCCATGGTGGATGCTGGCCCTCCAAGTTCACCGCCGGTGGATACCCACCAGACTGTGGACAACGACGACTCCACCAAGCGCCACCTTGACAGTTTCATCTACAAAGTGACGCGTAAGAGGGACTCTCCGCTGATTCGTGAGTCTACCAAGCAACCTCCTGCTAAGCTAGTGTTGCCATAGCGGAGCAGGTGGTTGGCAGCTCAGAGCCTCTCCCGAGTACCTGCTTCCAAGCGAGGCGTGGTGCTAATCCATGCAGCATATGGGCTACACCAAGGGTCCATCAGCGTCATCCGTGTCGGAGCTGGAGACCTTTGATGAGCTCTTTGACGGCAACCTGACTGCGTCCAATGCCGAAGCGCTAGACGTGCTCTTCCCGGCAGTTGGAAAGGGCTCATCCAGGCAGCTGTGAAAATGCAAGGCCACCTTCTAGATCGTACCGCTGCGTCGGTATTGGTTGTTTCTTTTTATGTAATATCGAAACTAGAGGTATGTTTGTCCAGCTATGGCTGTGTTAGGTCGACCTTCTTCAGCGCTCAATAGAAGCGTGTTGTATATTGGTTTGAACTCTTCTACTTAATACAATGATATGCAAATATTTTGCGTATTCGAAAAAAAACTCGGACATGATGGTTATGGCAGAAGAATAAAATAAACAAGGTAGGGTACCATTGGTCTTTGTTTTCCCTATGAAATAGGAATTGTGAGGCATTCTTTTGAGTGTCCTTTTATATTAAAAAAATTACAACTCTAATAGTGTCGGGTTCATAAACCCGGGGTCCCTAATGGGCCCGCTCTCCAGTAAAAGCTCGGCCCAGCAGGCGGCATTACAAACGACGCACAACTCCTGGGCTAGCCCAGATACCTAACGACAGGCCAGAAGAGCGATCTAGTCTTCGACTGGAAGGCCTAGCCAAGGAGGGGGCGACGCTCGCTTACGACTCCGACCGGAAGGCCTGGCCAGGGAGGGGCGATGCTCGCTTCCGACTCCGACCCACTTCTCCGATCGGAAGGCCTAGCCAAGGAGGGCGACGCTCACTTTCGACTCCGACCCGCTTCTCCGACCGGGAATACACCGAACCTCTACCTGCGGCTCTTCTCCGACCAGCGCGGTCGGAGCCAACTAGGAACGACCGGCCGGGGACGCCCGCTCGGTGAGGACCCAAGAAATCAGGCGAAGCAGATAAGGTAAGGCGATCAAGTCAACCGCAATACCGAGGACCGTACCCTGCACACCTGCAGGACAATACTGTTAGGCCATGCCAGAAGGGTACTTTACAGCCTTCTAGACATGTCAGAACACGAACAATGTTGCGGCGCGCCGACATTTGTCCTACAGTATGGTAGGCGCCGACATTTGCCATACCAGAAGAACACGATGGAGCCTGCCATATGCATCTAGGCGTCAACAGTGTAACAGAACCGACCAAATCATAAGAACGTAAGTACAAAAACAATCACCGAAGCGATCAAATTCCTGTACCTAAGCTCCCATAATCCCGGTAGTCCGGAAATCACGAAGGATTTCAACCAACTCTCGACATACAAACCAAGATCGTAATGATTCAACACAACACATCATTCGTTACAACATTTCACAAGTAACATTCGGATTACATCCCTCAGAGTTCAAATAAAATATTACAAACCAAGTTTGAGTGTGCGGAAGCAACATAATTTAGTACAAAACATCATAGTTTTCAAATACATTGCCAAGTCCGAGTCATGTCCCGCAAAAGCATTATCAGGTACGAGAACTAGTAGAGACCGCGCCCAACGGTCTAGTCTTCATCCCCAGCAAGGAGAAGGCAGTACTTGCAGCAACCAAAGTAGAACTGGTCAGTATAGATGTTGCACACATTACCCAGCAAGTAATGTCTCCAAATCTTCAGGGCATGAACAACTGCAGCTAGCTCTAAGTCATGGGTAGGATAGTTGACTTCATGCTTTCGAAGCTAGCGCGAAGCATAAGCAATTACTCGGCCTTCCTGCATAAGAACACACCCCAAACTGGTGCCACATGCATCACAATAGACATCAAAAGGCTTTTCGATGTCAGGTTGTGCCAATACAGGAGCAGAGGTTAGCAAGGTCCGCAAAGTGTGGAAAGCCTCTTCACACTTCGGAGTCCAGACAAACTTCTCATCTTTTTGAAGTAGTCGAGTCATGGGCTTGGCGATTTTTGAGAAATCCGGGATAAAGCGACGATAATAGCCAGCCAATCCCAGGAAACTTCGGACTTCAGAGATCGTAGTAGGTGCCTTCCACTCAAGGACTTCTTGCACCTTCGTAGGGTCAATCGAAATTCCATCACCAGATAACACATGACCTAGAAAAGGTATCTTGTTCAACCAGAATTCATATTTGCTAAACTTAGCATAAAGCTGGTTGTCATGCAACCGAGTTAAGACAATTCTCAGATGTTCAGCATGCTCTTCTTCATTCTGAGAATATACCAGGATATCATCAATGAATACGACGACAAACTTGTCCAATTCTGGCATGAATACAGAATTCATCAGGTACATAAAGGGTGCCGGAGCATTTGTCAACCCAAAGGACATGACAAGGTACTCGAACAAGCCATAACGAGTAGAGAAAGCTGTCTTAGGTATATCTTCAGGACGAATTTTGATCTGATGGTAACCAGACCTCAAATCATGCGTCAACGGCGATGGTTAGAATTGATCAAGGACTACAACCTTCAAGTGCACTACCATCCTGGTAAGGCAAATGTGGTTGCTGATGCCTTAAGCAGAAAGGCCCATTGCAATTTCTTGGTTAGTGAAGACTTTCATCTGTCACACCTCCTTCATCCTGTAGTACTCCACCATATCACTGTGGATTGCTCTCTTAGAAGTCGAATTATCGAACTCCAGAAGACTGATGTGGATGTGTTTCACATCAAGCGGAAGATGAAAGAGAAAGAGACCAAGCACTTTAAGGTCGATGACAAAGGAATTCTCTGGTTTAATGATAGACTTGTGGTACCCAAAGATAAAGAACTTAGAAATCAAATTATGGCCGAAGCCCATTCTTCTAAGTTGTCCATCCATCCTGGTAGTAGTAAAATGTATCAAGATCTCAAGCTGTATTATTGGTGGACCAAGATGAAGAAAGAAATCGCAGCTTACGTGGCAAGGTGTGATAACTGTTGCAGAGTCAAGGCTATTCACATAAGGCCCGGATTATTGCAGCCACTCTCTATTCCTGGCTGGAAGTGGGAAGAAATTAGCATGTATTTTATTGTTGGATTACCCACTACCAAAAAGGGTTGTGATTCCATCTGGGTTATCGTAGATCGTCTAACTAAATCTGCTCACTTTATTCCGGTCAAGTCTACTTATCACCCTCACAATTATGCGGAGATTTACTTTCAACAAGTGGTACGTCTCCATGGTGTACCCAAATCCATTGTTTCTGATAGAGGGCCTCAGTTCACGGCTCGCTTTTGGGAGTGCTTACATTAGAATCTTGGCACTCATTTGATCCGCAGTTCTGCCTATCATCCGCAAACATCAGGACAGACTGAGCGTGTTAATCAAATTCTTGAGGACATGCTTAGAGCTTATCTTATTTCTTGCAAAGGCTCTTGGGAAGACTGGTTACCTCTCGCTGAATTCTCGTATAACAACAGTTATCAAAAGAGTATCAAAATGGCTCCTTTTGAAGCTCTTTATGGCCGCAAGTGTAGAACTCCTTTAAACTGGGTGGAACCCGGGGAAAGAAGATTCTATGGTATTGACTTTGTAAAAGAAGCCAAAGAACAAGTCCGAACTATACAGAAGAATATGACGGCCGCTCAGGCTAGACAAAAGAGCTACGCTGATAAGAGAAGAAAACCTATTGAGTTTGAAGTAGGTGATCATGTTTATCTAAAGGTATCTCCTATGAAAGGAGTCAAGCGCTTTGGAATTAAAAGGAAGCTTGAGCCTCGATATGTTGGACCCTACCGCATTATCGAGAAAAGTGGAAGAGTAGCATATAAGCTCGATCTACCCCGTGAGATGGGAGCTATATTCCCAGTATTCCATGTGTCCCAGCTGAAGAAGTGTCTTCGTATTCCTGAGGAAAGAATAGCAACAAGGAAAGTCAACTTGAAATCTGATCTTTCTTATGAGGAAAAGCCCATGCAAGTTCTGGATACTCAAGAAAGAGTGACTCGGACACGAGTGGTTAAGTTATACAAGGTAGTTTGGAGTAATCATAGTGAATGGGATGCGACATGGGAGCGGGAAGATTATCTAAAGGAAAATTACCCGGCTTTCTATATTAAATGGTACGCTTTCCAAATCTCGGGACGAGATTTTTTTCTAAGGGGGGAGGGCTGTAACACCCTAGGTGTTTAGGCTTCCACTAAATTGTATGTCATTTCATAAACATGTGCATTATCTATGTCATCATGTCATTATCATTGAAACATACATATGCAACATTTTAAATTGTATGTGTTTCATGCTTGATTGCTTAGAGTGGTAGTAGTGCAACGTATGAATGCAACATAAATTTCTCATATCTTGAAGCATGGCAACATGGTAGTAATGTGACAAGTATAGGATAACAACAAGGTCATGCAACATGTGAAACATTGTATTGAAACATATGTATGAATTGCTTGTTTTACTTTCTTTATCACATGTGATCATTAGAAGTGGTATAACAATTTTGTAAAGTGGTTGATCATGGTCTATTACACCTTAACTATACTTAGGTTACTTGTTGGGACATTGTTCATGTAGATCAAAATGACCAAAATGCCCTCAAGTGCAAGTTTGACTTGAATTGACCTTTGGAGTGTCATTGTTTGACTGATTCAAAAGACCAACTTAGAGACCTTGCATGGCTGTGCACTCTTTACCAAAGTTGTAGATAATTTATTAAGGAACAAAAGTTGTTTTATGACCAACTCATGAAAATGGCTAGAACATGCTCAAACATGGCCCACAAGTCAGAAGAATATGCTGATTTCATACTTAGCAAAATTTTCTAAGTCCTAAAGTGAAGTACAGTTTCGTGTACCAATGTTTGGAGCCGTGTATCTCCCTAACAAAGCCAAACCAGCTTGAGCTCCAGTGGAAAGAGTTGTAGTTCACGTATAGATGAGCATCTTTGTTAACTATGGCATAGTCTAGATCGCCACGGATTAGGAGTTAATGATCGTCGAATACGTGCTGTCAGTCATCGTCGATGAACCCTGAATCGCTGTTTTCAGAAATCGGTCAGTGACCATCATGGCCGACCGGCTCAGGCAACGTTCGCCGCGTGGCGTTCATGCGCTGCCAAGGTCACCACGTCGCTCGTCCGCGCTCCAGAAGAGGGCTAGCGCCTGCTGAACGCGCTCACCGCTCCATTTCTCCCTCTCGCCTTCTCCGCGCGCAGCGCCAAGCCACCGCAGCCGTCCGCCATTGCCGACCACGTGTCGTTGCCATCGTGCGCGCTCGCCACAGCGAAAACGGGTTGCCCAGTCCATCAGTCGCCTCGCCGTGATCCCCTCTCCCTTTTCCACCGTGCTAGCGAGTCAATTGTACATCGGTAAGGGCCAATCGCCGGTTTTTCCCCACCACCGCCTTGTCGGACCTCGCCGGAGTTAGCACCCTGCGTGGCCAGCTCTCCTCACGCCATTGCTATCCCCTCCTCTGGCTCACGCTAGGTCCTAGGAACACCACCGAAGCTCGTAGTGTCAACCGTTAGGGCAGCAGCGCCGTAGCCTCGCCGGAGCCGGACATGCCTCGGCCGTGCGCCGCCGTGCTCATCGCCACCCCCTCTAGCCGCTGCAATCATTGCAATAGATGGGTCCTCTAGATGCGCATGGGTGTGGGGAACACGCCGGTGCCGTCGAAGTTCGCCGGAGATGTCACCGGCGACAATCTACGCCGCCGCCCTGTTTTCCTCCCCTGCCTGTCTCGCTGACACGCAGGCCCTGCTTGAAAGTCGCTGACGCGCGCAGCGGGAGCCAGCTTGGGCTGAGCCGCGTCTTGGGCCGCGCCAGCGCGTGTTCGTGGGCCGCTGTTCCTTCGGGCCGGCCCAACTGTGGCTGAGTTTTGTTTCCTTATTTGTTTTGTTTTATTATTTCACAGATTTATATTGATATTCGAAAATTTGTATTTCTTAGTATATAGATCCAAATGCTATGGTTCTAATTTTATTGAGTTCCTAGTATTGTCTAGTATTTAATAAAAATATTATATGAGCACATGTTTTAGAAATTCTGGATGAATTAAATAGGACTTTGAAATGTGTTTTTGGATACATGCAAACTTGTTTGAATTTTATCTTGAGTTTCTGTGGTCCAAAAATTATGAAATTTTGTGGGTAGTCTATTATTGCTTATTAGAAGCTCTGGTTAAAATTTCAGAGCTAGTGCATGTGTAGTTTTTAAGTTATAGAATTTCCTTTTATTAATGGGTGGATCTCGTGTGAATTTTCATAATTTTTCTATAGATCCAGTGAAGGTAAAATTTGATGAGTGCTATTCTTATACTATAAGGATGCTAGGAAAAATGGGAAATCTGTTGCTTGACACTTTTTAATAAGGTTTATTAATTATGCTAGAAATAGACATGTCATCTATTATTTTAGATACATCAAGTTTTACTTGCCCAATGGCTTTGAAATTTTTATGGTAGTCTATGTGCAGTATGAGATAGCTACTGTAATTTTTATAGATTTTTATGAATAGTTTTACTATATATTGCTTAAATCACCTAATTAACTAAATAAATTGGAAAAGGATATTAAATAAATGATTTAGAAGTTGGCACTATACTTTCTGATGTTTCTTAGGTATGAAAAACAAGTTGGTAAACTTGGATTGATCAAATTATGCTTTTGCATCATCATTAAATAATTAAGTTAGCAACCCTGTCATTGCGGGACCGATTCTAGGTTTACTGGAATTTGATTTGGTTAACTTAAGAATCATGCTTTGATGTTTACAAATGAATTGTAGAGAATTTCATAAGATTTCCAGAATGTCCTCTTGCAAGTCATTTGGATTTGTAGAACTCTGGTTGTGATTGAATTAAGGGACTATTTGTGTGCATATGAAACTTTAAATGTTGAATTATGTATGCCTTTACTATTTCTAAGTTTGTTGTAATGTTCCTAGGTGTTAGACCTTTAACTGAAGATGAGCATCTTTATCTTAGGTTATGCAAGTTAGGTAAGTTGCTCTTGTTCTTTAAGTTAAGTTGGATACATGCTTAAAGTGATTTGAATAGAGCTAATTACTCGGTAAACGAGTGTCCAGTGATGCTTTCGTAAACACTCACTGTGATTCATTCATCATGAGCATCATGTCATTCCTTATGCATCCATGATATTTATCTTTTGCATCGGCATGCAATAGGTGTGCCGGAAGGAGTAACCCTGCTGGAATTCGAGGAACTGAGCGAGCAGCAGCAGCCGGCACCGGAGATTCAGGAGGAGCAGCCTTCAGGAGAAGTGCCAGATGAGGTCGCCGTTGAGTGCCCGGACCACCGTCCTTGCAACTTTGTGAAAGGCAAGCCCCGGAGCATATTAAGCCTCCTAATTTCCGAAATGCAGTTACAGTATTATTGTTACATATATATATTGTTGCATTAAGTTTAGGTGTTGGATGCAAACAATTGCTGCATTGGTTACCCAATCCTTGTCCAGATATTGTTACTCTGAATCCTATGTAGCTCAGGCTCGAGTAGTGCTTAGCCCTGCTTAAACGCGGTAGAAGTCGGGTGATTTCCTGTCACCTGCGATATATAGGAAGATACATGTGGCACGATTGGCTATAATTGCTATCGTGGAAAAGAACTAGTCTTAATTTGAAATGAAGACCGGGCGGAGGCTTGCCGGTTTGCAGTGACTCCGTCTGTGTCGATTAAGGACTGGATCTTGGAGGCTTTCCTGTTCATGTTGAACGCATGCCTCTCTCTTAGTTGGCCGGCCTGAAGACCGACCGCAAAGCCGAGTAGCTCACCTCAGGCCGGGAGTCGATAAGTATAAAGTGTGCCTCGGAAGGGAGCCGTAGGCATGAGTCCAAGGGCAGGTGATTTAAAAGTCCCGATCGTCCTGGCAGAAGGGTAATCCCTGAGAGTGCTGGCGCTGATCGAACCCGCGAATTTGGTTCCTGAGATGTTCCCAAAGGTGACCCACGGCTACCCTTGCTAAGTATGCCAGGGTGAGAGTTAGGAATACCCCCTCAGCTGAGTTGTAATTCGATTCGAATCGCCGTCTCTCCCGGTTAGTGAGAACTTGACGGGCTTATCTCCAATGTAGATACACTTAATAACTTAATGGTTCAGAAATGATGATATGATGATGACAGCCTTATTATACCTGCTATGGTTAATATTGTTTGCTCCTAATAAGTGAGTGCTCTAGTACAGGTGCTAATCTAGTGGACAGGTAACTAATGATAAGCTTGATGCTAAGTTTAAATTGGTTACTATAATCATAAGCTCTTTTATGCAACTGTGTCAAGCTAGCCCACCTGAAAAGCCTTGCATGATCCTTGGTGTCTTTTATTTCTGGTTTTTGTCGGGTAAGTCTAGCTGAGTACCTTCTCATACTCAGGGTTTATTTCCCACCTGTTACAGCTGGCATCAGAGCAAGATTCGACACTAAACATGTCATTTGTGTATTTAAAACAAAAGTATTTGTGAAAATCCTAAATTAAATACTAAGTATTGCCAGTGGTCATATCCCTTATGCCCAAATAAGGACTCTTAGGTGGCTTATTAAGTACTAACTTGGGGGTTACTGCTTGTTTCTGTTTCGTCGTCCATACGGCGTGCTATTGTATGGATGCCATCCACTTGGGTGGTAATGTTTGGATCAAATACCTCTACGCTCTGGTAAGTGGGAGTTGTGAGAGCATGACCGTCCAACCGTCGGTCTAGGGGAGAGTAGTTGTGGTTGCTCGTATACTTACATGTTCAATCATGTATCTATGAGAGTACTTAAATGTGGGTATCTCTAACGGGTAGCTGTGATACTAGAGTATATGCATCAGGGGATGTATGTATGAAAGTATTTAGTTTACTGCTTGCTTTTATGCATTTTGGGAAATTACTGGGCTGAAATGAAATTTTCTGCAGGTACACTAACAACGTATCGTTGTAGATCGACTAGCTACCGTATACGAGAGAACGTATGTATGCCACCGTATATTTCGCTAGCCTTTAAATTTTTCTAGGATTGTGAGGACGTACGGATCGTGCATGCATCATGTTCAAGCATACATGGCATTTCTTGCATTACTCCCTCCTTTAAAATATGATTGTCCCGACTAATTAAATTTCGTATCCCTTAAATGATTCTCCCCTTACGTTGTAACTTTTGCTACAGATGGCGCAAGACGAAGCTCACTTTGCCGCAAGTTCGGCTGGAGGCAGGCGCCTCGTCACCGTTTAGCTCCTCGTGAGCCCTGGCCCCGAGCCTACCGAGGAGGAAAGGTGAGGATAGAGCTAGCTCGGGATCTGCTTTGAGAGGAATGTGGCTCGGCACCGCTTGGAGCAAGTAACGCAGAAAGGGACCAAGAGACCCTTGAGGTTCGAGAGGTTGTGATTGCTCACCATGAATCGGTGGAACGCATGTTGATTCACGTGATGAACCAACGGAATGAAGCCTGCACGAGGAGAATGTGTTGAGAGCTTGACGTGTAGAGCTAGAGCGACAAGTGGCGATTCTTTGAGGAGTACAATGACAATCTCCACGAGGAGGTTCACTTGTTACACAATCAACTTCACCCTCTCCCCGCCACACGAGGATGAGGATGAGATGGGTTCTGGTGTCATCATGGTGAAGGTGATGATGACATGGAGGTCAATGGACTGAGGACATTCCACGATGAGGAGGAAGATGAGGAGTTAGAGCACGCTAGTGATGAAGATGGAGGAGAGATCTTGACATCGACTCCGAGGACGATGCGTAGTTTAGCCTACTACTTAGCTAATGCGCAAGAGCTAGTCTTTTGTTGATCCTCATGCATGAACGAGTAGCTTTGTAATAAGTTAATCGTTGGGATGTAATATCGAACCATAAGTTATCTTTGGATGTAAGTTTGGAACCACTATGGCTTGGATGTAACCTATCGAACCATAAGTTATCTTGGGATGTAATATCGAACCATAATCGTCTTTGCGGTCTATGGATCTCGTTGTTGGTTAAGTTCATCGAATTTATGTGTCAATTGACCCGCTTGATGAGTTGTGTGGTTGTGATGAATGATTGTGCCTCTGTTGATTATATAAATGCATTCCCTCCAATGGACTCAGTTTGGCATAATTATACGGTTCATCTACACAAATTTCCACATCGTCAGTGCTCGTTGGCTATACATTTTGCAGATGGCTCATAACCTTCGTCGCGGTCGTGGCATGGGAAATGAGGAACAACCACCTCCGCCACCGCCCACACCAACTGAGCTAATGCAGATAGTTGTGGAAAGTCAGCGCATGTTAGCTGAGGCTATGCGTCAGATGGCTAACCGCGAGGATCGACATGTCCGCCAGGGACCCGAGCCGAACCAGTACAGCAGCTTTAAGGACTTCATGGATACAAAGCCTCCTAAAATTCGTGAGGCAAAAGAACCATTACAAGCTGATGAATGGTTGAGCACGATAGAGCAAAGGTTTGGATTGCTCTGTTTGACTGAAGGTATGAAGGCCACATATGTAGGACACCAGCTCCAAGGCCATGCAGGCATCTGGTGGACACATCATAGGACCACCTTCCCTGCAAACGTCAAGATAGTTTGGGGTCAGTTTCAGGCAGCTTTCCGGGGACACTTTATCCCTCCTAGTCTCATGGCCATTAAGCATACCGAGTTTATGAAGCTAACCCAAGGCAACAAGAGTCTTAATGAATACCTCCAGGCATTCAACAACTGGCGAGGTATGCTCCTGAGTTTGTCGATACTAACGCTAAGAGAATAGCTAGCTTCAAGAGGGGACTTTCCCCTAAACTGATGAAGTCAATGGGCAACTGCAAGTGTGTCACCTTCAATGAGTTTATCAGTGACACTCTGACTCAGGAGAATAATGATAAGATATATGCCGCTTCCAAGAACCGCAAAAGAAACTTTGAGGCAGGTGCTTCTCAGTCTAAGGCACCAATGGTATCCAAGACCTAGTACCGTCCACCCAATGCTAATGTCCGGTACCGCCCACCTCAGAAGAAGAATCAAGCTAAAACTGGTTTTCGCAAGGGGTACACAATTTTCTTGCCAAAGAATACCTCTGGGCAGGGCAGCTCCAATGTCCCACCAGCTAACAGGCCATGTTGGAACTGTAACTAGCCTGGTCATTGGGCAAATAGGTGTCCCCATCCTCCCAAGAATGCTCAAGGAAACGTCCGTCAGGGGCGTGTTCACTACACTACTGTGGAGGAAATTCCTGCTGGTGAAGTGGTCACCGCTAGTAAGTTTCTTGTTAATGATCACCCTGCAGTTGTGCTCTTTGATTCGGGTGCTTCACATTCCTTTGTGAGTTCTACTTTTGCATCTAAGCATAAGATGAATGTGATTACAATTGTCAAGGGTGGTTATTGTATTAGTGCTGCTGGGAATAATATCATGACTAACCAAGTAGTAAAAGATGTAAAGCTTGAAATTGGGGATCGAGAGTTCCTTACGGATCTTGTAGTTCTACCAGGGGTAGGAATTGATATAATCCTAGGAATGAAGTGGATGAGTGGGAATGGAGTGTTGATCGATACGTCAACCCGTGTGGTAATGTTGAGGGATCCTGTGGATAAGAAGGGTTTTCTAGTGCAGTTACCTCATGATATCTCTATTCACAATACAACCAATGCTACCCTAGCCAAAGCCATTGAGGATCTACCAGTTGTCTGTGAGTTTCTAGATGTCTTCCCTGATGACTTGCCTGGATTACCTCCGGACCGTGATGTAGAATTCAAGATAGAACTCATTCCGGGTACGGCTCCTATCTCTCGAAGGCCCTATAGAATGCCGCCCAATGAGTTGGCTGAACTGAAGAGTCAGTTGAATGAGCTATTGAAGAAAGGTTTGATTCGGCCTAGTTCTTCTCCTTGGGGTTGTCCGGCTATCTTTGTGAAGAAGAAGGACGAATCTTTGCGCATGTGCGTAGATTATCGTCCCCTAAATGCTGTTACCATCAAGAACAAATACCCTCTTCCTCGCATCGATATTCTGTTTGATCAGCTCTCCAAAGCTAAGGTATTCTCCAAGATCGATTTGAGGTCTGGTTACCATCAGATCAAAATTCGTCCTGAAGATATACCTAAGACAGCTTTCTCTACTCGTTATGGCTTGTTCGAGTACCTTGTCATGTCCTTTGGGTTGACAAATGCTCCGGCACACTTTATGTACCTGATGAATTCTGTATTCATGCCAGAATTGGACAAGTTTGTCGTCGTATTCATTGATGATATCCTGGTATATTCTCAGAATGAAGAAGAGCATGCTGAACATCTGAGAATTGTCTTAACTCGGTTGCGTGACAACCAGCTTTATGCTAAGTTCAGCAAATGTGAATTCTGGTTGAACAAGATACCTTTTCTAGGTCATGTGTTATCTGGTGATGGAATTTCGGTTGACCCTACGAAGGTGCAAGAAGTCCTTGAGTGGAAGGCACCTACTACGGTCTCTGAAGTCCGAAGTTTCCTGGGATTGGCTGGCTATTATCGTCGCTTTATCCTGGATTTCTCAAAAATCGCCAAGCCCATGACTCGACTACTTCAAAAATATGAGAAGTTTGTCTGGACTCCGAAGTGTGAAGAGGCTTTCCACACTTTGCGGACCTTGCTAACCTCTGCTCCTGTATTGGCACAACCTGACATCAAAAAGCCTTTTGATGTCTATTGTGATGCATGTGGCACCAGTTTGGGGTGTGTTCTTATGCAGGAAGGCCGAGTAATTGCTTATGCTTCGCACCAGCTTCGAAAGCATGAAGTCAACTATCCTACCCATGACTTAGAGCTAGCTGCAGTTGTTCATGCCCTGAAGATTTGGAGACATTACTTGCTGGGTAATGTGTGCAACATCTATACTGACCAGTTCTACTTTGGTTGCTGCAAGTACTGCCTTCTCCCTGCTAGGGATGAAGACTAGACCGTTGGGCGCGGTCTCTACTAGTTCTCGTACCTGATAATGCTTTTGCGGGACATGACTCGGACTTGGCAATGTATTTGAAAACTATGATGTTTTGTACTAAATTATGTTGCTTCCGCACACTCAAACTTGGTTTGTAATATTTTATTTGAACTCTGAGGGATGTAATCCGAATGCTACTTGTGAAATGTTGTAATGAATGATGTGTTGTGTTGAATCATTACGATCTTGGTTTGTATGTCGAGAGTTGGTTGAAATCCTTCGTGATTTCCGGACTACCAGGATTATGGGAGCTTAAGTACAGGAATTTGATTGCTTTGGTGATTGTTTTTGTACTTACGTTCTTATGATTTGGTCGGTTCTGTTACAAACAGTATTGTGGGTGCCGACAAACTGTCTTGTACCAGACGGTGTGGGCAACAAGACTAGGAAACACTCTCTCTATCTCTCCTAACTTGTAAGGTCATCCCCTTCATATATAAAAGGGGATGCGCTCCCTCATAAAAGGAGGATGGATAGAAAAACAGATTCATTCTGACTCCCTCTCTGCTAGCTTTAGATATTCTGAGCACTCAAACAGCTTCACAGCTCTAGAACTCTAAAGCTACACAGAGCGCATGTTCCAACACTTAGCGTACGTAGGGGCTCCCGTCACACTCGGCCCTTTAGTCCAGAGTCTGACCGGACCTCTAACACCCCCATCTTATAACTACTCGTTTGTAACCCCACAGCAAACTTCGAGCACCTGGGCTCAGGAATAAAGTCACCCACTGACTTGAACTGGACGTAGGGCACGTTGTCTGAACTAGTATAAACCCTATGTCATTGACTGCTAGGCCACATCCGATCACAACGTACGGCAAAACTACAAATATTTATGTGTTGGTCGCTTTTCGCACCGACAGTTAGCGCCATCCGTGGGGAGGACATCGTACGTTCACGCTTTTTGGTCATCGGATGGCCCACCTTTCCACCATTTTCGTCATGATGGGCTCAAGCGATACAACTCTCTTTGGCTCATTGGAGTTTCCCACACTCCCACCTGTTGGGATGTGGGTTCCTCCTGTGTTCGAGCCGTCCCAGACCTTCCTCCTGTGCTTTGCCTTCGCAAGGAGGCACTTGTCCCAGCGTCGGTCGGAGGAGGAGCACCCTCCGTCGGCTCTGGGACGCCCGGTGACCTCAACGACGAGACGCCTGTGCTTCGCTCTGAGCCCACGCTAGGCTCAAACCCCACTATGAGTAACGTACAAATTGTTCTTTACTCGCCATTTAATATCTTTCGCCGACTCTCCGGAGGGACCCTGTTGTCCCCACCGCGACGCCCATGCGACCGGTTCCCTTATGGCCTCGCGTCCCCCATGGACACTTATGCATGGGGGCTCTGAATGATGCTGACACCGCCCCCTCTCACATCCGAATTCGTGGGGATGGCGGGCTACGCTCCTGCCTCTTTCCACACCCTCATGGATGACGAGGTTGAAAGCGACGGCTCCAGCATTAGTGACGTTGTGGCACCTAGCCACCCTCTTTCCCGGGAGTACGCTATGGCGGACTCTCCAGGACAGCCACCGGTGGTAGCAGAGTCCCTATAGACTCACACCCCTCTAGACCCTTGTGCGGAGGCCCTCGCGCGTGCGTAGGAGCACGGCGAGGAGCTACGACAAAGGTGGCAGAGCCAGCCACCACCTACGCCGGTGCGCTCGGCATAGCACGCTGCGCCTCACGCGCGTAACCTGGCAAGCGATGCTCGGGGTTGCACCCATTAGGTCCAGTGCAACATCATGGATGGGGGAACGATCCCCCACAGTTCACTCGGGCTGGCTAGAAGATCATCGCTGCGGCGATGCTTCTGCGTAGCCTTCTAGATCCTATCGACCCTAATCCCCAAGAGCAGGCGATCCACCAGAACCTCCGGGCGTTGGTGGAAACTGCCACCGTTCAATAGGCGGAGAGCTCCGCATCGCGACACCGACTCATAGCCTCTCTCCCCACGGAGGCATGGGGGCACACTAATCAAACCGCTCCATCCGCTCACCACTATAGTCGCCAGGCATGGAACAGGAGGACGCAACTGTACCATGGCCTGACCCGGTGCCCACTCCACACCGACTACCTGTGTGCGAATGCCTCGGGACAAACTGAGACGCTCACAGTGTCATCAACAATCGGCATCAAGCCCGACATGATGATGACGCCCATCAAAGGGCGATGAGAGCAGACAGCACGGGCCCTAGCCGGACCATTGAGGGGAGCGGGGAAACGCGCTCCAGGCATGGTCACCAACCAGATGACCAGAGACCCAGTCCGGATGGCCTGGGACCACGGGCCTTTGGCCATCGCATCCAGAGAGTGCCGTTCCCATAGCGCTTTCGACCACCCACCAACATCGCCAAATACACTAGGGAAATGAATCCCGGTATATGGCTCGAAGATAGGCTCGCCTACCGAGCCGAAGGAGTGGATGATGATCACTTCATCATTCAATACCTCCCCATCTGTGTGGGGGACCATGTTCGAGCATGGCTCGAATTCATCCCACCTAACAGCATCCGCGACTAGGTGGATCTCAAGAGGATCTTCATCGGGAATTTCCAGGGGACGTATGTCCGCCCTAGGAATTCCTAGGACCTCAAGAGCTACCAACAGGAGCCCAATGAGTCCATATGGGATTACATCCATAGGTTGTCAAAATGATGCAACTCCCTTCCTGATGTCATTGACGTGGACGTCATCAGCGCGTTCCTCTCCGGGTCAACTTTTGAGTCACTGATCCACAAGCTCGGCTGTCTAAAGCCCCGGACCACCCACGACCTGCTCGACGTTGCCATGAACGACGCCTCCGATGAGGAGGTGGTCAGAGCGGTCTTTAGTGGAGGCCATGACAAGGGCAAGGCCAAGCGTGAGGACCAAGACGAGGGCCCCTCCACGGAAAGGTGCAAAAAGAATAAGAAGGATCGTCACCGACCGGCCAACTCTGCTTTGGTCGCCATGGCTAATCATGCGGGCAAGCAGCCCCAGCAGGGCTAGCCTGACCACTTCGACAAGCTCATGGAGAGCCCATGCACCAACCATGCCTACCCCGTCAAGCACCTCTATAAGGACTGCGAACTCCTCAAGCGCTTTCTGCGACAGGCCAGCGGATCGAAAGAAGGAAATGGCAAGGAGGCAGCGGCCAAGAAGGGAGGCGTGGCAGGCAAGGATGGGGACAGCTTTCCCAATCTCGAGGAGTGCCTCATGATCTTCAGGGGACCCGATGCCATCTACTCCAAGCGCCAGCACAAAGTGCGCTACAGAGAGGCATGCATCGTCAAAACAGCCGTCCCCTCCTTTCTTAGCTGGTCAGAATCTTCAATCACTTTTGATCAGAGGGACCATCCTTCCCACGTCACCAGACCGGGTCGCTACCCACTCATCGTCGACCCCATTGTCCGCAAGAAGTGCCTCACTAAGGTCCTGATGGACGGAGGCCGCGGCCTCAACATCCTCTACGTCGACACCCTCGACGCCATGCACATCCCCCAGTTGGAGCTCCTCCTAGTGAGCTCTCCCTTCCACGACGTGATCCTGGGAACGCAGGCATACCCGCTCAGGCAGATCGACCTACCCGTCACATTTGGCGACCGAGCCAACTTCCGCTCGGAGGTCCTCACCTTCGAGGTGGTGGACTTCCCAGGGTCCTACCATGCCATCTTGGGGCGGCCATGCTACACCAAGTTCATGGTGATCCCCAACTACACCTACCTCAAGATGAAGATGCCAGGACCGAACGGCATCATCACTGTGGGTAGCACCTTTTCGCACGCCTACACGTGCGACCGCTTGCATTATGAGCTCACCACTACCGTCATCAACTCAGCCGAGCTCCCTTGGCTTCGAGAATCATCAACCCCAGTAGTCTCGGACTGCAACAAGCCAACCTCCTCGACTGCCTTCTGCCCACTCAAGGAAACTAAGGCGGTGGGGATCGACCCCACCAACCCAACCAAGATGGTGCGGATCGGGATAGAGCTCCCGGCCAAATAAGAATGCGAGCACGCTGACTTTCTATGCGCCAATCACGATGTCTTTGCATGGAAACCTTCTGACATGCTAGGCATACCACGGGAGGTCACCGAGCACGCATTACACCTCATCCTAGGCTCAAATCCCACCAAACAGCGCCTACGTCGCTTTGATGATGAGAGGTGTAGGATCATAGGCGAGGAGGTCACCAAACTCCTGACAGCCAGATTCATCAAGGAGGTATACCACTCCGACTGGCTAGCCAATCCTATTCTTGTAAAAAAGAAGACCGGGAAATGGAGAATGTGCATTGATTATACTGGCCTCAACAAGGCGTGCCTGAAGGACTATTTTCCTTTGCCACGCATAGACCAAATAGCCAACTCCACCTCAAGATGCGAAATCCTCTCCATTCTGGATGTCTACTCAGGCTATCACCAGATCATGATGAAAGAGTCCGACCAGCTCGCAACCTCATTCATCACCCCGTATGGTTCATACTGTTACGTATCCATGCCTTTTGGTCTGAAGAATGCTGGCACCACTTATCAATGGTGCATGCAGCAATGCTTCACCGATCAAATCGACCCGCTCGACCAGCCTGACCAAGTTGAGCGGCCAAAACCAACAATCGTCATCTATGTTGATGATATAGTGGTCAAAATGGCTCAAGCTTGCGACCTGATCACGAACTTGGCCGCAGCGTTCGCGAACCTCCGAAGGTTCAACATCAAATTGAATCCCGAAAAATATGTTTTTAGGGTTTTAAAGGGGAAGCTGCTTGGATACATCATGTCCGAACGCGGCATCCAGGCCAACCCCAAAAAAAATCATGGCCATCTCCAACATGGGCCCTATACGCAACGTCAAGGGCGTACAAAGGCTCACCGACTGTTTGGCCGCCCTGAGCCAGTTCATCTCCCGGCTAGGCGAGTGGGGGATGCCCCTCTACAAGCTTCTCAAAAAGACGGATGCGTTCGTCTAAACTGAGGAAGCACAACAGGCTTTGGAGAGCCTCAAAACGTCACTAACATCGGCCCCAATCCTCATTGCTCCTGAACGGGGAGAACCCCTCCTCCTCTATGTCACGACAAGCAACCACGTGGTGAGCGCCTCCCTAGTCATCGAAAGGGAGGAGCCAGGACACCACCTTAATGTCCAATGACCCATATACTTCATTGGGGAAGTACTCACCGACGCCAAGGTTCGGTACCCCTAGGTGCAGAAACTTCTATACGCCATGCTGATGGCGACCCGAAAGCTCCTACACTACTTCACCGACCACAAAGTCCTGGTCGTCACTTCATACCCGCTGGGAGACATCATCCGCAACCGCAACACCACGGGATGAATCTCCAAGTGGGAACTCGAACTAATGGGCCACGACATCAGGTATATCCCCCGCACCGCTATTAAGCCTCAGGCTCTCGTGGACTTTGTCGCCGAATGGATGGAGGACCAGCTCCCGACCCTAGATGTCACCCACGAGTACTGGACGATGTACTTCGACAGGTCCATGATGGCGCTCGGCTCGGGGGATGGAGTCATTCTGATCTCCCTGGACGGGTGCAGGCTCCGCTACGTGATCCGCCTCCATTTTTCGACCTCAAACAACGCCGCGGAATTTGAGGCCCTCATCAACGGACTGCACATCGCCATCGAGCTCAGCGCTACGTGGCTCTACGTCCGCGGTGACTTGGAGTTGGTCATCAACCAAGTCATGAAGGAGTCCTCTTGCAAAAGCCCCCTCATGGTAGCATACTGCCAGGAGGTGCTCAAGCTCGAGGACAAATTCTAGGGGATCGAACTACATCATGTCCCCCAAAAGGACAACGATGCCGTCGATTTTCTCGCAAAATTGGCTGCTAGGCGGGTTCCGTCTCCAGATGGGGTCTTCATCAATGACCTTCATGAGCTGTCCACCCATATCCTAGAAGGTCTGATCTAGACACACCCCGATGCCAATCTGGCGCTCGAGGGCTTTGACCTCGGTGCCTCCGTGCCGACGTTGACCGCTGACATCACCGTGGTAGCACTCGATCAAGCCAACTAGCGAGCACCGCTACTCGCCTACCTCCTCAAGGAGGTTCTCCCACCCGAAAGGGCTGAAGCATGACGGATCACTCGATGTGCCAAGACATTCGTCGCATTTGGTAACAAACTTTACAAGCGAAGTCCGTCGGGAATACTCATGAAGTGCATCCCTACCGACCAAGGGAAACAGCTCCTCCTCGAGGTCCATGCTAAAATCTACGGACATCACGCAGCCCCAAGGTCGCTTGTCGGTAAAGCCTTTCGGCAAGGTTTTTACTGGCCCACTATGCTGCGAGAGGCAGAGGAGGTCGTCCGCAGGTGTGAGGGATGCCAGTTCTATGCTCGGCAAACTCATTTGCCAGCATAGGAGCTCCAAACCATCCCCATCAGCTAGCCATTCATGGTCTAGGGCCTCGACATGGTAGGACCCCTCAAAAAGGGCCCAGACAGCTTCACTCACCTACTCGTAGTGGTGGACAAATTCACCAAGTGGATAGAGGCGAAGCCCATCACCAACATTTAGATCGGAAGAGGCGGTCAAGTTCTACCTCGATATCATCTACCATTTCGGTGTTCCTAACTGTATCATCACTGATCATGGAACTAACTTCATCGGGAAGAAGTTCCTGGACTTCTGTGATGGATATGGCATCATGATCGACTGGGCCTTGGTCGGACATCCATGTACTAACGGTCAGGTCGAGCGGGCCAATGGCATGGTCCTCCAAGGACTCAAGCCACACATCTTCGATCGACTCAATAAGTATGTCGGGCGATGGGTTATAGAGGTCCCAGCGATCCTCTGAAGCCTGAGAATGACCCCAAACCAATCCACAGGGTTCACACCCTTCTTCCTGGCCTATGGAGCTAAAGTAGTGTTGCCCTTCAACCTCGATCACGGCGCCCCAAGAGAGAAGGCCTTCGACCAAGACCGAGCCACGGAGGCTCAGCAGGACGCGGTCGACCTGCTTGAGGAGGCTCGTGAGACGACCATCATCCACTCCGCTCGCTATCAGCAAACTCTTCGTAGGTACCATGAAAGAAAAATTAGAGGGAGGATCCTCGAGGTCGGAGACCTCATGCTCCAAAGAACCCAATCAACCAAGGAGAAACATAAACTCTCTCCAC
Source organism: Miscanthus lutarioriparius (assembly GCA_904845875.1). Lineage (NCBI taxonomy): Eukaryota > Viridiplantae > Streptophyta > Magnoliopsida > Poales > Poaceae > Miscanthus > Miscanthus lutarioriparius. Next base: position 49,207,752 of record CAJGYO010000005.1, read on the forward strand.
CATGGGAAGGTCCCTATATGGTGATCGAGGTGATCCGACCCGGCGCCTACCGATTGAAGAACAAGAAGGACAACGTTCTCACCAACACTTGGAACATCGAACAGTTACGTCATTTCTTCCCCTAAAAATTCGGTCTTACCGATTCTTTCATTCAACGTTTGCTCCTACAAACACCCTAGCCCGAACACTCTTGGCCTAGGTCGCTCGGGGGCTCCACAAGGGTGCGATACCACCTCTCTTTTTTACTATCATATAGTAAATACTTTTTACCCAAACGAAAGGATAGTCCGTTCCTTTAATTACCCTATGTAACTTTGTTTTAAACTCCCGACCGATCACACCCCACCATGACCTACGGTTACGAGCAGCTGAGCCTCGCGGACCACGCCTGGGTTCTTAAGGTTGCAACCTATGGGTCAAACGGGTAGGTGTGAAAAAGAAAGGATAAAAAACAAAGCTATGCTAGGATAAAAACAAAGAATGGATGGGACATGCTTCCCCTTACGAAGCGATTCCAACACAAAATGAAATTAAAGTATTCATGAATAAAAAAACTATTCACACAGGGCATCACCATGAACTTAACTTTTATATATACTAACTACTTCTACTCTAAATTCTATTGTGACCGACCGGTGGCATCGGCTGATGGCTCGGTCGACAAGGATAAGGGTTGCTCACTCTCCGACGGGACGACGTTCGGCCCGGTCGGAGGAGGGACGACGCACACTTCTGACCTGATTCCACTCCGTCCGTAGGCTAGATGACATCTTCCTAGCGTATGCCTTCAACTATGCTTGAATGGTGAGCCTCCATCACCCACTGCGTGGAGACTTGCTCAGCAACCATCTGTGCGTATGGCACCAAGCTCTCCCCGAGCGCATGGATGGCGTCCGTTCTCCAGCCATTGGTGTACCCCCTATAGATGGCAGTGAAGTCTAGGCCCAGGTGGTGCGTCGCCACTAAGGTCAGCACCCCTATCATCCTGTAGAACATGCCATCAGAGATGAGCGCCCGAACCTCGTTCGGGACCTCTGCCAGCTAGACGGCGGGCTTGCTGGTGCTCGGCACTGACCCGAACACCTCCGAAACAACAACCTGGGTGACGTTGTGGATCTGGTTGAGGTCTCCCTCAAGAGCACATCGCTCTTCAAAGGGACTTGGCTAGCGTCTCCGTGCTCCGACCAATCGACGCCTTAGCTATCTCTAGCTCCCGCTCTAGAGATCTAATCCTTCTACCTAGTTCTAGAAAAAGGACAACAAGCTCAGAAGCAAAGGAAAGGAAAAACCAAGGCATCAACCAAAGGTGTAAGAGGCACATACCGAGGTGGGTGTTCTCGAGGATGGAGAGTCCTTCCTCCAACTGGGTCACCTTCTCAAGCAGCCGAACGTTCGACTCCTCCGCCCCAAGCACTTGCCCCCAGAGCACGAGCACTTCCCAATCAATCTCCGACTAGGATTTCCGCTCCGTCTCCAGAGGCTCCAAGGACTTTTGTAGCGCCGCCTCGGTCTCCTCTAGGTGGACCTTCACTGAGTCGAGTCCTTGCTCGGCAGTAGTCGCCCGTTCTACCGCGAGCAGTTCCACCGCCCGCGCTCCCGTCGCCTCGGTCGCCCGGTCTTGGGACTCACGATGAGTAGATTCTAGCTGGCGCTCAAGCTCATCGACCCACCACGACATTGCGGCTTCCCACTCCATCCGACCGTGTTCCTCCCGAAGGAAACGGGACTTGTGGATCGACTTCGCCTCTAACTCCTGTAAAGCGAGAAGCAAGCATGCTGAAACAACCAGCGGAAGACCAATGGGTTGAGGACAAACACTAAAAACATAGAAGGCTTACCTTGGTGATGCGTGGTAGGTCGACTATGACTGCTTGATGGACAAGCTCAACCCGCTCCAAGGCCTCCCTGAGCTTCGCCTTGGTTTGGGTGAGATCGGGCTACATCGACAGTCCTCTCTCCTCCAGGAAATGCTAGAGCGCCTCCTCCTCCTCGTCGCAAAGGACAAACCAAGCCTTCTTGGGTCACCGGGGTAGGGCCACACCAGCTCACGGGTCGCCCCCAACCCGCTAGAAGATCCAGCTGTCACAATATCATGCGAAGACCGGACCATCGCCAACTCCTGCTATGGTGGGATGGCCGGCGGCTCCACCTTAGTGCTTACCTTGCCAGAGTAGGGGATCTCCACTACCTCGACCCCACGGCCCGCCGGCGGATTTTCTGCCTCTAGCCTGACCGTGTCACCTCCCGACACCTCTAGCTCCAACCAGGATGGCGAGCCATGCGTCCCTCCACCGAGCGAGGCAGGGAGCCCGGTCTCCCTCCTCTCTTCCGCCATAGCTAGTGCGGGAGGGATCGCAAGGGTCACCTCCAACCCAACCTCTGCCATTGCCACGGGGATCACCGCCATCACCGCCGCTGCCGCTGCCACCGTGCTCGAGACCGGCCGGGAGGGTGCAACCCCCAGAAGGGAAGGTCGCACCACCGCCAGCCTGCTTTCCCCACCGCTCATCGCAACTCGCTGTAGGTTGGGTCTCCACTCCTCCCGCATGAGAGGCGGGGCGATGCTCAATCCCATCAGTCCCTGGTCGTTATCAAATAAGTACAGGTCAGTCGTGCTAAAAAACCCAACAGTGAGATCAAAAAAGGAACATAGATGCATACCCGGACGAAAGCGGCAGGGCCCTGAAGCCCGACCCACTGGCGATGAGCCCGCCGGACAAGGACCGCTCACAGGATGCTACCCGCGCCCCCTCAGACTGATCGAGGGAGGTGCCAACCCGGCCGGTTCCCGAGTGGCCGTGAGTCGCCGCAACCGCCGGGGCAACCAACGGGGCATCTCCCCGTTGTGGGTCGCGAGCAAGCACTAACCCTGAAGATGTGGGGGTATGACCATGCTCCTCTAACCGGCTGGCGTGCCCCGCAATGCTTGGAGTAGGGGGGTCAAAGCCAGCGATGGCTCCGAAGGGCGCAGCGATCGTGCCAGCTTCGCCTCTCGCTCGACGGCGCGCTCCTTAACGCGAGAACATCGCTGCGCCTCTCCGTATCCCGCCCACTGCCGATGGGCGTGGCCGTAGGCGCACGATGCTCCACCAAGGTTGCGACGACGCCCCTGTCTCCATCATCCTCAGAGGTGCTCGCGTCACCACCCATCTCTGTGGGCTCCTCCGACTCGAGCTCCACCTCCCTATCGCTCTAGTTTTCATCGGCCCGCATCCACCAGGCGATCTCCTTCTCCATGTCATGCCTCCTCCGGGCCTTCTCAAATCTCTTCTTCTTTTTGGCAACCGCCGCCTCTTTTAGAGCGGCTTGTCGAGCTGCGCCCTCCGACGCCCTCAGAAGATACGATCGGGATTTGTAATCGGCGAGTCCCTACGAAATGAACGACTCGAAGTCAAAATATAGGAGAGCAAAAGGGAAAAAGACACAGAATGAGAAGAGGGGAACATACCAGATTGGACAGCTTCCTGCCGTGGAGAGGTCCGGGCTTTCCTTCGAGGAACTCTTGGGCCCTTAGTTGCAGCACCCGGTCGAGTCGACTCTAGACTTTGTCCTTCACCAACTCCTCTGGCGACGTGCGGTCGGGATCCGTTGGGACGGAGTACATCCAGATTGGTCGCCTCCTATCTGCCAGCAGGGCGACTTGACAGTGGAAGAAGGTGCGGAACACCCGTAGCCCATCAAGGACATGCTGCACCAGCTTCTATAGCTCCACCTCGATGACCTCCAGCTTGTTCTACCGACTGGAGGGATCCCACGACCAGCTCTCCCACCTCTGGCATTTTTTTGGTGAACGGCGGGAATGGTGCCTCCACTGGGTTCCTGATGTATAACCTGTAACACCTCGGGTGTTTAAAATACTAAAACCTGACATGTCATCATATGCATTGCAAAGCATTTGGCATTTGGTGAAAACTTTGAGATGCATACACTAAAACAAGTTTATATTCATGTGGTATGTGTTGAATTGTATTATTTGACTTAAATTCAAAGTTTGTTTGGATTTTTGAATTTTTTCGAGAAAACCCCGCTTTTCAGCATTTAAATCCTACCCTAAAAATCCATTTCAAAATCTAAGCATAATTTGGGGTTGATCCCAAAAGCAAAAGTGTAGAGCTTGGCAAGTAATGCAAAATTTGTTTTTGGAGTTTTTCAAGTTGTTTAGAAAAATTTTGAGTAATTCAAAAAGGCGTAATTCATTAAATTTCCCTATTCAAATTCAAAAGTTCATTTCAAAATCTAGACCGAATTAGGAGATGGTTATAGAAGCAAAGTTGTAGAACTTTTGATTTTGAACAACTTTTGTTTTTGGAGATTTTTGAGTTGTTATGAAAATTTGAGAGTAATTTGTGAATTTTGGCGAATGGCAAACTTGTAATTACTGTGAACAGTGTCCACCGTCGAGGCTACACCACCGGCGACCTTCTTCGGTGTTCCAGGCGCGTCGTGGCCGTCCTTGGCGTCGCGCTGGCACGGAAACGGCTCCGTCGTGGCTTCCTTGAGCTTCTGAGTCATGTTATAAGAACCGAGACGCCGTCGTCGTCGTTTTTCTTCCTCCTCTGCTTTTCCCGTCGCCACCACCGTAGCTCCGTCGAGCTCTCGCCGTCGACTTAGCGCCGTTGCCATCTCAGCAAAGCCTATCCCAGCTCCGCCTTAACCTTATGCGTCCAACCGACCCACCAATTCAGTTTATCTCCACCGGAAACTCGCTGTCCACGTCTTTCTTCTTCTTGGCGCAAGCAACTCCTCCGCCGAAGCGCGATTCGCCGCGCTTGAGAGCTCCACGGTGCATCTTAAATCCCCGGTTTTGGCTGATTCTATTTCGTCCTCGATCTTTGTAATACTTAATCCATAGTGGTTGCTCATTTTGATCATCGCGATCGCCGGTACACCATCGCCGATGACATTTTGCTCGCCATGATCACCCGTGATCGTTGTCACGCCTCTCCGTTGCTTCTCCGACCTCGCTCCTTGCTTCAACGCGTTCGGGTGAGCCTCGATGCTTCCTGAATCCCTTGTTTGAGCTCTACCGTGTCGCGACACGCCGGCAGAAGCGCTGTCGTGCCACCGCGCCCGCCATGGTTGACGACGAGCTAGTATAGGGCCGTAATCAGTGCTGATAGGGACGCCAATCGCGCCTAGACTTGGTGATCATTTTGATACGTTGGTCGTCGCCGGTGATCTCACCGTCATCGGCAGAAATCGCTGGTCGAGCCGTCGCTGCCGTGGTCAACGTCGGAGGTTAGGGATGACAGGTGGGGTCGGGTTGTCAGTGACTCAGCGTTCAAATGGATTTTTCTATTTTCATATTTGAATGAATAGTGTCTGTTTTTGTTATTTTTGTGTAGATTTATTTAGAGCTAAAAAAATTATGAAAATTTTTGTGTGACTTCTCTGTGATGTATAGTATTTAAGAAAAATATAAAATAATGTTTTTCAGTAATTTTTGAATGTGATAAAAATTGCTCAATTTATTAATAAATGGATTTCCATGATTTTTCTAGGCTTATTTATTTATCCAAAAATTATGAAGTTTGTTTTGCCACTTAGTTATCATGTAATGAACATTTACAAAAATTTTGAGCTCAATTGGAATAAGTTGATTTATTTCATAATTTTGAATTAAATAATTAATTCATAAAAGCAAATAGTAACCTTTAATGATTTAGGTTTTCTTTGAAATTTTGATTGAGTGATGACCTTGGATCATTAGTTGATAATGATCCTTGGCAATTGATTGGGTGTTGCGAAAAGGGTTTGACTAGTTTGACTTGCAAGCTGTATCACAAGGAAAGTTGTATTCAAATTATTAATTTTGCATCCATCATCGAGCATCATGTTTCAGTATTCCACATCATGTTAAACATGGCATTGTTATTACATGTAGTAAACAAAGGTGAACACGTGGTAGTTAATCAAGTGGTTGAGGAGGTTAATCCGTCTATTGAGGTCGGATCTGAATCCTTGTGAAACGTCGCAGAGAGCGGACTTTTCCGTCACAACGAAGGCAAGCCCCGGATGCATACAACCCTACCTTGTGTTTTACAAATTAATTTTGCTTTTGCTTTCCGTTACTGCATTAAGTGATTAGGAGTTAAGTAAGAGCCTAATTGGTGCATTACCATCCTTGTTATTCCATATTTACCATATTACCAGTTTTTAAACTCGTATATGCCTAGTTTTGCTTAGCTATGCGTAGAACGATGAAAGTCGGGTGATTACCTGCCACCTACAAGTTTTAAATGGAACATTAGTTAATTATGTTAGCATGTGATATGGGAATGTGGAGTAATAAATCTAGACCGGGCGGACTTGGTGTGTGTGAGCCACAAGACATGGAGGTCTTGTGAGCGGGTTCTTTCCACCTGTGTCGATTAAGGCACGTCCGTTGTTGAATTGCATGAGGTGAGAATTTGTAGTACTAACCACATACTCCGGTAAGCCTAAACTTGGTGATTCTATTACGAGAATGGCTACTCGCGCACTGGGAGTGGAGAGATGGCGGGAATAGCGTGTACCCACGTGGCTATGGGCTGGATTGGTGGAGTACTGTATTCTCGGGTGACGTGGACCCATTCTTGTTTCAGAGGATCTGAGGGTAGGTTGGTATATGTAGGTCGGGGACCTGCATATGTCGTGTGGTCTGGAATTCCTAGCTGGGTTTATAATCGGTTCGAATCGTCGTTGCTCCTCGGTTATGGAGACTCAACTCACTGTTCATCATCGTAGTATTAATAACTGGAACTTGAGAATGGTTGATGAAGGTGTTGGATATGAAGTTTCATGATCTCATTACGGATCATGTCATCTTTGTATATGAGTTTATGAAGTTTAAATTGTTGAAATAAAGAATTTTGTTAAAGAGCTTTTACGCAAAATAACTTTGATTATTGCTAAAACCATACCTTGAATCCCTGAGCCTGCATTCTTGAGTTATCAGTTCTTATTTCGGTTAAGTCTTGTTGAGTACTTTTGTACTCAGGGTTCGTTGACCCTTGTTGCAGGTGAGTCTCATGAGCAGATCTGTTGTGGATCGTGCTGCATGACAGTTGTACCTTGTGATGACGATGAGAAGTAATTGTGTGGCCCTTGGGCAGGGCAGCCTCATTGTGTGTTTTGTATTATATTATAATGCCGCTCCACTACTTTGGTTTGTATTAATATCGAACTTAGTTGTATGGTTTGAAACAAATGGTTTGTAAACTATGTTATTGTAAGTCTTCCACTACTTTTACTCTGATGTATCTATTTGAATAAACTATTGTAATGCTGCAATGACTCTGTAATGTGATCCTGCTCGGAAATCGTGGATGATTCGGGGTTCCCCGAGGACACCCGACAATCTTCTTAAATTACCAGGAACATATGCATAGATGTCAAAGGTCGTTGGACAGTGACAGGTGCATGTGGGCCCTATAATTTAGGAGGTTCTACCACAGAATGGTATCAGAGCGATCATTACAAGGTTTTGTTGTATTGTTTACAAAAAACTTCAAAATGATTTGGGATGACTAAATTAAACTTGCTAATTTAGTTCAAATTGCTTCTGACTTATTTTATTTCTTTCTCACCATTCCGTATTTAATTAAAAAGGGTCTTGTGTGGTGGAGTAGTAATCTTACTATGCCCTATATAAAAATAAATGTTGTTTATGTGCATTATAAACTTTGATGTTTTTGTTCGTAAGAACGATTCATGCATCATTATTAATTCACTCGTTACTTCCTTCACCTCTTAGTCTGGAGTTGAGTAGTGAGACTGGTTTGAGTAATGTAATCCATCATAGCTGCTCTTTAGACTTTGATCAAATGGTCTTACTTGGATTAAATTGGTTTCCTACATTATGGCTCGTGCCAAGATGACGCCCCGTAAGTCCACTGGACCCAAAGGAGTTCCTCGTCACCAACTTGCCCCTAGAAATGATGGTGCTAGCAGTAGCAGTTCTAGGCCTGATCCCCAGGCGGAGATACAGAATTAGCACAAGCTACTAGAGATAGGGCTTTGGATGCTATACAGGTAGGAGAATTACAGGATCAATTGAGGCGTCTCACCAACGCACATAGGAACTGCGAAAGCATGTTAGTTCGTACGGTGGAGGGACGAAATGAGGCTTGGCATAGGGAAAATGTAGCTAGAGCTAGAACTCATGAGCTAGAATTCTATGTAGAAGATTTAGAAGAACATAATACCTATCTACATGAGGAAGTTCATAGGCTTAGCAATCTTCTAAACCCGAATCATGAGCCTCAAGCTGATGCCATGGACCCCGGTGTCATCCTTGCCGATGATAACGAATCGGAAGAGGAAGAAGAAGAAGATCCTGAAGAATTAGTAATGATCAATGAAAGTGATGATAAAGGCGGTAATAATTCCGGAATGGATACCGAGCCTGAAGTTTGAAGTAATCACGGAAAAGAGTAGAGTTGTATAATAGTTAATTATGGTTAAGCTATGTATCTTGTTTTGGTACATATAGGGTCTGGTGTTTATAGTAATAAACCCTATGTTATGTGTCTGGAGTAAGCTGTTGTGCAATTCAATAAAGGCTTGTGAATAAAGTTTGGTTTGTTATGAGCAGATGCGTCGTACGCGGGGATCGCATATTCCTGGTACTTCACAAGATGATGATGATATCCCCAACCCGCCACCGATGCCGACCAATCTGGCTGATGCTATCGCTGCATTAGTCAATGTGACTGTGGAAAATTCTTGTTTGCTTCATGAGATGGCTCAAAGTAATCAGAATCAGATGCATGGAAACCGTGGCCGCAATCATAACAGGCATGAGGCTACCTATGTGGATTTCACGGATACAAAACCCCCGGTGTTCACCAAGGCAGATGAACCACTGGAGGCTGATGACTGGCTTAGGACCATGGAGCAGAAATTTGATCTTATTCACTGCACAGAGTTTCAGAAACCGTTGTTTGCTGCCTAGCAACTTAGAGGTGCAGCTGGTGCTTGGTATGCAAATCTGATGGCCATGCAACCCGCAGGCGTTCCGTTAACTTGGACAGAATTTCGCACTGCTTTCAGAGCCCATTATATCCCGGAAGGAGTGATGGCTATGAAGCTAGATGAATTCCTTGCTTTGAGGCAAGGGGATCAAATGGTTATGCAGTATGTGGGAAGATTCAATCATCTATCGTAGTATGCATCTAAGCATGTCAATACGGATGCCAAGAAAAAGAAATGGTTCATGAGAGGTCTGAATACCAAACTGCAGACAATGATGACAGCCTGTACGAATATCACTTATCATGAGGCAGTAAATATTGCAATTGCTTCAGAGGCAAAGTATCGGCAGCATAAGGAGCTCAAGAAGAAAAAGAATGTGCCGTCTGGACCTTTTGGTGGAAACCAAAAGAGGCAGAGAGTGATTTATCATCCAATAAACCATTATCGTCCTCCTTATCGTTCACCGTAGTTCCAAGCCGGGCAACAGTCAAATGTCCATCCTACTATAACCTATCCGAGCTCACAGTCAACCAATGCTCCTGGTGGTAATGCTCCAACGTCACAGGGTCACAACTATCCGTGTTACAATTGTGGAAGGACTGGTCATTCCTCCAAGGAATGTCCATATCCTAGGCAGGCTAATCAAAATTATCAGAAGACCCCTACCAATCAACAACAGGGTCAGGCACCAAACAAGAACCACAATCAGAATGCTCAGAAGGGCAAAGATGAGAGGAAGATAGGACGGGTGTTCTATATTCAAGCTGGAGAAATTCCGGAGGGGGAGCCAGTGATGATGGGTATGTTTCCTGTTGCCAATCACCCTGTAGTTATACTTTTTGATTCTGGCGCATCGCATTCATTCATCAATAGAACATTTGTCATGAAGTATGAAATTTCAATTGGGGCAACAAAGGAAAGTTTCTTTTGTACGATGCCTGGGGGGACATCGTGTACTAAGGAAATGGTGTACCGTGTACCCGTAAACACAGGTGGGCATATTTTTCCCACTACCATGATTATCCTTAAGGATCGGGATATAGATGTAATCTTGGGAATGAATTGGATGTATCAAGCATAAAGGTGTTATAGATGCTTTGAATATGACTTTAAGAGTAAGTTTGCACGATAGTAATTCTCAACTTCTCATCCAACTTCCAACCTTAAGAAGATCGATTAGGCAAGAGTTTGTGCAAGCCGCCGCCAAAGAGATTAGAGATATCCGGTAGTACGTGAATTTCCTGATGTGTTTCACGAGGATTTACCCGGTCTACCACCCGATAGGGATGTCTGCAGTTTAACATAGAGTTATAACTCGAACAGCTCGATTTCTCGGAGAGCTTATAGAATGCCACCTAAGGAATTGGCCGAGTTGAAGGCTCAGTTACAAGAATTAATTGAGAAGGGGTTTATCCAACCTAGTTCCTCACCTTGGGGATGTCCGGCAATTTTTGTGAAAAAGAAAGATGAGACCCTGAGGTTATGTGTTGACTATCGTTCGTTGAATGAAGTGACCATCAAGAATAAGTATCCATTACCTCGGATAGATTTGCTTTTTGATCAGTTGGCTGGAGCCAAAGTTTTCTCCAAGATAGATTTGAGATCAGGGTATCACCAAATTAAGATAAAGCCTGAAGATATTCCCAAAACGGCATTTACCACAAGATACGGATTATATGAATACTTGGTGATGTCTTTTGGTTTGACAAATGCTCCCGCTCATTTCATGTATCTGATGAACTCAGTATTCATGCCTGAGCTAGACAAGTTTGTAGTGGTATTTATAGATGATATACTAGTATATTCCAAGAATAAGACAGAACATGCAGAACACCTCAGAATTGTTCTGACTCGTTTGAGAGAACATCAATTGTATGCCAAGTTCAGCAAGTGTGATTTTTGGCTTAAGGAAGTGCAATTTCTTGGACATGTCTTGTCCGCCGAAGGAGTTGCAGTTGATCCCGACAAAGTGAGGGATGTGCTTGATTGGAAACCGCCAACCACAGTTCATCAAGTTCGGAGTTTTCTTGGATTGGCGGGATATTACCGTCGGTTTATTCCAGAATTCTCTAAAGTATCAAAACCTATAACTGAATTGTTAAAGAACCAAGTCAAGTTTGTCTGGTCATCAGATTGTGAAGAGGCTTTCCAGACTTTAAAAAGGTTGTTGACTACTGCACCAGTGTTAGCTCAACCTGATATCGAGAAGCCATTTGATGTTTATTGTGATGCTTCAGGTATTGGTATTGGATGTGTGTTGATGCAAGAAGGCCGAGTCATTGCCTATGCGTCTAGGCAACTTAAGCAACATGAAGAACACTATCCTACTCATGATTTGGAGTTAGCAGCTGTGGTTCATGCTCTGAAGATTTGGCGGCATTACCTGCTTGGTAATACGTGCCATATATATACAGATCACAAGAGCTTAAAATATATCTTTACTCAGTTAGAGTTGAACATGCGACAAAGAAGATGGTTAGAACTAATTAAGGATTATGATTTGGAAGTACATTATCACCCTAGTAAAGCAAATGTAGTTGCAGATGCTCTCAGTCAAAAAAGCTATTGCAATTGCCTGATAGTAAGAACAATGGGTTTGACTTTATGTCAAGAGATGGAGAAGCTAAATGTAGAAGTAATTCAACAAGGTAGTTTGACCAACATAATTGTTGAAGCCACTATTCGAGATCAAGTTATTGCTGCTCAGGAGGAAAACAAGGGTGTAGCCCATATCAAGGAAAGAGTCAGGAATGGAAAGGCGGAATGTTTCAGTATAGATAATGAAGGTGTGCTATGGTTCAAGGATCGTTTGGTGGTACCAAAAGTTCCTGAGTTGCGGCAGTCAATTCTTGAAGAAGCACATGCTACTAGGTTATCTATCCATCTGGGAAGCAACAAGATGTACCATGACTTAAAACAAAGGTTTTGGTGGACAAAAATGAAGATAGAAATTACGAGATATATAGCAGAGTGTGATACTTGTCAGAAGGTGAAAGCTATACATTTGAGGTCTGTTGGAGAACTACAACCATTACCTATTCCAGCTTGGAAGTGGGAGGACATAAGTATGGACTTTATTGTTGGCCTACCCAAGACAGCAAAGGGATTTGACTCAATATGGGTTATTGTAGATCGACTCACTAAGTCAGCACATTTTCTTCCTGTCAAGACTATATATCCCACTATCCAATACGCCAAGATATATTTAGCAAGAATTATAAGTCTCCATGGAATACCAAAGACCATAGTGTCCGATCGGGGTACACAGTTTGTCTCTAGTTTTTGGAAACAATTGCATTTTTCCTTGGATACCAAGCTCCTGTATAGTACAGCTTATCATCCACAGACTGATGGACAGACTGAAAGAGTCAATCAAGGGCTTGAAGATATGTTAAGGTGTTGTGTCCTTAATTATTCCAACAAGTGGGACAAATGCTTACCTTTGGCCGAGTTCTCATATAACAATAGTTATCAGGAAAGCATTAGAATGGCTCCATTTGAAGCACTCTATGGCCGTAGGTGCAGAACATCGCTGAGTTGGTCGGAGCCCAGAGAAAGAAAATTCTTTGGAGTTGACCTTGTGAAAGAAACGGAAGACAAGGTTAGGCAAATACAGAGTAATTTGAAAATAGCTCAGTCCCGCCAAAAGAGTTATGCGGATAGACGACGGAGACCATTGGTGTTTAAGAAAGGAGATTTTGTATATCTGAAAGTATCACCAATGAAGGGAGTTAACCATTTTGATGTTAAAGGCAAGTTGGCACCTCGATATATTGGACCATTTCAAATTTTGGAGAGATATGGAAAAGTGGCCTATCGCTTGAAATTACCAGAACATTTATTAGCTGTACATGATGTGTTCCATGTGTCTCAGTTGAAGAAGTGTCTCCGAGTGCCTGAGCAGAATGTTGAAGTGGAAGGAGTGGAACTTGAACCAGATCTGACTTATTCAGAATATCCTATCCGAGTGTTGGATCAGAAAGATCGTGTTACTCGGAGGAGAACAATAAAGTTCTACAAGATACAATGGAATCAACATTCAGAAGAGGGAGAACAATAAAGTTCTACAAGATACAATGGAATCAACATTCAGAAGAGGAAGCTACCTGGGAATCAGAAGATTACTTGTTAGAAAAGTTTCTAGAGTTTCTAGCGTCAATATAGAATAGAATAATGTTAGTTGAGCTCGGTTACTACAAATTGTGTTTTGTAAAAGAACCTCAGTTGTTTTATGGAAAAGTTCTGGATGTTTTTGGATTGACACATTTCCTTTTCCATTACTTACTCTATGGCTTTGAATCTAAAAAGAGATTTCTTTTTAGGGAAGGATTGTAACACCTCGGGTGTTTAAAATACTAAAACCTGACATGTCATCATATGCATTGCAAAGCATTTGGCATTTGGTGAAAACTTTGAGATGCATACACTAAAACAAGTTTATATTCATGTGGTATGTTTAGAATTGTATTGTTTGACTTAAATTCAAAGTTTGTTTGGATTTTTGAATTTTTTCGAGAAAACCCCGCTTTTCAGCATTTAAATCCTACCCTGAAAATCCATTTCAAAATCTAAGCAAAAGTGTAGAGCTTGGCAAGTTATGTAAAGTTTGTTTTTGGAGTTTTTCAAGTTGTTTAGAAAATTTTTGAGTAATTCAAAAAGGCGTGATTCGTTAAATTTCCCTATTCAAATTCAAAAGTTCATTTCAAAATCTAGACCGAATTAGGAGATGGTTATAGAAGAAAAGTTGTAGAACTTTTGATTTTGAACAACTTTTGTTTTTGGAGATTTTTGAGTTGTTATGAAAATTTGAGAGTAATTTGTGAATTTTGGCGAATGGCAAACTTGTAATTACTATGAACAGTGTCCACCGTCGAGGCTACACCGCCGGCGACCTTCTTCGGCGTTCCAGGCGCGTCGTGGCCATCCTTGGCGTCACGCTGGCATGGAAACGGCTCCGTCGTGGCTTCCTTGAGCTTCTGAGTCGCGTTATAAGAACCGAGACGCCGTCGTCGTCTTTTTTCTTCCTCCTCTGCTTTTCCCGTCGCCACCACCGCAACTCCGTCGAGCTCTCACCGTTGCCATCTCAGCAAAGCCTATCCTAGCTCCACCTTAACCTTATGCGTCCAACCGACCCACCAATTCAGTTTATCTCCACCGGAAACTCGCTGTCCACGTCTTTCTTCTTCGCGACCGGCAACTCCTCCGCCGAGCGCGATTCGCCGTGGCCAGAGCTCCACGGTGCATCTTCGTCCCTGGTTTTGGCTGATTCTGTTTCGTCTCGATGCTGGAGTACTTAATCCATAGCTGGTTGCTCATTTTGATCACTGCAGTCGCCGGTACACCATCGCTGACGACGTTTTGCTCCGCCGTGATCATCGTGATTGTTGTCACGCCTCTCCGTTGCTTCTCCGACCTCGCTCCTTGCTTCAACGCGTTCGAGGTGGGCCTCTGGTGCTTCCTGAATCCCTTGTTTGAGCTCTATCGGTCGCACACCACCGGCATAGCGCTGCCGTGCCACCGCGTCCGCCATGGTCGACGACGAGCTAGTATAGGGCCGTAATCAGTGCTGATAGGGACGTCAATCGATGCGCCTAGACTTGGTGATCATTTTGGTACGTTGGTCGTCACCGGTGATCTCACCGTCGGCGAGAAATCGCCGGTCAGAGCCGTCGCTGCCGTGGTCAACGTCGGAGGTTAGGGATGACAGGTGGGGTCGGGTTGTCAGTGACTCAGCGTTCAAATGGATTTTTCTATTTTCATATTTGAATGAATAGTATCTGTTTTTGTTATTTTTGTGTAGATTTATTTAGAGCTCCAAAAATTATGAAAAATTTTGTGTGACTTCTCTGTGATGTATAGTATTTAAGAAAAATACAAAATAATGTTTTTCAGTAATTTTTAAATGTGATAAAAATTGCTCAATTTATTAATAAATGGATTTCCATGATTTTTCTAGGCTTATTTGTTTATCCAAAAATTATGAAATTTGTTTTGCCACTTAGTTATCATGTAATGAACATTTACAAAAATTTTGAGCTCAATTGGAATAAGTTGATTTATTTCATAATTTTGAATTAAATAATTAATTCATAAGAGCAAATAGTAACCTTTAATGATTTAGGTTTTGTTTGAAATTTTGATTGAGTGATGACCTTGGATCATTAGTTGATAATGATCCTTGGCAATTGATTGGGTGTTGCGAAAAGGGTTTGACTAGTTTGACTTGCAACTGTACCGCGAAGGAAAGTTGTATTCAAATTATTAATTTTGCATCCATCATCGAGCATCATGTTTCGTATTCCACATCATGTTAAACATGGCATTGTTATTACATGTAGTAAACAAAGGTGAACACGTGGTAGTTAATCAAGTGGTTGAGGAGGTTAATCCGTCTATTGAGGTCGGACCGAATCCTTGTGAAACGTCGCAGGAGCCGGACTTTTCCGTCAACGAAGGCAAGCCCCGGATGCATACAACCCTACCTTGTGTTTTACAAATTAATTTTGCTTTTGCTTTCCGTTACTGCATTAAGTGATTAGGAGTTAAGTAAGAGCCTAATTGGTGCATTACCATCCTTGTTATTCCATATTTACCATATTACCAGTTTTTAAACTCGTATATGCCTAGTTTTGCTTAGTTATGCGTAGAACGATGAAAGTCGGGTGATTACCTGCCACCTGCAAGTTTTAAATGGAACATTGGTTAATTATGTTAGCATGTGATATGGGAATGTGGAGTAATAAATCTAGACCGGGCGGACTCGGTGTGTGTGAGCCACAAGACATGGAGGTCTTGTGAGCGGGTTCTTTCCCCCTGTGTCGATTAAGGCACATCCGTTGTTGAATTACATGAGGTGAGAATTTGTAGTACTAACCACATACTCCGGTAAGCCTGAACTTGGTGATTCTATTACGAGAATGGCTACTCGCGCACTGGGAGTGGAGAGATGGCGGGAATAGCGTGTACCCACATGGCTATGGGCTGGATTGGTGGAGTACTGTATTCTCGGGTGACGCGGACCCATTCTTGTTTCAGAGGATCTGAGGGTAGGTTGGTATATGTAGGTCAGGGACCTGCATATGTCGTGTGGTCTAGAATTCCCAGCTAGGTTTATAATCGGTTCGAATCGTCATTGCTCCTCGGTTATGGAGACTCAACTCACTGTTCATCATCGTAGTATTAATAACTGGAACTTGAGAATGGTTGATGAAGGTGTTGGATATGAAGTTTCATGATCTCATTACGGATCATGTCATCTTTGTATATGAGTTTATGAAGTTTAAATTGTTGAAATAAAGAATTTTGTTAAAGAGCTTTTACGCAAAATAACTTTGATTGTTGCTAAAACCATACCTTGAATCCCTGAGCCTGCATTCTTGAGTTATCAGTTCTTATTTCGGTTAAGTCTTGTTGAGTACTTTTGTACTCAGGGTTCGTTGACCCTTGTTGCAGGTGAGTCTCATGAGCAGATCTGTTGTGGATCGTGCTGCATGACAGTTGTACCTTGTGATGACGATGAGAAGTAATTGTGTGGCCCTTGGGCAGGGCAGCCTCATTGTGTGTTTTGTATTATATTATAATGCCGCTCCACTACTTTGGTTTGTATTAATATCGAACTTAGTTGTATGGTTTGAAACAAATGGTTTGTAAACTATGTTATTGTAAGTCTTCCGCTACTTTTACTCTGATGTATCTATTTGAATAAACTGTTGTAATACTGCAATGACTCTGTAATGTGATCCTGTTCGGAAATCGTGGATGATTCGGGGTTCCCCGAGGACACCCGACAGTCTTCTTAAATTACCAGGAACATATGCATAGATGTCAAAGGTCGTTGGACAGTGACAGGTGCATGTGGGCCCTATAATTTAGGAGGTTCTGCCACATAACCACTCCCCATGCCACCCCTGATTGGAGTCACAGGGGGAGTACGTGGGGTAGGAGCCCAATGGCCTCGGCTTCTTCTGCAATGCGAAGCCCCCAACCGACGTGGTCCTAGGTGGCTTCCCCTTCGACAAGGCTCGCCCGGTGAAGATCCACTAGAAGAAGTCCATGTGCTGCTCCATCCCGACGAAGGCCTCGTAGACGGTCACGAAACCAGCAACGTGCAGCACCACAATCGGATTGAGGTGTTGTAGCTCTAGGCCCCACTCATTGAGGAGCCCACACAAGAACCAATGCGTAGGATATCCTAGCCTACGCTCGTGGAAGGCAAGGAAGGAGACAACCTCATCGGCTCAAGGTCACGGAACGGCTTCCCCCGACGTAGGAGCCCTCTAGTGCGCCACCTCCTTTGGTAGAAGTAGCCCATTCTCGGTGAAGGCGGCCAGCACCGCCTCATCTATGTTGGATGGCCTCCAGTTCGACATCTTGCTCTGGATAAATGAATGGATCTGTGAGTTCTCCTCTCCCTCGCTTTACCCTCTCTCTCTCCAAGGAACCGCTGCGGCACACGAACGCACTTGGCGAGAAGGAAGGAGGAGAGGTAGCAGATGGAGAAAGGCGAAGGAATAGGACAAAAACCCTCTCCCTTCCCCTATTTAAGGAGGAGAGCCAGCAGTTGGAAAAGGCGAAGGATTGGGGCGAAAAACCCTATCCCTTCCCCTATTTTAATGCAGATAGGCATGCGGTGGGATGCGTCCTGACTGATGGGACGCGCCCTGTCCAATGAAACGACACCTAGAAAAACGGGACATGGCCTGGGCATGGCCCACCACTACCGCAACCCAAGCGCAGGAAACAAGGCGCAACCACATGCAAAATGGCCCTCCGCCTTCCTAGGCAGGGTTTGGAAGGGCCACCGATAGGATCTCCATTGAGGAGAGACCAATGGGCTACCTGAGTCCATCGGATGGCTCAGGCGACGGTAGAGAGACAAGTAAGGGGCAATGGGATGCCCCATGCAGGCTACGCCGACTCCGTCATGAATGACGGACACGGATCCCATTCGGACATATCTGATAAAGAGCTCCTCAAACCCGTCACTCGAGTCATCAAGATAACTTTACCAAACCTTTATACTTTATTTTCTGATGCATGATCATTCATTCATCCTTTCTCATATACGCATTCACACATTCATCCATGCAATCATACACGCATTTACACATTCATCCATGCAATCATTCATTCATCCCATACATCCAAAACATTGCATATGCAATTGATGCATCACAACGCTTCGTGTTGCGTCACGGAGCGGTAGTCGCCTCATTCGACATGAGCGACGACCGACCGGGGTTCGAAGGCCAGCCCATGAAGGGCTCGAGGCCGCCTCGTGTCAAATAGAGCCAGGGAGAAAACACAGATGAGCCCCAGCGGCCCTCGCCTGATCTGCTCAAAAGCAGATAGGGTCATCTCGACCTTCTCATTCGATCCTAACCTCGAGCCATGCCCACAGAATCTTCATCGAGGGGAGGCCAACAGGCCACCTAAGTCGGTCTCCGAAACGACCCGGGCATCTGCTGGGAGGTGGGTTAAGGAGCAGTGGAATGCCACATGAGGGCTATGCCGACCCCGTTACGAACGATGGACCTGGATTTCGCTCGAACATGCCCGTTAGTGAACTCACCGAGTGCGTCACTCGAGCTATCGAGGCAAGCGACATTAGCTCAGCCCCTCCAGTTGTGAAAACCACGGATGGGGTAACGCATGGAACTAGACCAACCCGTGCCGAACCCAATGGGGCTCAGGGGCTCGGGTCGCCCGACGCCGACTCGGGAAACCAACCGACCGCGCAGGTCGCGGGCGGGACAAACATGGGCGAACACCCCGATCGGCAGAAACACAGAAGTCTACGGCCCCGCGAAAGAGTACCAAGACACTTAGCCTGCAACCGACTCATCAGTCGGACGCAGGTTCGGGGGCTACACCCACCGGGTGCACTCGCTGGCAAGTCGAAAAATCCCCCAGACGATTCTACCTAAATCGTCCGGGGGCTTGGAGGCTACACCCACCGGATGCTGACAAAACGAAAAATCCCCTAGACGATTCTACCCGAATCGTCTGGGGGTTCGGGGGCTCCTGTTGGGTTCATAAACTCAGGGTCCCTAATGGAACTGCTCCCTAGCAATAGCTCGGCCCAACAGGCGACATTACAAACGACGCACAACTCCTAGGGCCGGTGAAAGGTCCTTGTTTGGTTTTGGTAATTGAGTGACAACCTAGGTGGACTAATTGTGTTTATGTGAGATACACAGGTGATTAGTCCACATGTACATGTGTGTGAGCAACATATGCCATGAAGGTGACAATGGCTTGGAGATGTTGCAAAGCTCACACATGTGATGATGAAGGAACTTATTGCAAATGAGACATGACATTGAGTCATGTAATCAAGGTGGAGAAGATCAAGACAAGACTGGGCTTGATGGACTGGTTGCAAGCGTGAAGGGCAAGTTGGAGGCTTTGGAGTGATGGACCGCATGGCGGTGAAGCTTAAGCAAGATTTGGCGTCGATGGACGATGGCAACGGTGAAGAGCAAGTGAAGTCAAGATCGATGAACCAATATGATCACGTGATGATATGAAGTGGATCATATCATTATTGATCGTGTTGGTGCATGTGTTGCATCGACGTTGGAGGAGATGGAATGGAATGCGCAAGGCAAAGGTATAACCTAGGGCATTTCATTTCACCGGTCATAGGTGTGTAGAGAAGTTTATGACCGGGTTTAGAATAGATGGCCGTACTATCAAGAGGGGCAAACTTGTTTGCATATCGATCATCTAGTGCCACTCGAATGATCTAACTTTGCATCCTTGCTAGGATCGAGTGGCGTGGCAAGTTGAGTGGCTAATCCTTTGGAAAATGATTGTGAAAATGCTAACACACATACACATGGTGGTGTACACTTGGTGGGTTAGCACATTTACAAAGGAGATGAAGTTGGAGTTGATGTGGATTAACTCGGGGAAGAAATGGAGGCGAAAGGAGAAACTCCACCGGCGAAGTGTCCGCCCGTAGAGTACGGACAGTCCGACGGTGCCACCGGTGCCCTAGACAGAAAAGACAGGGTCTCACAGAGTGGACCGGATGCTGGTCATGTAGTGACTGGACGCTGGGCTCCTGCATCCGGTCAGAGCTGACGTATGGTGATGCAGGCAGAGCAGAAAAGCTGAGAGTGACTGAACGCTGGTGCTGCGTCCGATCGCATCCGACCGGACGCGTCCGGTCATGTCCGGTACCTTACTGGAAACGACCGGACGTTGGGGTTGCTGTGTCCGGTCAGTTCATGCTGGAGCGTCTGGTCGACAGATGACCATTGAGATCCAGTGAACAACGTTTGAAGGAGGGGACACGTGGCATGCATCGCACGTCCGGACGCTGAGGTCCAGCATCCGGTCGATCAGACCAGAGCGTCCGGTCGTCCCAACATTTGCCCAGTGAAGGGATAACGGCTAGTTTAGCCCTTGGGGCTATAAATAGAAGTGGCCCTCAGCCATGGCGAGTGCTGAGCACCTGAGGGGACTTAGTGTCCATGCTTGTGAGTGCTTGGGAGCCCTCCATCACACATACACTTGATAGTGATCATTCGATTGTGTGAGTGAGCGATTCTAGTGCGATTGCATCATGAGGTTCATCGAGTGACACTAGGTGATCGAGTTGTAAGCCGGTGGTGCTTGTTACTCTTGGAGGTTGCCACCTCCTAGATGGCTTGGTGGTGGTCTCCGTTGAAGCCCGCAAGAAGCTTGTGCGGGGCTCCGAAGAAGAGCTTTGTGACGGGCATTGTGCTCGCCCCGCGGGAGCCGCGAAGAGCAACTTTAGTAAAGCGTGTCATTGAGCTACCCTCACTCAAGGGGTAGGTTCTTGCGGTGCCCGACGTGCGGGCTTAGCGGGTGATGCTAATTAGCCGCCGAACCACCAAGTGAGTGGTCGACACAACGGGGACTACCGTGTTGGCAAACACGTGAACCTCGGGAGAAAAATCATCGTGTCAACCATGTTCTTCCCATTGGTTTGCTTCCCCATTACACAAGCTTGCATTTACTTTCATATTTATTAAGCTTGTGTAGTTGCTCTTGTAATTAGTTTGCTTGTGTAGCATATTAGTTACCTTCTTGCTTGTGTAGCATAGAAGTAGCTCCCTTGCGTGGCTAATTTGGTTTGAGTAACCTTGTTAGTCACATTGCTTAGTTTGTGTAGCTAAGTATTTGCACTCTCTATTTTGGCATTGGTTGCCTTGTTATTGAGCATTGCTAGTGAGCTTAGGTGGCTTTGTGCTTTTGCTTACTAGCATGTGTAGGAGCTCCCTTGTCGCTTAAAGTACTAGTGGCATAGGTTTGTATGACCTTGCTCCTAGAATTGGTTAGGTGAGCTCTAGCTAGCCCGGCACCTTAATTGCTTAATTAGTATATTTGAAAGGTGCTAAAGAACTTAGATAGAGGGGTGTAGTCTTGGCTAGACCGATAGTTTTAATTCCGCACTTGTTTCGGTTAGCCGATGCGATTAAGTTTTATAAAGGACTATTCACCCCCCCCTCTAGTCGCCATCTCGACCTTTCAATTGGTATCAGAGCCCGGTCTCTCATTTGTGGTCTTCACCGACCCGAGAGGATGGCGCCTAATGGGCTAGATGGTTGTGAGAATCACATTTTCGATGGCACAAACTTTGCACTTTGGAAAAATCACATGCTTGATCATTTTCGTGCAAAGGGACCTAAATTTTGGTGGGTTGTCACTAGTGGTCTCACCCATATCTTGGATCATAGAACTCTAACCAAAGCTCAAAGAGTCCTCTATGAATTTGATGCACATGCTTGTTGTTTTCTATTGGATGCTTTACATTTTGATTTGATGAAGCAAGTAAACTACAAGGGGACCGCTCGTGAGATATGGGACTCCATCAAGGACACCTTCGGTGATTCCTCCACATGGGATGATGGTAAATTCAAAAAGGAGGATGAGCCCAAGAAGGAGACACATGAGTGTGTTGAGCATAACCACAATTTGGTGGTTGTGGAAGATTGCTCCACCTCATTGTCAAGTGAGGATGATGATGGTCAATCCACTACAAGTTCACTTGACAAGGTTGATGTTGGTTCATGCTCAAGCTATGATGATGATGCTACTACAAGCTCTCCAACTACACCACATTGTTTCATGTCACATGGTGACACCAAGGTATCAAATGATAATGTGGTTGATCATGTTGATTCATATGATGAGCTTGTTAGTAGAGTTGCTAGCATGACCATGTCTTTAGAAAATGAGAAAGCTAAAACATTGAAATTAGAAAATAAAAACTCATTTCTAAAGAACTCTTGTGAAGAACGTAAGAAATTACTTGATGCTTATAAATCTTCACATGATGAGCTAAAATTGAATCATGAGACACTACTTGCATCTCATGATGAATTATTAGAACAACATGATTCTCTCATTAAAATGTTTACAAAGAAACTTAAAAATAATGAGAGCTCATCACATGGGTCAATTGACCAATCACAAATTGTTGCTAACCCTTGTGATGTAGGCAAGAAGCATGTATCCACCTCATGTGATGATTTATTAGATATGTCATGCTCTTCACATATAGATGCTTGTTCTACTTCTATGTCTTGTGAGACTAACCTTTTGAATGAGAACAATGTGCTCAATGAACAAGTGAAGAAATTGAGCAACAAGTTAGAGAGGTGCTACAACTCTCAAGTCACCTTTGAGCATATGTTGAAGACTCAAAGAAACTTTGGTGACAAGAGTGGAGTCGGCTTCAAGACTAGCAAAGTCAATCATCAAGAAAGCCGCAATGACACAAGTGGCATTGGCTTCAACAAGAGCAAGATCAAGAGCAAAAGATGGGGCAAGAAAAGATATAAAAGAGAGATGAAGAAGCAAGAACAAGAGAAGCTCTCTCATTTCATGTGCTTCAAGTGCCATGAAGTGGGACATCTTGCAAATGGTTGCCCCAATGAAGAAAAGCTCAAGTTGAAGAAAGAAGAAGAGAGGCTAAGGCATGTTAAGTGCTTCAAGTGCTGCACATGGGGTCATCTCACCTCTATGTGCCCAACCAAGCAATTGGTAAAGCAACAAGTGAAGCCTCAACCAAAGCCACAAGTTGAGCAAGAGAAGACACCCCAAGAGCAAGTCAAGATCAACCATGAAGATGGTGGTGATTTGATGATAAAGAAGAAGAAAACAAGAAGGGGTGGAAAGGCAAGGCATCCAATGCAAACTCGAGATGCTAAGATGATGAGCAAGAATGAAGATGAGAAGAAAGATTATGCTCACATCAAGTGCTTCAAGTGTGGAAGTATGGGACACTTTGCCTCTAAGTGTCCTACCAAGCTTGAGAAGAAGTCTCAAGCAATCCATGAGAGGCAAGGCAATGAGAAGCACCACATGAGCAAGGAAGAGAAGGCTCAATCAAAGAGAAAGTGCTACTCATGCCGGGAAAGGGGACACATGGCACATTCATGTCCCCTAGGTAATATTTCCAAGCCTATTTCAATTGTTGATGATAATGTGCTTAGAAAGGATGGCAATGGTATCTCATTGGTTGCAATTGCAAAACATCTCGCTATTCATACTAAGGTTATGCCTATGTATGTTGCTCCTAACTTGAGAGGACCCAAACTTGTTTGGGTACCATCAAAAAGTGGATGATTGTTTGAAGGTACCATCGGCATTGGAAGCTTGATTTAAATGATATTCATCTTGTTGATCATATAGTTGAGCCAAGTATTGCTAAGAAATAATCACTATCCCAATGCCAAGCCAAGAATTAGTTAAGTCCAAATGTGCTACAACATACAAGCGTCATATTCAAGTTGTGGTGATTTATTGGATTATTTGATGGCTTGCAAATAATTGAGTTAAAGCTTTCTAATTAGATGATCATGAGATCACTAAGGTATATCTCTTGTTGATCATTTCATTCGGGTGCATATGAGTTGATTGAATTGGATAAATATGCAATGTTGCTTGCTATGAGATGTTTGAATGGATAAATTGATTAGTAATCAAGTTTGGATTGATTTGTGTTGGATAAGTTCATAAGTTGATATTTAGTAAGTGATTTGAATGGATATATGTCTTGTGAAAGTATTCAAACAAGTTAGTTTCAAGTTTGATTCATATTTTCTGAAGTATAGCTCAAGTGATTGAAATCTATCCTTTATTACAAAATCTGAGCTAGCTGTGATCTTAGCCATGTTTAAGTCATAAAAACTTATTGGATTGGCATGAAAATTGGTGTACATGCTCTAGACTTATGGTATAAGATGCTGTAGAAATTTCATAAAAATTGGATAAGAAATGCTTTGGTTTTGGAGTGGTTCTTATCAGCTATAGTGCAGCAATTTTCAGCATGTAGCAGTGGTGGAAGAATTGAAATCGGGTAGCAATCTAAAAGTCAAATGAAGATCAAATTTTTAAAGCTACTATATAGCTTAGTTATGCACATATCCACCAAATTTTGTGGCATTTGGATTTGTACTTTGGGAGATATGCTTGTTTCTTTGAAGGGTACATAATCTGCCAGAAAAGTGACAAACATTGGATTGATCTAGAATCACTTTCATTGAAAGGTCCTCAAGTTGGAAACATGTCTATAAGTGTTTGAGGTACCTAAGTTTGGTTTTGAGATGATCTAGAAGCATGACAAGTAAAGAGTACAAGGCCATTTGATTGTGGAGTGTACTTTGCACACTTTTGGTACTCAAATTGGAAGATCAAGATCAAACTCAAGATGAAGTTGAAGTTTAAGTTCTTATGACTATTGGAAATAGTTTGGTAGAAAGAAAAGGACTTAAACAAGTAGAAAGAAAAGGACTTAAAGAAGGAATCGAGATTACTCATCAAGTTAAGTCCATCACTTGGATCAATCAATCAAGTCATTTCAAGTGAGTATCTAGAATGGTTCTTGGAGAGATATCACTTCTCCCTAGTGTAGGGGCTTGCCGCCTATGAGTAGGTAAGCCAAGTGTGGTATTTAAAAGGCTAACATGGAAGTGGTGATCCAAGGGACATTTGAGATGCTTAGTTGAATCAATCAAAAAGGATTGATCAAGAAGAGCAAGCAACACCCAAAAGAGAGCTAATGATGATATTTCAAGTGGTTTTCCAAATAGTTCTCTCATGCAAGCAAAGATCAAAAGATGAAGCAAGTCAACCACAACAAGAAAGTGCATTTGATCATAAGTGGTATTCATTTCATATGGGAATTTAAAATGGTATCTATTAGTCTTCACCAAGCCTATAATTGGACTTCACATTGCTATTGGAGTAATGAATTGGAATCTATGTGACTATCCTCTACTCCAACATAGCAAAGGTATCATTGTAATGTGCATGATCATTTCATCCCTTACTAGTATGCGGTTAGTGCATATAGTACATGCTTCATAAGATCATGCATAACAAATGAAATGTTTAAATTCATAACCTACCACTATTGCTTGAATTATTACTTGATCTAGTGGTTAGTATATGAATTTGTTCGTGAGCTAGTAAACCCAAGTACTTGATTTAATTTGGATTGCTAAACAAGTAACAAGTACAACATTGGCAAGATAACCCTTGCAAGAGGTGTGAAGAAGCTTGTCATTGGTTCAAACCGGACTTGAAAGCTTAGGCAAATCAATTTAGTTCAAGTTATTCATAGAAACTCATGATAGTGATAAGAGTACAAGCACAAGACAACAATGCAAATAGATATCTAGTTTGTTTATTTCAAGTGGTATCTAGACTCAAGTATTTCTTCAAGAATTCACAAGTGATGTTTAGATCAACCCACAAGTGATATCCTATAAGTGGTACTCATGGAGATAGTAAATGTTCAAGAAATGATTTTTATCGAAAAATACAACAAGTGGTTCCAAATTAGAAGATTCTTTCAAGTGGTATTCACTTCATATAAGTGGTATCACATCTATATATGGTGTCAATCATGCAAGACGATGGTTCCACAAGTGATCCTCAACTTTAAGTGATCATCAAATGAAGAATGCATCCCTCACCTACAAGAGCTCAAGAGTATCAAATGGATGACCCATGCTATCACATAGGGGAAGGTGTCACACAAATTGATATCAAGATCAAAGATTCTATGTGTGGTATCTCAAGAAGCCCTACACAAGATACAAGTAGTACAAGTTACAAGTGGTATCTACAAGTAGTGTCATTCCAACAATCAAGTGATGTCCATCAAAAATACAAGATTCAAGCCTCAACCATCTACCCCAAATACATACCTTTGCATCAATAAGAAGCACACCTTTTATGGAAATTGATGACAAACGGGGAGAGATTGTACAAAGATAGGAAAGCCTTTATAAGGGGGAGAGATAAAGTGTGTAAGGGGAGAGATAAGATATGAAAGCTTAAGAGGTTGGACATGAATATGGACAAAGAGGGAGCAACATTGGAGAAATGAGATGGATCAAAATTCTTGGACAAGAGAATCACACAAGTAGGGGGAGCAAGCTCATGAACTTTGATTGATTGCATTTGATATGTGCATATTCATATGCTTGCTTGCATTGCATAAGTTCTTAAATTTCAACATGCATGCTTGTGTGGTGTATGCTAGTTGTAGAACTTGAATGATGATTTGATAACTAGCATGCATAGGATGATAGCTAGACACTTGGTATGTTTTTCAAAGTAATGCTAGTACCTTGCTTCTAATGTTGATCTCATGAGGTATCTAGTGCTTTTATGTCCAAGTGATATCTAGCTAACCATGGTGCTAAGGATGAACTTAAAGGTGCAACTCCGATTGGTATCACGCTTCAAAGGTTTATTCTATACACCTTAGCATCATTCGGTAGTAATTACTCTCCCACATTTTCAATCTATGCATATGTGTGAGCTTAGAATCAAATACTCTAGCACATATGTAGGGGGAGCTAATACTACCATTTCGGGTTTATGGTACTTGTCCAAAATCATTTTCACATGGTAAAATTGCTTGGGCAAGAAACATGAATCCAAAAGAGCTTAATTTCCATATCTTTGTAGAGTTGTCATCAATTACCAAAAAGGGGGAGATTGAAATGTCCTTGTTTGGTTTTGGTAATTGAGTGACAACCTAGGTGGACTAATTGTGTTTATGTGAGATACACAGGTGATTAGTCCACAGGTACATGTGTGTGAGCAACATATGCCATGAAGGTGACAATGGCTTGGAGATGTTGCAAAGCTCACACATGTGATGATAAAGGAGCTTATTGCAAATGAGACATGACATTGAGTCATGTGATCAAGGTGGAGAAGATCAAGACAAGACTTGGCTTGATGGACCGGTTGCAAGCTTGAAGGGCAAGTCAGAGGCTTTGGAGTGATGGACCGCGTGGCGGTGAAGCTTAAGCAAGATTTTGTGCCGATGGACGATGGCAACGGTGAAGAGCAAGTGAAGTCAAGATCGATGAACCAATATGATCACGTGATGATATGAAGTGGATCATATCATTGTTGATCGTGTTGGTGCATGTGTTGCATCGACATTGGAGAAGATGGAATGGAATGCGCAAGGCAAAGGTATAACCTAGGGCATTTCATTTCACCAGTCATAGGTGTGTAGAGAAGTTTATGACCGGGTTTAGGATAGATGGCCGTACTATCAAGAGGGGCAAACTTGTTTGCATATCGGTCATCTAGTGCCACTCGAGTGATCTAACTTTGCATCATTGCTAGGATCGAGTGGCATGGCAAGTTGAGTGGCTAATCCTTTGGAAATTGATTGTGAAAATGCTAACACACATACACATGGTGGTGTACACTTGGTGGGGTTGGCACATTTACAAAAGGAGATGAAGTTGGAGTTGATGTGGATCAACTCGGTGAAGAAATGGAGGCGAAAGGAGAAACTCCACCGGCGAAGTGTGTAACACCCCTGGTGTTTGTCACCAGTTAAGCAATGGGTTTGAGCTCAAACATGACATATCAAGTGGTAATGAAGGTGTCAAGATCAAATCTACATGACGGAGCTCCAACCTAAACTTGGGCCACACAGATTTGCTTACATATGGACCCTTATTAAGATTATGCAAGAGTAATATTGAACATGCTTATTCCATGTACATTACATCCACATGCATCCATCTAGACCCGTGGAAAAGTTTCATAAAGTTCGGAATCAAGAAGTCACATGAAATGATGAGTTACATTCTTGCTTGAATTGCGCTAGTAAGTGAAGGGAATTATAGGCCATCAACCAAACCTTGCTACCATGCCTAAATGACTCTAATTGAACTCTACAACAAAAGTCATGAAGGGTTTGTGTTGAGCACAAGTCAAGAAAAGGCCTCAATTGGTCGAAAACTCTAATTCTAGGGTTAACGAGATGCTGCTTTGACCAAAGTAAAAGAATGGTTTATATTCAAGATACAAGGTTTGACCTTAAACAAAAGTTGTAGCATAGTATGTGTACTACAAACTTTATTTAAGGACCCAAGTCTAAATCTATCTCTAAGCTTGACAATCAAAGGTCACAAGATTGATTCTGCTGTAGTTTGCAACACTTAGAATTATCCTAAGTCAGTTTCGCTAAGCAACGACGTTGGCATTCCGCGTTCTCCAAATTTTGCTAAGCAACTTGAGTTAGTACAAAAATAAAAGTTGAAGGTTATATTAAGGAGAAGAGCATATAAAAAGTTGGGCTAAGTTTGACTCCATTTTGGTCCTCAATTTTGTGTTTTCTTAACCGCTATCAAGGCACTGACACTGTCATTTTGTGGCTTAATTACCTACTGATGAAGATCTCTAATGACCATACAGCCTTAATCAAGTTTGTAGAGCATCCAGAGTAGAGCAACTTTGCTACTGGCGCCAAGGTCCGAATGTGCACGGAATATGCCAAAAACGGACTCCAAGTCGGGCTCCATCGTGCGCTCCACATGTTCGACGAAATGGCATCGTGGCAGCCATGCACTGGAGCGCGCCCCCCATGGCCGACGCGCATTCAAGCTCTGTGCCACACGCTGCCGAGCACCCCTGTCCCTCTAACCGAGCGCCCGAGCTGCTCTATCACTCACTCGCCTCTCCACTCTCCCTTCCTCGCTCTCTGGCGTCGAGCGCGCACTCCAGTCGCGGCCGCCATTGTTGCCGCCGGCTGAGCTCCCTGCCTCCGCGTGGTTCTGATCCTCCATCGCTCCTTATTCCCTACCAGCTTCACCTTTGTGTTCCTCGAGTCTCCCCGTGCGCGTTGTGTCTCTTTCCCATCTGCTTGCACCGCCGTGTGCTGTTGCCGCCGGCGCTCGCTCGGTCATTGCCGCCAGCACGCGTGGCCATGTCATGTCAGGCCACCGCGGCGTGAGCCGAGGCTACCCACTGGTGCGGGAGGACACCCTGGTGCTTCCCCGCCACTCCACCGCCGTCGTCGACGTCCACAGCCGGCCGGAGCCGCGAGCCGGCCGCTCCTCTGCTCCACCGTCAGGAGGAAGGAGAAGAAGGACCACGCGCATGAATAGGAGCTTTTCTAGGGGGTTATGTGAAGAACTAGTGACTCCAGTGAATAGTGTCTAAAAGGATCCATTTGTTCATGTTTAATTTGTGTTTTCCGCAGGGACCCCGATGCAAGATTTCAATCCCTTTTTCTCTGGTTTTACAGATTTGAATGCTCCACTTTGAAAATTCGTAGTAATTTGTAGAAAAATCGTAAAATAATAAATAAGGACTTTTTGGAATCCTTGTAAAATTACCTATGTACTAGATCTATAATATTACATGTTTAAGTTTAAATAGTTTGCTGTAAAAATATATTTAAGCAGTTAGGTTCTTAATGCTAGTCATGTCCTGTCTTTTTGATAACTGTAGTTATTTTACTCAAATAAATGTGAAATTTTTATGGAGTGTTACTGATGTGATTAGTGATGTCTGGTAAAAATTTCATTATTTTAGTCTTGATAGTTTAAGATCTATAAAAATAACAAATTACCTGTATTGCCTTTCCCCTATTCTGAATAGGTCTGCAAGATTAAATTAATTGGCTTAGTTAGGTTATGAATCATGACTTTGTGATAATACATGAGTTGTAGTACTTTATTAAGCTTTTCAAAAAGCTAAATATCATGATTTTTGGTTAAGTAGATCTTGAGTGGCTGTTTCTGCCCAAACTCTGACAGGGTTACCTTGTTGGTTTTGTGGGGCCTTCTTAATAGTAGAATTAGCTTTAGGTGTTTACAACAAAGTTGTTTAGAATTTGATAAGCTTTCTAAAAAGTCTAGAAACACATTTATTGGACATGTATAACTCCAGTTATAGCTGTTTAAAGTGGCATGTCAGTTTCTGTGTATGTTTTGGACAGAGATGCAATTATTGAATTAATTGACCCTTCTAATTGTAGAATCATCTTAATATGAGAATAAGAAAGTTGTAGGTAACTTCCTAATATTTTCAAAAAGTTATGGTTCATGTTTGTTGGAGGTCTAGAACTCCAGTTATGCCTCTCTGAAGTTCCTATCAGTTTTCTGTACCACTGTTGTTGGGTTGCATTTGCAGTTTTGCTTGTGCAATTATTTTCGTGGTGTAAATGATGTTTGCTATGGTTGTAGTGAATACAAAAGTTGTAGCAAATTTCATGATCTTTCTTGTGTTCAAATTGTAAGGCCATAGGCCTGATAGTGTAGGAGTTACATGACTTTTAAGTCTTCTGTCAGATTTTGATTGTATTCTGAGCAGATCTGAAAGATGCTAGTGTTTGATCTAGTTAGGATTTGAATGAGCTTTTGGTGATAATAACAAAGTTGTATATAATTCATTTATCTAGCTGCTGTTAAAATTTGGGGGTATTTGGTCTTGTGCTTTGTGAGTTATGCCTGTTTAAAGTTGGGTTTCAGAAATGGCTGCTTTCTGTCAATTGTGGACCAGTTTCTGTAAATGGATATATTTGACTTAGTTAACTTGAGAATCATGCTAAGATTATTAAAGATGAATTGTAGAAAATTCCATAAGATTTCCAAAATGTCTTCTTGCAAGTCATTTGGATTTGTGTAACTCCATTTATAGCTAAATCTTGTAGCTGCTGTTTGCATGTCCAGAAATTGGCAGATTCCAATTATAGTGTTTGCTTGTATATTGTTAAGTGTGACTTATGCCTTGAATGATGATTGAGTTAGAGCACCTGAGATCTTGGAAAACTTGTGTCATGCTTGGTGTTGTCGTCTTCTTTGCCATCTTAGCATGATAGATCGTGTGATGTTTAAGTTAAGCATCGCAAAGTACTTAAGTGTGTTAGTGTAAACTATGCTTGTCTTGCTTGCTATTTTGTGATGCGTCTCATGTAACAGAACCGTCCAATTTATACAAGATCAAGTACGGCTGTCCCCGTTAACACGTTGACACACACATACTTTCACTCATATAAACCCGGTAGTCCGCCGAGTGTCCCAAAAGACCTCGGTAAATCAACATCACAACCAAGATCGCGGGATTAAGCAAATACACATCACATACATGTGGTTGCAAATGAAATAATATTACATAAGGTTTCACCAATAAAAGTACAAGTTTGGGTTTCAAAACTGCTTAGTGAAAACAGCATAGCTTTCAAATGATTACATTAATATAAGTTCCAAATATATTGCTAGCATAAGTGACATCATCCGACAAAAGCATATAGATGAGAAGTAACTATAGAATCACCGAGCCCATCGGTGGTTAGCCACCATCTTGATGGCCGAGAACTTCACCGCAACATGGTGGGATAAACCACGAGTACGAATGTACTCAACCGGACTTACACCGTCGAAAACCAAAACAAATGACACCAAGGATCATGCATAGCTTAATTTAGTGGATCTGGTGGACAACCTTTTGCATAAAAACTTGAGTAACCATTAGCATTATTCACATTGCATTTAGCGGTGACTTTTAGCCATTACCTACCATCTATATTAGCACCTGTACTAATCAATCACTTGATTAAGTTGCAAACAATAATAACCATATCGGGTATTTCATAGCTCATTGTCATTATCATCATCATCATCATCATCATCATCCTTTAACCATATCTTTAAATTTAGTGAATCTACGTTGCCTCTGCTCAGTCAAGTTCTCACTATCCGGGAGAGACGGCGATTGAATCGATTCCTATCCAAATTGGAGGGTTATTCCTAACACAAACCTTCGCTCTCCCCGTCGAGTGGTCGCAAACAAGTCACCTTTGGTACAACTCGGGAGAAAAGTAAAAAAAGAAAAGACGCGGGTCCGGCCGCCTTCGCATTCTCAGAGAACCACTCGCCAGAAGTGCAGGATCTTAAACCCCGACCCCTTGGACTTATGCCAATGGCTCTCCGACATCCTTACTACCTCCAATGCATCCAACCCCCACGGTTCCCCTACCGAGTTGAGCTACTCGGCTTCATGGTCGGAACGACTTATCCGCCAGCTAAGTGTTAGGCTGTTCAACATGACATGAGGACGACAACAGATCGGTCCTTAAACGATACTGACGGGATAGATTCACACCCAAGACCTCCATGCCTTGTTGTTGCACTACCATCATCCCGTCCGGTCTCCTTTTCATTATTAACACATGGTTCTTTTTCATGATAGCCATTATAGCCAACCGTGACCGAGCTCATCCTACACATCTCGCAGTGATGTGAAATCACCCGACTTCTACCGGTCTATGCATAGCTAAGCATCATTCGATCCTACACTTAATTAGGATTCACGGATTTTATCTCGGACAAGGTAGGGATATAATGCAACAATTGGTTCCAACCAATTCCTATACTTAATGCATCATCAACAATAAAAGATACTCAAGATATTTGTAAAAACATGGGAGACTTAGAATGCTCGGGGCTTGCACGGGATCCGACACAAGTCGGGATTCAGATTAGCTTGCACCGTCTTGGTGACATCTCGGTCCTAGCACTTGCCGGTCCTTCCACCTTCGGGATAGGTCCATCAAACGATCTCTCAGGTTTGGCTCCAACATCTCATCCTTCACGTGGTGCATCTAGCGTACCTAGATGAGATGCAATATGCAAGTGCATGAATATGAAGAATAGTACCATGAGACGCATCACAAATAACAAGCAAGACAAGCATCGTTTACACTAAACCCACTTAAGTACTTTATGCGATGCTTAACTTAACATCACACAATCTATCATGCTAAGATAACAAAGAATATTATACATGGCACATAAGTCTCACAAGATCTCAGGTGTATTTAACTTAATTACCAAGGACGTGAACCACACTTTAGCAACATGCAAAGCAAGTCAAGGTGAAGCAACAACTATAACCGGAATATGCCAATTTCTGGATTTGCAAATAGCAGCTTCATAAATCAATCATATCTGGAGTTTTATAAATCCAAATGATATAAAACAAGACATTCTGGAAAGCTTAGGAAATTATCCACATTTCATCTTTAATCATCTCAGCATGATTCCCAAGTTATCATGACCAAACATGCTAATCTTTTAAGTCTGCACAGAATGTAATCAAAATCTGACAGTAGACTTATTAAGCATGCAACTCCTAAACTATCAGACCTAGGATCATGAAAATTTAACACAAGCAAGATAAGATAATCATCTACGACTTTTGTATTTACCAAAACTACAGTAAACATCATTTACACCATGAAACTAGTTGCACAAGTAACACTTGCACCAGCAGCCTAAACAGCAGAGGCACAGCTATGGACAGAAAACTTATAGGAACTTTAGAGAAGCATAAATGGAGTTCTAGACCTCCGACAAACATGATTCTTAACTTTATGGAAAGCTTATAAAGTTGCCTACAACTTTCTTATTATCATCTTAAGATGATTTCATAGTTAACAAGGTCAATTAAACCAAGGAAGACATCTATATCCAAACCATGAATAGAAATTGATATGCTACTTTAAACAGCTATAAGTTGAGTTCCACATGTCCAATAAATATGGTTCTGGAATTTTTGGAAAGCTTAACAAATTTTGAACAACTTTGCTATAAACATCTAGAACTAATTCTGCTACTAACAAGGTCACACATGGCACACAAAGCAACCCTGTCTGGGTTTGGGCAGAAACTGCCACAGTACTTTAAACAACTATAGCTAAACACATACTTAACCAAAAATTGTGCTCTTTAGCTTTTTGAAAAGCTTATGAAAATTACTACAACTCATTTATTATCAACAAGGCATGATTCATAACTTAACTGAGCCAAACAATGCATACATGCAGAACTGTCCAGAATAGAAGCAAAGCAGCATATGTCGTTTGTTATTTTTCATATCTCTAAATTGATCAAGCCTAAAATCCTGAAATTTTTACCACACATCAAACATCACATGAGTAGCATGCCACAAAAATTTCACTTCATTTGGAGCCCTAGATCTACAGTTATGAAAATAACAAATTCAACTAACATTACAAACCTAGCTGCATAAATATATTTTTACAGCCAAAACTTTAAAGTAAAACATGTAATATTATAGATCTAGTGCATAGAGAATTTCACAAGGATTCCAAAAAGTCCTCATTTGCCATTTTACGAATTTCCTATGAATTACTATGATTTTCCAAACTTTCAGCTGATTTAAAACAAATAGGTCCCTCGAGGTACTATTCACTTGAGTCGATGACAATGCAGTTAGGCCCTTGATTTTCGTCAATTCAAGCATGACGCCCCTGGTCGGAAACCAGAGCAGAGGATGGCGGACTCATGATTCCGGCGCTCCGGCTGCACATCGACGGTGGAGAAGATGCGGTGGAGCATCACCACAACCGTCTTGGCGTCAGAGGAACGGCTTGGCTCGGGCCAGAGCTCGCCGCGCCTCCTCGCCACGCATGCGACAGCGGTTGCATGATCATGCCATCCTCTAAGTGCGAAAGCATCGGCGGCGGCAGTCGAGGAGAAGGGCAGCGCGAGCACCGGTGGGACCACACGCATCAAGGGACTGCTCGGTTGAGCCGGAGGTAGCTCAGGGTCTGCCTGGCCACGGTGACCGTGGCCCGATGACGCATGAAGAAGCTATGACGGAGGCGCGAGGGCGGCAGTGGCTGGCTGCCCTAGGCGAGGAGTATCGGCGCATGACGGCGAAGATGTTGCGGCACACGAGAGAGACGGAGGGGGCCTGCAAAGGCCGGGCCACGGAGACAAGCTGCTGCGGCGACAGTTGCCCGGCGGCGGTGCTTTCCGGCTAATGTGCCATCTACATAGCTCGATAGGCTCTACTAGAGGGTGGACGAGGTATAAGAGATGTCGGGGAATCAGTGGGCGAGATGGGCGAGGCGAGACGCTGGTGGCGAAGGCTGGAGCTCGGACGGAGCTCACGGCGGAAATGGAGACGGGCGGCGGCTTTCGCTTTCACGGTGCCTCAGACGCTGCCAGAGAGAGGAATAGAGAGCAAGGTTGAGTGGGAGGGCAGGCGAGGCGCTGCCTTCAAGCGTCGCCGCCAGTGTGGCAGCAAGCGCCAGGCTGGCCATGGCGCGTGGCACGGGCGTGGACGCGCGGCTGCACTGCATGGTCGCCACGACGACATTTCACCGAACACATGTCGTGCGAGGAAGTGGCTGTCGTGGGGCGCGTTTTTGGGCTTGTTCCGAGCTGATTTAGCGAATGGGCCAAAAACAAAGTTTGACCTACTCCTCAAGCTCTCCAACTTTGATTAAGGGTGCTCAGCCATTAGGCTGTTGGATTAGCAGATAATTAGTACTAAACTTGATAGTGTCGGTGATTTGACAGCGACAAGCAAACATCCAAAATTGATGGTCGAAATGAAATGCAACTGGTGCCATCTTCTTGTATGTTCTTCCCCATCATGTAAGCGCCAACTTGTACATTTGGATCAACTAAAGTTGCTTAACAAAATTTGTAGAACGCGGAATGTCATCGTCAATGCCCAAGATTTCAGATTTAGGTCTACAAACAGCAGCAGTTTCGATCTTGTAACCTCTGTTTGCATCATCTACAAACTGAACTAGGGCATACTCCAAAAACAAACTATGTTGTACTCAAAACAAAGAACAACTTTTATTAAAGGATCAAGGTCTGGATCAGCTCGGTTTGCAAGATATAAAGCTCCAAAGTAGGGTACCCGCAGTCCAACCTCAGTTAGGACTTAGCCAAATTCCTGGGCTCCAAAACAGCACTGTATTGAATCTTGTGAGTTCCATTTGACTAGGTTAGAGGCCAAACTAACTCTTGATCATTAAACAAAGTTTGTTCTACACAATATGAACTACAACTTTTGTTAAGGTCAAACCTCATAACCAGTACAGAAGCCAAACTTTCACTTTGGTCAAGGCAGCAACTTGAAAAAGCCTAAACTAGGGTTTTAGGCCAATTGGGGCATTTTCTTGACATGTGCTCAACATGAACCCTTCACGACTTTTGTTGTAGAGTTCGATTAGAGTTATTTGAGCAAGGTTGCAAGGTTTGGTTGACTTCATAGGTTTCCATCCAATTGATAAAGCAATTCATGCAAAGATATGACTTATCATTTCATGTGACTTTTTGATTCCAAACTTCATGAAACTTTTCCACGGGTCTAGATGGATGCATGTGGATGTAATGTACATGAAATAAGCATGTTTAACATTACTCTTGCATAATCTTAACAAGGGTCCATATGTAAGCAAATGTGCGTGGCCCAATAATAAGTTGGAGCTCCATCATGTAGATTTGATCTTGATACCTTCATTACCACTCGACATGTCATGTTTGAGCTCAAACCCATAGCTTAACTGGTGACAAACACCTGGGGTGTTACATCTCAGGGTACTATTCTTCATATTTATACACATGCATCTTGCATCTCGTTTAGGTACGCTAGATGAACCACGTGAAGGATGTGAGATGGAGTCAAACTCGAAGATTTGGTTTGGTGGATATATCCCGAAGATGGAAGGACTAAGCAAGTGCTAGGACCGGAGATGTCACCAAGACGGTGCAAGCTAACTGAACTGACTTGTGTCGGATCCCAGGCAAGCCCCGGAGCATTATAAGCATCCCATGTTTTTACAAATATCTTGAGTATCTTTTATTGTTGATGATGCATTAAGTATAGGAATTGGTTGAAACCAATTGTTGCATTATATCCTTACCTTGTCCAGATAAAATCCTATGAATCCTAATTAAGTGTAGGATCGAATGATGCTTAGCTATGCTTAGACCGGTAGAAGTCGGGTGATTTCCTGTCACCTGCGAGATGTAGGATGAGCTCTGGTCACGGTTGGCTATAATGGCTATCATGAAAAAGAACCTTGTGTTAATAATGAAAGGAGACCGGACGGGATGATGGTAGTGCAGCAACAAGGCATGGAGGTCTTGGGTGTGAATCTATCCCCGTCTGTGTCGTTTAAGGACCGATACACTGTACGTCCTTATGTCATGTTGAACGCAGCCTAACACTTAGCTGGCCGGATAAGTCATTCCGACCGCGAAGCCTAGTAGCTCGACTCAGGCCGGGGACGCGAGCAGTGGCATGCATTCTAGAGGTAGTAAGGATGTGCGGAGATCCATTGGCATAAGTCCAAGGCGGGTTAGAGTCTCAAACAACCTTGGCAGAGTGGTTCTCTGAGAATGTCGATCTATTCGGACTCGCGACTCCTGAATCGTACCAAAGGTGACTTGTTTGCGACCCTAACGGGGGAAGCAGGGTTTGTGTTTAGGAATACCCCTCCAGCTGGATAGGAATCGATTTGAATCGCTGTCTCTCCCGTATAGTGAGAACTTGACTGAGCAGCGGCAACGTAGATTCACTAAATTTAAAGATATGGTTAAATGATGATGATGATGATGATAATGACAATGAGCCATGAAATACCTGATATGGTTATTATTGTTTGCAACTTAATCAAGTGATTGATTAGTATAGGTGCTAATATAGATGGTAGGTAATGGCTAAAAGTCACTGCTAGTACAGGTGAATAATGCTAATGGTTACTCAAGCTTTTATGCAAAAAGGTTGTCTAGCCAGATCCACTAAATTAAGCTATGCATGATCCTTGGTGTCATTTATTTTGGTTTTCGACGGGTAAGTCTGGCTGAGTACATTCGAGTACTCAGGGTTTATCCCACCATGTTGCAGGTGGAGTTCTCGGCCTGTTGAAGATGGTGGCTAACCGCCGGTGGGCTCGGTAATTCTATAGTTACTTCTCATCTATATGTTTTTGTTGGATGATGTCACTTATGCTAGCAACCCTGATATATTTGGAACTTATATTAATGTAATCATTTGAAAGCTATGTTGTTTTCACTAAGCGGTTTTGAAACCCAAACTTGTACTTTTATTTGTGAACCCATATGTAATATTATTTCCGCTGCAACCCTGTGTATGTGATGTGTATTTGCTTAATCACGCGATCTTGGTTGTGATGTTGATTTACCGAGGTCTTTCGAGACACTCGGTGGACTACCGGGTTTATATAAGTGAAAGTATGTGTGTGTCAACGTATTAGCGGGGACAGCCGTACTTGATCTTGTATAAATTAGGCGGTTCTGTTACAGCTGGTATCAGAGCAAGATTAAGCATAATACTGTCATGTACATTGTTTTAAAAACAAAGTTTTGGTTTTAAAAAGCCTATTTTAACTAAAACTTTAGCTACAGGCAAATTTGTCAAAACTAATTTGCAAAACTATGCTAGCGACATCCTCCTTTATGCCCAGTTAAGGACTATTAGGTGGCTATCTAAGTACTAACATGGGGGTTTTTACTTTCGTCATCCATACGGCGTGTTATTGTATGGATGCCATTCACTTGAATGGTAATGTATGGATCAATTGTCTCTACGCTCAGGTAAGTGTGAGTTGTGAGAGCATGACCGTCTAACTGTCGGTCTAGGGGAGAGTTAGCTGTGGTTACTGGAATATTTACATGTTACACCCATGTATATATGAAGGTACTTAATTGCGGGTATATTTATCGGGCAGCTAAGGATATCGAAGTATATACATCTGGGGATGTATATATAGAGAGTATCTTAGTTTACTGCTTTCATTGTGTGCTTATTTATCTCTTGTGGGGATGGGCTGCAATGAATTTGCCTGCAGGTACGCTAACCATGAATGCGTAGATTGAATATAGCTGACGACTAGCTATACATCGAGAGAGTACGTGTTATGCCACCGACATAGAACGTGATTGCCACCTTAGGCTAGCAATTTCGTGAGGACGAATAGGATGAGCATGCATCATGATTGTGCTTGTGCATAAATATGCTTCCCTCACCTTGTTCTAATAGTAAGTAACTTGTGATCCATGTGATGTTACTGTCTTCCCTGTGTGAAGCTAGACAAAATGTCTTGTCCCATGCTGCTTGAATAGCTATGCTTGAAGATAGTGTGTGATTAGCTTGTCTTGTATGTCTGCGTCCAAAGGAAATAGATGACAAGTTATTAATTAGCAAAACTTCACCCCTTTGAAAACTAAATTGCTAAATGTAAGTAAAACTTGTTTTGTAGAGATATCCACCTACTCAGTAAAAAGGAAACAAAAGATAACAGTGCCTTACCACCATGTGTTGCATGATATGTGTAGTGGTGTTGCTATAGGTGATTGCTTGTTATGTATGAGCTTTGTGCTTAGTAATAGTCGCTTGAGCTAATCGGATTGAGTATATTCGAAATGCTCGCTTAAGACTATGATGTAGGTGTGGATGCTCATTATCTAGGTAGTGCCGTAGCTGTCACTCCTTTTGTCCTCGGTAAGCATACGAGTGTTGAATAGCGCTATCCTAGAATAGTGTCCAAGTTTTGATAATCTCATGGTTGTTGTTTCCAATTAAGTTCTCTCTTAGGAGCCTGAGCCTGTACACGTGGTTGCTAGCCCTTGAATGTTGCGCTACGAAGGCCTATATCCATGCCTTTGCTTGACCTTAGGCCCAAGCTTAGTTCCCTTGAATGCTTGCATGTGTCGTGGTTGTTCCGCTCCTATGTGGGAGGACCCTGCTCAAAAATCCTTGTCGGACCTCATTGCTCCTTCTCCTACAGCTGATCTGGTGCAACGCTAATCGCTATCCACCCTGGCTTTGGAACCTTTTTCCTCATAGATCATGTCATTGCTTTATCAACTCAATCCCTAGTCAGTGCATTGGCTATGTCCCTTGAATCTCATTTATTTTGCCTCCAACCCTTTCAAGTCTCTGGATGTTTATCAGTCTTGATCGCATGATGCTGCCCGATAAGACCAAATCTCAGGTTAATCTTTATCTGGTACTCACTTTGGTGGACACGAGGCGTATATGCAAATTAGGCAAGAAGTCCCCTGCTCAGTTGTCTTTGGCAATTAAGCTATGTTCTCTTGCGCTATATTTTGATCTTCGGATCACCTCCTTGTGGACTCCTAACCTTGTGACTACCATTGTTTGCTATCCCCCCTTTTCATGGTGCTTGCTCCTGTGCAACCAAAATTGTGCCACGTGAAAATTCTTTTGGGTTGTATGTTCAGTAATGGTGCCACGATTAGCGATCTACGGTGCCGTGACGAAACCGAGAGCCTCCTGTGGGTGCACACACAAGGCTATGCTGCTCGGCACGCACTAGTATCGGGGTTTCTAGTCATGATCCATTACAGAACTGCACTGATGTGTTATTTTCATGTGAGCTCTTCCTTGGTTATCTCTCCATATCTTATCGAAGATCCCTATATCAGACCGAAAGTAGTAGAGCTTCCTATTGAAGTCACAAAAAGGATAACCTTTGAAGAACTGGTCACCGACATAAATATTAACTGACTACAAGAGGTGGTAGACAAGTGACTCCACTTGGTTGTCCCAGTATTGACGTTCGTCACCTAGTGAACAACTTATGTCATCCATGTTGGATCAGAAAGGTACCCAACCCTTAATGTTGGACAAGTTATCAATCTAATGATAATGGATGGCGATATCATGTGGTGTAACAGGTCACCAGGTGCTCATGAACCTCCCGTTCAAGTTCTTGATCTGTAGGTGCATGATGGTCATACAGTTGAAATCAACCATCTCTAGTGTGACTCCTTATCTGCAGACTTCGATGGTGACCGTCTATTTGTGCCTCGATTGCAATTATTGTTGTGATCAAGAGTAAGAAATTAGAACTTTGAGTGTTGAGAGACAACTGATTAGTTACCCATAGTAAGGGTAATCTCTAGCTAGGTGGCAACTTTTTGCTAATTACGAAGGCTATGTATCACAGAGCAATGTTAAGCAATGAAACAGCAAGCCGTTTAGCAATGCAACTACTGCCTTGTTTTCCAAAACATGTGCTATCAAGTCAATTCCATCTTGGACAAACACACAGATAGTACAAGATGTTGTATCGGCTACGTAAGGAGCTAGCGAAAGCACGTCCCTAGTTTCAGTCAGTATCATTGTGCCCCTAGGTACCACAAATGGATTTGTTCAAGGTTCTATTGGACCAAGTGCCAGAGAATATTCAAAAATGGTTCCTTGTCTCTGTAGGAATGCCCTACCTGTGGAATAATGCCTTGTGCCCTACGAAAACAGCCCACAAGTCCAATGCTTGTGCATCATCAAGTTGGTGTCTAAATCAAACAATTTAAGTTGTTTCTTGAGAACCACATATGGAAAACCTTAGTCTACATCCTTAGAGAAAAGAGCTGATGCTGCTGCTGCTATACAAAGAGATCGAGAGTATAAATGTATAGAACACACACCACAACGTGTGAAGCAAAGAAAGAGAAGAACGAGAAATCTGTCTAGATTTTAAGGTACAGGACCGAACATCTTCAAGCCAACGATTAGTGACTCAAACGAAGTTGGATTGACCCCAAACTTGGTGATCTCATTCCTTGCTTAGGACCCTTCAATGTCTTAAGTTGGTTTGAGTATTGGTTGAGTAAAACATCAGATTTGAGAGATATCTTGTTGGCTTGGTTTGCTGCCATTTCAGAACAGAGCAGTTTTGGTAGATGAATTGTTTGGATGGTCAAACGGTGTCCGGTTGAGTTGAATTTTGGTGAGTAGTTAGAAGACCCATGGATCTACATGCCCACCAAAATTTGTGCATATTGGAGTAGTAGTTTGTGAAATATGAATAAAAAACAAAAGGGTACAGAATCTGCAATTTCGCTGTGACTGCGATCATCCTTTGCATTAGACAGTTGTGTTTGTAATTCATGCCAAGAAATTACATCTTGTAGGTGTATTGCTGTTAGACAACCCTCCATACCCTTGAGAAGACTCATTGCACCCCTATGTGCCTTGCTTTTGCCCTCTTAGATCAGCAATGCGTGAGCAGTCCAGGTGTTCTAGAAGTCAAATTGTGCCCTTGCAATTCGAAAGTAATTGGAAATGTGTCAAACCATAGATTTTTGTATTATGGTTTTTGAGATATTGATTGACCTAAGAATGGAAGCCTCGACGTCAAATATAGTTTAAGAAAGCTGGTTTTGCTACGATGCAAGTAAACCCAACTTGCTGTGCAACTGCACCACGAAGGCAAATTGTACTTAGCCTGCTTGGTAGTGAACTAGTCCATAGTTTTGTGATTACTTACAACTTATGTTGCCCTCCAAGCCTCGCTAACATCCTTCTGCATCAATGGTTCTCCAATGCTGACATGCCTAAGGTGTCTTCCATGTGTTAAGGGGTTGCCTCAGATACAACTCAGATAACTGTTGCCGCTTGGATACGAGAATTCCCTTAAATAATGGTCGTCAAAAACGCTGAGTCAACAGAGTCAGCTATCACATTCACCGCTCACTCAACTGACTCAGGTAATACAGTACGGTTATCAGAGAAAGAGCACTACACACATGGAACATTATGTAGCTTTCCATCAGTTGACATCTGAGTGATTGCACCGCCACAACCAGTTTGGATATTGGTTAACTAGCTTCTCATACCCTCAAAGGATGTTTACCCCATCTATGATCACATCCTTTATGAGAAGTTGTGCTCAAGCCACTTTAGTAGAGAACTGCTTTTCAAACCTTGGGAGCAAATATAGCACCGTTGCAAGGAATATCCGTCAACCGACTGCGATCTAGTGCAAAGTCCATAGGTCTATGCTATATCCACTAGGGAAGTAGATGTTACAAGTATTTAGTCTACGTTTGAATCACTCTTCGTACATCGAGGACAAAGTACGTGGGACAGTGCTATCTTGGATTCCTTCTAATGTAATAATGCTTTATGGACGCCAACAAAGGAAATTCTTTAGACAACAACTTACGACGAAGAGCAAGTATCAGAAAGTGTCGTGACCAAATTAGCCTCTTTGATACTTCGAAGTTAAGTAGTCTAATGCTATCACTGATGTTGGAAACGGGATGGCAAGTTTCTCTTCCCTTAAAAGTCTTTCGCATCGAATCTCGGGATGTCATTCCTTTAAGGGGGAAGGGCTGTAACACCCCTGGTGTTTGTCACCAGTTAAGCAATGGGTTTAAGCTCAAACATGACATATCAAGTGGTAATGAAGGTGTCAAGATCAAATCTACATGACGGAGCTCCAACCTAAACTTGGGCCACACAGATTTGCTTACATATGGACCCTTATTAAGATTATGCAAGAGTAATGTTAAACATGCTTATTCCATGTACACTACATCCACATGCATCCATCTAGACCCGTGGAAAAGTTTCATAAAGTTCGGAATCAAGAAGTCGCATGAAATGATGAGTTACATTCTTGCTTGAATTGCGCTAGTAAGTGAAGGGAATTATAGGCCATCAACCAAACCTTGCTACCTTACCTAAATGACTCTAATTGAACTCTACAACAAAAGTCATGAAGGGTTTGTGTTGAGCACATGTCAAGAAAAGGCCTCAATTGGTCGAAAACTCTAATTCTAGGGTTAACGAGATGCTGCTTTGACCAAAGTAAAAGAATGGTTTATATTCAAGATACAAGGTTTGACCTTAAACAAAAGTTGTAGCATAGTATGTGTACTACAAACTTTATTTAAGGACCCAAGTCTAAATCTATCTCTAAGCTTGACAATCAAAGGTCACAAGATTGATTCTGTTGCAGTTTGCAACACTTAGAATTATCCTAAGTCAGTTTCGCTAAGCAACGACGTTGGCATTCCGCGTTCTCCAAATTTTGCTAAGCAACTTGAGTTAGTCCAAAAATAAAAGTTGAAGGTTATATTAAGGAGAAGAGCATATAAAAAGTTGGGCTAAGTTTGACTCCGTTTTGGTCCTCAATTTTGCGTTTTCTTAACCGCTATCAAGGAGAATCATGCTAAGATTATTAAAGATGAATTGTAGAAAATTCCATAAGATTTCCAAAATGTCTTCTTGCAAGTCATTTGGATTTGTGTAACTCCAGTTATAGCTAAATCTTGTAGCTGCTGTTTGCATGTCCAGAAATTGGCAGATTCCAATTATAGTGTTTGCTTGTATATTGTTAAGTGTGACTTATGCCTTGAATGATGACTGAGTTAGAGCACCTGAGATCTTGGAAAACTTGTGTCATGCTTGGTGTTGTCGTCTTCTTTGCCATCTTAGCATGATAGATCGTGTGATGTTTAAGTTAAGCATCGCAAAGTACTTAAGTGTGTTAGTGTAAACTATGCTTGTCTTGCTTGCTATTTTGTGATGCGTCTCAGGGTACTATTCTTCATATTTATACACATGCATCTTGCATCTCGTTTAGGTACGCTAGATGAACCACGTGAAGGATGTGAGATGGAGTCAAACTCAAAGATTTGGTTTGGTGGATATATCCCGAAGATGGAAGGACTAAGCAAGTGCTAGGACCGGAGATGTCACCAAGACGGTGCAAGCTAACTGAACTAACTTGTGTCGGATCCCAGGCAAGCCCCGGAGCATTATAAGCATCCCATGTTTTTACAAATATCTTGAGTATCTTTTATTGTTGATGATGCATTAAGTATAGGAATTGGTTGAAACCAATTGTTGCATTATATCCTTACCTTGTCCAGATAAAATCCTATGAATCCTAATTAAGTGTAGGATCGAATGATGCTTAGCTATGCTTAGACCGGTAGAAGTCGGGTGATTTCCTGTCACCTGCGAGATGTAGGATGAGCTCTGGTCACGGTTGGCTATAATGGCTATCATGAAAAAGAACCTTGTGTTAATAATGAAAGGAGACCAGACGGGATGATGGTAGTGTAGCAACAAGGCATGGAGGTCTTGGGTGTGAATCTA
Source organism: Miscanthus lutarioriparius (assembly GCA_904845875.1). NCBI lineage: Eukaryota > Viridiplantae > Streptophyta > Magnoliopsida > Poales > Poaceae > Miscanthus > Miscanthus lutarioriparius. The sequence goes on from CAJGYO010000005.1 coordinate 49,252,725, forward strand.
TCCCCGTCTATGTCGTTTAAGGACCGATACACTGTATGTCCTCATGTCATGTTGAACGCAGCCTAACACTTAGCTGGCCGGATAAGTCGTTCCGACCGCGAAGCCTAGTAGCTCGACTCAGGCCGGGGACGCGAGCAGTGGCGTGCATTCTGGAGGTAGTAAGGATGTGCGGAGAGCCATTGGCATAAGTCCAAGGTGGGTTAGAGTCCCGAACAACTTTGGCAGAGTGGTTCTCTGAGAATGTCGATCTGTTCGGACTCACGACTCCTGAATCGTACCAAAGGTGACTTGTTTGCGACCCTGACAGGGGAAGCAGGGTTTGTGTTTAGAATACCCCTCCAGCTAGATAGGAATCGATTTGAATCGCCGTCTCTCCCGGATAGTGAGAACTTGACTGAGCAGCGGCAACGTAGATTCACTAAATTTAAAGATATGGTTAAATGATGATGATGATAATGACAATGAGCCATGAAATACCTAATATGGTTATTATTGTTTGCAACTTAATCAAGTGATTGATTAGTACAGGTGCTAATATAGATGGTAGGTAATGGCTAAAAGTCACTGCTAGTACAGGTGAATAATGCTAATGGTTACTCAAGCTTTTATGCAAAAAGGTTGTCCAGCCAGATCCACTAAATTAAGCTATGCATGATCCTTGGTGTCATTTGTTTTGGTTTCCGATGGGTAAGTCTGGCTGAGTACATTCGAGTACTCAGGGTTTATCCCTCCATGTTGTAGGTGGAGTTCTTGACCTGTTGAAGATGGTGGCTAACCGCCGGTGGGCTCGGTGATTCTATAGTTACTTCTCATCTATATGCTTTTGTCCGATGATGTCACTTATGCTAGCAATATTTTTGAAACTTATATTAATGTAATCATTTGAAAGCTATGTTGTTTTCACTAAGTGGTTTTGAAACCCAAACTTGTACTTTTATTTGTGAACCCATATGTAATATTATTTCTGCTGCAACCCTGTGTATGTGATGTGTATTTGCTTAATCACGCGATCTTGGTTGTGATGTTGATTTACCGAGGTCTTTCGGGACACTCGGCGGACTACCGGGTTTATATAAGTGAAAGTATGTGTGTGTCAATGTGTTAGCGGGGACAGCCATACTTGATCTTATATAAATTGGGCGGTTCTGTTACAAAGTGTCTGCCCGTAGAGTGCGGACAGTACAACGGTGCCACCGGAGCCCTAGACAGAAAAGACAGGGTCTCATGTAGTGACCAGACGCTGGTCACGTAGTAACCGGACGCTGGGTTCCTGCGTCCGGTCAGAGCTGACGTATGGTGACACAGACAGAGCAGAAAAGCTGAGAGTGACCGGACGCTGGTGCTACGTCCGATCGCATCCGACCGGACGCGTCCGGTCATGTCCGGTACCTTACTGGAAACGACCGAACGCTGGGGTTGCTACGTCCGGTCAGTTCATGCCGGAGCGTCCGGTCGATAGATGACCGTTGAGATCCAGTGAACAGCGTTTGAAGGAGGGGACACATGGCGTGCATCGCACGTCCGGACGCTGAGGTCCAGCGTCCGATCGATCGGACCGGAGCGTCCAGTCGTGCCGACATTTGCCTAGTGAAGGGGTAACGGCTAGTTTAGCCCTTGGGGCTATAAATAGAAGTGGCCCTCGGCCATGGCGAGTGCTGAGCACCTGAGGGGACTTAGTGTCCATGCTTGTGAGTGCTTGGGAGCCCTCCATCACACATATACTTGATAGTGATCATTCGATTGTGTGAGTGAGCGATTCTAGTGCGATTGCATCGTGAGATTGCATCGAGTGGCAACCCTCACTCAAGGGGTAGGTTCTTGCGGCGCCCGACGTGCGGGCTTAGCGGGTGATGCTAATTAGCCGCCGAACCACCAAGTGAGTGGTCGACACAACGGGGACTAGCGTGTTGGCAAACACGTGAACCTCGGAGAAAAATCATCGTGTCAACCTTGTTCTTCCCATTAGTTTGCTTCCCCATTACATAAGCTTGCATTTACTTTCATATATATTAAGCTTGTGTAGTTGCTCTTGTAATTAGTTTGCTTGTGTAGCATATTAGTTACCTTCTTGCTTGTGTAGCATAGAAGTAGCTCCCTTGCGTGGCTAATTTGGTTTGAGTAACCTTGTTAGTCACATTGCTTAGTTTGTGTAGCTAAGTATTTGCACTCTCTAATTTGGCATTGGTTGCCTTGTTATTGAGCATTGCTAGTGAGCTTAGGTGGCTTTGTGCTTTTGCTTACTAGCATGTGTAGGAGCTCCCTTGTCGCTTAAAGTACTAGTGGCATAGGTTTGTATGACCTTGCTCCTAGAATTGGTTAGGTGAGCTCTAGCTAGCCCGGCACCTTAATTGCTTAATTAGTATATTTGAAAGGTGCTAAAGAACTTAGATAGAGGGGTGTAGTCTTGGCTAGACCGATAGTTTTAATTCGCACTTGTTTTGATTTAGTAGATCTTGATTAAGTTTTATAAAGGACTATTCACCCCCCCCTCTAGTCGCCATCTCGACCTTTCAATTGGTATCAGAGCGCGGTCTCTCATTTGTGGTCTTCACCGACCCGAGAGGATGGCGCCTAATGGGCTAGATGGTTGTGAGAATCACATTTTCGATGGCACAAACTTTGCACTTTGGAAAAATCACATGCTTGATCATTTTCGTGCAAAGGGACCTAAATTTTGGTGGGTTGTCACTAGTGGTCTCACCCATGTCTTGGATCATAGAACTCTAACCAAAGCTCAAAGAGTCCTCTATGAATTTGATGCACATGCTTGTTGTTTTCTATTGGATGCTTTACATTTTGATTTGATGAAGCAAGTAAACTACAAGGGGACCGCTCGTGAGATATGGGACTCCATCAAGGACACCTTCGGTGATTCCTCCACATGGGATGATGGTAAATTCAAAAAGGAGGATGAGCCCAAGAAGGAGACACATGAGTGTGTTGAGCATAACCACAATTTGGTGATTGTGGAAGATTGCTCCACCTCATTGTCAAGTGAGGATGATGATGGTCAATCCACTACAAGTTCACTTGACAAGGTTGATGTTGGTTCATGCTCAAGCTATGATGATGATGCTACTACAAGCTCTCCAACTACACCACATTGTTTCATGTCACATGGTGACACCAAGGTATCAAATGATAATGTGGTTGATCATGTTGATTCATATGATGAGCTTGTTAGTAGAGTTGCTAGCATGACCATGTCTTTAGAAAATAAGAAAGCTAAAACATTGAAATTAGAAAATGAAAACTCATTTCTAAAGAACTCTTGTGAAGAACGTAAGAAATTACTTGATGCTTAGAAATCTTCACATGATGAGCTAAAATTGAATCATGAGACACTACTTGCATCTCATGATGAATTATTAGAACAACATGATTCTCTCATTAAAATGTTTACAAAGAAACTTAAAAATAATGAGAGCTCATCACATGGGTCAATTGACCAATCACAAATTGTTGCTAACCCTTGTGATGTAGGCAAGAAGCATGTATCCACCTCATGTGATGATTTATTAGATATGTCATGCTCTTCACATATAGATGCTTGTTCTACTTCTATGTCTTGTGAGACTAACCTTTTGAACGAGAACAATGTGCTCAATGAACAAGTGAAGAAATTGAGCAACAAGTTAGAAAGGTGCTACAACTCTCAAGTCACCTTTGAGCATATGTTGAAGACTCAAAGAAACTTTGGTGACAAGAGTGGAGTCGGCTTCAAGACTAGCAAAGTCAATCATCAAGAAAGCCGCAATGACACAAGTGGCATTGGCTTCAACAAGAGCAAGATCAAGAGCAAAAGATGGGGCAAGAAAAGATATGAAAGAGAGATGAAGAAGCAAGAACAAGAGAAGCTCTCTCATTTCATGTGCTTCAAGTGCCATGAAGTGGGACATCTTGCAAATGGTTGCCCCAATGAAGAAAAGCTCAAGTTGAAGAAAGAAGAAGAGAGGCTAAGGCATGTTAAGTGCTTCAAGTTACGCACATGGGGTCATCTCACCTCTATGTGCCCAACCAAGCAATTGGTAAAGCAACAAGTGAAGCCTCAACCAAAGCCACAAGTTGAGCAAGAGAAGACACCCCAAGAGCAAGTCAAGATCAACCATGAAGATGGTGGTGATTTGATGATAAAGAAGAAGAAAACAAGAAGGGGTGGAAAGGCAAGGCATCCAATGCAAACTCGAGATGCTAAGATGATGAGCAAGAATGAAGATGAGAAGAAAGATTATGCTCACATCAAGTGCTTCAAGTGTGGAAGTATGGGACACTTTGCCTCTAAGTGTCCTACCAAGCTTGAGAAGAAGTCTCAAGCAATCCATGAGAGGCAAGGCAATGAGAAGCACCACATGAGCAAGGAAGAGAAGGCTCAATCAAAGAGAAAGTGCTACTCATGCCGGGAAAGGGGACACATGGCATATTCATGTCCCCTAGGTAATATTTCCAAGCCTATTTCAATTGTTGATGATAATGTGCTTAGAAAGGATGGCAATGGTACCTCATTGATTGCAATTGCAAAATATCTCGCTATTCATACTAAGGCTATGCCTAAGTATGTTGCTCCTAACTTGAGAGGACCCAAACTTGTTTGGGTACCATCAAAAAGTGGATGATTGTTTGAAGGTACCATCGACATTGGAAGCTTGATTTAAATGATATTCATCTTATTGATCATATAGTTGAGCCAAGTATTGCTAAGAAATAATCACTATCCCAATGCCAAGCCAAGAATTAGTTAAGTCCAAATGTGCTACAACATACAAGTGTCATATTCAAGTTGTGGTGATTTATTGGATTATTTGATGGCTTGCAAATAATTGAGTTAAAGCTTTCTAATTAGATGATCATGAGATCACTAAGGTATATCTCTTGTTGATCATTTCATTCGGGTGCATATGAGTTGATTGAATTGGATAAATATGCAATGTTACTTGCTATGAGATGTTTGAATGGATAAATTGATTAGTAATCAAGTTTGGATTGATTTGTGTTGGATAAGTTCATAAGTTGATATTTAGTAAGTGATTTGAATGGATATATGTCTTGTGAAAGTATTCAAACAAGTTAGTTTCAAGTTTGATTCATATTTTCTGAAGTATAGCTCAAGTGATTGAAATCTATCCTTTATTACAAAATCTGAGCTAGCTGTGATCTTAGCCATGTTTAAGTCATAAAAACTTATTGGATTGGCATGAAAATTGGTGTACATGCTCTAGACTTATGGTATAAGATGCTGTAGAAATTTCATAAAAATTGGATAAGAAATGCTTCGATTTTGGAGTGGTTCTTATCAGCTATAGTGCAGCAATTTTCAGCATGTAGCAGTGGTGGAAGAATTGAAATCGGGTAGCAATCTAGAAGTCAAATGAAGATCAAATTTTTAAAGCTACTATATAGCTTAGTTATGCACATATCCACCAAATTTTGTGGCATTTGGATTTGTACTTTGGGAGATATGCTTGTTTCTTTGAAGGGTACATAATCTGCCAGAAAAGTGACAAACATTGGATTGATCTAGAATCACTTTCATTGAAAGGTCCTCAAGTTGGAAACATGTCTATAAGTGTTTGAGGTACCTAAGTTTGGTTTTGAGATGATCTAGAAGCATGACAAGTAAAGAGTACAAGACCATTTGATTGTGGAGTGTACTTTGCACACTTTTGGTACTCAAATTGGAAGATCAAGATCAAACTCAAGATGAAGTTGAAGTTTAAGTTCTTATGACTATTGGAAATAGTTTGGTAGAAAGAAAAGGACTTAAACAAGTAGAAAGAAAAGGACTTAAAGAAGGAATCGAGATTACTCATCAAGTTAAGTCCATCACTTGGATCAATCAATCAAGTCATTTCAAGTGAGTATCTAGAATGGTTCTTGGAGAGATATCACTTCTCCCTAGTGTAGGGGCTTGCCGCCTATGAGTAGGTAAGCCAAGTGTGGTATTTAAAAGGCTAACATGGAAGTGGTGATCCAAGGGACATTTGAGATGCTTAGTTGAATCAATCAAAAAGGATTGATCAAGAAGAGCAAGCAACACCCAAAAGAGAGCTAATGATGATATTTCAAGTGGTTTTCCAAATAGTTCTCTCATGCAAGCAAAGATCAAAAGATGAAGCAAGTCAACCACAACAAGAAAGTGCATTTGATCATAAGTGGTATTCATTTCATATGGGAATTTAAAATGGTATCTATTAGTCTTCACCAAGCCTATAATTGGACTTCACATTGCTATTGGAGTAATGAATTGGAATCTATGTGACTATCCTCTACTCCAACATAGCAAAGGTATCATTGTAATGTGCATGATCATTTTATCCCTTACTAGTATGTGGTTAGTGCATATAGTACATGCTTCATAGGATCATGCATAACAAATGAAATGTTTAAATTCATAACCTACCACTATTGCTTGAATTATTACTTGATCTAGTGGTTAGTATATGAATTTGTTCGTGAGCTAGTAAACCCAAGTACTTGATTTAATTTGGATTGCTAAACAAGTAACAAGTACAACATTGGCAAGATAACCCTTGCAAGAGGTGTGAAGAAGCTTGTCATTGGTTCAAACCGGACTTGAAAGCTTAGGCAAATCAATTTAGTTCAAGTTATTCATAGAAACTCATGATAGTGATAAGAGTACAAGCACAAGACAACAATGCAAATAGATATCTAGTTTGTTTATTTCAAGTGGTATCTAGACTCAAGTATTTCTTCAAGAATTCACAAGTGATGTTTAGATCAACCCACAAGTGATATCCTATAAGTGGTACTCATGGAGATAGTAAATGTTCAAGAAATGATTTTTATCGAAAAATACAACAAGTGGTTCCAAATTAGAAGATTCTTTCAAGTGGTATTCACTTCATATAAGTGGTATCACATCTATATATGGTGTCAATCATGCAAGACGATGGTTCCACAAGTGATCCTCAACTTTAAGTGATCATCAAATGAAGAATGCATCCCTCACCTACAAGAGCTCAAGAGTATCAAATGGATGACCCATGCTATCACATAGGGGAAGGTGTCACACAAATTGATATCAAGATCAAAGATTCTATGTGTGGTATCTCAAGAAGCCCTACACAAGATACAAGTAGTACAAGTTACAAGTGGTATCTACAAGTAGTGTCATTCCAACAATCAAGTGATGTCCATCAAAAATACAAGATTCAAGCCTCAACCATCTACCCCAAATACATACCTTTGCATCAATGAGAAGCACACCTTTTATGGAAATTGATGACAAACGGGGAGAGATTGTACAAAGATAGGAAAGCCTTTATAAGGGGGAGAGATAAAGTGTGTAAGGGGAGAGATAAGATATGAAAGCTTAAGAGGTTGGACATGAATATGGACAAAGAGGGAGCAACATTGGAGAAATGAGATGGATCAAAATTCTTGGACAAGAGAATCACACAAGTAGGGGGAGCAAGCTCATGAACTTTGATTGATTGCATTTGATATGTGCATATTCATATGCTTGCTTGCATTGCATAAGTTCTTAAATTTCAACATGCATGCTTGTGTGGTGTATGCTAGTTATAGAACTTGAATGATGATTTGATAACTAGCATGCATAGGATGATAGCTAGACACTTGGTATGTTTTTCAAAGTAATGCTAGTACCTTGCTTCTAATGTTGATCTCATGAGGTATCTAGTGCTTTTATGTCCAAGTGATATCTAGCTAACCATGGTGCTAAGGATGAACTTAAAGGTGCAACTCCGATTGGTATCACGCTTCAAAGGTTTATTCTATACACCTTAGCATCATTCGGTAGTAATTACTCTCCCACATTTTCAATCTATGCATATGTGTGAGATTAGAATCAAATACTCTAGCACATATGTAGGGGGAGCTAATACTACCATTTCGGGTTTGTGGTACTTGTCCAAAATCATTTTCACATGGTAAAATTGCTTGGGCAAGCAACATTAATCCAAAAGAGCTTAATTTCCATATCTTTATAGAGTTGTCATCAATTACCAAAAAGGGGAGATTGAAATGTCCTTGTTTGGTTTTGGTAATTGAGTGACAACATAGGTGGACTAATTGTGTTTATGTGAGATACACAGGTGATTAGTCCACATGTACATGTGTGTGAACAACATATGCCATGAAGGTGACAATGGCTTGGAGATGTTGCAAAGCTCACACATGTGATGATAAAGGAGCTTATTGCAAATGAGACATGACATTGAGTCATGTGATCAAGGTGGAGAAGATCAAGACTCTTGGCTTGATGGACCGGTTGCAAGCGTGAAGGGCAAGTCGGAGGCTTTGGAGTGATGGACCGCGTGGCGGTGAAGCTTAAGCAAGATTTGGCGCCGATGGACGATGGCAACGGTGAAGAGCAAGTGAAGTCAAGATCGATGAACCAATATGATCACGTGATGATATAAAGTGGATCATATCATTGTTGATCATGTTGGTGCATGTGTTGCATCGACATTGGAGGAGATGGAATGGAATGCGCAAGGCAAAGGTATAACCTAGGGCATTTCATTTCACCGGTCATAGGTGTGTAGAGAAGTTTATGACCGGGTTTAGGATAGATGGACGTACTATCAAGAGGGGCAAACTTGTTTGCATATCGGTCATCTAGTGCCACTCGAGTAATCTAACTTTGCATCGTTGCTAGGATCGAGTGGCGTGGCAAGTTGAGTGGCTAATCCTTTGGAAAATGATTGTGAAAATGCTAACACACATACATATGGTGGTGTACACTTGGTGGGGTTGGCATATTTACAAAGGAGATGAAGTTGGAGTTGATGTGGATAAACTCGGTGAAGAAATGGAGGCGAAAGGAGAAACTCCACCGGCGAAGTGTCCGCCCATAGAGTGCGGACAGTCCGACGGTGCCACCGGCGCCCTAGACAGAAAAGGTAGGGTCTCACAAAGTGGACCGGACGCTGGTCACATAGTGACCGGACGCTGGGGTCCTGCGTCCGGTCAGAGCTGACGTTTGGTGATGCAGGCAGAGCAGAAAAGCTGAGAGTGACCGGACGCTGGTGCTGCGTCCGATCACATCCGACCGGACGCGTCCGGTCATGTCCAGTATCTTACTGGAAACGACCGGACGCTGGGGTTGCTGCGTCCGGTCAGTTCATGCTAGAGCGTCCGGTCAACAGATGACCGTTGAGATCTAGTGAACAGCGTTTAAAGGAGGGGACACGTGGCGTGCATCGCACGACCGGACGCTGAGGTCCAGCGTCCGGTCGATCGGACCGGAGCATCCGATCGTCCCGACATTTGCCTAGTGAAGGGGTAACGGCTAGTTTAGCCCTTGGGGCTATAAATAGAAGTGGCCCTCGGCCATGGCGAGTGCTGAGCACCTGAGGGGACTTAGTATCCATGTTTGTGAGTGCTTGGGAGCCCTCCATCACATATATACTTGATAGTGATCATTCGATTGTGTGAGTAAGCGATTCTAGTGCGATTGCATCGTGAGGTTGCATCGAGTGGCACTAGGTGATCGAGTTGCAAGCCAGTGGTGCTTGTTACTCTTGGAGGTTGCCACCTCCTAGACGGCTTGGTGGTGGTCTCCGTCGAAGCCCACAAGAAGCTTGTGCGGGGCTCCGGAGAAGAGCTTTGTGAGGGGCATTGTGCTCGCCCCGCGGGAGCCGCAAAGAGCAACTTTAGTAAAGCATGTCATTGAGCTACCCTCACTCAAGGGGTAAGTTCTTGCGGCGCCCAACGTGCGGGCTTAGCGGGTGATGCTAATTAGCCGCTGAACCACCAAGTGAGTGGTCGACACAATGGGGACTAGCGTGTTGGCAAACACGTGAACCTCGGGAGAAAAATTATCGTGTCAACCTTATTCTTCCCATTGGTTTGCTTCCCCATTACACAAGCTTGCATTTACTTTCATATATATTAAGCTTGTGTAGTTGCTCTTGTAATTAGTTTGCTTGTGTAGCATATTAGTTACCTTCTTGCTTGTGTAGCATAGAAGTAGCTCCCTTGCGTGGCTAATTTAGTTTGAGTAATCTTGTTAGTTACATTGCTTAGTTTGTGTAGCTAAGTATTTGTACTCTCTAATTTGGCATTGGTTGCCTTGTTATTGAGCATTGCTAGTGAGCTTAGGTGGCTTTGTGCTTTTGCTTACTAGCATGTGTAGGAGCTCCCTTGTCGCTTAAAGTATTAGTGGCATAGGTTTGTGTGACCTTGCTCCTAGAATTGCTTAGGTGAGCTCTAGCTAGCCCGGCACCTTAATTGCTTAATTAGTATATTTGAAAGGTGCTAAAGAACATAGATAGAGGGGTGTAGTCTTGGCTAAACCGATAGTTTTAATTCCACACTTGTTTTGGTTAGCCGACGCGATTAAATTTTATAAAGGACTATTCACCCCCCTCTAGTCGCCATCTCGACCTTTCACCGGCCCAGATACCTAACGATTGACCTGAAGAGCGATCCTGGTCAGGGAGGGGCGACACTCGCTTCCGACTCCGACCGGTTTCTCCGACCGGAAATACACCGAACCTTTGTCTGCGGCTCTTCTCCGACCAGCGCGGTCGGAGCCGACTAGGAACGACCGGCCAGGGACGACCGCTCGGTGAGGACCCAAGAAATCAGGCAGAGCAGATAATGTAAGACACTCGAGTCAACCGCAGTACCGAGGACCGTACCCTGCACGCCTGCAGGACCGTACTGTCAGGCCATGCCAGAAGGGTACTTTACGGCCTTCTAGACATGTCAGAACACGAACAGTGTTGCGGCGCACCGATATTTGTCCTACAGTATTTTAGGCGCCAACATTTACCATACCAGAAGAACACGATGGAGCCTGCCATATGCATCTGGACGTCAACAGTATTGTGGGCGCCGACAAACTGTCTTGTACCCGACGATGTGGGTAACAAGACTAGAAAACACACACTCTCTCTCCTAACTTGTAAGGTCGTTCCTTTCATCTATAAAAGGGGATGTGCTCCCTCCTAAAAGGAGGACGGACGGAAAAACGGATTCATTTCAAATCCCTCTCTACTAGCTTTAGATATTCTGAGCAATCGAACAGCTTCACAGCTCTAGAACTCTAAAGTTACACAGAGCGCACGCTCCAACACTTAGCACACGTAGGGGCTCCCGCCACTCTCGGCCTTTCAGTCCAGAGTCCGACCAGACCTCTAACACCCCCATCTTATTCCTACTCGTTTGTAACTCCACAGCAAACTTCGAGCACCTGGGCTCAGGAATAAAGTCACCGACCGACTTGAACCGGACGTTGAGCACGTTGCCTGAACCAGTATAAACCCTGTGTTATTGAGTGATAGGTTACATCCGATCACAACGTTCGATAAAACTACACATTTTTATATGTTGGTTAATTTTCGCACTGAGAAATAGTGTGCTTGGTTAGACAGGTGGATGAGGACCATCCCTCAGAGGCGTCAGCTGATTTTTAGGATTTGATGGATACCGGATAGATTAGACCCATACGACACCAAACAAATACCGCCGTCAGGTTTGTATTTTGAATAAAAAATCATTATGTATTGGTACATTCACCAAACCAGTGGCGGAGGGGCACGGGGGCCTGGCACCCCCTGACGCGCTGCTAATCCTCTAGTATATATAGTCAATAAACATCGATACATGTACGTATTAGCTTTGTTTTTTTGAGCAACACATGTACGTATTAGCTGTTTCATTCCAAACGTTAAGTGCATTTGAGGCCCAATAGGAAGCAGCCCATTTAGGCCTGTCTGTTGCTGCTGCTCCCTTCATTGTTGTTTGGATTACGAAGCGTCAAGGCGTCGTGGCTCTGGCTTCCTTCGTTTCTCGCCCAAATGCTGCCATTCGTCTTTCTGTCTTCTCCTTCGCCAGTTTGCTGAACACCGCTGCGCCGCGCTGGTACTGCTGGGCTGGGAGACCGGAGTCCAGACGTGAGACGCCACGCCGCCTGCCGCCACGGCCACGCCGCCGCCTGTCCAAAATTGACACCCACCGCCGGCTGCCGTCCACCAGCAGCAGGAGGTAATCCATAATCATAAATCATCTAGTGATATTCTCTTATCTGATTAATGGCCACCAGTGATTCTAAATTTCCCTTTCCAATTTCACCATTACAAAGTAGATGTAAATGTGTTTAATGTTGCAATTGATCAACCGCTAGCAGAAGTTCTTAAGCGACAGATTCAGTAAAAAATAAATGTGTTCAGGGGGGGGCAGTTGTAGGACGAATTGAGGTGCCGATTGAAATGCTCGCAAATCATAGGTTCCGTAGTCCGTACTTCCGTTTGGACGTTTGGTAGCTGTGGACTGTGGCTGGGTTTCAGGATCGCCGTATACGTACATCTGGAGTCCGCTTTGGGCCTTTGGGGTCCAGAATACGGCCATACGACGTGTCAACGTATGCCAAGGTGTATACATAAATATTATCGCGTATTCGCGTACGTGACGTAGCACATGCTTCCGGTCCCGTCACCGCCCGCAGCCGCAGCCACGAGACACCGCCGCCCTCGCCCCTCCCTCGGTGACTGGTTCATTCGAATGCAGCCGTGCCGAGTCCGCCGCCGCCGCCGTGAGCGAGAGTGATGCGCCTCGCCTCCTCCGCCTTTCTACGCCGCGCCGCCGCCATGTCCTCCCCCGCCTCCTATAGCGTATGCCTCCCTCCCGACTCACCTCTCCCCCTCTCAATCTCTCGCGTCTAAACCATCTCTCCTACCTTTACCTTGCAGCGCAGAGGCTACCCCCGCCCTCGCCGCGGCTACTCGGGAAGGCCCTCGCCGCCGCCCCCGGACGCGGCCGCCGAGATTGTCAGCGGGGATTCCCATCTCAGTGCCGTGCGCGCCGCCAACGAATCGCTGCGTCGCGGCGGCGGCGGCGTCCGCGGGCCTCCGCCGCCCTACAGGCAGGGGCCTCAGCCTCAGCCTCACCAACCGCAGTATGGCTACGGCTATGGCTACGGATACGGCCAAACGCCGCAGCCGGGCCCGCCTTATGGGTTTGTGCCGTACAACTACGGCCACCCGCAGCAGCAGCAGCAGCCGCTGCCGCCGGGGCCTCAGTACGGCTACGGGGCTCCGAACCCGTACGGTCACGGGCACCTACGGCCGCAGCCGCATGGACACGGGGCACCGAGTGCAGGGTTCCGCCCTGGCGCAGCGCAGCTGCCTCCGAGGCTGGCAGATTACCGCCGACGGTGGCGCTTTGCGAAGCAGAGGCCGCCGCACCAAGCTGGTAACTCTTTTCAATGTTTGCCACTTGTCTGCTCTCAGATTTGTGTAGCTAATCCTCTGTAGACCGTGGTTCTCATGTTTACATTTATAGGGTGGGTGTTTGGTTCGAGAAATCAAACCGTTCTAGATGAGAGGTGTGCATCATGAGTCTATTCCTCAAATTTGGTGGAATGACTTCATTCCTCACAGGCTCACACTAGTACTAATTATTAGCTTATGAGGAATGAGGTGGTGATGCATCAACCCATTCCATTCCACAAACCAAACAAAAAAAAAGTGAGGAGTGAGAAGATGATCGAACTCATTCCTCAAAAAGCTGTCTGGATGAGAATGGCACCAGCCTTCATTTAACCAAAGTTGTTAATGAGTTGCAATTAGATTTGTGCGTATTAATTACTTAGTTATAATTGCACTCAATGTGTTTATGGACACTGAATGTGTTGCTTGTTATTACCTTCCTGTCCTATCTTTCCAATGGACTTATTCAGTATTTCGAACTCAAGCAGACTCAGTACCAATTATGTATGTGAAAAATTCTCATTATTTTAGTGACAATGCTTGCCTTTCGTCTTGACTTGAGCGGCCATTATGTGTATGTGCTCCTCATTATTTCTAGTAAAGTTTACATATTGCCTTTAATATTTTACAAATTGCACTTTTGATTGTACAGAGAGGTTTAAGGTTCTATCATACAATATACTTGCGGACTATCTGGCCCAGGAGCACCAGTTTCTTTATGAACGAATACCATCTTTCATCCTGGATTGGAACTGGCGCAAGGATAAGTTACTGTTTGAGTTTGGCCTGTGGTCTCCAGACATTCTATGTCTTCAGGTAGTTCACAAGAAGAGTGCTGTAGCATACTTATCTTAGCAGGTCCTGCTGCTTTTTTATTATCAAACATAAAAATTTGCGACTATGGATCCATATGATGTTGGCAATTAAATGTCATGAGCAGGATATAATGGGCCAGTTCTTTATACTCGATGAAACCTTTTGATAAACATTTCTTTGATTTTAGTCAGAGTCCGCTATTTTTTAGTAGCATTAGAGTACCTGTCAATCCCTTTGATGAATGTTTACATTGTATCCCTTCTTTGTGCTTTTAGGAGGTTGACAAATTTACAGACCTTGAACAAGAAATGGCAAGCCGAGGATATAACGGCACATGGAAGGTAATGTTTTCAATGCTGTTTTACTCTTCTATATGACACTTTTAGCAACATGTTGTTAAGAGAGACTGGCTACTTTTTAATTACATTAACATAATAATTTTAATTAATTGAATAAAACATGTGATTTTGAAACTTTATTAGTGGTTCCATTGACAAAAGAGGAACACCTTTTTTCTTGAGTCTTCTTGACTGTATGACAATCTATTTTTGCTGAATGGGTGACAGACACGGACTGGAGATGCAGCTGATGGATGTGCTATTTTTTGGAGAACAACAAGGTAACTGGTTCAAAATTTCTTATTTTGAGGTGCTCCAAAGTTTGTTTCACATTTCACCATGCTGAACATGTGAAAAATTTCCAACTTTAGCTTGGGTCATGTTTTATCAGGTTCCAGTTGCGCTATGAAGAGGACATTGAGTTCAACAAGCTTGGACTTCGTGATAATGTTGCACAGCTCTGTGTTTTAGAGGTTTGTTAAAATTGGGGCAACTTTATCAGCCCCTGAACTAAACTTTTGGTTTTATATGCTGCTAATCTTGTAGGACATCTAAATCTGCTATTTATTTCCTTGTTGTATTGTTCAGTCGGTGGTCCCTCAAAATGTGCAAACTGACTCTACTAGTTTATCTACAAGGTAATTGCAATTTCAGGACTTCAGAAAGTATACAGTCTGCTTTTATTCTTATTTTAAAGAAATTTTAGGCTCTGTTTACTCCCTTGAGAGACGAAAAAGGATTAAAACTAACTCCCAATTCAAGGGTTAAATATGGGCATCCTCATCGACCCAATAGTTTAGCCTAAACAAATTATAGTATAAACTGATGCAAGTGCTGCTAATAGCCTAATATCCACCAGCATAAATCCAACTTTAATTGCTGGTGCTATCATCAATGATCTAGCCTTGCCCTTCCTCATGAGGTCGAGAGCTGCGTGTCTACTGCTACTTCTATGTTTCTGATCTGAAGATTGCACGGAAGCCTTTTCTGATCTGAACTAATGAACGGATGAAAAAGTCAACAATGCACATCGTGGTATCTGCATGGCCCAATACAACATGATTGCTATCAACGGATTGAATCACAAATGAGGGTTAAGTTTGTGCTGGAGCTGAATGGAAGATTATTTTGCCATCCTTATTTGCTCCCTTGGAAACCAGTTTTTTTTATAGATAACTGTTATCCCTAATATTCAGTTTGGAGGTACAACACTATCATAGTCAATCTGGTTCACAGCTTCGAGAAGTTTTGACGCTCTAGAATGATTGGTTCTTACTGTAAAGGTGATCTAATTGCAATTATAGTTGTGATGCAATTATCCTGCTGTTGTCTGTATCCTCCGTGATCCTGAGTTGTGTGTAGTTACTGTATCTATGTGTCAGTCTTTTTTTATTAGAAAAAACTATCATGCTATTTATCCATGTTATTCTTTTTTTTTCTTGTCTAACAGCTCTAACCATCCACAACAAGCTAAACAAGTTGTTATATGTAATATTCACGTTCTTTATAATCCGAAGAGAGGGGACATCAAACTTGGTCAGGTACATTGCTATTCGATGTGGTTCTTTTCGTTCCTTTGATTTCCTGTTTTAATTGAAACATATATATAGCGTGCTCATTGTTGCTTGTCTTAGCTGCTTGACCTGATTATTATTGTTTGTATTAGAATCAAGAACAGTATATGTATTTACTCAATTTGAACATAAAAGAAATGGAGTTGCTGCATATGTCCAACATGCTAACAAGTAATAATATCATTTTGTTATATGCTAAACAAAAAATGACATTATTTCTTCTTAGCACGTTGAACATCATCTGTGCTAAACAAAAAACGACATTATTTGTTATTTATTATTTTTTACATGATGAGAATCTCCCTGAGATGAGTTGGCTAGTGAGGGTGGACGTCACCCAGCCCACCAGGGTTTGATTCTCACCTTCTACCTATAAAATGCTAGGGTGGACATCTCTTCCCCCTAGTCGAGTTTTATTTTGTTATATGCTATTCAGTACAAAATAGAGATGATGTATACCTTGATACATGGTGGTTTATGCTTTCTTGGCATCATTTCTATATTCTTTGTAGTGTCTTTTCTCCTTCCTCTGTATTCTTGACCATTTACTAAGCACTTAATATTGCATTTCTGATTTTATGGCTAGGTCAGGACACTTCTGGATAAAGCTTACACTCTATCTAAGATGTGGAATAACGCTCCAGTGATACTTTGTGGAGATTTCAACTCTACACCCAAGGTAACGTTCTTGTATGGATCACTATTTATCAATTCGAGATTACGTGGTAATTTACTGTTTTTGTCATGCTGTCGTGATAATGATTAACGCAAACGATCTCATTTCTTTCTTATTCAGAGTCCACTGTACAAGTTTATGTTGGAGCAAAAGGTAATGTTTTTTTCTTTCTTCAACCCATTAGTGTCACTGATTTCATGGAGCTGAAACTTACATAAAGCTTCCAAATTGTGCAGTTGAATTTGTCTGGCCTTGCGAAAAATACTATATCTGGACAGCAAACTGGTGGTAGTTCACAGGGGCTATATACTGGCCCTAATATATCTCGGTGAATCTTCTGCTTCTTGAAATTGTTTAGTATTTGTTTTTGGCCAATCTCTTCCTACATATTTGTAACCTGTCTTTTTCTAATGTTGCATAGATGTGCAATTCATTGGTTGCTTTCTATTTGTGACAGATCCCATCCACCTTTTTATCCATCCAACAATAGAGAGGGAAACATAACTCTTCTAAATGATTGTAAGCCTCAAACTGAAACAGCAAAGTTGGTGGAGAATTCTTCCCCTGCTGGAAGAGAACCTGTTTTAACTGATACCTCTTCAGAGTCTCTCTGTGACTCTAAATCAAGTTACAGTTGTGGCAATAATGTACCTTGTTCTGGCTCTTCTAAGCTCGATGAGCAAGGATTATTGAACTGTTTGGAAGATACTGTAAAGAGTGCCTGTGCTTTTGATGCTGACGAAGAGTGTAAACCCACTGACAAATCCAATGAAGGGTCTCCGGGAGGGATCAAAACTGAATCTGGAGAAGGACCTGACATTGCAGATGCTCCGTCTGCTCCAGCTACAGTTTGTTCGGAGATCCTTAGGTCAGGTTCGTGTGAAATAATTGATAGCAGTCAGCTGCTTTCTTCAGACAACTTGGCTGGGGATGTGATTTCAGAAGAACTTACAGATCAACTGTTTACTGTCTCACAAGATAGGCCTCATGAAAAGGAAAATACCATTGAATCCATGTTGTCTTCTGAAGAGAATTGTGCAACTAATGAACCAGAGTCATCTCATTTCAATGGTTCTCAGAATGTCATTGATGCCATTCACCAGATGAGTAATGTGAAGCTAGAAGGAGAAAGTAGTACTGGAGTAGAAGAACCAGTACATCAACCAAATGGTGCTGTTTCAGATGCATGTGTCGATCAATGTTCTGCTGAAGTGGTAAATAGTCATTCAGTCTCTTGTAGAGATGAGCCTGAAAACAATGCTCATGCTTTTGAAGATGATACAGCAACTGATGAAGTTACCTGTACAGATGTGAACTCTGACCCTTCCTTCTTTGAAGAGTTATCTGGTGGTAATGGTCACTTACTTGAAGAGGAAGATCAGCTTCCAGAAACTTCAGATAGTTCACTATCTTCTCAGCAGGTTACATTGAATGAAGGGTATTACTATCATGATCCGTACAGGTGGACACCAGAAGAAATAAAAGCTGCCACTGGGAAGGATGAATGCACTTTCATGGAACACAGTTTGAAATTAAGGAGTGTATATACTGACGTGGAGGCAAGTACAATCTTTTTTCCTTTTATTTTGTCTGCATTTTCAACATTTTATTTTCAACCATTAAGTTTGTGCTGTTTTTTAAATTTATTAGAACATGTACTAGTTTCCTTTTTAGTTCATGTCATTGTAGAACTGGATAAGATTTCAGTTACCCACAGAATGCAAATGGTTCCTATTGGTAACTATTCAAACAGGATTTTGAGGGAACAAAAGACGCCAGCAAGGAACCACTAGTGACAAGCTACAACAGAAAATTCATGGGAACAGTAGACTACATATGGTAAGTAACTATCCTTCTGAAGCTAATGCAATGTAACACCTGAGCATTCAGCAATCTAATTTGGCAATCATGTTATAATTTAGGGCCTCGGAAGGTCTGCATACTGTTCAAGTATTGGATACATTTCCCAAAGAGATTTTGAAACAAACAATTGGGTTCCCGACCAAGGTACTGAGATCCATATCCATATTTCTCTTATATTCTTGTATGTTTGCAACTCTTTGACATACGAACCAAATGAACCAATTGCTGTACTGAAGCACGCTAATCCAGCCAATTTACGTTTGTTTCACAGAAATGGGGAAGCGATCACATTGCCCTTGCCTGCGAATTGGCTTTTACAAAATGACGGCTATTTATCAGGCCGGGAGGGCACCTGCATAGTAGCTAGTGACCAAACACATACCTCAGGAGAAAGAGTATTGTACTGTCTACTGGACGATTAACTGTCATTTCTACATTTATCCTGAACCAAATTTTGCTCTTTTAGAGCTCGTTATTTTTTCCCCCTTTTTTTCACCATGCCTTTAAAATTGTGCATGATCGGTGGGATACATCACTTGGGTCCAGTTTTTGAGCATTGCTCGTGTTCGATTGGCTGTGGAGAGTCTATTCTGATGTGCTGGCGGTGCTGCCACTCCACTTGCGGCCCTGCCATGTAATGCCCTGCACGGTACTGTTTCGAGATTTAAACCCTGCGCGTTTATATGTGGTATAGAACATAAGACCATATCAAGCAACTCACCGATAATCCATCCCAACATGGTAGTATTGGTGACTTTCTTCGATTTTTGAAAAAGATGCTGATCACCAATACATCAACCCTAATACACTTACATCAACCTTAATACACTTACATGTGGGCATTGCATGTCATGTTAGGATCTTCTCGTCTTCCATGCCTTCTCTGCTCGTGATCTCCTTCCGCGTGCTTCTAGTCCTTCCCTCCCAACAATCTCCTTCCCTGCCGCGACCTCCTCCTTCCGCGTGCTTCTCGTCATTTCCTCCCCACGATCTCCTTCACTATCGCGGTACCTCCTCCCTCGCGGGACAACATCCTTCCAGGCATGGCGACCTTCTTCCCCGCCGTGACCTCCTTGCCCCCTGCTGTGCCGAGGGGAGAGTGATAGTTAGGTGGGTCCACTCTATTGGGGAAGCTCCAACTCTCTCTTTATTTGAGGGAAGAAGAGGTGTTTTTTTGGTAGCCAAAAAAAAAAGAGCTAGTAGGGAGCTGATGGAGCAAGAAAACAGTCACATTTCCCTCAATATAACATGTCTATGAGGATGAGGGATTAGATAAGGGAACTGCTGAAGATGCTCTAATTGCCCTAATACACCGGTGTCTGTTGCCATGAGGCATGATCCAGTCGGAAACATTTTGAGCACATGACACTTAGTGCCCATGTTTTTAGAAAAGGGGATAACTCTGCTTTTCTAGAAAACAATAAAGGGTTCTACAATTTTATGCTGGGGATGCTAGTTAACCAAAGAGAACAAGAACAAACTATCCTTTATACGGCCTGTTCGCTGGTTGGTTTCTAGGCTGATAAGCTCGGCTGATGCTGCTTTGTTGTGAGAGGAAAAATACTGTTGGCTGGCTGATAAACCCTGGCTGAAACCAACAAGCGAACAGGCTGATAGTAGAATCAAATCTCGCCATTGTCAAATGCAAACAAAACCTGCAAAAAAAAGGCTTACTTTTTCTCGATCGGGTCTGAGCCAAAAAAAAAAGGCTTACTCGCCGAGGGACTCCTGAGGTTCTGCTTAACCAACTTGCTCATAGGTCAAGGGTGCGTTTAGTTCCAAAGGTCGGCTAGCCTTGGCTCCCAGGTGTAGACTCTAAGAACTTGCTGAGCAAGCAAAATTCGCTCTCCGACTGTGGCTAGGATTTTGCTTGCCAGCATAAGCTCTTAGGCAACCAAACACTCATCCATCCTATATTTTCTTGCAGAGTGAAGCTAGACAAGATTTAGTAAGGGATTCAAAAACCCATAGATCAGTTGAGGAAGTTGGTTGGGAAACAATCCCATCGGATGACATCTCTTACGCAACTCCATAGAAATTGAGACATGGAATAGATAAAAATGATATGATAGTTGGTTCTAACCCCGCCACATAAGCATCAAATTTTGTTGCTTTTCCCAACCTCTCACCTTCATATTACCGAAACTCTCCTTATAGATCGTTCGTCCATCTGGACGGACCCCGTCCTCGCTCCCGCCCGTGTCGCTCGCTCGCTCTGCTCGTAGGATGGACCCCACCCTTGCTCGCGCCGCCCCCGCTCACGCCCCCGCCGCCCGCCTGCACCGCGCACGGCGAGCCCGACGCACTAGGCGCTCACTCGCTCCCAGACTCGCGCCTCCCGTCATGGCTGCGCTCCATCCGCCCGCCCCTGCCCCTACCGAGGTCCGTGCCGTCGACGAGCTCCACACCGGCGACCTCCGCGCCACTCCACGACATCGAGCTCTGCTCCGGCGTCGAGCTCCGTGTTGACGATGCTCCATTCGTCCAAGTAGCAAGAAGATGCTACGCTGAAAATGCATGTTGCAATAGCATGTTTCAAGTGTTTTAAATATTTTCAGAAGTATGTTGCAAATGTTGCATATCGGTGTTGCAAAAGTAGATCAGAATGCTGCACATATTGTAATGGATATACACGTATGTTTTAAGTGTATATTTCAAATGTTTCATCTGTTTCAGACAAATGTTGCAAGTGTTTTATCTAGATGTTGGAAAAGTAGATCTGGATGTTGCATATACATGCATGTTGCAAGCATATGTTTTCAAGTGTTATTCAGGTGTTTCATACGTATGTTTGCAAGTGTTTCATCTGGATTTTGCATATGTTTGCAATGTTGTTCAGGCGTTTTCGCAAGTATTTTAGACGCTTGTTTCAAGTGTTTCATCTGTCTTCTTTTGTATGTTGCAACGGTTGCAACTAGATGTTTCAAAAGTAGATCGGGTGTTACACACGGGATGCGTGTTGGAAGCAACCGGTGACGTGGGCGACGTCCGAGGCGATGCAAGCCCACTGTTGGTGCTCTCCTTCGTGAGCCCGATGCGCTAGGCATTCGCTGGCTCCCTGTGTGGCAGCGTCCGGACGCTAGCACCCGGATTGGACGTCCGGGCGCTAACAAGTCCGCCTTTTGCCTAGGTCAGATAACCTCTTAAACCAATTTATAATGTAACATCTTATAAGATAGGATAATATGTTTTCGGAGAGGCGTCGTTGAGTCCAACAAAATATCCTTCCTCATTTAAGGTCCTTTTCGCCCAGACAATTTAAAATTATAGCGTTGGTATAGTCTTTGAACACAAATCATCTCATTATACAAGTTATTAGAACATGATGCTAACTCCATAAAAAAGAACATATATTTGGTTTGCCCGAAGTCATAGAAATTACTCCCTCCACGTTGGTAAAAGAAGTTGTTTTAAACAGCGACACAGTCTCCAAAGCATAACTTTAACTTGTTATTTTTATAAAAATATTTTTTGAAAAGTGATATATGTATATTTTTATCAAAATATTTTTAAAGACAAGTCTATTTATGTGGTTTTCATATTTTCAGACTCAACAACTTAAAAGTTATTTATAATTTAACCTAAATCTTGTCTAAAACGAATTCTTTTACCAACATGGAGAGAGTAGATGGTGCACGTATTTATGTTTTTAATTCGAAAAAAAACACATGGATTGCATGAAAGAAACGAAAGTTGTGGGTGTGTGATCTTGTCGATCTAATAATTTCTGCTTAGAGCAACACGACGGTGAGCACTTTCATCTCCCGTAAAGCAACCGCCCGCGCCGACACGTTTCACGTAGACAGAGCGCGCCAAGTGGGCCCGGTTGGGTACAATCCAACGAGAAGCGGAAGCCGCAGCCAGATCCCGCATAAACCATCCGCTCTCCCCTCCTTCACGCGGCCGGCCTGACTCTCTTCTCACCCCTGCTCGCCGCGAAGCACAGCTCCGTCACCGCCGTCTGCCGTGGCCGGCGAAGATGATGTCCGGCGGTGGGTACTCCGCCCTCGACGACCCCAAGGCCTCCGGATCCGTCCCGGTATGCAACCGCCCTTTCTGCCAGTCTCCCTCCTCTCGCGCGGCACACAGCCGGCATCACTATCTCTCTCTTGCCACACCACGCAGGCGGCCACGGGGACAGATCCACCGGCCATCAGGTTCGCCGACTCCAACCTCCAGACCTTCCCGCCGTCCGAGGCCAGGGGCAAGATCGCTGGCGCCTACCGCCCGCCCACCGACGCCGACGGTCAGATCTCGCGGCCTCAGCTCCCGTGCTCTTCACGTTTCTCTTCGGATCCGACTCACTGACCTGGCCGCGGTGGCCTTTTTTGCGCAGACACCTTCTCGTCCAAGGGCGGAGGAGCCGGAAGCGGTGGCAGAGGCGGCAGTGCCGGGTCAGATGATGCCGCGCAGGGCGGCTGGTTCCGCATGTTCTCCGTGGCGGCGTACAAGCCCTACTTCGACGTTGACACTTCCGACGTTGTCGAGAGGATCTGGGAGTCCGTCTTCCCCTTCCGCGGCACGTTTACCGAGAAGACCTCCGAGAGCCCTGACCTGTATGCTTTTCAATCAGTTCCCCTTACAGAGAACGTAGCATAACTCAATTTTGCTGCATTACTGAAACGTGGCAGATGCGATAGATCATTGCGAGTTTTTGTTAATAATATGCTGGCTATTATTCATAGGTTAAATTGCACCTCGGTGTTGAATGTGGACCTGTTTGCTTTGGCTGGAAGGTGTTGGTCATGTAGTTTATGCATTCACGTCTCTGGTTCTGCGCACTGATAGCTGGATTGTTCCAAATGCTTAGTTTCTTTTTGAGCGGGATCTGTTGGTTTTTGGTCGAACTGATCCTTGGAACAATTATTGCTGTCTAGCATTGAAGATTGCTGATATGATTCTTTGAGTTTGTTTTAAGATTTTAAGATGGTTGCAATGTCAGAGCCCTTTCTACGTGAGTTTCTGCAGAGTTTATTTCAGCAAATAGCAAGTGTGAACTAGCTATTAGTATTTACACTTGCTATTGGGTTGAAATACAAATTTATGACATCCTTTTGAAGGCATTATGTTCATTTGCAATCAAATTGTTGTTTCTCTATGTTGTGTCTGGTCACCTGTAGTGGATCTACATCAAAGTAGAATATGCCTGTGAAGTTGCATTGAATGCTTCTTTCTGAAAAGAACAATTCTACTATCAACCATTTCAATTTAGGACATATGAACAATAGTTTAATAACTTTGTAACTAACAATGGGATAATAGTACAGAGAACTTGGCGAATGTGAGTCACCTGGAAGATTTTATATTTGTCTGAATGATTAATTCTTTGTAATTTGCTACTGATCTGCTATGCCTTCTGTTTCATTTTTATATTCTGTAGGTATGGGCCATTTTGGACATGCACCACCCTGATTTTTGTTGCTGCATCTATTGCTACTTTTGTCACCTACCTTTCTCACAAATGGCACAAGAAGGAATGGAACTATGATATCAACTTGGTTACCTGGTCTGCTGGCTTATTCTATGGCTACGTGACGTTTGTTCCTCTTCTTTTATATGTTATTCTCAAGTACTTCTCAGCACCTGCTGGTCTGGTGCAACTGTGGTGCCTATACGGATACTCTCTGTTCATCTTCATTCCAGCATCGGTAAGGTTCTTACTAAAATGCACATATACTTAGGAATTACAATTCTTTTAGTTTACAATTGTGTGCCACTATGGCCTATTGTTAAAGTTGCTTGAGATTTGGCCTTTTCTATGGGAAATGCTCACTGGATTCTAACACCTGTAAAGCAATCAGCAAGCTTGAGTTTAAATAATTTGCAATGCTTTTGTATGAAAATGAAATCAATCAATTCCAAGGGTCATTACTACCACCATTTACCAATATTATTTGTTTGCTAGGTACCCTTTTACTACTATAATTGTAGTTACATGGTTTTACAACATGATGAATCTAGTGATACCGGTTTCATATGGACAAATATTTTTCTATGGATCATTGTCAAAATAAAAAAAAATGTTTTACTGGCATGGACCCTAGGATGGCTCATATTTGCAATCAGAGGGACTATTTTTACTTCCATATAAGCTATATCTGTCATTTATTGATTCTCTGTTGACGAAACACTAGTATATTACCTGTTAAAATGATTTGGAGCATTTCTACACTGCTTTAGCATTAGAAGTTGACTGAAAGTTCTTTCTCCTTTTGCATGACAGCTCCTGTCTATTGTGCCAATAGAAATATTCAGATGGGTGATTGCTGGTGTTGCTGGTTTCATGTCTGCTACCTTCGTTGCTGTAAATCTCCGTGCGCACATTGTAAATTCTGGTGAGCGATGGTTCCTGATCGTTGCAGGGATATTCTTGTTGCAGTTGGGGCTTGCTGTTTTGCTGAAACTCTATTTCTTCACGATAACTGTATAGGGTTATTTACATCTATATGCTTGTACCAGTCAGGAATACACACAATTTTCTATGTGGAATCGCTTCCATGTTGATTGAACATTGATGTAATTTTTCCAAGTATACATCTTTCTTACACGTAGAATTGAGGAGCCTCCGAAATTGAATTACAGCAGCCAAACAAGTACTGTGATCGATAGGTGTCAAGAGTCTGTTTTGTAGTCCATTCTGTGTTCCACTGCTTGAGGTGAATAATAAATCAGAATTCGTAGTCTATTATGTGTTTAACTGCTTGAGGTGAATAATAAATCAGAATTCGCTGTGTTTTCCAGTCGTCTGAGGTTACATGGCACTATGCCACTATGGCAGTAACCATCTACTTTAGGGCTTTAGGCTCGTTGCTGGCTGGTAACCTGAAATCTCGGTGAGTGCTGTTTTAGTAATGGAGTCAATTATATATGCGTTATCACAAAGATGAGGAAGGAACATAATTTATGAACGGAGAGTGGAGTGAATATTGGCATCGTGGTTTACATGGGAACGAGGAACATGAATGGTGTAATGGGAATTGCAGGCGCCTGGATGTTCGATGAGATATGATTCCATCAGACGGTACCGAATAGCCTAGCAGATCGAAATGCGCCGCACTCCAATCATATCGCAGCAGTCCTTCCCCGTCTACCTCGTCCCGCAATGCACGCGTACCCTGCCCCTGTCCGTCTTGCTCTGCCCCACGTCCGCTGCTCCTTCCCCCTGACCCTCTCCTCTCTCTCTCCGCACGGGCAGGACCCAGGATGAGGATGAGCACGCCCCGTCCGCAGGACCCCAGGCGCGCAGCGCTCCCCATCCGCCGGCCCCAGGCTCGTTGTGCCCCTTCCCCCAGCACCTGAACCGTACCCCCATGACTCTCTGAACATATATCTGAAACACAAAACACTGGCAACATGAAACACCTGAATGCAACATAAGTCTCAAGCAGATGAAACATTTAGAACATACATTTGTAATATGTGTATAAAACATATGCAACATCCAGATAAACACTTGTAACTTGCAATATAAAGACACTTATTATAACATAAGACTGAAACAACTGAAATATTTCGAACATACTCTTGCAACATATGTGTGAAAATATATGCAATATCTAAATAAACACACTTATAACATACGTATGAAAAAGCAGATGGAACATTTGGAACGGACGCTTACAACATACGTGTACAACTATTGCAATATGTGCAACATCATGATCTATTTTCGCAACATCCATATGAAACACTTGCAACATACCTCTGAAACATCTGAAATAATTGAAACATACTCTTGCAACATGTGCTTTTAACGCAACATCTCCTTGCTGCTCGGCAGAATGGAGGCTCGTCGGTGTGTGGTGTTCATCGGAGACAGCGGCCCGGCGGTAGAGGTTGCATGTCGCGGAATGGAGGCATCGGCTGCACGAGCGGCGGGGAAGCCGCTAGCGCGCGACTTGGAGAGGGCAGCAGCACGCCGCGCCTGGCAGGGACGGCAGCAACACGCCATGACTCGGAGGCGGCCGCGTGCCGTGCTTGGCAAGGCCAGCGCCCGAGCGATGCGCCTCGGAGGTGGCCACGTGCTGCGCCTCGGAGGGCCAGCGGTCGTGCGCTCAAAGGCGACAGGCGAGCGGATAAGAATGATATGAAGAGGAACGAGTGGATATGAATAAGTGGATTGACATTTTTTTTGAGAAACAAAGCGTGGGTTGTTTGGTTGGCGTCGTGGCCTAGCCATAGTCACAAAAGGTTCCTGGTACGTAGGTACGAGGAACGCGGTACATGGGATGTGGATCGACAATTCTAAGATCCCGGTTCGTAGGGGGTATACCTCTCGGGATGTTTGGTTCGAGGATGGGATTATGGTCCCTGGATAATTGGGACGATGTATCCCGAACGTAGCTATGAAACGAGGATGTGATCGTGGGTCCTATATCATCAATTGCTTTCAGTAAAAAATGAGCAATTGCATCACCAGTTTTCTCCACCCCAGAATAAACTTCTGCGTACAGGAAGCACGATCCACTCTTTTTAGGGGAATGAGCCACTGCTTTTTGACGCAATCACATTGAGCCATTGCTATTTCACACTGGGCCTCCAGCCCTTTCACGTTAGGTGTCTGCTGGCTCATTCTGATGAGGACATCAACCCCGACACGGGAATGGCTACTCCAACTGAACCAGCACAGGCGTCACCAGAACCACTCACTCGAGCTCGTGCACGTGAATTAAACTTCGTGATGATTTTGAAAAATGAAGGACCAGAAGTTTCCTAAGTGCATGCGCCATCTATGCTCATGATGAACCTGGCTAGAATAATGTCTAGGTGCTGCGCCACCTATGTGTTTTTTTTAGTTTTGTCAAGAAATAACCAGGAAGGTGCTGCGCCACCTAAATCAGGAAAAGGGATCAAGGAGATGGCGTGTAGCTGTTTGGACGCCTATTCCATGCCTAGTGGGCAGGCTGGGCGCCTACCTTCCTCACGCCTCCTCCTCCTATTTAGCCAGGGGCTGCGCCCCCTCTGTTGCTCGGGTTTTGTTTTGCTTAAGTTAGTCATTGCTACTTCCGAAGCTTCGTCTTCATGTAATTCGGAACCCCACCTTCGAGTAATATTCAGGGTTGCTCACCTCAAATTCTTGCTTGTTCTTCGATTGCCAGCAAGAATTGATCTTCGTGATCAGGTTGATCTAGCACCAGCAAAGTCAATAACCATCGGGAGTTGGTTCAGCGATTGCTAAGGTGCCACAGACTTGTTCGTCGTAGTCGGATCGCGAGGGTCGACACCCACCGAATCGTAGTTATCCTCCACTCACCGAAGGATTGGGCACTCCAGCTCTATCAAGTGGTATCAAAGATCAGGTTGATCGGTGAGTTTTATCGAGTTTATCCTTTAGTTTCTAGATTGTTCATCGTCCTATTGTCCACAAAACCAAAACAACAATCAGGTTCGACCTTTGTCCCAGCACCTTTTGAGCCTTGCACATTTCATTCAAGTAATTTGCGTTGTTGAATTTGTGTGCTTTTGCGTCAATAGTTTGGTCACTTTGTGTTAAATCGCCGTTGTTTTTCATCGTCGTTTTTGTCCACCACCACCACCACCGCCCTCTTCACCATCTTCCCCCTCCCGGTGCACCCTCTCCCTACCACGGTTTCCCTTCCGGCCCCCCCCCTCCGCCACATTTTGGAAAGTTTGCCTTGGTTCGGTTAAAGGCAAGTTTTGTTTGTGCA
This sequence comes from Miscanthus lutarioriparius, assembly GCA_904845875.1. Taxonomy (NCBI): domain Eukaryota; kingdom Viridiplantae; phylum Streptophyta; class Magnoliopsida; order Poales; family Poaceae; genus Miscanthus; species Miscanthus lutarioriparius. The sequence continues at coordinate 49,280,859 of CAJGYO010000005.1, forward strand.
CCAAAGGAAAGTATCCAAACAAAAAAAAAAAGGCAAGGTGCCAATATATTAAAAAAACAAGGAAAGCAAAAAAGAAGGAAAGGAAAATCCGCACCATACAAGGCAACAGAATTATATTTGGGGGGGTCTTTTCCCTGTTGGGCGCCACCCCTTCCCCTGTTTTGGGATTTGGTGCAATATTCTTCCTTATTTCAGATTGTCAAGTTTTGGAAAGAAGAATTCATTTGTTGTGAGCCACCCCGATTTGGGCGATGGTCTTCCTCTCTGGACAGGGGAACACACCAGGCGCCCTCCCCTTGGGCGCCCCCACCTTTGTTGCCTTTGCACGTTTACACTTGTTTCCAAAGAACATAGCGACGTGTTTATCACTATTATTCAACCTTGCATTCTTTGTTTGATTGTGCTAACCCTTGCAATTGAGTGCAGCCTTCCTAGAACTCCATAAATTTTCTCTACGATCAAGCTCTGTGTCCTCCGCAATCGCTCCATTCAATCTTTGGAAGGTTGTACCGCTGGTTGCAAGTTACCCCCCTGAGCTTGGTAAGAACGGGTAAGAGTTTAATAACAGACTTTAGTTTTGCGTGCCTTGATCAAAGACCACATCCTATAAGCTTTAGGGCACATACTTGTTTTCGTGTTCGTTGTTTTTCCACTAACAATGACAGGGGAGCCGGTGATTAGGACGTCATGCCTCGGTCCCCACGCACTAAAGGCATTATTCACCACTTCAATCGCAAGATGAGCGAGCACGTGGAGGGCTTGGCGAGAGGAGATTAGGATTGCCAACGAGCAAGTGGGTCAATTTCAGGACACTCAAATTGCCACAAATGCTACGCTTTCGCGGAGATGCAAAGACAAGCACAAGTCGCCCACGCCACCCGGCCTTGCCACGCTCACTACACGCCTTGATGAGTTGGTACAACAACTTGGCGATCAACAACGGCGGAATTTGATTATGGTGGCGATACCGAGATCGACGACCAGGACCGCCATGGAGGGCGCCACCGCAACCGCCGTGGTGAGCGCGTGGTACGTAATTGAAACGACTCATTTACTAAGATTAAGTTCAAGATTCCTTCATTTAATGGCAAATATGATCCGGGTGCGTATCTTGATTGTGAACTTACGGTAGATCAGAAATTTCATTGTCATGATGTTCCTGCACAATATCAAGTTAGGGCTGCTACTAGTGAGTTTACAGATTTCGCATCCATTTGGTGGCGTGAGCATCGCAACAAACACCCTAATAACATTCCCACAACTTGGGAGCAATTAAAAACTATCATGCGACACCGATTTGTTCCTTCCTATTATGCACGAGACTTGCTTAATAAAATACAGCGTTTTCAGCAAAGAACCAAATCTGTAGAAGAGTATTATCAGGAGTTGCAAACCGGCATGATTCGTTGTGGTTTAGTTGAGACTAATGATGCTGCGATGGCACGATTTCGTGGTGGTTTGAACCGTGAAATTTAGGATATTCTTGATTATAAGCACTATAATGATATTACTACTTTGTTTGCATTTGCTTGCAAAGCTGAACGTGAAGTGCAGGGACGACGAGCAAGGACCCATTCTAACTCTTTTGCAGGTCGCACTACTTTGACCCATTCAGCCCCTACGACGCCCTCCCCACCTAGCAGTATGTCACGTGACAAGGCAGCAGCTCCACCTCCAACGCCCCTTTCAGCTAATAAGAGCGCCTCCTCTTCCACTAGCCGCACAAAGGACATTCAATGCCATCATTGCAAAGGTTATGGGCATGTGATACGGGATCGCCCCAACAAGCGTGACGTTGATTATACGTGGCGATGGTGAGTATTCTTCCGCTAGTGATTCCGATGAAACTATATATGCTATGCTTGTTGCCGACGCGTTTCAGGACATGCGGAAGAACACGTGCGCTTGCCATCGACGGCGACAAGTATGAGAGTCTTGTTGTGCAATGAGTCCTCAATACACAAGTTGCACTGATCCGAAAGCGAGAACCGGCGCCACACTTTGTTCCACACCAAAGGCATTGTGCAAGAACGATCCATTCGCATCATCATTGACAGCCGGTAGTTGCAACAATTTGGCAAGTTCGGATCTGGTGGAGAAGTTGTCTCTCAAACGCGCCCACATCCACATCCCTACCACATTCAATGGGCTCAACCAGGTGGCAAACTCAAGGTAACACGCTTTCGCACGTGTTCACTTCTCCATGGGTTCTTATTACGATTATCTTGATTGCGATGTTGTTCCTATGGAGGCATGTTCGTTGTTGCTTGGTAGGCCCTGGCAATATGATACTGATTGTTTACATCATGGTCGCACAAATCATTATTCATTACTGTTTAAGGGCAAGAAAATTATTCTTCATCCAATGACCCCTGAACAGATTGTGAAAGATGACATTGCTCGGGCTACTAAAGCATTAAAACAATGCCAACAACAAACAGCCGCGTCTAAAGAGATTAAGCTACATGCTCCTATTTTACTTGCTACGCGTGCTGATTTTGATGAACTACATGTTGATAATATGCCTTGCTATGCGCTTGTATGTTCTCATGTGCTGGTTTCACTCGATGATGCACCATCTTTGGATATACCCCCTACTGTTACTAAGCTTTTGCAAGACTTTGCCGATGTATTTCCGAAGGAATTACCACTAGATCTTCCTCCCATTCGTGGCATTGAGCACCAGAGTGACCTCATCCCGGGCGCCCAGCTTCCCAACCACGCTCGTACCGTACCAATCCCGATGAGACAAAGGAGATTCAGCGCCAAGTCCAAACGCTACTTGATAAGGGCTACATTCGTGAGTCTCTTAGCCCTTGCTCTGTTCCTGTACTACTTGTCCTAAAGAAAGATGGTACCTGGCGCATGTGTGTAGATTGTCGAGCGATTAACAATATCACAATTCGTTATCGTTATCCTATACCTCGCCTTGATGATATGCTTGACAAGCTTAGCGGTGCTATTATATTCTCCAAGGTAGATTTGCGTAGCGGGTACCATCAGATTAGAATGAAACTTGGGGATGAATGGAAAATGACTTTTAAAACAAAATTTGGCTTATATGAATGGTTAGTTATGCTGTTTGGATTGACTAATGCTCCCAGCACATTTATGCGCTTAATGAATGAAGTTTTGAGGCCTTTCATAGGATTGTTTGTGGTTGTTTATTTTGATGATATTCTAATTTACAACAAGTCTATGAAAGAGCATTTGGAACATTTGCATGCTATTTTTTATGCTTTACGCGCTGCCTGCTTGTTTGGTAACTTGGACAAGTGCGACTTCTGCACACAACGTGTTTCGTTTCTTGGCTATGTTGTTACTCCGCAGGGCATTGAAGTGGACATCAGCAAGATTGACGCCATCTAGAGCTGGCCCACGCCGATGACGGTTACGCAGATTTGGAGTTTTCTTGGGCTTGTAGTTTTCTACCGACGGTTCGTGCGTGACTTCAGCTCCATTGCCGCCCGTTGCATGAGCTCACCAAGAGGCGGCCTTTTTCTCCGGGGTGTGCACAGACGAGGCATTCACCATTCTAAAAGATAAGTTGACACATGCCCCTTACTACTGAGCTACCGATTTCAATAAGATGTTTAAACTTGAATGCGATACTAGTGGTATTGGCTTAGGCGGTGTTTTGTTGCAAGAGGGCAAGCCAGTTGCTTACTTTAGCGAAAAAAATTAAGCGGTGCTAGTCTGAATTATTCAACTTATGATAAGGAGCTTTTCGCTTTGGTTCGCACACTTCAAACATGGCAGCACTATCTTTGGCCTTACGAGTTTATAATTCATTCTGATCATGAGGCATTAAAACATATTCGTAGCCAAACTAATCTGAACCGTCGGCATGCTAAGTGGGTCGAATTCATAGTCTTTTCCTTACATCATCAAACACAAGAATGGGAAAGGCAACATTATTATTTGATGCTTTGTCGCCGTAGATACACCATGTCTGTGTCCAGTTAGACTTTAAAATTTTTGGTTTACAAACCGTGAAAGAACAATACGCCGATGATCCCGGCTTTAAGGACATCATGATGCATTGCAAGGATGGTAAACCATGGGGTAAATTCCATGTAACCGATGGGTTCTTGTTCGCGCTAACAAGCTATGTATTCCCACAAGCTCGGTTCGTCTTTTTTTGTGCTTGCAGAAGCGCATGGTGGCGGCCTCATGGGACACTTTGGCGTTTACAAGACACAGGAGATTTTGGCCGCACACTTCTTTTGGCCCCAGATGCGCCATGACGTGGGCGTTTTGTGGCACGCCGCACCACGTGCGTAAAGCTAAGTCACACCTAAACAACCACGGTTTGTATATGCCGTTACTGTCCCTACTTCTCCTTGGCTAGATATTTCTATGGATTTTGTTTTGGGCTTACCTCGAACTAAGAAGGGATGGATAGTATCTTTGTGGTTGTTGATCGATTCTCTAAAATAGCTCACTTCATACCATGTCATAAAACCGATGATGCTAGCGGCGTTCTTTGAGTTGTTCTTTCATGAGATTATTCGTTTACATGGTGTTCCAAATACAATAGTCTCAGATCGCGATGCTAAGTTCCTAAGTTATTTTGGAGATCTCTTTGGAATAAACTAGGAACTAAATTGCTTTTCAAGCACCACTTGTCACCCACAAATAGATGGACAACCGAGGTTGTGAATGTAACCTTATCTACCATGCTTAGGGCTGTGTTAGACAAGAACGAAACTTTGGGAGGATTGTTTGCCCCATGTCGAGTTTGCTTACAATCGTGCTACACATTCCTCCACGAAAATGTGCCCTTTTCAGGTTGTCTATGGTTACATTCCATAGGCGCCAATTGACTTGCTGTCCTTTGATCCTTTGGACGCCCCACATGTAGATGTTGTTGCACGTGTTAAACAAATGTTGGACATCCATGAGCAAACGCAGTAGAACATTGCGCACACTAATGTTAAAAATCAGGCTGTTGATAGTAAAGGACGTAAACTTGTTACTTTTGAACCTGGTGACTTGGTTTGGTTGCATTTACGCAAGGATCGCTTTCCTAGTTTGCGCAGGTCTAAGCTGATGCCCCGTGCTGCTGGTCCCTTCAAGGTGTTAAAGAAAATTAATGATAATGCTTATATACTTGACCTGTCTGAGACTATGGTGTTTTCTCTAGTTTTAATGTTGCAGATTTGAAACCATATGTGGGCGAGGCTGAGGAGGTGCCGTCGAGGACAACTTCGATTCAAGAAGGGGAGGATGATGAGGACATCAACCCCGACACAGGAATGGCTACTCCAACTGAACCAGCATATGCGCCACCAGGACCACTCACTCGAGCTCGTGCACGTGAATTAAACTTCGTGATGATTTTGAAGAATGAAGGACCAGAAGTTTCCTAAGTGCATGCGCCATCTATGCTCATGATAAACCTAGCTATAATAATGTCTAGGTGCTGCACCACCTATGTGTTTTTTTAGTTTTGTCAAGAAATAACCAGGAAGGTGCTGCGCCACCTAAATCAGGAAAGGGGATTAAGGAGATGGCGTATAGTTGTTTGGACGCCTATTTCCTGCCTAGTGGGCAGGCTGGGCGCCTACCTTCATCACGCCTCCTCTCCCTATTTAGCCAGGTGCTGCGCCCCCTCTGTTGCTAAGGTTTTGTTTTGCTTAAGTTAGCCATTGCTACTTCCGAAGCTTCGTCTTCGTGTAATTCGGAACCCCACCTTCGAGTAATATTCAGGGTTGCTCGCCTCAAATTCTTGCTTGTTCTTCGATTGTTAGCAGGAATTGATCTTCGTGATCAGGTTGATCTAGCACCAGCAAGGTCAATAACCATCGGGAGTTGGTTCAGCGATTGCTAAGACGCCACGGACTTGTTCGTCGTAGTCGGATCGCGAGGATCGACACCCACCAAATCGTAGTTATCCTCCACTCACCGAAGAATCGGGCACTCCAGCTCTATCACATTCAGTCGTTGCCTCCGTGGAAACCAGCAACCGCTGCCGACCAGGACCAGGACCACGACCACTGCACCGCGCCGCGGCCGCCGTCCACCGCCACCGCCGTCCGACGCTGTGCCGCCGTCGGATGAAGTCACTCATAAGCTTGTTCTCCGTGAGAATGGCGATTTAGATATTTGTTTCTTTCTCTTTCTCTTGATGATCCGGTTTATTTTGGTTCTCGACTCAGCCACGTTCTGTACCGCGTCGTCCCCGTTCCGCGATTCCGGGAACGGGGGGAACGCCGCTACGATCTGTGGGCCAAGTAATAAAGCGTCTGGACGAACCGATGTTCGGTTTAGAGCATTACCAACAGTGTAATAGAGCTTTGGGATGGTAAGGACAGTTTTTAAGAATCTGGGACTGAAATTGAAATAAAATTTAATTCTAATATATACATATAAATCGTACCATTCGCTCTATACAAACGGGGACGCATCACCCCTCACCCTTCTTGTCGAAATAGCAGTTGACATCAGATTAGCTCGCATGTTGCCCAACGAATCAACAGTCTCTGACTACTTGCCCCCCGTTCTTTTATGCTGTGCATTCCCATGCTTTTTTATTTTTTATTATCAATCTTCTCTCTATCCACGTCTGCTCGCGATTTAGCCACGTCGTCGTTGGATCCCTTAGCGCCATGTCCTTGGTCGGCGTGTTCCTGCCACCGTTCCCAAATGGCCCGCCGTAGCTTTGCCAGTCCGACCGCAGCATAGAACGTCGACCGCCTCGCCTCTCCCTGCTCCGCAACCGGTGCGGGAAGCGCCACCGGTGACGCCGACCCCGACGCGCCCCGCTTGCCACTTTGTTGCTTGCCCTTCTTACGGGCCACCGACGGCGGCGACGATGGCCCCTCCCAATCGTCGTCCTCCTCCTTCTCCTCGCTCTTGACGCGTCGTCTCCTGTTCTCGTGGTGCAGCAGGAGAAGGCCGAGGGCGCCGTCCGCATCCAAGTGGTGGCATACCCGCTGGACGACCGTAACCTTCTTGCCGTCCTCGTCTTTGGTCATTACCGTGGGCGTCGAGCTGAGGCTGGAACGGCAGCTGGCGCGACCGGAACGCCCACAGCTCCACCTCCACGTCGCGCGTCCAGACCTTGTGCCTCTGGGAGTCCAGGTTCATGCCGTTCCGGATGAGGAAGTGCTTCCACTCGGAGATGAACCGGTAGCCGTTGTTGGAGTCGAGGAACTTGCAGGTGAGCGCGTACGGGACGCCGTCCCGGTCCAGGGCCGTGACCGCCAGCCCGGCGTGCTTCTTGTTCACGCGCTCCAGCTCGGCGGGCGAGAAGCACCGGGTGATGGGGCAGTCCTCCGTCCCGCTCCCGCGCTTGCACGACACCAGCAGCCGGTTCTGGTTCTCGTCTACGTCGCTCTTGTGGAGGGTCTTGCTGTGCACCAGCCACGGCCGCGTGGCGCCCAGCTCCGCGAGGCGCCGCTTCAGCGCCGAGCTCAGGGCGGGGGACCCGTGCAACGGCAACGGCACGTCGTCGTCCGCCTCGGCGGCGGCGGTGGCGGCGGCGGCATGACGGTGTTCATCGCGCAACTGCTGGGGGAGGGGGACGAAGCTACGGATCCCATCGTGCATCAGCTTCTTCACCGGCGGCTGCGGCGTAACCGTAACCAGGCTGCGGCTGCTCTCTTCCCTGGCTAGACACTTTCCCTTGCTCAACCGCTTTTTCTCTTCGTCGGACTCGGACAAGTCGTTGCCTTCCGCTGCGGGCTCCGCCGAAGCTGCTGCTGGCGCTGGGAGATCCGCTGCGGCTTCCCGTGAAGCTATAGCTGGCGCTGGCACGGAGTGCCGTTGACGCGGAACTCGAGCCTCCAAGGCTCCGGTGGTGTCCTTGGTCTCGGCACCAACGACACTGTTATCCGCCATCCGTTTCTTCTTAGACGGCGACGGGTCGTCGGCGGAGATTCTGCCACTGCTATAGTTGGATGCCCTCTTCTTTAGCGGCCACAGCGACGTCTCAATACCGTGGCCGTGGCCTCCAAACTCCCGATCTGCAGTGTCCATCGGGATCGTGTTGGGGCAATAATAAATCTTCCCCATCGACGCCTACTCCTCTCCTGTTTTTTTTATATCAAAACCTGAACAGAAATCTTAATAAGAGCCGGATCAGAACCAGAGTCCTTCTTGAATACATCTTCAGCAAATCGAGGGGCGGTGTCGAGAGGAGGCACGTAGTAGGCGCGGGGCCGAACCAGCCACGGTGATGGAGGCTCAGGGAACGGATCTAAGGCCCCAACGAGATAGGGGGACCCACCACTGAGGTTTGCCTTGTGACCGGACGTCCGGACCAGATTTCACAGTAGAGTATTTTTTTTTACCATTCTTCTTCACTAGCCTATATGGAGATTCAACTCAACTTTGTTTATGTTCAAATTTATAAGCAAATTGTCATACTTCCTCCCTGATGTTTTGATTTTTTAAATACAATATAGTACATATCTAAGTACATAACAAAAAATTATGTATTAAAAATACATTCCATAATTAATCTAGTAGAATTTATTTTATTTATTCACAAAAAAATAGTATTTATTTTATATCCTAAATTTTAGTACCTTTTTAATAACTTTGGTCAGAGTGCATTCTTTTTGGACTAAGAAAGTAATTTAGAACGGAGAGATTACCAACTCACGTGGTCGAGATAAAATTGAATCATACTATCTTCGAAAAAATGCTTGATCATTTAATTTTGTTATTATTAATTTTAAGAATCTGTGCACGATCTATAGATAATAGGTCTCCAACCTCGCTCCCATTGCATTGCTCGAAAGCCCACACAAGAGACATCCTCGCATTCGAACTATCGAAGTACACTGTTTTAATTTAATTATTAATAAAACTAAGGTAAAGTTATTTCTATTCTAAACCCCAAAAATATGGAAACTAAGATATGGGAAATAACTTCGGAGCATGTTTTATCGAAGAAAATTTAGGTACACGTGATAAAAAAATGGTAATAAAGATATCTATACCTATACTCATATGTGTTACGATAACTCACGTCTAGCGATGATAAATACAGAGTCAGATTCAAATACGTATTGAGTTACGCCCTATGTATATGTGACCCGGATTCATGACCCATGTTCATACAAGTTAGAAAAACTTGTGTTTAGCAATGACACAAAGATCGATTTCTAAATGTATTGGATTCCGTTGCAACGCACGGACACTTTGCTAGTGTGTACAAAAGCCCAGTTAATTACTAGGTATAAGGGCATAATTGTCAACATTGTCTGATTGTAGATAATAGGACACATTTGTAATTATGAACCCCAGCGAGGGAATATAATAAGAAACCACCTTCCTCCTCTCCTATAAAAAATGGGGCAAGGGCATGGGGAAGGAATGCATGGCCCCTCTTTTTATTTGCTCTATTCTCACATTCGTTGGCCCCCCTCATTCGGTTGCTCCATTCTCACTTTTTCTCTCCTCTCTTTGTTCGGTCCTAGACCAACATATACTAAAGAAGACCATAAAACAACAGAGATACTAGAAGCATACCCCGCGCGTTACCGCAGGAATTATGGATTAGTGGATATGTGGTATGATGACGTGGACAAGAAAATGCTTATTTGTCTTGCTGAAGTGGACAACAAAATGCTTATTTGTCTTGCTGATGTGGATATTGCAGTTGCATGTGTTAGTGGATTTTATTTGAATTGGGTTTAATTTCAACGAGTTTGATGGGTTATTTTAGGCAAATCTTTTATATATCGAGGTGGTACATGACTACGGCCCCGTTCGCTTCGCTGAAAAAACAAGTTGAAACACTGTTCCGGCTGATTTGTTGTGAGAGAAAAATACTGTTCTTACTGAAAAGACAAGCCGAAAAGTATGAATTATAAGACAAGCGAACATGGCCTACATGGTTTACGTGTTTACTACTTCTCGTAATCTATCTCTACTCTCCGTGATCTACCTGCACACAGAGATAGAGTTCCAACCGATTTTAGAATTTAGACCCGGCTTGTAGTCAAACTGGATTGCATATGTATCCGGACTGGACTCTCGCAGCCTGTTCGGCTGGGGCTGAAACGATCGTATACGATCGTGGATTATTACTGCTGGTTGGTTTGGTGTGAGAGAAAAATATTGTTCTGGCTGAAAATTTACGATCGTTTACGACCAAGCGAACATGCCCTCGGATCCTTAGAAATCTTCAAGAGGCAACCGTAGCGAGGGTGCGATGATATCAAATGTTGCCTTCCGCTGCGGGCTCCAGCGACGCTGCTGCTGGCGCTGGGAGTTCCGCTGCGGGTTCCCGTGAAGCCAGAGCTGGCACGGGGCGTTGTTGGCGCGGAATTGGAGCCTCCGAGGCTCCGGCTGTGTCCTTCGTCTCGGCAAGGGCATTGGCGTCGTCCAGCCGTTTCTTCTTGTGCGAAGACGCGTACGGGTCGCCGCTGAAGGTTCTGCCAGGACCACTGCTGTAGTTGATGCCCTCTTCTTCAGCGGCAACAGGGACGTGTCAATACGGTGGCCGTGGCCTCTTGGCTCCTGATCTGCACCATCCATCGGGATCGGGTCGGAGAAATCTTGGATCTGTCGGATCGCGAATTGGGTTTCAACGAGTTTGATGTTTTATTTCAGGAGAATCTTATATCGACGTGGTACATGGCTACATGGGTGTCCGTGTTAACCACGACTCGTAATCTATCTGTACTGTCCGTAATCTACCTGCACACGGAGATAGATTTCCAACCGATTTTAGACCCGGCTCCTGCAAGGATTCCAAATGTTTTTTTTTTCTGAGGATTCCAAATGTTGTCACAACAATTCAACGGTGGATGAGACGATTGAGCATCTACTAGTGTCTTGCATCTCTAGGACAGGTTTGGTTTGGCGCTCTGAGAGTCGGATCGGTATGCAGACTCCTGACTCCATCCCGGACACATGGGCCCGGACATTAAGTAAACAAACAATATCGTTTCATTCTCAACCCAACAATTCATTTATAATCAATAACATGGAATATTTCAAAAGCATTGCAGAGATGTAATAAGGACCAAACTCATGAAACAAACTGAGTTGGCCCTCAATACTACACCCATACATGCACCAGTGCTCAAATAAAAGAAGACTGACTGGACGACAACGACCTAAACCTCATTTACTTGCCTAATGACAAGCTAGCTAAGTTGCTAATTGAAATTACTGAAAACGACACGACAAACCAACTACAACAATTCTTGCACGAACTAGTACCAAGGGAACTTGAGGCCACCAAGATTGCCTCCTGCATGACCACCACCAGAGCTTTCTCCAGCAGAAAAGGACTTCGGCATCACCCCGTCAAAGCCGCCGTCACTTTGTTGAGGGCTAGACAAACCAAATCTCTCATTGTGTCCACCGCCAACCTGGGTGCCTCCACTCTTATCGATGTTTCCAAACTCAATATTTAGTTCAGGTGATGATAAGTTGCTATAGAACAGTTGATGAGAATGGATGGAAGTTGAGCCAACATTTGCATAGTGTTGAGGTGGCTGCACAGTGTTGTAACTGAAAGGAAGCTGTTGGGACGACGACCCTAGATGCAGCGGGGATGAAATTTGCGGTGACAACGATAGAGGTGATGAATCATCTGATGGTGGAGTTGTTTGCAACGATGATGGCTGGGGTGTCGTCGATGAAGACAGTATAGGTGATAATGAGAATGGGTGTGAGCTGTTACCATTGATGTCTATCCCACGGATGTGATAGCTGTAAGGGTTGTGGGCTGCTTCCATAGGCGCTGGTGGCGTCTTGGGTGCTTGGAATTGCACACTGGAAGTGGAAGGAGTATGTGGTGCCAGAGGGTAGTAATGTTGCAGTGGATTTTGTGGTACCTGCGGTGATGGAAGGATCACCGAGTTTGGAAGCGAGGAGCCTGACCTTGCTAGCACTGATGCAGATGTGGACGACCATGGATGTTGTTGGAAGTAAGCTTGGAAGGGAGTCCATGGATACTTTGGTGGTGTCGCAACCTGTGGAGGAGGCATGGAACGCCACCAAGTGGGCTGCAGCAATGATGGATCTCTAAGACGATCACCGGCTTCTACTTTGTCCTCATGGAGCAAGGTAGGCAAGCGATCATTGATCTCTTGCTTTACTCGTGAGAGCTCACGATACATGTCAAAGAGCTCAGTGTCATCAAGATCCTCTATGTTACCATAAACATACTTGGCCATCTTTGAGGCCTCCTGGATCTTCTTGTTGGTCCGCGCCATGCTCTCCTTCTTCCTCTTATCCTCCATGGTCTTGTCTTTCTCCAGTTGGAACACCTCATTCTGCAAGTTGGTAATTGAAGCCTTCTCTGCTTCACTGGTATCAAGATCAGTTGGTGCACTCCCTAAAAGGAAAGCATCAAGTATGGGGCTAGCCTCTGGGGTGCCGAAAGAGGAAAACTTCCCATGTTCGGACTCCAACACCACCGCAACCCTTGCGCCAGTGAGAGTGGAGAGATCAGATGCCGCCTTGAAAAGCCCAGAGCGCCTCTTGAAGAATGTGAGACTACGGTCCCTACCATCCTCAATGAATCTCACTCCTGACCTCCTATCCCTCCTCGGCATCATGGAATGGAGAACTCGAAACTACTACAACCAATATGTGAGCAAGATAAGGAATGTTTTCTTGTGAGAGCAGATGTGTTTTGGTGAGAACAAAGGCCCCCACCCCTACCCCTTATATAGAAGGAATTTAGGTACAAAAGAAAAGAAATCTCATGAGATTTGAAGGCGTGAAAAACATATTTTGTGTAACTTCTTACCACAAGTCACTGAGCAGTGGGTCATTCTTTTGTGCGTCCAAACTGGGCCCAGTTGTCAATAACCACTAGAAAGCTTGCAAATAAAATTCTGTGTAACAAAAGAAAATTCTTTTTAATTGAGCTGGACTATGCATATCTATTTGCCAATGATTAGTCGAATATTTATTATTTTTGGAAACAGATAGTGTATTTATTAGCATCCTTAAACTACCAGATTACCATTTAAGCAAGTCTTGATTAGCAGCCATTTTTAGTCTCCATCTATAAAATATTTCAATATGCCTTGCCCTTTCACGTTGGTCAATACATATCTTAGTATGTATTGATCATTAGTTAATATATCCTTGGAGTCCAATATTTCAAATTCATTTCTTGCTAAAACTATATCTCAATCATTGGATTGACGTGATCTGTCAAACTGCTAGTCGGATGAATAACAACATACTTAAAATACCACTTTGGGGATAGCTGAGAGTTATGTTTTTTTTTAAATGTGAGTTGATTGCTTACTGTATAAGGACTTGTTTGATTTAACTTTTTATTGGCTTCTGCCAGCCAGAAGTTGACACAATCAGCACGACAGTTGAGCTGGCTTTTCAAAAGTTGGAAAGCCGGTTTTTACTGAGAAACTAAAAATTTATTACAAAAGTCAATAACAAAAGGCCAAACAACCCGAAACCAGAAGACATAAAGTCAGCTTTTGAGCCAAAAGCCCAAAAGTTACAACTCAAAAAATAGTCCCTAAATGTGTTAACATGAGAAACACACAATGTTTCTACCACCAGTGTGTAGTCGATCATAACATTTCACATAAAAGGGTTCCAGTTTTACTGAATTTATATTGAAATTGATAGTGCCGTTATAATTATAGTTACAGTATAGTTGAGTTCTTTCGCCATCCCACTAGGTTGATTGGCTCCATTCACGATTAAGATATTTCATCAAGTCATGATGCTATCACGACAACAAACTAACAATTTTGAGGAGTTGATGGACTGCCGCAAACTATCTAATCTCTTTCTCAGATCCCCTTTGTCACCCCTAAAAACCATAAGGGACTGTGTATTTATGTCATATTTCTCCTACACCTCAACCTTCTCTTGTCGCCATAGAAATAACTTAATGACTGTTTTGGGAGCTCAAGCTTCACGGCTCTTGTAGATTTAGAGTTTGTAGCCTAAAATAAATTATTACATCAAAATGCTCTCAATGGACCAATTTTAGTTTTAACTCCACAAATTTTGAAGATGGTGATTTTATAAATATGCCCCTATAGCAACAACGAGGGGCTAATATCACCTTGTGGAGTTTGAGCCACCCAATCCATTTATTTTTTTACCTCAACATTGACGTTAATCTCCAATGCCTATATATAGTGGAAGATAATAACGTGGTCCAATTTTTCTCCAGATTCACATAACATCGAAAGATAATAATGTGATCTGGATAGCCTATCACCCATGTTAGAGTGCGTAACGGTTATATGTTGCACTCCCCGCCATCAATTTTGATGTGGGACTAAACCTAACAGCCCACCTATTAAACCTAACAGCGCACCTAGATAGTAGCAATGTCACCAAGATGGATGGAATTTTTTTTCACACCCTAAAATCTCCATTTTGTGATGTGACTAGAAAACACTAAGTAAAAATGATTTTAATGTTCAATCTAAATTTTTTGAGACTTATTTAGTTTGTCAATTCAGAGAATGAAAATGTGGATTTATATTTTTTCAAAAAAATAATGTAATTTGTTTGCTTACATTCATATATGCCTTTGCATTAGCTTTATTGTGTGCAAAATGAATTTCTGAATTTGATCAAGCAATGTATAGGTTTTATTCTATTTTCAAAAATAAAACTTCACAATTATGTTTCAAACACTAGCTCTAAAAGTGCAAGTTTTAGTTTCAAAAGTCTAAAAAGCATTTTTAAATATGTTTACAAAAGGGTCTAAATTCTCAAAATAATTTAAAAACATATTCCAATAAGCTCAAAATATGTTTTAATTTTAGATTTAAAGTTTCAACAATTGTTTGTTCTACCTTTCAAAAATCAAGACTTGGTTAAAATTAGTTTTAAAATGATCATTTAAAAATAGAGCATAAAAGCTTTTAGAAGAGCTATTTTAAATGATTTCTCAAAATATAGTTTAAAATGGTTTTCAAAATAGAATTAAAAAGGCTTTCCAAAATATGTTTGAAAAGATTAAATATTTAAAATAGCTTTTGAAAGACCGAGTTGATACCTATAAGGGGGTGAACAGGATCAACAACGAAGTAAGAACTTTATAACTAATTTATAGTAGTCTGCCAAAACTGGCCTAGCCGGTTTTACTGACTATGCTGCAGTACACAAAGTAAGAAATTCCAAGTGTTGGTTTCTCCAAACAGTCCGTCAGAGCAGCAGATGGTCTGCGAGTGCAAGACCCAAAATGGTTAACCTCGGGTTTGAATATTTATTATTCACCGGACGGTCTGGCTTTCTCGCAGAGGGTGTATGGGAACATTGACCGTGGAGACTAGGTGTTGATACTCAGTGAGTGTTCTCGTGAACTGTTCGGTGTTTGTTCTGTCGGACAGTTCGTGGGAACACAGGATGTGTGTTTTGAGACATAGAAAATGAAATCTCATCCTAGGGTATCGGTGTTTTGTCGACCGACTAGTAAATTTGTATGATCGTCGCACTACTTCAGGAAGACGATGGTAGCATTTAAAAGACACAAGGAATTATAATAAATCAGGCTAGAGCCCTATGTCCACTATCAGAGAAGATCGAGTGTGTTCATCGGTTGAATGATCTGAAATTCTTACATTGGAGTTTGCAAGAAGAGTGGAAAGAGGTAGGAGAGTGGAGAGGTACTGCCCGAATGAAGGATTTGAGAGTCTGGTGGCTTGGAAGGGTGCCCTGGCTGCCCTTATATAGAGTCCGGACCAGGCCACATACAAAGAGATAGGTCCTCCCGATCGAGGGGTCATGAGCCTGAGGGAGGGAACATAGTAACTTGGCTGGCAAGGAACGCCATCTTGTTTTGGTGTAGCGCATGTCCGGGCATGGTTATCATCATGGTCTGGTGTCCACGTCGCGGCATGGGGCGGCGTGGTGCAACTGTGCCGGTTGTGGCGGCACTATAGGCACGGTGGTGGTTCACCAGCCGTCTTGTGAGACGTGGTCTCGCCGTGGCCTTCGTGGTCGCCTCCTGATCTCCCGGGGCGTCGTACGGGAGTTGGTAGCCGCCCCCAGGTCGTCGGTCGTCTTGCTGCTTGTGGAGCCGATGGCCACGATCCCGAGTTCTAGGGTCGTGGCCTTTGTTGGCTTGGGTGGCCCTAAAAGTCAAGGCCGCTATCGTGAGCCCCCATCCCGTAGTGGGTGGGGTTGTACATCCATCTCGTCGGACCGTATTTGGACGGTGGGTCACCGTACTGGCCGCCACTGCTTGGCGGTGTTGTCTTGTCCGCACTGCGTGGTGCAAGGATGGCGTCTAACCGGGCTGAGTGGACTGCTGTCCCCTCGGTCCTTGGGGGGTCAGTGTGGCGTGCCTTCTCTTGTCGAGCGCACCTGGCAGAGCTCGATCTCTCCATGTTCCTCCCAGGGGTCAGGACGGAAGAGAGGTCATGCGGTGTTGTGAGGCGTGTGGTGAAGGCAGAGAGAGGAGGTCGTGGCCGACTCCTGCCTTAGTGCTTGGCCTAGGTCCACATAGCTTAGCTAGGCCACGGTCGTTCAGGCTTGTGCTAGCTCGTGCATCGTGGGTCATTCGAGTGGCTAACTAATCAGTGTCCTGAGATACCTAGGGTATCATAACCCTAACAGTAGCCTCCAAGCGTTTTTGCGATCACGAAGTGATCGTGAAAGCATTGATATCTACGTGTGTGGAATGCGGGTTCGAAGTCATGGCTGGCTCGAGTTTTGGCGCCCGTTCCCTTGCGGGCTAGTGCTTTCAATGCGGTAGGTGGCTGTTTCATCCCGTCCCGTCAAGACGTCCTGATGGTGCGGTACGCGACTGTTGAGCCTGGCCATGTCAGTGTGCTGCATATCGGGGTACGTGATCTAGGTGGGTCCTAGTGGTCTTCGTCGATGCTGTAATGGCTCGCCTTTGGGAGGATCTTGATTTCTCCAACCTCACACGGGCATCTAACATCGGCTGTGACCTACCGTAGTTCGCCATGCAGCGCGGGGTCTCAGGCTACATAGTCCGCCCTTGGCCTATAAATAAGGGCCTTCCTACCATTTGAACCACCTACAACCATATCTACAAACTACTTTTAGCCTTCCTGAAAGGCCAAGTTTTGAGAGAGAGAGAGTATCTCTAAGTGGGTAGTTTCGAGCATGCGACGTCTTGGGGGTCGATTGTGTTGGCCGGAGGCCGGTGTCGCTGCCTCCAACAACTGGTGCTAGAAGGAGACTTGTGAGCAGGGGGAAGCGAGATGTCGTGGAAGTTGGCTCCATGACTATGCGGCCATGGTCTTACCCGTGTCTGAGTGGCTCAAGCACCCATGGTGGTCGTGATCCGTCAGCGCGTGTAGGGTGCGAGTCGGTTCCTTCGAGAAACCGCATGTCACACTCCGGACGCCGTGCGATGGATCCAAGGTGTCGGGTGCCATTGTGCCTCGCCGTGCTGTCATGACGACGCGGCGAGATGTTTACGCGCCGGCGGCCGTCCATCCATCTCTTATCCCCTGCGTGATTTTGCTTCAGGGGTTGCGATGCTACAAGGAGGCCTACAAGGTGTTTTTTCTACCTTGTCCCACCATACTTGTAGTTTGAACCCCTGGTGATATCGTCCTTGCGGTGGTGTTGGGCTTTTTATTTCTTTGGTTTATGCGGCTTGGCCGCGCATGTAACGCCCATGATCATGGGACCTCAGTTTTGAACATTGTGCTCTTCAAGAGGTCATGTTGGATCCCCGGGCCACCGGGTCCAGTTAGGGTGTTTTCTGCCCAAGGTCATGGCGCCCGTGCGGGCTATCGACCTCCCGTTACGCAGAATGGAGAGGTCGCCCTCAGCTCGAACGCCCTTTCCATGTTCACACCCCGTCTTTGTTAGGCCAGAGCCTCCCCACTCGTTATCGGGTTGTGACCTTGCTCTCGAGCGGTAGGGTGATCGTGGGGTGTTCTCTTTCAACCAAAAGTTGTCGCTCAGGTTTAAGAGAGCCCAGACTGTGTGCGCCCGGGTCGTGGTTTTTGTTTTTATACGGGGTCAGATATTACTTCACGAGGAGGGCATCCTCGTGAACCCCTTGCCGTGCATCCAGATGACCTCTTCGGGAGGTGTTGTTGACCTCTGCTGAAATGTGAGGTTCTATCGTGGGCTTTAGGTCATGGACCTAAGACCCTAGGAGGAGCATGGTCGAGGCTTGGCCTCGTACTTCATGAAGGTCACGAGGACCTAGCTCCATTTTTCCCGATGTCCTTGTCGACCTCGAGAGGTCATGTCGCCCTGTTACAGGCAGGTTCAGTTTTGCCCCATGCGGGGAGAGGCTTGTCCACTGTAACCACGTGGTTGGAGCGGTGCGCCTCATCAGGGTTGATGGTAATTCGAGTGGGTCCTGATATCCTCAACAATCGACGTGAAGTTCAGCTATGCCTGGTCGCAAGACGTCCTATAAATTGTCGGTAGTCAAACCCATTGGTCTCCGACCACCTCCGCAGTGGTCAGAGGGAAAGATGCCTCCCCCCTAGAGGGGGTCAACCTGGGTGACTTCGAAGCAGACAACTCGAAGACATGGAGAGAAGGTCAAGGGCTCCACACCACCGATAAGAGCCGCAGGGGCCCATCTCACCCTACCCCTATCTTTTTGTGGCCTCGAGCCCTTCTAAGGGCCGACCTAAGAGAGGGTGTCCTAAGTACGACGCGGGGTCATGAGTGCAGATGGTCGCTCTGTGCGTGGACTTGGGGGCTTGCTACCTCCCCGTTCGCGATGCGACTTAATGGTGCCTGCTTGCGCGTGAAGAGAGGAAAGAATGTACAAAAATTTACAGGAAACAAAAAAGGTGTAGGTCTTTCTTTTGTTTTGCCTGTCGCCGCCGCAATCCTTGCTCTTCATTCCGTCCCATTGCGGCCTTCCCTGTTTATGATTTTTCTAAAACGGTTAGTTTGTGTACTTATATTGAAAAGGAGGTTTGTGCTCATTTGGGAAATGAGATTAGGGGTATAATCTACGTAACTGCTCGATGTTCTAGGAGTTGGTGTTGACCTCGCCGGCGTCATTCATGAGCCGGTAGGATCATGGATAGACGACTTCGGTGATGATGAAGGGTCCTTCCTAGGGCAGCGTCAGCTTGTGTACGTCCTTGGTGGTTTGAATCCGCCGTAGGACAAGATCGCCGACCTTGAAAGCTCGTTCCTAGACAATCTTGTTGTGGTACCTTCGCAGAGTTTGCTAATATTTTACAGAACGGAGGAGTGCTATTTTGTGGGCCTCCTCCAGTTGGTCGAGTGCGTCTTGTCTATCCTCCTCTGCCTTGGCTTCATCATATGCCAAGACTCATGGTCACTACTAAACTCGCACCTTTCACAGCCGCGTCGTAACCCACATCGTAGTTCAATTTCGGACTCGGCGGTAAGCTGTCGGCAGTGATGGTCATAGCCTTCACCATCACTATCTGAGACCATCTGTGGTGTAAACTCACACCGCCGTATTAGCTTATGATCCATCCGTGATAAGGTCCTTACTTCCGTCGCATTGGAGCACGACCTGGCTGTGTGGGTATACACTAACACCACCGTATTAGCTTATGATCTGTCCGTGATCAGGTCCTTGTTTCTGTCGCATCGGAGCACGACCCGCCTGTGTGGGTGTACACTCATACCGCCGTGTTGGCTTAAGATTCGTCTGTGATCAGGTCATTATTTCCATTGCATTGTACCACGACCCGCCTGTGTGGAGGACATCATCACCGCCGCTCTGAATATTACCCATCTGTGTGAATGGCGTTACCACCGTTGCCTTGTAGTATGATCTGACCTTGATGAGGATGTACTCGGTGTCGGTTTACTAATCGAGACGGTAGTGATGATTTTTTGATCCCGCCGCATCATAGGTTGGACTGGTGTTGTTGTTGATGGCTTCCGCCATCGGGTAATGGTAGGGTGCAATGGTGATGAGGCTTTCATCACAGTTGCATAGTCGTATGATGCGGTGGTGTTGACAACACAAGAACGGTGGTTCAATACAAAACAGAGACTGTTACAGAATGGTATTGTATTCGGTATTGACAATAATTATTAATTAAGATGGACCATAATAGCTACATGACACGGCATGCAGATATATTTGTCAAATCCATACAATACGTTCACATACAAGAGTACTTTTAACAATAGACGATAAGCCGATAGTAGTAGCTAGGATACAGAGATGCAGGATTTAAACTGTTGTTGATAATTAACACACTACGGGTCTCTATGTATGGCCTCATCGAGGATAAAAGTTGCCAGGCATTCTTGAAGCGCAAACATGTCTCAAGTGGTCAGCTCCCTTGTATCCGACAGCAGCACAGACTACAAGATGGCAGCATTGTAGTAATATAACATGGAGCACATTGTTCAATTTAATCAGTAGAGATTTGTGTGTTGGTATAATAAAAACCTGTTTGTGTTTCGTGGCTTTGATGATCCCGTCCATGTAATGCATTACATAGAACGCACTAAAATCTTTGCCACCAGGACATTGCTTTGTGATCGTATCGACCTCCGTTACTTTGAACCCATCATTCCAGGAAAGAACATTGAATTTGCTATTCTTTTTGTACTTGTCGTAAGCCCTGTCATTATCCAGCAGAAAGATCATTGTGATGAACAAAAAATTTGTTACACATATAAATGTTGAGATCTACAAAACCGCATTGTAAAATTCATGGAACGAGAGCTGTACTTATTCATCATTTTTTGAAGGGTTTGATATGGTTCATTCCCCTCTTGCTTATATCATACACGAAGAGCTTGGAATTGAGCGGGTCTACAGCAACAAGGCAAGTATGTTCGCTGCAATAAAGAAAATCATATGCAAATTAGAGTCCCACCTAGTACACGTAATTATGTAAATGAATTACTCGCTTACCCATCATTGTATGGTAGGATAATTAGTGATTTATCATTCTAGGCTAGAATGGAGGCGCACATAGCGTCTGTCGTCGTTGTGAAGCCCACTGTGCAGGAGGTCACCTGAATGAAGAAACCTATTGCAAGTATTTGCCTCCATCCTATAGACAAAAATAAAAAAGTTAAATTTGACAGATATAATGATCCAATAATTAAATGTACACACATGGGGCAGAAGCTCACATACATGGTCCACAAGGACAAGATTTGTACATCCAGGGGGGGAAAATTGCAAAAGTCATTCAATTCCTTGAACTTCACCCACAGTACTGCGTCCTCTCCATCATAGAAATGTTTGTCCTGGTATCTAGCACCACTCTAGAACCCCTTTTGGTTTAAGTACCACTCATTCAGAGCTTTCATTTTTTTCAGCAATTTGTGGATCCGATTTGGATGCACTAGAGTTTGACCTAACTTAAACTGGCGCTGCTGGTTTTGTTTTGTGCTTGTCTGCTCCATCTCTATTGTTTTCTTGGATTGGTTTTGTTTTGTGCCTGCCTGCTCCATCTCTGTTGTTTTCTTAGAGGGACAAAGCAAGCTCTTTTGATCGCTATCTATGGCGGTTTCCTTGTCCAATGCACTAATCTTCCAAATCTTATGGGGTCGCTCTTGAGTTTCAAAACTTGGTGGTAGTGTAGGTGTAGGCATTGGATTGGTAAGATTGACATCTTCGTCGAAACTACCATATGACATTGTGGCAACAAGGACTATGTAATGCTTCTGCCACGGCACCAAGGTCCCTAGGTTGACCGCTAGCGTCAATCTATCATCGTCCATAGTCATTTCTATCTCAGCTGTGCCGTACATTTCTTTGGCCAATGTATCCAAGGTAACTATTGCATAGCCTGGAGGCAACGGACGTCCATTTACCATATTCCCTGGATGAACCTGACCAGCAGTGACCTTGTGCCTAAATACGGCCTTGCATCCTTATGACTCCA
This sequence comes from Miscanthus lutarioriparius, assembly GCA_904845875.1. Lineage (NCBI taxonomy): Eukaryota > Viridiplantae > Streptophyta > Magnoliopsida > Poales > Poaceae > Miscanthus > Miscanthus lutarioriparius. Next base: position 49,302,623 of record CAJGYO010000005.1, read on the forward strand.
CATATAGCATGCAATATGTAGGTTCACTGATGTGATCCACGTCAAAGGTGGAATCTGCATCTACTTGTAGAAGTTGTGTGCTTCGTAGCTGCTGCGTACCCATTCTGAGCTGAAGTTTCCCTAGGAAACTTGTTCGCTTCTATTTGAGCCTGGTATGTGGCAGTCAATGCCACCTCCTTTTCTTTCCATTTGGCCTCGAGCATAGCTGACAATTCTTCACGCACACTCGCAATTTTTGTAGCATTATTCCTCCCACAACTTCTATATGTGGATTTATCATTTTTGAAGGCAATCTGCCATGGAACCAGTCCTACACCTCGTGCCTGACCAGGATGCTCTTTCATCCCTAGTGCCCGACTTAGGACGTCATCCTCCCTGTTAGGAACGAAAGTACCATTTTACACTTGAGCCTGTAGTGCTTGTATCCTCTCAGCGAGTTGCCGGACTTCATCGTTGGGAAAACTTAGGGAGCCATCATCGTTGTAGGTCATCTTTCTTGCAAGAAGATACCTCAACGAGCGGGCATCCTAGCCTATAGTTTGTGGTGTAACACCTTTTTGGACTAGCTCTTGTAACTTCTTCTCCCACTCAGGAACTTTCTTTGCGTACCCCCGAGAGCTGGTGCGGTGGGGGTTATCATTTCTATGGGAGTTGAGGGTATTTACTTTGCTAATGGCAAGAGCTTCCTCTGATTTCTTCCAACTAACAAAAGCTTCCCAATATGCTTGCTAAGTAGGGTGCTCACCTTTTTGCCAATCTGGCTCCGCTCCATTTAACACATGTTTTTTGTACAACTCATGCTTGAAATACCTCCATTTTTCCCCATGCAGCGCAATGCCTGTTTCATCACAATTTCTGTATCGGTGGGGTGCAAGTTGAATTCAAACAATTTCACCATCTCCTCCCAACATTTCTGCTTGATTTTATCAGTAACACACCAATCCTCTTGACCTTTCCTCTTCTTCCAGTACCTGAATTTGATTGGGACATGTTTTCTCACAATCGCACCCTAGGAGTTGTGGTACAGTGCAATCACTGTGTCTGGTTCCTTGGGTTCTCCAATGCAATCGACGTGCTCGATGATAAATCGGTAAATGCGTAGCCTGTAGCCACGTCGCTTCATCCTCTGTTTAACTGTTGTGTTTGTTATAGGTTCCTCTATGCTAGTATCCTATACATTGACCACAACGTTGCAATTATTGACGGTAGCCATTATGTATATCGACAATGTAATGAGTAATGAGTAATTACCTCCCCATTTCCTTCAAGGTTTAGATATGTCGAAGGTAAAACTGGGCAAATGTCATTGTCACCACCTTGAACTTCAATCTGCAGATTTTACCCTGGAGCCCGCAGTACTGATGTTCGGTACCGCATCAATACCATTGGTGCTACAGATACCAATTCATAGGCGTACATTATCAATACAGGCTAATAACATGCGCTAAATGGAATGCCAGAAAACAATTGTTTCAGTTCATTTTTTATCAAAGGCATTCACCCGGATTTATTGATAGCTTAACGAAGCCTAAGATCTAGAAGTGGGGTTACCAGCTTTCAATTGAGACCAGAAAACACATCTAACAACCGTCCATCGCAAAAACAACGACTAAAGCAAAAAAGTTGTAACAATCTTTCAACTAATCTGAACCACTTGATCGCTAAAAAAACAAAATAAAAACCCCTAATCTCAACAACACTACGATGCTGGGGCACAAAGTAATCCGCTGAGGCAAAACACAGACTACATTGCAGCAGCAGCTATAGCTAAAAGTAGGCTGATAATTTCTTCCGCTTCGGGGCTCTTCAGCTTGAATCGGTTCATTCCAATTTGGAAAGTAATGAATGGAAAGTAAGGAATCCAAAGTAAGAACAAAGGACTAGAAACTATTGAATATTATTTCCAACTTAAATAATCCACAATCTACATTCATAAATATCGAATCAGAAGCATAGAATTAAAATACGGAAGCATGTGCACCTCGCTTGCTAGGATGGGTCGACGGCATGTTTGCGTCCATTTCGACAGCGCTACTGCGGCTGCGTGGGTGATAGATGCGGCGGGCCATGGAGGTGCGAATCCATTTGTGGTCCTTGATGGCGATGCCAACACTCAGCTGTGAGTGGCCACCGATGACTGCTTGCGGTGTGGTAAGGGTAAGGGGAGGGAAATCGTGTTTTGGCTGGACGCCACCACCACGAGAGGACGGAGTGTGGAAGGGGATAAGAATGGGTTGTGTGGAGATAATGCAGGGGCCAAGCGAACCCTAGAAAAGGGATCCTATGACCGTTGGAGCTATCACGTAGTCCACAACACTGTTCGCATGTTGACTTTTACGACACCGTTTGCCATTGTAAACTATGCATTAATTGCACAGTTTGATAATTATGGCACAACGTATCACAGAGAGAAGCAATAGTGATGCACCGGAACATACTCATGATTAAGCGGATGAAGTTGGGAGTTGTGGCCGCTTAATTGGATGTGCATTTGTCCGATCCGACGTACACAGTAAAACAGCATAATGCCTACATTAACATGTACATTTACAACATAACTTAGTAGCGACGATTGAAGTGTTGTCACTGGTATGTTTCGTGGATCACTTGGATGACCGAGTCCATGGTAGTAGTGTCGATGCCAACCACATCCCATGACAGGAGCTGCATCCATTCCCTGTGCCAGGCGATGGCCTCCTCTTTCATCGGGCTATCGTGCATCAACCAGCAGTATAGCCCATCAACACAATTCTTCATGAAGTCGCTCTGGGCCTGGTTCAATGACTGTAGGGACAAAATAGGCATCCACCTGGTGACCAGCCTGTTGAACACATCGTATTCTGGATGCGGCAGGATGACGACCATGCTCCAAAACCAGGATGCCAAGTACGGTACAATGAGCTTGTCGACGGACTCCTTCCACCAATCCAATGGACCAAATGTGTGCTCATAGCTTAAGACCATATTGTTGTTGCAGTCATCTGAGAAGAGCCACCTACATAGGGCACCCTGCCAATTGTTTACGTAGGACTCCTAAAGAAGGTGAACCATGGTGTCTGGCAATAGCTCGGTGCCCCATCTCATTAGACCATCAAGACGTGCCGCCGCATGTGCCGTTCTTGACATCGGCTTGTCACAGACCTCCTCTAGTCCGTGCCTCATGTATGGCATGATGACCTACTAGACAAACTTGCTCCAAACATCATCCCAACCAGCATCTTCCATCGAACCACCATGTCGTAATTTCTGTAGGCGCCTTCACCGGTAGACTTGGTAAGGAGGTTCTCGAGGGATTTTAGCACCATGTGTACCAGCGGCTTGAGGAATTGCTGCCTGATGATGGACATCCATGGACACAGCCATACCCATTGTGGTTCTGCTTCCCACGCCGCATCAAACCTCTCGGCGGACTTGGACAGCTCTAGCTTCACAACATCCTCTAGGAACGACTGCACGGGCGGGAGCTGCGGCGGTAGCCTCAGCAAGAACAGTACCAGTTGATCTTGCCATGGGTAGTCAATTGTCCATGACCTCCTCAACTCCGCCAGATTGGGGCCGACCACCAACTTCGTTAGCAACGCGGCTTACGGCGACGAGGTGGACCCACCGTCCAAGAGTATTTCCTTCAGCTTGGTCACCACCTCCATCTGCTACTTCAAGTGCTCGAGTGGTTCCCACAACTGAGAGAACATGTCTTGCAGCATCGGGACCAACTCCTCGCGCGCTTTGTTCATGAGGGAGCGGTTCATGTAGTCGTCGGGATTCTTAGTCTTCAAATCCATGTACCGCCTGATAAGCTCATCTACGTTCCCCTTGGCCTGACTTTTCTTCTGACACCTTCATGATTTGATGACCTCGCTGGCATCAGGAGGATTCCAAGAACTCCCCTCCCCCTAAATAGGACAACTAGGTTGTCGTGCCAGACAATGACACGGCTTTGTTGGTTGTCCAGACTGATCTGTTAGCGCGGTCGGTGCCCAAACCCGCGTGCCAATGGCACAGTTGTCCCTAGATGTAGTTGATGTCCCCTTGATGGTGCCTACCCAGTCCATGGCCACCCTTGTATCCCCAGTGTTTCATCATTTGCTGCACCGCTATATTCTCAAAAAGGGACAGCTGTGTCAAAGTGCCTTCCACCGAGGTAAGTTTTGCCTAATGGCTGGAAGATGACTCCAAGCAAGACTGCAGATCCAGAATGCCTCTCAAAACAAATTTGATGGGTTGATTGTAATCCATACCTACGGCTACCACGGTGCCAGAGATAGCCTCTGGTCCCAACAGTGCCGGCACCGCATAGTCGCTGTTGCCATTGGCATCACCGTAGTTGTACTCTGGTGCCGCCGTATGCTAGAAGTTGTTGCCAGTGAGGTCATCAGAGTCCATGGGAAGAGTAGACTGAGGACTGAGCGGGATGCGACTGCTCAACAAGAGTCATGTAGCAGCAGTTCCCAACACTAGGTGAAATGATGGCCAGAGTAAATGCTTGAAACAATGCGGTCGAATTGAGATTGGGGCTTTTCCCCTTCTCACACCAGGACACACGTCTCTTTGGGGGTAGCCTTGGGCTGCGGATCCATGGAATATTGATAAATATGAATAAAATAATCACTGACGGGTCATGTCGAAGTACTTCAGCAGTACTTTTCAGCGAACGAACTATATTTTTCTCTGACAACAAATCAGCATAAGCCAAATCTCACCGAAATGAACAGGGCCTAATATGAATAAATGTTCACAAACAGTCTGCACATTTGAATCATACCAACGGGCTGGCAAATCTTTAATCAGATTCATTATAGATATTGTTCAGGAATGGATACAAATCTTATTAAAATTCATTACAAACAAAGTGCTTGAGATTACAACTGGCAATCTAAGAACAACACGTCTCAAAACTGGAAATGAATTAACAAACTCACATACAATTTACATAGTCCGTCACAAAAACTGAGAATATAATAAAACAAAAAGGTGGTCAGAAAAATTAGAATCTTTAAACCGGCAGACCTTGCCAGCTTCACTCCCCTCTGTATATACTTCATCAATTACCTATTCACCATTTGGTTCAACAATAGTTGTATTGGGCGTCATCGCCGAATCTTCACACACCTCTGTATGTGGTACTTCACTGTTCACCCGAACTTGTTTGCTCTCAACTTCAGACGTATTAGGCTTCATTGCCGATGCATGACTCCCCTGTGCATGTGGTACTTCAGTATTCGGGTCAACTTCTTTGTTCGCAACAGCAGTTGTATTGGGCTCCACCATCGGAACTAGACTCTCCTCTGTATTGCTACTTTGCTATTCTCCTGAACTTCTTTGTTGCCAACATCTATCTCCTGGTGCATCTCACCTGAGGATTTCTAAGAATGATCATCACAAAGCATAGGACGAGGAAAATGTGACAAAGGCTGAGTACTAGGTGGCATAGGCACAAACAACATCATACCAGTCTTGTTGAAAATGTATGCAAACTGATAGTCATTGTGCGCTCTATCCTCCCTCATCTGCTCAAGCAATGTCTGCTGGCCTAAAAATAACGAAGCCAGCGCCTCATCGGGCTTCTGCGATTTCCTCATCACAACATCAAACCTGTCTTCTTATGACTTTCTCATATGAATTAGTTCTGCTTGTAGGGATTGCATAAGCTCAAATTGTGCATGTGCCACATTTGGCTCAGTCGGTGGCCTAGAACTAGATCTCGCAGTATCATCCCGCAATGTATAATCCTCGTCATGGCTGTCGCTAGCCAGTAGTGCAGCACCAAGTAAACCCTGAAGCCCAGAACGTGCCTCTACCTCTCGCAAAGCTAGGTCAACTTCCTCAGTGTTGGCTATATCAGCTGGTGTCATCTGGTCATGCAGTGCCCTCATAGTACGCCCTCCTCTGCGTCTGTCAGTCGGACCAGGAGGTTTATACTCAGAAAACATACTCTTAGGTTCTCACAGTACTATCTCTTGTTCTAGGAAACCAACAGTCTTAGCCAACTGGTAACAAATGACATGAGCATTGGGGATCCTCCTCTTGCCCTTGAATCTATCAGCGATCTAGTCTTCCCACTCACAAATCAACAAGTCTACCAAATCGAATGGGGTGTGCCCCAACACCAAAGATAGCAACCACTGTTGCATTACTATGATTGCCTCACCAAATCTAGCTCTAGTGTATAGCGACTTCTTGAAGGCGAGTAGGAGCACAACTGCTAGTTGAGTGAGTTCTCTCGGTGACCTCAGAGTCAGGACTGAATGGCTGTCTGAAAAGAATAGATACAATTTTGACGGGTGGTGGCGTCTTGCCTGCAAGGGCACGACGAGGAGGTACTTCTCCTAGGTAACATAATTCATGGACCTGAGTGGTGGGAACTAGATCAACACCCAGAGCTTCAGCTATTTCTTCCCTGTATAGCCGGTGGCGATCCCCACTGAACATAAATTCAATATGTTGTCGTCCTCGTGGTATCCACATAATTGCGAAGAATATCTTCACCCAATCTGGCACATATTCATGCGCTCTGGTCAATAGGTCCAACAGTCCTGGCATGTATCTCAAATGACCCTTCATCTCTTTCTCAGTGACTCCGGCTGATTTTGCCAGGCCTTCGACTATAATCCAACGATGTGCATAGAACTTGACACCTCCTTCTTGGATGGCCATCATAAAACTTTCCTGCATTGGAGTCCAAAATGGACCTCATGCAATGGGTCTTGCTTCCGAGAACCAATCCTATAACAGAACAAACCTCAGCTCCTGAATCTTGCTGCCTCTCATGCTTAACAACTGGTTAGCACGGGGAATAGGGGGAGTAAGATAAATCATGTGACCTACCTCTAGCTTGCCTTGTGCATCCCTCGGTTTGCTATCGTCCAACCTTATTGTCGAAGCTGAATGAATGTGGCAACTTCGGACACGACATCGGGAACTGCGACAGTGGGTGGTATGCCCTCCATTCTCAACATCAGCTGCTCCTAGGCCTCCTCGTAATTGAACCCTTGCTGACTTTCTCAAAGGCTTGGTTATATTTTTTGAATGGATACAAGGGACTCACGGACTTTCTTTGCCCACGGTGATGACCTTTGTCGGCATGATGTCCGTGGCTTCCTCTCATTGCTTGATGCACACGCGGGTCCTCCCCTAACCATACTGATGAATAATCCTGAAGTACCAAAGATATACGGAGCGTACAATTTATAAACTAATTCATTTTTTATTTCAATATACAGTTGTGGGCAAGGGCAAGGGCAAGGATCGGATCTTACCTAGAACACAACCCGGGCTACGTAGTTGTGCCTTGCTCAGGAGGTCAAGGGGATATCAGAAGGGGGCATGTGTACACATGGTGATATGTGGAGGTAAGGCAGCACTCGATGTGCCGATGCGGCAACAACTACCGTGATATAGGGTTTCCCTAGCTACAAACCCAGGGTTCCTGACTTCGATCGTAGATCGGTAGACTCAGAACGTCAGGTCCGCTGTCAATCAGATCAGAATCAGGTTTGTTCCCTTGGAGTTCAAGGTCGGTAGTGGCGGCGGATGGTGAGATGTAAGTAGATTGTCCTTTTAGGGTTGGCCGGTTGGGTACAAATGAATGGTCGAGATGAATCGAAGAACGATGGACGGAATAGATTTGGGCTAGGGTATAGTTGTACAGGAACACCGGATCATACGCTGGTGTTACTATAACATGAAGAATATTATATTGTCACCACAGTACGATGGTACCATTTGTTACGTTGGCAGTTATAACCACAGTACAAAACCTCAAGAACAATGAAATTCAGGTACAACAAATGTTTTCAAGGCACGACGATCATAGCCTCATCATGATCCACTCTCACATATGCAGGTTCCATTCCCTCTTCAAATAGAGGTAGGTCGACATCTGCTCTGACTATAGGCATGTCCTGATATCCGTTCCCTTCTTCCTCAGTTGTATTGTCGACACCGACGATCTTTCGTTTACCTTCAAGAACTATATGTCTTCCCTCATTATTTCCTAGGTCTGGTGCATAGAATACTTGGACTACATCTTTTGCCCATACAAAAGGTTCTTCTCTGTAACCCATGCTGTTGAGATCCACGGTAGTAACACCATCCTTGTTCACGGATACCGCTCTGGGTCTAACCCACTTGCACAAAAAAAGTGGGACCTTAAATTCTCCATATTCTAGCACCCATATTTCTTCTATGATTCCATAGTAGGTGTCCATTTGCTTATTTTGTTCATAACAAGCATCGATCCGCACACCGCTATTTTGGTCCGCACTCTTTTTGTCTTGTTTTCTAGTGTAAAATGTGAACGCATTTATGTCATAACCTTGGTACATCACCACTGAATCATTCGGTCCCATGGCCAACGCATCAAGGTCAGGGTCACCGGATGTAACCTCCAGCAAATGTTGTTGTAGACATTTGACAAACTTTTCTTTGTGTTGCTTGTCGAGCCACGCCTGGGACCTAGAAATGTTAGTTGCAGCTAATTCTTCCTTGTGCTTTTCGACATAGGGCGAAACTACGTGTGCTTGTTGCAGGACTGTGAAATGAGCTTGCATTAGAACATTGTATTCACGAGCACCGAGATGCTTCTCCCTAATAATCCCCTTTCCTTGTAGCCTTCCCTCATGCCATGACACAAGAACGCCGAGCCCAATGTGACCCAAAAACTGAATGCAGAACTCCAGTGCTTCCGCGGTTGACCATCCTTCTACCATGCACCCTTCAGGCCTGTATCTGTTTTGAACATACTTCCTAAGAACACTCATCAACCGCTCAAAGGGAAACATCTGGTGCAAGAAAATGGGGCCAAGCAGTTTTATCTGGCGAACAAGATGAATAACAAGATGCACGCACATATCAAAAAATGTTGGTGGCAAAAGCATCTCGAGCCGAGTTAGTGTGTGGATCAGATTGCCCTATAGCTTTTTAAGCTTCATTGGGTCTATGACCTTGTGTGAGATCGCATTGAAGAATGAGCAGAACTTGATGATCGGCTCCCATATCTTCTCCGGAAGAACACCCCTGATTGCAATAGGAAGGAGTTACGTCATGATAACATGGCAATTGTGGGCCTTCAAGCAGCTCATGTTGAATTTCAAATCTTTCATGTTTGCTATCCTCCTTATATTTGATGAGTATCCTGTAGGCACTTTTAGTTCATGGAAGAACCGTAAGAACCTCTCTTTCTCCTTTGTTTCTAACGACCACGATGCAACTGGTAGTTTCTTTTTGCCATCAGGTAGTGTTAAGGGATGCATCTCCGTCCTCACACCCATAGCTTCTAAGTCCATACGACATTGAAGTGAATCTTTCCCCTTGTCCTTCGATTGCATTAAGGTACCCAACAAGCTCTCCGTGATGTTTTTGGTAATGTGCATCCCATCAAGTGCATGCCGAACATGCAACGTCCTCCAATAAGGTAGTTTCCAAAACACGATTTTTTTTCCACGTAGATTTCACCAGAGTAGGTATGCTTCCGTTCCCTTTCCTAGGACGACCTTGAGTTTGTTTATGATTTTGATGATCTGCCTTCCAGTTTTGAACTTAGGCGGTTCTCGATTTTCTACTGTCCCATCGAAGGATTTTTTGTTCTTGCGGTATGGGTGCGTAGATGGTAGGAACCTACGATGACCCATGTAAACCATCTTCTTGGTATGTTTCAAAAATTTAGTGAAAGTGCCATCCAAGCAAACTACGCATCCTTTGTAACCCTTTGTCACTTGTCAGATAACGAACCAAGGCCTGTTAGGTCGGTGATTGTTACGAACAGCAGCGCTTTCAATTTGAAGTGCTCTTTCTTGTACTCGTCCCACATGTAACACCCTAGGTGTTTGTCACCCATTAAGCAATGGGTTTAAACTCAACCATGACATGTTCAGTGGTGATGGAGATGTCAAGGTCAAACCTATGGAAATGAGCCCCAACCTAAACTCGGATATTGCACCCTTGCTTTACATATAGGTCTTTTCAAGATATATGCTTGGCTAGTGTTATTGGAATATATTCATGTGCCTCACATCAATTTCCACCCACATGGATCACTGGAAAAGTTTCATAAAGTTTGGAATAAAAAAGTCACATGAAATGATAAGTTATATCCTTATTGGAATGACTTTACTAAGTGCTTGAATTGCACTATTAAGTGAATGGAAATGTAGGTCATCAACCAAACCTTGCAACCTTTCCCAAATGACTCTAGAGGAACTCTACAGCAAAAGTCATGAAAGGTTCATGTTGAGCAAATGCCAAGAAAATGCTCCAATGGATCAAAAATGATAATCTAAGCTTTATCGTGATCCTACTTTGGTCAAGGTAGAACTTAGGTTCTATGCAAGCTTTGATGTTGGACCTTAAATAAAAGTTGTAGTTCATATTATGTAGAAGAAACTTTGTTTTTACACTAAGACCTAGATCAGCTTGGAAATAAGTCAAACAGAGGTCACAAGATTGAATTTACTGCAGTTTTCAGCGCTTGGAAATATTCTAAGTCTGGAATTTCATTGACATCAGCATTGGCGTTTCGCGTTCTCTGAAATTCGTTAAGCAACTTGAGTTGGTCCAAAAATAAAAGTTGAAGGTTATATTATGGAGAAGAGCATGCAAAAAGTTGCACTGAGTTTGACCTAGTTTTGACCTCCGAAAGCGAATTTCTGTGACAGTTATCAATGTGTTGACACTAGCAGTTTGTAGCTTAATTACCTACTAATACATAGCTCAAATGACTTGGCACCCTTAATAAGAAATGTAGAGCTGACCAAGGGGAGCAAACTTCGTTTTGGGCCCATTGCTAAATTCAGCCTGGAAGCAGTCCCAAATCGGCTCCCCACGTTGGCCATACCGTCGCCCACCACGTGCTCGGTAAAAGGCCTCAAAGGACGCCGCGTATCCTTGGACGTGGCCACCATTGCCGAGCTTTCTTGCCGCGTGGTATGCCCCTGTCGTGTCCTTGCGCCCTCCAGGAGTGAAAGCCGAGCGGCCCTCACCTCCTCTCTCGCCTTCCCATCGCCCCTCTCGCTCTGACCGCGCGGCCGCCATGGCCAGTTGGCCGAGCTCACCGCAACCGCGTACCCGCTGCCTCCGAGCCCCATCACAACCCACCACGCGAACCACCACCTCCGCCTCTTCCACCTCTACGACCGACGCACCTCCGCTGAGACGAAAACCACCGGAGCAGCCCAGTCGTCGGAGCCACTGCCGTCGCCGCCGCTTGCTGTCGTGGCCGCGCCACCACAAGCCACCTCGGGCCGAGCTGGGCAGCCCAGCGCGTGCGCGCGGCCCTGCTCGTGCTCCACCGCCATGTCCCCCACCGTCGATGAGCCTCCTCTGGCCGGCAAACGGCGAGCTCCTATGCAGCCCTTCAAAAATCGCGTCAGGGACCTTGTCTTAAAATTCGAGAAAAGGGAAGGTTCTAATTCGAAGTCTGTGACTCAAATGAATAGTGCCGATAAGGACCCATTTACAGTAAATTTGCCAAATCTTTAGAAATTCATAGTAATTCATAGGAAATTCGTAAAATAGCAAATGAGGACTTTTTGGAATCCTTGTGAAATTCTCTATGCATTAGATCTATAATATAGCATGTTTTAGTTTCAATATTTTGCGGTAAAAATAGATTTGTGCAGTAAGGTTGTAATTCTAGTTGAATATGTTAATTTCCATAACTGCAGATCTAGTGCTCCAAATGAAGTGAAATTTTTGTGGCATGCTAGTCATGTGATAGTTGATGTGTGGTAAAAATTTCATGAGTATTGGATGAAGTATGTGTGAGTTATTGGTTTATCTTGCTCTCACATGATTTCTTGCTTTAGCAACTTGTCTTTTTCATAGAGGTTGCTATACATATTCAAATTGAGTGAAATTTGTACAGTAGACTATTGAGAGGATATGTGAGCCATTGTAATTTTTGTAGAATTTATTGTATACTTTTGGTATATGTTCATTAAGTCACCTTGTTATCTAAAATAAATTAAGAAATGCATTAAAAGAATTTATTTGGTCATGGACACTAGGTTTTCTGGTGTTCTTTAGTCATGCGTGACATGTTGGTAAAGTTGGTTTTGCCTAATTATGTGTTTGCAACATAAGTTAATATTTATTTTCTTGCAAATGTAGTTTATGGACAGATCTGGGAACCTAGCAAAGTTCTTCATGATAATGTGCTTTGTTGTGAAACTTGTTTATACAAAAGTTGTAGATAATTTATGTATCTAGCTGTTGTTAAAATTTGATATCATTTGGCTGAGTAGTGTTTGAGTTACAACTGTTTAAAGTTAGAATATAGGATTTGTTGTTCTCTGTTTTGTATGAACCAGTTTCTGTAAAGGTATAATTTCGACCTACTTAACTTGGGAATCATGCTGTGATGGTTATAGATGAAATGTAGATAATTTCATAAGCTTTCCAAAATGTCTTCTTGCAAGTCATTTGGATTTGTGTAACTCCAGTTATAGCTAAATCTTGTATAGCTATTGTTTGCATGTCCAGAAATTGGCAGAATCCAATTATAGTGTTTGCTTGTATATTGTTAAGTGTGACTTATGCCTTGAATGATGACTGAGTTAGAGCACATGAGATCTTGGGAAACTTGTGTCATGCTTGGTGTTGTCGTCTTCTTTGCCATCTTAGCATGATAGATTGTGTGATGTTTAAGTTAAGCATTGCAAAGTACTTAAGTGTGTTAGTGTAAACTATGCTTGTCTTGCTTGCTATTTTGTGATGTGTCTCATGCTACTATTCTTCATATTTATGCACTTGTATATTGCATCTCATCTAGGTATGCTAGATGCACCACGTGAAGGATGCGATGTTGGAGCCAAACCCGGAGATTTGGTTTGGTGGATATATCCCGAAGATGGAAGGACTAAGCAAGTGCCAGGACCGAAGGTGTCACCAAGACGGTGCAAGCTAACTGAACTGACTTGTGTCGGATCCCAGGCAAGCCCCGGAGCATTCTAAGTCTCCCATATTTTTACAAATATCTTGAGTATCTTTTATTGTTGATGATGCATTAAGTATAGGAATTGGTTGGAACAAATTGTTGCATTATATCCTTACCTTGTCCAAATAAAATCCTATGAATCCTAATTAAGTGTAGGATCGAATGATGCTTAGCTATGCTTAGATCGGTAGAAGTCGGGTGATTTCCTGTCACCTGCGAGATGTAGGATGAGCTCTGGTCACGGTTGGCTATATTTGTTATCATGAAAAAGAACCATGTGTTAATAATAAAAAGAGACCGGACGGGATGACGGTAGTGCAGCAACAAGGCATGGAGGTCTTGGGTGTGAATCTATCCCTGTCTGTGTTGTTTAAGGACCGATACGCTGTACGTCCTCATGTCATGTTGAACGCAGCCTAACACTTAGCTGGCCGGATAAGTCGTTCCGACCACGAAGCCTAGTAGCTCGACTCAGGCTGGGGACGCGAGCAGTGGCATGCATTCTGGAGGTAGTAAGGATGTGCGGAGAGCCATTGGCATAAGTCCAAGGTGGGTTAGAGTCCCGAACAACCTTGGCAGAGTGGTTCTCTAAGAATGTCGATCTGTTCAGACTCACGACTCCTGAATCGTATCAAAGGTGACTCGTTTGCGACCCTGACAGGGGAAGCAGGGTTTGTGTTTAGGAATACCCCTCCAGCTGGATAGGAATCGATTCGAATCACCGTCTCTCCCGGATAGTGAGAACTTGACTGAGCAGCAGCAACGTAGATTCACTAAATTTAAAGATATGGTTAAATGATGATGATGATGATAATGATAATGACAATGAGCCATGAAATACCTGATATGGTTATTATTGTTTGCAACTTAATCAAGTGATTGATTAGTACAGGTGCTAATATAGATGGTAGGTAATGGCTAAAAGTCACTGCTAGTACAGGTGAATAATGCGAATGGTTACTCAAGCTTTTATGCAAAAAGGTTGTTCAGCCAGATCCACTAAATTAAGCTATGCATGATCCTTGGTGTCATTTGTTTTGGTTTTCGACGGGTAAGTCTGGATGAGTACATTCGAGTACTCAGGGTTTATCCCACCATGTTGCAGGTGATGTTCTCGACCTGTTGAAGATGGTGGCTAACCGTCGGTGGGCTCGGTGATTCTATAGTTACTTCTCATCTATATGCTTTTGTCGGGTGATGTCACTTATGCTAGCAATATATTTGGAACTTATATTAATGTAATCATTTGAAAGCTATGTTGTTTTCACTAAGCGGTTTTGAAACCCAAACTTGTACTTTTATTTGTGAACCCATTTGTAATATTATTTTCGCTGAAACTCTGCGTATGTGATGTGTATTTGCTTGATCACGCGATCTTGGTTGTGATGTTGATTTATCGAGGTCTTTCGGGACACTCGGCGGACTACCGGGTTTATATAAGTGAAAGTATGTGCGTGTCAACGTGTTAGCGGGGACAACCGTACTTGATCTTGTATAAATTGGGCGGTTCTGTCATAGCTGGCATCAGAGAAAGATTAAGCATAATACTATCATGTACATTGTTTTAAAAACAAGGTTTTGGTTTTAAAAAGCCTATTTTAACTAAAACTTTAGCTACAGGCAAATTTGTCAAAACTAATTTGTAAAACTATGCTAGCGATATCCTCCTTTATGCCCAGTTAAGGACTATTAGGTGGCTATCTAAGTACTAACATGGGGGGTTTTACTTTCGTCGTCCATACGGCGTGTTATTGTATGTATGCCATTCGCTTGAATGGTAATGTATGGATCAATTGTCTTTACGCCCAGGTAAGTGGGAGTTGTGAGAGCATGACCGTCCAACTGTCGGTCTAGGGGAGAGTTAGTTGTGGTTACTGGAATATTTACATGTACACCCATGTATATATGAAGGTACTTAATTGCGGGTATATTTATCGGGTAGCTATGGATATCGAAGTATATACATCTGGGGATGTATATATGGAGAGTATCTTAGTTTACTGCTTTCATTGTGTGCTTATTTATCTCTTGTGGGGATGGGCTGCAATGAATTTGCCTGTAGGTACGCTAACCACGAATGCGTAGATTGAATATAGCTGACGACTAGCTATATATCGAGAGAGTACGTGTTATGCCACCGACATAGAACGTGATTGCCACCTTAGGCTGGCAATTTCGTGAGGACAAATAGGACGAGCATGCATCATGATTGTGCTTGTGCATAAATATGCTTCCCTCACCTTGTTCTAATAGTAAGTAACTTGTGATCCATGTGATGTTACTGTCTTCCCTGTGTGAAGCTAGACAAAATGTCTTGTCCCATGCTGCTTGAATAGCTATGCTTGAAGATAGTGTGTGATTAGCTCGTCTTGTATGTCTGCGTCCAAAGGAAATAGATGACAAGTTATTAATTAGCAAAACTTCACCCCTTTGAAAACTAAATTGCTAAATGTAAGTAAAACTTGTTTTGTAGAGATATCCACCTACTCAGTAAAAAGGAAACAAAAGATAACAGTGCCTTACCACCATGTGTTGCATGATATGTGTAGTGGTGTTGCTATAGGTGACTGCTTGTTATGTATGAGCTTTGTGCTTAGTAATAGTCGCTTAAGCTAATCGGATTGAGTATATTCGAAATGCTCGCTTAAGACCATGATGTAGGTGTGGATGCTTGTTATCTAGGTAGTGCCGTAGCTGTCACTCCTTTTATCCTCGGTAAGCATACGAGTGTTGAATAGCGCTATCCTAGAACAGCGTCCAAGTTTTGATAATCTCATGGTTGTCATTTCCAATTAAGTTCTCTCTTAGGAGCCTGAGCCTGTACATGTGGTTGCTAGCCCTTGAACGTTGCGCTACGAAGGCCTATATCCATGCCTTTGCTTGACCTTAGGCCCAAGCTTAGTTCCCTTGAATGCTTGCATGTTCGTGGTTGTCCCGCTCCTGTGTGGGAGGACCCTGCTGCAAAAATCCTTATTAGATCTCATTGCTCCTTCCTTTACAGATGATCTGGTGCAACGCTAATCGCTATCTGCCCTGGCTTTGGAACCTTTTCCTCGCAAATCATGTCATTGCTTTACCAACTGAATCCCTAGTCAGTGCAATGGCTCTGTCCCTCGACTCTCGTGTATTTTGTCTCCAACTCTTTCAAGTCTCTGGATGTTTATCAGTCTTGATCTCCTATTGCTGCTCGACAGGACCAAATCTCATGTTAATCTTTATCTAGTAATCACTTTGGTGGACACGAGGCGTATATGGAAATTTGGCAGGAGTCCTCTGCTCAGTTGTCTTCGGCAATCAAGCTATGTTCTCTTGCGCTATATTTTGATCTTCGGATCGCCTCCTTGTTGAGTCCTAACCTTGTGACTACCTTTGTTTGCTATCCCTCCTTTGCATAGTGCTTGTCCGTATGACCCAATCTATGCAACTTGAAAATTTACTTGGGTGTGTGATCAGTAATGGTGTTATGAGTAGCAACTACGGTGCCGCGATGGAACCTAGGGCCTCCTTGTGGCCGGCCGGCACATGGTTGTGCTGCTGGGTGCGCGCCGGTATCGAGGTTTCTAGTCATGATCCATTGTCGAACTGCACCGATGTGTTATTTTCACGTGAGCTCTTCCTTGGTTATCTCTCCATATCTTATCGAAGATCCATATATCAGACCGAAAGTAGTAGAGCTTCCTTTTGAAGTCACAAAAAGGATAACCTTTGAAGAACTGGTCACCGACATAAACATTAACAGACTACAAGAGGTGGTAGACAAGTGACTCCACTTGGTTGTCCCAGTATTGGCGTTCGTCACCTAGTGAACAACTTATGTCATCCATGTTGGATCAGAAAGGTACCCAACCCTTAATGTTGGACAAGTTATCAATCTAATGATAATGGATGGAGATATCATGTGGTGTAACAGGTCACCGGGTGCTCATGAACCTCCCGTTCAAGTTCTTGATCTGTAGGTGCATGATGGTCATACAGTTGAAATCAACCATCTCTAGTGTGACTCCTTATCTGCAGACTTCGATGGTGACCGTCTGTTTGTGCCTCGATTGCAATTATTGTTCTGGTCAAGAGTAAGAATTTGGAACTTTGAGTGTTGAGAGACAACTAATTAGTTACCCATAGTAAGGTTAATCTCTAGTTAGGTGACAACTTTTTGCTAATTACGAAGGCTATGTCTCGCAGAGCAATGTTAAGCAATGAAACAACAAGCCGTTTAGCAATGCAACTACTGCCTTGTTTTCCAAAACCTATGCTATCAAGTCAATTCCATCTTGGACAATCACACAGATAGTACAAGATGTTGTATCGGCTACATAAGGAGCTAGCGAAAGCACGTCCCTAGTTTCAGACAGCATCATTGTGCCCCTAGGTACCACACAAATGGATTTGTTCAAGGTTCTATTGGACCAAGTGCCAGAGAATATTCAAAAATAGTTCCTTGTCTCTATAGGAATGCCCTACCTGTGGAACAATGCCTTGTGCCCTGCGAAAACAGCCCACAAGTCCAATGCTTGTGCATCATCAAGTTGGTGTCTAAATCAAATGATTTAAGTTGTTTCCTGAGAACCACATATGGAAAACCTTAGTCTACATCCTCAGAGAAAAGAGCTGCTGCTGCTGCTGCTGCAATACAAAGAGATCGAGAGTATAAATGTATAGAACACACACCACAACGTGTGAAGCAAAGAAAGAGAAGACAAGAAATATGTCTAGATTTTAAGGTACAGGACCAAACATCTTCAAGCCAACGATTAGTGACTCAAACGAAGTTGGATTGACCCCAAACTTGGTGATCTCATTCCTTGCTTAGGACCCTTCAATGTCTTCAGTTGGTTTGAGTATTGGTTGAGTAAAACATCGGATTTGAGAGATATCTTGTCGGCTTGGTTTGCTGCCATTTCAGAACACAGCAGTTTTGGTAGATGAATTGTTTGGATGGTCCAACGGTGTCCGGTTGAGTTGAATTTTGGTGAGTAGTTAGAAGACCCATGGATATACATGCCCACCAAAATTTGTGCATATTGGAGCAGTAGTTTGTGAGATATGAATAGAAAACAAAAGAGTACAGAATCTGCAATTTCGCTGTGACTGCGATCATCCTTTGCATTAGACGGTTGTGTTTGTAATTCATGCCAAGAAATTACAACTTGTAGGTGTATTGCTGTTAGACAACCCTCCATACCCTTGAGAAGATAAATTGCACCCCTATGTGCCTTGCTTTTGCCCTCTTAGATCAGCAATGCGTGAGCAGTCAAGGTGTTCTAGAAGTCAAATTGTGCCCTTGCAATTCGAAAGTAATTGGAAAGGTGTCAAACCATAAATTTTTGGATTATGGTTTTTGAGATATTGATTGGCCTAAGAATGGAAGCCTCGACGTCAAATATAGTTTAAGAAAGCTGGTTTTGCTACGATGCAAGTCAACCCAACTTGCTGTGCAACTACACCACGAAGGCAAATTGTACTTAACCTGCTTGGTAGTGAACTAGTCACTAGTTTTGTTATTACTTGCAACTTGTGTTGCCCTCCAAGCCTCGCTAACATCCTTCTACATCAATGGCTCTCCAATGCTGACATGCCTAAGGTGTCTTCCATGTGTTTTACCCAAGGGGTTGCCTCAGATACAACTCAGATAATTATTGCCGCTTGGATACGAGAATTCCCTTAAATAATGGTCGTCAAAAACGCTGAGTCAATAGGGTCAGCTATCACATTCACCGCTCACTCAACGGACTCAGGTAATACAGTATTGTTATCAGAGAAAGAGCACTGCACACATGGAACATTATGTAGCTTTCCATCAGTTGACATATGAGTGAGTGCACCGCTACAACCAGTTTGGATATTGGTTAACTAGCTTCTCATGCCCTCAAAGGATGTTTACCCCATCTATGATCACATCCTTTATGAGAAGTTGTGCTCAAGCCACTTTAGTAGAGAACTGCTTTTCAAACCTTGGGAGCAAATATAGCACCGTTGCAAGGAATATCCGTCAACCGACTGCGATCTAGTGCAAAGTCCATAGGTCTGTGCTATATCCACTAGGGAAGTAGATGCTACAAGTATTTAGTCTACGTTTGTATAGCTCTTCATACATCGAGGACGAAGTACGTAGGACAGTGCTATCTTGGATTCCTTCCAATGTAACAATGCTTTATGGACGCCAACGAAGGAAATTCTTCAGACAACAGCTTACGACGAAGAGAAAGTATCAGAAAGTGTCGTGACCAAATTAGCCTCTCTGATACTTCAAAGTTAAGTAGCCTAATGCTATCACTGATGTTGGAAACTGGATGACAAGTTTCTCTTCCCTTAAAAGTCTTTCGCATCGAATCTCGGGACGCGATTCCTTTAAGGGCGGAGGGTTGTAACACCCCAGGTGTTTGTCACCCATTAAGCAATGGGTTTAAACTCAACCATGACATGTTCAGTGGTGATGGAGATGTCAAGGTCAAACCTATGGAAATGAGCCCCAACCTAAACTCGGATATTGCACCCTTGCTTTACATATAGGTCTTTTCAATATATATGCTTGGCTGGTGTTATTGGAATATATTCATGTGCCTCACATCAATTTCCACCCACATGGATCACTGGAAAAGTTTCACAAAGTTTAGAATCAAAAAGTCACATGAAATGATAAGTTATATCCTTATTGGAATGACTTTACTAAGTGCTTGAATTGCACTATTAAGTGAATGGAAATGTAGGTCATCAACCAAACCTTGCAACCTTGCCCAAATGACTCTAGAGGAACTCTACAGCAAAAGTCATGAAAGGTTCATGTTGAGCAAATGCCAAGAAAATGCTCCAATGGATAAAAAATGATAATCTAAGCTTTATCGTGATCCTACTTTGGTCAAGGTAGAACTTAGGTTCTATGCAAGCTTTGATGTTGGACCTTAAATAAAAGTTGTAGTTCATATTATGTAGAAGAAACTTTGTTTTTACACTAAGACCTAGATCAGCTTGGAAATAAGTCAAACAGAGGTCACAAGATTGAATTTACTGCAGTTTTCAGCACTTGGAAATATTCTAAGTCTAGAATTTCATTGACATCAGCATTGGCGTTTCGCGTTCTCCAAAATTCGTTAAGCAACTTGAGTTGGTCCAAAAATAAAAGTTGAAGGTTATATTATGGAGAAGAGCATGCAAAAAGTTGCACTGAGTTTGACCTAGTTTTGACCTCCGAAAGCGAATTTCCGTGACCATTATCAATGTGTTGACACTAGCAGTTTGTAGCTTAATTACCTACTAATCCATAGCTCAAATGACTTGGCACCCTTAATAAGAAATGTAGAGCTGACCAAGGTGAGCAAACTTCATTTTGGGCCCATTGCTAAATTCAGCCTGGAAGCAACCCAAATCGGCTCCCCATCGTCGGCCATACCGTCACCCGCCACGTGCTCGGTAAAAGGCCTCAAAGGACGCCGTGTGTCCGTGGACGTGGCCACCATTGCCGAGCTTTCTTGCCGCGTGGTATGCCCCTGTCACATCCCTGCGCCCTCCTGGAGTGAAAGCCGAGTGGCCCTCACCTCCTCTCTTGCCTTCCCATCGCCCCTCTCGCTCCGACCACGTGCCTGCTCACGCGTGCCAAAGCGCGGCCGCCATGGCCAGTTGGCCGAGCTCGCCGCAACCGCGTCCCCGCTGCCTCCGAGCCCCCTCACAACCCACCACGCAAACCACCACCTCCGCCTCTTCCACCTCTACGACCGGCGCACCTCCGCTGAGACGAAAACCACCGGAGCAGCCTAGTCGTCGGAGCCGCTGCCGTCGCCGCCGCTTGCTGTCGTGGCCGCACCGCCACAAGCCACCTCGAGCCGAGCTGGGCAGCCCAGCGCGTGCGCGCGGCCCTGCTCGTGCTCCACCGCCACGTCCCCCACCGTCGATGAGCCTCCTCCGGCCGGCAAATGGCGAGCTCCTGTGCAGCACTTCAAAAATCGCATCAGGGACCTTGTCTTAAAATTCGAGAAAAGGGAAGGTTCTAACTGCGAAGTCTGTGACTCAAATGAATAGTGCCGATAAGGACCCATTTGCAGTAAATTTGTTGAATCTTTGGAAATTCATAGTAATTCATAGGAAATTTGTAAAATAGAAAATGAGGACTTTTTAGAATCCTTATGAAATTATCTATGCATTAGATCTATAATATAGCATGTTTTAGTTTTAATATTTTGTGGTAAAAATAGATTTGTGCAGTAAGGTTGTAATGCTAGTTGAATTTGTTATTTTCCATAACTATAGATCTAGGGCTCCAAATGAAGTGAAATTTTTGTGGCATGCTACTCATGGGATAGTTGATGTGTGGTAAAAATTTCATGAGTATTGGATGAAGTATGAGTGAGTTATTGGTTTATCTTGCTCTCACATGATTTCTTGCTTAGCAACTTGTCTTTTTTATAGGGGTTGCTATACATATTCCAATTGAGTGAAATTTGTACATTAGACTATTGAGAGGATATGTGAGCCACTGTAATTTTTGTAGAATTTATTGTATACTTTTGGTATATGTTCATTAAGTCACCTTGTTATCTAAAATAAATTAAGAAATGCATTAAAAGAATTTATTTGGTTATGGACACTAGGTTTTCTGGTGTTCTTTAGTCATGCGTGACATGTTTGTAAAGTTGGTTTTGCCTAATTATGTGTTTGCAACATAAGTTAATATTTATTTTCTTGCAAATGTAGTTTATGGACAGATCTAGGAACCTAGCAAAGTTCTTCATGATAATATGCTTTGTTGTGAAACTTGTTTATATAAAAGTTGTAGATAATTTATGTATCTAGCTGCTGTTAAAGTTTGGTATCATTTGGCTGAGTAGTGTTTGAGTTACAACTATTTAAAGTTAGAATACATGATTTGTTGCTCTCTGTTTTGTTTGAACCAGTTTCTGTAAAGGTATAATTTCGACCTACTTAACTTAGGAATCATGCTGTGATCGTTATAGATGAAATGTAGATAATTTCATAAGCTTTCCAAAATGTCTTCTTGCAAGTCATTTGGATTTGTGTAACTCTAGATATAGCTAAATCTTGTAGCTGCTGTTTGCATGTCCAGAAATTGGCAGATTCCAATTATAGTGTTTGCTTGTATATTGTTAAGTGTGACTTATGCCTTGAATGATGACTGAGTTAGAGCACATGAGATCTTGGGAAACTTGTGTCATGCTTGGTGTTGTCGTCTTCTTTGCCATCTTAGCATGATAGATTGTGTGATGTTTAAGTTAAGCATCGCAAAGTACTTAAGTGTGTTAGTGTAAACTATGCTTGTCTTGCTTGCTATTTTGTGATGCGTCTCATGCTACTATTCTTCATATTTATGCACTTGTATATTGCATCTCATCTAGGTACGCTAGATTCACCACGTGAAGAATGCGATGTTGGAGCCAAACCCGAAGATTTGGTTTGGTGGATATATCCCGAAGATGGAAGGACTAAGCAAGTGTCAGGACCGAAGGTGTCACCAAGACGGTGCAAGCTAACTGAACTAACTTGTGTTGGATCCCAGGCAAGCCCCGGAGCATTCTAAGTCTCCCATATTTTTACAAATATCTTGAGTATCTTTTATTGTTGATGATGCATTAAGTATAGGAATTGGTTGGAACAAATTGTTGCATTATATACTTACCTTGTCCAGATAAAATCCTATGAATCCTAATTAAGTGTAGGATTGAATGATGCTTAGCTATGCTTAGACCGGTAGAAGTCGGGTGATTTCCTGTCACCTGCGAGATGTAGGATGAGCTCTGGTCACGGTTGGCTATATTTGCTATCATGAAAAAGAACCATGTGTTAATAATGAAAAGAGACCGGACGGGATGACGGTAGTGCAGCAACAAGGCATGGAGGTCTTGGGTGTGAATCTATCCCCGTCTGTGTTGTTTAAGGACCGATACGTTGTACATCCTCATGTCATGTTGAACGCAGCCTAACACTTAGCTGGCCGGATAAGTTGTTCCGACCGCGAAGCCTAGTAGCTCGACTCAGGCTGGGGACGCGAGCAGTGGCGTGCATTCTAGAGGTAGTAAGGATGTGCGGAGAGCCATTGGCATAAGTCAAAGGCGGGTTAGAGTCCCGAATAACCTTGGCAGAGTGGTTCTCTGAGAATGTCAATCTGTTCGGACTCGCAACTCCTGAATCGTACCAAAGGTGACTCGTTTGCGACCCTGACGGGGGAAGCAGGGTTTGTGTTTAGGAATACCCCTCCAGCTGGATAGGAATCTATTCAAATCGTCGTCTCTCCCGGATAATGAGAACTTGACTGAGCAGCGGCAACGTAGATTCACTAAATTTAAAGATATGGTTAAATGATGATGATGATGATGATGATGATGATAATGACAATGAGCCATGAAATACCTGATATGGTTATTATTGTTTGCAACTTAATCAAGTGATTGATTAGTACAGGTGCTAATATAGATGGTAGGTAATGGCTAAAAGTCACTGCTAGTATAGGTGAATAATGCTAATGGTTACTCAAGCTTTTATGCAAAAAGGTTGTCCAGCCAGATCCACTAAATTAAGCTATGCATGATCCTTGGTGTCATTTGTTTTGGTTTCCGACGGGTAAGTCTGGCTGAGTACATTCGAGTACTCAGCGTTTATCCCACCATGTTGCAGGTGATGTTCTCGACCTGTTGAAGATGGTGGCTAACCGTCGGTGGGCTCGGTGATTCTATAGTTACTTCTCATCTATATGCTTTTGTCGGGTGATGTCACTTATGCTAGCAATATATTTGGAACTTATATTAATGTAATCATTTGAAAGCTATGTTGTTTTCACTAAGCGGTTTTGAAACCCAAACTTGTACTTTTATTTGTGAACCCATTTGTAATATTATTTTCACTGCAACTCTGCGTATGTGATGTGTATTTGCTTGATCACGTGATCTTGGTTGTGATGTTGATTTACCGTGGTCTTTCGGGACACTCGGTGGACTACCGGGTTTATATAAGTGAAAGTATGTGCGTGTCAACATGTTAGCGGGGACAACCGTACTTGATCTTGTATAAATTGGGCGGTTCTGTGACACCAGACTCTCTCACCTTTTGTCCACAATTGCAATAGCTCCTCCATCAACGGCTGCAGGAAGACATTGATGTCATTTCCAGGTTGCCTTGGCCCTTGGATCAGTATCAGCATCATAAGGTGCGTATGTTTCATACATGGCCAAGGCGGAAGGTTGTATATGCAAAGAGTCACTGGCCAAGTGCTAGGATTGCTGCTAACCATGTTAAATGGGTTCCTCCCATCCATGCTCAAACCAAACCTTATGTTCCTTATTTCATTGGAAAACGACCGCTTATGACTGTGATTAATAGCTCTCCACTAGGCGCCATTAGCTAGGTGCCGCAACTTTCCATCATTCACTCGATCTTCCGCATGCTGCCCCATCAGAGAGGTTTGATGCCACCTCATCAGGAATGATAGGGAAATACCACATCACCTTCGTGGCTGGTCTTTTCTCATGGCTAGCTTGCATCATGGCATCATTGCCAGTTTTGTATCATGAGGCATGGCACCGAGGACACAAATCCAAGTCATTGTAATCTCCGTGAAACAATATGCAATCATTGGTACAAGCATGTATTTTTTGTACTTCGAGAACCAATGGGCAGATCATTTGCTTGACCTCGTACGTGTTCTGAGGCAACTCATTTGGGCTTGGAGCAAACTTCTACAGCAGGGATAAGACATCGTTGAACCTAGTGTCCAACATTCCATTCCTTGCTTTCATCTCCAGAAGCAAAATATCAGCTTCCAACTTTGTCACAGTTGAACCATTGTACAACGGAGTTTTTGCAAGCTTCCTCATGTCCTCCAACTTCTTTCAGTTTTTTTTCATCAAGGAAATCTAGCTTCCCAGCATCAATGATCTGCTCTAGAGCATCTACCACTTCATTATATGCCAAACTCTCATTCCCCAAGACGGTGATGGTTTCTTCGACACCTTCATTCACGGTCTCTAGGACCATCTCATTCTCGTTCATGTGCCTTGTTTCGCCTACATTTGTATCCCTGTTGTGATTCTATATACCCGCTGAAGCTTGTTCGTCAGGTGGGTTCTCACCTTCTTCCCCATGTTTCGTCCAAACCATATAGTTTGGCATGAAACCCCTCCAAAGCAGATGACCCCTAATCAGCTCCATGCTATCCCACTTCTTAAGATTTTTGCAATCCCTACATGGGCAGTTTAAGAAACCAAGAGCCTCAACATTATGCTCCATGTAAGCACTCACGACATTGATAAACGACTCAAGGCCTTGCATGAATGCAATTGAATTGCACTTCGTATACATCCATCCACGATCCATCTGTGTACAGCAAAGGCAGATCTTATAGCATGGAGAAATCAAAAATGAACACGGAGGTCCCGTTGAGCAAGAACATCGATAACATAGTAAAAAGCACAATAGCAAGAATCAAGTAATTGAATCTGTGAAGAAAATTTTGCGGACCTTGGATCAGTTAAGTGATGACCCGGCTTCGATTCGGACACAACCTTCAATAGATACTGGGGGAACTAGCAATGGTCGAGGAAAGGGGAACAATGGGATTCGCTTTGGGTATGGCTATGGCAGTGGATAGCTTTAAGTAAGGCAACCTACGCCATCGACCCGGCAGTGGAAATTAGCCTTTACCGCCGCCTGGATATGCAGTCCGACGAGGAAATACTCTTTACCGCCAGCTTTCGGCATTGGAAAGAATGGACACCGCACCAAACGCCGTTATTTCAGGCATAGGAGCCATACGGAAGTGTGAGCAGCATGGCCCGTCAAGCACTGGTCCATTACGACACTTTTTGGACCAGCTTCAAATTCTTAAAAACTAGCCTGTTTGGATCCCACCTAGTTTACAAAGCCAGATTCTTAAAAACTACCAAAAACTAGAGGGATCCAAACAGGTCCACCAAAAACATTGGTCCAGTGACATGACATAGCACTACGAGTGATGATAGCAAAAGAAAGAAGCATTGGTCGGACTAGAATTTTTGTTTATTACTTTATAAAATATATAGATACATTTCCAATGAGTAGTTGTACTCATCCACAAAGATAATACACCTAAAAATAATCCTCTTAGGGCAAGGATGATGGTCACCTTGGTCGCTTCGGAGGAGGTCCATCATCATTCATCGACATCATCATCCTCGGGCTCATCGTCGTCATCATCCTCCTCCTCCTCCTCCTCCTCGGTGTCAGAGCTCTGGAATCAAATCAGGATCCATGTACTCCCTAGAGGCCTCCTCAGATGATGAGTGCTGCTGGACCTCGTCCTTGTCGGAGGACGAGTCATAGCTAGGAATCTTGAAAAAACTGTCCACCGACATGGTCCTAGTTTGATGGAAGAATGGGATGAACAAGGAAGAGGGGTGGTTTCTGAGGGCAGCGGGCTTGAAGAATATGTAGAGCGGGCCAGCGGGGGGTGTTGGTAGTTGGGCATTAGAAAAAATTACTCACCTTCAATATTTACCGCCGGTACACCAAATGGTCGTGTAGGTGCGGCGGCCATAACGTGTATCTTAGTCGGCTCGATGTTCCAAACGATGGTGGAACTCAACCCCACTACCACCATTGCATTGATAGTTTTCAACTATTGGTTTCATTCCTTGCGAGGCCTCCCTATCGGTCCAACCAATGGTGGAAATATCACACGGACGCTTATATCGCTACGGCAGTGAAAGTGGCGACAGTGAAAGATCAATCTATAGTAGTGGGTGCCCGTAGTCAAGGTCGGTTGGTAGGACAGCCTCGGCACCATACACCCTGAAGAATGGGGTGAATCCGGTGGACCGATTAGGGGTTGTTTTTAGGCCCTAGAGGACGGCCGGGACCTCCCCTGCCCATCGTCTGGCGAATTTATCGAGCCTGTCGAAGATGCAAGGCATGAGGGCCTAACGTATCATGGTGTTTGCATGCTCCACTTGGCCATTGGTTCGCAGGTGAGCGATAGAAGCCCAGTCGACCCGGATGCCGCATAACCGAAGGAATTTCTTCCTAGTGAAGAGTGTGCCATTGTCGATGATTATGGTGTTTGGCACTCCAAATCTATACACAATGTCGAGGAAGAATTCTACCACATTTTTGAATCTTACTCTTGTTATGGGTTTGGCTTTGATCCACTTGGTGAACTTGTCGACCATCACCAGAAGGTGGGTGTAGCCCCGGGTGCTTTCCTGAAGGGTCCGAGTAGGTCAAGCCCTCAGGTCACAAATGGCCATGTCAGTGGGATAGTTTGTAACTCTTGTGTGGGCAAGTGCGTCTGACATGTGAAGAACTGACATCCCTCGCAGTTGCGCATGATTTGTTATGCGTCCGCGATCACCGTGAGCGATAGAAGCCTTGTCGGAAGACCATTCCAACCAGCGTCCTCAGCGTCGTGTGATGACCATAGATCCCCACATGGGCTTCACATAGAAGCCACTGCCCCTCATCCTGTGAGATGCATCTCTAGAGAATCCTCGAGGTGATACGCTTGTAAACAATGTTTCCTATCACCATATAAGATTTGTAGCGCCTTGCTAGGCGTCGCGCTTCCGTTAGGTCATAAGGTAAATTCCTCTGCACTAAGTATTCAACGAAGGGCATGGTCTAGTCTAATCTGGCGTTCGTTGTTGTTTGATCGATTGCCATCAGGTTGGGAGGGCTTGCGGTCCCTAGGTCGAGGTGGTGTTGAACCAGCGGGGTGGGTTCTGCCTTGCTTTCTTTGGCTAGGTCAGCCTTACTGTTCGCGCCCGTCGCTTGGTCGTGCGGCTGGAGAGGTCACATCGACGGTTCGTGCACATGATTAACGAGCACCCCCAGGGGAGCAGGTCCTCGACTTGATGTGATATAGGCCAAGGAATCAGCGGCTAGGTTATCCCATCTGAGGACGTGGTGGAGTTCTAGCCCATTGAATCATTCTTTGAGTTTTTAGACCTCGTCATAGTAAGCCGTCATCTTGCTGTCGCGCCATGAGGCCTCTTTCATGACCTAGCTGACAACCAACTCTAAGTCCTCCCTGATGAAGAGGCGGTGAGTGCCAAGCTCGGAGGCAATCTTGAGGCCATGAATGAGAGCCTCATATTCGGCGATGTTGTTGGTGGCCCAAAAATGATGTCAGATGGCGTACTCCATGAGATCTCCCGTTGGGGAGATTAGGACAACCCCAACCCCCGGCCCGTGGCCATGAGTGACCTGTCAAAGTATAGCGTCCAATATTACTAGCAGGTCGGGGGTGGGGGCATTTGTATTTCAGTCCACTCGGCGATGAAATCCACGAGGAATTGTGATTTGATCGCCGTTCTTGGGACGTAGGTGATGTGATAGCCCATAAGTTTAGTTGCCCACTTGGCCACGTGGCCGGAGGCATCACGGTTCTAGACCATGTCTCCTAGCGGGGCTGATGTCACGACTACAATGGAGTGTCCCTCAAAGTAATGGAGCAGCTTGCGCTTGGCGATGAGGATGGCATAGATGAGCTTTTGGATTTGTGGGTAATGCACCTTAGTGTCCGAGAGAACCTCTCTGATGAAGTACACCGGTCTCTGGATCTTGTGGGAGTGCCTGTCCTCCTCCCACTCGATGATGTGTGCCGCACTGATCACCTGAGTGGCGGCGGCAATATAGAGGAGGAGCGGTTCCCCCTTTTCGGGTGACACCAAGGTAGGAGTTGTTGCTAGGAATGCTTTGAACCTCTCGAAGGCCTCCTGTACCTCGGTTGTCCAGGTGAACTGGTCGGCTTTCTTCAGTAGCTTGTAAAGAGGCATATCATGCTCCCCTAGTCATGAGATGAAGCGGCTAAGGGAGACCAGGCATCCCATGAGCTTCTGGACCCCTTTTAGGTTTGAGATGGGGCCTAGATTCTCAATCACTGCAATTTTCTCTGTGTTGGCTTTGATGCCTCGCTCGAAGACGATGAACCTAAGGAGCTTTCCTTTAGGGACCCTGAACACGCACTTTTCGGGGTTGAGCTTTATCCTGAATTCCCTGAGGCGAGTGAAGGTGGCCTCTAGGTTGTTGACCAGCTAGTCGGCCTTTTTTGATTTCACGACGATGTCGTTGATGTAGACTTCCATGACCTCCCCGACAAGTTCACCAAGACATCTATTCTTGCACCTTTGGTAGGTGGCTCCTGCATTCTTGAACCCAAACGGCATGGTGACATAGCAGTAGGCACCGAACAGGGTGATGAAGGAGGTTGCGAGCTGGTTGGCCTCCTTCATCGCAATTTGGTGGTAACACAAGTATGCATCTAGGAAACACATGGTTTCACACCCTATGGTCTAGTCGACCACCTGATCGATCCATGGCAGCGGGTAGGGCACCTTTGGGCATGTTTGGTTCAGATTGGTGTAGTCCACACACATTCTCCATGTTTCGTTCTTCTTTCGAACTAGGACCGGGTTGGCAATCCACTCGGGGTGGAAGACTTCCTTGATGAACCCTGTTGCCAGGAGCCTGGCGATTTCTTCCCCAATGGCCTTCCACCTTTCATCATTGAAATGGCGGAGGCGCTGCTTGACCGGCTTGGCTCCGAGTTGGATGTTGAGGCTATGCTCGGCGACTTACCTCGGGATTCCCGGCATGTCAGAAGGTTTCCATGCAAAGATGTCCTGATTTTGGAGCAAGAAGTCGATGAGCTCGCGCTCTTGCTTGTTGGAGAGCCCGCAACCAATCCGAATGGTCTTGTTGGCATCATCAAGGTCAATGTGCACCGCCTTGGTGTCTTCTGTGGGTTTGAAGGTTCCAAAAGGTTGCTTCCTAGTGCTTGATTTGGGTACGACCTCGGTCACGGTGGCCTGAATGGCTCAGAGTTCCGAGGCTCTGCTCGCAGCCACCATGATATCAAGGTTTTCCTCCTCGTAGGAGCGTGCCTAGTGCAGATCTCCGTTCACGGTGATGGTTCCTCGTGGGCCAAGGAGTTTGAGCTTGAGGTAAGCGTAGTTTGGGATGGCCATGAATTTTGCGTAGCACGGCTAGCCTAAGATGGCATGGTAAGCGCTTGGGAGGTCCATTACCTCGAAGACGAGTGTCTCTATGCAGCAATTCGCCCGTCCCTCAAACATGACGGGCATGTCAACCTACCCGAGAGGAGAGGCTCATATTCTAGGCATGACCCCATAGACGGGGGTGCTCGTTGGCCGTATTGCCGCTCTTGACAAGCCCATAGCGTCGTACGTCTCCACGTAGAGGACGTTGAGTCCGCTCCCACCGTCCATCAGCACTTAGACAGGCGCATTTCACCAATTATGGTACTGACGACGAGAGGGAACCACCCTGGTTGCTGAATGTGGTTGGTGTGATTAGTCCTATCGAAGGTGATCGTAGTCTTCGACCATTTCAGATAGGCTAGGGTGGCTCTGGGGGTGCGATCATATTGATCTCTCTTGCCATGGGATTCTTCTTACGCTTTGGCTCGCCGATAGGCAGCTTGTCGATGATGATGGAGGGTGCTAGCCCTCCTACAGTGATGGGCTCTAGGATGCGGCTGTCGGGGGCCGTTCCGTGAGCATGCCCACCGTGGGCCACGGGGTCTGGGATTCCAGAGCGGAAGACTTGGTCGTGATTGACGACGAGGGAGGGTGCTGGCCCTCCTGCTGTGATGAGCTCTTGGATGTGACCACCGGGAGCCGTTCCGCGAGCATGCCTACTGTGGGCCATGAGGTCCGGGTCTCTGGAACGGAGGACTCGGCCATGACCGGCAATGAGGGAGAGTGCTGGCCCTCCTGTTGTGATGAGCTCTTGGATACGGCCGCTGAGGGCCGTTGCGCGAGCATGCCCACCACGGGCCACAGGATCTGGGTCTCTGAAACAGGGGACCTGGCTGTGGCCGATGATGAACACGGGCGTTGGCCCGTCGACGCCGATGAACTCGAGGTTCCCATGACGGATGAGGCCGCTAGGGGCCGTTCTGCGGGTGAATTCATCAACGGTGCGAGGAGCCATCGCTTTCTTCTCAACAATCAAGAGCGCGCGACTGTCCCCTACCTGGCGCGCCAACTGTCAGTGTTTTGTCGACCGACTAGTAAATTTGTATGATCGTCACGCTGCTCCAGGAAGATGATGGTAGCATCCAAAAGACACAAGGAATTATACTAGTTCAGGCCGGAGGAGGTCGTGGCTGATCCTGCCTTAGTGCTTGGCCCAGGTCCACATAGCTTAGCTGGGCCATGGTCGTTTGGGCTTGTGCTAGCTCGTGCATCTTGAGCCGTCCGAGCGGCTAACTAATCGGTGTCCTGAGATACCCGGGGTATCATAACCCCGACATATGGTTTGTGCATGTGCAAACTGTGTTTGTGGGGGTGTTCCTAGGGTTCCATAGAGCACATCCAGCTAGGTGAATCTAGTTGTATTGCATCTAATCCAACAAAAGGTCATTGGAGCCAATTTCTAGGTGATGAACAACTAAATTGGTCAGTTGTGCATCTAGGTGTTTTGAGCTTCAGATTCACTGACCAAAGGGTGGAGGGGGTGTTGCTGAGCTTCTCAACACGTGGGAGAAGCTGGATCCACATGTCCTTCCCTTGGTCACCCTTCTTGATCTCTCCTCCTAGCTGGCTAGCTCCTAGGTTGATCTACATGGTATTCTTGCTGTCCATATCCTCCATCTCGCTCCCTCATCCTTCTCCTTGTTGAAAGGACCTAGTTTTACTAAATTTATATTGAAATTGATAATACCGTTATAATTATAGTCACAGTATAGATATAGTTGAGTTCTTTCACCATCCCACTAGGTTGATTGGCTCCATTTACCATTAAGATATTTCATCAAGTCAGGATGCTATCACAACAACAAACTAACAATTTTGAAGAGTTGATGGACTTCCACAAACTATGTCACGCCCCAAAAATATGAAGGTGACAGTGTTGTATGTGTATGAAAATTTAAAATCCTCATACACACACAAGACAGAAAGAGGCATCAAGATCCATACAGTAAGCACGCTTTATTAATACTTTTGTGTCACGATTACAACTTAGTGGAATCTACGTCTTCACACGGCAGCTACCCTTGCCCTTTTTATTTTGGGCAACAAAGCTACTCTCCCTGTTCACTTACGTAGATGTCACAGCTATGTGCACCCTATGCATGCATGTCCATGTCAGTTCGCCCAGCAGGGTCAACACTACTCTCCCCCTTTTTGCGCATGTCAATAGGAAGAGCTAGGTGAGTACGTTTACACATACTCAGCAAGAATAATAATGAGATAATACGTGAGAGAAATAAATATAAGAAGAGTCATGAGTCAGTGGCAATAATTAGTCTGAGAATTATTATACTTGTGTTAGCCTTCATCTGAGAACCATCTCCCGCCAATAATTATTATACGGTGTTATTAGCCTTCATCTGAGAACCATTTCACTAGACACCCTACTTGTGTGAATCTTATCCCTTCAGACTGGTCACAGCCTGCCTCTGCATTACTATTTCAGGTTTGGCTGTCTCAGGCTGAGTACAACTATTACCTACCCAGATGGCGACGATATCATTTTATGTGCCATATCAGTCATGGTGAACCATCCTTCACGCGTTCATGGCTTGTGTATTAGCTTACATGTAATATAGAGCATAAAATATAGACCAGCTTCTAGCTCAGTTAAGAAAGTTAGTAACAAGCACAATCTTGCCTTTACTGGTTAATTTCTCTAGTGACTCCTATTCATAGATGTTCCTGCTCCTACCCAAGCCGTCCGACTTTCCCTTCGGCAAGCGCCAAGAATGAGTACACTGTTGATCGATGTGTGTGCGTGGTGCAGGTCTAGAAGGATGGGAGCAAGGCACTCTATACTAGTGTCAGGGTCAAGATACTCCGGGTATCTCAATACACCGATTAGTCAACCGCTCGGACGGTCCAAACCAGCAGAAGCCCAGCAACTATGGCCCATTTAAGCCATACGGGTCTAGGGCCACACGCTAAGACAAATGGTCCATCACGACCTCTCCCTTCACCTCCACCACACGCAGCCGCCCTCGACCTCTCTCTCGTCTCGGCCCCAGGGAAGGACGAGGAGGGATCGGACGTGGTCAAGTACGCCTGCCCTGACGGAGACCGGCACGCTCCACCCACTCCGCTAGGACTGAAAGGATAGCCATCTCGGGGGGGAGACACCATCCCTGCGCGTCCCTGCACAGACAAAACAACACACCGCTAGGCGGTGACGACTGGTACGGTACCGCACCGTCCAAATTCAGCCCGACAAGATGGGTGTACGGCCCCACCCGCTACGGGATGGGGCACACAACCCCGGCCTTGACTTTCAAGACCGCCCATGCCACCGGGGACCTCGACCTCGCAATCCAGGGTCGAGGCCATCGACGACATCACGACCAGCAAAGGCGATCGATGACCTAGGAGCGGCTACCTTCTCCCGCACTGTCGCCACGATGCCACCAGGAGAACAGGAGACGATGACGAAGGCCACAGCAAGACCACGTCACGCAGGACAGTTAGTGAACCACCACAGTGTCAACGGTGCCGTCACGACTGGCACTGTAGCATCACGCCACGCCATGGCGTGATGTGGGAGCAAGACCACGACGATGACCATACCAGAACATGCGATGACGCCAGGACAAGACGGGCTTGCTTGCAAGCCAAGTTTACTTGCTTCTCCCTCCCTCGAGCTCACGACCACTCGGTCAGGAGAACCTCTCTCTCTATATGTAACCTGGCCCCCGAACTCTATATAAGGGCGGCCAGGCTTCGCCTCCAAGGGGATGAACTCTCGAGACTTCATTCGGGCATTCGTTCACCTCACTCCTCCTACCTCTTTCCCTTAGCTTACACACCCTATTGTAAGAACTTCATAGCACTTAACCGAGGAACATGAACTCGAACCATCTCTGAGGCGGAACGTAGGGCTCCGGCCTGAACCAGTATATATAATTCCCTGTGTCTTTGAGTGCTACCGTCGTCTTTCTAGAGCAGCCCGACACACGTTTAAATTCACTAGTCGGTTGACAAAACACCGACAACTAGCGTTGGAGTGTTCTACACAACGCTTGCAGTAAATGGGAGGAGGATCGTACCGTAGGAAAAATAAGCCGAGAGTTATCTTCTTTACCGTGCGTTCCTGTCCTGGGTTTATCTCTTCTCCTCTTACTTATTTCCTTTTTAGCACTCGTTCTTATCCAGCAGAAGCTGATCCAGTCACTAGCGTAGTAGTGACATGAACATGAGCGTGCAGTCTGCTTGCTCGCTTGCTCGTTCGTATTTATTTATTTATTTGGGATTTTACAACCACCATACCTCTCCTTAAAAAAAATTGACCTCGAAATTTCCATACCTTCATCACTTATTCAAAAATATATGGATAATTTTCATTTAAATCATCTTCTTTTTCCCATGTCGCTTCATCTTCAGTACGATTACTCCATTGCACTTTTAAGAACCGAAATTTCTGTTGTCGTGTTTCTCTTTCCTTGACATCCAAGATGTGTATAGGATATTCTTCATATGTCAAATCATCTTGTAGCTGAGTTCCTGTTATGTCCAGGTATTCTATGGGCTCTCTCAAGCAATTACGAAGCATTGATACATGGAACACATTGTGGACACCAAATAAAGAACCAGGTAAGTGTACCCGGTATGCTACTTCTCTTATTTGCTCGGTGATGGAAAATATGGTCCGATATATCTTGGACTGAATTTCTTTCCTTGTCCAAATCGTTTTATTTCTTTCATTGAAGAAACCTTAATATACACTAAATCTCCTACTTCAAGTTGGATATCTCTTCTTCTATTATCGGCATTAGCTCTTTTGTCAGCTTTGAGCTATCCGAAGTCGTTCCCGTATTATCTGTATTTTTTTCTTTGGTCCACGGGGTCAAATTAGGCCCTATAAATTTTCTCTATCTGACCTCATCCCAGCACAGAGGCGATCGGCATCTTCTGCCATATAATGCTTCATACGGAGCCATTTTTGTATACTTGCCTAATAGCTGTTATTGTGAGCGAACTCTACTAAGGGCATATATTCATCCCATGCTCCTTCAAATTCAAGAACACATGATTGAAGATATTTTCCACAATCCGGTTTACCCTCCTCTGTCCATCGTTCTATGGGTGGTAGGTCTTACTAAAATCCATCTTACTCCCTATTGCCTTGTGTAGGCCTTGCCAAAATTTTGCAATAAAGCGTGGGTCCCTGTCTTCTTTCTCTGACCTCATCCCAGCATAGAGGCGATTGGCATCTTCTCCCATATAATGCTTCATACGGAGCCATTTGTGTATACTTGCCTAATAGCTGTTATTGTGAGTGAACTCTACTAAGGGCATATGTTCATCCCATGCTCCTTTAAATTCAAGAACACATGATCGAAGATATCTTCCACAATCTGGTTTACCCCCTATGGGTGGTAGGCCATACTAAAATCCATCTTAGTCCTTATTGCCTTGTGTAGGCCTTGCCAAAATTTTGCAATAAAGCATGGGTCCCAGTCTGACACAATCGGAAAGGGAACTCCATGCAAAGATACAATTTCTTTGATATACATCTTAGCTAATTTCTCCAAGGCAAAAGTCTTTTGATGGTAATAAAATGCGCAGACTTGGTTAGTTGATCTACTATTACCCATATACTGTCATTTCCATTTGGTGTTCTTGGTAACCCCTGTATAAAATCCATACTAATTTCAACCCAACGATTCATTTAATCAATAACATGGAGATTTCAAAAGCATTGCACAGATGTAATAAGGATCAAACTCATGAAACCAACTTCAAGAGTTGGGCCCTCAATACACCCTTACATGCACCAGCGCTCAAATAAAAGAGAAGTTTGACTGGACGACGACCTAAACCTCATTTACTTGGCTAATGACAAGCCATAGCTAACTTGCTAATTGGAATTACTGAAAACGACACGACAAACCAACTACAACAATTCTTGCTAATTGGAAGTTGAGGCCACCAAGATTGCTTCCTGCATCACCGCCACTAGAACTTTCTCCTGCATAAAAGGACTTAGGCATCACCCCGTCCAAGCCGTCATCACTTTGTTGAGGGCTAGACAAACCAAATCTCTCATTGTGTCCACCACCAACTTGGGTGCCTCCACTCTTATCGATGTTTCCCAAGGCAACATTTAGTTCAGGTGATGATAATTTGCTATAGAATAGTTGATGAGAATGGAGCAAAGCTGAGCCAACATTTGCGTAGTTTTGAGGTGGCTGCATAGAGCTGTAACTCTGTACATTGAAAGGAATCTGTTGGGACGACGACCTTAGATGCAGCGGGGATGAAATTTGCGGCGACAACGATAGAGGAGATGAATCATCTGATGGTGGAGTTTGCAACGATGATGGCTGGGGTATCGTCGGTGAAGGCAGTATAGGTGATAATGAGAATGGGTGTGAGCTGTTACCATTGATGTCTATCCCACGGATGTGATAGTTGTAAGGGCTGTGGGCTTCCATAGGTGCTGGTGGCGTCTTGGGTGCTTGGAATTGCACGCTGGAAGTGGAAGGAGTATGTGGTGCTAGAGAGTAGGAATGTTGCAGCGGATTTTGTGGTACCTGTGGTGATGGAAGGATCACCGAGTCTGGACTCTGGAGGCGAGGAGCCCGACCTTGCTAGCACTGATGCATGGACGACCATGGATGTTGCTGGAAGCAAGCTTGGAAGGGAGCCCATGGAGGATACTTTGGCGGTGTCGCAACTTGTGGAGACATGGAACGCCACCAAGTGGGCTGCAACAGTGATGGATCTCTAAGACGACCACCAGCTTCTACTTTGTCCTCATGGAGCAAGGTAGGCAAGCGATCATTGATCTCTTGCTTTACTCGTGAGAGCTCACGATACATATCAAAGAGCTCAGTGGCATCAAGATCCTCTATGTTACCATAAACATACTTGGCCCTCTTGGAGGCCTCCTGGATCTTCTCGTTGGTCCGCGCCATGCTCTCCTTCTTCCTCTTATCCTCCATGGTCTTGTCTTTTTCTAGCTGGAACACCTCATTCTGTAAGTTGGTAATTGAAGCCTTGTCTGCTTCACCGGTATCAAGATCGGTGCACTCCCTAAAAGGAAAGCATCAAGTATGGGGCTAGCCTCTGGGGTGCCGAAAGAGGAAAACTTCCCATGTTCGGACTCCAACACCATCGCAACCCTTGTGCCAGTAAGGGTGGAGAGATCAGATGCCGCCTTGAAAAGCCCAGAGCGCCTCTTGAAGAATGTGAGACTCCGGTACCTACCATCCTCAATGAATCTCACTCCTGAGTCCTGACCTCCTATCCCTCCTCGGCATCATGGAATGGAGAACACTGAAACTACTACAACCAATATGTGAGCAAGATAAGGAATGTTTTCTTGTGAGTGGGAGCAGGTGTGTTTTGGTGAGAAAGAAGGCAGCCACCCCTACCCCTTATATAGAAGAAATTTAGGCACAAAAGAAAAGAAATCTCATGAGATTTTGAAGGCGTGAAAACATGTGTATGACTTCTTACCACAAGTCACTGAGCAGTGGGTCATTCTTTTGTGCGTCCAAAATGGGCCCAGTTGTCAATAACGACTAGAAAGCTTGCAAATAAAATTTGTGTAACAAAAGAAAATTCTTTTTAATTGAGCTGGACTATGCATATCTATTTGCCAATGATTAGTCGAATATTTATTATTTTTGGAAACAGAAAGTGTATTTATTAGCATCCTTAAACTACCACACTACCATTGAAGCAAGTCTTGATTAGCAGCCATTTTTAGTCTCCAGCTATGGTTATTCTATCTACCAATATAAAATATTGCAATATGCCGTGCCTTTCACGTTGGTCAAAACATATCTTAGTATATATGGATCATTAGTTAATAATTCTTTTGAGTGCAATTTTTTGAATTCATTTCTTGCTACAAAACTATATCTCAATCATTGGAATTGATGTGATCTGTCAAACTGCTAGTTGGATGAATAACAACATACTTAAAATACCACTTTGATGATAGCTGAGAGTTATTTAAAAAAATTGTGGGTTGATTGCTTACTATATAAGGAAATGTTTGTTTTAACTTTTTGTTGGCTTCTGCCAGCCAGAAGTTGACACAATCCGTTCAACAGTTGAGCTGGCTTTTCAAAAGTTGGAAAGCCAGTTTTTACTGAGAAACTAAAAATTTATTATAAAAGTCAATGACAAAAAGACAACATCCAGAAACTAAAGGACTGAAAGTCAGCTTTTGAGCCAAAAGCCCAAAAGTTGCAGCTCAAACAAGCAGTTCCTAAATGTGTTAACATGAGAAACAAGCAATGTTCTACCACAAGTGTGCAGTCGATCATAACATTTCACATAAAGGATTCCAGTTTTACTGAATTTATATTGAAATTGATATTACCGTTATAATTATAGTTACAGTAGTCGATATAGTTGAGTTCTTTCGCTGTCCCACTAGGTTGGTTGGCACCATTCACCATTAAGATATTTCATCAAGTCATGGTTGCTATCACAACAACAAACTAACAATTTTGAAGAGTTGATGGACTTCCACAAACTATGTTGACGTTATTTGATTACTGTTGCAAATCTCATTCTTAGATCCCCCTTCTCACCCCTACAAACCATAAGGGAACTGTGTATTTAGAGTTTGTAGCCTACACCCCTCCCTTCTCTTGACACCATAGAAATAACTTAATGACTGTTTGGGGAGCTCAAGCTTCACGGCTCTTGTAGATTTAGAGTTTGTAGCCTAAAATAAATTGTTACATGCATCCAAATGCTCTCAATGAGGAGCTACTATCACCTTGTAGAGTTTGAGCCACCCAATCCATCTAATTTTGACCTCAACGTTGACATTAATCTTCCAATGCATAGATAGTGAAAAATAATAGTGTGGTCTAGTTTTTCTTTAGATTGACATAAGATCAAAAGATAATAATTAATGTGATCCGGATAACCTCACCCACCAAGCTAGTAGCAATGTCACCAAGATGATTTTAATATTCTTTCTAAAATTGTCAGAGAGTATTTAGTTTGTTTTCAATTCAGAGAATGAAAATGTGGTTTTATAAAAAATTTAAAAAAATAATGTAATTTTTTTCTTACATTCAAGCCTTTGCATTAGCTTTATGGTGTGTAAATGAATTTACAAAATTCGATCAAGTCACGAATAGGTTTTATTCTATTTTCAAGAATAAAACTTCACAATTTTGTTTCAAACATTAGCTCTAAAAGTGCAAGATTTAGTTTGAGAAAGTCTTGAAAACATTTAAAAATATGTTTACAAAAGGGTCTAATTTCCCAAAATAGTTTAAAACATATTCCAAAATATAAGCTCAAATATGTTTTAGTTAGATTAAAAATGTTTCAAAAATTGTTTGTTCTACCTTTCAAAATTCAAGACTTGACTGAAAATAGTTTCAAAATGGCCATTTAAAAATAGAGCATAAAAAGATGTCAGATGAGATATTTTAAATGATTTCTCAAAATATAGTTTAAAGTGGTTTTCAAAATAGAGTTTAAAAGGTTTTTCTAAATATGTTTGAAAAAAATCAAAATTTGAAATATGTTTTGAAAGACTAAGTTGGTGCCTATAGCGGGGTTGAAGAGGTAAGCAATTATAAAAACTAATTTGCAATAGTCTGCCAAAATCGATCTAGCTGATTTCACTTACTGCCCTGCCAAAATTCTGCTTGGAGACCTGCACAAGTGTTGTCACGGTTACCAAAACTAAACCTAGGCTTTCACTTATAATAAAGGAGGAAATAAGAACATAAACTGCTGTAAGTGTCTCTCCACAATAAATGACATTTAGATCTAGCTCGTCCTTAGTTGTAACACCCCAGCCTATTAATAGCCTGTAGTAGTTGTGAAGTTGGCGCATGTGACCAAGTGGCACATGTGTGGTTGTGGTTGGTGGGTTTAGTACCACCTGGAAAGTCAGGAGGGTGAGGGCCAGCTTATAAGCCTTATTGTTCCAAACGTAGCACCTTCGGGTTAACCCTTTTACACGAAGCGAGGACGAAACTGTAAGCGAGGTGCTACGCGTATGCAGGCCCGTTCCACGTGCGGAGCTTGACCATATAAGCAGTTTTGGATGTGGGGTGTTATTGGTAAACAGTCGCCCGGACCTAGCACTACGACCCCCTTTTGCTAGGGGGCACCCCTTCTCCCAAAGTTTAAGGGGGGTGAATACATGTGTGGTTATGGTTGGTGGGTTTAGTACCACCTTTGAAGTTTAGGAGGGTGAAGGCCAGCTTATAAGCCTTGTTGTTCCAAACGTAGCACCTCCAAGTTAACCATTTTACATGAAGCGAGGACGAAAGTGTAAACGAGGTACTACGCGTATGCAGGCCCGTTCCACGTGCGGAGCTGGGCCTTATAAGCAGTTTTTGGATTGGACACGGGGTGTTACATTAGTCGTCATGCGTATCCTTTGAAAACTATAATTAGGGGCATGAAAAATATATAAGAGCACAACCAATATTATCATTGTGGTCTCACTAAGTAATGTCGCTGCAAAACAAACATTAGTGACAATGATTGTATCATCAATAATCGCCAAAACTGAATTAGGGATCTAGATGCTTTCAGCTACTATTTTGCAAAGTGACCTAGGTTGTTCTATTCAATTGCGTAGATTATTGACTTGTGCATAAGTTAAGCATAATCAGGTCCAACAGCTAGTTTTTTCAGTTTCATCGGGTAGTTTCTGTTCAAGTAGGTAGGTTATGCACTTTTTAAGTGAATCACGCACTTTGACTGACATAACTGCTAGTTTTTGTGAGTGGAGTATATATACTCCCTCCCTCCCCTTAGTTGGAGGGGTTGTTGCTTCTCACCCACGCCCATATCGCTGATCCAATTGCCTCTCTAGCTCTCCCCAACCTCTACTTGTGAGGTTTGTGAGGTTTGTGTGAATTCTAATGAGTTGGGTTGAGAGATTTAGTGATTAAAAGCAAAAGTAAGCAACCAAATGCTTAAGCACTTGTAATTTTGTCAATTGTTCACGAAGCATTTGTTACTTTTGGAGGAAAAGTCTCATAGACGGCAAGGAATTGTCCGACAAGCTCCCGTACTTGTGGTAAGTTGCAGGAAATTGAGAAGGCTTTGACTTCACCTCCACAAGGGAAGAAGTCCAATAGTGAAGCAAAAAAGATGGTTGGAAAAGACACTGCTTAACCTTCATACTTGGGTCGCTTGGAGGAGACGTAGGTCTTTCCTTGGAAGGAGCCGAACTTAAGAAAGCAAATTATCATGTCTTCACTTTGGTAATTTGGTTTGTGCTTTCACTCTTGAGTCTTTTATTTGATTTATGCTTCACTCTCGATCTACTTGTGCCTATTTATGAGTACAGGTGCTTGGTTGATTCGCTAATCAACTCCACGCATATCTCCAAGTCCAGTTTGAGCTAGAACTCTATAATAAATCTATCCATCTACCCATAATACTAAAGAGGCAAAATATCTGGCATCAAAATTTTCGTCCAGCCCAATTACCTGCTACAACTCGATCACAGGCTCTCGGATTTTTTTTCAGCATTCCGTGCGTCCGATTCCGTGGTGTTCCCGTGTCTGTTTTTTCCGCGGTGTTCCCGTGTCTCTGTTTTTCCCCGACGTTCCGGTGTCCTATTCCACGTCTTTCTCAGTTTTCTCCCCATGTCCCGCTGACCGGCTCTAGTCCATGCCGCCCTCCGTTCGTTTTCCCCGCTCCTGGTCCGTGCTGCTCTTCCCATTATTTGTTCTTTCTTTTTTAAAATTATTAGTATCTCTTGGTTTTTTAAACATTAAAAATAAATAATAAAATAGTATTATGAGTATACCCTTGACTCTTATATAATTCTAATAAACAAATATTCTCACCACTAATTTGTTGTTGTAGTTATTATTAGAATTAAAACCTATTATTATTAGAGCCTAAATCAGCTCATGGTCCGACTAATTAAACCGTGAACTAAAATCTTGAACAATTTATCGTTTAATCTAATCAAAATAAATATATCTCCACACTATATGTATATACCAGTATAATTCTCGATGAGGGATGCCACGTGAAAATGAAAAGAGGTCTCCGACTGCAACTAACTCCTTACCGACTTTACTCATATATTAAAATCACATATCTTTATGGATCATCAAAAGAAGTCACGAAACTTGATATCTAACTACCAACACATGGATACTATAAACATTAACGTTAGAATATATTTATAGGTAAATATTTATGTGCCTTACGACAGAAGAAAAAAGATCTATCAAGGTTATTTTTAACTGAATAAAAAACTTAGTTGGGCATTGCCATATTATTATCAATATTAACCTATATTATAGATGTTATGGTCATAAAATAAATTATAGCTCTTAAATTTTATAGAAAAGATAAAAAAAAAATAGGTAAGTAATTATTTTGTCCTCCCATCAACGTTTGATAACTTATTATTCTTTCATTGCAACGCACGGACACGTTTACTAATGTAGTTTAATCTTGAGCTTTCTATTGAACCGCGTTGCCTACACAGATTTCTGCATAACTTACACATACGTGCATAAGCTACGGACAAATCCGTGTAACCTACGTAGTTATTCTAATCCGCTGCTTTGAACTATGAAAGATTCTTTCAGAAACACCTATCTATCCCCTCGAGACAACATCCCGATACTTTCAAGAAACAGTCTCAGAAGGCGCACTCACGTTTCTTTACCTTTGGCTAATCTGCTTGCAGTATAGCAAGATCGGGGACTATCTTAGCATGTCTATGCAGAAGAATGATGGCCGAGCATGAACAACTGAATCGTCACAGCGCAAAATAAGCTTGTAGAACATCCTGACATCGTGATTCATCAAAATACAAGCCCGAATGGGCATACAGAGACCTATAAGATCATAGCTCTCCCACGAAAGCAGCAAATCAAGAAACTGTTAAGGCACGAATCCATCCCCTGAAGCAAGATGAGTCTCAATGTAAATGATGTCTCAGTGCTGTAGCAAAGGCTACTCAGATGTCTGCGGCGTTCGAGATCACAAAAATGAAAGCACAGCACAAACTGTGACCGGATCCCAACCATCTCCACCATAACTCAGGTGGCAGTGGTCTCCCAAAGGTGGCAGGGCGGCTGCTCATTTCTTTGTAGCAGCCTGGCCAATAAATTTCGTAAGAACGTAGCAATCCGGTGGCGTTATGTTCATGTAGTAGTTATGTATTGTCTGTGTTATTTCAAACCCAAACTTCTTGTAGAAAGCGATTGCATCGTCGTTGTTGGTCTGAACATGCAAGTATATCTCGGAGATGTTTTGCTTTGCTGAGAGATCGAACACATGATTCAACAGCTTTGTCCCTGTCAACATAAAATCGGCCAAATATAAGATGGCATAGATCTTGGGAGTGTTCGGCTGGTCGTAAAAGCCAGCTTATAAGCCGGCTTATAAGACATGGTACAGTATTTTTTTCCCCCAAAAAATCAGCCATACAAATCAGCACAAGCGGCTTTACCACCAGACAGACAGCTTATAAGCCGGCTTATAAGCCATGGTACATTATGTAGTACAATTTTATGC
Source organism: Miscanthus lutarioriparius (assembly GCA_904845875.1). Classification (NCBI taxonomy): domain Eukaryota; kingdom Viridiplantae; phylum Streptophyta; class Magnoliopsida; order Poales; family Poaceae; genus Miscanthus; species Miscanthus lutarioriparius. The sequence continues at coordinate 49,346,012 of CAJGYO010000005.1, forward strand.
GCATAGTGCAAAAATAATTCAGAGTGGTGTTTTCTTTTTTGTGATTTGTAGCTCAGCCATGGGAAGTCAGCCCACAAAAAAACACAATATTCATATTCTTTTTCAACTAGCATCCATCTTCAGGAGCAAGTAACAGTACAGGTAGCTAACAGAAGTTGCCCAAGGAATACCAGATTCAAGATTTCCTGATGTTTTCTTGTGCACATTAAGGATTTCTAAGAACACATCACGTTGAACTTTTAGCTTCTACGATTGACGCAAAAGTGTAAACAGCAGAAATTGCCGCATTAGGTCCACATGTAGTGTTAGATTTGATCATAGCCCCTAAAAGTCCATCTGGAATCTATGAAACTCGACAGCAAGAAAATAAATAGCAGGGTCAATAGTGGTGTACCTTAGTATTTAGTGGAGTCTAGAACAATCAAGTGAGTAAAAGTGACTATGTTTAGGGAAAGAGACTAGCTGTAAAGGCTGACCTTATGGGCTCTAGACCGGGGCTTAAAAAGAAAGTACACGATTAATGGCAAAATCTACAAAAAGTTATTATCATGCTACACAGTTATTTCATAATGATTATTTAACCTTTCCTGTGAAGTTAAAATGTATGTTACCTTTTTCCTGTGAAGTTAAAATGTATGTTACCTTTACCTTGATATGGAAAATCTACAAGTAATAACACCGATTATCTAGCATGAGGCTTCTGTGCTAAAAAAAAGCTCCCAAAGAATAAGCAAACTAATTTTAACTTCTCTGTAGTGACACTTGCAGATCATTGCTTAAGCATTGACACTTGGGAAAAGCAGCAGCAATACGCACCAACTCTACTAGGAGACGAAAGCCTAGTAGCTAAATGCAAGCAAGCTGAGAAGACACTGCTAGTAACATAAATTGCATCATCAATTTGGAACAGCTCTAGCAAATAAACAGCAGTTCAATTTTTCACATAGTCTTACAGAAGGTATCACTTTAACAATAATAGTGCCAACTAAACAGCTTATACGATGACCTACAACACATCAGCACTGTTTGTGAAGTTGGTAAGCACATACTACCGTTTTAGGTTGTGTTGAAAGAAGATAATGTTAGAGCATTGTGAATACAGTTGAAGTTAGGTTGTAAATAAAATAAGAATGGGGCATTGCAATACATATACAATAATACAACAACAATACAATTGATATTAGTTTGACGATATCTATTATCAGGAATAGATGTGTGCAGACTCAAGATGTAATCACCGCATATCTATTGAAATCAATGATGATGCACACATATTTGACTTCCAGAGGCATTCCAAACATCATGGCAAATAGGTTGGTTGATCTCTTCAAATAACTGCAAAAGTGAATCAGAAGGGGGAAGACTCACCTATACCAAGACCACGATAAGGTGCCAGTACACCCAAGGTCATGATGTAAACTCGGACTGCCCCTCCTTCCTTCTTCTCCAGGCGACAAGCTATCGTGCCAACACAAATATCGTTGTAGTAAGCTGCAGACAAATACAGGGAAACAACAGTTCAGCTGTTGGCATCACTCATCAAGAGGGGCAGCAACCAATTTCACACAAAATCAGCTGACCCAATAGATGAATCAATCAATACAATCAGTATCTACCCCCCAAATGCATCCGTACAACCTGGGGACAACCACACTTCATTACCCAGCCTAAACACCACAGCTACCAGGACCCTCCAAGATCGGGCCTAACCAAACAAATCGTCCCTTTTTACACATCACATTCGTCAAAATCCTAACGGCGTCTTCTCAATCTCGCCGCAACAGCTCGTCCTTTTGGACGCCAATCGTAGATCCAATGAGTCAAGGGAAACAATCATGGCATAGAGCAGGGAACAGAGGAGGGGGAGACGGAGAGAGGAGTGGACGGCGCACCTAGTTTGGAGAAATCCTTGGAGGCGATGGCGTCCTGGTAGTATTTTTCGGTGTAGCGGACAGGGAAGAGCGCCGTATTAAGCTTCTTGAGCTGCATCACGTTCTTATCCCGCACGCCGTCCAGCGACGTCCGCTCGACACCGCCCCCTCCGGCGCCGCCGCCGCCGCTGCCCTTCTCTTTGCTCGCAGCGACCTCGCCGTCCCCCACGCCCATCTTCGCGCTCCCGCCTCACTCCTTGGTTTGTGTCTCTCTCGCCGGAGTCGACGGAGGAGGAGGCGTCAGAGAGTTGAGAGTTGCGTGCGGCGCGAGCACGGCGGCGGTGGCGTTTGGCTGACCTTCCTCTCTGGTCCTGATGCGGTTGGGGACGTCTTGGGTCCGTCCGTCCGGGTCTTCCCACCCAAAAGAGCCTTTTAAGCGTCTGCCATAAAAAAAAAATTGTAATTATATATAAGCCATTAAAAAAAGTTTGACCATATATCAGGGTCACTGCTCTAACCTTCTTGGTCTTACAATCTATTCCATCTAAATACAGCGCTAATTGTGGCTAACGGATGGAGAAAAGACAAGCATATCCTCATAAAGAAGAGGCTATCTGACGGTGCTTGACGCCAATTGATGGGCCTTTGGCGTCAAAAACACTCTCTAAATGGCTTATATAAATAGACAGCACTAAGGAAGGTGATCAGCAGTGCCAACACTAGCTGCTATCCCTACTTCCACTCCAATAACTCTCATCTAGGAAGGTGGTCAGGCAGGTGGAGTAGTGCAAGATAGGGTTATGCAGCAGCTCAGATGGATTAAGAAGCTGGTCTTTGTTGTCATCTTCCTTGCCTTGTATGCAATTACGAAGAAGTAGGGTCCTATGTACGTGTGTGTCACTGTGTTTATATGTTTGAATCAATGAATGAATGAGTCAAAGATGGATGAATGCAGTTCGGAAATATAAAATTCTCAGATTGTTCATTCACCAACATGCAAACTTTAATACATTACCAACATAAGTAGTGCTCATGGTTCAGATTGTTCATCAACATGCAAACCATAAACCACAATTTCATCTAATACCAGTAGTTTGTTCAGATAAACTACATGTCCTGATCATGCAAAATATTATAGCTCTATTACATCAGCATTTCATACCATCCAAATGATTTATACCATAAAAGCTAAGGTGTTCTCTAGGAGTACAGCACCAATGCATTATCAAAACAACATGGTGGAGTCATCTTTGTTCATTCCAGTAGCAATTGCTTCTTACTTCTGGTATTTTCAGCTGGGCTGGAAGGGTCAGCTGGAGCCTTGCTGCTTGCTCCCCTAGCTAGAGTAGCAAACACATCTTTTCTTGGTGTAAGCTTCTTCTTTAATCCAATCTTCTTCCTTGGTGTATGAACTGTAGCAGTTGAAGCTTCCTGTGACTCATGCTGAACTGCAACATCTTTCATTATAAAGGGCAAGGTGCATAACTTGAATAAGAATTGGTTCATTGATCCAGTTCAATATCTTATGGTACATGAAATATGAATTTTAGTGTGAGCTGTTGGCATTGTAAAAAATTAGAAAAAAATGGAGAAGTGGCATACCTGCTAGAGAAAGTAGTAGTAGAGACTAAAGTACTTGTTGCTGCTCCCTTAGATTTAGAGACACATGATGAAGAAGGGGATTTTCTCTTTCTTTTCTTATGTACAGCATTCTCCACTGCCTCATTGGGAGGGAACACCATCCCTGTGGCTACAACAATGCTTGTCTCTGTGTTAGCTTTAGCTGCTTTTTTCTGCCTCTTCTTTGGCAGACCCCTACAGGTGAAATTTTAGTTATATTAGATTATTTAATGCAATTCATATCATATATGAATAAATGTAACTGAGAGAAGTTCACCTGTCAGCCCTATTGCAGCTATGTCTGCTGGGCTCCCATTCTTGCAGGTGTATCAGTGGTGCCCTAACTTATGGCATATTAGACACTTATGTCTCTTTGATTTCTTCCTGCTACCTCCTTCAACTGCTCATTTGTACCTGTTCTTTCTTCTACCAGCTGTGGACTTAAGCAATGGAGGATGCATGAAGAATCCATGTGTGGCATCAGGTCACATAGACTTGTCAGGAATGGATGGGATGGCACCTTCATACGTAGCTTTGAATTTGGCCACAGAATAGCATTTATCCACATGATCTTCTAGCTTTTCACCAGGTATAGATGTTATGTAGACTTTTCAGGAGGCTCAGTACTAGGGTTGTGGTAACTAAAAGTCAGGAAGCAGCACTTGGAAGCATTATGTTTTGCAAATATGTCAAGCAAATCTTGGTCGTTGCAAACTTGGATGTTCATCTGTCTCTCAATGCAAAAGTAAAACAATCTTTCAACATCCCATAATCAGAAGGATACTTATTCTCAACTTCAGCAACTAGATCTACGAAGTTGGTACGGTCAGCATCGACGACTTTGTTCAAGCTAAACCATCGAGCACGAGTATGGCGAGCAATTATCCGGATTTCTAGGTTGTAGCTACTAGCAGGGTCCATCCTATAGATGAACAACAGCGAGTTCACATACATCTATCTATCTAAAATCACACTATATCAACCATGACTACTACACCTAACTAACCACAATCATAAGGACCAAGCAATCGAAGCAGAAAAACCCTAAAAATGGTACTCACCCATCAGTAAGCCAAGGAGATCGGTCACCCGCGCCTCCCCCTTGTTCACGGCCATGCGCCGCTAATCTAGAGGATCCACGATCTCTTCCTTCAGGCCTCCTCTTCCTTGCTCCACTACCCCATTCCACGCTGCAAGCACGGGGGGATTGGGGGGTTCTTCTCTCCACGCCGTAGCCGCAAGCAGGGCTGGATTGTCTTCTTCTCTCCCCGCCGATGCCGCTAGGGTGTAGGGGAAGAGGACTCGAGCGAGATGGGTAGAGTGAGGGACTGAGGTGGCGGTTAATCATAGTCAATATGGTCTCCACCGCCCAAGGGCAACATGGACAATTTCACTGGTCGGTCCCACCTGTAAGGGCTACCAAACGCGAAAAACAAACAGAACAAGAACGGAATGGCTTGTAAGGCAAAGAACTTTTTTAATGGCTTGTGTGTAATTATAAACTTTTTTAATAGCACAGAGGTAAAAGGCTCCAGCCAAAAACCCTACTCCCGGCTCTTGTGTCGTTTGGCTGTTCCCGGTTCCTCTCACTATCGTGTGGGGCCCATTCTCTAGCCACAGTGGAGCGGCAGACTACAAAGAGACAAAGATATACTAGTTGCGTTGCGTGCACTTGCAACCAGATCGTGTCTGTTCTTTATTCTCCTTTTTTATAGGCTTTTAGGAGAAATGATGCTGGTACTCCCCGAATGGGAGGGTTACTGGCGCTTGGACATCCGGACGCTACTTCAATATCGGACGACTTTTGTTAGCTGACAGTGCGCATGACCCGCACGACCTTTCACGTCCGCACGACCGCTCCCGATAAATTATTATTATAGATAGATCAATACTTACTATCTTATGTCACCTACTTGCATCAGCCTCATAGGCCCATGGTCGTTCCCTCGCGTCGTGTCGTCATTTCTCGCGTTGTTTCATGTGTCCACGTGGGGCCCGCACAGCCTCGAACGTCACCAGCATTGAGAAGAGGGGGAGGGTCACGCCGGATGCCTAGCTAGCACCGGGAGGAGACACCAAGGCAAGGCAGCAGAAAGTGAGGAGGAAGATGCAACACCAGATCTACTTTTGAAACATCCAGATGCAACACTTCAACATACGTCTGAAAGGCAGATGAAACAATTGAAACATGCATCTAAAACACTTGCAAAAATACCTAAATAACACTTAAAAACCATTGTAAAACATATGCAACATCCAGACAAAATACTTGCAATATATGTGTGAAACATATGCAACATCCAAACAAACGCACTTGCAACATATCTGGAAAAACGGATGAAGCATTTAGAACATACGCTTGCAACATATAACATCCCGATCTACTTTTGCAACATCTGTGTGAAACACTCCAACATACCTCTGAAACATACACTTACAACATGCGTTTTCAAGTGCAACATCTACTTGCTGCTCGGACACATAAAGGCTCATCGACGCGGAGCTCAACGCTGCGGAGTGTCGTAGTGGGGGATGCAAGAGGGTGGGCGGCGGCAGCCCCACAAGCAGCTGCACGGCTCTCGGTGACAAGTCGGGCGAGTATGGTCCCCGGTGACGATGTGCCCCTGTGGTGGAGGCGGCTCCTCGGCATGGCCCAGGCTCTCCCGGCCTAGGGTCTAGTGCATCACCGTGGAGCAGACCGCCGTGATTAGCACCCATGCGGTCACTGCCAGCACCCTCCACCTCCTCTTCATCCTCGCCCCGCGGCATTTGCCCCCCATCCCTGCCTATGCCTTTCCCTTTGCCTCTACGCTCCCAAATCTATAGCCGCTCCTCTAACTCCTCCTTCCCCCGCCCAATGCCCACCATATGCTCGCCGCCCACCCAGAACTTGAAGGGCCCCGGGACCCCTATCACTAGCAGCAGCCCAGCAGTAGCAGCAGCAAGCGGCACGGGAGAGTGGGAGACTAGAAGGAAGTCTGGAGGCCTAGAGAGGGAAGGGCGGGCAGGGCAAGGCGTGGTGCAGGAGCTTCTCAAAAGATGTGAAGCTTTCACGGGTCCCTAGCGGTGATAGCTAGCTTAAAATAATTACATCTACGACTAGCTACTCGCAACAGGCGTATTGGGCTGGTCCACAGGCCCAGGAAGACCGCGTTCGGATGGACGGATGTCCTGAGGAAAGCATTTCCGTTCCTGAATCCAAGCGATCGAATCCTTGAAGAAATTAGTACTATATGTCTTTCTCTTGAGGAAAAAGTTGTAGAGTCCATTTATATAAAATAATCAGTCAATGAATTAAAAGGCTATCATAATTCTCTTGCCATCGAATCAAAATCCAGTTAGCATTTTCTGCATCCGATCGATTTTTTCATCTTGATTTTTTTAGAATTACACAGTACAATGTAGACGCTCACAACACGCACGCACACTCACCCCTATGAATACACGTACGTAAATCCTACTCCTATGAGCACCTCCGAAGAACACATTCCTGTCGATGTTTGACCACCGATAGCTTGCCACGGGGGTCCCTAGGGCAGTATGTTCGGGCTTCAGCGTATGCGGAACTCGACGGTGAACGCAAGAGACAGTCGATTTATCCTGGTTCGGGGCCTCGACCGTGATCGAATAATAGCCTTACGTCCAGTCAGCGTTAGCCTTGTGTTGGATTGATTGTGTGTTGTTGTGTTGTATGGTCTGTTCTTGTGTCTAGGAACCCTTCCCTCCTTTATATAGTCAGGAGGTCAGAATCCTAGTCTGTTTACAATGAGAGTTCCTAGTAGGATTATATAATAATAATACTACTAAGATTACATGGGAAGAATCCTAGTTAGACTAGATCTTCTCCCTTCCTTGTGGGGTATCCTGTGGGTCCCGCATCGACAAGCCCTCGAGCACTTCATGGTTGAGTTCTGGAAGCCTCGTCTTGTTCCTTCAGGTCTTGCCAAGTAGAAACAAGCGTCGTCCGAGTGCTTTCTTGAGCGAAACCGTGTAGCGCTTCGTGAGATCTTTGGTTGGTGTGTACCTTTTTAAAGAAAAAAGTATTCCCATTTGGGTGTAGCCCCTAAGCCTCTTGCTTTTTGGCACAAGGAGCTAGAGTGTCTTCTCTTGAAATCACTCTGATTTTTCGTCGAAGGGTTCCTGAGCATATACCCGGGTTCTTTATCAAAAAAGAGCTCGGGAATAGCTAGGTCCGGGTTCTTTTTGTCCTGAAGTGATCTATCTTGAAGAAGTCTTCTTGGTGATGTGCGCTTTTTTGGAGAAAAAGTACACTCGCTGAGTGTAGCCCCCGAGCCTCTTGCTATTTGGAACAAAAAGTTGGAGGGTCTTAAATCTTATGTTGTTTTGCAACTCTTGTCTTGAAGAAGTCTTTTGAGTGATGTGTGCTTTTTTGAAGAAAAAGTGCACTCACTGAGTGTAGCCCCCGAGCCTCTTGCTATTTGGAACAAAGAGTTGGAGGGTCCTGAATCTGAGTTGTTCAAAGAACTGAAAACAACCCCTAATGCAGCCCCCGAGCATTCTTCAAAAATAACTCGGATACAGAATCTTGGCATATCCTCTGGTAGTCTGTTGTTGTCAGATGTAGAGTCTGCTGCTTTCAGATGTAGAGTCTGCTGCTTTCAGAGGTAGAGTCTACTGTTGTCAGGTGTAGTTGTATGGTGGTGGTTGAGTGTAAATGCCTTTTGTTCACGGGTTGTACAGTGTTGGTATATTCTCCGAATATGCTTGTTGTTGAGTATTGTTCCTTCACGCCTGAGTTCTCTTTCATTGAATTCTGTCTTTTCACCATGTCCTTTATTAGGTTTGTTCCACTGGTGCTCCCGGTCCACGTGCACCACTTCTTTGGTCTATAAATATCCTCCTTGTGTGCTGCTTTGATTCATCGAGCACTTTGTTGTGTGGTTTGAAATCCCCATAGTCATGAATATGATAGTTTGTGAAGTAGAGCAGCCCCCGGGTGTATTTTGTAGTTCTTGTACATCTTGTCGTAGATGGAGGAAGTCTTGTGATAGGGATTAGAGGTAGACTAATCCTGCAGTGGCATTGCTCCGGGAAGTATGTGGCGGTAGTTGGAGGAAGTCTTGTGATGTGGGATGCGTTCCTTCATCCAGCAGTTCTGGGTTGATCCTCGACACCTGCCCTAAGACTGTCTAGTGCAGATCAACACCATATCCGGTATCACATTGGACTTGGGTAGACAGATACTGCAGGCTCCTCTTGTTCCACGTTGTCCCGCCGTGCCGCTGATCTCCGCCTTGGATGTGTTGCTTTCTTCCTTTGAAGAAAATAGTATAGCCAGGTGCGGTTTGCTCTACCAAGTAGCAATTTGGAGCACGTAGTCATTACAGGACCTAGTTGTCTCTAGGTTCCTTTTTGCTACCTTGCCTGTCATAGTACCGAGTTCGTTGGGTCTTGTAAGATGTGTAATCTTGTATCTGTTGAAGTCATTTGTAATGGAAAGAATCTTGTCTTCTGAGTTGTCACTCTTTATCCTGCTGATGTCCTGGTTGTTTTTGAGATTCCCAAGTTCTTTCTATAAGGACCGGGTTGTTATACTCCTTGTGAGGTATCATTTTGTTGCTTCATGGCTAATAAGTTCTTTTTGTAGCAATATGATAGCTCTACCGTTCTGCTGGATAGATAAGTCCGAAATCTGCCCGTTGAACTGTACCGTTATGTGGATTTGTGTCTTCCATCTTTTTAGCTATGTCAGTAAATGGACCATTGCATTCTCACATCATGCTTTTACGGGCCCGGTGGGCGTGCGTTTCTGCTGTAAGATCTATTTAAAAGGCCTTTTCGTCTTCTTCTTCTTTACTACTTCGCTTTTGCCTTGAAACCCTAGCTTTGAGAAATCCACCGCCGCCATTGTCGTCGTCACCTGAGCACCGCCGTCTTAGTCTCGTCTTTCCCTAGTGCCTTTTTGCTTCCACTAGTACATGGGTAGGAAGAAAGCCGTGAGCAAGTCCCAGGCAGCCTTCGTGGACGAGGAGTCATCCCTTTCATTGATCGAGAACCAAGAGTTCATGGCCATGAGGGCTGTTCAGAAGGTTTGGCCGGCTCCAACAACGACTGAAGACCAGCTTCATGAGCTTGTCAGCGATGGCTTGATCCAGAGCAAGGACATTGCTGAATGGAGAGCTCTAGGTGAGCATCGGGTCCCTGCTCCAGGTCCTGGTGAGATCATTCTTTTCATCTCCTTTACCCGTGCTGGACTTTGCCTTCCTGCTTCCACCTTTCTTCATCGATTTCTCGGTTATTTTGGGGTTAGCTTGAACCATCTTGCTCCCAATGCCGTCCTCCATCTTTCTGTTTTTGTACATCTTTGTGAAACTTTCCTTGGAATTCCTCCTTCTCTTTCTCTCTTCTGTCACTTCTTTCGTCTGAAGCCTCAACCCCGCTGTGAAGACACCAATGTTCTTGGCGGCTGCGGGATTCAGTTTCGCCAGGGTCTTAAAAGCAAATTCTTTGACTATGACCTGGTTGATTCTGTGAGGGATTGGCGCGCTAACTGGTTCTATGCTGCCAATTTGATTCCTTCTCTCGCTGTTCATTCTGGATCTGGTCCCTCGGTTAACGACCGGTGGGAAAAGAACTCCCTGACGTCGGACGAGCTCCAGGCGATTCAGCCGTTCCTTGAGCGGATAAGCACTCTGAAGCAGCAAGGCTTGACCGGCTTCGGAATCGTCTCGAGTTTTCTTCGCCGTCGTGTTCAGCCTCTGAAGGAGCGAGAGAACTTTGGCTTTGAGTACTCTGGGGTTGAGGATCCTTCACGCATGGTCCCTGCCCTTGAGTTGACCAACGAGGAGGTACTCGAGTGTCTTTAGAAGATGCTGAAAGGAGCAAGCATTGTCCCGCTTACCGTCTCCGAGTACTGTGCAAAGAACCCACCTCCAGTTGTAAGTTGTTTTGTCTTTGTGCGGGTACTTTTTGTATTTCTTTTGTTGTATCTATTTTCGCTTAATCTTCCTTGTCTTGTTGTCTCATTCTTTTCATAGGAATTGGGGCGTAACTTCATTGACCCGATTCCCCTTGATGTCCTCCCTGCCGTTGTGGGGGCTGGGGGTAGTCTTGCTGGGGCTTCTTTAACCAGTAAGTCGCAAACCGCCGTAATGCTTCCTAGCGTTTCTTCCGCAAACCCTGATGTATATGTAGAGTATGTTCCTTGTTCAGTTCCTCGAGCTGCTTGTAGCGTCGGCAAGAGGGGGCGAGTGGCTGGTTCTTCTTCTGGTGTGCCTGCTGCCAAGAAAGCTCACCAGTCGAGTACTTGTCTAGGTACTCAAGTTATAGCTAGCATCCTCTTAGGTGAGCACATTAATACACTCTGTCCTTCTGTTGTTTGTTTTCGTCTTTAACCGAGTACTTTTGTCCTTTTTCAGCTGGTGCTATGGTGCTTTGGTCGAGAGTGAGGAAGAAGAGGATGATGATGTACCCCTTGTCATGCGACAGTGAGTTGTTTTCTTATTTTCCTGTTGTTGAATTCCTCCTTTTTGTTTTGACTTTGGTCTTGATCTTTTTGTAGTAAGCGGTCGTCGGGTACGAGTTCTTCTAGGGCTCTGGCCCTGAGTTCTTCTGGGTCTCCAGTACCAGCTGTGCCGCTCCTATCGTAGGGTGGCGGTGATGTTTTTGCCGCCATAGTTCCTCCTGCAAGGTCTTCTTTTGGTTTTTTGAAGAAGAAGATGGCTGAGTAAGTGACTCTTTGTCGTGCTTCTTTGCTTTTTGCCTTCCTTTTTCCTGACTTGTATTTTTATCGACGAATTTCTATATCATCTTGCAGTCCCTCGCCTTCTCTTACTCCTCCGCCGCCTTCTAGTCAGCCTTCTAGTGTGCCCCCGCGTACTGAGTCGAAGGACTCGGAGAGTATAGTCGGTGAGGTGGCTGTGAGGAAAGCTGGGCCCCTGCTGCTGCTGACCCTATGGCTCCAGAGGTGACTGTGGCCACGGCAGTGGGTACTTCTGAGGAGGTAGCCGGGGCTTCCCAGGATACAGCCCTGGCCTTGCCTTCTTTGCCGGCGTCGGCTTCTCCCTTAGCTCCCCTTGGTACCGGTGCTTCGCGCTTGGATGATGATGTGTTGCATCAATTCGATGCTACTCATCGGTTGTCTGAGCTGACCGCAGCCTGGGGGAACTTGGCGTCCTCTGCGACTTCTTTTGGGGAAAAGCTTCAGGTTAGTTTTTCTGAAGTTCTTTCTTTGGTTGTTCATCTTTCTCTCGTCCTTACGCCTTGTCTTTCTCTCTATTTTCTCAGTCTTTTTCTCATGATCATACCGGCTTCTTTTTCTTGTCTGAAAATGAGAAAAAGTTGTCTTCCGATGTAAGCGCTCTAAAAGCAGAGCTTGATCTCTGCCAAGCCGATATGGAGATTGAGCGTCAAACGCACCAAGAGGAGGAGAAGGCTCTCCGCGCCCAGGTTGTAGAGGCAGAAAAATAGAGGGATGCTGCGGTGGAGTCCCTAAAGAATGAGTGCAAAGGTATTGCTTGTTCTTTTCGTTTCCTTTTGTGTTATGACTTTCTCTTCCACTGACTTGTTTTTGTTGCTTGGTCTAGCTCTCTGAGTTGAAAAGCAGAAGCTCTCGGAGGGTCTTGAGGAGATGAAGACAACTGTCCGCAATAGTCACAACCGGGCTGAGGAGGTAATCACTTGTGCTGAAGAAGAACTCGCGCTCACTAAGTTGATTAGGCATGGAGCCGACAGAGATCTTGTGTAGGCCCAAAAGACTATTGAGGTCTTGACTGGCAAGTTGGCAACGGCCACTGAGAACTGGAATACTTTGTGGAAATCCTTCGGTCAGTAGCCGATCTTCTCCGGACTCCAGCAGATGACGGTCAACCTTGGGCTCAGTTCATTCCCCGAGTTCGACCTGTTTCTAGGAGTTTGTGAAAAGGTGCGCCCGCTTATGTACTAGGAATGTTCTCGCCCAAGTCCGGGTTCTTGCTCCGGAGTTCCCTTTGTCTAAGATTATAGAGGAAACCGAGAGCCAAGAGTACATGGATGCCGTTGAAAGGGTGGAACCTGAGGTCGAGGACTTAGCCAGTAGGATCATTGATAATCTTAACATTGATATTTCTTCTCCTGATGACAATGCTTGATGTACTTGACCTCTGTACTCCAGTTCCCGTAATAGCAAACTATACTTCTTTTGAATAGAGATTGAATGAAGATCCTTTATTTTAGTTGATGTCTTCTCTACCTGAATGTCCTTGTCTTGTAAACAACTTGGTATATGTGGGTCATTGTCTTGACAGACTTTCTTGATCTGTCGAGCGCTTTGTCTGGCTTGTCTGGCTTTTCATTTGTGACTTGTAAACAACTCGGTATAGATCGTTGTTTCGACAAACTTTGTGTTCTTGTTAAGACTTAGGACCGGCGATCTTGAGATTGATAAGTCCCCGAGCACTTCATGGTGGAGTTCTGGAAACTTCTTCTTGTTCCTTCAGGTCTTGCCGAGCAGGAACAAGCGTTGCCCGAGTTCTTTCCTGTGCGAAACCATGTAGCGCTTCTTGGATCTATCTGAGCGTGCGCTTCTTGGATCTATCTGAGTGTAGCCCCCGAGCCTCTTGCTATTTGGAACAAGTAGCTAGAGGGTCTTGTCTTGAAATCGCTCTGATTTATGCTCAGGCTTAGTTTCAGTCGTTTTGCTTTTTTGGTTTGGGTGTTAGCTTATTAGCTACCCTCTTTTGCTCTCTCTCGGCCGTAGCTCAAGCATGTTTTGACCATTTTTTTTGTTTGGTGTTAGCTTTTAGCTACCCTCATCGGTGAGCTCAAGCATCTTTTCGGCTCTTTTGCTTTGATGCTCGTGCATGTTTGACCATTTTGCTTTTTGTTTCGGGTGTTAGCTTATTAGCTACCCTCATCGGTGAGCTCAAGCATCTTTTCAGCTCTTTTGCTCTCGGTCGGTATGCTCAAGCATGTTTCAACCATTTTGCTTTTTGTTTTGGTGTTAGCTTATTAGCTACCCTCATCGGCGGGCTCAAGCATATTTTCACTCTCTTTTGCTCAAGCATATGCTTTTCAACCATTTTGCTTTTTGTTCGGGTGTTAGCTTATGCATCGGCTCAAGCATATTTTCAACTCTTTTGCTCTCGGTCGGTATGCTCAGGCATGTTTCAGCCATTTTGCTTAGTGAAGACAACTTCGGAGAAAGTCATAACAAGACATATGTTGTGTAGAAAGACCATCTTTATTGATCGTGAATTGTTGATAAGCCATAATAATACATATGTTGTCGATGAGCATTATCTGTATTGGGCATGAACGTTGATCCCTTGCTTCTTGAATATATATTCTTCCTTGAGTTGTTTTCACGCGTAGAATCTTCTTAGTTGGCTGATGTGCCATGTGTTGCTAACTTCTTTTCCATCCTCGGTTGTCAACTTGTATGTGCCTAGTCCGGTGACTGTTGTGACAATAAAAGGACCTTCCCATGGACTGAGTAGTTTATGGCGTCCTTCAATTTTTTGTAATCTTCTTAGTACTAGATCTTCGATTTGGAATGATCGAGGTTGGGTACTCTTGTTGTAGTGGCGTCTTAAACCTGGTAGGTATCTGGCTGATTGGAGGGTAGCGTTTACTCTGACTTCTTCTGAGCTGTCGAGTTCTAATCTTCTGGTGTGTTCTGCTTCTCCTTCGTCATACTGTTCTATCATTGGTGATGTCCAGATCAAGTCGGCAGGTAGTACGGCTTCTGACCCATAAACTAGGAAGAAGGGTGAGTAACTGATGGCTCTGCTTATTTGAGTTCGTAGCCCCCATACTACTTTGGGTAGTTCTTCGATCCATTTGGATCCGTAGTCTACTAGTTCTTCATATAGTCTTGGCTTTAATCCAGCTAGTATGAGTCCGTTAGCCCTTTCTACATGTCCGTTGGCTTCTGGATGTGCGACTGACGTGTAATCTATGCTGAAGCCACAGTCCTGTGCCCAACTTTTGAATTATGTAGCTGTGAAGGGAGAGCCCAAATCTGTGATTATTCGATTGGGCATGCCGAATCTGTGCATAATGTCTTGGATGAACTCTACTGCTTTGGCTGCGCTATATTTTGCGAGTGGTTTGTATTCAATCCACTTAGTGAACTTGTCAATTGCTACGAAGATATACTCGAAACCGCCCTTTGCTTTCTTGAGAGGTCCTACTTGATCCAGCCCCTAGTAGGAGAAAGGCCAAGCGGGTGGGATGCAGATAAGATTGTGAGCTGGTACATGAGCTTATCTTGCGAACATTTGACAGCCTTTGCATTTTCTGACTAGTTCTTCTACGTCTTTCAGAGCTGTTGGCCAGTAGAATCTGGTGCGGAAAGCTTTGCCGACTAGTGTTCTTGAAGCGGCATGATTTCCGCAGCAACCTGAGTGTATTTCGTCTAAGATCTCTTTGCCTTCTTCAAACGAGACACATTTTAGGAGTACTCCTGATGACGTGGCTCTTCTATACAACTTTTCCCCTACTAGGACATAGTTCCTGCTTCTACGAACGACTCTGGTAGCCTCCTCTTTATTTGCTGGCAGCTTGTTCTCTTTGATATAGTCAATAAAGACCTAGATCCATGAGGTGTTGATTACCAAAATATGGGTGCCTTTAACTGAGAGTTCAGGGGTTATCTCACTGGGTTGTTTGATAGAGGGAGCTGATAACTCCTCTATAAATACACCGGGTGGGTCCTTCGCCCTATCTGATCCGAGCTTGGCCAGGACGTCTGCCGCAATATTAGAATCGTCGGGACATGTAGAATTTCTAATCCTTGAAAATGTTTTTCAAGCTTTTGTATTTCAGCACAGAGGCACCCATGTTTTCTTTGGTGCATTCCCAATCTTTGTTGACTTGGTTGATGACTACTGTCGAATCTCCGTACATGAACAATCGCTTGATTCCGAGGGTAATTGCCACTTGGAGCCCGTGGATGAGGGCTTCGTACTCTGCTTCATTGTTTGTAGCTTGCCATAATATTTGAAGGACATACTTGAGTTATTTTCCGTCCGGAGAAATTAAGAGAACGCCAGCTCGGCTCCGCCTAGCTTGAGTGACCCATCAAAGTACATCTTCTAATGGTCAAGGATGGTGTTTGACATAGGTTGTTGAATTTCTGTCCACTCGGCCACAAAATCAGAAAGTGCTTGGGATTTAATTGCCTTCCGTGGGGTGAAATCGATATTGAGAGCTCCAAGTTCAACGGCCCATTTAGATATGAGCCCTTTTGCATCTCTGTTGTGTAGGATGTCTCCGAGTGGGAAGTCTGTCACCACGGTAATCTTGTGGCTTTCAAAATAGTGACGTAGCTTGCGTGAAGTGATTAGGAGAGCGTAGAGTAGCTTTTGCACAAGCGGGTACCGGATTTTTTATTCTGACAGTACTTCGCTGATGTAGTATACGAGGCGTTGTACTTTATATACGCGCCCTTCTTCTTCTCTTTCCACGACTATCAGCTGTGCTGATCACCGTAGAAGTAGTCGCAATGTATAGCATCATGTCTTCGTATTTCTTTGGTGGCGTGAGAACGGGCGATGATGTGAGATATGCTTTAAGTCTTTTGAAAGGTTCGTTGGCTTCCTCTATCCACTTGAACTTGTCTGTCTTCTTTAGTAGTTTAAAGAAAGGTAATCCTTTTTCGCCGAGTCTTGATATGAAACGATTGAGGGCCGTCATGCAGCCTGTTAGTTTCTGCACATCTTTGACGCTTCGAGGGGGTCCCATCTCTGTTATGGCTTGAATTTGTTTGGCGCTGGCTTCGATTCCACGATGACTGACCAAGAATCCGAGTAGTTGTCCTGAAGGAACTCCGAATACACACTTGCTTGGGTTCAATTTTCATCTCCACCTTTTCAGGTTTTCGAAGGTTTGCTTTAAGTCTTCAATAAGTGTGTCCGGGTTCTTTGTTTTCACTACTACGTCATCCACGTATGCCTCCACGTTCTCGCCGATCTGTTCACCAAGGCACATCTGGATAGCTCTTTGGTAAGTGGCACCAGCATTCTTGAGTCCAAACGACATGGTCTTGTAGCAGTAGGCACCGAATGGAGTGATGAAAGATGTCTTGCTCTGGTCTTCTTCTTTTAAAGCAATTTGGTGATATCCTGAATAGCAATCAACGAAGGATAATAGGGCAGATCCTGCTGTTGAGTCAACTATCTGATCAATGCGTGGTAACCCAAATGGATCTTTTGGGCAGTGTTTGTTGAGATCTGTATAGTCGACGCACATGCACCACTCGTTTGTATTCTTCTTTTGTACTAGAACTGGATTTGCTAGCCAATCTGGATGAAGGATTTCTCTGATGAATCCGGCTGCCATTAGCTTTGTGATTTCTTTTTTAATTGCTACCTTCTTGTCGGGTGAGAACCGTCTTAGTCGTTGCTTCATAGGCTTGGAGCCTTCGTTGATATCGATTCTGTGCTCAGCCAACTCTCTTGGGACACCTGGCATGTCGACCGGCTTCCAAGCGAAGATATCTTTGTTGTCCCGAAGAAAGTTGGTGAGCGCGAGTTCCTATTTTGCCGAGAGGTGAGCACTGATGGTTGCCGTTTTGGAGGGATCACCGGTTCCCAGGTCGATTTGCTTGACGTCGGCTTCTTTTGGTGGTACGAGGATGCTGGGCTTTTTAGCTGGTGTCTCTAGTTCTTCCGGGCTCAGTTCCGTGGCAATATCAGCTATTTCTTTTCTACCATTGGTTGCTTGTGCTTTGGCTGCAATTTGAATTGCCTGAACATCGCAGTCAAAAGCACGCTTCAAATCACTTCGAAGGGAGAGGACTCTATTAGGCCCTAGCATCTTTAGCAATAGGTACGGGTAATGTGGTATTGCCATGAATTTTGCTAGTGCTGGACATCCGATGATTGCGTGGTATGATGATTCAAAGTCTGCAACTTCAAACTTGATGAACTCTGTACGGTAGTTTGAGGGAGTTCCAAAAGTAACAGGTAGAGTGATTTGTCCAAGTGGCATGGCTGCCTTGGCGGGTACTATCCCATAAAAAGGGGTGCTTGTTGGTGTAATCATCCCAGCGAGTTGTAGTCCCATCTTCCTTAGTGTTTCTGAAAAAATGATGTTGAGTCCGGCTCCTCCATCAATTAGTACCTTTGTGACAGTCATACCGGCGATAGTTGGATCTAGAACCAGTGGGTAATGGCATGTGTTTCCTACGCTAGTCCATTAGTCTTCTCTTGAAAGCTGGATCGGATATTGTGACCAATTGAGATATCTTGGAGTAGCCGGTTCTGCTGCCATGATGGTTCGGAGAGCTAGCTTTTCTTGATGTTTACTTCTAGAATCTGGAGCCCTGGCGAAGATCACTGCTACTGTTCCCCTGGATTTTTGGAATCCCTGATCTTTGTGGTTGTCTTCATCTTTTTTCTGATTGTCTTCTTTAGCGCTCCCCTTACTATCTTTTCTTGTGTATCGTTCATTGAAGGTGTAGCAATTTCCAATGGTGTGCTTTCCATTAGGGTGCAACGGGCAATGCATGTTTTCAATGTCATCATACCTTCTGGGCTTGGAAAACTTCCTTGATTTATCAGTTACCGCTACGGTGTTGTCTAATCCACGTTTTCTCTCTTGGTGTCTGTTGTTTCGATGATTTTGCTTATCCGGGTTGTCTCGGTTGCTTCTTTCCGGGAACCTTTCTCGTGTCTTCTCCTCTGCAGTAATCACTTTTTCTACTGTGCATCTGAATTCTTCATTGTTTCTCGGGTTCTCTTTGCAGAAGTCCTGAAATTGCCACCTAGCTATGATTCCGTGAGAGAAAGCTTCGATTACTTCTCGTTCGGTAATGTCATGTACTTGGGCACGTAATTCGCCAAATCGTCGATAGTAATCTCTGAGACTTTCGCCCCCTTTCTGCTTGAGTCCCTTTAATTCTGCGTGGGTGATTGGGTGCGTAATGATACCTACAAAATTTTGACAAAAAACTCTTTGCAAGTCCTCCCAATTTCTGATTGATCCTGGGTTCAATTTGTTGAACCATTGGAGAGGCATGGTTTCCAGGGCCATGGGAAAGAACAGGGTCTTGATATCGTCGTCCCCCCCCCAGCGAGTTCAATCGATTGTGAGTAGATTCTGAGCCACTACCTTGGTTCGGTCTTGCCGTCATATTTAGAGTGGTTGGACGGCTTGAACTTGTGAGGTAATCGTATTGAAGCGAGTCTGCTTGCAAAACAAGGAAATCTATCATGCGTTCCGGCTTCTCTGTACTCTGATTCGGCACCTCCTTCCAACCAACTGTTGTTTTGGTGAGAGTAGTTCTGCGGGGCAGTCCGAATGGGTGCTTCGCTTTTGATCTGTCTTGGTTGTTCGGCTCGGTAGTTTTGACTGTGGTCCCTTCTACTTTCTCTGTTGTGACTTCCACTTGGTCCAAGTCTCTCGAATGTGGACTTCCTTTGATTTTGATCTTCCTTCCTATGAGATGTTGATCTGGCGGGTAGTCTTGAACGGGTTCTTCCATCGTGTCTCTTTAGGGCTGCTATCCGGAGAAGTTCTCGGAGTTGTTCCTGCTGTTCGTTGGGATGCGAGGTCGTTCCGAGTTCTTCAAGTGCTTCTTAGATCCTGTTGTAGGGCGTGTTCACCGCACGTCTTTCTTTGACTTCTTGTTCTGATTTTCTTCTATTGTATTCGGCCAGATCTGACTCATATCTGATCCAGGCTTCTTTACGCTGCCTAGCACGTCGTTGGCGTCCTTGTTTTAATTTGTTTCTTCTTTCTCTGGCTTGCCTCTGACTCTCGATCTCATCATCATAGCCCTGGGAAAAGGGTGATATGTTGGACTCAGATTCATCTGATGATCTGACGTCGGGTGCTTCTGGGGGGATCAATGGTGATCGAGGACGGCGAACCATGAGTACTTCCCGTGCGTGAACTGTTCTGTTACTAGTGTTGGTTTCCATGCTATCGGAGTTGCTGATAACTTTGGTAGAAGCTTCAAGGTCGCAGATCGAGTCTCCTTCTTGGTAGGGTAGAATTGTCGGTGTCGTCGTGCCGACCAGTCGGGTACTGCTATCCTCAGGAATAGAACCTGGCCAGTGGACAATGCAGTCCTAAGACGTTATGGTTAGCACGAGACCTTCCTGAGCTCCTTTCAGTGGCATTCTAAGCACCGGATCGAGGGATCCTTCGATCCATGCCTGATAGGACTTTGCCATGTTGTGGAGTCCGAACGGAAAAGGATCTGACTTCTTGAAAAGATTCTGAGTGTTCTTCGAGTTGTATTCTTGATATGCCGAGGCCGCGTTCTGGAGCCCCATCGGAAAAGAACTCGGATCTTCGAAACAACTCGGGTCAGACTCCATCTTGAATGCGGAGCCTGAGTTTGAGTCGGATGCGCAAAGCCGTGAAACCTGAGTTGAATCGGACGTCACGAGCTGCGCGAATCTTCTGGTGATTTGATCTATCGTAGTCGCCGAAATGGAAAAGTCTTCATGGTGAACCGAATCTTCGAGAAGACGGCTTTGGAGCTTGCCATTGTCGCCTGCCTCGCAGATCCACGAACCGAAGATGAAGGTTGATCCCGTTGAGAAGATCATGTTGTCGAGGTCCACCAAGCTCTCAAACACAAATTCACCGAAAGCCCCTACCTGGCGCGCCAGCTGTCGATGTTTGACCACCGATAGCCTGCCACGGGGGTCCCTAGGGCAGTATGTCCGGGCTTCAGCGTATGCGGAACTCGACGGTGAACGCAAGAGACAGTCGATTTATCCTGGTTCGGGCCCTCGACCGTGATCGAGTAATAGCCTTACGTCCAGTCGGCGTTAGCTTTGCGTTGGATTGATTGTGTGTTGTTGTGTTGTATGGTCTGTTCTTGTGTCTAGGAACTCTGCCGTCCTTTATATAGTCAGGAGGTCAGAATCCTAGTCGGTTTACAATGAGAGTTTCTAGTAGGATTACAGAATAATACTACTATTAAGATTACATGGGAAGAATCCTAGTTAGACTAGATCTTCTCCCTTCCTTGCGGGGTATCCCGTGGGTCCCGCACCGACAATTCCTCCCCTTATCCAACCTCCCATGCCGACGAGTTTTTCCACATCCTCTTGTCTTTGATATGTCCTTCATATATTCTATCGTCATGCTAACCTCGCAAACTAATATGTAATCCGGTAACCTTTAGGTATTAATGTGGTCAGTTAATTAGGATCTAAGGACTCAACTAAGGTCCGTTTGGATCCTTTTATTTTAAAGGAATTGAGATTACTTAATGAACTAGGCTATTTGGTTTGAAATTTGATCTTTCATAACTTTCTAAAGTTTACATATAAGACTATCTTAAATTTATAAGGTGGAAGATGAAAACCGACTCTATAGATCATCATGCTATATTTCTACTCTGCAATTTATAGCATGCTCTTCGACTGGCTCCCCTAATGCAGAAATGCAACACATAAGTATCTCCTTTATATGGCCAACAGTAGTATATAAATATATTTCATATATAACCATATTAGCTCAATGAATCTATGCCTAAATTATGATTATTAGAATGAATTTCAATTCCAAAGATCTAAACCGGGCCTAAAAGCTTTTCATGATGGATAAGTATTCACATGGGTACTTTTGGCCTTGTACTGTGAAATTTGGTTGAAAATTTCAATTCAACATGGATTCGGTTCACCCCACTGGTGGTCGTGATAGAGAACATGCTTTTCTGTGTTATATAGATTTACATGTAGTGTGAATATTTTGTGGTGGATAATGTTTAGTCGATGACCCCTCTGCCTTTTGTAACTGACACGACAGTATCCTAGGGACGAATGCGGTGCAGCCGCACCCACACAAAAAATTAAAAACAGTACAAAGAGCTAAATTTTCACCATATTCACACCTTCATCCTAAATTCTTATAAAGCAAAACTCCACTCTTATTTCTCTAGCATCTCTTAAGCCACGTCATCCACTTCCTTCGAGTCACGCATGTCCTCTAATTTTACTGCAAGTGGCAACTCATGCAAGAGCGTTTATTGCCTCTGTGTATCATAATTCATACCATGCATGCGGCCTTCCTCCGCCACGCATGTCATGAATAACCAAACGACAGAAAACTAGGAGTCTCCCTTACGTACCTACTCTGTTCATTAGTCCACAGTCTACAAATGATAAATGGCACCAAAGACCATTCATGCTGCACCAAAGCTACACAATTAAGATTTATTATGTGCAAAGAAGTTTCTCTTCCAATTTTTAATATAACCCTGTATTGCTCTTCCATAACTACATTTGGACCCTTCACCTGCATTTGCCTTTTCACCATTCTAATGAATGAGGACGTGTGTGTGTATGTATATATATATATATATATATATATATATATGTGTGTGTGTGTGTGTGTGTGTGTGTGTGTGTGTGTGTGTGTGTGTGTGTGTGTGTGTGTGTGTGTGTGTATATATATATATATATATATATATATATATATATATATATATATAAATCAACAATTTTCTCTCCCACCAGCAACAGATTCTTCTTTTGTGCAAAAATATAAGGTACTACTTCATTTTCTAAGCATGTACTGTTGTCTTATCTATTATCTATGATTTCGTTTTCTTATACATCTCTATAATCTCAGCTACAAATGGTAACTCCTGGATGCTTACGGGAACCATAACATCCTTTGCATCTCCTTGGTTCTCCCAAGGAGATATATATGATCATCAAATTGTCACGGTTCACTACATCAAAAATTAATATCAAAATCTCCAAGACATTTCATCGAAGAGGGATCTTTTATTTTAAAGATTTCTCTTCCATTGACACTGCTAACATTTGTATGTACTATACAACATTTGTATGTACTATACATCTCGATTTTTTTCCTTCCTCTCAACCTACATTTTCCTTCCTCTCAACCTACATGTAATTTGCACTGCTAACATAATATTGGGTAATACTTTAAAGTTCATTTCATTCATCCTAAAGTTTTCTAAAAATAAGTTTACTCGAATTCCCGCGGCAACGTGCAGGGTATTCACCTAGTTTCACAAATGCTTACAGTCGCAAAGCAAGCGCACCCCCTCATATTTATTATAGATCCACCCCTGATCCTATCCAATGTCGTGGATAAGGAGGTTTAGCCCTAAAACGAGATATTGTGGATAAAAAGGTTCAGCCCTAAAACGAGATACTCTCTCCATCCTAAAATAAGTGTCATTCTCACTTCCTGAGGAGTCAAACACTTTTAAATTTGACCAAATATATACAAAAAAAATATTAATATTTATAGTACATAATTAGTAACATTAGATAGATCGTTAAATCTATTTTCATAATAAACTTATTTGGAGATGTAAATGTTGCTAATATTTTTTACAAACCTAATCAAACTTAAGTTTGACCGGCACAAATAACATAACAACACTTATTTTGGGATAAAGGGAGTATCATATAGTATCCTTTGGGTGACTATGCAATGAGAATATACCCAAGAGGACACGAGGACAAAACTAAAGAGAACTTAACTGACGTATGCCGAAATGTGGAATCAATTGGAATGGTTTTCTTCAAAGAAAAACTTGTTGCACAATGAAAGAGGGTTTCATGTCAAATTAATGCTGCAAAGTATTGTAAAGCCCTAGTGGAGCTATAGAACGGGATTATCATATTTGGCCTAATAATAGTATGTTCTTGGTTGTCTATATTAGTCTATATCTAAACTTGTAATACAGTTAATTCGTCTGTTTGATTGCCCATAGAGCCTCTTATGCAGACTTACATAGTTTTCAAAGCGGACCTAGTGCAGCATTCACTAGTACGCTAAAATTGGTCATATTAGGCAAATACATAAAAAACAAATATTCTCACATCTCCTACCTCTACTACAAATATAAGACCTCTACTAGAACATGGAGGTCGTTACATGCAATATAATGTAAGCAACCAAACATATTTTTTCCTAACATGGTTTGTCTATGCAAAACAATCAAACACATTTTCTTCTAACGTTTGCCTGTGCAGGACAACTAAACACTAAGACGTCGCATACATTTGTGCTCGTTTAGATTGTACTACATAATGTCTAATGTAGACTAAGGCTAAAGCAAGCAACTAACAACACCCTAAGCTTCTTCCTGGAATTTTGGTTGCCAATGCCTAGTGGTAGAAGGTAAGGTAGATCACTCTCAATTTCCATAATAAACATATATCTATCTAGTGGCAGAGCCGAGGGTTCATAGGGTGGTGCCAAGTAGTAGGTGAATCCAAGTGGAATTGTGTCAAACAATATTTTATAGAGAGTGGTTCTTTGAATTGAACTAGAAGACTAGGAGCTATGGATGTCAATAGGGAATTCATCCTTGAAGGATAACTCCTTATCCCCATCCCCGTGAATGCTCGCAGGGATTTTTCTCCTCTTATTCTTGTCCTCTTGTGGGCAATTCGTTCCCGTTACAAAATGCAACATTTGAGGGGTAAAATCAAAATCCATGGTGTCAAATTAGGCTATGTATTGGCATTTTGATGGGCTTTTAATAGGCTAAGGTCCTAATTTAAAGTAAAAGTGAGGGTGGGTACAAAAGGAACAAGGAGGGACATGGTTCCCCATCTCTGTCCTCTCGAAACCTGATATGGACTATTTTTCTCATTTGCCACCCCCTAGTCCCCTAATAGGGTAGTTCCTAGGAGGAATCGAGGATCGAGGCCTATTGACATCTCTACTAAGCGCTACAAAAAGTAACTTCTCTTAATTCACCTCGACACACAAAATCACTTTCTACATAAGGGTTTATCATAAAGAATCCAAGAGGAATACTTCCACCACAAAATCACTTTTACAAACAATTAGAAGCAAGAGCTCTACCTAACATACCATAAATAAACCAGACTTAAAAGATGGTCCTATTTGGATGATAGCTATAGTATTAGACCCTATTTGGTAAGGCAATAAGGTCACTTGCAAACAACTTTACCTAAAATGCCAGAAAAATCATGTTCACGTTTAGATGGTTTCACTCTTCTAGTGAAAAAACAAACTTCTCCCCGCTATAGTTTCCTCACCTAACCATTTTATGAGCTAGTGTTTAGCAAGTTTCACCCAAACCATTGCTGAAAAGCCTAAGCCTTCAAAACCAGAGTTGGAAAAACACAAGAAGCCTAGAGGGTCTTAGTATGCCACGCAAAACGATAGGCTTGAGTAACTCCAAGAGAGTAGCTATTTGTGTTATGGAGTCTAATTTTAGATATTTTTCTGGAAGAAGCAACTATTATATTCGTTGTTCTAAAAGAAGTTGTCTAAGCCATGTTTCTTGCTAGCTAGAAAAAGCCGGTCTGATCAAGCGCAACAATTTTGTAATCTCTTTCAACAGTCGCGCTGTCATCATCTTGGTTAGTAGTTTGACCGACAGGTTTTGAAGGGATATTGGTCTAGGCGTCGGGGTGATGACGACATGCTTCTTCGCAAGGAGAATAATGTGGGCTCTGTTGATTCTTGTCAAGTTGACATTGTTGTCATAGAATGCCAGGAGGTGCTCAATCAGGGGTGTGATGTGATTCCATAGAGCACAATAGAATGCCGAGCAGAAGCCTGTTCTTGTTCATGCCAGCAATAGCCGTTTTTGCTTCAGCCAGAGTGAAGGGGGCAGTGAGCAGGTCTGGGTCCACGGTTTGCTGTCCAGCTGGATTTCTGTCCCAAGCTGCCAAGCAGCATGTAGTAGCAGTTTGCGAAGAGCTTGGCCATTTGATCTGAGATCACTGCGCCACAGTACTCCACTACCTTGATCTGATTGACGCCCATGCGAGCCTGCCTCCCAGGCGCAACCGGGGAAACAAACACGACGAGCACGCGCGAGGGCTGGCTCACAGAGGAAGGAGTGTGGTCAGCCGGTGCACAAATCATTGATTTAGGAACCTAATTTTACATAATCCCTTGGAGTTGCTCGTACGCACGTCATTTAAAAAAAAAAGGAAGCCATTGGTACACCGGCATACATTAACTAATAACTATATTGTTAGCCTTAAATAAGCTAACGTCATCGAACTTGCTGCAACGGCTGCTGCCTAGGCTATTCTAATTTCTAAAGCTGTCCTGCGAATTTTGCTCCTTTCCGTTCCTAAGGAGAATTAACATCAGCAGTCAACGTATGGTGCAGTTAGTACAGGAAATGAATTCAACTGCAACCCAAAAAAAAAAAAAAAACTCTGTGCACAACCGCCTTCCACATATGAAACTTGCCCATCATCTTGAGAAGTGATACTTACGAAGGCCTCCATCTGATATTGGCACAACCACCAGCTTGCTACTTCTCTATCCTTGCACTCTTGCTGCCCATACTTGCAAACCCCTTCCTATGATCTCTATGCGTCTACAAACCGATTGAAGATGCAAATTTAAGGTCTTGCATGTGAGACACAAGACAACGGCATTCTCGTGTGTGCTTCTTTTAGAATCATCCACTCCAAGGCCATCTCATACTCTATCGTGTTGGGCTGAGAGCAATGTGACGTCAATACAGCCTTACTCTGCACAACAGACAGTTGCATCAAATATCAAGCAAAGGAAGAAGGAAAACATCGCAGAGTTTATTATAAAACACCCACCTGCTCTTCTCGCTGTCTTTTACCAATTTTAATACTACGTAAGGTCAAGTGCCCAACAAGAGTTCCTGAAGATTTCGGAACCTTGAGTAAACCTTTGCTGCAGTAGAGAGGTCTGCAAGTTATAAAATAGGCAAGAATTAACAGTAGCTAACCAAGAAAATCATGCTAGACAAACTTTATTAAGGGCATGTTTGGGACAGCTCCACTTCTAAAAAAGTGAATCTGGATTTAGGATTCACCGTGGAGCAGCTCCACCAGTGGATCTGAGATCCACTGTGAAACCGTTTGGCTTGCTATGCACAGCAGCTCCAAATCCATGCAAGGGCAATTTGATTGGAATGGTCAGATTTGCCCTTAGGATAGGCCCCACATGTCAATGGCTGAATCGTAGGCCCCACACCACACGTCAGCAAGCAAAATGGAAAAAAAAAACAAAAAAGAAAAAACACGCCGCCTGTTCGTCCTCCTCCGATGGCCAGGGCTCGCGGCCGGCCACCGTAGCTGGCGCTCACGCGACCGGGGACGGGAGGGGGCGGGGCTGGGCGCTCGCGAGTACGGGGCGACGCTCGCAGGTCGGAGCTCGCGCTCGCGCGACGGGCGGAGCTCGTGCTCGCGAGGACGGGGGCGAGCTCTCGGGGCTGGGGCTAGATCTCGAGCTCGCGAGGACGGCGGCCATGCTGGCTTGGTGACCGGCCAGGACGGGCTGGGCGCTGGTCGGGGGCGGCCACCGGTGGGAGCTCGCAGGCGTGCTGCCGGGGCCGGAGCTCGTAGGCACGCGGCCAAGGCGGCCTCTCTAGCGGCGCACGCGGCTGGGGCCGGTGCTCGCAGGCAGATCCGAGGGACGGGAGCGGCGGGGCGCGTCCGCGCATGGCCGACGGCGGCGAGACCGGCTCCTGCACGGTGGGAGAGGAGGCGCTCATGGCGGGGTAGGGCGCGGGCGGCCGCGGTCGCGACGAAGGGGAAGAAATCGCGACGGGAGGAAGAGGAAAGAAAAATAGAAATGAGCCGGTAAGTCATGTAATCAGTGGCAGCGGTGGGTAATTTCCTCCAACTCCACCAAATCTGAGTTGGTGGAGCACCCCTTGAGGAGATCCACCATTTTTGGTGAATCTGGCCCTGAGATTCACTATTTTGGTGGATCTAGAGTGTTTGGCAAACTTTTGGTGGAGTGGAGCTATTTTTGGTGGATCTGGAGTTGGGGGAGTTGTCCCAAACAGGCCCTAACTAGCCAGTGAGTCAGAGAATCCCCTCAGAATACTCTTTGATCTAATTCATAATTTTTGGAAGTTGATCTGCCACGAGATTTCAACAGTTGACACAAAGCATTATAGAACCCCACTTCAAGCAAATTCAAAAGAATAAGACACATTGGCACTGAACACAGAGAGTAAATTACATGATTTACATCCAAGTATAAACACATACCTTCCACCAACAACCAAGCCTGCATTGATTTTTGAAATAGCCACATCAGCATCATTTTTAGTCCTGAATATAGCATATGCTTTTCCTACAGATAAGAAACCACTTGTAGTTAAATTGCAAGAACCAAGAAGAAAAATACCAGTCCACCACTAAATGGACAAAGATGACAAATTTATGGAACATATATTTAATTAAGGAAAAGTATATACATCTATCGACAGGTTATCAGGACAAATATCAGTCCAACTTTGGGTGGTAGGATGCAGATCATCCAATTAATCGTGATTCATCACGATTCATCGCCCTATACCCAGCACTCGATTAGGCACTCCGACTCGATCAGAGCGATAAAAAACGTGGTCGTCCGATTAATTGTCAACTAGTCGCGATTAATCGTCTGAATAGGTACCCTAACCAACTAGACATCAAATAGGCAGATGAGCTGCTTCAACTTACTGTCCAACTCTGTTTGGGCCAAGCCCATTAGGGTTTCCCTCCTATATCTCTCCCACTCTTTCCCTCACCTCCTCACCCTGTGAAACCTTCAGCCGTCGGCTGCAAAGTTGCTGTGTGCTTGCAACAGCTGCATCTCTTCCACTCCTCCGTCCTCCCTCCCTTCCGGTTCCCAGCTGCCCGTCCGTGCATCTTCCCTGCTGCTTCCTCCTCCCTCCTGCTGTAGGGCAGCAGGGGTCAAGGGAAGGTTGTGGGTGCGCAGGAAGGGAGCACGAAGATGAGCTCATCAGTTGCTGCTGGTTCAGCATACTCAGCTTCTCCAGATGTTGCATCCCTTATAGAAAAGGCTATAGCAGCACAAGAATATGGAGTTCTGGACATTCCAACTAACCAGAAATATAGTCTTGATGCTCGATTTCTACTATATAAGTATATAATATATGTACCCTACATACATGTCCTGGTATATACAGGACGACTATATAGATGACTAGACCGACCAGGTCGACTAGTCGTCCTGGTAGGTATCGCGATGACTAGCCGATTTAGTAACCTTGATGCGGATCCAACGGTCCATCACCCTTTCCCCTTTTCTATGTCAACAATAGATCATTTAAAGCCCTATGCCACTTGGCACCCCAGCCTCGTGATCTCGCCTAGGCACCAGCGCCCCCCCCCCACACACACACACACGCACACCACCGCCCAGTGTTTCACTTGAACTAGTGAACAACTCACCATTGTTTGGATCATCACAGGTGGGGTGGTTAATGGGCTTGGCAATGCAACTTAGCTGTAGTGCTTCACGAACCAGCTCCTGCAAACATTGTTGTCATGAAAAAATGTTGAAGGGGATGTAGGAGTAAATAAAATAAAACGAACAAAATAGTAATAGTAGTACTAACAAAGCCTAAAACAAACACTTCAATACTGAGATTGAAAAGAATGAATGTACTATTGGAAAGAAAAACTGTAGGAGATGAGTGTGCAGAAATAGAATTGCAACTAAACAGACAGCAGAGGATATTCACATAATTGAAAAAATACTAGGCCAGGAATATAATAGAGAAGAAGCTTGGGCTTATGACAACCAAATAGACAGGATGCTACCTCTAAGTCAGCACCTCCAAACTGAATATCAAGATTTTGAATATATACAAGTGTCCCCTGCTTATCAGCCATCTGTAGTCTGTCATCCCATGGCTGAAATATTTGTTAAAAAGATCATCACATAAAATTTAAGGTCCAAGACATAGTAATCAGTTTATGGTAATTCTGATTAATAATGGATAATCAAGCATAGATATGGCATTCTTCGGTACAATCATAGCATATGTAGCGCAGAAAGATCACTCACAATTTTAAACCAAGTGCTTCTGTCCTGTTAAATAACAGAAAATGTATTAGTATTAAAAAAAGGAAATATGGTGAAAAATCAGTAAGAAACACTAAACAATAGTAATAATTGGTAAAAAATGAAAGCATAGCAAAAGCAGAAAAAAATTTCGGACAAATGATCCGTAGACAGGAGGAATATTTCTGGTGTGCAGTAGACATGGGACAAAACTCTAATTGATTTGACAGTTAAAAGTTCATAAAGATTATGACCGTTGGCAAATAAAAGATCAATGTAAGGAGCACAATATGACCATATGTCCTACTAAACTTGTGCTCACAGTTGCGGACATTGGTCTCCTCAATCCACCTCTCATATATGACCATATACCCTACCAAACTTGTGCTCACAATTGCATTGGTACATTTTTCTCCTCATTCCACCTCTCATTAACTTCAGTGACCAATGAATAGAGACATGGGTCTGGAAAAATGTAAGCATGTACAAAACTTGGTATGGAACAATTTAGAAAGATGCAGTAATGTCTCTTCACATTCTTTTAAGATTGTAACGTTAAATAAAAGGGGAGCATGTTTGTATGTACTCCAGAAACAGCTAAGAAAACAATAGCAGGAGTAACATGCTGTATAAAGGAATAGTCAGTTTAAAGAATTTACAGCTTGTCTTGATGGTAGCGCCAAAGGTCTTTTGTCAGTAATAGATGGGACCATGTCCTGCCCTGTAGCTTCTTGGGATAATTTCAACTTTTTTGGTGGCCTCTCCCCAGCATGAGCTTTCTGTGACTCTTTATGTTTCGGAATGTTGACCGTAACTGATAACTGTGGATGGGGAGCCGAAACAACTGGTTTTTCATCCTTGACTGCTGAATGAGAAAGGGGAATGGCAGCTATTGATTTTTTATCCTCTTTCTTGACCACAGACTGTGAAAGGGGAATAGCAGCAGGCGGATTTTCATCCACCTCCTTAACTGATGCCTGAGGAAGGGGAACTGCAGTAGCCGGACTTTCATCATCCTCTTTAGCGGCTGAACAGGGAGCGGTGAATGTGGCAGCCAAAACCTAATCCACATTTGGATTAAGCAGAACATTTGCTGCACTGGCACTGGACATGCCTTGCTCGTCTTTTGGATTCAGCAGAACATTAACTGCACCACAAGGACTATAATTAGACACTTCAATTGAAAACATTACCAGACAAATTTGTAGGGCATAAATCAAGTCTAGATCCTCTGCTGACCTTCCAGCCCTGTGATTTTATCAGGCAACTCATCAGAAAGTGTGCAACTTTTAACATCAAAGCACCTATAGAAGATATAATCAGCCATTGTTTGTTCCCGAGGCGAAGGTTGGCGATTCCTCTCGTCTTTTGAAATGCATATAACAGTGCATTTTCCAGCAATAGCTTCCTAATTAAGAAACACATGACCACTGAAATCTTTTAGTAGTAGATAAATCCAAAATTGGAAAAAAATATCAGATTTAACATTTACGACTCCGATACATGAGAGCAGGAAGTGTTCAACCATGCACATCTGTAGTTGATAAGTGACACTCAATGACATGCACTACTTAATTAGCATGCTCAACTGGCTCAACGAAAGTTAACTGTTGACCTCCGACTAGAAACGATTCAAATTGTTGGCAGATTTCTTGCACACTGAGATTCAAACTTTTTTACCACTGAATTACATTTCTAATTTGTGAATCTATCTTTTTACCACTGAATTACATTTCTAATTTGTGAATCTGTCACAAAAGGAACATTTCCTATTCACACCATTCTTTCTATATGTATTATGTAAATTTGAATGAATAACCAATTAAAAGACACAGGATAATTCATATTTAGTTTTGACAGTTGGCTGGCAAGTAGACCAAAATTTACTCCCTCCGTCCCAAAATGATAAATGTATTTTGACCAGAGAAAGGTCAAACAAAGCAGAATTTTACCCTTAATTTCTCTTACAGTATATTTTTATTTGCTAAAGAATCAATATCATCTCAGAAGCTCCTTGGATATAAATCTATTGACACAAGTTTTATGTCCTAAACTTGTATATAATTGACTAATTGTTGGTCAAAGTTTGTAAAGTTTTGAATTTTCCCGTATGAAATACGCTTATATTTCAGGACGGAGGGAGTACTAATCGAGACAGATTTGGCATGTTACACATTGTCAAAGACATTTCAGAATTCCATGTAACTCGAAGAATGTTCAGTGCAACTAAAAGAGGAAGAAAGAATGCAAGCAATTATTAGTGATAATGAAACAGAGAATTAACAACAATACCACCATAGCACTAAAGCAGATCAAGATCGTGCACTTGATTGAATTATAGCTCTCACTGCTACAATAAGTGAGAGAAACTTAAAAAGAAACAGATAATTCTGATCCATCAAATACAAACCAACTAGAAGCAAGCATTTTGATTCATTAACTCCAAACCAACAATAAACAAGCACCCCTGATTAATATTGATAAAATATTTATGGACTCAAAATGCACAAGCCTATGGGCATGATGTCAGATTAAGAAGTTAAGGATGACGACAAAAAAAACAAGGCAGAACATAGGAATGACATTATGAGAAACATACCAGCGGATTGATATCCACAAGCCCGCTACCATCACCAGAAGCAAGAAAAATCTCCTTTTCCACCACAGGGCCTCTTAAATATTTCTGAATCTCCTCAGGGAGGAAAAACCAAAGAATTTTTACTTTCTTAGCCTGATTTTGCTCCCAAATCTTAATAATCTTCCCAATGTATGGTTCAGGATCACCATGCTTAAACAGATAGACACAGTCATACAACGAATACTTCACATTGTCAAATGTGAAGGACCCATAGAATCGTGAACCTGTTTTAACACCTTTAGCTATACACTTCCCCCATGAGAATTGGATTTTCTCACTATTCCCATCCATTCTGGCACTGGCAGGTGGTGGCACACTCATAGCTTATCATAAGCCTACAATTAGAAACTCAGGACATTAAACTACAAGATAGATGAAGCAAAGCCAGCACCTTAAGCAAAGCATTAAACTAGTTTGTGGAGCCGATGATTATTTTTCTCGGACATGCAAAAGGGTAGCGTATCACTTCATTAAGAGATAAGAGAATACACAAAGGAGACAAAGTCCGTGAAAAAACACAAAAAAAAATGCCCCCACACCGAACTGTAGAAAACAAGAACAATCAGTCTTTTCGCCGATGATTCTGTCATCTAACTACACAAAAACTTTAGCAAACCCAATTCCTAAACTACTCAGGAAAAATATTAATGTGGAACTTCAAGAAAAAACATGTTCTCAATTTTTACAATATTTTAATTTTAGTGTTAGTTGACCTAGGAAGTTTAACAGTTGTCTTACTAGTCCTAGTGGCAAGATATAGTCCCTCTTTAAAAATAAAGGCTGTAGTTCTAGTTTTGTCTTGAGTCAAACATTTCTATCTTTGACCATCAACTCTTGCAAACTCATATAGTTTAACGTGCAAATTAGATATTATATGAAAGTATTTCTCATGGTAAATCTAAATAAATGATTTTATGATATTAAATTTTACGAATTTCTATAAATTGATGGTCAAAGATAGAAAGATCTGACTTTGGACAAAACTAGAACTGGGACCTTTCTGAAATTGAGGTTGTCCTATCTATGTCCATGATACAAAGGGGTAAAATGTAAGCTCTTCATTGCAAGTGGTCCCTTTTTCCATAGATCTTTAAGAGTAGCGGGCACCATGAAAATAGAATGCTCCCTGTTTCCACCAATAGTTGGTAGCATCAAGCTACTCCCTCCATTCCAAATTATAAGACGTTTTGGCTTTTCTAGATACATAGATTTTGCTATGTACTTAGATATACATTATGTCTAGATACATAGTAAAAACAATGTATCTAGAAAAGCCAAAACATCTTATAAGTTGGAACGGAGGGAGTAATAAATATCAGTTGTATTGGCCAGCATGTAGGACATGTCAGTATCAGTCACTAGAAGATGTCAATATAGCATATCGAATAAATCAGCTTGGAACAGCAGTAAATGGCCCAGTATATTGCAAAATATGGCAGAAAACTTCACCAATATATCAGTCTCACACAACCATTATGCTCCTATTTGGGCATGCTTCAGTACAATTAAATATAATCAGAAAAATAATACATAGTTTTTGTAGGGAGGCACCTTAGTTTTATCATTTACTATGCTACAATAGTAGATCTTACTGTAAAGATTCACGATGTCACCAACATATTTCACTATGCTTCTAAAACTTTAAAGGCCACTTGCTTCAGTTGTACATTGATTGAAAGTGAAAAGAATTTGTGAGTTTGTGTGTAGTTTTTAACTAGTAAATTCACATTAGTAGAAAATAAAATCTGTCCTTGAAATAAAAATGTGGCTGTAAAGCACCAAAACTTAATAAAAGTTAAATGAATATACTTTTGATGCTTAAGGTTTGGTATCAAAAAGAACATGATACATAAATAGTTAAAAAAATATGAAGACACTTCAGTTGCCAAGATGGGATCATATCACCCAATATCCAATATGCTGATCTGCTATTAACTGACATCCACAATTTAGAAGCTTGCATATTTCACTTGAATGAAGGGTTGCAAAAGCCAATGTAGAGAGAACCCCTCAAGCAATAAGTCGTTTTTTTTTGCAACATGTTGCACTAACCTACCTCATTTCCATGCTCAACTAAGTTCCTAAATATGCATCTTCATCTAGCAACAGATCAGTACAAGCCAATGTTGATTACTTCATGAACATATAGCGTAGGTGTAGGTACCCCTGTCCTTGATAATTAAATCACTACAGAATTGAAATATATAAAGTAGCTTGGAAGGATCATTAATCATTCCAGTCATGCTGAAAGAGAACTCCTGATCTGTGTTTTATTTACTTTTGGACAAATGACAAACCACTATGAAACATTCTCTCTGACATGAATTACATAGGCACTACTAGTATGAAAGAAACTTTAAAGGTTCCATGAATGCTGAATGCGCTCATTGCCATAAAAGAATAGTACTCCCTCCATTCCAAATTATAAGACATTTTGGCTTTTCTAGAAGCCAAAACATCTTATAATTTGGAATGGATGGAGTACTAGAGATTAGAGAAGGAGCAATAACACAAAACTCACAACTCAATAGCATATGCCTTTGACCATTTGTCAATACAGCAAGAGAATATAATATAAGTGTCTACAGAAATAAGAGATTCATGCTAGTAGCGCTTTTCGTGTAGAACCTCATACACCAGAAGTACTTAAAAAACGAACTGCATAAAGCTTTACCATAGCCATTTGCTTTCGTCATCCATGGCATTTGCACTCAAGATTATTTTGTAAAATTCCTTAGGATGAGGATCCATCCGCACAAGTAATCCCAATTCTCTGAATTTCATGAATCAATTGCACATTCGAGAAATAAATTTACAGATCAAATGAAAGATATGCCAAGAGGCAGACATGTCCCTTGTGAATAGATAATTGGCAAATAGGAACAGCTCCCATGCCCATAGAATCATTATAAAGCACAAAATGGACACTAACTTAACACTAGTGTGAACCACAGTACCAAATTCTCAACAAGATAAAGGCAGAACCAGCATTACACAAAGATCGACTATGCGTGGCAAAACAAAACCAACGAAGCAAAATCGGCAAGGCGGTGGATTCGGTTTCAGACACGAGGTAACCTTTTTGGGGAAGGCGCTGCTAACCATAATACTGAAATGGTTGACTGAAGATGACCATAGCGACTACTAAGGAAAACTAAAAAAATAGACACCCACCAGATAGGAGAAATTGTGCCCCAAAGAAAAAGATATGCAATTCACATGAAGCAAGAGAAGGGGTAACCTCCACTCCAACGAAAGGTCAGCAAACATTACAAAATTAGGGGTGTAGCAATAGCAAAATGGGCAGAAATTATATCATAAGCATAAGGATATTTTTTAAGTGATATTGTCTAAATAGTAATGCCACCTGAGGATTTTTTAACATTAATAGTTCGACAAAGAGAGACAAAGATTTGCAGCAAGAATGAATGAAGTAGTGATACAGTCTTTACCAAAATGAAGGAAACCACTAGTAATATTGTTTAGCAATAAAGAACCCACTAATAATGTTGCTTGCCAAAATCAATCGATACAAGATGGTTGGTAATTGGTATAGGAGAGACAAAGCATCCAACATCATAGCCCTTGACGACCTAAATAGTAGGACATTTTTGTTAATTCATTATTGGCTCTGGTAATGTCCTCTTTCAAAAACATTCATCACTTATTTGCTGATTGTAGGTGATTCAAACAACATAATTCATCCCAAGCTTAAATTTTCATCTGATTTACAACTCCATTTTATCATTTCAATGCCGTAGAGATCTCTTTTCTAAAGCCCTAATTTAGCTTGATCACTTCAATGCCGTAGAAAACTCTTTTTAAACCCTAATCCTATACTCTGGACAAAATCAACAAATAATCATTTGGTTCAAATCTAGCTTGCTAATTTGAAGGCTTTGCATTGCTTCAAAGAAAGAAGAATAACAGAGAGAATTCGGAGTAAGCGTCGGTTGGGCCGTGGGGGTTTCTTGCCTCCTTTTCCATGAACAGATGTCCGCGCCGGCGGAAGTAGGGAACCCAATGGGGAGGGAAAGATGGGAACTCACAGATAGATTCGCCGGAGGGGATGGGCTGCGCTCCGGGCGATGGAAGATGGGAACACACATCCTTCTTACTGTATCCTAAATTACCATAATTTTTTTATTCATATTTGCACCAACCTAATAAGTTTACAAAATGAGCGAGCTGCCAATCTTTGCACATTCGGAGCGCGACGTCTCATGCACGCGCCAGAATTCTGCGTCCATGAGCCATGTCGCGGACCGGGCGGGCTGCGTGCCAGAGCACGCACCGACGACGGCCGCGATTCGAGCGATGGAGATGGAACAACAGTACAATCGATGCCGCATTGGCTGGTGATGGATCGTCGGCAACCTTTTGCCAGGACGCAACGCAACCCAGCGAGCGAGCGATCGAAGTGGCCGGGCAACTTGCGCTGTGCTCAGTGGGCATGCCCTGGTCATGCCTCCATCAACGACCAAGACCTGAGACCTAAGCACACCGCACTGGCACGCTGTCGCATAACAAACAAACAAAATTCACCCCGTGCTTTATTAGGCTTTCGTCGCGACCAGTAGTTTTTTTTTTTCTCCAGTTACGGCAGTCTGACAAATGTGAGATCATCGCGCGCGGGCGTTGCGTAACCGAGCACTCACGTCAAAAGCATTGTTATTGTCATGCAATCTTATCTCATCGCATGCATGGATTCGTTATCTATCACTCTATCAGACTAGGACGGACACACGGGACCAATGCCGATGCCGTGCCCCCGGCCCATCCACCCCCAGGCCCCAGGCGACGCGCGCACCGCCGGCAGTGCCTGCTCCGTCACCCCGGCCCCATGGACCACGCAATGCGTACGCCAATTCGCCAAAGCAAGCTCGCTCACTCCGCTCAGCCACTGCGTTGACAATGCCGTGCATCGGTCCTAGGCAGCAGCACGTACTGCTCACACACGCACCACTTCCACTCGTTCACATTCCCTCCGTAAGTCTCAGCTTTATCAAACACGCTGCACGAAGATGAGTTTTTCTAATTTCTAAAGAAAAGAGAGACGGGCTTTAGTTCCTTCCTTTTTGTTGCAAAAAAACTTGCAATTGCATTGCACGGTGAATTTGTAATCAGCGAGCGGTGGTGAGGCCCCGGAACGTTAATTACACAATCAGCAACCACATGCCACGAGTTGGCCGGCGGATCCACGTCGGAAATCATAGATGCCCATACCGAGAGGTCGACCAGCGATTACAAGGCTAGATGTCCGCTTGCTCACTGCTGGTTTGTTAATGATTTATTTATGACGGCACTCACGGTGACTCTACTAAATTCAATCCTTCGCCGGTGGCAACTATTCAATTACTGATCTTTTTTTTACAACAACATTTTTAAAAGTAGTTTAATACAATTATTTAATACAATTTTTTTAATTTGAATAAAGCTTAGACTTGAAAAACAAATATCTTTTTATCGGTAGCTCTGATTTAGATGGTTTCTGCGCTCGAGGAATCATAAAAATAAGCTCTATGCGTCAGTAATGTTTTTATTACCTTTTCAAAATATTTAGTGTATTTATTCTTATTTTATTGCTATTAAGCATGGAGCACTAACATGGGATACAGTGTAAAATCAATTTTGTTGTTAAGGGTTAGTAACAATGATTTGTTTTTATTTTTTTCTTAGCAGGAGCAAGCAATGTTTGTGTAGCAAATACAATGTTTGTTTTCAGGTTCGTCTCGAAATCTTTTGGCCATGTAGATTTCTTTTCTAGTGAGCTTTTGTCAGAACAGCAAACTTTGTTAGATCAGTCTGTCAGTTGTGTCCTGCTTGTCGCTATTCAGTGTAGAGTTTCTATTAACAGTGAGTTTTTTTCGGAAATGGATTAGCAAATATACTACAGGATTCTAATGCACAGATCCTTGTTTTCCTCTGGTAGGTATGACGTTTCAACTACATTCGCTTGTCTACAAAGTATGGTCTTAAACGTAAATTCAGTTGTATGTTTGAGCTGTTGGTTGAAAATTCTTTGGCGTCAAAGCCAAATGTTTGGTTGGCAAGATTTGATTTGCTCAGATAGATTAGTTATCGTGTTGAGATATTACTGGAATCTTTTTTAGATTATTATTGTTGGAACGGATGAATCAATTTTTGTCATCGTCACTATTTATGTGTAAATGTTGTTTTTTAACTTTAGGCAGCGAGGGGACTGTCATTTCAACCACCTCTTAGCTTGGATTGTTCTGAAGATTAAAGAGGATGTAAGGCACTCAATTCTATACCATATCTTTGATTGCCTCCCTAAATCTGAGTTGATTTTAACTAATTCGGAAACTATGAATACTGCATATTGTTTTGCCATA
This sequence comes from Miscanthus lutarioriparius, assembly GCA_904845875.1. Lineage (NCBI taxonomy): Eukaryota > Viridiplantae > Streptophyta > Magnoliopsida > Poales > Poaceae > Miscanthus > Miscanthus lutarioriparius. Next base: position 49,384,228 of record CAJGYO010000005.1, read on the forward strand.
TTTCATTTGAAAAACAAAATAATTAAAACTAACATCCAGAGAATTTCTAGTTAAAAATTTTTAGAGATGTTTTGTTTTTAGAATGAGCAAATCCGAAAAGGTGGAATCAGGCTATCAGAGATTATTTGTTAACTACGATGGTTTTTTTCCTTAGGTTGCCCAAAATTGTTGCAATTTTACATTATGAATCAATGGTTGCCATTCATACAGTGATGCTTGATGCTTAGCACAACCAGCTGCCAAAGCAACTATGAAAAAAATAATTGAATGTAGAATAAGTTCTTGTGCTCAATAAATTTTGCTGCTTGCTGGTAGATCAGTAACGGCCACATGTGAATATGCTAGGATCGATGATTGGTTTGGATGGCACGATGATGACTTCGTCGACATTTGCGATATTCTTGACAGTAGTGCTCCAGTACTGCTTAAACTACTAATGTCCTAAAGCCAACCATCGAAATATATTGGCATTGACTCTCAAAGGTAAGTTATGGTTCAAGTTCAGTTTTCTCCACTAATATATGTCTGAACCAACCATGTTTGGTAAATATTTTTCGGTTTTCCTCTGATCTGAATATGAACTGAACATAGCGTTTATTGTACTACTGTCTTACGGTTTGCCTTTTTATTTATAGATTATATTATAATAATAATATTGCTCTATTTCTTCTAATGCTCAATTCTTTGTAGAATCTAATTACTTTGATCTCCGGCATCCTGAAGATAGGGAGCTGCTTGTTGATCCTAAGTTGATGTTCGTTGGGAACAAACTAGGAAGGTTCACAAGGGGAAGTAACGATACTTTTAAGACATGCATACTCGCACCTAATTTTTCACATGTATGTGGCTACCTTATTGGACTGAATTCCAAGTATCTGCATTAGTTGTTGTTTTAGTTTATTTTCATTTGTCTTTTAGTATGTTTAAGTCATATTCAGTAGTCATGTATTCCTTGTATCTCTGAATAGGTACGGTGATCAAATTGTAGCGATAGGTTCTTAACCGTGGAAAAACTCCTGAAGAAAAAGCAACACTTGAAGCATGTTTCAGTCGAGAAGTAAATATAATGTGTAAAGTGAAACATGAGAATCTTGTCGAGGTACTTCCTGGTCTGAATGACATGTTTGTGTGGCTACATAGATTGTCATTTTTTTGGACCTTCTCACAACTGTTTATGCACTCATGCAGTTCATTGGAGCTGGGAAGGGACTATTGATGGTGATTGTTATTGAGCTACTACCAGGAATGCCACTGAAAACTTATCTGAACAGCATTTGGCCTAGCCAACTAGATACACATATCACACACCATAATTAACTGTGCAATGGACTGTTTACATGCCAATGGCGTAATATATAGAAACTTGAAACCTGGTAAGGATGCTCTTCTGACATTGTACACTATGAACGTGTGATCCTTTAGCACGGATAAGTTTCTTTTACGTTGGCAAAACAGAAGTTACATTGCATAGCATGCTGATATTTTGTTCCCATTTTCTTCAATATTATTGAATCCTTTTGATAGTTGGACTTGTTCCCAATTTCAAATGCGTATTGACAGTTGAGTGGTGGAGATGGATCTGAGTGCAAGACACAACTTAAGCTAAGAACTGGACATGCAAAATAGACTCCACGAGTCGGCACATGCACACTCATGAAACTAGAAGTACGCTGTGGCAAGGGACGGCGAAATCTGATAGCTAGAGGGTACATGGTGGCTAGCATCTTTTTAATCTTTCAACAAACTACAGATTAATTTTGTCAAAAAGAAATTTAGAGGTTAGAATATATATAGTCTGAGAATGTATTTATCAAGAAGGTATTTAGATTTCAAGGGGCTGCGTCAAGAACACCTCCATTTGTTATTACCTAGTCATGACAGACATATCAAACACCTTGTGCCTGAATTCAATCAGTATTTAAGTGCTGCTTGTCACTTTTCGTTAGATTTGTAAGACTGAGATGAACACCGCACACTGCATGCAAATGGTCCTTAGAAAGTCTCCAACTGTGGGGTCCTCAGAGGTGAGACGAGTCGTGTACCGTGTGCATGCGTGCTTGGAATCCAACAGATCGAGACCTGTGCTGTAGCAGAGATTGCTAAGCCCGGCACACACCTATACATATATCATTTCATAAGGGAATGTTTTGGAACCCAAAAGCAGGCTCATAAACCAACCGTGAGTCCTGGCAGGGCACAAACATGCCTGAGTTGTGATCCATCTTAGACAAAGTTTTTGACATCTAATCTCAACACTAACCTCTCACATGAGTACATCGCTATTAAACTATCTAATAGAATATGATAAGATCTGATTCTGATAAAGAGCTTGGGGAAAACTTCAATATGTTGTCCACCAAAATCAAAGCAAACAACTTCCCGAAGAATACTATGAATCAGTGAGTAGATTGATTGCAATACACCCGTAACCATGCAGAGGATGAATTGCAGTTCCAGATGATTAAATTTCCTATTTACAGGGTATGCGTGGGGATAATTGGAAGCAGCTGTGCACTTTTTGATGCTCAGAACTCATCACTCTTCGTAAAGATCTCGGTGATTGAGATCTTTGGCAGCACTCTGGGACTGTTCGGAGTCATGAAGCGGCCATCCAAGCCTCTCCATGCTTCAAACAGGTGAATAGAACAACCTGATAATTCGGTGTGTATGTACTTGTTCATACAAGAAATTTTAAAATCCATAGAAAAAATAATGATGCATCTCTAAAGTCTAAAACTGATTGTATAGATTTTCTATCTATTGGTATCAGGATTATGCCTAACACATTTGGTATTATGGCTTATTTCGTAATCAATTACTTATGGTTTTGAGATATATTAATTCCTCTTTACATAGCAGTCCTGCTCACACGCTAGCTAACATGTTTCAGATTACACTTAATAAAGAGGTTACCCGTAATTAGATCAATTCCTATAAATTCAGGGATTGCCAGCATGCTCTAAATGTATCTATAAATTTGTGTTAGAACTAAAATTAGAAATACATAGTTGCATTCATTTATGTAAAAAAAAATTAAAGCTACAATTTGAACTGTAGTTAGCTGAATATTCTAGGTATTGATTGTATAGGTCGAATGCACTTTTTCAAATATCTTATCCTCACATGGGCCTCACTAATATGTGATTTTCAATTCTAAGCTTTCTTAGAAAATAGTCATTTAGTATTTGACTAATCATCGAATTTTTATAATATATGTAGGATCGTACTTTGCTACCTGTTGAGCGCCGAGCTTCATTTAACAACTAAAAACTAAGACATGTAACGCATAAGGATTGTTACCTGAAAAATAATGCTTTCTCAAGTAATAATCCTACAACTACCATTTTTACTCATTGATACCTTTTTGAGTTGAATGGGTTACAACTTACAAGACATCCCTATGGGTTAAAACAACTTAAAAGTGTTTTTCTTCATGCTATTGGTTTCCATAACATTCCTGATATTCTATGCTTAGCCCGATCAAGTTTTGGTACCTGCTAAGCTATCTATCCTTATTAAATAGGTTAATGTACCATATGCGTAAAGCCGTCGTTACATGAAAGTAGTACTCGGTGGATTCTGAAACTTTGAAAGGCTGGCAGCCTGCATTGATTTCTTCAGAAGATTCTCATGATGACCACGAAGCAACATCACTTCAAATGTACAATTTATGGCAGAGTAAAACTATTTTATATACATAATATGCTAACAAATATATCTATATCTGACATACGAACTGCATATCCATCACAAGGTTCAACCTAAATAACTAGTGCACAATACGCTTGAATATTCCATCAGAAGGTGGCCAAACACTGGCCCAAATTCTATATAAGATTGTCTCCAACGGGCCGAACGCAAATACGGGACGCATTCCTTTTTATAGGTCACGCACAGGGAAAAGCTTCGGGACGCAAAACTCCACGTTTCCAACGACGGACGCAAAATCCGAAGGCCGAGCGCGGCCCGCATCCATGGCGATGCGGCTCTTGTCCACGCCAGCCCCACTCTTCTCGAGCCCCGGCCCGAAGGCACCCGCCTCCGTCTCCGCATCATCTTCCTCCAACTCCTCCGTCCGCTTGCGCGCGCGGTGTCTGCAGCGGCTGGCGCGGCCGACCGGGACGGCGGACACTTCGAGGGGGAGGCGCGAGCTCTGGATCCGACGCCACCGTGCGGCCGAGCTCCGGCCCTGGCGTCGATGTGCCCGAGCACCACCAAGGCCGCCATCAACGATCGCGGGCCGGGCACCACAGTGGCTCTTTGCCGACGCCGAAGCTGCTCTCTTCTCTCTTTCGCCCTCTCTTCCCCGCGTTCTCTCTCTGAATCCGCTCTGCCTTCAAGATCGAGCCGAAAGCGCAATGACTAGCAACTAGCTTGACCCGCCTTGCGCCAAGCTCTCACAGGAGAAATCGCTGCCGCCGGCGGTGGCATAAGAGATTTGGGTAGTGAGGAGAGAGGTGATGCTTTTTTTATATGGATTGTGCCGGTACGCAAAATAGGTGATGTTTTTGCGTCACCCGTTGAAGGCTGTTTTCGGTAGGCAAAGCAACTGTGCGTAACGTATTTTGGGTTTGCATCTCCTCATTGGAGACAGTCTAAGGCGCGGCTTTGGCAAAGCCGCGTTGTTTTCTAGTCTCTATAAACGAATCCTGCACCAAAAGCAGGCTAACGTATAGGGCCACGTCACCCTTAAACCCGCTTAGCCATCGATCCGCCCAAGTCAATATGCTCGATCGATCAAGGCGGGTCGGGTAAATTGGGCGGCCACCTCCTCACATGGATACTATTTACATAAACCTACCAGCAGATTTCTCCCACATAAACGAATCAAGAACGACACGGGAAGATCGCACTGCACCGTCGATCGGGGTTGTAGTGGGTCTCGACCGTTAAGCCAACCCGGGCGGTCGTGAATCTCGCGAACTCGCTCACGGACGACTCGGCCCTCCGCTGGCGTGTTCCTCTCCTCCATCCTCCGGCTGTCGTCCGCCGCCTCAAAGACCTCCTCCTCCTCCTCCCGGGCGGGCGGGTGCGGCGCCGCCCACCCGCCATCCCAGGCGCCCGCGCTACATTGCGAGGTAGCCGAGGCTACCACGCCGCGGCCCCCGCTTGACGCGCTTAAGGTGGCTAAGACCGCCACACAGACGCCTTTCGCGCCGGGTCGCCTTCGCCGGGACGCCGCGCACACGATGGGCCGCCGCCGGAGATGCCGCCGTGACAGGGCGAGAGAGCGTCAGGGAGAGAAAGAGAGCTCCGTCTGCTTACCTGCAACGTGCTCTCCACCACGCTCCGGTGCACGGCCACCTCGCCGGTCGAACCGCGACCTCCACGTGGTCTGCCGCCCGCGTCACCTCGCACCTTCCGCACCGCCGCGGTCGCAGGGACGCACCCCTGTCTGTTTCCCCCAGCACCGCCGTGGCTCCGACTAGTGGCGTGGGGCAGCACGACACCGAAGAAAGCTCAGAATAGCAGATCCTCAAGGGACGCCCACATGGTGTTAGATGAAATGTCAGTCCGAAAAACCATGGCTTCTGTGCTGCTTCGCTGTTCTAAACCTACCTTAGACTATCGCCCCCGCACGCTGCCCACTGATTTCTCCCCGCGGCGCAATCTCCATCTCCCCACACCATCGCATCTCACTTGGCCATTATTGGTATCTGGAAGCTTGTAGATGTGAAGAGGTGCAGGAAGAGCAATACTCAATCCTGCTCAGGCACGTTTTTCTACATACTCAAATGTATTTCAGTTTGTTAATTCATATTATAGAGATTGTAGATTGTTCAGCTAGAAATCCATGCCAACTCTAAAAGGGCGTACCAAGTGCAGAGAGCTCCCGCTATGTGCGGAGTCTGGGAAAGGGTGTCAGTGGCAAGCCTTACCCTCGCCAATGCAAGGAGACTGCGACTCGAACTCGGGACCTTCTGGTCATTGGCGGTAAGACTCTACCGCTTGCACCAGGCCCGCCCTTCAAATCCATGCCAACTCTATTTGCTATAATATATATGCTCTATAAGTTCACACAGTGTCAAATTAAATGTGATCTGAATACTAAAGAGGTAATAATTAGCCATTCTGTGGTTAAAGTAAAGTAACTTTCTAATGTTTTCTACAGTGCATAATTTCAGTGCTGCACATTTGGTAATCATATCAAATCCAACATTGATGCATAGAATTGTATCAAGGTCAGCAATTTGTACTGCCCATAGGCAATGAAGCTTTTACCAATATCTACTAATCCATGGCCATATGTGCATTATGATATATCACTGTTCCCTCAATGTGATAATATAGAATCGCACAAACATAATTTTTTCATTCTCATTGCATAAATTATTTCTTATGCCAATGTATATAATCTGTCGTTCTTTTATACATAATATCTGGAGCATGACTATACATATGTAATCTGTTAAAGGCAATTTTATACTAGTCCCTGAAAATTTTAGATTACCACGACTATTTAGTTTTCAATCAATTATGATCTTAGATTCATGTATGATTATTCATGTATAGTGCAGCCCTTATGTTAACTCTTCCTCTACCTTGCTCTCAAGTTCAGTTCTTGTAGAGGTATATCCTTATCCTGCCAAACTTAATTTATATAATTATATTTTAATTTTAATTTCTGTGCAAACTACATATATTATTTCATTTGCATTCTTAATTACCTTCTCAAACCAATATACTGCTACAGGATCACATGCCCTCTCCTTTTCTTCTGACCAAGGAAAAATAAGCAAATAACCATGGAGAATTCTTCCACTAGACTCAAAAACCAACAACTATGTGATAACCAGAGATACAAGTAAAGATAAATATATTCTATGATGTTGCCTGTACTTATACTAATATTATTAATATGGCAGCAGTCATTTTATATTTCCCTAACGATATATTTCAATATACTCACCTGGTTGCTACTCTTTTGATTCAAACCAACCTCAATAGTTCATTTGTTCCTCATCTATTTCATTCTTTAGTTGCAAAACTGACATTTTTAGCTCGCTCTCTCCTTTGGTTGCTTCGTCAAGTTCATCATGTGTGATGTGATGACTGATGTAATCTTCTCCCCACGTGCCCTGGCCGACAAGATCGCCGAGCTTACCGAGGTGGCTAAGGTACACCCAATCTCATTCCTTGCGTTTGTTATTGCTGTTCGTCATAGATGTAACTGGACATTCATCACATATCTCAAGGCAATAACCTGTTTCCTTCCCAGCAGTAGAAATAGAACAATAGTAACAGAAGCTCGTTTAAATTTGTTATCTCTATATAAGAAAAAAAATGTGCACCAAGACATACCAAAATTTAACCAAATTGAAACTCGCCTCATATTTATTTGAAACCTTCTAATTTTTAAAACTCCAATCTCCATAGTTCCAAACTCCGATTGAGTAAAACTAAAGTATGCTGCCCATAATCAAAACTCAGTACAGGCATACATACCCAAAAGAGCATGTTCTGATTTTTTCCCTTTTACACAATCTTGCAGCGGCTGTTCAACAGACAGTAACATGGAAACAGAAGACAGACTTGGAAGAGAAGGGTTATATAGCCATTACATGCTGCAGTAGTGCAGTCTTTAGGAGTTCTAGCACCGTTGTGTATCTCCAAGTGATGCCCCGTGGTGTCCGTCGTATATATTGCAATATATACAAAATTAGATCAAGAGATGTTGACATGTCTCCTTTGGTTATCACGAGTCCTGGACTTATGTTTTTCTGAATCGCCATACTATCTTGGCTTATCACATATTCTGAACTTCTTTTTCTATCTTCAAGTTGATATAGGCCATCAGCCTGAACTTGTATTATAATAAATCACTTCGCTTTGAGGAGCACAGAACAAGGATAATAATCAATGGCATGCTGACATCACGGTAGAGGTAATATAAATAAACATACTATTGCACTTGACTCCTTGTAAATTCCAATGTTGTTCATGTCAACAAAAAAAAACATGCAGTCCAACAAGAAATAATATGATGGACTGGTTTCCTTAATATATACCTATTGTTGTTATCTTCAGCATAAGAGAGGACATCTAGAAGGCTGAAAGAAATAGAAATATGGACATGTGTCATAGAGAAACAGTAGCAAATGCAATTGCTCCTGCTTGCAGAAATTGAATTTCCCCTGCCTAAGTTTTTGTTCATGTCCACTTGTCTAATCTTTGTAATGCGAAATTAAGGGGATTTCAGCAAACACTCCCATCCAGTACTACATAAGCTTCCCTCCCCTCTAAGATATCATATGCAACCATCTGTGGTTCAAAATTGAAAGGTACCTTAATTCTACTGGATTTCGGCACATATAGCCAAATCACGCCAAGTATTGCATTTAAGTTTGCAATCATGTGCACACTCTAGAAATTCAAAGAGATACATATGCTACGTAATAAGGAGCACATCATGTAATTCATCCAAATGATAACTCACGACTCAGAACAACTTCTCACCTGGATAGTGTGCACACGGACAGGCGGGTTTCGAACAGACCATGCTGATCATCATGGAAGTGCGGGTGCTGTAGTGACTGGAACCGAGTGGCAGGCTGAAACAGCGGCGCTAGGGTGAGGGGTTCCAAGGACGCCTCCTATCTGGCACCAGCACCACGAGCGAGAGGAACCGCTCCTTCCTGCAAAGGAGAAAACAACAAACACCAATTATACATGCTGAGTAGATCATATGTTATTTAATACCAACATAATTGTCAGGTACTTGCATCGTGTTTGAGAGAGGATGAAGACAACCAGAGTTATATCGATCAGAAACTCGCAATTGTAAACCAAGATTTTTTTTTTTTTTGCCTATTGCCTCTTGGTAGAAGTGCAGCACTTGTGCCTTTTGAAAAATAAATAAAGGGAAATTATTCTCTGATTAAGGGATTAAATTTTCTTTTTCATCAAAAGTCTTTTGTATCTTGTGAAAATTCAAGGACCTTATAGCTATGGATCTTTATGCAGTACATTTTTTGCTGAAAAAAACAATTATTCCAATCTATAATTTGAGTAAGCACAAAATGAAGGATATACAAATTATAATGTGTGTAAATCATAATGAATATACCAAATGCATGCAAAAATACGCATAATGGATGTTATCGTTCATCTGATATATAAGGGCCAACACTATTGGATATGAACATAAATCTAAACAGATCAGTTCAGCTAATATATTGATCTTGTAAGGCACTTGAGCAGCACATTCCATAAGAGGTTGGCGATGAACTTTTATCCATGGTTAGTTCCCTTGTGCAACGGATGAAGCTCGTAATCTTGGAGCTTAGAGAAAATGGAAAACATGTCAATGAAGGCAGTGTCACAACGATCTTGTTGAAACCTATGTTCAACACTCTGAAATTACGTAAGAAAGAAAATAGCAGATATGGTGTGCCAGTATGAGCTATTTCTTCACCTCAATCTTTTAGTCCAATTCTTACCCTTGGGTAGCTCTGGAACATGCTTTTTGTATCTTTTGGGATCATGCCCCCAAGAGATATTTGGTAGTTACAAAAGGAGCTTTTTGTATCTTTTGGGATCATGCCCCAAGAGATATTTGGTAGTTACAAAAGGAGCTGGCCTTCTGCAAACTAAAGAGGTGATTGAGTTTAATATCTGTGTTAAATATTTTACTGATATAGAGGGCACGGTATCAAACTTGGAGGCGGGTAAATAAGATCGTCAAACATAGAAAAGGGATGAAAAGATTCTGAAGTGCAAAATCGCCATGACGCTGGTGGAGCTATGTGGAAAGCATCAGAAGCCCAGAGGAGCTATGGCTATCTTTCGGGATTTCTCAGTCTCTCCCTCATCAAGAATCAATCTGTGGAAATAGTATGCAGCAGCCTGGCAAGGGGGAAGAACAAAATGTACACAGATGAAAGGATAATTGTGCACTGATGAGTGATGATATGAAATGAAAATTGTGACATGAAAATCATAGATTTATGAATCGCTGGTGCCTGATGAGTGATAATAAGACTGAGAAAGACACATGTTTCCAGCATTTGATCATCATGCAAGCTAATCATAATTTTACTGCTAATGCTACCTTTGGTTAAACAATTGCAGTCCAAGTTACATAGCAACCCCCTCGAGGACGATTAGTGGCTGAAACTGAACCCCAAACATTTGTGTAATTAAGTAGTATATTGTTAAGTAATTATGTAGGCCACCTGAGTTATTGTCTTAGTTAAAATAGATTATGAATTCTTTTGCTTAAAGCAATCAGCTGTCTATTAAGCTTGCGGGCATGTTATGTACTTGCTACTATTGAATGGACTGCATAAAGTGGCATGGATTAATTTAGCTAGATTGCAGATCTGGTGTACCAAGTAGAAAATTTGAGGTTTGAATGAAAATAGTTTGAATATATATCGTGATGTGAAAAATCCATGTTTTGGATCATATACCTTCTCTTTTCAGAGCTTAGGGTCATAAGCGGTGGACACTGCCTTTGGTATGACCTGTTGCTTACTTTCCCAGGTATTGTTGCCTTTTCTTATATAACTACTCACGTTGGGTTAAACAACTTAATCTGACATGTAAATAAAGAGAAAAGGACCTTTGACGTTTAGATTGACCTCAATATGACACAAGCAAACAAATACCATTGCTATTCCAAAGCGAGTAAGAGTGAACACAAACTGCTGTTTATGAAACATGCAAGAGTCTAAGAGCATTAATAGATTTGGCACTCCTTAGAAGGATTTTAGTGAACAACGATATATATTCCACACAGGCTGCATGCCTCTGCATATAAAATTTTAGGCAAAAATAAAAGCTTCGGGAGAATTTCAACAAATGGCATACAACTTACAGAGACGACTTGCAGCAGCAACAGCGTTGCTTCAGTCAACAGCTTGACTTTGAGGCATTACGTCGAGCAGCTGCTGGACATTATACATCTTGTCGGCTGTTCAAGGCTTCAAGCTGTTGTAGCGCTCGTTGGCTCGGTCCAGATTCAAAGAGGCAAGAAATGGTAGTCGTGGCTAGGAAACGTGCACAGAGATTTTCAGATTAGAGATTCCATGAAAATTTCAATGAGGCTGCAGGCTATATTTTGTCAGCAAGGGAGCTTGACAAGTTCGACGGGAGTGGAATAGGGTATGGACCTGAGGGGCGGCAGCAGTGCGCCGCCCATCTTCCTCTAGTTCGTTCCCCTTCCGTTGGTCCTCTTCCGTGCAGCAGCACAGAGGGCACTGAGAAGGAAGTAAGGATCAGATCATATCAAGGTCAAGTGATCACGTACATTGTTCTTGTAGCCTGCTTGCTTTGTTTCTCTTCCTCTGGGACGTAGATACGTACAAGGCAGAGCACACGGATGGTGGAGCCCGGCGGGCGAGGTCGCCGTGTCTCGCGCCGCCCTTCCGCCGGCGCCGGTGCCGCTGCTCCAAGCTCCACTCTTTTCGCCCGTGCCCCACTCGATTCGCCCGCACCAATTGCTGCCAGCGTTGCCTGCTCAGCCCGTGCCTCAGTGCCTGCAGGGGAGAAGGGAGGAGTTGCAGAGGATGATGGAGCAGCGGGAGGAGGGAGACGCGCCGCGAAGGGGACGGGTCGTATGCCGAGCGGGTTCGCGAACAATCGCGACCGAGAGAGAGAGAGAGAAAGGGGAGGGCGAGATGGAGGTGAGAGGCAGGCGAGGGAGAGCAGCGGTGGAGGAGGAGGCGGCGCAGGAGGAGGAGGGCGGCCGACGCCGCCGCACCCCGGTCGCGCCCGTCGCCGTGGTCGCGTCGGGACAGAGAGGGTCCGGCGATATACAGGCCTAATTTTGGTAAAGTTTGAGGGTTTTTTTAAAAAAAACCTGAGGGGAGGCCTGGACTACGGGTTGATTCCACTAAAGTTCGAGTCTTTTTTTTGAAAAAAGACCGGGGCTCGCACGATCTGGGCCGTCCGTGCGGCCGATCTGATGGCCAAGAAAAGCGGTTGACGTGACCACGCTGCCTGTCCCTCTTTTGGTAGCAGAGTTACTATAGTAAGATGTGGACTTCTAGTGAAGGATGATTCGTATTGAACGCAGACGCACGAGCAGGAATTAAGATTTGGTATAACCGGGTAGATTTGGTACTGAGCAGATTTGGTATAATAACATATACTCTATCCGTACCTAAATAAGTGGCGTTCTCATTTTCTAAGGAGTCCAGCACCTTTAACTTTAACCAAATATATATAAGAAATTATTAACATTTATAATACATAATTTTTGAAATAGTGGGAGTATAAAATATGCTTGGTAGAGTCGAGTTAAATAAACGCCGCGTTCCTTCCTCGTGGAGTTTATTAAACCTGCATGTAGCCATGCAGACCTACAATGAGCCGTTTAAAAAGTTATAATAAAATAAATAGTAGATTATTCCAAAATTTACAAAAAACAATAAATTGTACAGCCATAATTATAAATTTATTTTTCATATATAACATAATAGATGCAAAAACGTAGTTTTGCCGGATATATTTATTTTCCAACATAAACCTTTCAGTATCAGATTTTCTCTATAGAATAAAAAGTTACACCGACCCAACGTCACAGGTTGCTTAAACTAGTAGAGGCTACTCCATCGGTTTCAAAATATAGATTGTTTTGATTTTATTCTAAGTCAAACTTCTAAAATATCAAATAAAAAATTATTGTCAAGACATTCAAAGTATATAGAAAAAATATAAATAGATGCACTATCAAGTGTTTCATAGTGAATCTAAAACAAACTTGATGTTACGGATGGTGCTATTTTTTAATAAGTACAGTCAAAGTTTTAAAAGTATTGACTAAGAACAAATATTTAAACAGAATCTAATAAAACTAACTTGATGATACAAGCGCTGTTATATTTCGATAAATATGGTCAAAGTTTAAAAATTATTAGCTAAGAACAAAATTTAAGCTACCTACAATTTAGAAATACAGTTTAGAACATGAGTACTCCCTCCATCCATAAAAAATACAACTATATAAAATTCGTGGAATCCAAGCTATCTTAACTTTAACTAATTTTATAGGAAATAATATTAATATTTATGTATATATAAGTTTACTATAAATAAATTTATTATAAAAATATATTCAACGATCTATACAATGATAAGTTAAAAAAAAGTTGACTTCTCAAGAATCGAGAACAATTTCTATTTTGGGACAGAGGAGTATATTGTATCATAAGTATTAGTAGTTTTTTTTATATAAAACTTTAATAAAAAAACTTTAAATCATTTGACTCCTCAATCCTTTTTTTTAGAACAAACTCCTCAATCCTTATCAAACTTCAAAGTTCACCCCTGCGCAGTTCGGGCATAACCACAAAAGTACCCATTTATGTCATTCTAATAAAAGAAATGTTGGACCCACACTTTGGCACTAATCGAAAGGTGACAAAAAGAATAATTTCCATCTTATTCAGTCCAAAGCATTTATTCAATATGCCAATGCCAAGTGTGCCTTGCAACGGCAATAGCACCTAAGATATCCAACACACATGGGAGTACTCCGGCAGTAGTAATAGCAACTCTACAATCGGTAGCTCTACGCGCGCGCCAGAATTCGAGTTTTGCCAAAAGATGCAAAAGAAAAAGAACAGGAAAAGGCAGTTGGACCACATGCACATTCCGATACATTCCATCCGAATAATTTACAGAGCTACTACTGGTGAAAATCAAGCTTTTGCTGGCCATGTCGCTTGAGAAGACATAATGATGCCCACAATGACTCCGAACAGTCCCAGAGCGCTGCCAAAGATCTCAATCACCAAGATCTTTACAAAGAGTGATGAGTTCTGAGCATCAGAAAGTGCACAGCTGCTTCCAATTATCCCCACGCATACCCTGTAAATAGGAAATTTAATCATCTGGAACTGTAGCATAAATTCACCAGAGGAAACAAGATGGAGAGCCTGGTGCCTACCCGCAAACAAGATTAGCAAAGCCAACAATAAGGCCAGATGCGAAGATTGCATAGCCAGCTCGAAGAGACTCCGGAGCATACATTTGAGATGTTGGCACACTTTCAAGCTTTGTCTGGAGGATGATTGCCACAATTACACCATAAATTGCAACAGCCTCACAGAAGATGACACTGAAAAAGCAAAAGCACATGGAGATTATGATTTAAAAAATGAAGAAACTATAAAGAACAATAGTTTATGACTCGATGAAAATATAAATTTCTAATATGAAGTTCGAGCTTGTTGCATTCCTTATGTTTAAGTGCCATGTTCATTGCTCGCCAAGAAAACAGCAAAACAAGGCAGATGCAAGGATGAGAACATCATATGGTGTTTGTTTACTGAGGGTATACAAATATGTAGGTGTGAATCTGGCTGTCAGATATAACTTTAGCATGTATCCATTCAATCAAATGCAAGATGAGTTGCTTCAGGCAACTAAACAACTCTCAATCCCATTAATCCATGATTCTATTGTTCTATACTGTTTATAGAGTATATTCATAGGCATGACACAAGTGAGCTTATTTGGTATATTCATAGGCATGACACAAGTGAGCTTATTTGGTATATTCATAGAGTATATTCAGTGGCATTGGGGGGGAAATAAATTACCAGATGCCTGAATGAATGATTCTAGGTAAAAAAAAACATTTATCTAATTCTCAGAACGGTGGAAACAAAGACAGATGTAAACAACACTGCAGTTCCAAAGTCCCTAAACTAAGGTTCTACTTCTACCATTGCTATTGGATAATAATATGGGAAACATGGCATACTTTAAAACTGGAGCGGTGAAGATCTAACATTACCAGATGAATACTGCAATGCTCTGCCAGTATATCTAAAAATGAGGTAATCAAAACTCAATTGTGTTCCTAACCACCAAATGAATGGGTATGCTTCCTCTTCTAGCAGTAGTTGTTCTACATATTCTTATGAATTTCTAATGAAACTTTACACTACACATATGATGATCACAAGAAAGTGTGATCAAACGTTTTAGATTATTAATCTGTCCTAGCACCTCATCATCATTAGTGCAATAAGAATATATTACAATCTAGTTGCACAGCTAGAGCTCTATTGATCATATCCACCAACACACAACAACAACAACAACAAAAGGATAAGAGCGAAAGGAAACCAACAGATGCTGAGATAGACAAAGGACCATGATTGGAACCAAGAAGATCAACAGAAGAACTTGACTGTATTGGCCACAGAAACAGAAGAAAAGCAAAGCTAAAAATTGCACCAGCTGAACTTAAGCATGGAAGTGCATGGCTTGGAATGTTTATATGTGGAGTACTTGTCAAACAACAGTACCTATGAATCAAAGTTTTGAACCACCAACACTAACAGGAGCATCAGGGATCAAGAAATACCCAGGTCTCCAGCATTACCAGAGAGAGAGAGAAAAAACATGCACTGGTACATGTTTTTCCCTTCAAAAACAAACAACTAAATAAAAGTCTTTCCTACCATACACCAGACCTCCTCCCTCTGATTCCAAATGTAGGTCCTTAAAAAGAGTGACATGGTCTCCAATGTAAAGCTGACTTGCATTTTTTTTATAAAAAATTATACTAGTTTAAATAGTGAAAGTTGTATATATTATGAAAGTATTTTCCATGATTAGTAACATCGACCGTGTCTTGTTAATCTATATAGGTTTTAATTTATTGAGGATCAAGTTAGAAAAAGATCAACCAAGTAGAATACTAAAACAGCCTATATTTGCAATCTAATCAAAGTTATCAAGTTGTCCAACTAATCATGATTACTCATGGTTATCAGTGCATAGTGATCAGTTATGCACTACGATTAGCCACAATTAGTCCAGATGATCAGCTTCATGGCGACTAAGGTCAATAGATGATTTGAAAACATTATTGAAGGGAGTAAAAGATTTAGTTCTCCGAAAGAAAAGCCCTAACCAAGTGTGGAATATGAGAACCGAGGGGAACAAAACTTAAAAAGTTGAGAACAAGGCCAGATTGTAATGATAGGCTGATAGGCACAAAAAAAGGCCAAAGAGTTTCTTTAAGTAACAATATAGTGCTCGAAGCTAATCCAAGGTAAACTGAAATATAGGTGCATTCCCAAGAGGTCAGGGGAGGCCCAATGGTTTGTAACAACCAAAAGCTATGGAAAGGCATAGGGCTAAACAGTTGCAATAAGAGCATGAACTTTTCTAGGCGGTTGTTTGCAGGTTGTTGCCGTCTATAACCTTCTAGATTCTACATATATCAGCGCACCGTACATCAAGATGACATCCAAAACTTCCTAATACGAACGCTATATAAGTCAATATATCACGTTATCACTTGACAAATCCGCTAGACGGTGAATTCAATCAATGGACAGGAATTTTAACTATAGATAGGGAGGACATCTCCGCTAGATGGTGAATTAAATCAGGCGGAACTACAGCACGTTACCCTAGCCTAGCCAATTCTACCAACAGCAGCTTGCGCATGTAATAAGAATCGAAGGCTCCAGATTCCGTACCTGATGAGGTTCTTAGATGTGATCCTGGGCGCCTTGATGGCGGCCCCGATGAGGCTGCTCCCCGTGATGAAGATACCCCTGAAGATACAGAGCAGAAGCAAATAGCAAGGACAGTGAGAGGCAGGCAGGCGCAAGCAAGACCTGTCGAAGCGGCAGATCTAGCGAGACAGGGTGTGGAGGTGCGCGCTGGCTCACCATGCCGCGCCGAGGACGGAGACGCCGATGGAGACGGCGATGCCGATGGCGGAGAAGGTGTAGGGCGAGATATGCACCAGGGCGCGCGCCCACGACGAGGAGTCCGACGACATCTCCGCGCGCGATACGTGTCTGTCTCTTCTCGCTCTCCCTCGGCGTCGCTGTGGGACTGGATCGGGGAAGGAGGATTTGGGGAAGAAGAGCCGGGTTGGCGCAGAGAGGACGAGAGGATGCGACCGTGCGAGGCCAGGCGAGCCCGTCGACAGGTGCGTGCGTGGTTTGCACGGCGCCAGACGTGGTGGGGCGGGGCAGCAGATGGACGTGGCCGCCGCCTGGTCCGTCCGATACTTAATGGAAGGCTGGGGTAAACGGGGCCGATGGGGCGATCGGGATCACGTGCGAGTCAGGAGATGGAGTAGTTTCATTAGCTTGACGTGACACTGTGATACTTGGACACGAGGGTCCATAGCTCATAATTATATAAGTGGTCCTTAAATAATTATGTGATTCTTATCTACCAAGTAAGTCCTGAAGCTATGAAATTAAATTATGGGTCCCTAATCTATTTAAGCACCCCAATCTCAGTCCAAACTAGCCAATCCACACTCCATTCATCTTCGTTCGACTTGTGAGCTAGGCTTACTGAGCCTTTGCTCATTCCTTGCGTCTGTTTTTCATCCTGTCTCAGCAAGAACATCTTTGATGCCACTTGCAAGCACGAATGGACAGAACTAGGCATTGTTGTTGGGTGTGCGCCTCCACCATGATGGCAAGGAGCAGTTGGTTAATATCCCCACATAGGCATTGTATTATAGCCTTGTGCACCTAGTCATGATGCTAAGATCCTCATAGCTACAACATGGCGGTCACACGAGCAGAGCATGTCGAGCGCGGTCATTCATCGGTAAAGGAGAAAGGCGGGTGTTTTGGACCATAGTTAGAGTACTTTAGTAGATTATACGGACCCAGATGTGTAATCTCGTAGCTTTGGGGTCTAGATGATCACGTGATAGTTTCGAGACCGCCCATATAACTATGAGCCGTGACCCACATATCAAATCTATGCCGAAGTACTATGTCCGCTAATAGAATGTGGTGTGACTGCTTTAGACTTGGATTGGGGTACTTAAATAGTTTAGGTACCTGGATATGCAATTTTATAGGTTGGGGACCTAGATGAGAATAGCACAATAGTTTAGGAACCGCTGGTATTTTAATCAAGAATTTGATACTAACAATGTAGTCTAGTCAAATGGCAAAAAAAAAACTACATTGGCCAAAACTCTTCGTATCCTTCCATGTTGGAAAAATACCTTCCAACAGATCTCCAAATATTTCTATCATCTATTTATGGTTTCTCGCTCGCTAAAGATAAAGAATATAGTTGGCTCTCTAGAATGCCGAACAAGATATACAAAAGTTGTTAGAGGGTGAAGAGATATAGATTTAGCGAGTGAGTTCAAAAAAGACCATTTTAGATGCTCTAACAAGCTAACTAGTTGTGACATGAAATGTCAACTCTAGGAACAACCCTTCTTACAATATTTAATTTTTACCATCTTTATGAGTAGTCACTCTTCAAATGTGAATTTTAAAATTGCCCCTACAAATTTGCTATATATGAGAGAGAATAATTCTTGCATATGTGTGCTCTTTTGTGCATTGGCAAGCGATGGCGGAGAAGGTGTAGGGCGAGATCTGCACTAGGGCGCGCGCCCACGATGAGGAGTCCGACGACATTTCCGTGCGCGATATGTGTCTGTCTCTTCTCGCTCTCCCTCGGCGTCGCTGTGGGACTGGATCGGGGAAGGAGGATTTGGGGAAGATGAGTCGGGTTGGCGCAGAGAGGACGAGAGGATGCGACCGTGCGAGGCGATGCGAGCCCGTCGACAGTGCGTCGTCGTGGTTTGCACGGCGCCAGACGTGGTGGGCGGGGCGGCAGATGGACGTGGCTACCTGGTCCGTCCGATACTTAATGGAAGGTGGAGTAAACGGGGCCGATGGGGGATCGGGATCACGTGCGAGTCGAGAGATGGAGTAGTTTCATTAGCTTGACGTGACACTGTGATACTTGGACACGAGGGTCCATAGCTCATAATTATATAAGTGGTCCTTAAATAATTATGTGATTCTTATCTACCAAGTAAGTCCTGAAGCTATGAAATTAAATTATGGGTCCCTAATCTATTTAAGCACCCCAATCTCAGTCCAAACTAGCCAATCCACACTCCATTCATCTTCGTTCGACTTGTGAGCTAGGCTTACTGAGCCTTTGCTCATTCCTTGCGTCTGTTTTTCATCCTGTCTCAGCAAGAACATCTTTGATGCCACTTGCAAGCACGAATGGACAGAACTAGGCATTGTTGTTGGGTGTGCGCCTCCACCATGATGGCAAGGAGCAGTTGGTTAATATCCCCACATAGGCATTGTATTATAGCCTTGTGCACCTAGTCATGATGCTAAGATCCTCATAGCTACAACATGGCGGTCACACGAGCAGAGCATGTTGAGCGCAGTCATTCATCGGTAAAGGAGAAAGGCAGGTGTTTTGGACCATAGTTAGAGTACTTTAGTAGATTATACGGACCCAGATGTGTAATCTCGTAGCTTTGGGGTCTAGATGATCACGTGGTAGTTTCGAGACTGTCCATGTAACTATAAGCCGTGACCCACATATCAATTCTATGCCGAAGTGCTATGTCCGCCAATAGAATGTGGTGTGACTGCTTTAGACTTGGATTGGGGTACTTAAATAGTTTAGGTACCTGGATATGCAATTTTATAGGTTGGGGACCTAAATGAGAATAGCACAATAGTTTAGGAACCGCTGGTATTTTAATCAAGAATTTGATACCAACAATGTAGTCTAGTCTGATGGCAAAAAAAAAACTACATTGGCCAAAACTCTTCGTATCCTTCCATGTTGGAAAAATACCTTCCAACAGATCTCCAAATATTTCTATCATCTATTTATGGTTTCTCGCTCGCTAAAGATAAAGAATATAGTTGGCTCTCTAGAATGCCGAACAAGATATACAAAAGTTGTTAGAGGGTGAAGAGATATAGATTTAGCGAATGAGTTCAAAAAAGACCATTTTAGATGCTCTAACTAGTTGTGACATGAAATGTCAACTCTAGGAACAACCCTTCTGACAATATTTAATTTTTATCATCTTTACGAGTAGTCACTCTTCAAATGTTAATTTTAAAATTGCCCCTACAAATTTGCTATATATGAGAGAGAATAATTCTTACATATGTGTGCTCTTTTGTGCATTGGCAAGCGAATATCCATTGTGGCTAGGTGAAATGAAATGACCCTTTTGGCTCGCCCTCTAGGCCTGTACCTTTCACTTTCGCATTGCTCTCTCATGAGCACAACAAAATCCCTCATGGACAACCTCAATGTCAATCCTAAGCTAAAGTCCTCCGCTATAGCCGCTAGAGTGAAAAGATTAAGATCTAAAACGATACAATTTAAGAGTACGAGGGCCGATGTGACACACCTCGACAAATTTAATGAGTTTATAATCATATAAATATTATATAGATCAAGATTATTAGATTCATTTTGATAACCACTGTCTCTATTTTAAATTATAAGGTGTTTTGATTTTTTTAGATACATAATTTTTGCTATATACTTAAACTTAGATATATGCGATATGTATGCAGAAAAGTCAAAATATATCATAATTTGAAAGAGAGTACCTATAAACGTTATGATAACTAACTGCTCACTTTACATAAACCATGAATAAAGCAGCTGAGCTACGGCGGGTTCAGAATTCAGATCCTGTGCATGTGTCGCTGGGCCCAGCAGTCAGCTACAGGGGCTTCGCCGATTCGTAGTAGAGACCACCGAAACTTCAAAATAAAATCAAAACGCGTGGGTTTGATTCGAGTTCGACTCCAACACGGGAGAGATACAAACGGAGGAGCTCCACCCAGGCAATAAAAGCTAGGAGCCCTCTGGTCCCTTCCTTATTTTGCATCTCGCCATTGCTACAGCTCTCTGCCTGTCCATGTGCAGCAGCGTAGGTCTGCCCATACATATCTCGGGGTAGTTGCGGCTCTCCAAGCGCCGTCTCCGCGAACTGGTCGCTTCCGTCGGCCCGCAGCCGACCACCAAATCGCCGGTACGGTTGCTGCTATGGCGGCCAACTCCGCAGAGAAGGCGCGGGCCCTGGAGCAGTGCGAGAGAGATCTGGACGTGGCGATCGAGCGCGCGGTTAGATGCCGCTGCTGGTGCTCATCACCGCTGCCGCGGCCGCCGAAGAAGAAGAAGAGCAGCGCACCGTCGTTGCTGTTCATGTTCCTTCAGACGGCAGCGACGACCGCACGGACCAGTGGATCGAGAGACTCGTGAAAGCGATGGCGAGCGCCGAGAACTGGGGCGACGCCAGGGCCCGCGCCGCCAGGCTCCTGGAGGACTTCGACGCCTCCGTGGCCACCGGCTGTACAAGGAGACGGCGGCGGCCAACCGGGAGCTCCAGCGGCAGCTCGCCGGGTGCCAGGAGCGCGTGAGGAGCCTGGAGACGGATAACTACGCGCTGTCCATGTACCTCAGGAACGCGCAGCCGCAGGGGGGCGCCATCACCGGTCGGTTCCACCACCCGGAGGTCTTCTGAATGAAGAAAAAAAAAGGGGAAACAAACCAAGAGCATGGTTTTCCTAGCTTTTTTCAATCAAGGGAGAAGAAAGACATCTCCAAACTCAAGCCATATGGGTTCATGACAAGGCATGCACAAACATGTTATGTATACATGGTGTCGTCGTTGACCCAAATTATTATTCAGCGCGGGGTCAATGCTGCTGAGGTTACACGCGCGCTGCTATTATTTCCGGTGCGCGTGCGTCTGGATCGTTAGGAGCGCACGTCCGCCAAGGAATCACGTCGGGATACCGGTTTGTACTCTGATCAAGGTACGCCGCAGCACATTCGGAGGTTCTTGACGGCACAAGGCCTGCGACGTCATTGGATCATCACATGCAGAGAGCAAGTAGATCGAAGCCATGGAGGAGACGGCGGTTCCGAGCTGAAGACGTAAGCTTCGTTTTTTTTTTGTCCTTTCTTTCTATTTTTTAGTTGTTTTTGTCTTCCAATTCCAAGGCTGATTGTTTCGTTTCTTTTGGATGATGATGGTTGTGTACTCGCAATTTGGTCTTGATTGATACTATACGGATACAGAAGCTAGATTTGTATTTTTTTTTACTGATAAAAGAGAAATCAGATCGAAATGGATATATATCATCATTTGCTTCTATACTTTTTGGTCAGCGCTGTCCATTTCCTCCCATCCTATCTGTATCTCTACTTTTTGCCAATAGGAGCACCAGTCAAACCAGGGGCGGAGCCAGGATCCAGACAAAGGGGGGCCGACATGTCAAGGCGCCATCATGGTCTCATGGGCCCTAGGCAAAATTAAACATACACATGTATAATTAAACATAAACATATATATTGTCGTATAAATTCAATCATAACACATATGGCAATATAATGTTTTGTCGCGTGATGAGACTCACATTTCAAAAAATAGAAAACCCTTCAATACGATGTCGGATGAAGATAATTTTTATATGTAAATTGTAGACCTCGATGAGATCTACAACTTTATAGTTTTAATTTTTTTCATTTGAGGACAGTAAGATGCTCGAAAAAATAATATAAAATTTCAGCACCATATTTTGTCGCGTGATGAGACTCAAATTTCAAAAAATAGAAAACCCTTCGATACGATATCGGATGAAGATAATTTTTATATGTAAATTGTAGACCTCAATGAGATCTACAACTTTGTAGTTTTGAGTTTTTTCATTTGAGAACGTTAAGATGCTCAAAAAAATAATTTAAAATTTCAGCGCCTCCCGAAAATAGAAAACCGCTTTTGAAACCGGCCGAGGACCAAAGTTGTCCGGTTTTGATAGTTGGAGGGTGTTTCTTGACCGGTTTCATAGTTGAAGGTTGAAAATCATACTTTGGCGCAAGTTCAGGGTTGTAAAGTGTACTTAACCCTAAATTCAATCATAACACATATGGCAATATAATGTAGCATACGTCTAGTACTTGTCGTCGCAAGTTTCACGGCTGAAAAGAGTCTCAATAGTCGCTGTTGATACTGGAAGAGTTATGACGGATCTTATCAATCTATCGACCATGGGATAAATAGAATTTTTACCTAATCTCACTAGTCCCTTTGTTAGATCAGCAAGTTGATTGGGAGGGAGCAGAAGTACCCTGATTGGGAGTTTGCTCATCGCTCGGTTGTACTTCTATATGCCGATCATTTTTATTGATTGCATTAGTGTTTTCACCGTTGCCATTGCCAGAGCTTGATCTCGGCTTAAAAGTACTATCGATTGTTCTTAATCTCTTCGTCTCGAATTCTTGATCAAATGCTAAATGCCTAAATTGGCCCCGTTCGGATGGTATGGTTCTGGAGGAATTTGAATAATTTAGAGGAATTCTAGAGGAATCTGTGACAGAAAAACACGGTTCCGGATGAAAAAAAAAAAACAGATCAAAGCCGAATTTAAGAGCTCACGAACGGGGCCATTGAAGGTAAAAAATGAAAAGGAAATCAACCATCTCTGTATAGGAATCCTGCTTCCAAAAGCGGTCACCCGATAGTGCCAAGTCACCCGCTAACCCATCAACCGTTCGATCTGGCGAACAAGCGAAATCGACCGTCGGATCAGGGTCTTCGCGGGTCTCTACCTGTTACGCCGCAAAATCGGGCCATCGCGAATGCTCGCGAACCCGTGGACCGCGGACTCATCCCCTCCGCCTACGACTGCTGCACTCGCGGCCGTGACTACGGGGCGCCCCGGCCATCCCGGTGTGGGTGGGGGCCCCAGAGGCACCGGCGATCCCGGCGTAGGTGGGGTGCGAGCGCAGCGGTCCCGCCCGCTCCGGTCGTGGCCAGGCGGCCAGGGGCCATCGCAGCCCGGCTGCGGGCGCGCCTCGTCTCCCCGCCGCTTCTCCGCCGCCGCCAGCGACCACGTCTAGCTGCGGGCTGCAGGCCGAGGAAACACACGCAACGCAGCCGACCTCACCGCAAAGCTTCTGTGCGTGGCTGCCGCCACCGTAGCCCGGCTTCCGTGGGTCGTGTCGTGAAGCAAGCCTGCATTGGCGCACGGCCGTGGCTGGGTTTGCACAACGCCTATCGACGGCAGTTCGTGGATGACCGGGAATGGTGCCAGTGCCAGCAGCTGTCGTGCACGCTGCCTGCTTGATGAAATGCCATTTGTGGGATTGGCCACGCTGCCATAGCAGGCATGCACCCCTATGGTCCTTCACCTGATAGATATGGAAAGCGATGAGGAGAAGGAGAGCATTGACGCCAACTACGTCTTGTTGTACCTTGAGACCTTCCCCAGCCGGTGGTGGACAACGACGATCCCTCTGAACAAGCATCTCTATAAGACTATAACACAGGTATGCAAACAACTGAAGGAAAGAAATGCATCAGAGTTGCCAGCTCAAACACTTCCGTTACTTCAATTCCAACATGCATATAACAATAAACTTCCTTGATTTACATGATATGGATTTGAGAAGCGGAAAATCAAAATGCTGGAATAAATGATGAATTTTTAGGCCAATCATACACAGGTAAGGAGCTCATCGATAAAATCTGTTTTTGATTGCATGATACTTTGCATATGTCAGTTTGTAAATTCCATTAACATCAATGTGTTATTGTTCACTGAAAATTGTATCTTTTATTATGAATTGTGCGGCTGCTTGTCAATTAATTGTCAGACTGTCCAATGCATTAATCACATTAATCTTATTATAATTTCAAAGTACATGTTGCTTTCAAGTTACTTTTCTTTACTGTGCTACCGCTTGCTCCACACCTCAAGTATATTCTTGGATCTTAATTGTTTCAACTGCATTTTTTGTAAAATCCTAATTTGGTCATTGCAGAGTGCTCCCTCCTAATTCTAATGCCATGACCCTCTCGGCCTCTCTGTTTCTTTATTGCACTTGCAGAATCTTACATGTATTTTATAAGATAGAACTACAAGTGCAGGGCGAACTTAGAAGCCTAATCCTAACCCTTAACCCACCACCAGTTTTGCTGCAATTGAATTGACAACTGCATTGTCGGCCGCCATCCTTAAGCCTACTGCTGATTTCAGAGGCTCCCGTGGGTGAGAGAGGAGTGTGGGAAACCAGAAGGTAAACAATCCTCATTCAACTTCTACTCTTGATCTATTTAATTGGGTTTATAAATAAGCCAGATTTCAGTTGTTTTAAACCATCGACATCCCCTTTGTTCTTAATTTACTTGGCTAGATCATCTAATTTGAGCCCTGAAAATCACTACCATAAGTTGCAAATCATCCGCCTCCCCTCTATTCTTAAACTACTCAGCTAGAGCATCTATTTAGCCATGAACAAAACTAAATATATAGCAAGCACCAGCCACCAGTATGAAAAGTGAATAAAGGAAAAAAGTGGTGGGTGACACCATTGCTAACCTCTGTACTGCACAAGCAGCATTGTTCTATCATTTCCTCCGAAATTGCCAGAAAATTTAGCTTTCTATTCAGGCTACGTAGCTGTTATGCATAGTATATTACCCAGATCACTGAAACAGGCAAACAGTGAAAGGAGAATAAACAAATAAACTACACAGTACTGTACCTTGGCACCTTGCCGCATGTCTTGCAGAGTTGCAGGCTTGCTTTTGCTTGCCTCGCGATTTGCCTCTGCGGGACTACGGCGATGCCCTCTGCGGCTGCTCAGCTTTGCACGGCGAGAAGGGAGATGGAGAGCAGGAGATGAGCGACGAGTCGCAACACGCCAGCAAGTCGTGCGGAGCCACGGAGGAGTCGTAGAATCGATTCGCATTCACGGAACAGAGTAAATGTGACTCTTCGTTTCTCCTTGGGTGGGCCTAATTAAAGGTGATTAAGGAATCCTATTAATGCATCCATGATTCACCATTGGCCAAAGATCACATCACACACAGTAGTAATTTCCACATGCTGCACACGTGGCAGAAGGTGTGCGACCTGCAGCTGCAGCCTGCCGCCGGCGTCATTCAGCGGCGCCTTTCCGCTTCGGGCGTTGAAGATTTCGTGCGTTTCTTCCTTTGCTTCCATCTTCCTGACCTTTGGGGAAACTTTCGAGTTAGGTGAGTTGATTGAGAAGGTGTTGACGGCTTTGGGGATGTGAACATGGAACTGCAGTCATGCGATGCTATGTTGAAACGGCGATATTTGGTGACGACGTGGATTTGGGGGAGAAATGGACTTTGATTCATTCTGCCGGCTCGGAGTAGAAGCACTTGATTATTGTGGAA
Organism: Miscanthus lutarioriparius; assembly: GCA_904845875.1. Taxonomy (NCBI): domain Eukaryota; kingdom Viridiplantae; phylum Streptophyta; class Magnoliopsida; order Poales; family Poaceae; genus Miscanthus; species Miscanthus lutarioriparius. The sequence continues at coordinate 49,410,191 of CAJGYO010000005.1, forward strand.
CTCTACTCTTGACTCGTGAGAAGGGGAACATTCACCATTGCTCCATCACAAAAACACCTCCCAGCTGAAGCTTCCAAAACACCATGCAGGTTTTCACGTACGGAAAGGTGTTGTAGCACTTGATGGTTGTTCGTAACTAAAGAAAAAGGTAATTGTGTTCTTTTGGGAATGCAGTTTTTATTTGCCTAAGCATGGTTTCATTTTACGCGTCAATTTCTTGGGAGCATATCCAAATCCAGTAGAGAAACGACAACACAGAGGCGATGTTTACCCGTATCTACAGACGACAGACAATTCCAACTTGAATCGTCACTGCAATAGAAAGTAGGTACGCTCTTCCATTCAGTCAACTCTTCGCTTCTTCTATATATTAAGCACCTGTCCTGGTCCGTGATCTCGCATCGCAGTAGAAATTTCGTACAGGCTGCGGCCACTGGACGATGTTAAATTATCCACGCTGTCATCTTTGTCGGAAACGACACTTCAAGTTTGACTGTTGACCCACTCTTCTGAATTCAAAGGTCGTGGCGAGCTTTGAGAACGAGCAAGTTGCACTCACATATTGGCTGCGACTGCGAAGGGTTTCGTCTCAATTGTTGCTCTGCGTGATAGGGATAACTGGAGTTAAAAAAAGGAGATATATACTATGAATTTGCTTTGTTTTCTTTAAGGATAGAACAATGTCTACAAGCCCAGTTGTAATCTTCTTTGTTTCCTGGATCTCTCTTGTAAAAAAGAGATTCAAAGCAGTAGAGGGTCAGTGACATTCAGCCTGTTCGGGAGGCCGTATCGTATCGTGGATTATTTACTGCTGGCTGGTTTGGTGTGAGAGAAAAACACTGTTCCCGGCTGAAAATTTACGATCGTTTACGAGCAAGCGAACAGGCTGATGATTCCTAGAAAAGAGATGAAAATTTTTTAGCCTGTAGCTGTCAAAGACAGGAACATCGAAGTAACTTAGCTTCACATATGTTGGATCATATCTCGTGTGATCTATTACATTTGCATTGTTAATAAAAGTTGATACTAGTACCACTATTGTTCCTTACACAACTGAATAATTGACTTGCAAACATAAGGTGCTTTATTAAATCACCTAGAATATAGTCAAGAAAATGACATGAATCATCGGTCAAGCCATTTTTTGTCAAGCACACATAAGCTGGAAATGGTGAGTTCCACATATTAACTTGATGAAGGAGGACCTTATTTTCCTAGTTGTAGTAAACACCAGCCATGTTGTTATGAACTACGATAATTTGGCTTATGCTGATTTGTTGTGAGAGAGAAATACCGTTCATTCGCTGAAAAGTACTGCTGAAATAGTTCAAGCGAATATGGCCTATATAAATCAGAGTCCAACATGAGGGCAAGATACAATGGTTGAAATCAAATAACTGAACTGAACCTGCTTAGTACGCCGTCGCGGGACGGCCATCAGGACGAGGTCAGCGACAAATCCGCCGCACATCGACTCAAGAGCTTCACCAAGTGAGTGCTGAAGAAAGTCGACTCCCCGCTAATTCGTCAGCCTCCAAGCAGCTGCCACTTGCTAAGTCGGTGCTCCCGTTGCGGAGCAAGCAGCCAGCGGCTCAAAGCCTCTCTCAAGTACCTGATTTCAAGTGAGGTGAGGTCCTTATCATGCAACGTATGGGCTTCGCCACGGGTCTATCAATGCCAAGCATGTCGGGACGGAAGGCCTACGGGGCTCTTCGACGCTAAAGCTGACCCCTTCCAACATCGGAAGCACCGGACGCGTTCCTCATGGACGTCGATCGTGCAAGCAAAGCAAAGGAGACACGCAAGGCCACCACTTAGGTTGCATCACTGTACATATCTTGGTTCATTGGTTATATACAGTAATATCGAACTTGATTTTCACATGCTAGGGACGGTACAACCTCGGCTATCATCCAGACCTCTTAGGGCGCCGCTAGAAGCGTATCGTTTTTATGGTTAAACTCTTTTATCTTAATTACAATGATGGGTAAATCTTTTGCATATTCGAGAAAAGCTGAATGCGAAAAAGGAGAAGCTCGATCGAAGGTATTATAAGTAGTAAGCACTTTCCCGGTCATCAGCCAAGAAAATCAAATATTTGACTCGATTCATATATTTTGTTAATTCCTTTTAGCTAGCTATAGGGAAGTAGACTCAAAGATCAGATCGAGGCCCTGAAGCTGTCAACACCTACTCCTTAACAATCCGAAACCTGGTTTTCTTTATAATTTGCTGAAAACACAATAGTCCGAATATAATTAAACACCATGGGTTGATTGAAAAAGATTAATGACCAATAGTATGCATGAAAGGATGTTAAAAGGACCGGTAGTGGAACCGAAAAGCCAGCAGGCAATAATCAAACACTGAAACTATAACAGTGTAGAGTCGGAAAACAGGCTGCGTTGTTCATTGCCAAACATCAAAAGGTATCTTCAAAAGGGGATCGACATGGTAATTAAGTGCAAGTGTGCGCTACACTACTAGTACTTCCGTAAAATTTGAACGGGTGATTGCTTCCGTAAGTGCAAGTGTGAGCCAGACCATGTCTGGACGCAAGTGACGCGGGACTAGGATTTTGGTGCAAACAGGGGAGCTTGATCGATCGTCCAGGGGTTTTTAAACAAACAACGGAGAACGAGAAACTGAGCAAGAGAACGTATGTAACTTCTATTCTAATACTCGAATTGGACCGCAACCTTCGCTGGGATATACGGTGAAAAAACAGTCCAGGGTCACGTTAGGCATTCTTCTTCTAAAACGAAAGCGACACAATAACTAGTAGCTGATTGACCCATGCATTGCATGGCAGAAGGCAAGTTAAGGTAGAAGAAGGTCACTTATCGCCCCCCGTTCGACTTGCTGAATTTTGGCTGAAACTGGCTGAAAAACACTGTTTTGACTGAATTGTTGTGAGAGAAAAACACCCTTCCGGCTGAAAAAAGAAGCCGAACAAGCCGGCTTCTGGGTAAGCCGGACGGGTAGTGCATGTGCATTGCAAGTGGACGCAAAACTTATTATGCTATCCTCCTCCATGCTAGTTCGTACTTCGTACCAATGAGCTAGTTATCTATGTTAAATTCAATTGGACTTGCCCCAACCCTATTTAATTAATTTCAACTAATTGGAATAAAGTTAAAGATTCATATTAAATACTAGGTGCAATAAACAATTAATTTTGTATGAAAAATTGACTAGAAAATCACTCACTTTAAATGCTTGTCTATTGTTTTGTACCTGTTGTGAGGTTAAAAGTCCGGAAGGCGAGCAACACGCTCTCGCGTGCATCGTGGCACCGAGTTAGGCTCAGGCGGCCAAACCACGACATGAGCGGTGTAGCATCGGCTTTGCATCTCCAAAACTTATCTGGCGCCGTGTTAGAGGAGGATACAATCTACCAGGCCTCCGACTCTTGCTGTGTAGGCCTACGTTTGTCATCAATGAAAACAAGAGTGGGAGTGAGGGATAGGGCCAATATTCGCCACAATGAAAATGAGAATGGAAACAGAGGAGAGAGTGACGAACTAAGGCCTCGTTCGGCGCCGCTCCCGGTGGCTTCGGCTCCACACGATCATCAACAGAGGAGCCAAAACCTTTTTAAGGGCCTGGACATTCCTCTATGCAAAATATTTATCTAGCAAATTACCGTATTCTTCTTTGATACAATGAAAATCTTTTTTTTTAGATTTCATCGATGAGCCCAGCCGGCCAACAGAGGTGTCAGGGCGGTGGCTCCACCACTGGCGATTGTGTACTGTAGCGCAAACCAAAATGATTCTAGCTCCGGCAAAACACAACTTGCGAATCGCCCAGAACGAGTGCATCCGTCATGGGTTCACTCTAGTAGGATCGGTTGATGACAGTTGCGTTGTTTGGTTTGGTCACGGACCATGTCGTCCGATGGTTTCGGGAGGGATGGGGTAGCGACGTATTTATAGGTTGATGACGGACGGATCCATTCTGTGACTTGAACCAAACGCCAGCGGCAGGCTCGGATGTAGCTTCGGATCATTCCGCAGCAGGCTGTCCGGCAAACCAAACACATCGTGAACGAGCGAAGGAGCTACTGTTCTGAGTAAGAGCCGCATGAATTCTCTCTATAAAGGCCCTAAAAAGGACGAAAACGAGAAATGAACAGAAGCAATTTACTGTTTCTTTAAAAGGAAATCAGGCCACGTTTAGTCGGTCACAAGTTGCACAATAACTTGTTCGTTTTTATTTGGTAATAATTGTCTAAACATTGACTAGCTAGATTTAAAACGTTCGTTTCGTAAAGTACAACCAAACTGTGCAATTAGTTTTTTATTTCGTCAACATTTAGTACTTCAAGCATGTACCACAAGTTTGATGTGACGGGGAATCTTCTTTTTGTATAGTGTCAAAGTTGTTATTTTGGATGAACTAAACAGGGCCTCATTGTTAATCGAGCGATCGGAATCACCTACCAGTCAAGGGTCATCTTTCCTCTCGGGGACGGTGAAAACATTATCAGCCTGTTCATTTCAGTCGGATTGGCTTATAAGCCATGGGCTGAAAGTACTGCTGACTGGTTTAGTGTGAGAGAAAAATACTATTGCTTGACTGATAAGCCAAGCCAGATACAACCAGTTACAGGATGTCGAACAGGCTGTATATCCATGCTGACACATGCAGCTCGACTGATGTAACGTCACACGCCGCCGAATCAGTAATGAACTAATGATCCGACGGCCCTGCTGAGCACCTACCCATGGATGGATCCTAGCTAGACGCTGGACAGGTCAGCCTGTTCGTTTAGCTGTGGCTTGTCGTAAACGATCGTAAATTTTTAGTCGGAATAGTATTTTTCTCTCACACAAACCAGCCAGCAGTACTTCTTCACGAACCAGCAATAATACAAACCAGTCAACCAAACAGGCTGAGGGATGGTTTGTTGTCAAAACAATGGAGCATAGCAATATAGTACGGGATGAACGAGTGACCCAAGCCGCCAAGCGCGCAAGCGGACACATACATCAGAGGTACCCAACACCAACCGCTACCGCTGCAGTGAACAAAGAGAGGAAGCAGCCCCGAACGAAGGAATGAGTTCCTCTGTCGCAGACGGTGGGGCCCGTGCGGGTGGTGCTGACCGCCTCCATGCGCGCGTGATGGCTGGATCAGATCGACAAGACAAGACAAACTCGCCGGTGATGCCAGGTGTATAGACAGCGCGTGAATAGCTTACTGAATTAAGGCTCCTATAAATAATAATAAAATGTAATCAAAGGCAGCAACAGCCCGTGCCAAGTCGAAGCTAACTAGCGTCAGCATATCCAAGCCGAACAGAGCCTAAGGTAGCATATGCATGTGCGAGAGAGACAGAGTCAAGGTCAAGGCTGACAATGAGTTAAGATGTGTACTGGCTGGCCCTCACCAACCTCGCACAGCCACGGCCTCCGCATATATAGCAGCTTCTTCTCCTCCGGCAAGAAGCTCAATACATGCAGAGGTAGAGAGAGAGCTAGGCAAAGCCGAAAGCCTAGGCACCTACCAAAGGCAGGCAGGCAGCCTGGCACATATACATCAACCCGATATAATCCAACAAGGAGATTAGTTTTGGCTGGCTAGGAGCTGAAGAAGTAGTGCGTGCCGCCGGCCGGCCGGATCCATCAAGAATTGAAGATGGACCGGGAGATCCACCGGGTGAGGAGCCTTCGTCGCGACAGCTCGCTGTGGCGTCGCGGGGACGATGTGTTCTCGCGCCAGTCCTCTCGGTCGTTCCAGGGCGAGGAGGACGACGAGGAGGCGCTGCGGTGGGCGGCGCTGGAGCGTCTGCCCACGTTCGACCGGGTGCGGCGCGGCATCCTGGCGCTGCCCGAGGCCGACGGCGGCGGCGAGAAGGTGGTGGCGGAGGTGGACGTGGCGCGGCTGGGCGCCCGCGAGTCCCGCGCCCTCATCGAGCGCCTCGTCCGCGCCGCCGACGACGACCACGAGCGCTTCCTGCTCAAGCTCAGGGAGCGCATGGACCGCGTCGGCATCGACTACCCCACCATCGAGGTGCGCTACGAGAACCTGCACGTCCAGGCGCAGGTGCACGTCGGCGACCGGGGCCTACCCACGCTCATCAACTCCGTCACCAACACCATCGAGGTACACTCCTACATGCGTATATACAGCCAAGCATGCATGATGAGCTTATTAAGTCTCATGATCGATCCACAATCCGGCCATTCACTGCATCGGATTTCCTTTTCCTTTAATAATTTTAGTTTTCTAAACAAACACTTCTTAATTATATATACTGTACGTGTCGACGACGTACGTACGGCGGCTCGAAGCGTGCATGCATGTGTCACGGTACGTAGGGCCAGCTAGCAGCTAGCCAGCCCGGCTGCATACGTACAGCCCCTGTTTCTCTATGTCTACTTGGCTTGTGGTCGACAGCGACGACGCCGGAGCGGGAAAGGCATCTGATGGGGTAGATAGCCGTTTCTATTTTTTTTCCTTTTCTTGATGCAAGACAAGTTGCACACGTTCTTACTCGGTCGGTAGCTGGGTACGTACGGTACCTGGTAGGTGAGAGTGACCAGTGACCCTTTCCGGTTGTCAGTCTCTGGGTCTGGTCAACGACGGAGCAACGGATATACTATGTCGATTTGCCTCGTGGGAATGAAGGCGACGCGCCACGATGGTGTGTACAGTATTTTATGTGTTAATGCTAGTTGCAGTGAACCCGTAAACCATTCAAGCTACTTTGAGTGTTAATATAAAGCCACCAACCACGGGTTCAACCATTCAAACATCCCGGCTTCTCGCAAGCTAGCCACCCATCAACAGCTGCATCAAGCTAACGAACAAGGCAACAACCTTTTTCCCAGTTTTTTTTTTTTAATTTCTCTTGATTGACAGCAGCTTCAAATTTCTTGAGTTTATGTTTTGAACAAAAGGACCAGATTGATTCAAAAAAAAAAAGGACCAGATTCAGTGGAGCCCAACAAAAGCCCAATATTCTGCTACAAACCACTCCAACCAGGCCCAGTGGTCCACAGAACCCTTTCCCCCGATTAACTGACTAACTGCCATCTACTAAAAACAAAAAAAACAAATCGGGGCAAAGTTAATTCCATTCCACCCGACCTCTCCCGCCAGGCCACCACCAACCACCCATAGCCGCCACCGCCGCTCCTCCTAGCGGCGGCGCCTACCCCGCTCGCTCATTGTCCGTCCCGGCCGTCGCGTTTCCATTCCATCCACACCGCGAGGAGTGACAACCCATCATGGCGGGCGCTCGGCGCGACGCCGGAAAGGGCCTCTGCGGCGTTTCCTCGAGCACCTTCCGTGCGTGCTCCACTTGCTTCTTGCTTAGTCGCTGCGACTGCGTGATTGTTCACTGCAGCATCTAATTTATGCGTCCTTCCGTACTAAAATGGAAGTATCTTTGGTGTTTCTCCCTTCCCCAGTCCATCGGGAACGCGCTCCACATCTTGCCCAGCAGGAAGCGGCCGATGACCGTCCTCCATGACGTCAGCGGGATCGTCAAGCCCCGGAGGATGACTCTGCTGCTGGGACCCCCAGGATCAGGCAAGACCACCTTGCTCCTGGCATTGGCAGGGAAGCTCGACAAGGACCTCAGGGTTTCAGGGAAGGTTACCTACAATGGGCACGGGATGATAGAGTTTGTCCCGGAGAGGACAGCGGCCTACATAAGCCAGCACGATCTCCACATCGGGGAGATGACTGTGAGGGAGACCTTGGCCTTCTCGGCGCGCTGCCAAGGTGTTGGCACTAGATATGGTACGCGCGTGGTTTCGTTTATTTCAGACCATTGGATGGGTTATGCCATCGCTTGGATTAGTACTAAGCTTTGTTGTTTGCCTTGCTGTAGAAATGCTGACTGAGTTGGCGAGAAGGGAGAAGGCAGCGAACATCAAGCCAGATCATGATATTGATGTCTATATGAAGGTGAGGCTGTTACACATTTTAAGAGCATTCTGTGCTTGATAAAACTATTTATGCAAGTATAAAACAGGAATGTTTCAGCACTTAATGTGGACAGTCATATATGTCACCTCCTACCTGTTTATTTGCAACTTGGTAACAGCTATTTAACTATAAACTTCTGTAGGCCTCAGCTATGGGTGGGCAAGAATCCAGTATTGTTACAGACTACATACTGAAGGTACAGTCTGCCAGCTGTAACACAACAAAGATGACTACTGTTATCACGAAATTGAGATATCATACCTGCTGCTTGCCTATTTATACCTGCAGATATTAGGCTTGGAAGTGTGTGCTGATACGGTGGTAGGAAATGAAATGATGAGGGTATTTCTGGTGGTCAACGAAAGCGTGTCACAACAGGTACAAGCAATGATCAAAATACAAACCCATGGCATCCTTTTTTCCCTAAATTTTGTATTTTACTGTAAAACGCTTTCGAAAACACGTTCTAACATCCTTATGTCTTCACTACTTAGGTGAAATGCTTGTTGGTCCGGCAAGAGCTCTGTTCATGGATGAGATATCCACTGGACTGGACAGCTCAACCACATACCAAATTGTGAATTCACTTAGGCAGACTATCCACATCCTTGATGGAACTGCAGTCATTTCCTTGCTCCAGCCAGCGCCTGAAACATACAACTTGTTCGATGACATTATACTCCTATCTGATGGGCAAGTTGTATACCAGGGCCCCCGTGAACATGTGCTCGAGTTCTTTGAGTTCATGGGCTTCAGATGCCCTGCCAGAAAGGGTGTTGCTGACTTCTTGCAGGAAGTATGTGCATCATCTATAAATCCTGTCATCTAGTGATTTTGATTTTTAAAGACGAACTGCACTAATATGTTTCACTTATTCAAAAGGTGACATCAAGGAAAGACCAGGGGCAGTATTGGTATCGGCAGGACAGGCCATACCGTTTTGTGCCTGTGAAGAAATTTGCAGATGCATTCAGTACATTCCACGTGGGCCGGTCCATACAAAATGATCTTTCAGAGCCATTTGATAGGACCCGGAGCCACCCTGCTGCTCTAGCTACTTCAAAGTTTGGTGTCAGCAGGAAGGAGTTGCTCAAAGCCACTATTGATAGGGAGCTTCTACTCATGAAGAGGAATGCATTTATTTATATTTTCAAGTCTGTTAACGTAAGCTCAATTTTTTTTATGTTTATTCTGATTATTAAGGTACAGATTAGATGGCTTCAATCTGAACTTTTCCATTATTGTTGCAGCTTACTGTTATGTCGTTTATCGTGATGACCACATTTTTCCGTACCAATATGAAACGAGAAGAATCTTATGGAGGCATCTACATGGGAGCACTCTTCTTTGCCCTCGACACAATCATGTTCAATGGTTTCGCAGAGCTTGCCATGACTGTCATGAAGCTTCGGTTTTTTTCTTCAAGCAGAGGATCTTCTCTTCTTCCCTGCCTGGGCCTACACCATACCGTCATGGATTCTTCAGATCCCTATCACATTTTTGGAAGTTGGGGTTTATGTTTTCACCACATACTATGTCATTGGATTTGATCCCAGTGTGATCAGGTAAGATGCATTAGAACACATGTCTTATGTCTCGGAATCCATGAAATATGCTCCTTTCATGACACTTAATTGTTTCTAATTAGAAATAATCAAATTGAACATTGAATGATAAATAAGTTTGTTATATGAAGTCTGAGCGATTGTTTGTCATCAGGTTCTTTAAGCAGTATCTGCTGCTCCTTGCACTCAATCAGATGTCATCTGCTCTTTTCCGCTTCATTGCTGGAATTGGAAGAGACATGGTTGTGTCTCATACCTTTGGCCCCTTAGCACTGTTGGCTTTTCAAACACTGGGTGGCTTTATACTTGCAAGACGTAAGTAACTCAACTTTCCGTGATAACATGATTGATGTTCTTGTTTCTTTCAAAATAATGAATGATGTTCTCATCTATATGTTTATCTTGACTTATGTCTCTCTTTTCCAGCTGATGTGAAGAAATGGTGGATTTGGGGTTACTGGATCTCTCCTCTATCATATGCACAGAATGCCATTTCAGCAAATGAATTTTTGGGGCACAGTTGGAGCAAAGTAAGTACACCATATCTTGAGCAGCAGAAGGATTAACAACATGGTAAATAGAAAAACTAACATGTGTTTTCTTGGTACAGATTCAAAATGGAACAACCGTGGGAATTGTTGTTCTTCGAAATCGCGGCGTCTTTACTGAAGCTAAGTGGTATTGGATTGGGCTCGGTGCCTTGGTTGGATATACTCTCCTCTTCAACCTGCTCTACACTGTAGCTCTTGCGGTTTTGAGTCGTAAGCATATTTATAAGACATATTTTTTATGTATATAACAGCCAAAATTAGAGATTCAGTGATTTGAGTTAAAAGATTGTAACTGTAGCCACTTGCTTTTTCTGACAGCATTCACTGATTCCCATGGATCAATGTCTGAAGATGAATTGAAAGAAAAACATGCCAACCTAACTGGTGAAGTCATAGAGGGCCATAAGGAAAAGAAATCGAGGAGGCAGGAGTTGGAGCTGTCCCACAGCGTTGGCCAAAACTCTGTGCATAGCAGTGAGGATTCTAGTCAGAACAGGAAAGGAATGGCCCTCCCATTTCCACCATTGTCACTTACCTTTAATGACATAAGATACTCGGTGGACATGCCAGAGGTAATTTTCTTTTCCATGAAGTTGAAATACAAAAATATACGATATATCCTAGATTTCTTACCTGATCATATTTTTTTACACGCAGGCGATGAAAGCACAAGGAGTGACAGAAGATCGTTTGCTTCTTTTGAAGGGTGTTAGTGGTTCTTTTAGGCCAGGAGTCCTAACTGCATTGATGGGTGTTAGTGGTGCTGGAAAGACCACCCTTATGGATGTCTTAGCTGGCAGAAAGACTGGGGGCTATATTGAGGGAGATATTACCATCTCAGGATATCCAAAGAAGCAAGAGACGTTTGCACGCATATCAGGATACTGTGAGCAAAATGATATTCATTCTCCACATGTAACAGTGTATGAGTCGCTCCTATTTTCTGCATGGCTACGCCTTCCTTTAGATGTCAACTTAGAAACAAGAAAGGTTAGTAACAAATACAAGCAAATAATCAGGTCTTGGATTTTTCTCCTTAACTGATTGTAGATCTTATCTGCTAAACTTCATCATAACAGATGTTCATTGAGGAGGTCATGGATCTTGTAGAGCTCACATCACTGAGGGGTGCACTTGTTGGGCTTCCTGGAGTGAGTGGCCTGTCAACTGAGCAACGCAAGAGGCTAACTATTGCTGTGGAGCTTGTTGCCAACCCTTGATCATTTTCATGGATGAGCCAACCTCCGGCCTTGATGCTCGTGCAGCTGCAATTGTGATGAGGACTGTAAGGAACACTGTCAATACTGGAAGGACTGTCGTTTGCACCATTCACCAGCCAAGCATTGACATATTTGAAGCATTTGATGAGGTGACTGATTCTTCTTGTTCTTGTCTGTGTGTAAGAGCGGGTGATATTGTTAGACAAGATCATATATTGACTGTTTGTTTATGTCTGAATTACAGCTTTTCTTAATGAAGAGAGGTGGAGAAGAGATATATGTTGGTCCAGTGGGCCAGAACTCGTCAAAATTGATTGAGTACTTTGAGGTGAGAAGAGAAGTAAATGAACAGTTATCACTGCATGTTTTAACCCCAATTGCCTGCTAAACCAAATGAAAAAAATCCTATTATTTGTTCAGGGAATTGAAGGTATTAGCAAGATAAAGGATGGATATAACCCAGCCACATGGATGCTGGAAGTGACCTCTAGTTCTCAAGAAGAGAACCTTGGGGTTGATTTTAGTGAAATCTACAGGCAATCAGAATTATACCAGTAAGCCTCCTGGCATGCAATGCAGAACCAAAGCCGAGGATAGGTGTCTTTGAAAGATTAATCTAACTGATTTTCATTTTCATTATTTCAGAAGGAACAAGGCACTCATAGAGGAGCTGAGCACACCACCTCCTGGCTCTAGTGATCTGAATTTCCCTACACAGTACTCCAGATCGTTCTTTACTCAGTGCCTAGCTTGCTTCTGGAAGCAGAAAAAGTCATATTGGAGGAACCCATCTTACACAGCAGTTAGGTTACTGTTCACCATCGTCATTGCGCTCATGTTTGGAACCATGTTCTGGGACCTTGGACAAAAAATGTATATCATCTAACTTTTATTCTATCTGCAGATCTGTAAGGCAATAATAGCTACACCGTGAAGTATATTTTCTAACGCCTTACTCGTGTCTTTGGTGCAGTAAAAAACAACAGGATCTGTTCAATGCCATGGGATCCATGTACGCAGCAGTTATATACATTGGAATTCAGAACTCTGGTTCGGTTCAACCAGTGGTGGTGGTGGAGCGAACAGTCTTCTACCGAGAACGAGCAGCGGGCATGTATTCAGCTTTCCCGTATGCATTTGGACAGGTAATTTGTGTTACTCTCTTCACCATTGTAGTTCCAAGCTTGTGGACGTGAAGGATGAAATCTGAATTCTTTTGGCCCAAGAACCTAACGATTTTGCCTTGTTTTTTTTGCAGGTCGTGATTGAATTTCCTTATATCTTTGTCCAGACTTTGCTATATGGAGTGTTAGTCTATTCAATGATTGGATTTGAGTGGACTGTTGCCAAGTTCCTCTGGTACCTGTTCTTCATGTACTTCACACTGCTTTACTTCACGTTCTATGGCATGATGGCCGTCGGCTTGACTCGAGCGAAAGCATAGCAGCCATCGTCTCATCGGCATTCTACAACATCTGGAACCTCTTCTCAGGGTATCTAATCCCCCGACCTGTAAGTAACTCTCCTCTTGGTTTTGCATTTTCCATTTTCCATTCCTTGTTGTGTTCAGACCTCAACACTTCACAGATTTCTTATTTACTCATGATGCGCTCAATTTTTTTTCCTTCAGAAACTGCCTATCTGGTGGAGGTGGTACAGCTGGGTCTGCCCAGTCGCATGGACCCTCTACGGATTGGTTGCCTCCCAGTTCGGCGACATCATCCGTCCGCTCGATGACTCAGTGACAGGCCAGACCGTGGCGCAGTTTATCGAGGATTACTTGGCTTCCGCCACGACTTCCTGTGGGTTGTCGCAGTGGTGCACGTTGGGCTGACCGTGTTCTTCGCGTTCCTGTTCAGTTTTGCCATCATGAAGTTCAACTTCCAGAAGAGATGAGGACAGGAGGCCCAGGCCACTGGTAATTTTTGCATTCGTTTATTGGGCAGTGCCTGGACAGCATGCCTGCTGTGCGTGTAGCATAGCATCTACTGCCCATCGATTAGACTAAGTAGCTATCGTGTAAATGGTATATAGAGTTTATTTTGTATTTCAAGCGTATAGAAACACCAGAAGTTGTATAGGCAACAAACAAAAGCCTTGCCTTGTAAAGAGTTGAGCCTCCCGCTGCCCTGACCAGCTGTAGCTGATACCTGTCATGAGGCACGGAGGGCTTCTCAGAGAATGTAAACCGTATACTGTCATTCTGACGAATCAGTGGGAGCAGAATTTTGACCAAGTACCTCTATAGATGTCTTGAGAATGTCAGATTGGTACCTCATGCCTCCATGGAGTTTACAGTACGGCGAGCTCTGTAGCCTGTTGAGCATTGCTCGTGTAAGTGCAACTGCATTTGCAGCGACCGTTTGACGAGAAAATTGCATATTTGGGACTCCAAACAACGCGCTTCACAGATTTAGGACTACAAACATCGACTTCATAAAAATAACCCTTGAAACGTTGGACTCTTGATTTTCATGACATTATGTGTATTTCATCTCTTTCTTAATCTTAATACATGTATTTGGAGCCTAATCTGACCCTTTTGCCCTTCTGCTATATTCACGTAGATGTGGGTGCTGGTGCTCCAGTGGTTCTCCTTGTTGGCTTGCCTGGGCTGGCTGGCCGCCGGCTGGGCATGGCTGGCTGCCGGCTGAGCCATATGTACAGATTAATATATAATAAAAATTATAAAAAATGAGCCATATGCAATAACAAGTAATAGATAAAACCATGAATTTAGCACAAATGAGCTCATCTCATAAATCCACGAATTTAGCATAAACGAGTTCATCTCACAAAACCATAATTTTGTTCCAAACGAGATCCAAGTCATATGAAATAAAGCATGAGTTTACATCTCATCACAGCTAAAATAATTCATTCAATATGTAGCTTTCTCTTTGGAGTCATCTTTTTGGTGCAGCCGCAGAAGGCATCCTCACAGGACCAGTGGTGTCAGTTTGTGAAGAGGTGCCTCTCCTAACAAGAACGCAAGCTTGCTGCGCAGAAATACGGTACGACAATTAGATGTATGGAAAGAATTAGTATATGTTAAATGTGTTAGTATTCCTTACCTTGTAGTGACCCTTTCTGGACTATCCCGTAGTATTTCTTCTCTAGTCCAGTTATTAAATGACTCTGCAATATTACTAGTGATGTAGTCACATTTAATTTCTAGATTGAAAGCACACCTATACCATAATAGCTTATGATTGGTCTGTAACCATTTCATTGTTTCTGATGATTCAGTTACCATTTTTGCTATATTGTCATAGAATATGTCTTCTCTGTAAGCCCTTGCCGCAGGATATATCTAGACGAACCCTCTGTACCTCTTCTGAAAATTTCTCACAAGATGATAAAAGCATTCTCTTTGCTCTGCATTTGGGAAAACATTCTTCACTGCGTTCTCTAAGCCCTTGCAAGCATCAGAACAAACAGCAAGGAGTGTAGGATTACCTATTGCCTTCTTTAATTGTTCCATGAACCAAGTCCAGTTGTCTGTTGTTTCAGAAGCTATGAAGCCATAAGCGACTAGATACATCCAATTGTGACCATCAACTGCTATAACTGCGGCCAAGTGGTCATTCCACCTTCCATTAAGTGCTGTAGCATCTATGCTCAAATGAGGTCTACAACCTTCCAAGAAACCATCAATGCATGGTTTAAGAGCACAGAAAAAACGGTGAAAATATACTTCACCATCCACCTCAAGTACCTCAATTTCCACGACACTCCCGGCCCTCCGCTTCATTACCTCGGCCTTCCACCTAAACAACAGCTTAAAACTCTCTTCCCATTTCCCATATGCAATTTTCTCGTTCTAGAGAGCAGGGCACTGCTCTGATCAATTTGTCTCCTCGCAGGTTGTCATTGAGCTCCCATACGCACTGGTTCAGGATATTCTATACAGTGTCATAGTGTACTCCATGATCGGGTTCGAGTGGACGGCTGCCAAGTTCTTCTGGTACCTCTTCTTTGGGTACTTCACGCTGCTCTACTTCACATTCTACGCCATCGCCTCGATCGTCTCCTCAGGATTCTACGCCATCTGGAACGGTGGAACCTCTTCTCCGGGTTCATCATCCTGCCCCCTCCCTGCAACTTTTGTCTACCGTTTCCAAAGCAGCAAAGCTCATTCCCGTTCTTGCCTCCCGCTACTTTCAGAAAGTACCGATCTGGTGGAGGTGGTACTGCTGGATATGCCCCGAGGCTGGACGCTGTATGGGCTGGTGGTGTCACAGTTCGGTGACGTCATGACTCCTATGGACGACGGCAACAGGACCGTGGTGGTGTCACAGTTCGTCGAGGACTACTTCGGCTTCAAGCATAGCTGGCTGGGGAGGGTGGCAGCCGTGGTGGTGGCATTCGCGGTGCTCTTTGGGGCCCTGTTTGGCTTTGCCATCATGAAGCTCAACTTCCAGAAAAGATAATGACGATAGGAGCTGGGAAAATCACCTCCTGGACAATGGATTTCGCATTTGTTGGGTAGTGCAAGTTAATTTGACTGTGTATATTGAGAGAGTCCGCCATATCTATGGATTCGTTGATTAGTTAAAGTTATACTAGATAGAAGTTATTGTGCTCTTTTTTTTTGAGAGGATATTGTGCTCCTTTTCTTTTTTTTGAACCGCAGGATTCATTACTCATTAGACACAGCAAGCTCGCTGGTCACCAGGTCCTCAACAAATTAAGGTACAAAGTCCCAAGTGATTGGCACATCACTTGCACCCCTACACCCAAACGCTGCAATGGCATCTGCTACTTTATTACATGATCTCGAACACACGCTAATTTTGCTACTTACAAACTCCGTCATCAGCAACAGCCGAAGTTCAGTAGTAAACCCGCTTATGGTCGACAGTCGGTATGCATCGTCCTCCAGGGCCGCCTTGACAAGAGAGGCATCCGTCTCTAGCACTACTCTGCGTATTCCCAACTGCACTGCAGCTTTCAGGCCGGCCAAGCAGCCCAGCAGCTCCGCATGAAAAGCGCTCTGTAGGAATTGTTCCTTGCCTGTGCCCACCATCACCATAAGGCCCTGATCATCACGAATTATAAAGCCCCAACCGCCCGAGCCAGTTGCACTGTCATATGCCCCATCGGAATTTACTTTAAGTACTCCTTGCTGTGGTTTGTCCCATTTCAGGCACTGACGGAAATCCGACAACGGAGTTTGGGTGCCCTTTGTCTGAACTCTGTCCGCCAATGCTGCAGTCACATATGCTACTTCCAGAGCCGATCTTCTTCTTCCCTCTTCTCTAAACTTGTTCCGTTCATCCCACCAGAGCCACAGCAGCAGTATGACAGTAAGCTGTGTTTTAGGCTCCAGCTTTAGGATAAAGCGTAGCATTTCTTTTGGTGAGGTAAATTCAGCTAGTTGACATCGCATCGCCTCCAAATTTTACTCCCTCCAAACTTTCCTCACCTCCTTGCATTTCATAAACAAATGACCGCCGTCCTCGTCTAATCTCCGGCATAGGCAGCAGCTTGTCTCAATTTTCATGCCCCATTGCTGTAAGGTCCTCCTCAGCGCCACCGTATTGTGGCCGAGTCGCCACAGAAAAGTGCCGGATCTTCGGTGGACAATCAACCTTCCATAGTTTCTGCCACAGGTCATCCTTCCCTCCACTTCCTTCAGCTGCTTCCGGCCTAGCTTTCTGCATTCTCCTTTATTCGCTAGCCCGATGCACTTTATAGGCCGATTTGACTGAGAAACGACCTTTGCTGTCGTAATGCCAACCTACTACATCATCCATCTCCGTGTGCACAGGCAGTGATCTGATTACTTGGACGTCCTCTTCCCAAAATGTTTGTGCAAGAAGCTGGACGTCACAACTTTCAGTCACTGGATCAATCAGCTCATCCACACGGTGCAGAATATTTCCCCTCCTTGGTGTAATTGGCCTTCGCGTCACATCACGTGGAAGCCATGGGTCTGACCATATGGAGATTTGCCGGCCACTGCCCACCCTCCAGATCACCCCCTTCAAAACTTCCTGCCCTTGCATAATACTACGCCATGTGTAAGAGCATCCATCTCGAACTTTGGCTTGTAAAAAAATCTGTGTTTGGATAGTATTTGGCCTTTAAAATCCTTGCGCAGAGGGATTCTTGGTTTTCGATCAATCTCCACCCTTGCTTAGCGAGCACCGCCATGTTGAAAGAATAGAGATTCCTAAATCCCAAGCCTCCATCTGATTTTGATGCAACTAATTTTTCCCAACTCACCCAGTGCGTACACTTCTCCTTGTCTTGATTACTCCACCAGTACTTGGCTATCATTGCACTTATTTGATTACATCTCCTTTGTTATATCGAAACAACCCATAGCAAAGACTGCGATTGCTTGCGCGACGGCTTTAATCATTATTTGTTTGCCTGCTTTTGTGAGCAACTTTTCCTTCCACCCTTGGATTCGTTGCCAAATTCTCTCTTTCAAATAAGCAAATGTGCTGGTTCTTGATTTTCCAACTGACACCGGTAAGCCCAGATACTTCTCACTCCTTGTCTCCGAGCGAATATTCAGGATCTCACGGACCCATCTTTTTTGAAAGCTACCGGTATTAGGACTAAACAGAACAGTGGACTTCGCTGCATTGATTACTTGACCTGAGCAGGATTCGTATATGCCCAGCCCAACAGCTCCCTCAAGTGGCCCGCCTCCTCCTCTGTAGCCCGACATAAGATCAATGAGTCGTCTGCCAAAAGGAGGTGGGAAACCGATGGAGCAGACCTGCAGATCCGAACCCCACCAATTTTACCCTCCAGCTCAGCCCTTGCTAACAACGATGAGAAGCCTTCCGCGCACAAGAGAAATAAATACGGTGATATTGGATCACCCTGCCGCAGTCCCCTCTCTGGAATAAATTCCTCAGTTAATTCCCCTCTCTTATTCGGTATTTCACCATTGTAACACATTTCGTCACCAAATTAACCCATCTCCGATCAAAGCCAAGCCTTTGCATAATGTCCCGTAAAAAGTGCCACTCAATCCTGTCATATGCCTTAGTCATATCCAATTTAATTGCAGCATAGCCCACCTTTCCCTTTTTCCTTTGTTTGAGGAAGTGTGTAGCCTCATTTCGCTTCGCTGAAAAAACAAACCGAAACACTGTTCCGGCTGATTTGTTGGGAGAGAAAAACACTGTTCCGGCTAAAAAAAAAAACAAAGTGAAAAATACAGATTATAAGACAAGCGAACAGGGCCAAGAGAATAAGAGAATATTGTCCGTTATTAAGCGGCCCGGGACAAAAGCACTTTGTGACTGCGACACAACATCCAGTAGAATTATCTTTAATCTATTTGCCAAAGCTTTTGAGACAAGCTTATAAATAACGTTGCACAAACTTATTGGTCTCAAGTCTTTGATATGCTCAGGTTTACGCACCTTTGGAATCAGCACAATTGTAGTATTGTTCCATTTCTCGGGCATCGGGCTACCCCCCAGAAAATTCAGGACCTCCGTGACCACTTCGTCTCCAGCAATGTCCCAATATTCCTTGTAGAACAAGGCCGGCAAACCATCCGGTCCAGGGGCCTTCAAGTTCCCAATCGATTTCAGGGCAGCAACCACCTCCTCCCTTGTGAACTCCATCAATTTATTATTCATGTCACTAGTACCTTTATTCTCAACACAGTCCAGCAACCGTTGGGAGTTTTGGTTGCCAGATGACCTGAAAAGTTGTGAAAAGTAGTTAGTAATAAAAGCCCTCCTCTCTACTTCATTCTCCACCCAACTCCCATCCTCCTTTCTAAGGTTTCCTATCTTACTTTTCCTCCTCCTTTCTGAGCAAGAAGCATGGAAGAACGCAGTGTTTCTATCACCAAACATCATCCATTTCACATGTGCACGTTGTTTCCAATATAGGCCTTTTTGCTCTTCTGCCTTGTCAAGTTTGTACCTCAACGCCCGTTCTCTAGCAATCTGTTCACTAAAACTCCCCCGCCGACATTGCTCCAGCTCCTTCTTCAGCCCCTTAATTCTTTGATCCAGGGAGGATGATGGCGTAGTATTTTGTAAAGAATATTTCACACATCTACCAGTAAATTTTGTAAGCTTGTAGCCCCTTGCAAAGGATCAGTTGGAGAAGGCAAGGAAATACCACGTGCGTTGCTGCTGACTTAAGCATATATAATACGTACTATTTTGATACGTGTATATGAGTCCTAGAAGACTGCAAGTACATGTGAAAGAGTCACTAAAACCTGGTGTTGCTTCCTATTCTTAGTTATTATGTTTACAGTTTACTTTGATTATATGCTTGGTATAGATAGAGTTATCATTGTGTTTATGCATAAGTTCGCAAAGCGCCACTCTTATGTACGTCACGGGGTGAGTGGTCGATATTGTGTAAGCGTGGTGCTTATACGTTGTTTACCTACGGATGCACCCTACATTCCGGATCATGTGGTAGATCGCGAGAGTGACATACTCGTTGAGTCCTTTGTAGTCCACATCTACGTCTGTAGGCCAAGTAGTACCAGTTGCTTGAAGGAAGTCAGGCTTTGTTCTTGATCTTCCTTAGTAATGTCCCTTATGTGTAGATGTGAAGTTAATCTTTTGCTATGATTACTAAGTATGTATGCACATCAATATATGCTTTGACTTGTAACTAGAATAACCTAGGAATTAGTTTCTCTATTGTATCTACTTAATTTTGCTATCGCTATCTTATGGTGTACTATGAGTGTTACATTTATCATATATTTATATATTATCCTATCTCTTGATTTACCTCTGTGTAGAGTAGAAGGTTGATTGGCTCATCCATCATAAGTATAAGTTATCAATATATTTCCTTTGACAGTCCTCCCCTGAGGTAAAAACGTAAATAACGATACCTGAAATACTCCCAGGTGAAGTGCTACAATGGTATATCTGTGCGCTTGCAGAGCTTCTCAAATATATATATATATATATATATATATATATATATTCTTTCTAAATTGCAAGTGTCACTATTAAATACCAACACTTACACTTGAGATGGATTGAGTAGCTAGCACCTTCATCTTCAACGCAAGCAAGATGAAATCAAGAGTTAGGGTTTTGGAATGGCATTACAGAAGAAAATGGGGGATTTTTCTTGAGCTCGCCCAACGATGAAGATGGAGTTGATGATCTTGACCTTCTCCTTGAGCTGATGGTGCTTGACCTTGGCTTAATCTTCTTTTCCTCTTCTTTTTCTTTTCCTTCTCTTCCTTTCTCTATCTAGTTCTTGTTTTTTTCCATTTGGTAGAGAGAGAGGGAGAGGGATGAGAGTGAGAGAGTGAGATGGGGAGGGAGCTGAACCTGGCATCTTGGAAACTCCACTTTGAGCTGACAGGTGGGGCCAAGAGAGGGGAGAGGAGGACAACTCATCTAAATTCATTTGGTAGAGCTCCTCGACGGCTTCGGCTCCAGCAGAGGAGCCCTATCAAAGGATTTAGTAGGAGGAACCGTTTTTCAGTGATTGTGGCTCCTCCAAAACGGTTCTAGCTCTTTCGAAGGAGCCCTTGAGGAGGATCCCTACCAAACAAGGCATAAGTGTTCTGGCAGACAACCCATCGGATCACCAGACGATCCAACAGAACACAAAAAATTGGGGATCCTGGATTTAGAGAGGAGAGATGGGAATTAGGGCCTTTAATCACAACTCATAGGGATTGTAGAACCATTACCGGAAAAAAGCTAAAGGAGACTTATGGCCTTGTGCCATGGTTGATGAAGTCTTGGGATCCAAACACGTTGCGACGTGTAGCAGGGGTTCAGGTTAGGGTCCAAGGAGGATTTGGTTAGGGTTCCGAGCTTCAAGGGGTGTTTTTGAAAAGTTTTAGTTGGAATAACCTTTGAGTCGTGACACTGAAGAAATTAAGTCTGTATGGGAATTGCCAAAGAAAATTCCAAGCTATTTAATATTAGCAACAGATTGAACTACAATATTAGGTATGGGAGAATGTTTAGATACAATACCTTCATTGTTCTCTAGCAGCGAGTCGTCCTTTCTGTATGAACAAGTGTAATGTTCAAATAGCTTCTAGAAGCCTCACACAATAGTACCACTGCTTTAACTATGTCCCGAGACATAACTACTTTGGATCTGTTCTAAGTTAGACTGTTTTAATTTTAATCATATTTATAGAACAAATTATTAGCATTTACGACATTGAATACGTATATTATGGAAATATATTTACTAACTACAATAATTTTGTGTCTTAAATACTACCCTCTCCGTTTCAAATTATAAAATATTTTGTCTTTCCTAGATATGTAAGTTTTGTTATGCACTTAGATATACACTATATCTAGATACATAATCAAATCAATGTATCGAGAAAAACCAAAACGTCTTATAATTGGAATTGAGGGAGTAATATTTTCTTCCATAAATTTATAACATTGCCACGTAATAAATAAAATTTAAGAGAGGAAGAAGAGAGAGAAAAGTAACATTCTTTTGTTCTCAAAATGAAAAGCCATATTATACGCGTCTTACGTCCGACGCGAGCACAAATCGTCGGACGCTCCCGCAGGCCTACCGTCCATGCCCATGCGTCCCCATGTGCACTGCCACCGACGCGTCTATCCTCTTCTTCCCAACACCACTCATCTCGTTCACCTCTCTCCGCCGACCGACGCTCGCAGATGCCTCATTGGGGTGGTGCTTGCCCCTCGTAGCTCCCTCCCCACACACTTGCTACCGCCTCATCGCCATCTGCGGTGGCGCCAGCCTACCTCCCCCTGACGCCTTGCAGCCTTTGTCGTCACCTCACGGCCATCCCTTCTCAAAGCGAGCTTGTCGATGTCGGAGGACGCGGTCCTCCCTGCTCGGCGTCGCCTATGCCCCTACTTAGCCACCTCGCCCCCTCTCTCATCATGCTCGCTCACCGCTCCTCTCTTCCTGCTTCGCCGCCGCCGCCACCTAGGCCCCTCGCCCACCGCCGCCATCGTGGGCAACCTAACTCTTCTGCTCAAGATGGATGTGACAACGGTGAAGTCCAGATGTTTCAGTATATTTATTTCATTTGTTTCAATTGTTCGTTTCTCTTGTTGCTAATTTTGTTCTTTTTTATTTTGTCCGCCCCTCTCTATAGGATTTGCCATGTTTCAATGTTTTATTTTGCATGTTGGAATGGTTGATTTGAGATGCTAAGGTGGGAAGGGTGTTGTTGTGGGTATCCTTCTTCCTCGGTTGGCGAGACTTCATGAAGGCAATGCTTTCATGTTGCAAACTCAATGAATTTGATGTTGCTTGATAGCCTTGTTTTGATGTTGCAACAAGTAATACTTCTTTGTTGCATTAGTCTTTTTTTCTGATGTTGCATCTCTCATTCTAGTAGCCTTGTTCTGATGTTGCAGTAGTCTTGCTTAGAGGTTGTTCTTTTTTTGTTCTTATGTTGCAACAAGTATTACTTCTAATGTTGCATCTCGCATTGCTCCATGTTTCATCGAACCGTCCGATGGAAAATTTCCCATCGGACGTCCGTGATGATGGGCGCGAGAGATAGCTGGATAGGTACGCTTGTTTATCTGTTGAATCGTTATACGGGCGGGGATAGCGAGATGAATCGGACAGCCTCTGTTCCTCCAATTGGATGGCCCCGAAGCTGCGTCCGGACACGCCCCGATGCCGAACGCCCAGCGCTTAGTCGTCGTCCCGATTCGAAAACAAGAAAATTGCCATTGCTATCTCCAAGTACAAGTAGTGTCCTGTCGCGATCGAGATAGGTGCTGTAACAGAACCGACCAAATCATAAGAACGTAAGTACAAAAACAATCACCGAAGCGATCAAATTCTCGTACTTAAGCTCCCATAATCCCGGTGAGTCCGGAAATCACGAAGGATTTCAACCAACTCTCGACATACAAACCAAGATCGTAATGATTCAACACAACACATCATTCGTTACAACATTTCACAAGTAGCATTCGGATTACATCCATCGAGTTCAAATAAAATATTACAAACCAAGTTTGAATGCGCGGAAGCAACATAGTTTATTACTTAACTCCATAGTTTCAAATACATTGCCAGATCAGAGTCATGTCCCACAAAAGCATTATCAGGTACGAGAACTAGTAGAGACCGCGCCCAATGGTCTAGTCTTCATCCCCCAATGAGGGAGAAAGCGACTTGCAAGACAACCAAAGAAGAGGCGGTCATCTGCAGCGGTGGGAAATAAACCCGAGTACGAGAAGGTACTCACTAGACTTACCGACAAAAATCGAAATAAAAGACACCAAGGATCATGCAAGGCTTTTCGTGTGGGCTAGCTTTGACACGGTTGCATAAAAGAGCTTATGATTATAGTAACCAATTTAAACTTATTATCAAGCTTATCATTATTTACTGTCCACTAAATTAGCACCTATACTAGAGCACTCACTTATTAGGAGCAAACAATAATAACCATAGCAGGTATAATAAGTTTGTCATCATCATATCATCATTTCCGAACCATTAAGTTATTAAGTGTATCTACATTGGAGATAAGCCCGTCAAGTTCTCACTAACAGGAGAGACGGCGATTCGAATCAAATTACAACTCACCGGTGAGGGGTATTCCTAACTCTCACCTGGCATACTTTGCAAGGGTAGCCGTGGTCACCTTTGGAACATCTCAGAACCAAATTCACGGGTTCGATCAGCGGCCAAGACTCTCGGGGATTACCCTTACGCGGGGACGATCGGGACTTTTAAATCACCCGCTTGGACTCACGCCTCGGCGGCTCCCTTCCGAGGCGCACTTTATACTTATCGACTCCCGGCCCGAGGTGAGCTACTCGGCCGTGGTCGGGTCTCCAGACCCGCCAACTAAGAGAGAGGCATGCGTTCAACATGAACAGGAAAGGCTCCAAGAATCGGTCCCTTTATTACAGACGGAGTCACCGCAAACCGGCAAGCCTCCGTCCGGTCTTCATTTCAAATTAAGATTGGTTCTTTTCCACGATAGCAAATATAGCCAACCGTGCCACATGTATCTTCCTATATCTCGTAGGTGACAGGAAATCACCCGACTTCTACCGCAGCGTTTAAGCGTGGCTAAGCACTACTCGAGCCTGAGCTACATAGGATTGAGGTAACAATATCCGGACAAGGAATGGGTAACCAATGCAAAGCAAGTGTTTGCATCCAACACCTAAACTTAATGCAACAATATATATGTAATAATAATCAGATGCTGCAGTTCGGAAAATAGGAGGCTTAATATGCTCCGGGCTTGCCTTTCACAAAGTTGCAAGGACGGTGGTCGAGGGCACTCAACGGCGACCTCGTCCGGCACTTCTCTGAAATTTGCTCCTCCCGAATCTCCGGTGTTCATTGCCGTTGCTCGTTCAGATTCCTCGAATTCCATGAGGTTACTCCTTCAAGACACACCTATTGCATGCCGATGCACAAGATAAATATCATGGATGCATAAGGAATGACATGATGCTCATGATGAATGAATCACAATGGGTGTTTACGAAAACATCCTTTGGACACTCGTTTTCTGAGTAATTAGCTCTATTCAAATCACTTTAAGCGTGTATCCAACTTAACTTAAATAACAAGAGCAACTTACCTAACTTGCATAACCTAAGATAAAGATGCTCATCTTCAGTTAAAGGCCTAACACCTAGGAACAGTACCATGAACTTAGAATAGTAAAGACATACTTAAAATAACAGTTAAAGCTTCATATGCAACAAGTAGTAACTTAATTCTATCATAACCAGAGTTCTATAACTCCAAATGACTTGCAAGAGGACATTCTGGAAAGCTTATGAAATTCTCTACAATTCATTTGTAAACATCAAAGCATGATTCTGAAGTTAACCAAATCCAATTCCAGTAGACCTAGAATCTGTCCCGCAATGATAGGGTTGCTAACTTAATTATTTAATGATGGCGCAAAAACCTAATTTGACCAAACCAAGTTTACCAACTTGTTTTTCATACCTAAAAACATCAGAAAGTATAGTGCTAACTTCTAAATAAATTATTTAATATCCTTTTCCCATTTATTTAGTTAATTAGGTGATTTAAGC
Source organism: Miscanthus lutarioriparius (assembly GCA_904845875.1). NCBI lineage: Eukaryota > Viridiplantae > Streptophyta > Magnoliopsida > Poales > Poaceae > Miscanthus > Miscanthus lutarioriparius. Next base: position 49,435,489 of record CAJGYO010000005.1, read on the forward strand.
AATATATAGTAAAACTATTCATAAAAATCTACAAAAATTACAGTAGCTATCTCATGCTGTACATAGACTACCATAAAAATTTCAAAGCCATTGGGCAAACATAACTTGCTGTATCCAAAATAACAGGTGGCATGTCCAATTTTAGCATAATTAGGAAACCTTATTAACAAGTGTCAAGCAACAGATTTCCTATTTTTCCTAGCATCTTTCTAGCATAAGAATAGCACCCATAAAATTTCACCTTCACTGGATCTATAGAAAAATTATGAAAATTCACACAAGATCCACCCATTAATAAAAGGAAATTCTATAACTTAAAAACTACACATGCACTAGCTCTGAAATTTTTACCAGAGCTTCTAATAAGCAATAACAGACTGCCCACAAAATTTCATAATTTTTGGACCACAGAAACTCAAGATAAAATTCAAACAAATTTGCATGCATCTAAAAACACATTTCAAAGTCCTAATTAATTCATCAAAAATTTCTAAAACAGGTGCTCATATAATATTTTTGTTAAATACTAGACATGACCAGGAACCCAACAAAATTAGAACCACATCATTTGGATCTATCAAACTTGAGTTACCTATTTTTGAAATGGTGCACCAAAACTGTGAAAAACAGTTAAACAAAACAAAATAAAAACCTAACCGCTACTGGTGGGCTGGCCCAAGGAACGGCGGCCCACGAGCGCACAGGCGCGGCCCAAGCCGACGGCGCGGCCCGAGCTGGACTCCCGCCTGAGCCTCAGCGGCTGACAAGGCGGACCCGCTTGTCAGCGAGACAGACAGGGGAGGCGGAGGAAGACGACGGCGGGACTCGCCGTCGGTGGCTTCTCCGGCGAGACCAACGGTGCCTACGGGTTCGCCTCAACCTAGCGGACCTAGGGGAACCCTTATTTGCAGCTATCGACGCAACTAGGAGGGGTGGCGACGAGCACGGCGGCGCTCGGCCACGGCACGGCCGGCTCCGGCGACGATACGGCATCGCAGCCCTAACGGTGGGCGCTACGGGCTTCGGTGGTGTTCACCGGACCTAGCTGCAGGCATAGGAGGGGTGGAAAGGTCGCGCGGACAGCTGGCCGCGTGGAGCGCCAACTCCGGCGAACTTCCGCCATGGCTGTGGTGGAAGGAAATGACGGATTCATCCTTACCAAGGCACAATCGACCTGGCTGAGGGGTGGGGGTGACAGAGGAGATCACGGCGGCGCTAGCAGCGAGATGGCCGGCGCGTTTTTGCAGCGACGAGCAAGCGAGGCGAAGGCGGAGCAATGGCGGGCGGCTGCGGCTCGGTTGCTGCGCGCGGTGGGAGGCGAGGAAAAACGAAATGGGACGGCGAGTGCGTTCGGCAGGCGCGCGGGGTGACTTCAGACACGGCTACGACGCCAGGAGGCGCACGGCGCGTGGCCAGCGCGAGCAGGAGTCCGGCGACGAGTGGCGGACACGCGGCATCGTTTTTCTGAAACTTGATCACTGTAGCTCCGATTCAGTGCTCAATTCCGATGACTGACAGCGCCCATTCGACGATCATTAACTCCTAATCCGTGGCGATCCAGGTTCAGTCGTAGTTAACAAAGTTAGAGACCTACATGAGTACTACAAGTTTGCTAATTGGAGCTCGAGCTAGTTTGGCTTGGTCAGTGAGATACAGTGCTCCAAACATCAGCTCATGAAACTGAAATCTGCTTGGGACTTAGAAAAATTTGCTAAGTATGAAATCAGCATGTACTTCTGACTTGTGGGCCATGTTTGAGCATGTTCTAGCCATTTTCATGAGTTGGTCATAAAACAACTTTTGTTCCTTGATAAATTAGCTACAACTTTTGTAAAGAGTGCACAGCCATGCAAAGCTTCTAAGTTGGACTTTTGAATCAGTCAAACGATGACACTCCATGGGTCAATTTAAGTCAAACTTGCACTTGAGGACATTTTGGTCATTTTGGTCTACATGAACAATGTTCCAACAAGTAAACTAAGTATAGTTAAGGTGTATTAGACCATGATCACCCATTTTACAAAGTTGTTATACCACTTCTACTGATCACATGTGATAAAGAAAGTAAAACAAGCAATTCATACATATGTTTCAATACAATGTTTCACATGTTGCATGACCTTGTTGTTATCCTATACTTGTCACATTACTACCATGTTGCCATGCTTCAAGACATGGGAAATTCATGTTGCATTCATATGTTGCACTACTACCATTCCCAAGCAATCCAAAGACGAGACAAAGCAGAATAGAATATGAATGTTTCATATGTATATTTCAGGAAAATGACATGATGAGATAGATGATGCACATGTTTATGAGACGAAATGCAATTAGTAGAAGCCAAACACCGAGGGTGTTACAGGTGCGATGCATAATGCAGCTCTCTTTTCACGCCCTCGTCCATCTCTACAAACGTCCCTCTTCTTCTCGCATCCGAGCATCCACAAACTATGGTCAAGTCTCAGATCCTCCCAGGCCCACGCTGGTCGTTGTCATGTCACACGGTGACACAACGGAAGGCTGCGGTGCCAGATGTTGGCACGATATGGATGGTAGTACAGCCGCCCTAACGGACTGCCTCGCCGCCTATCGTCCACAAATCCAAGCATTTTCCTCCTCTATGGATCCATCTCCTCCGTCCACGAAAGAATGCGATTCAGGTTCGAAAAGTCAATCGGTTTAAACTTTAACCAAAATTATATAAAAAATACTAACATTCATGATGCAAAATTAGTATTATTAGATTAGTCCTGGAATATACTTTGATAATAAATTTATTTGGAGACATAAATATTAATACTATTTGTTATAAATTTGGTCAAACTTAAGCTACTTTGACCAGCACAGATCGTATAATTATATTCTTTTTTGGATGGAGGGAGTACTTCACACTCCTATTAGTATCGTTTTTTATCCCGCCTGTGCTACAGACGAAGTCCACGTACACGTACGGTCTTTACTCTTTAGTTTCGTCTTCTCTCTCGCTACGTTGATAAAAATTCAAACACGCGGCCATTCAGGACAGGCAAATCAAACACGTGTTTTTAGTTTGCAGTACATACGAGCTTCGTCATGTTAATTTCAACGCAGTCCGGCGCATAAGCTTCTTCCTCTTGAATTATTTTATCTCAACTCCGTCTCTAGCAACCTTGGCCTGCAAGCCAAGCATCGACTTCTTCGAGAAAAAAATGACAGGCGTTTGACAAACCAAGTTACTCTAATATTTTAATAGTAGTTGTCATTGTGCGTACACTTGGGTCTTCTATCTGCGACATTGGCCCCGTTCGCTTCACTAAAAAAATAAGTCAAAATATTGTTCCGACTGATTTGTTATGAAAGAAAAACACTTTTCAAGCTAAAAAACCAAACTGAAAAAGACGGATTATAAGAGAAGCGAACATAACCATATAATCCAAAAGGTGACGGATCGTGAACTGTCTCATAATAATATAAGTTAAATAACGGTTGATGCCGTCACTGATGACGACAGCACCAAATGGCCAGCCAGATTTGTAACAACCAAGAAGTACGGATTTTCAAATCTCAAGAGATCGAGGCAGCTGTCAGCACACGTGGCTGTTCGGTTGATGGTTTCTGTGTCTAATAAACCCGTTGAAGCTGAGTTGTTATGAGATAAAAATAATGTACCATGTTTGATAAGCCAGGCTGATATGTTCTAAGTGAACACGGTGGAATGAAAGATATTCCTCGGATTCTCATAAATGCGTTGTATCTGATCTAGGAGTAGGATTTTTTTAACTTATATATGCCGAGTCAATGATCTTATACGATATATATATATATATATATATATATATATATATATATATATATATATATATATATATATATATATATATATATATATATATATCTTATAAAAAAAACCCACTACAAGTTCTGCCTAGCACCACAGTGTTCCACGTCATCACCTAACTTAACCGTTGCGCATTCTCTATCTCCTTTTGCCATTTACAGGTTCTAAAACAATGCACTTCGTTTTATAGTCAAGAATCAAAAAGTCACTAAGTATTAACGCCATGGTAGTGGCTCTTGAAACAGTGCGCTTTGTTTTATATTCAAGAATCAAAAAGTCAATAAGTAATTAATGCCATGGTAGTGGAAGAGGATCTGAGGAGGTGGCGGCAAATTGATAAAAGGGCACTGCATTCATCAGACGGCGACATGGCGTCGTCCATGGCCACATTTGCTGCCTTGCGTTGCGTGCTCCCTCTCTCTCTCTCTCTCTCTCTCTCTCTCTCTGCGCTTTAATCTTTGTCTCTGAGGTCACAGTACGAGTACTGTACATCCAAAATCCTCATGTCTCTCTTCTTCGATGTTCCATCAGTTCTGCCAAGGCGAAGACATCACATATTCACATTACCAAGCAACTGCCATCTTTGTGTTATCGTGTATTCTACTGTGGTGCAACTCTAGGCTGTTTCGGTGAACTCTTATCATGAGGCTGCTACAGGAAAATATTCCGGTAAAAAGAATAAATTGGCTCACTCACTCAATATGGCTCCATTCATTATATTTTCAACAAATTTTCTTTCTATATATATAACCATATTTGTATATTCTACTATAGATGGTGACACTAGCATGTGTCCTTTAAGCTGCCACAAAATTTCATTAACGAAACTCTACCTTTATTCTATCTTTCATCACTTGCTCTCATCTAATATTGTCTATAAATTCCCGCGCGTTGGGGAATTCTCCTAGTTATGAATGAAATGCCACGCTTGTAGACTCTTTTTTGCTAAAAAAGAATTATATATGTTTTTAATCTGCACCTCAACTACTACAGCTCATATCACAATATCATGATTGCAGCTAACAAAAGGAGAGAATCAGACACGAGGGATGCTCAAAGACTAGTCATAGAGTGGGATGCCCGAGCCACACGCAGGAGTCAGGCACTCACGCAGTCAGCCTAGTGAATGTGGTCACGTGTGGTGGCTAGGCAGAAAATCTGTCCATGACACAAATATCCATTTTTTATATTAGTATTTGGCCAATTAAACAAGCTACTATGTTCATTGAGAGAGTCTACAAACGCCAAAATTAATCGAGAAAGGAAAAAAATCTACACCGCTTGATTTTATTATTATGGTACAATGGTCTAGATTAAACCAAAATGTCAATATACAATACAATTATGAGATTAATCAAAAAAGATAAAAGCTACATTGTTCAATTTTATGATAACCTAACAACTTAGATCAAATCAAAGATCCCATGCATGGAGAAATTAGGAGAATAGTTAAGAAGTAGAAAACAGTATACACGTTAGGTTTTATGATGATCTAACAGTGTCCATTACTAAAACAATTATGATCTTTAAGAAACAACCGATGTCATTGAATTTTATGATGATCTAACATCTTATATGAAACCAGAATCCATGCCTAATACAATAACAAGATTAATCTGGGGGAAAAAAGAAAAAGCGCCTACAATGTTAGATTTTATGATGATCTAACAATTAGATTAACGCAAGAGTCCATAGCCAATATAATTAATAGATATTAGGTTAAAACCATAAATAAATTAAGAAAAAACAACAATTTTATTTCAAACAATATAGATAAAAAATCCTAGATAGAATTCGAAACACAATTGCAAAAGCAATTTTTAATAAAAACTATAAGTTAATAGTTTGATCGCCAAATGAACATAAAGAAAAAAAACTAAACAAGTAGTCCATATAAATTAAAATTAGTAAATAGCTAAACTTAAAAATTAAAATTATAGAGTAATAGTAATTATTTCCATATGTTAGAAATAGTACCTAAAGAAAAAGAATTACCATATTACTAAGTAATTTTAAGAAAAAAAAATCTTTCACTCCCAAGGGATTAAAACTACCGCATTGATCATATAAATCCAAATTATAACGATATAGAATGATGAATATATAGGAAAAGTAAATAAATACTCCAATATAGATACAACAATTATACTGAAAAAATAAATAAAGACTCCAATATAGATACAAAAGATATGGAAATAGATAGTAGTAGTGTAGAATTCAATCTACGTTCCAGATAGACTTTTCAGGGTATTAAAAACAAGGAAACAGAAACATCTATGGAAAAGATTACATACATGCATAATAGCTATCCGATCTAGACACTAATGTCTTGGCATCCCATGAGCAGTCATTGAAGCACTTCGGATCCACATGCCACTTCTTCCCTTCCCCCGTGCTCTAGCCATCTCAACATATCCTCTCACTGTGACTTTAATCTCCCCAAGTCATTCTTTTCCTATATGTTAGGGGTCAAAATATTTGCAACCACCATTGACCTGGATAAAGGGGAACAACCAAACAGAACATGCCAACAACTGTGGCTTAAATCTCACGGCTTTCATGGTAGTGACCTAGGTGAGAAACATATTCATGCGGCCAATATTATGACCAAATCACGAAAAACATATCGTCTTTTGATGCCTTTTTAATTGTCCATTATTCCCTATGCGCATGGGTGAGAAGCTCACAATAGAGAAACATGTATATTGCTTGTCTTTTTTTCTTTGCAAGAAGTTGGTCACAACCGAAAATAAATGTGATTAATCATAGCTAATGGCAGTGTGGTAGAATGGCATGGATAACGTCATGATGATGCATGCGAACGAGAGCGAAAAAAACCGATGGCAAGGTGCTGGAAACCGCGGCCTAAGGAGCTGCCTGGTCAAGGGTCCTGACAGCTCAAACTAATGCCTTGAGCAAAGGCTCAGCACCCTCCCAGGTACGTCCCTGGTTCCGCCCCTGTTTGTTGCTTTGATTTTTACAGGTAGCTATCATGGTTGGAGACTTGGAGCCCATACATGGGACGGTGCCACGGTGGAAGTGTGCACCTTAATAAACAATTTGAAAGGCCCAAAGGTCAATCGTGTAATTCAACCATGCAGATCATTATTTGAACTCCTCACAACAAGCTTGGTCTCAGCATAATGTCCATCCACACTACTTTGAGACAAGGAACGTAACCACTAGATAGAATTTGCTAGACCGTTGAATTACTACTAGACGGGTACGTATACAAGTGCAAAAATATCGTCTAAAGGATGGATACACGTATAAAATTCTACCCGTTAGACAATTCATCATGGATATAGATGGACATTCCGAGTCTTAGAGCAGCTCTAGTAGGGCATCCAAATCAGGACACCTACCTTTTATTTGGGTGCTTTCCACTACTTTTGGATGCCCAAATATTAATATTATTTATTATAAATTTGGTTAAACTTGAGCTACTTTGACCGGCACATATCATATAATTAGTAACATTCTTTTCTGGACGGAGGGATTACTTCACACTCCTATTAGCATCGTTTTTTATCCCGCCTGTGCTACAGACGAAGTCCACGTACACGTACGGTCTTTACTCTTTAGTTTCGTCTTCTCTCGCTACGTTGATAAAAATTCAAACACGCGTCCATTCAGGACAGGCAAATCAAACACGTGTTTTTAGTTTGCAGTACATACGAGCTTCGTCCATGTTAATTTCAACGCAGTCCGGCGCATAAGCTTCTTCCTCTTGAATTGTTTTATCTCAACTCCGTCTCTAGCAACCTTGGCCTGCAAGCCAAGCATCGACTTCTTCGACAAAAAATGACAGGCGTTTAACAAACCAAGTTACTCTAATTTTTTACTAGTAGTTGTCATTGTGCGTACACTTGGGTCTTCTATCTGCGACATATGATCCAAAAGGTGACGGATCGTTAACTGTCTCATAATAATATAAGTTAAATAGCGGTTGATGCCGTCACTGACGACGACAGCACCAAATGGCCAGCCAGATTTGTAACAACCAAGAAGTACGGATTTTCAAATCTCAAGAGATCGAGGCAGCTGTCAGCACAGGTGGCTGTTTGGCTGATGGTTTCTGTGGCTGATAAACCCGTTAAAGCTGATTTGTTGTGAGATAAAAATAATGTACCATGTTTGGTAAGCCAGGCTGATATGTTCTAAGTGAACACGGTGGAATGAAAGATATTCCTCGGATTCTCATAAATGCGTTGTATCTGATCTAGCAGTAGGATTTTTTTTGACTTATATATGCCGAGTCAATGATCTTATACGATATATATATATATATATATATATATATATATATATATATATATATATATATATATATATATATATATATATATATATATATATCTTATAAAAAAAACCCACTACAAGTTCTACCCAGCACCACAGTGTTCCACGTCATCACCTAACTTAACCGGTGCGCATTCTCTATCTCCTTTTGCCATTTACAGGTTCTAAAACAATGCACTTCGTTTTATAGTCAAGAATCAAAAAGTCACTAAGTATTAACGCCATGGTAGTGGCTCTTGAAACAGTGCGCTTTGTTTTATATTCAAGAATAAAAAAGTCAATAAGTAATTAATGCCATGGTAGTGGAAGAGGATCTGAGGAGCTACCGGCAAATTGATAAAAGGGCACTGCATTCATCAGACGGCGACATGGCGTCGTCCATGGCCACATTTGCTGCCTTGCGTTGCGTGCTCCCTCTCTCTCTCTCTCTCTCTCTCTGTCTCTCTCTGCGCTTTAATCTTTGTCTCTGAGGTCACAGTACGAGTACTGTACATCCAAAATCCTCATGTCTCTCTTCTTCGATGTTCCATCAGTTCTGCCAAGGCGAAGACATCACATATTCACATTACCAAGCAACTGCTATCTTTGTGTTATTGTGTATTCTACTGTGGTGCAACTCTAGGCTGTTTCGGTGAGCTCTTATCATGAGGCTGCTACAGGAAAATATTCCGGTAAAAAGAATAAATTGGCTCACTCACTCAATATGGCTCCATTCATTATATTTTCAACAAATTTTCTTTCTATATATATAACCATATTTGTATATTCTACTATAGATGGTGACACTAGCATGTGTCCTTTAAGCTGCCACAAAATTTCATTAACGAAACTCATACGTGATGTCCTGGTATCACATGCGATGATATCCTGGTTTGTGAACACCATACGTGATGACATCCTCCAAACGTTTTCAAATTTTTACCACCGCATATGCATGTGATATCACGACATCTCGCCAAGTTTCATGATTTTCGGGATTCGTTTGAATTTTATAGAATTAAATAACCACTCGCACGCAAGTTCGCGACGTTGCCCCGTGAGCACGTTGATCGAAATTTGGAGACAGTTCCTAGATTTAGCATAAAGTGACACTAACAAACAAGAATAACATTTTTGGAATGGATCAAAACTATTATTCGATGCACCTGCAGTTCAAACCTACATTTTCCGGAAAATTGCAAGAAAACGAAATAAAGTGAAGAAATATAGCAAACAACAATGAAATTGTGCCAAATTTGAACATGTTGTTCATGGTACAAATACAAATCTAAGAAAAAAGTTGGTGGCAAAAAAAAAAAAAATTATTTTGCCGAGTGCCAAGGTTTGGCACTCGGCAAAGTGAATATTTTGCCGAGTGCTAACCCTAGGCACTCGGCAAAGCCAGGACATGATTTTTTTTTAATTTTTTATTTCACCGAGTGTCAGATCGGGGGCACTCGGCAAAATACTTTCTTTGCCGAGTGCCCCGGATCTGGCACTCGGCAAAGAGGTTTGAAATATATAAAAAAAACGGACACACGCACACACACACACACACACACGCACACAAGACTACCGCCCGGCCAGAGAGCCATGCTTGGCCACGGCCTCAAGGCTCACTCCCTTGCCAGCCTGCCCGGCCCTGCGCCCACAAGCGCCCCGCGCCTTGTGATAGTAAGGAGGAGGAGGTAGGAGGAAGAGGAGGAAGGAGAAGAAGGGAGGAAGAAGAAGAAAGAGAAGGAGGAGGAGGAGGAGAGGAAGGAGAAGGAGGAGAAGGAGGGGGGAGAAGAGAGGAGGAGGGAGGAGAGAAGGAGAAGGGAGAAGATGAGAAGAGGAGAAGAGAGGAGAAGAAAGGTGCCGCCTCGGTTCGCCGACCCTCACGCCAGTAGTGGTCGTCCCGTTGTGTCGCCGCCGACCCTCGGTCTTCTCATTCTCACTGCAAGGTATGCCCTAATGTTAGTATTAGTTAGTAAGTAGTAGTGTTAGTAGTAGTAGTTAATTAGTAGTGTTAGTATTAGTTAGTAAGTCGTAGTGACAGTAGTTGTTGTAGTTGTTGTTCATAGTTTTAGTGTTAGTAGTAGTTATTGTTGTATGTATGTGGTTGATGGCCTTCGTGCCTATGTTTGGTATACATGTGGTTGTTGGCCTTCGTGCCAATGTTTTCTGCAGGTTTTGGGAACCTCTCCGTGCAGGGGAGGTGCTGCCGAAATTTTCAATGGAGTCTAACCATTTGCCTTTTCTTTGCAGGACGAGGACCGTTGGGAGGCACTCGGCGACCCCGATCGTCTTCGTCGGCGTTGCGGTTCTGCCTGCACCGCGTCGCCTCTCCACTGCAGTGACTCGCCACCGCCCCACTAGCCTGACCTCACCGACACCCTAGGTATAACCCATCTTCCATACTTGTATCTCGTGTAACCCCAGTTAGGCGTCTCTCGTCCGAAAGAGATACGGTCGTTGGTATGCAGATCTTTGCATAACAAATTCCATACCTATTTCAGATTGTCCACGTTTTTTAGACAGCCCGCGGATGCGTAGATGGGTTGGTTTCCGTGGCCCGCTCCTGTCTGAGACAGAGTTTCAGCACCACCTCCTCGTTGTTCTCCTGATACACAATCTCCCTGCCAGGACGTGTATCGGGAGAACAACGGGGAGGTGCTGCCGAAATTCTGTCTTAGATAGGAGCGGACCATGGAAGCCAACCTCATCTATGCATCATCGGGTGGGATTAGGACCTATCCTTCACCTATTAGATGTATAGTAGGAACGCCTTGTGGATTTACCTGCAGTTTTTATTACTCGCTTACATATGCATGTGCCAGAGGATGGATAACCATGAGTGGATGTACACGGGCCACGCAAGTATGACCCTAGAATGGATGACCAAGACCAATGCTTTCCTGGAGCATGCATTTGGCGAGGCTGCTAAAGGGTCAGCCCGGATGCCGTGTCCGTGTAGCAGATGTGGCAACAAGAAAAGAAAAATTAAGAGGCTCGTGGGGGAAGATCTTATCAAGTATGGATTCTCGGCAAACTATACCCGTTGGATCCACCATGGTGAAGCCGATCGTATTAGAGAGGAGGTGGTGAGATAGCGTCTCGAGGATTATGATGGAGATGGCGGGGTAGCAGACTGGATGGATGACATTCAGCAGGCACGGTTCGGTGAAGGATTGGAGGAGAAGCCAGAGGAAAGCGCAAAGGCGTTCTATGATATGCTGTCTTCAGCGTAGAAGCCCTTGCACGAAAGGACAACGGTATCGCAGCTGGATGCAATTGGACGCATCATGGGGTTGAAGTCGCAGTTTAGCATGAGTCGGGACAACTTCGATGGTATGTTGGCAGTTTTTGGATCCCTGCTTCCGGAGGATCACATCCTGCCGAAGAACTTGTACGAGTCACAGAAACTTCTTCGTGCACTTAAGATGCCGTATGAGCAGATCCATGCTTGTCCGAATGGATGCGTCCTTTTTAGGAAAGATCACGAGGGAGCAACGCACTGTCCAAAGTGCAAATCCTCTAGGTACCTGGAGGTCGTCTGCCGTCCCCCCGCCCGAGGAGGACCGAACGACGACCACTGACGACGAGGACCAGCAGCTGGCCCCCCAGACAGGAGGGGGTGACACTTCCTCTGGGGGGGTGGCGGGGGGTTCCTGTAACACCCCTGGTGTTAGTCTTGCCTAATTGCACTTGCATTTCCTGATCATGCGCATCATTCATCCATTCATAAGCATATATCACTTGAAAACATGGGAAACATGACTTTGAAACCAGAGTATCATTTCAATTGTTTTTCATCGTTTCAGTACCTTTAGTGCTTAATTATTGTACGACCAATGTGTGGTATGGCTAAATACATCATTAAACATCTTAGCTATGCTTAGAAAGTCATTAGGAACAATGTTCATGTTGATCATTTTGCCTGATTAAGATTTCAAATCATGGTTTGACTTGTTTTGACCCTAGGACTTTTTGGTTTGACTGTTCAAAAAGTGCCACTTAGAATGTTTGCATGTCTGAGCGACCTAAAACAAAGTTGTAGCAAATTATATGAGGAACAAAAAGTATTTTGTGACCAAGTCATGAAAATGTGCACAACATGCTCAAAATGGTCCCACAAGTCAGAATTTGGGTTGATTTCAACACTTAGCAATTTCTAAGTATAAATTCTAGTTTTCAGTTTCTTGAACACGACTTTGACATGATTTTACTCTCTGTCCTTTGCGAATTAGACAGTGATCTTTAAATGAGTTTTGTAGCTGGCATGTAGGTGTACAAATTTCGTTTTGATTTCTTTCGCTAAAACTCAACGGATTAGGAGATCGAGCCTCATCTTTTGTGCTGTCGGTCCCTGTTGTTCTCTCGAATCGAGCCTACAGGTTGTTCGGCGGTCGGTCGGTTCATGGCCGACCGAGGTCGGTTGGTGGTCAGCCGCGTGTCCGCCACGCGCTCGGCTCGCCCTGACCACGCAGCGCGCTGGCTGGCTTGAAGAGGAGCGCGCCCTGCTCTCTCCGCACGACGCCTGCCCCCTTTTTCCCCTCCTTGCCTTCCCTTCGCAGCAAGCAGCGCACCGCCGACGCCATCAGTCCGCCGAGCTCGCTGAGCTGGCCAGTGGCGCCACCGCCGCCACCACCATTCATCCCGCAGCTCCGCTTATCGCCTCTTGGACCTCGCGGCGCCCTCATGGAGCAGTACCGAGCAGTAGGTGAGCGACATTGCCATTGCAGTGCACCACCGCTGCATGGCCACCATGGTCGCCCGCCGGTGATCGCGACGCGTCCCGCCTCGACCGCTTCTCCGTAGCTACCAACCGTAGCATAGGAAGGTCCGCCTTGATTACCCAAAGGTTTTGCTGCGCTCTTGTATGGCCACCACCGTTGGGGTTCGCCGGAGCACCACCGTGCGCCATGGCCGAGCCGGGCCGTGGGCCATGGCCAAGCATCCGGGGTCCATTAGAGTCTAGCTTTAGGGGTGCTATGGGTGCGGGGAGCCGAGGTGAGCACGCCGGTGCCGCCGGGTTCACCGGGGAACTCATGGTCGGGCGAATTTCACGGCCGCCATGTGCTGTCGCCTCCCCCCGTCCCTGTTTTTCTCTCTCGGCCGACGTCAGGTCCCGGGCCAGGCCGCCGAGCCAAGGCGGGAGCAGGCTTTGGCTCACATGTGTCGTGGGCCGTCGGATCTTTTCGGGCCGGCCCAAAGATTGTTTAAGTGATTGGATTTCCCTTTTATTCTTTATTATTTGAAATCAAAAATGGTTTGAAAAATGTTTGGGTGATCAAACTTGTTCCAAATTTGTTGAAACAAATTTTGCTAGGTTCCTTATCATCAGATCCACTTGGGAAAATTTTTGCATGTAATTTTTGGGATACTTTTCTGTAGGATTTTATTTGATCATTGATATTGCTGATAACTTGAAAAATGTGTAGAAAAATCTGTAGTCTTCAGAAAAATATGATTCCAAGTTTGTTAACCTTATTATGTCATGTACTTCCTAGGAAAAATATGTTTCTTGCATGTGCTGTGGGAAAATTTTGAGGTGTAGTTCAAGTACCTTTAATGGCTGATTTTTGTTATTTTTGCTAGAGCACAAATTTTGTATAAAACATGCATGTGACAATTTTTGTACAGTGATTATATACTATAAAGAACATAGGAAAAATACTCAATCTGTTGTTTGACACTTTTCATAGTACAAAGTAATTTCATGCTCATTTTTATGCTATAGCTTGTCATTTTTATGTAGGATAGTTTACTTATCCAAATGCCATGAAAAATTTATGGTAGTCTGCTTAGAGTAGTACTATGCTACTGTATTTTTGTCAGATTTTTAGGAGCATCAGAAATATATGTTGCTATTCAAACCTATTATTAATTAGGGTTTAAGCAAGTGTTGCTTTAAGTGTGATTAAGAAATTAGTAAAACTTTGGTGTATCTTTGAAGCATTTCATAAGATATGTTAACTTAACATATTGGTAGTAGAAGAGAATGCAGTAGATGACATGTGCTTGTAGCATAGTTTCTTGGATGATGTTGACTACCTTGCATTTCAACATATCCATTGCATTCATCTCCTTCGATGCACCGATTGCATAGGCACTTACACGCATTGCATCATACAGGATCGCAAACCGAGATCCCAGTCGTCATTCCCGAGGAGCCCGAGGAGCAGCTCGAGGTGCAGCCGCAGGAAGTGCTAGAAGCCGACGAGGAGGACGTTGAAGAACTTCCGGAGTGCCCCAATCACCGCCCGAGCTCCTTCGAGAGAGGCAAGCCCCGGAGCATCTTTCTCCCGGTTTGCAATGATTTCATTAAATACTTTACTTTAAATTGATGCATTACGTTCAGGAGTTGTTTGCAACCGTTGCTGCATTATACCTTGTTTACCTTTGTTATACTATATCCTTGTTACCTCGGTATCCGCAATGAAGTCAATGCTTAGTGGCTTAGACCGGTAGAAGTCGGGTGATTTCGTCACCCACGAGCTATAGGTGGTTACCGGATCTCGCTTGGATGGCTATGAAGTCACGGTATAACTAAGTGTTAAATGAAGTTGAGACCGGGCGGAGACTTGCGTAGTTTTGACTGTAGTGTTTCCGTTTGTGTCGATTAAGGACCGACTGTTGTTGGGCCTCGAGTCATGTTGAACGCATGCCTTACATTTAGTCGGGCGGATAAAGTACCTTCCGACCGCTGAAGCCGGGAGATTTTTCGGCCGAGTAGATTGCCATGCACAGACCGTGTCAAAGTGTGTGTGGTAGGACACGGGCGGGATGATAAGACCAAAGTGCGATCGGTCGGCTCCCGGGTACATGTGGTTTCTGGCAAACTCGAGATACCGGAAAGTTGACTCGGTGATCAATATCTCACTTTAGCGGGTGAGTGAGATTTGTGTAAGGAATAAATCACCATTTGGTTAGGAATCGATTCAATCGCCATCGCTCCCGGATAGTGAGCACTTGACTTGAGTGACTTCATCGTAGTAAATGTTTATGGAACACTTGGATAGTTATAGTGAATATGACAAGATGGAAGTTGTTTAATGATCGTGGTTATCATTAATTGCTTAATCACATGTTTACTCTAGTATAGGTGCAAATCTAGTTGATGTGTTAATAATAATTAACTTGACAATAATGCTTTTAGAAAGGTTCTTGAAATGCTAAAATGCTTCTTTTGCAAATGAGTCACTACCCTACTATAAAGCCCGCATAATCCTTGGTGTCATTTATTTTCGGTTATGTCGGTAAGTCCGGCCGAGTACCTTCTCGTACTCGTGGTTTTATTCCCACTTGTTGCAGATGGGCGGATGTATTACGGCTATTGTATCAACCGCCTTTATCCCGCGATGGTGATGCTTAGGACCATGGGCATGGTCATTCCTTACGTCTCATCTAATGCTTTTGTTGGAGATGATCATTCATTTGGCACTATATTTAAACTCCAGCGTGAGTGTGTGTGTGGTTTGAACAAATGACTTTCGCTACTTTTATTCGAACTGGTTTGTAATAACTATGTTTAAACTCGATGTATCCGAGATTGCGAACTTTTATGTAATATGTGATGGTGACCGCTAAACTTATTACGATCATGGTTGGGACACGAGTTGGTTTGAAATCCTTTGTGATTTCACGGACTACCGGGTTATCACGGGCTTAAGTTTGTTCAATCGTCTGCCGCTACGGTGGATGATTCTCTTACTTAATTTCGTATAATTGGTCGGATTCACATAAACGGTGGCATCGAGCATGGTTTAGCGTGTTACTGTTCACAAGTGTATTTAAAACAAAAGGCATTTGGAAAACGTGATTTTTAAAATCTAAAGTGTGCCAGTGATCATATCCCTTATGCCCAGTTAAGGACTTTAGGTGGCTTAATTAAGTACTGACTTGGGGTTCTTGCATCATATTTCTCTTTCGTCGCTCATACGGCGTGCTATTGTATGAGTGCCACTTGTTTGAGTGGTAATGAATGGATCATTTGCCTCTACGCCTCGGTAAGTGTGAGTTGTGAGAGCATGATCGGATACACCGCCGATCTAGGGTGAATGCTTATATGATGCCGGAGTAATTACATGTTCTACGCATGTTTTACAAGGGTATCTCATGTATGGGTCTTCCGTCTGTGGAGGCGATGCCGTCAATAGGACGATGGTTCGGGTAGTTACTACCGTTGTACACATATCTGGGGATTCGTGTAGAGCGTGTAGATAAAACTTTACTGCTTTTATGCATTCATTGGGAATTGGGCTGAAATGAATCTTCTGCAGGTACATAACAACGCTATCGTGTAGAACGTATTAGCTATGTCTTGAGAGATCGTTGTATGCCACCGAATTCGTCGTTAGAAATTATTTATTTCCTAAGTTTGTGAGAACGTACGGTACGTTCATACATCAAGTTACTTGTGCATTTCATTCATGTCATGCATTCCTCCCCTTATAAATTGATTCTCTCATTTTGATAAAAGTGGTATCACCTAAAATATGTTTCCCCGAGGTAATGAAAGAACTTTTGCTACAGATGGCCCGCACGAAGCAGACCGCCCGTAAGTCCACCGGAGGAAGAGCACCTCGACGTCCGTTGGCCCTAAGGGAGCACCGCACCACGGACACCTTCTTGAGCGAGTTTGGCATGCCAACTTTGCTTTGGAGAGTGCTCCATGATGTGGGGTACCCAGAGGGTCAAGAGCCGGTGTACTCTTGGAATGAGAGCCAGTTAGCAGAAGATGGACTAGCAGTGGTGGAGATCACGGTTCCTGCTCTCGGTGATGCTCTAGATTGGGATGGTTGGCACTTGGAGTTTGAGGGTCGCACTCCAGCTGAGGGTGCAGAGGGAGCAGCCTTCCGTGTCATCAGGGACATTATGAGCAGATTTCCCAGTGAGCTTGCAGCAGCTCTGGCTGGTACTTTTCCTAGGGATGATCCTCGTGATGCCATTTGGGTTCAGCCTCAGGGAAGTGCATTGGTCAGAGGTCCAGCTGAAGGACAGGCTAGCGACAACCAGGCAATGAGTGCTATGTTCACCGCCATTAGAGCGTATGAGGGTCTCGAGAGTACCCACTTGGACTTTGACTGGCTTGCGTAGTGAGGATAAGCTCAAAGGGAAGAAGCAGAAGAAGAGACAGGCACGTACTATAGCTAGCTTGCGAGGAGCAGCTATCGATATGAACTTACTGGCGAGATCAAGCGGTTGAGAGAGGTGATAGAGCTATGCAGCGAGTGCATACGTTGACTCAAGCCAACAACAATGCAGACCGCATGATTGGACAATTGGTTCAGGAGAGGAATGAAGCCTGGAACGCAAGAAACCTTCTGCTGCAGAGAGTCGATGAGCTAGAGGAATACAACGGCAACCTGCACGAGGAGTTTCACGCGCTCTACAATGGGGTTGGCCCATATGCTCCACCAAACGCCGCTGGCATGGACATCGACGACGACAACCAGAATGAGCCTGTAGTTTCACCTGGGGGCAATGGTGACGTCTCCGATCCCGATGATGGCCCCGAGGAATAGGCTAGTTGCCTTGCGCTAGTATCTAGGTCTTGTCGCGACGACCTTTCTTTTGTTGGCATGTAACCTATCGTATGTTGTTTCGAACGTATGAGACTTGGCATGTGGTTGGAACTTGATGTTCGAATGCGATATCTGAACGCATAAAAAGTCCAGTGTATGTATGCTGGCAATGTGACTGTATGGATGCGATGTTTGCCATTGAAGTAATTCGATTTAGTGTTGTTGTCTTAATTGGGATGAGATTGTTGTGCCTCTGTTTTATTGCATGAATTTATTCTCTCCAGTAAAATCAGTACGGCATAATTTTTCTTCACTCGCAATCATTACAGCTTCACTCAATCGTTACTTGTTGCTGAAATATGCAGATGACAAACACTCGCCGAACCACGTATGAAGCCGCTGAGACCGGTGCTAACGGTGCAAGGGACCGGTGGTGGTGGTGATGGTGGGAACCACGGCAACAACAATGAACCTCCCCATGAACCACATTTGCCACCTCCTCCCCGTTTACCCTCGAGATGTTTCTCGACAAATTGCTTTCGGGAGTCGTCAAGAATCTTGAACAATCCCGAAAAAACATGGAGGATTTTCTGCGCACCATCGCCAACAACGCTCAACGTGGTAACAATCAAGGTGGTGGCATGGGAGTAAACCAATATAGCAGCTTCAAGGATTTCATGGACACCAGGCCACCCGTATTCAAGGAAGCAATAGAGCCACTCGATGCTGAGGAATGGATCAACACAATGGAAGATAAATTCCGTGTGTTGAGGATGACTGAGGTTCTAAAAACGGAGTATGCTGCACTTCAATTGCAAGGACCGGCGGGAATGTGGTGGAAGCACCATCGCACCACCTTCCCTCCAAATGCTCAGATTTCTTGGAGAGAGTTTGCTGAGGCCTTTCGTGGAGTCTATATTCCACCCGGCCGACCGAAATGAAGTTGGGAGAGTTTCGCATTAAACCAGGCACCAAGACCATGACGCAATACCGCATGCCTTCAACAACTTGTGTCGCTATGCTCTCGACATGGTTGACACAGATGCTAAAAGAATAGCCGATTTCAAGAGAGGACTCAATCCAAAATGATGAAGCATGTTGGTACCAACAACCGTGTCGATTCAATGACTTCATCGGTATCGTCTCAAGCGGGGAGAAGAATAACAACGCCAAAGACTCGCAGACCAAGACACGTAAGAGAGCCTTTGAAGGTGGACCGTCTCAAGCTAGAGCACCTATGGGAGGTCGTCCTCCATATCGCCCATCGGCACTGGCGCTAGGTTCAGCCGCCTCAAACCAAGAAGTCGAATTTCCGTGGACCTCAAAAGCAGTACAAGATGGCAAAGACTGCCCAACAAAGCGTACCAAGAATCGCAAAGATAAGGAAATTCCAAGGAACTGTGGGATCTGTCCGGACGATGAAGAGGACCTGCTATAACTATGATCAACCCGGTCATTTCTCGAGGTTTTGTCCATACCTACCAAGAAGAAGCAAAGCAGACTTATAATGCTAGAGTGCATGACAACAAAGTGGATGAAATTCAGAGGGAGAGCCCACATCTGCTGGTAAGTTTTCGTCAACGAAAACCCTGCTAGCGGTTGTTCTATTTGATTCTCGGATCATCGCATTCTTTTATGAGTCAAGCATTTGCACGTAAACACGAACAACTATGCATGTAATTGGGTTATGGTTACCGTATAAGTTCAAATAGGGCTGATGTTTTGACCAACCGGATGGTTCGAGGGGCAACCCTTGAATTAGGTAGCGAGGAAGTTCCGAGTGAACTTGATAGTTATGCCCGGATTAGTCTTGGATGTCATTATAGGGATGAATTGGATGAAAAATTGGGAGCAGTCATAGATTTGGAAGTCGAGTACTTACCCTTAAGGATCCCACAGGTGAAGGTACTTTCCAAGTACCATTGCCTCGGAGAACATACCTTATAAGTGTTACATGTGCTACTGGCGATCATTCCTATTCATCGATTCCTAGTAGTGTGTGAATTTCGGATGTATTCCGGATGAGCTACCCGGTCTTCCGCCAGATAGGGAGATTGAGTTTGGAATTGAGCTAGTACCGGAACAGCTCCGATTTCAAGGAGACCATATCGGATGCCTCCGGATGAGTTAGCTGAGTGAAGAAGCAATTAGAAGATTTGTCAAAAAGGGGTTTATTCGGCCAATCAAGTCCGAGTGGGGATGTCCCGCTTTGTTTGTGAAAAAGAAGAAAGAGGCACGTTGAGAATGTGCGTGAGATTATGTGCCACTCAATGTCGTGACCATCAAGAATAAATATCCCTTACCACATATTGATGTTCTGTTTGACCAATTATCCAAGGCCAAGGTGTTCTCAAAATAGATTTGAGATCCGGTTATCATCGAGATCAAGATAAGGCCACAGGATATACCGAAAAACCGCATTTTCCACCGGATCACGGGTTGTATGAGTATCTTGTCATGTCTTTTGGCTTGACAAATGCTCCCGCATACTTTATGTTTTTGATGAATACAGTTTTCATGCCGTAATTGGATAAGTTTGTGGTAGTGTTCATCGATGACATTCGGTGTACTCGAGAATGAAAAAGATCATGAAGAGCATCTGAGAACCGTCTTGACCAGACTTAGAGATCATCAACTGTATGCTAAGTTTAGCAAATGCGAATTCTGGTTGAAGGAAGTTCCTTTCCTTGGTCACATTCTGTCAGAGAATGTGGTTTCAGTCGATCCAAGTAAGGTGCAAGAAGTTATGAATTGGAAAGCACCGACCACAGTTCCTGAGATTAGAAGTTTCTTAGGATTAGCCGGTTATTACCGTCGCTTTATACCAGACTTTTCGAAGATTGCCAAACCAATGACAAGCCTCCTACAAAAGGATCACAAGTTTGTGTGGACAGAGGAGTGTGAAGCGACTTTCCACACTTTTATGGAAATGTTAACCATCGCTCCCTGTTCTAGCACAACCAGATATCGAGAAACCATTTGATGTGTTTTGCGACGCATCAAAGACTGGATTGGGCTGTGTTCTTATGCAAGAAAGGAGAGTCATTGCTTATGCATCACGTTAATTGAGAAAGCACGAGGTTAACTACCCAACCCATGATCTTGAACTTGCTGCAGTTGTGCACGCCCTAAAAATTTGGAGACATTATCTACTGGGTAATGTGTGCAACATTTTCACGGATCACAAGAGTCTTAAGTACATCTTTACCCAACCAGAGCTAAACATGAGACAGCGTAGATGGTTGGAATTGATCAAGGATTACAACTTGAATGTGCAATATCATCCTGGTAAAGCCAATGTAGTGGCAGATGCTTTGAGCAGAAAGTCACATTACTTGAATGTGCAGCCATTACTTGAAGATGGGTTCGATCTAATGCATCCCTCTTTGTGTTACATAGTATTATTGATTAGTTGCTCTTTGGAGAGTAAGATAATAGAAGGCCAGAAAACTGACAAGGGGATATTCCACATCAAAGAGAAAATAAAAGAAAAGCCGTCTCAACACTTTAAAGTGGATGAACAGGGCGTGTTGTGGTTTGACGACCGTCTTGTGGTTCCCAAGGATCGAGAGCTTAGAAGTAAACTCATGGATGAAGCTCACCTTTCTAAGCTATCTATCCATCTCGGAAGTAGTAAGATGTATCGAGAACTAAGATCTCGCTATTGGTGGACCAAAATGAAGAAAGAAATTACAGCATATGTTGCCAGATGTGACACATGTTGTCGAGTGAAAGCCATTCACATGAAACCTGCCGGTATGTTGCAACCCTTATCAGTCCCTCGTTGGAAGTGGGACGATATCAGTATGGATTTTATCACGGGTTTGCCCACTACTCCAAAAGGACATGATTCGATTTGGGTAATTGTGGATCGTCTTACCAAGACCGCTCATTTCCTACAGTAAAAACAACATATCGACCACCTCAATATGCCGAGAAGTATATCGCAGAAATTGTGAGGTTGCATGGTATACCAAAGACCATAGTATCTCGATAGAGGCTCACAGTTCACGCTCATTTTTTGGGAACATTTACACAAAGGCTTAGGAACTAGTTTGATTCGCAGCATCGCTTATCATCCTCGCATGGATGGTCGACCGAACGTGTGAATGCTGTTTTTGGAAGATATGTTAAGAGCCCCGTGTATTGTCTTCTAAGGGATCATGGGAGTCATGGTTACCGTTATAATGAGTTTTCTTATAATAATAGTTATCAAGAAAGCATCAAGATGGCCCCATTCAAGCTTTATATGGCAGAAAATGTAGAACACCATTGAATTGGGTCGAGCACGGTGATAGAAGATATTATGGCATTGACTTTGTAGAAGAAGCCGAGAAGAAAGTTCATATTATTCAGCAGAATATGAAAGCGCCCAATCACGTCGTAGTAAAAGCTATGCGCATAAAAAGAAGGAGACCCCTTAGTTTTGAAGTTGGTGACTATGTTTATCTGAAAGTCACGCCAATGAAGAAGAAAAGGTTTGGAGTCCAAAGAAAGCTTGCCGCGAGATTCGTAGGACCATACAAGATATTGGAACAAAGAGGTCCGGTAGCCTACAAGTTAGAGTTACCTGAGACAATGAGTACAGTTTTCCCAGTTTTCCATGTATCACATCTCAAGAAATGTTTGCGTGTTCCGGAGGAAAGAATAGAACCTCGAGGTATTCAACTCAAATCAGATTTGGTGTATCGTGAACAACCAGTCCGGGTGCTAGACACTAAGGAACGTGCTACTCGAAATAGTGTGGTGAAAACATACAAGATACAGTGGGATCATCATGATGAGGGAGATGCAACTTGGGAAACAGGAGAGTATCTGCAAAAAGCTTATGAAGATTTTTATAACAAATGGTTCGTAACCCAAATCTCGGGACGAGATTTTTATAAGGGGGGAGGGCTGTAACACCCCTGGTGTTAGTCTTGCCTAATTGCACTTGCATTTCCTGATCATGCGCATCATTCATCCATTCATGAGCATATATCACTTGAAAACATCGGAAACATGACTTTGAAACAAGAGTATCATTTCAATTGTTTTTCATCGTTTCAGTACCTTTAGTTCTTAATTATTGTACGACCAATGTGTGGTATGGCTAAATACATCATTAAACATCTTAGCTATGCTTAGAAAGTCATTAGGAACAATGTTCATGTTGATCATTTTGCCTGATTAAGATTTCAAATCATGGTTTGACTTGTTTTGACCCTAGGACTTTTTGGTTTGACTGTTCAAAAAGTGCCACTTAGAATGTTTGCATGTCTGAGCGACCTAAAACAAAGTTGTAGCAAATTATATGAGGAACAAAAAGTATTTTGTGACCAAGTCATGAAAATGTGCACAACATGCTCAAAATGGTCCCACAAGTCAGAATTTGGGTTGATTTCAACACTTAGCAATTTCTAAGTATAAATTCCAGGTTTCAGGTTTCTTGAACACGACTTTGACATGATTTTACTCTCTGTCCTTTGCTAATTAGGACAAGTGATCTTTAAATGAGTTTTGTAGTGGCATGTAGGTGTACAAATTTCGTTTTGATTTCTTTCGCTAAAACTCAACGGATTAGGAGATCAAGCCTCATCTTTTGGTATTTGTCGACCACCCTGTTGTTCTCGAATCGAGCTCAGTGTTGTTCGCGCTGGCTGGGTTCATGGCCGACCGAGGTCACCGGTGGTGGTGCTGGCGTGTCCGCCACGCGCCGGCTCACACTCGACCACGCAGTGCTACTGGTCGGGCTTGAAGAGGAGCGCTTCGCCGCTTCTCCGCACGCTGGCCGCTCGCCCTTTCACCCCTCCTTGCCTTTCCCCTTCAGCAAGCCGCTAGCAAGACCGCCGACGCCATCAGTCCGCCGAGCTCGCTCGAGCTCACCGCGCGCCACCGCCACCACCATTCATCCCGCAGCCCGCCATCGCCTCTCGGACCTCGTCGGCGCCCTCACGGAGCTACCGAGCAGTAGGTGAGCGACATTGCCGCCGTGCACCACCGCGGCATGGCTACCATGGTCGCCGCCGGTGATCGCGACGCGTCCCGCCTGACCGCTTCTCCGTAGCTACCAACCGTAGCGTAGGAAGGTCCGCCTTGATTACCCAAAGGCTTTGCTGCGTCTTGTATGGCCACCACCGTTGGGGTTCGGCCAAGCACCACTGCGGCGCCATGGCCGAGCCGCCGTGGGCCATGGCCAAGCATCCGGGGGTCCATTAGAGTCTAGCTTTAGGGGTGCTATGGGTGCGGGAGCCGAGGTGAGCACACCGTGGTGCCGCGGGTTCACTGGGGAACTTCGGCCGTCGGCGAATTTCACACGGGCCATTGTGCTGCCTCCCCCGTCCCCTGTTTCCTCTCGGCCGACGCGCTTGGTCCCATGGCTGCCACGAGAAAGCCGGCGGGAGCTGTGCTTGGCTGCTGTTGTGTCGTGGGCCGTCGGATCTTTTCGGCCGCCAAAAAGATTGTTTAAGTGATTGATTTCCCTTTTATTCTTTATTATTTGAAATCAAAAATGGTTTGAAAAATGTTTGGGTGATCAAACTTGTTCCAAATTTGTTGAAACAAATTTTGCTAGGTTCCTTATCATCAGATCCACTTGGGAAAATTTTTGCATGTAATTTTTGGGATACTTTTTCAGTAGGATTTTATTTGATCATTGATATTGCTGATAACTTGAAAATGTGTAGAAAAATCTGTAGTCTTCAGAAAAATATGATTCCAAGTTTGTTAACCTTATTATGTCATGTACTTCCTAGGAAAAATATGTTTCTTGCATGTGCTGTGGGAAAATTTTGAGGTGTAGTTCAAGTACCTTTAATGGCTGATTTTTGTTATTTTTGCTAGAGCACAAATTTTGTATAAAACATGCATGTGACAATTTTTGTACAGTGATTATGTACTATAAAGAACATAGGAAAAATACTCAATCTGTTGTTTGACACTTTTCATAGTACAAAGTAATTTCATGCTCATTTTTATGCTATAGCTTGTCATTTTTATGTAGGATAGTTTACTTATCCAAATGCCATGAAAAATTTATGGTAGTCTGCTTAGAGTAGTACTATGCTACTGTATTTTTGTCAGATTTTTAGGAGCATCAGAAATATATGTTGCTATTCAAACCTATTATTAATTAGGGTTTAAGCAGGTGTTGCTTTAAGTGTGATTAAGAAATCAGTAAAACTTTGGTGTATCTTTGAAGCATTTCATAAGATATGTTAACTTAACATATTGGTAGTAGAAGAGAATGCAGTAGATGACATGTGCTTGTAGCATAGTTTCTTGGATGATGTTGACTACCTTGCATTTCAACATATCCATTGCATTCATCTCCTTGATGCACCGATTGCATAGGCACTTACACGCATTGCATCATCTGGGATCGCAAACCGAGATCCCGATCGTCATTCCCGAGGAGCCCGAGGAGCAGCTCGAGTGCAGCCGCAGCAGGAAGTGCTAGAAGCCGACGAGGAGGACGTTGAAGAACTTCCCGAGTGCCCCGATCACCGCCTCGAGCTCCTTCGAGAGGCAAGCCCCGAGCATCTTTCTCCCGGTTTGCAATGATTTCATTAAATACTTTACTTTAAATTGATGCATTACGTTCAGGAGTTGTTTGCAACCGTTGCTGCATTATACCTTGTTTACCTTTGTTATACTATATCCTTGTTACCCTGGTATCCGCAGTCGAGTCAATGCTTAGCTGGCTTAGACCGGTAGAAGTCGGGTGATTTCCTGTCACCTGCGAGCTATAGGTGGTTACCTGGATCTGCTTGGATGGCTATGAAGTCACGGTATAACTAAGTGTTAAATGAAGTTGAGACCGGGCGGAGACTTGCAGAGTTTTGGACTGTAGTGTTTCCGTCTGTGTCGATTAAGGACCGACCGTTGTTGGGCCTCGAGTCATGTTGAACGCATGCCTTACATTTAGCTGGCCGGATAAAGTACCTTCCGACCGCGAAGCTGGGAGATTTTTCGGGCCGAGTAGATTGCCCGCAGCGCACTGTGCCAAAGCAGGTGTGGTAGGACACGGGGGCGGGATGATAAGACCAAAGTGCAGTCGGTCGGCCCCCGGGTACATGTGGTTCCTGGCAA
Organism: Miscanthus lutarioriparius; assembly: GCA_904845875.1. Classification (NCBI taxonomy): domain Eukaryota; kingdom Viridiplantae; phylum Streptophyta; class Magnoliopsida; order Poales; family Poaceae; genus Miscanthus; species Miscanthus lutarioriparius. The sequence continues at coordinate 49,461,169 of CAJGYO010000005.1, forward strand.
ACTCGAGATACCTGGAAAGTTGACTCGGTGATCAATATCTCACTTTAGCGGGTGAGTGAGATTTGTGTAAGGAATAAATCACCAGCTGGTTAGGAATCGATTCGAATCGCCATCGCTCCTGGATAGTGAGCACTTGACTTGAGTGACTTCATCGTAGTAAATGTTTATGGAACACTTGGACGAGTTATAGTGAATATGACAAGATATGGAAGTTGTTTAATGATCGGTGGTTATCATTAATTGCTTAATCACATGTTTACTCTAGTATAGGTGCAAATCTAGTCGACGGAGTTAATAATAATTAACTTGACAATAATGCTTTTAGAAAGGTTATTGAAATGCTAAAATGCTTCTTTTGCAAATGAGTCGACTACCCTACTATAAAGCCCGCATAATCCTTGGTGTCATTTATTTTCGGTTATGTCGGGTAAGAAGTCCGGCCGAGTACCTTCTCGTACTCGTGGTTTTATTCCCACTTGTTGCGAGATGGGCGAGATGTATTACGGCTATTGTATCAACCGCCTTTATCCTGCGATGGTGATGCTTAGGACCATGGGCATGGTCATTCCTTACGCCTCATCTAATGCTTTTGTTGGAGATGATCATTCACCGGCACTATATTTAAACTCCGCGTGAGTGTGTGTGTGGTTTGAACAAATGACTTCCGCTACTTTTATTCGAACTGGTTTGTAATAACTATGTTTAAACTCTGATGTATCTGAGATTGCGAACTTTTATGTAATATGTGATGGTGACCGCTAAACTTATTACGATCATGGCTGGGACACGAGTTGGTTTGAAATCCTTTGTGATTTCACGGACTACCAAGTTATACGGGCTTAAGTTTGTTCAATAAATCTGCGACCGGTGGATGATTCTCTTACTTAATTTTCAGATAATTGGTCGGTTTCACATAGCCCACTTGAGCACCTCATCGGTACGTGCATTTTGCTGGTCCTCGCAGCTCTTGTATGACCGATCCCGCTTCGAGAGGAGGCGGTGATTCGTCCCAAAGGCGACAAGTAAGTATCCGTTCAATTTGCATCTCTTCTTGTTCATATTTGAAAAACCGAGCTCATGGACTAACAATTCTTCTTCATCGACTCCTGTAGAGAACGGGAACTTGTGTTTGAGGGCAATCATCAAGCAGTGCAATGGGATCTCGGCGGCTGATCCGCTGCACTACCTCGGTTTGGTCACCCACGCCCGAGTTGAGTCGCCTCCCTAGGCGTGGGACCACTTCAACTCCGGCCGTGGACGCCGTGGTGCTGCACCGCATGTGAGCGGATCAGGCGTGAGTTCTAGGTGAGTCTACATCACACTACATTGCTCAATACTATGAATTCATTAGACGTTCTTGAAATAATGAAAGGACACATGATGTCGTAGATGCAGGACTTCTTCACGTTGGAGGAGGGGCATGACCCACTTGGGTGATTTAAGGTGCAGGGCGAGTGCATCATGCAGGGCGAGTCACGGACCAGTATTACGAGGCGAGGCTGCAGTGCCACATCAACCACTCGTGCGGCCTTCCCTTCGCCGGTACCGAGGAAGAGCGAGGCCGGGACCATGACACTCACCAGGAGCAAGACCTCGCAGAAGTTATAAAACATTGTTAATGACTCATTCCATGAAGAATAGGTAGCCTTCATTTTATATTCTAACATTTCTAATACTTGATGGCATGCAGATGTGTCCTTCTTGGTGCGCCACCCACGAGATGATTGGCGGCCATCGTGGACAAGTGGGTCTCCAATGAGTGGAGGGAGAGGCACGCCCTCCGCCGGGAGTGCCGCTGCAGATGGGTGGGCGGCGCACCACCAAGGCAAGCGGCCCCTCGGTTCAGACGCCTGAGTTCTGGGTACACGCTACGCACTTATTTATTTATTTGTTCTAACGCTCAATTCTCATTACTTCTAATCGTCTTTGTGTTTTTCCTCCCGGGGCCGATCGCATGATGGCCAGGAATGCAACGAGTTCATGGCGACGCCATGGCACACAAGGGCAAGGCGACAGCCACGACACCGCTCTACAACCCGGAGGACGGGCCGAGGCGCATGACAACACGAGCGTCCCACAAGAAGCTCACCGACTATGCCTCGGCGGCCCATGGCGGCATGGGGAGGACTTGACCCCGCCACCCAGCCCCTTGATACCGACCTCGTGATGAGGCTCGGAGGAGGAAGCAAAGACGACCGATCTGGATGGCCTCCAACATGGTCGACTCGACCTCTGTGCCCAACCTCGCCCAGATCCGAGCACAGAGCACGAGCTCCTCCGTCCCCATTCGACCTCGGGCAAAGCGAGCACACTGCAGCAGATGGCGGCACTCCGGAGTTAGTTCTATTTCATTCGCTGTTCATTACTTTTACACATGTACCTTGCATTTGCATTGTTTAAACGTTGGTGATTGAATATTGCAGCCCTTTGTGGAGAGGATGGAGGCCGAGAGGGAGGCCAAGAGAGGGTCGAGAGGGAGAGGGAGAGGGCCCGGAGGGAGGCCGAGAGGGCCGAGTGGGAGGTCTGAGGGCCCAGAGAGGGCGGCCGAGGCTGAGAGGATGCAGGACATGTTCTCATTCATGTCGAGCCTCGGCACCACTCTCCCGGGTGTGGTGGTGCCCCAGATCGCTGCTACGCTCGAGTTGTGCCTCCTACTCCTCCGGCTTTAGGCACTCGGTGAGTATATATATATGGTTGATCAAGTCCTTTAGCTTGTGTAGATACTAATGAATTCAATTCTCCTTTGTGCATCAACAATGTCGGGTTCGAACCCGACTCCTTCGCCACTCTCAGCACACACACACCCGGTGAACAGGTCCACCACCATGCGGAGGTGCCCTTGAGCTCCCATTGGGATCTGGCGTGAGGTGGTGCCCTTCATGTTTCATTGACTTTTCTTGATCTAGGACTTGTGTTGGATGAAGACTTCTTAGATGTTGTCATGGATTTGCACATTGGATGTGCGTGTGATGGATTATCTTGGGGAGGATGTGCTTGTGATGGATGTTGGATGTGCTTGTGATGTATTATGGATGTATGTGATGAATTATGTATGTGTTTCGTGTGATGCTAAATGCCTGTGTCCTGTCTCATGTATTATATATGAGTTTTGCGTGTTTGCTTTCGAAGGAAAGCAACAAACAAAAAAAATAGCAAATTTCCCAGCTTTGCCGAAAGTGCCAACATTGGGCAAAGAAGTCTTGCCGAAAAGAGTGCGGGGTGTGGCACTCGGCAAAGCTCGGAAAAAAATCTTGCAAAAACAACCACTTCCCAGCTTTTGCGAAAGTGCCACAAACTGGCACTAGGCAAAGAGGTCAATTTTGCCGAGTGCCGGTGGTACCACTCGGCAAAGACTATTTTAAAAAGATTTTTTAAAAAAATAGTTTCTTTGAAAGTCTTTGAGCCCCGGCTCTCGGCAAAAATTCAAATTTTGTCGAGTTCCAGTCCCTAGGCACTCAGCAAAGCCGGCGTCAAATGTTGACGGCAGTTATTTTTTTGCCGAGTGCGGGCTTTGCACTCGGCAAAGACTTTGCCGAGTGTCGATTTTTGGCACTCGGCAGAGAAATTTTTGCCGATAAAATCTTTGCCGAGAGACCTTTGCCGAGTGCGGCACTTGGCAAAGCTTTTGCTGAGTGCTTGGCTGGCTTTGCCGAGTGCCCCCAGCACTCGGCAAAGAGGGCGTCTGCAGTGGTGACTAGATAGAATTTGCTAGACCGTTGAATTACTACTAGACGGGTACGTATACAAGTGCAAAAATATCGTCTAAAGGATACACGTATAAAATTCTACCCGTTAGACAATTCATCATGGATATAGATGGACATTCCGAGTCTTAGAGCAGCTCTAGTAGGGCATCCAAATCAGGACACCTACCTTTTATTTGGGTGCTTTCCACTACTTTTGGATGCTCAAATATTAATACTATTTATTATAAATTTGGTTAAATTTGAGCTACTTTGACCGGCACATATCCTATAATTAGTAACATTCTTTTCTGGACGGAGGGATTACTTCACACTCCTATTAGTATCGTTTTTTATCCCGCCTGTGGTACAGACGAAGTCCACGTACACGTACGGTCTTTACTCTTTAGTTTCGTCTTCTCTCTCGCTACGTTGATAAAAATTCAAACACGCGTCCATTCAGGACAGGCAAATCAAACACGTGTTTTTAGTTTGCAGTACATACGAGCTTCGTCCATGTTAATTTCAACGCAGTCCGGCGCATAAGCTTCTTCCTCTTGAATTATTTTATCTCAACTCCGTCTCTAGCAACCTTGGCCTGCAAGCCAAGCATCGACTTCTTCGACAAAAAATGACAGGCGTTTAACAAACCAAGTTACTCTAATTTTTTACTAGTAGTTGTCATTGTGCGTACACTTGGGTCTTCTATCTGCGACATATGATCCAAAAGGTGACGGATCGTTAACTGTCTCATAATAATATAAGTTAAATAGCGGTTGATGCCGTCACTGACGACGACAGCACCAAATGGCCAGCCAGATTTGTAACAACCAAGAAGTACGGATTTTCAAATCTCAAGAGATCGAGGCAGCTGTCAGCATCGGTGGCTGTTTGGTTGATGGTTTCTGTGACTGATAAACCCGTTGAAGCTGATTTGTTGTGAGATAAAAACAATATACCATGTTTGGTAAGTCAGGCTGATATGTTCAAGTGAACACGGTGGAATGAAAGATATTCCTCGGATTCTCATAAATGCGTTGTATCTGATCTAGCAGTAGGATTTTTTTTAACTTATATATGCCGAGTCAATGATCTTATACGAAATATATCTATATATATATATATATATATATATATATATATATATATATATATATATATATATATATATATATATATATATATATATATATATATAAAAAACCCACTACAAGTTCTACCTAGCACTACAGTGTTCCACGTCATCACCTAACTTAACCGTTGCGCATTCTATCTCCTTTTGCCATTTACAGGTTCTAAAACAATGCACTTCGTTTTATAGTCAAGAATCAAAAAGTCACTAAGTATTAACGCCATGGTAGTGGCTCTTGAAACAGTGCGCTTTGTTTTATATTCAAGAATCAAAAAGTCAATAAGTAATTAATGCCATGGTAGTGGAAGAGGATCTGAGGAGATAGCGGCAAATTGATAAAAGGGCACTGCATTCATCAGACGGCGACATGGCGTCGTCCATGGCCACATTTGCTGCCTTGCGTTGCGTGCTCTCTCTCTCTCTCTCTCTGCGCTTTAATCTTTGTCTCTGAGGTCACAGTACGAGTACTGTACATCCAGAATCCTCATGTCTCTCTTCTTCGATGTTCCATCAGTTCTGCCAAGGCGAAGACATCACATATTCACATTACCAAGCAACTGCCATCTTTGTGTTATTGTGTATTCTACTGTGGTGCAACTCTAGGCTGTTTCGGTGAGCTCTTATCATGAGGCTGCTACAGGAAAATATTCCGGTAAAAAGAATAAATTGGCTCACTCACTCAATATGGCTCCATTCATTATATTTTCAACAAAATTTCTTTCTATATATATAACCATATTTGTATATTCTACTATAGATGGTGACACTAGCTTGTGTCCTTTAAGCTGCCACAAAATTTCATTAACAAAACTCTACCTTTATTCTATCTTTCATCACTTGCTCTCATCTAATATTGTCTATAAATTCCCACGCGTTGGGGAATTCTCCTAGTTACGAATGAAATGCCACGCTTGTAGACTCTTTTTTGCTAAAAAAGAATTATATCTGTTTTTAATCTGCACCTCAACTACTACAGCTCATATCACAAGATCATGATTGCAGCTAACAAAAGGAGAGAGAATCAGACACGAGGGATGCTGAAAATCTAGTCATAGGGCCTGTTCGCTTGTCTGAATTCTGGAGGAATCTGGATGGTTTGGAGGAATGCTGGAGGAATTTATGAGAGAAAAACACTGTTTCGAATAAAAAAAATAAACGGATCAAGCCAGATTTAAAGGCACGCGAATGGGCCATAGAGTGGGATGCCCGAGCCACACGCAGGAGTCAGGCACTCACGCAGTCAGCCTAGTGAATGTGGTCACGTGTGGTGGCTAGGCAGAAAATCTGTCCATGACACAAATATCCATTTTTTATATTAGTATTTGGCCAATTAAACAAGCTACTATGTTCATTGAGAGAGTCTACAAACGCCAAAATTAATCGAGATGGAAAAAAATCTACACCGCTTGATTTTATTATTATGATACAATGGTCTAGATTAAACCAAAATGTCAATATACAATACAATTATGAGATTAATCAAAAAAGATAAAAGCTACATTGTTCAATTTTATGATAACCTAACAACTTAGATCAAATCAAAGATCCCATGCATGGAGAAATTAGGAGAATAGTTAAGAAGTAGAAAACAGTATACACGTTAGGTTTTATGATGATCTAACAGTGTCCATTACTAAAACAATTATGATATTTAAGAAACAACCGATGTCATTGAATTTTATGATGATCTAACATCTTATATGAAACCAGAATCCATGCCTAATACAATAACAAGATTAATCAGGGGAAAAAGAAAAGCGCCTACAATGTTAGATTTTATGATGATCTAACAATTAGATTAACGCAAGAGTCCATAGCCAATATAATTAATAGATATTAGGTTAAAACCATAAATAAATTAAGAAAAAACAACAATTTTATTTCAAACAATATAGATAAAAAAATCCTAGATAGAATTAGAAACACAATTGCAAAAGCAATTTTTAATAAAAACTATAAGTTAATAGTTTGATCGCCAAATGAACATAAAGAAAAAAAACTAAACAAGTAGTCCATATAAATTAAAATTAGTAAATAGCTAAACTTAAAAATTAAAATTATAGAGTAATAGTAATTATTTCCATATGTTAGAAATAGTACCTAAAGAAAAAGAATTACCATATTACTAAGTAATTTTAAGAAAAAAAAATCTTTCACTCCCAAGGGATTAAAACTACCGCATTGATCATATAAATTCAAATTATAACGATATAGAATGATGAATATATAGGAAAAGTAAATAAATACTCCAATATAGATACAACAGTATATAGAAAAAATAAATAAAGACTCCAATATAGATACAAAAGATATGGAAATAGATAGTAGTAGTGTAGAATTCAATCTACGTTCCAGATAGACTTTTCCAGGGTATTAAAAAAACAAGGAAACAGAAACATCTATGGAAAAGATTACATACATGCATAATAGCTATCCGATCTAGACACTAATGTCTTGGCATCCCATGAGCAGTCATTGAAGCACTTCGGATCCACATGCCACTTCTTCCCTTCCCCCGTGCTCTAGCCATCTCAACATATCCTCTCACTGTGACTTTAATCTCCCCAAGTCATTCTTTTCCTATATGTTAGGGGTCAAAATATTTGCAACCACCATTGACCTGGATAAAGGGGAACAACCAAACAAAACATGCCAACAACTGTGGCTTAAATCTCACGGCTTTCATGGTAGTGACCTAGGTGAGAAACATATTCATGCGTCCAATATTATGACCAAATCACAAAAAACATATCGTCTTTTGATGCCTTTTTTAATTGTCCATTATTCCCCTATGCGCATGGGTGAGAAGCTCACAATAGAGAAACATGTATATTGCTTGTCTTTTTTCTTTGCAAGAAGTTGGTCACAACCGAAAATAAATGTGATTAATCATAGCTAATGGCAGTGTGGTAGAATGGCATGGATAACGTCATGATGATGCATGCGAACGAGAGCGAAAAAAACCGATGGCAAGGTGCTGGAAAACCGCGGCCTAAGGAGCTGCCTGGTCAAGGGTCCTGACAGCACAAACTAATGCCTTGAGCAAAGGCTCAGCACCCTCCCAAGTACATGTCCCTGGTTCCGCCCCTGTTTGTTGCTTTGATTTTTACAGGTAGCTATTATGGTTGGAGACTTGGAGCCCATACATGGGACGGCCGGTGCCACGGTGGAAGTGTGCACCTTAATAAACAATTTGAAAGGCCCAAAGGTCAATCGTGTAATTCAACCATGCAGATCATTATTTGAACTCCTCACAACAAGCTTGGTCTCAGCATAATGTCCATCCACACTACTTTGAGACAAAGGATACACGTCTAACATTCTATCCGTTAGACAATTCATCATGGATATAGATGGACATTCCGAGTCTTAGAGCAGCTCTAGTAGGGCATCCAAATGAGGACACCTACTTTTTATTTGGGTGCTTTCCACTACTTTTGGATGTCCAAATATTAATATTATTTATTATAAATTTGATTAAACTTAAGCTACTTTTACCGGCACATATCCTATAATTAATAACATTCTTTTCTGGACGGAGGGATTACTTCACACTCCTATTAGTATCGTTTTTTATCCCGCCTGTGCTACAGACGAAGTCCACGTACACGTACGGTCTTTACTCTTTAGTTTCGTCTTCTCTCTCGCTACGTTGATAAAAATTCAAACACGCGTCCATTCAGGACAGGCAGATCAAACACGTGTTTTTAGTTTGCAGTACATACGAGCTTCGTCCATGTTAATTTCAACGCAGTCCGGCGCATAAGCTTCTTCCTCTTGAATTATTTTATCTCAACTCCGTCTCTAGCAACCTTGGCCTGCAAGCCAAGCATCGACTTCTTCGACAAAAAATGACAGGCGTTTAACAAACCAAGTTACTCTAATTTTTTACTAGTAGTTGTCATTGTGCGTACACTTGGGTCTTCTATCTGCGACATATGATCCAAAAGGTGACGGATCGTTAACTGTCTCATAATAATATAAGTTAAATAGCGGTTGATGCCGTCACTGACGACGACAGCACCAAATGGCCAGCCAGATTTGTAACAACCAAGAAGTACGGATTTTCAAATCTCAAGAGATCAGGCAGCTGTCAGCACAGGTGGCTGTTTGGCTGATGGTTTCTGTGGCTGATAAACCCGTTGAAGCTGATTTGTTGTGAGATAAAAACAATATATAATGTTTGATAAGCCAGGCTGATATGTTCAAGCGAACAAATTGGAATGAAATATATTCCTCGGATTCTCATAAATGTGTTGTATCTGATCTAGGAGTAGGATTTTTTTTTTAACTTATATATGCCAAGTCAATGATCTTCAAGCGAACAAGCGACCATGTTCATTGAGAGAGTCTACAAACGCCAAAATTAACCGAGAAAGGAAAAAAATCTACACCGCTTGATTTTATTATTATGGTACAATGGTCTAGATTAAACCAAAATGTCAATATATAATACAATTATGAGATTAATCAAAAAAGATAAAAGCTACATTGTTCAATTTTATGATAACCTAACAACTTAGATTAAATCAAAGATCCCATGCATGGAGAAATTAGGAGAATAGTTAAGAAGTAGAAAACAGTATACACGTTAGGTTTTATGATGATCTAATAGTGTCCATTACTAAAACAATTATGATATTTAAAAAACAACCGATGTCATTGAATTTTATGATGATCTAACATCTTATATGAAACCAGAATCCATGCCTAATACAATAACAAGATTAATCAGGGGAAAAAGAAAAGCTCCTACAATGTTAGATTTTATGATGATCTAACAATTAGATTAACGCAAGAGTCCATAGCCAATATAATTAATAGATATTAGGTTAAAACCATAAATAAATTAAGAAAAAACAACAATTTTATTTCAAACAATATAGATAAAAAATCCTAGATAGAATTCGAAACACAATTGCAAAAGCAATTTTTAATAAAAACTATAAGTTAATAGTTTGATCGCCAAATGAACATAAAGAAAAAAAACTAAACAAGTAGTCCATATAAATTAAAATTAGTAAATAGCTAAACTTAAAACTTAAAATTATAGAGTAATAGTAATTATTTCCATATGTTAGAAATAGTACCTAAAGAAAAAGAATTACAATATTACTAAGTAATTTTAAGAAAAAAAATCTTTCACTCTCAAGGGATTAAAACTACCGCATTGATCATATAAATCCAAATTATAACGATATAAAATGATCAATATATAGGAAAAGTAAATAAATACTCCAATATAGATACAACAGTATATAGAAAAAAATAAATAAAGACTCCAATATAGATACAACAGATATGGAAATAGATAGTAGTAGTGTAGAATTCAATCTTCGTTCCGGATAGACTTTTCCAGGGTATTAAAAAAACAAGGAAACAGAAACATCTATGCAAAAGATTACATACATGCATAATAGCTATCCGATCTAGACACTAATGTCTTGGCATCCCATGAGCAGTCATTGAAGCACTTCGGATCCACATGTCACTTCTTCCCTTCCCCCGTGCTCTAGCCATCTCAACATATCCTCTCACTGTGACTTTAATCTCCCCAAGTCATTCTTTTCCTATATGTTAGGGGTCAAAATATTTTTAACCACCATTGACCTGGATAAAGGGGAACAACCAAACAGAACATGCCAACAACTGTGGCTTAAATCTCATGGCTTTCATGGTAGTGACCTAGGTGAGAAACATGTTCATGCGGCTAATATTATGACCAAATCACGAAAAACATATCGTCTTTTGATGCCTTTTTTAATTGTCCATTATTCCCCTATGCGCATGGGTGAGAAGCTCACAATAGAGAAACATGTATATTGCTTCTTTTTTCTTTGCAAGAAGTTGGTCACAACCGAAAATAAATGTGATTAATCATAGCTAATGGCAGTGTGGTAGAACGGCATGGATAACATCATGATGATGCATAAGAACGAGAGCGAAAAAAACCGATGGCAAGGTGCTGGAAACCGCGGCCTAAGGAGCTGCCTGGTCAAGGGTCCTGACAGCTCAAACTAATGCCTTGAGCAAAGGCTCAGCACCCTCCCAAGTACATGTCCCTGGTTCCGCCCCTGTTTGTTGCTTTGATTTTTACAGGTAGCTATCATGGTTGGAGACTTGGAGCCCATACATGGGACGGTGCCACGGTGGAAGTGTGCACCTTAATAAACAATTTGAAAGGCCCAAAGGTCAATCGTGTAATTCAACCATGCAGATCATTATTTGAACTCCTCACAACAAGCTTGGTCTCAGCATAATGTCCATCCACACTACTTTGAGACAAAGGATACACGTCTAACATTCTATCCGTTAGACAATTCATCATGGATATAGATGGACATTCCGAGTCTTAGAGCAGCTCTAGTAGGGCATCCAAATGAGGACCCCTACTTTTTATATGGGTGCTTTCCACTACTTTTGGATGTCCAAATATTAATACTATTGATTATAAATTTAGTTAAATTTAAGCTACTTTAATCGACATAGATCCTATAATTAATAACATTCTTTTCTAAACGGAGGGAGTACTTCGCACTTCTGTTAGTCTCGTTTTTTATCCCGCCTGTGCTACAGACGAAGTCCACGTACTCGTACGGTCTTTACTCTTTAGTTTCGTCTTCTCTCTCGCTACGTTGATAAAAATTCAAACACGCGTCCATTCAGGACAGGCAAATCAAACACGTGTTTTCAGTTTGCAGTATATACGAGCTTCGTCCATGTTAATTTCAACGCAGTCCGGCGCATAAGCTTCTTCCTCTTGAATTATTTTATCTTATATTATGGCTTGGCCCGTATAATATTTAATAAATCAAAAAAAATTATGGTACGTAACATTAAGCGTTGTATGGTTTAATACCGTATAAAATTTTGACTGAACGTTTATTTGGCTTATATGGTTGGAAATTATCCATCTTAATTGAGAAGCTGAGAAAAGGACAAAATGGTGCCACGTGCGCGTGTGCGCCGCCGCCGCCGCCGGCCAGGCCGGGCCGTGGTGGCGAGCGGGCGGGCGTGGCCAGTCTTTTGCCACTTAATACACATAATTACAGGAGTTTCTCTCCTTATGGTGGATGCGAACTAATTGCGTCAGTTACCGTCCCTTTCGCTTTCCGTCTCTTAGGATTCTCCGCTGCCTTTCTCCCTTCCCATCGCAGCTATATATCTGTAGTCCTCCGTCAGTCCTTCCCCCTCAAGCAACCGCTCCCGAGAGAAACCACATCTCAGCAGCCCTCTAGCTTCCCCGTCCCGTACCTCTGTGCGCACAGAGTAGCGGGAGACCAGGTGCTTCTGGAACCCTCGTCCGCCTGCGAACCTTGCACAGGGTGTGCGCCGATTAGGTTTTTAGGGAGCGATACGCGACTGCTCGTCCACGTACATCTTCTTCCTGGTGGTGATCGCTCTTGGAACCCGTCTTTTTCCCGGTGATTGCTTGCGGAACAGCAATGCGTCTTCCTCCTGGTGATCCGTTCGTGGGACTGCACTGCGAACACCGTCCTGCATTGACTGTGGTCTACGACTTCGAGCAATGCACTATGTCGACTAGTGCGAATGGAGCCTCCGATGCCCTCGGCATGGGACCCTCCGCTGGGTACTTTCTAATCTCAGTGATTACCGTGATTTGTGTTCTTATTGTATCCATCTGTATGTCATGTCTGCATACTGTAGCGTTCATTAGAGATATACATATGCACATATATGTCGTCACGAAACTGCTGATGTTATATTTCTAGATTAAATTAACCATGAAAATGCCTAAATTTCTAACATTCCAAAAATCTAATCTTAGGTAATTTTCTGTTAGTGGTTTTGCTGCTGCTTTGAAGTCAAATAATTTTGATGGCAAGAATTTCATGATATGACGTGCCAAGATGGTATTGTGGTTGACTGCGATAAACTGCTAACACGCCGCACAGGGGAAGCCTAAACAATTTACTCTTGAGGAGGAGCAAAAGTTTTTGGCTGTCGATAACCTGTTTCGAGGCGCCGTGATTAGTGCACTTTATCCTAAGTATGAGAAAAACTACATATCTTGTACATCAGGCAAAGAGTTATGGGATGCTCTTGAGGTAAAGTTTGGAGTTTCTGATGCTGGCAGTGAGCTGTACCTTATGAAGCAGTTGTATGACTACAAAATGGTTGAAAACAATTCTGTAGTCGAACAGGCTCATGAGATACAGATGCTAGCAAAGGAACTAGAACATTTCTCATGTTTGTTGCCCGATAAGTTTGTGGCCGGCGGTATAATCGCTAAGCTGCCACCTTCTTGGAGGGATTTTGCTACTTCTCTAAAACACAAGAGACAAGAGTTTAGAGTGGCTGAACTTATTGGATCTCTTGATGTTAAGGAGAGGGCGAGAGCAAAAGACAACCGTAGAAAGGGAGATGAGTCTTCCGCTGCCAATATGGTGCAGAAGAAAAACTCATTTGTATCCCGTAATAAAAAGAAGAAGAACATGCAAGAGAACAACAATGCAAAGCCCAAGCAAACTGCACAGTTTAAGAAAAAAACAACAAGAAAGGTGGAGGTTGTTTTGTTTGCGGGAGTGATGAGCATTGGGCAAGTGCGTGCCTAGACCACAAATATAAGTAAGAAAAGAAATCAGCAAACGTGGTGATTAGCGAGACTGGAGGAGGAACATCTGGGTATGGTAATTCTTTACCTTTTGTTCTCTCAGTTTGTCTTTCACCTGAGTAGTGGATGGACAGCGGTGCTAATATTTATGTGTGTGTTGATGTTTCTTTGTTTACTTCCTATCAGGCCGGCGGGACTGGAGCCTTGCTGATGGGAAACGGTTCGCATGCGCGTGTTCTTGATGCTGCTACGGTCGTTCTGAAGTTTACTTCGGCAAAGACGGTGCTATTAAAGAACGTGCAGCATATCCCTTCTATCAAGAAGAATCTTGTTAGCGGTTCTCAAATATGTCATGATGGCTTTAAAATTATGCTTGAGTCCAATAAGTGTGTTGTGTTGAGACATGGAACATTTGTTGGAAAAGGTTATGATTACGGAGGCTTGTTCCGCTTATCTTTGCTTGATGATGTGTGTAATAAAATAGTAAACAATGTTAATGTTTCGGATGAGTCGAATATATGGCATTCACGACTTTGTCACATTAATTTTGGCTGTCTCGCGCGGCTTGCAAGTCTAAATTTAATCCTGAAATTTAACTTAGTCAAAGATTCTAAATGCCAGGTGTGTGTGCAATCGAAGCAACCGCGCAAGCCTCAAAAGGCTGCTGAGGCGAGGAACTTGGCACCATTAGAACTCGTTCATTCTGATTTATGCGAAATGAATGGCGAATTGACTAAAGACAGTAGACGATACTTCATGACATTTATAGATGATTGTACTAGATTTTGCTACGTATACTTATTGAAAATTAAAGATGAAGCGTTGCATTATTTTAAAGTCTATAAAGCTGAGGTAGAAAATCAACTTGAGAAGAAAATCAAGTATTTGCGGTCCGATCACGGGGGAGAATATTTCTCAAATGAATTTTCTGAGTTTTGCGCGGTGCATGAAATTATTCATGAGAGGACGCCACCATACTCACCACAGTCTAATGGGATTGCAGAGAGAAAGAACAGTACTCTAACTAATTTGGTTAATGCCATGTAAGAGACTGCGGAACTATCTAAGGAATGGTGCGGTGAGACTATATTGACAGCGTGTCATGTACTGAATAGAGTGCCCACAAAAAACAAAAAAAAATACACCATTCGAGGAATGGGAGAAGAAGAGATTAAATCTCTCTTACCTGCGTACTTGGGGTTGTTGGGCAAAGGTGAATGTGTCAATAAACAAAAAGCGAAAGCTTGGACCAAAGGCTGTTGATTTTGTTTTTCTTGGTTATGCTATTCACAGCGTGGATTATAGATTTTTAATTATAAATTGTAGTGTTCCTGAGATGGTTGTTGATACAATCATGGAATCTAGAGACACTACATTTTTTGAGAATGAGTTTCCCATGAAAAATACACCTAGCACGACTGGTCATGAATTTATAATTCCCTATGAGTATGAAAATTTTACTCCAATAGAACAAATTGAGGAACCCTATATGCAAAATCCCGAGTAGGATGACACTATAGTCACTAGAAAAAGTAAGAGACAGAGGACTGCAAAGTCTTTTGGTGATGACTATATTGTGTACCTTGTGGATGACACACCAACGACCATTGAAGAGGCATATTCCTCTCTTGATGTTGACTTATGGAAGGAAGCAGTACAGAGCGAGATGGATTCTGTTATGTTTAATGAAACTTGAGAAATAGTTGATCGTCCCTATGGGTGCAAGCCTATAGGGTGCAAATGGGTGTTCAAGAAAAAGCTTAGGCCTGATGGTACTATCGAGAGGTACAAGGCAAGGCTTGTGGTCAAGGGTTATACTCAAAAGGAAGGTGAGAATTTCTTTGATACTTATTCACCGGTTGCCCGATTAACCACAATTCGAGTTTTGCTTTCCCTAGCAGCCTCTTATGGTCTTATCGTTCATCAAATGGACGTTAAGACATCTTTCCTAAACGGAGAGTTAGAGGAGGAGATCTATATGGATCAGCCGGATGGGTTTGTAGCAAATGATCAAGAAGGCAAGGTGTCTAAATTATTAAAGTCATTATATGGCCTAAAACAAGCTCCTAAGCAGTGACATGAGAAGTTCGATAGAACTTTAACATCTGCTGGCTTTGTTGTGAATGAAACTGACAAATGTGTGTACTATCGGTATGGTGGGGGTGAAGGAGTCATTTTGTGCTTATATGTTGATGGCATACTGAACTTTGGATACAGCCTCAAAGTGATCGAGGAGGTGAAGGAATTTTTATCTAAATTGTTTGAGATAAAAGATTTGGGAGAGGCTGATGTTATTCTTAATATCAAGCTTCTAAGAGAAGGTGATGGTGGGGTAACTCTGTTACAATCCCACTATGTGGAAAAGGTGTTGAGTCGCTTTGGGTTTAGTGACTGTGCACCTGCTCCTACACCCTATGACCCAAGTGTGCTATTAAGGAAAAATCAGAGAATAGCAAGGGATCAATTGAGATATTTTTAGATCATTGGTTCGCTCATATATCTTGCTAGTGCAACAAGGCCTGACATCTCATTTGCTGTGTGCAAGCTGAGCCGGTTTGTATCAAACCCGGGAGATGATCACTAGCGTGCTCTTGAGAGAGTGATGCGCTATCTAAAGGGCACTATGAGCTATGGTATTCATTATACCGAACATCCAAAAGTGCTGGAAGGCTATTGTGATGACAACTGGATCTCTGATGCTGATGAGCTTTATGCTACAAGTGGATATGTGTTTTCGCTTGGAGGTGGCGCTGTTTTCTGGAAGTCTTGCAAGCAGACTATCTTAACAAAATCTACAATGAAAGCAGAACTCACAGCATTAGATATTGCTGGCTCTGAGGCCGAAAGGCTTCATAATCTCCTTATGGATTTATCGGTTGTTGAAAAACCCATATCGGCTATTTCTATGAACTACGATAACCAGGCTGTGATTACGAAGGTTAACAGTTCTAAGGATAACCTGAAGTCTACAAGGCAAGTTAAGAGATGACTGAAATCTGTCAGAAAATTGAGAAACTCTGGAGTAATAGCGTTGGACTATGTTCACACGTCTAACAATCTGGCAGATCAATTCACTAAGGGTCTGTCACGCAATGTGATAGAAAGTGCATCGAGAGAGATGGGTTTGAGACCCACATGAAATTTACTATAGTGGTAATCGGCTCTATGTGATCGGAGATCCTGTGAAGTAGAATGGTGAAACAAGCTAGTAGTAAATTGTAAGGAAAGATCCTTAGTAAGACTCATTTCTAATACATATCTTTCCTTTCTGTAAGGCAGGTTGGTTTTACCTTAATGTGTTCCAAGTGGCTTGCTAAAGCAAAGATGTTGTTCTACAGAATATCTTTTGAGGTGCACACCTATATGAGTCAGACTGCTGGTCACAGTCTATGAGATTTGGGTGATCTCTAAATACTCATGAAAGGCACTAGAGTATGACTTATATGCTTTAAATAGAGGGGATGCCTTTTGCAGCCAAGTATCAGTTAAGAACTTTAGTGACATTCACCTCACACAAAACTGGCAATTCAAGGCCTAGTCCATTGTTCAGTTGTGACTGAGTAAAACTATTGCTTTAGATGGATGTTCAACTTAACAGTCTCCATCAAAACACTGGTATATAAAAGAAATGTGGTTCTGAGACTACTTTATTACAAACTCTAGAGTTTGATGGGGATTGTTGAATATATTATGGGCTTGGCCCGTATAATATTTAATAAATCAAATAAAATTCTATGGTACGTAACATTAAGCGTTGTATGATTTAATACCGTATGAGATTTTGATTGAACGTTTACTTGGCTTATATGATTAGAAATTATCTATCTTAATTGAGAAGCTGAGAAAAGGATAAAGGGGTGCCACACGCGTGCGCGCGCGCCGCTGGCTGGGCCGGGCCGGGCCGTGGGCGTGGGCATGGGCGTGGGCGTGGGCGTGGGCCGGGCCGAGGCCGTGGCTGCGGCGTGGCGAGGCGAGGCAGGCAGGCTGGCGGCTTAATCCATATAATTATAGGAGTTTCTCTCCTTGATGGTGGAGGCGAACTGATTGCGCCAGTTACTGTCCCTTCCGCTTTTTGTCTCCTAGGATTCTTCGCTGTCTTTCTCCCTTCCCGTCGCAGCCATATATCCATAGTCCTCCATCAGTCCTTCCCCCTCAAGCAACCGCTCCCGAGAAAAACCACATCTCAGCAGCCCTCTGGCTTCCCCGTCCTGTACCTCTGCGCGCACGGAGTAGCGGAAGAACAGGTGCCTCCGGAACCCTCATCCGCCTACGAACCTTGCACGGGGTGTGTGGCGATTAGGTTTTTGGAAAGCGATCCGCGACTGCTCGTCCACGTACATCTTCTTCCTGGTGGTGATCGCTCTCGGAACCCGTCTTCTTCCCGGTGATTGCTTGTGGAACAGCAAGGCATCTTCCTCCTGGTGATCCGTTCGTGGGACTGCACTACGAACACTGTCCTGCATCGACTGTGGTCTACGACTTCGAGCAACGCACTATGTCGACTAGAGCGAATGGAGCCTCTGATGCCCTCGGCATGGGACCCTCCGCTAGGTACTTTCTAATCTCAGTGATTACCATGATTTGTGTTCTTACTGTATCCATCTGTATGTCATGTCTACATGTTGTAGCGTTCATTAGATACATACACATGCATATATATGCCGTCACAAACCTGCTGATGTTATATTTTTAGATTAAATTAACCATGAAGATGTCTAAATTTCAAACAAACTCCGTCTCTAGCAACCTTGGCCTGCAAGCCAAGCATCGACTTCTTCGAGAGAAAAATGACAGGCGTTTGACAAACCAAGGTACTCTAATTTTTTACTAGTAGTTGTCATTGTGCGTACACTTGGGTCTTCTATCTGCGAGATATGATCCAAAAGGTGACGGATCGTGAACTGTCTCATAATAATCTAAGTTAAATAACGGTTGATGCCGTCACTGATGACGACAGCACCAAATGGCCAGCCAGACTTGTAACAACCAAGAAGTACGGATTTTCAAATCTCAAGAGATCGAGGCAGCTGTCAGCGCACGTGGCTGTTTGGCTGATGGTTTCTGTGCCTGATAAACTCGTTGAAGCTGATTTGTTGTGAGATAAAAATAATGTATCATGTTTGATAAGCCAGGCTGATATGTTCAAGCGAACAAGTTGGAATGAAAGATATTCCTCGGATTTCATAAATGCTTTGTATCTGATCTAGGAGTAGGATTTTATTTTTTTAACTTATATATGCCAAGTCAATGATCTAATTCAAAAAAAAATATATATCTTATAAAGGAAAACCCCACTACAAGTTCTACCTAGCACCACTACAAGTGATGGTGTGGAGCAGGCGCCGCGGGTTGGACCACGGCGCAGCGGCGGCCTCCTGTGCCGCGCTTGGCGGCTATAGCGGTGAGCGGTTGGAGCGATCCGTCTGGTGCGTCCCCACTCCCCTGGTGGGGAGAGAGGCCACGAGTCGGAGTCACGATGTGAAGCTTTTCGCCTGTTGAACGTTAGCGGCTTCCACCAGTACCCGGAGGTTTCGGTGGACCATCTGCTCCTAGGGGTCGACAGGCTCAGGAACGCCGCACAGAAGCATTGCTGTAGCGGTGATGTTCTAGCTAGCCCAAGCGAACTATGGGGGATCATTCCCCTCGTCCATGATGTCGTGCTGGACCTGGCAGGCGCGACCCAGGGCGCCGCTCGTCGGGTTACACGCATGGGGCGCAACGTGCTGCACCGAGCGCGCCAGTGCAGGTGGCGGCTGGTTCTACCGCCGTTGTCGTAGCTCCTCTTCGTGCTCTTGTGCGAGCTCGAGGGCCCCCGCACGAGGGTCCAAGGGGGTGTGAGTCTGCAAGGACTCTGCTACCACCGGCGGCTATCCTGGGGCGTCCACCATAGCGCACTCCCAGGACGGACGGTGGCTAGGTGCCACATCGTCAATGCTGGAGCCGTTGCTCTCAACCTCATCATTCAGGAGTTTGTGGAAAGTGGTGGGAGCATAGCTCGCCATTCCCACGAATTCGGATGTGAGAGGGGGCGGCGCCAGCGTCCTTCGGAGCCCCGAGCGTATGCATCCACATGGGATGCGAGGCCATAGGGGAACCGGTCATACGATGGTTGTGGTGCGGACAACGTGGTCCCTCTAGATAATCGACAGAAGATAGTAAATATCGAGTAAATAACAGCGTGTACATTACTCACAGCAGGGTTTGAGCAGAGCGTTTGCTCAGAATGAAGCGCAGACGCCTCATCGTTGAAGTCGTCGGGAGTCTTGGAGCCGACGGAGGGCGCCCCTCCGACGGGCGCCGGGATGGGGTGCATCCTCGTAGAGGTGTAGTACGCTGAGCTGGTCGGCGACAAAGTCCAGGCTTTCTAAGAGGAAGGCCTGGGATGGCTCGAAGACGGGTGGAACTCACATCCCAACCGGTGGGAGTGCGGGAAACTCCAGCGAGCCCAAGCGAGTCGTATCGCTTGAGTCCGCCATGACGAAGATGGCGGAAAAGTGGGCCATCCGATGACCAAAAGTGTGAATGTACAACGTCTTCCCCACGGACGGTGCCAACTGTCGGTGCAGAAAATGACCAACCCGTAAATACTTGTAGTTTTGCCGTACATTATGATCGGATGTGGCCTAGCACTCAATGACACAGGGTTTATACTAGTTCAGGCAACGTGCCCTATGTCCAGTTTGAGTCGGTCAATGACTTTATTCCTAAGTCTAAGTGCTCGAAGTTTGCTGTGGAGTTACAAATGGAAGGGAGAAAGATAGGGGGTACAAGAGATCTGGTTGGACTCTGGTCTGAAGGGCCGAGAGTGATGGGAGCTTCGCTATGTGCTAAGTGTTCAAATGTTTGTTGTTCATTGGGATCCTTGGTCGTTCGGATCATGTGTGTTGTTCGAGTTGTTGTGGACTGAGAGATCTCCCTGTTGGGAGAGAGCGCATCTCCTTTTATAGATGAAGGGGACGGCCTTACAAGAGAGAGAGAAAGAGTACGTATGCTACTAAGTCTTGTTGCTCACGCCATCGGTTATAAGATGATGGTAGGCGCCCATAACACTGTTGTTGTCAGACGCATGTGGGAGGTTTTACCGTATTTACCATGTATGGTAAATGACGGCGCCCACAACACTGTTGATGCCCAGAGGCATGTGGAGGGAGCCTTACCGCGTTTGTCTGGTATGGGAGTCGATGGCGCCCACAACATTGTAGGGCAAATATCGGCGCCCACAACACTGCTTGGGTTCTAACATGTCAGGAAGGTTGCAGGGCACTCTTCTGACTCAATCTGGGCTAAAGAGGCAATGGGGACCCGATACCCGATACCCGACGGGTATTTGATCCATTAGGGGACGGGGATGGGACGATCTCTCTACCCGTGGGTACGTAAATAGGCAAAAATCCATACCCAACGGGGATGACGGGTATGAGAACGTTCTTTATATACCCATACCCGTTACCCGTCGGGGAACCTGCTACGATGCTATTATACAAATTTACCGAGGCGGACAATGGCTGTGCGCGCCTGTTTTTCTGTTTTCCCGTGCCGATGTCGACATCCGCTGCAGCACCGGCCCCACCTCACCTCGTTCACTACAACCGATCTTATACCACCGGCACCGCCGACGGTTTGGGCAAAACAGCCATCGTCGCTTGCACTGAGGCACCCAGCTGGCCAGCTCGCGTCGCTCGTCTGTCTCCCAGAGTAAATTTATCTCAGAGTCCCAGTCCGGTCTCTGCCTCTCTGGCACTCTCTGGCTCTCTGCTCCTAGAGTCCCAGTAAACTAGTAAAGGCTCCCAGCGACTGTACATACCAGCGACCCAGGCTAAAGTAACCCAGGCACTGAGGCACCCAGCTGGCCAGCTCATTTCACTTATCTCCCTCAGTCCCTCTCCAGTAGTCCAGTCTCCACTCTCCACTTCACTGCTCGGCTGCTCGCGACGCTCGTCTCCACTACGGACCCGAGCACCCGGCTGCCGTCGCCGCTTGCCGCCATGGAAGTTGCCCGGTGAAGCCCTTCTTCGTTTCTTCCTCCTCGACAAATTAACCCCATCATTTGCAGTGTTTCTCTGCTGACCCCATCCCTCCTCAAGGGACGCCGCCGCTACTGAGCCGCCGCCACCGCCGAATCTGGTCGTCTCCGACTCCCTGCTGTCGGATCCGGTCGTCACCGACTCCCTGCTGCCAAATCCAACCCCCGGATCGAAGACCAACGAAGCTGCAGTCGCATCCAAAGAGTTGGTGGATGCTCCATCTATACCTACAACCGGGAAGAAGAAAGCTCCCCCTGCACCTGCTGTCGAGAAGAAAAAAGCTCCCCGCCCGTCGTCGACTAAAGTCGCCTTCATATATTTGGAGACCCCAAGCGGCTTCCCCGACCACCACAGTGAAAGGTTCGACCCTAAGCGCCGCCGCTTGAAGAATATCTCTGCGGTGAGAAGCACGGACATAAAATTTTTAATTCTCCAGGGTTAGTACTCAGTAGACCTAAAGCTTTGAAACTTGATGAATATTGTTTGTCTCATTATTATGTACAAGTTTAGTGCTAGAAGTTACCAATTTAGTGTTAGCGGTTAGCAATATTTGGAATTTAGTGTTAGCGATTAGCGACAAGCAATACTCAATAGATATGTGCCTTTTCCATTGCATCGAGCTCATTCGAGAATTTTATCTTGAGTTATTTGGTATTAATTTTTCTTGCAAGTTTGTACTATTTTGTTCATGTAGTTGGCTCAAAAAAAGACATACTTTTGCAATGATGATAGGATTTCTATTTTCTAATCCACACTCGATGAGACTTCCCTTTGTGGGTTGTGCGGGCTAAAAAATCCTTTCTATCGATCATGCATATGGTTTTGTTTTGTTTGTGATCTTTTAAAAAGGGTTGTGTAGCAGCTTATTCTCTTGAATGACATTTGCAATGATGATACTCTTTACCCAACTCATTATGAGACTTCCCTCGTGGGTTGTCATGATATGTGCTTTTCCTATGTATCGATCTCATTCAAGAATTTTATTGAGTCATTTGGCGTTCACTATTTTCTTATCAAGGCGTGTGATTCTACCCATCTATTTAGTCATTTGTACAACAATGGGCATAGCTTTGATTTGTTCTACAATGATGATAAGATACTCTAATCTCAGCTCGATGAGACTTCCCTTTGTGGGTTATGCGGGATCATAATGTTTCCTAGTATACGAGCAAGCATATGCATTTGTTATTTAGCGACATTTGTATAAAAATGATTAATTAGGTTTGTACTACAAATGTACATTGTGTACAGATCTGTAGTGCAAATATTGCTGATTTATATCTTTGTTTTGCAGTAGCTTATGTTTGAGGCTTTATGCACTCATGACCTCGTGTTGTACTAATTAAATATTTATGTGGTTAATTAACTCTGAGGCTGAAAAAATGTCGAAGCTAGTGCAAACAAGCGGCCTGAGGCTCCTATGTCTCGGGGCTCAAATTGAGAGTCCGAATCGCATCTAGAATCATCAATGAATCGGAAGCAATTGAAATAGATGATGATGAAGAGGAGATTGAAATTGAACCATTGGATGAGGAAGATGGTGCTGAGGTTGGGTCAAAGAGAAAGCTCACATCTGTTGTTTGGAAGGAGTTCAAGAGAATTAGATGGCATGGCAAAATAAAGGCAAAATGCATTTACTGCAACACCAAGCTTGGAGGAGAAACAAGGTGTGGGACTAAGCACCTTCACTGTCACTTGAAGTCATGCACTCTTAGGAAGATTAAGTTGGGAGGAAAGAAGACACATCTCAAACATCATTGAGGTTTAGGGGCCACAGATCTGGGGACAATTTCTATAGAGAATTACACCTTTGATCAAGACATAGCTAGAAAGGAACTTTGCTATGATTGTGCTACATGAGTATCCCTTGAGCATGGTTGACCATCTTTGGTTTTAGAACATTTGTACATGCACTCCAACCCTTGTTCAAGATTGGCACGAGAAACACATTAAGGTATATATAGTGTGACTTTGTACATGCTTTTGTATGTAGTGTGCTTATGCAAATTACAACCTGCTTTCTAATCTTGTGTGCATATATTTCATTTACTTTAGGAAGTACATACTTGAACAGTATGAAGCGGAGAGGAAGAAAGCCATTCAATATATGGCTGCAATCAAGTCTAAGGTGGCAATCACTAGTGACATGTGGACTTCTGATAACCAGAAAAGAGGATACATGGCTATCACAGCACACTTTATTGATGAGAGTTGGACTCTAAGAAACATTATCATGAGGTGGGCCTAATGATTGTTGGATCTGGTTGCATTTACGTAGAGTGCTGTAATTTATAGATTTTTGACATGATGCTCATAAAAGTCCGCTAGCCTTTACTGAGTTTATTTATGTGCCAAGTCCCCACACACATGAAGTCATTGGTGATGAACTGTATGACTCCCTTGTTGATTGAAATATTGATGAGAAGGTATCAACCATCACGCTTGACAATTGCAGTTCAAATGATGCTACAATTCCTTACCTTGTTAGAAAGATTGGCAAAACTAAGCTTATGGTGATGGAAAGTTTTTACACATGCGTTGTTGCGCTCATATCCTTAATCTGATTGTTAAGGATGGACTAGAAAAACTAAAAGATGCCATTGAAAACTTTCGTGATAGCGTAGCTTCTTGGACAACCACGCCAAAAAAGGGTAGAGAAATTTGAGGAGATAGCTAAGTATGTGCATGTCAAAATTGAGAAGAAGATAGTAGCCTTTGGATTGTAAGACAAGATGGAATTCAACTTACATAATGCTTAGTCTTCGCATTGCCCTACAAGACTGTTTTCATGAGAGCAAGCCGTGTAGATAGGCAATATACTTGCTTGCCCCACCGAGGAAGAATTTCAGGTTTCTTCTTGATGTGTGACTGCAAGGCTTAAATTATTTAATGACATTTGTCATGTTCTCTGGAACCGACTATATGTATTTGCAAACATGTTCTTCTACAAGATTTGTGATGTTAGAAGTAAGATTAGGGAATGGTCATCTTGTGGCAATCCATTGATAGAAGAAATGTCAGATAACATGGAAGCCAAGTTTAGGAAATATTGGACTGAAATTCAAGGTCGATGGGCATTGCCACCCTTCTTGACCCTAGATTTAAACATCACATGCTTCTATCTTTGCTTTGAAGTGTTGCAAGTGACAAACTCGATGAAGAGGTTGGTAAAGTGAAGGACACATTGAGTGATTTGATGCTAGAGTATCACATAGATGAGGATGCAGGTACAAGTAGCAGTACCATCAAACCCATAGTAAAGAACTCAGGATTTACATCATCCTTCTTTGCACGTGTTGCAAATTCTGACCATCGGCGTTGAGGTTTAAATCTAAAGCTGGATCGGTACTTAGATGGATGAGATGGTGGACATACAAACCCGAAGGTGGAATGTTTTGGACTGGTGGAAGGTTGGTGAGGAACACGCTATCCTACTTTGAGGATGATAGCTAGGGATATTTTTGCAATTCCTATTACAAGCTGTTGCTTGAGAATCTGCGTTCAAAGACAAGCGGGAGAGTACTTAGTGAGCACTTGCATGCAGGCTCACCTCTCGGATGTTAGAGGCTCTAATGTGTTCACAGGAATTTGGATTAGAAACAAATACAAAGGTTTGTTGTTGAGCAATTTATAATTTCTTTCTCATGCAATTCAATGTTATATAGGAAAACACGAAAGTAATTATCTTTTTTTGTAGGAGTCCTTACTGATGAAGGAAAACCTGCTAGCTTCTGGTCTTGTCTCAATGAAGTTCAAGAGGGGCTTTAGGTAATTGTTCTGGACTACAAAAATTACATTTCTGCTTTTCTGCTTTGTTTCATTGCATATACTACATTGTTTAAGATTGCCTACTCAACTACTCATTTGTCATGCTCATGCAGGAGCTGAAACTCTAAGTCCATCGCTCCAACCTTCACTAGATGGTTCCCTTTGGCAAGATCAACAATCAAGCTGGCGTGCAATTGCAAGTGCATTTTGTTATGTGCTCACACAACCCAACCACTAACTATTTATGTAATAGTCTGGTTTGTAATGTGTGATAACACTGCGGTATTGTGTTGCTGCTTAGAATTTGATGGCATATGCCCTCTTGGCTGCTTGCTATATTTGTGGAGCGACTAAGCCTATGGGCTATAACTATGTCTGTATTTTGATGTTGAATTGTTGATGCCTTGATGGGATCGAACTGTCAGTGGATCTGTAATATGTTAGGCTATGTAGACATTGAACTTGTAGTTGTTAACTTGTTATCAATCAGTTAAGACCTTATGTTGTAGACGTAGACTTGTATTCTCTGTTTATTTTGCATTTTTAAACTGAAAGTACTGCCGTACTAGACAGTTTGTTGTGTTATTATGGCATGTATTGTTGATTGTACACGGGTTTGTTCTCGGGTATGGGTACCCGGTGGGTATGAAATCCCCGGTCGGGGATGTTAACGGGGAAAATCTGTCCCCGCGAGCGGGGACGGGGACGGGATACATTTCAGATCGCGGGGATGAGAACGTTCTGACAATATCCGTCGGGGATGTACCCGTTGCCATCTTTAATCTTGGCAGAGAAAACCGAGAACCGAGAACCGAACCGAACAAACCGGAACAATAACATATATGTGTTGTATTGTTGTTTTGTGCTGCATTGTTGTTTAAATTGTTCCGTTTGACTGAATGAAAATCAGGCAAAATGCTGCCGAAATTTGCAATTGAATGGGTTGTTTCTTGTTCCTGAAAAATTCGGTTCCATCGGTTAGAACCGAAACCGAACCGAATTACCCAAAACCGAAATTCCTCGGTTCCGCATTTTCAAAGTAACCGATCGGTCCCTTCTTCTCAGGTAACCGAATTAGCTGAAGAACCAAAGAACCGAACTGATCGGTTTCGGTTAACCGAACGCCCAGACTGACTTCTGACATGTCATGTCGGTTACTGTCCTGCAGGTGTGCAGGGTACGGTCCTCGGTATTGCGGTCGACTTGAGTGCTCTGCCTTACTTGCTCCATCCGTTTCCTGGTCCTCACCGAGCGGGCGTCCCCGATCGGTTGGTCCCAGTCGGCTCCGACTGCGTCAGTCGGAGAAGAGCTATAAGCAGGAGTTCGGTGCGTCCCCGGTCGGAGACGCGGGTTGGAGTCGGAAGCGGTGTTTGGCCAGTCCTTCCGGTCGGAGAGGCAGGCCAGAGTCGGAACCGAGGCCTTCCGGTCGGAGAGGCGGGCCGGAGTCGGAAGCGAGCGTTGTTCCTCCTTGGACAGGCCATCCGGTCGGAGAGGCGGATCGCTCTTCTGGCCTGTCGTTAGGTTTTTGGGCCGGCCCAAGAGTTGCCCGTTGTTCGCGACGTCGTCTGCTGGACCGAGCCATTGCTGGAAAGCCGGTCTAAGAGGAACCTCGGGTTTATAAACCCGACAACCTAGCACCACAGTGTTCCACGTCATCACCTAACTTAACCGTTGCACATTCTCTATCTCCTTTTGCCATTTACAGGTTCTAAAACAATGCACTTCGTTTTATAGTCGAGAATCAAAAAGTCACTAAGTATTAACGCCATGGTAGTGGCTCTTGAAACAGTGCGCTTTGTTTTATATTCAAGAATCAAAAAGTCAATAAATAATTAATGCCATGGTAGTAGGAGAGGATCTGAGGAGGTAGCGGCAAATTGATAAAAGGGCACTGCATTCATCAGATGGCGACATGGCGTCGTCCATGGCCACATTTGCTGCCTTGCGTGCTCTCTCTCTCTCTCTCTCTCTCTCTCTCTCTCTCTCTCTCTCTCTCTCTGCGCTTTAATCTTTGTCTCTCTCATATTAGTATTTGCTACAGATTAGACGATTGAGGTCACAGTACTAATACGTACGAGTGCTGTACATCCAAAATCCTCATGTTCTCTTCTTCGATGTTCCATCAGTTCTGCCAAGGTGAAGACATCACATATTCACATTACCAATCAACTGCCATCTTTGTGTTATTCGGCCCTATTCGTTTGGCCTTGTTTGGCTTATAAGCTATATTTTTTCAGCCAACGAACAGTATTTTTCTCTCACACCAAATTAGCCAACAGTACTTTCAACCAAACAAGCCCAAACAAACGGGGCGATTGTGTTGCAACTCCAAGCTGTTTCGGTGAACTCCTCTTATCATGAGGCTGCTACAGGAAAATATTCCAGTAAAAAGAATAAATTGGCTCACTCACTCAATATGGCTCCATTCATTATATTTTCAACAAATTTTCTTTCTATATATATAACCATGTTTGTATATTCTACTATATATGGTGACACTAGCATGTGTCCTTTAAGCTGCCACAAAATTTCATTAACGAAACTCTACCTTTATTCTATCATTCATCACTTTCTCTCATCTAATATTGTCTATAAATTCCCGCAGCAACGCGCGGAGAATTCTCCTAGTTACGAATGAAATGCCACGCTTGTAGACTCTTTTTTGCTAAAAAAGAATTATATCTGTTTTTAATCTGCACATCAACTACTACAGCTCATATCACAAGATCATGATCGCAGCTAACAAAAGGAGAGAGAATCAGACATGAGGGATGCTCAAAGACTAGTCATAGAGTGGGATGCCCGTGCCACACGCAGGAGCTAGTCAGGCACTCACGCAGTCAGCCTAGTGAATGTGGTCACGTGTGGTGGCTAGGCAGAAAATCTGTCCATGACACAAATATCCATTTTTTATATTAGTATTTGGCCAATTAAACAAGCTACTATGTTTATTGAGAGAGTCTACAAACGCCAAAATTAATCGAGAAAGGAAAAAAATCTACACCGCTTGATTTTATTATTATGGTACAATGGTCTAGATTAAACCAAAATGTCAATATATAATACAATTATGAGATTAATCAAAAAAGATAAAAGCTACATTGTTCAATTTTATGATAACGTAACAACTTAGATTAAATCAAAGATCCCATGCATGGAGAAATTAGGAGAATAATTAAGAAGTAGAAAACAGTTTGCCATGCATCTAAACACAAAATATCAAAAGTTTAAATGACAAAAGTTTTACAGCAAAAGATTAGGCACGAAAGTTTTACCATTCCAATCACCCCCTTAGCACAGAGCATCCAGCCGGATTCCACTGCACCACTAGGCAACTCGTGTGTAAGTTGCCTGGAAGGCAGCACGAAACGACTAAAATAAGCGGCCTGCACTATATACTAAGCATTACCGGAGCATGCACGTTTTCGAAAGGAAACCACGGTGGGGGGCCGGGATGACCGGATGAGGGAGGGGGAAACGCTGGAGTGATGCTGATCGCCACGTTAATTGGGCTGGCCTCTCTGGTCTCTGCTCATTAGTCATGACATGCAGTCAAAAACGTCTCCGAGCAAATTGTCAAAAAAGAAAAAAGAAAATGTGTTTTCCAAGTAAGAAAAATCAAACAGCACGAGTAATTCAATGATGTGAAATGTGACAGCACATACGACCTCAAAGTGTCCGGCTTTGACAAAATAACGACACCAACGATTTGCGTACCAAGAAAAGATGCCTAAGGCTTCGTTCGCTTCGCTGAAAAAAATCAACCGAAACATTATTCCGACTGATTTGTTGTGAGAGAAAAACGTTGTTCCGGCTAAAAAAACAAGTTAAAAAGTGCGGATTATAACACAAACGAACAGGGCTACGTCGCGACGTAGCACACCGGCAATTGACCGCAAGTGCACGCACGTCAATCGTCAATCCATCATTCTCCCCGTGTCCCCGGATTGCTTGTAGTCAGGACTCAGGCCATGGTTTTATCGTTTCTATTACCCTTACTCCATAAAAAAAAGTCTTCCTTAGAAGAGTAAAAAAAAATCCTAAATTTGACTAGGTTTATAAAAAATAATATCAATATTTATATCTTCAAATAGATTTATTATAAAATTATATTTTATAATTAATCTGGTGATATTTATTACACATCATAACCATTATTAGTTTTTTTATATATTTAATCAAATTTAGAATGGCCTGATTCCTGAATTTCATTTTTTTTAGGATGGAGAGAGGGATCATTACCTACCCACTACTTTATGCTCTATAATTTAGGGCTCGTTTAGACCAAAGTAGTAGCTTGGAATGACATCGTTCCCTCACATATATTGCTAATATTTTTTGATGCAAGCGCAAAATGAGTTTCATTGGAACCTTCTTCCAAATAGACAACTCTTGATGAAATCACATTATTTAGCGCTAGTCTTGCTCAACCTTGTAGCTCGTGGGGGGAGCTAGGACACAAGGGGAGCTTGTTCGGTCGTGTGAATAGGAACAATGTAGCGCCTACAGCTATATCTATTATGTATGTTTCCGTTCTTGTCTGGTGTCACCAAAAGGCATCTCGCTCGACTGATGGAGACGCTTTGTAATCCCTGCTACCTTCTTAATGAAATACATGCCTAAGCATGTTCGCGAAAAAAAGGTATTAGTAAGGAATCCTACTGTGACCAGATGCTACTTGTTGGTTATTATAGCTATATTGGGAATGGTATAGTATTTGAAAGAAAACTTATTCTTCTCCTTTGTAGGTT
Organism: Miscanthus lutarioriparius; assembly: GCA_904845875.1. Classification (NCBI taxonomy): domain Eukaryota; kingdom Viridiplantae; phylum Streptophyta; class Magnoliopsida; order Poales; family Poaceae; genus Miscanthus; species Miscanthus lutarioriparius. Next base: position 49,491,102 of record CAJGYO010000005.1, read on the forward strand.
ATTTTGATAACTATCCACTGGAACTGGACCTAAGCTATACTACAGAAACCAGCTTCTAAGGATTTAGTTGAAGCGGCATGTCAACAATTGATACATATGACCAGGGTGTGTTTTTCCTAGACACATGGATGACGATCTAGTCTAACACCTTAGCAACCACAAAGTGAAACATAGTCACGTTCCTCGTTCCAGGAACATCCGCGTTCCCGATTTGTAAACATTTATGTTACCACGCTATAATTGAAGTAGCCCCAACTTCTCGTTCCCTTCTGGGAACATGGTTGCTAAGGTTTACATAGATTGATTGCTACTAGAGTGCATGTGCCTTTTGTTTTCAACTTGGTAGGCTATGTACATCCGAGTATGCAGATGTTAGGAGTGCTTTCAAGAGGGTTGTATCAACTCTATGTTTTTTTTCTTGAATTTTAATAAAACCTACCCTTATCAAGAAAAAAGGACTAAAACTAATAGTCAGTCCATTGGTTGCTAGGACTAATTGCCGTGTGACTAAAATTCAGTCTTGTGCTATTTAGATACATGGACTGCTAGCTAGCTACTAGTTCACTTTAGCTTCTCTTTGCTAACTAATGAACTACCCCCTCCGTTCCTTTTTGGCTTTTTCTAGATACATTATTTTTACTATATATCTAGACATACTAGTGTATATCTAAGTGTATAACAAAAGTTATGTATCTACAAAAGACAAAAAAACGTCTTATAATTTGAAACAAAAGGAGTAGTTATTAGCAGTTAACAAAAAAATCAATCTACCCATTAGTCCATCTATTTGGAAATGATTTAGGACTAAATTTTTAATCATACATGTCCTTATTTTACTCGTACTTGGTAAGCCGGTCGAGCCCCCATGTTTCACCTGGCTTGCAAGAAATGGACGCAGGGAATTAACAGGGATTGGAAGGGTCGTACAACAGACGCAAATGAAGCAGTGGATCAGCCTGTTCGCTTGTTGGTTTCAGCCAGCCCAAACCAGCCAGCCAACAGTGTTTTCCTCTCACAAAAAACCAGCACCAGCCAGCCCAAACCAGCACCAGCACCAACCAGCGAACAGGCCCGATATATAATTGGAGTCCTAGCCTGTTTGGTGAATTCTGCCGCTTTCAGTGTAGCCGCTTCAGGTATTCGATCTCGACTTTTAAAGTGATGTTTTTTTTCTTTCTTTATCGATCACTCTATAGGACTTCGGAGGTTGAGAATCCACAAAAGGCAGCCCTGTTCCCATGAGTGAGCTTTTTGTCTTTGTACAAAGCTTGGCGCCTGGGTGGCTGTTAAAAGATAAGGGTTAGAAACGGTTAATTATCTCAAGAGCTAGGTATCGCGTCGGATAAAAAGACGACAGCCAAATTCTCGAAAACCGAAATGGAAGGAGTGGTGGACTGGAAGTATGCATCCGCATCTCTACCTTGCAAACAAGCTGACCATGTGAAATATTTCACTCCCAAAATGTCACTCCTTACGGAGTAGTTACACAAGCCACAGCTCTACAGCTTGTTCGGTTGGCTGGTTCGTTTCGTTGCTGGTTCGTGAAGAAGTACTGCTGGCTAATTTGTGTGAGAGAAAAATACTGTTTCGGCTGAAAATTTACAATCATTTACGACAAGCCACAGCCAAAAGAACATGCTGCTAGTCTCTGGTCATCAACTGTTCCAGCAGGAACCAACCCAAAAGAGTCGAGGTCGAGGCGAATGAATCGTAGTAGCACCACGAGCATGAAGCGAAGACCGTGTCGTGGGCATGCAGACCAGTCACGAGTCACCAGACATGTGGAGCGTGAGCTGGACCGGCGGCCCTCCTTCTAGAAAGAGAAATAATAAAGAAAAGAAAAAGAAAGACAAAGAAGAAGAAGAAGCGCGCAGCGTTTTGCATGTGGCTCGTGTCACGTTGGACCTCGGGGCACCAACCCTACCCCAACCCCTCTAGAAGCCCAGGTGGGCGGGCGGCAGTCTATCCCTCTACCGGCCTTCACCCATCCTCCAGTTCCGCCGCCGCAATTACTGCCCGTGTGGTTTTCTCTCGCGTGGTGAGGAAAGTGACACGGGCTGTGCTGGCGGGAAATCTCCCCATTCACCGCACCGGTACCAGCGGCAGCGTTGGTTCCGTGGACGCAACTGTGTGTGCCAGCGGACTCGTCACGGAGCTCGGGACTTTGGATGGTGGCGTCTCGACAAGCAACGAACGAGCGAGGGGAGTTCGCATTCGATCGCTTTACGCCTGCCCAGCAAACGTATGTACAGTAGGCAGTAGGTGGCGCTCCAGTCCAGCCGTCGGCCCATGCGTGCCCGGGAAAGAGCGAGCAGCCGAGCACGCATCGGAAGCGAGACCCGTGCCGGCCAAATGCGGCAACGACAACGGGTACGGCAACGCAACAGGGTGGACTTTAGTGTAGTGTTTTATTTTGGGGGAGTTCGGCTGCATGTGGACTATAATGGCCCTTTCTCACTTTGCCTCTGCTTGGCATCGTTTCTTGATAGGATCTGCTCTGCGTTCTACTCCTGTCCTGTTGCTTGTCTTGGCACATGGACAGAAAGGATGTTGAGACGGGTCCCGCCTTTAGCTTTTCGCTGCCTCCGACTCCGATCCGCTCCTTCTGCGAGACTTATCGTCTCTTGTCTGCTCTCAAGGAAGGCCGGGGCCACCCCATTCGTTTGAAAAGAACAAGGAACCTGAGACGATCAGCGTGGGGACGATATTGGGCTGATTGTGATTTGAGTGCCTTTTTTCCCCCCAACTTTGTCTTGTGTGGTTCCCTCAAAAAAAAAAAACTTTGTCTTGTGTGGGTGCATAATAAGATAGCTTATCCGTTGCAAAGCCTAGGATTTGATTGTCGCTCCAATTGGAGATTCGATCAGCTCAAATGGAGTTCCACAGGAAATCTCGCTGCCAAATATGTGTATATTCCCGTGGGAAAAAAAAACGTTGCTGGTTTATGTAGCCTTCAAATTAAAAGTAGCCAATGACATCAAGCTACGCTTCAACGTTGAACCATGGCTTGGCGGATGAATTGAAACCCAATAAAACCTAAATTAACACTTCAGTTAATAAAATCGATACTGTTTTTCATAAATTTGGTCGAAGTTAAAAAAAGAATTAACTTGTCCCGAATCTTTTTTTTTTTTTTTTTTGGAGGGGGGAGGAGGAGGGGGACTAAAATGGTGCATAAATCTTCCTTCGCTACAAGGAAGTTATGAGCTCATAACCTTTATACTCATTTGATTCCAAATCACCAAATGTAAGTTATTGTTTCAAATATAGGTTTGTTTTATGATTTCTATACATCTTTCACATTTTTTCTTCAAATTTCTTGTCCACGTTATACTCTGACAAATGAATAGACCATTTTGTTTTCTAGTATACATAGTAAACAAACACACATTTGATCTCTGTGGACAAGTCTAAAATGACCTACGTTGATAAGCGTATAACAGATGCCAACATCGTCGTCGTTGCCGTCATCATTGCATAGGTTTGGCCGAATAGTTATTTTGGTCTCTCAATTATCATGTAAGGCTTAATCTCGTCCCTAAACTTTAGAAAGAATCATTTCAGTATTCAAAATTTTCTTTTAGGCTCAAATTTATCCTAGAACTATCAAAGTGACCGTTTTAGTCATAAGCTTTGTGTTATGGGCTCAATTTTATCCATAAACTGCTAAGGGCATTTTAATTCTCAAACCTTTCTTTTTGGATGAACTTTGTCCTATGTGGAATGTCGCGATGCCCACACTTGGTCAGACCACCTGCAATTCAAGATGGATGGTCATCGTTAGGTACCATTGTCCTTGGCATCGCCCTGAGTTGTTGAGTCGAATAACACACTTTTGGCATTTATATCCATATTTTAAAATAAATATAAATATAGAATGGAATATCCTGGATTACGAATAATGGATTGTTCAAGATCCGCATCCAATTTGGATATCATATATTTTTTCATTCAATAATTAAATATTATTTTTGAGCTTACGCACAAAAGCATACTATTTTTATTCACAATTGGTAATTATTTAAGAAAAAAATTTAGATCAATGGTTGTTCTAATTCATCAAAGTGTTCTTAAGGTAATTTTGCTTCCACAAAAGCAATGTAGTTATTTATACCATCAATAGTGCATTAGAGCTATTAATAGCTTCTAAAGAGTATTTAAACGACCAACTAATGATGTTTTTGACCTAATATTATTATTTTTATCTTCTACCACAAGCGGTGCTAGACCTGAATAGGCGTGATAGTGTGGTGTTCCATGTAGAATGAGGGAAGAAGTTGGACTAGAAAAGAAAAGTATGAGGACTGAAAACACTTTGATAGTTCATAAATGAAAATTCATAGTGATTCACAAAAAAATGAAAATTCATATGGAGCCCAAATTGCAAAGTTTAAGCAATAAAATGATCACTTTGATAGTCATGAGGTGAAACGGCTCAAAAATAAATTTGAAAGAGTATTTAGACTGTCCACTATGATGTTTTTGTCCTAATATTATTATTTTATCTCCTATCATATACTAGAGCTGAGTAGGCGTGATAGTGTGGTGTTCCACGCAGAAGGAGGGCATAAAGTTTGACCGAAAAGAAAAGTTTGTTGACTGAAATACACTTTGATAGTTCATAAATAAAAATTGAAAATTGAGCTCAAATTGCAAAGTTAATGACTAAAATGGTCACTTTGATAGTCATATGAGACGGAGCTGGGTTCAAAAGTAAAATTTGAAAACTAAAACGGCCATGTTAAAAATTTAGACGATAGTTGAGGGACTAGAATAACTAGATTTCAACCTTGATGGTTAGGGAGCGGAAGGAGCTTTCCTTCCGCCCGACGAATCCATTTCAACCGAAAATTCGGCGCTGCCCCGAAAGTGGAACAGGAAGAATGGTTGGCTGCAGAACTCTTGGCGAGTTGGCGTCGACGCTGCCGCACAGGATCACGCAGTAGGTTACTGTCGTCACCGTTAACGTGCGCGGGTCCCTCTAGAAGGAAGGCCACTTTTATAATTAAATTTAAATCTCTCAATTAGCGATTCCTCCCCATTCCCACGAAAACAGGTGACCTTCTAGAAGCGACAACGACAAGCGGCCCAGCCCGGTCCAGCAGTGCAGCGACTCGCGCCAGGCCCAGGGGGCCCGAGGTCAATGGGCAACTGCGGGAGGAAGCAAAGCGGCCTCCCGGGCGGCGCGGCTCTGACCGTCTGGCGCCTGTGCCTGTCACGACTCACGTGCCACGACCGCGAGTTAGCCGGTTAGCCCCTTCCCTTCCCCGTCTCGTCCCGTCCCGTCCCGTCCCAACGCGTCACCCCTACAAAACCCCACGCTGCTCCGCCTAAGCCCTTAAGCGGGGCAGCAGCACGCACGCACCCCAAAACACCGGAATCTCATTGGTAACCCCGGTGGCAGCTCGGCGTTGTGGTGCGGGGTGCGGATTGGTAGGGAGGAGGCGGCGGCGGCGGCGGCAGCAGCAGGGGTGGGGGGAGTTGGAGGGATAGCGAGATGGACGTGACGGGGTCATTCAGAAGGTGGCGAGTATGCGGGGGGCAGCGGCTCCATGTGGCGGCGCGGTGACGACGTGTTCTCGCGCTCGTCCAGGGAGGAGGACGACGAGGAGGCGCTCCGCTGGGCCGCGCTGGAGAAGTTGCCCACCTACGACCGCGTCCGCCGCGCCATCGTCCCGCTCGACCTCGGGGCCGACGGCGCCGAGGCGGCCGGCGGAAGGGGCTCGTGGACGTCGACGTGCTCAGCCTCGGCCCGCGCGAGAGGCTGGCGCTGCTGGAGCGCCTCGTCCGCGTCGCCGACGAGGACAACGAGCGGTTCCTGCTCAAGCTCAAGGACCGCGTCGACAGGTACCTTCTCGCCCGCTCAAGGATCAAGGACCGCTCGCCGGGTGTCTGACGATTTCCGCGCGCGCGCGCGTGTTTGATTCCTGCAGAGTCGGGATCGACATGCCAACGATCGAGGTGCGGTTCCAGAACCTTGAGGCGGAGGCTGAGGTGCGCGTCGGCAGCAGCGGCCTCCCCACCGTCCTCAACTCCATCGTCAACACGGTCGAGGTACGCGCGCCATTCCACCCGTTAGTTCCGATAGCGAAAGACGATCGATTTTGAACTTTGGTCGGTGTGCCTCTTTGTTCGACGCAGGAAGCGGCGAACGCGCTGCACATACTGCCCAGTAGGAAGCAGATCATGCCCATTCTCCACGACGTCAGCGGAATCATCAAGCCTCGCAGGTAGTTGAGTAAAACAATCGATCTTTTATTGTTTTTGTTTTTGTCCTCAAGAAAGTCAAACTATTTTCCATCTACAGAGTCGATGAGTTGTTTTTTTTTTTTTTGAAAACTAGAGTAATTCTATATTCCTGTTAGTTTGGCTTGTGTTGGTGAATCGATTAGTAATTAATCTCCTAAGAGAGAGATAGAGAGTTAGGATTCGATTTCTTGGCTTCTTCGACCAGTCAACCTCACGTTCTTTACGTTTATGCAGGTTGACACTTCTGTTAGGTCCGCCTGGATCAGGCAAGACCACTTTGTTGCTGGCCTTGGCCGGAAGGCTTGACAAAGACCTCAAGGTAGTACAAAATGTGTCCTTGTACTTCTTTGCAATAATTACACCTCGCAAAAAACAGTCTGCATTATCTCGTTCATTGCATTTCGTCGACATCTATTTTAGTTTGTTGCGAACTTCTGCACAAAACTGGGCATTCAAAGAAACAGGGCATCGTTCATAGGCAACTGCTGCATGCTTTGTACGAACTACTCTAATGAAATGTCCAGTGCCTAATGTTATGGTGAAACACGGTGCAGTTTTCAGGCAAAGTGACCTATAATGGTCACGACATGACAGAGTTTGTTCCAGAGAGGACGGCAGCGTACATCAGCCAGCATGACCTCCACATAGGAGAGATGACTGTGAGGGAGACGCTTGCATTCTCTGCACGCTGCCAGGGTGTCGGCTCCCGTTTTGGTACAGTTCTGAGCAATTTTAGTCACGCGATACATGCATATGCATTTGTTCTGCTTGCTTACCATGTAGGATTTACCCTTTTCATTGATATGCTTATTGGATCTTGCTTCTTTCCTTTATGTTGTTAGACATGTTGACTGAGCTGTCGAGGCGAGAGAAGGCGGCCAATATCAAGCCTGATGCTGATATTGATGCATTCATGAAGGCATGTGATCCTGACTAAATCCAGTAGGATTTTTTAATCGTAGATGATGTTTCTTTGAATAATTGGCCAATCATAATCAAAACTGAGTATGGTTTTCCTGTTTAATTTAATTAGGCGTCTGCAATGGGTGGGCAAGATGCCAATGTGGTCACTGACTATATTCTGAAGGTAATACATTGCAACTTTTAGCCTCAAATCGAGCAATTTTAGATTGACTTACTCAAATATGTCTTAACTATGTACACTCCACTTGCTGCAGATATTAGGACTAGAGATATGTGCAGACACAATGGTAGGGGATGAGATGCTCAGGGGCATATCTGGTGGACAACGGAAGCGTGTTACAACTGGTAAAACTGTCTTTCATAACCATGTTTGGTCAACAACATTGGCTTTGCTGAAGTCCTTTCTGAATTATATCATTTGGATGTTTCCTGCAGGTGAGATGCTGGTTGGGCCATCCAGGGCACTTTTCATGGACGAGATCTCAACTGGGCTTGATAGTTCCACTACATTCCAAATTGTGAATTCACTCAGGCAGTCCATTCACATCCTCGGTGGCACAGCTGTTATCTCCCTACTGCAGCCGGCACCTGAGACTTATAACTTGTTCGATGACATCATACTCCTCTCAGATGGTCAGGTTGTCTACCAGGGCCCCCGAGAAGAAGTGCTTGAGTTTTTTGAGTCAGTTGGTTTCAGATGCCCTGAGAGGAAGGGTGTCGCTGACTTCCTGCAAGAAGTATGTACTGTGCCACCATATCTCAGTATACATAAGTGCATAAAGTTCTTGTTATCTTATCTCTTTGAAATGCTGGGCAGGTGACTTCGAAAAAAGATCAGAAACAGTACTGGTGGCTTGATGTGCCCTACAGGTTTGTGTCTGTGAAGGAATTTGCGACTGCATTTAAGTCATTCCACACGGGGAGAGCTATAGCAAATGAGCTTGCTGTTCCGTTCGACAAGAGCAAAAGCCACCCAGCCGCACTAACCACCACGAGGTACGGCGTGAGTGGCAAGGAGCTGCTCAAAGCAAACATAGACCGGGAGATCCTTCTCATGAAGAGGAACTCTTTTGTCTACATATTCAGAACCTTCATGGTAACTCACAAGTCCAACCAGTATGATCGATTTGCATGTAAGGAAAAAATAACTAAAAAATGACTAACTCTTTGGTGCTCTGGAATTACAGGTGGTGCTGATGTCAATCATTGTAATGACTATCTTCTTCCGTACGAAGATGAAGCATGACACAGTGACTGACGGCGGTCTCTACCTGGGTGCAGTCTTCTTTGGAGTGCTCTCGATCATGTTCAATGGCTTCTCTGAGCTGGCGTTAACTGTCTTCAAGCTGCCTGTATTCTTCAAGCAGAGGGATCTCCTTTTCTTTCCAGCATGGTCCTACACTATACCCTCATGGATCCTCAAGATACCCATCACATTTATCGAGGTTGGCTGTTATGTATTCTTGACATACTATGTTGTTGGGTTCGACCCAAATGTCGGCAGGTGAGATTTTCCGATTGTTTAAATGTTTCTCCTTAGCCATTCTTATTACGCTGGTAATGTACTATGAATGTTCTAACAGTAATAGTTGCCCGCAGGTTCTTCAAGCAGTATCTGCTTCTGTTAGTAGTCAATCAGATGGCAGCAGCACTCTTCCGGTTTATTGGTGGGGCATCGAGGAACATGATTGTTGCTAATGTCTTCGCATCGTTCATGTTGCTGGTTGTCATGGTGTTGGGAGGATTTATTCTAGTAAGAGGTTAGAAGTCATTTTTCTCTCTCTTTCTAATTCATTGCAGCGTAGCTTCTTACATCAATGCTTGTCTGTATTTCGTCTTGCAGATAAAATTAAGAAATGGTGGATCTGGGGCTACTGGATCTCCCCACTGATGTATGCACAGAATGCCATTTCAGTGAATGAGATGTTGGGTCACAGCTGGGACAAAATATTGAATAGCACTGCCTCCAACGAGACCCTAGGTGTGCAAAGCCTTAAGTCCCGTGGAGTATTCACAGAAGCAAAGTGGTACTGGATTGGCTTTGGTGCTCTGGTTGGGTTCACCCTACTCTTCAACGCTCTCTTCACTCTTGCCCTTACATACCTTAAGCGTGAGTAACTCCCAAATTGATTTTCTAATTGTTCTCTGATTTCAAAGTATTCGAACCTGTGAAGTGCGAATGATTCCATCTTGTTAATTTCCAGCATATGGCAACTCCCGGCCATCTGTATCCGAAGAGGAGCTGCAGGAGAAGCATGCCAACATCAAAAGGGAGATTCTGGATGGCAATCACTTGGTATCAGCAAGCAGTCATCGATCAACAGGAGTCAACACTGAAACTGATTCAGCAATCATGGAAGATGATTCTGCCTCGACTAAAAAGGGAATGATCCTCCCGTTTGACCCGCTCTCGCTCAGCTTCGACAACATCAAATACTCTGTTGACATGCCACAGGTGAAATATAGAAAGTTGATCTCTTACACAACAAATGTAATTTCATCACTATTTTGTAACCCTGGTCATGAAATTAAATTCAGGAAATGAAAGCACAAGGTGTACAAGAAGATCGTTTGGAGCTCCTCAAAGGTGTCAGTGGGTCTTTTAGGCCTGGTGTGCTGACCGCACTGATGGGCGTCAGCGGTGCAGGAAAAACTACTTTGATGGATGTGTTAGCTGGGAGAAAGACAGGTGGGTACATTGAAGGAGACATCCGCATTTCAGGATACCCAAAGAAACAAGAGACCTTTGCACGTGTATCAGGATACTGTGAACAAAATGATATCCACTCACCGCAGGTGACAGTCTATGAGTCCCTGCTTTTCTCAGCATGGCTCCGGCTTCCCAAGGACATCGATTCGAACAAAAGAAAGGTTAGTTCCACAAAATAGTTGCAATTTCCACCCATAGAAGGATACAGTTGGTAGATAGTTGCTCACCATTATATGTGCAGATCTTCATTGAGGAGGTGATGGAGCTTGTGGAGCTCAAACCACTGAGAAATGCTTTGGTTGGACTTCCTGGAGTGAATGGTCTGTCAACTGAGCAGAGGAAAAGGCTTACCATTGCTGTGGAACTTGTTGCAAATCCATCAATCATCTTTATGGATGAGCCAACCTCAGGGCTTGATGCCCGAGCAGCTGCAATTGTGATGCGGACGGTGAGGAACACTGTTGATACTGGTAGAACTGTGGTCTGCACGATACATCAGCCTAGCATTGACATATTTGAAGCATTTGATGAGGTGAGTGAGATTTCACATAGGATTTACTTCCAACTACCCTCTACTTTCTGGTCAGCGTTTGGTCATACTTGTTTTGATGTGGCTGGTTTTCCAAACCTTGAACTATGTTGCAACTTGCAAAGTCTAAAATGTTTGATCAATGCGTGCAGCTTTTCCTTATGAAGCGTGGTGGAGAAGAGATCTATGCTGGTCCACTTGGACATCTTTCTTCAGATCTTATCAAGTATTTCGAGGTAAATGATATTACAGGAATCTGACTATCCATCTACGAAATTACTGAGAATATCATGTGGTTTCATATTATCCAGGGGATCCAAGGGGTCAGCAAAATTAAAGATGGCTACAATCCAGCAACATGGATGCTGGAAGTGACCGCAACTTCTCAGGAACAGATTGTAGGTGCTGATTTCAGTGACATATACAAGAAATCTGAACTCTACCAGTAAGTAAATTACAATCCCTACTAGTCACTCACTTCATCTTTGAGAATAACCATAAACGGGGTAGTACCGGTTGGTACATACTAATGCACTTTGCACTTTTCAGTATTAACCAACCTTCCTTCTCCAGGGAATTTCTGCAGTAGATGATGTCTTGCTTGTTACATTTTTCAGGAGGAACAAGGCGTTGATAAAGGAATTAAGCCAACCAGCGCCAGGTTCAAGTGACCTGCATTTCCCTAGCAAGTACGCACAGTCTTCCATCACACAATGTGTGGCTTGCCTGTGGAAACAGAACCTGTCATACTGGAGGAACCCTCCTTACAATACCGTTAGGTTCTTTTTCACTACCATCATTGCTCTCCTCCTTGGCACCATCTTTTGGGACCTAGGCGGCAAAGTGTAAGTCATGCCCAGTTGTACCATTGCTTATGGCAAACAAGTGGCTTGACCTTCAGTTTTTTATTCACGTTTTGCTTCGTAATCCAGGTCTACATCACAAGATTTGATGAATGCCATGGGATCAATGTACGCTGCGGTGCTGTTCATCGGGGTCATGAATTGTACCTCAGTTCAGCCAGTGGTGGCCGTGGAGCGGACAGTCTTTTACCGTGAAAGAGCTGCTGGCATGTACTCAGCTTTCCCATATGCGTTTGGCCAGGTGAATGTTCCTCCTGGAAATCAATTTCACACGCGGCTTTTTCTGCTGCTTGTTGCCTGTTGGCCCATGTTCTAGAGAGCAGGGCACTGGTCTGATCAATTTGTCTCCTTGCAGGTTGTCATTGAGCTCCCATACGCACTGGTTCAGGATATTCTATACGGTGTCATAGTGTACTCCATGATCGGGTTCGAGTGGACGGCTGCCAAGTTCTTCTGGTACCTCTTCTTTGGGTACTTCACGCTGCTCTACTTCACATTCTACGGCATGATGGCCGTCGGGATGACACCTAACTACCACATCGCCTCGATCGTCTCCTCGGCATTCTACGCCATCTGGAACCTCTTCTCCGGGTTCATCATCCCCCGACCGGTAAGACCTCCTCATGCCCCCCTGCAACTTTTCTCTACGGTTTCCAAAAGCTCATTCCCGTTCTTGCCTCCCGCTACCTTCAGAAAACACCGATCTGGTGGAGGTGGTACTGCTGGATATGCCCCGTGGCGTGGACGCTGTACGGGCTGGTTGTGTCACAGTTCGGTGACGTCATGACGGAGATGGACGACAACAACAAGACCGTGGTGGTGTCACAGTACGTCGAGGACTACTTTGGCTTCAAGCACAGCTGGCTGGGGTGGGTGGCAGCCGTGGTGGTGGCATTCGCGGTGCTCTTTGCGGCCCTGTTTGGCTTTGCCATCATGAAGTTCAACTTCCAGAAGAGATAATGACGATAGGAGCTGGGAAAATCACCTCCTGGACAAGGGATTTTGCATTCGTTGGGTCGTGCAAGTAGATTTGATTGTGCATACTGGGAGAGTCCGCCAAATCTATGGATCCGTTGGTTAGTTAAAGTTATACTAGAAGTTGTTGCTGCTTTTTTTTAGAGGATATTGTGCTCCTTCTCTGGGAAGATGATGGCGTAGTATTTTGTAAAGAATATTTCACACATCTACTAGTAAATTTTGTAAGCTTGTAGCCCCTTGCAAAGGATCAGTTGGAGAAGGCAAGGAAATACGTCGTGTGTTGCTGTTGACTCAAGTATATAAGTACTATTTTGATACGTGTATATGAGTACTAGAAGACTGCAAGTACATGTGAAAGAATCATTAAAACCTGGTCTTGCTTTCATGTTTCTTTGGTTGACTAGGATCATGCCCGTTGAAATAATGTCACGATAACAAAGTTTGGATGTGTGTTATACTATTATCAACAATGATTATTCTTGTGTGTGATGTTCGCAAAATCAGTTTGTTGTAAATTATCACTCTTCACAAGTCAAAACCAACAAATTGAATTTGCGAGTCTGACTACTATACCAAAACTTCCAAACAATCAAACTGTTACTATAAGAAAACCTCATCTTTAACTGTCCAACTATCTGAAGTTCAAATATCAGAATGCAGGCAAACAATTCAAGTAGCCAATTCTCTGTGCATAAACATGTATAGCAGTGCCAACATACATATCATAGATCAAATTTGCTAAGTAAGCAACATTGTCCTCACACAGCTACAATTGGATCATGGTTTCTCCCTTTCTCAGCTATAACTCCTACTCTCAATGGTATCATCCGCACAAGAAAAATGTTCACCTGAACAAACCGAAGCACTACATTGGAGACCTCCTGCACTTGAATCCAGCCCAAGGCAGGTGAATCCTTTCACAAACAACTGGCACGTCACAACTGGCATGTCGCGGCACCGCGTGTGGACTAAATGCCTTCCCCCTTCATTCTCAGGTATAGTAACAATGGAGGCCAGCTTTGGCTTGTTGGGGATTTTGAATTTGCCATGCGAGATCCGAACTCATGAAGGGTTTGCATTAACAGCTTGAACCTACATAAAGAATAAAACCGGGTTACACTGTTGCTCTCAGTTATCAAATAGTATACATTAATAATGCAAATAGTAACAGTTAAAGAACAATTTGACTATGTGTGCAAATCATCAGGATATCGTTCTGTTTCTTCTCTAAAATGAATCATCCATCAAAAGATCGTCAACTCAAGGCCCAAATATACAAAGATCCTAAATTGTAATATTTCAAGTAACTCTGATTTTTTTGGGAGCAAGCATCACATACTTAAGCTTAGCTTAATGGCTGGAAGTACAAATCATAACGTGATATCAACAAGCACTGCAGCCTCTCTGAAGAAAGGTATTCTAGGGCACGTTTGGTTGCTGGCTGCATCTGCATGCCGCCACGCTACACCTGTGGCTCACCATAAAATCTGAGGCTTCTGTTTGGTTCCTGACACAAGTGCGGCTGCCACACAAAAACGTAGTAGAAAAGCTGCCACAAAGTGTGGTGCCGAATTTTTCCGCCGCAAGTGCGGCTCGCCACAGGTCGCCCCACCTTCGGCATGGCTACTGATGGCCGGTAACCAAACATACTCCTAATTCCCAATGCTAACTACTGAAAACAAAAATGATTGACGAATAGGAGAAAAGCTGCTCCGCAAAAGTTATTAAGAACAAATCTAAAGGTACGACTGTGATATCTGCTAGGTGGTGTTTCCTTATACTAAGCTACAATATGATGTGTCATTTCTTTTTATAAGAAGGTAAATGATAATACTTCAGTATACTGTCACCGCTGAGGAACCATGGTCTGTGCCGTGCATTGCCATGATCCAAATCAATGCCATGCACTGATTCATTGTTTAAGGCATATGGAAAAATGACTTCGGGAAAATTATCTAGATATGCCATGCAATAATTGTTCAAATACAGAGGGGCATCTGAGGTGTCTTATCACCTTTCATTGAACCGATCCATTTCACCTCTCCATATGATCAGGTTTCATACGAACAAATTCTTTCAATGCTCGCAATTTACAGGCCCACATTTATTCCTATAGGGTTAGTTGCTAATTCAGGAAGGACCCTGAAATAAATAATACAAGAGCTACAAAATCCAACTATAGCAAAGGGGCTTGGATCAGCTGTTAATCAAACAAGTAAATATCCATATGCCACTATATGGATACCAGGTTGTTAACAAAAGAAGTAAAACATCAACATAATGTTAAAAAATAGAGAAATACAATCACAAAGTTTGTAGTTGCTTTAAATGCTGAGACTGGGAATATAGACAGGGTATAGGATTTAGTTGTGACAGTAAATTCAAGTAGAATATTATTCTCTCATAAATCATTCGTGTAATTCATTTCCCAACTCCCAAAGTCCAAGAGATTTATTTCAGCTTGCGGAAGAATCAGATATCTCAATTGTAAATCACTCACGCTTAAAAAACAATGGTTTCATAGTGAGTGCATGCTACCCTGTTTTTCAATTGACAGATCACTCTTTACTATTTCAGACACTGATACCTCTTTGGAGATTTGGAGATAGAATTGAACTTAGAATTGAACATGCACCGCTACAGTTAACTCAAGCAACTCTGTATCTACCAAATCATGAAGGAATTTGAATAGTGTAATCACTAACCTCTGTTGTGCTCTGATAACTGCACCATGTAGTGAGTTGAATATAAATTGCAACTTTAGGACAGTTCTCTAGAAAAAAAAAATGGCTCACACTGCTTGACCAATAACCAATTATCTGGCAGCATAATAGGCATACTAGAATTATTAGAAAGGTAACAGGACCAATAATTAGAAATGCAGGGCACGGAACAAGTTATAGACTAATCTGGACAGTAATAAATACATGAACCTTTGGTAGTTCCACTATGGCACTATAATTTGCTAGTGTAAGAGGAAACATATAAGTTAAGAGAGATTTTATAATGGTTGAAAAAAAAAACATGAGCCATCCATTGGGACGGGATCGGTTGATTGCAAAAATAGAAGGTACCTAACTAAAAATACCGATAGTACCAAATTAGGTGGGTCCGTCACCAAAATATGTGGGCAAGATCTATTTTTCATTTTATATTTTATTTTTAAATAAGGGTAAATCAGTTATTTTAGTAATATCATCCAAGGACCAAAGGATTTCCCATGTCATCTCTGTATGAATATGAACCAATGTCTTGGCCGGCTGGCTCCCATCTCAGTCTCGCCGCCCCGTACATCGCGCCGTGGCGAAGGAGCTGAAGGCCGCGAGCGTCTTGGGCCGCCGTACCCTGGTGGCGTAGAGAACATGCTGGTTTGATGATCTCAACCTGGCTTAACGACGTAGAGGCCTAGGGGAAGGAGCCATGGCGCCGGTGTCGGAGTGCTCGGCGACGACGACTGCGAAGCTTCCGTCACCGGCCGGTGGCGATGACGTCGTGATGGAGAGGCCCCAACGTGCTCTGCTGACGAGACGGTTGATGTTGGCGCCTACGCGCTCGTCCACCCGCCTCGCTGTCGGATGTTCCATGCGCGCCGGCGGCGCCGCCCGGCCGAGGATCCGTCTCCGCCGTTTTCTGCGTCACGCAACCGCGACCACCGCACTCGCTACCTCACGCGAGCTACCCGCCGCACGAGCTGGAGCTGTCGGCTACGAGGTGGAGCCGTGCCGCATGAGCTGCTCGTCACATGTCTGCGCGGTGCCGGCCTTGCCTTGGTCGTGCGAGCTGCTCGTCATCCGTCTGTTCGTGCGCATCATCTGGTCCCTCAGTGCGCATGGACTTCGTCGGTGCCAGAGCTCAGGCAGAAGGGAAGGGGCTTGTCCACAACCTCAATTACTAAAATACCCTCTATAATATATTTCTCAATTAATTATTTATTCCTTAGAAAATAGAAAAAGACGAAAGAACCTGGAGTTATAAGGTACTTTAAAATATCTCATCATCACACTATAGTAACCGTTCGATTTACACGTAATATTTTAAGAGCTCTTTGTCATACGTGATCTTACTTTTCCTCTGTAATAACCATTCGATTTACATGTGGTGCTATACGAGCCGTCCGTGGTCCGTGATGGGCAGGCTGTGCGATGGCCGGGGGCTCATGACGCTGCGGCGATCGATGAGGCGACGAGACGGCGTGCTGCACTGCTGCTGCGGCGTTCGTCCTTGATCGACTGCGACTGATCAAATTTGGCCAGCGGCGGCAGCCCGGCAACTAACGCATCAGTGCAGACGCTGCAGTCCCTCCGTCCCTCTAAGTGTGAGTGATTTCAGACTTTCAGTTTATCAGGTATAGGCCATAGGGCTTAGGGCATGGCGGCCTGCACTTGAAGTTGCTGCAATTTTTGTGTTTATTTGATCTGAATCGGACAAGTGACAACTTCAATTTGCTATTCGACCTTGCAATCCAATCCATACAGGCTATCAGGCATCAAGCAGATTGAAGCGAATAGAGATTCATTAATTATTTATTTAATTCATCGAGCCATATAGGCTGCAGATAATTTGTTCTAAATTTAAGTCATTTCATATTACCATGATAGGGTTCTAATTTTCTAAATTTCTAATTCAATTTATTTTTTTGAACATGTTAGATGTTGCCTAAGAAACATTTAATTTATTTTACTGTTGTTTTTCCATGAACTAAATATATGTTGCAAGTTAACTCTTATTAATAATACTATATCCTTCGATCGTTATATCAAAACATTATATTGCCAGACCCTTTGTGTCTTCCTTGCCTTAGGGCCTTAGAAATCGTTGAGACGGCCCTGTTTACATGTAAGATGTAAACCAAGATTTATTTTTACGTGTGTTAGACCGTCTCCAATAAGAAACTCATATGGGCACCCCAAATCTAAAATGGGTAGCAAGAGATCCAAAATCAGCCTCCAACAGAGTACCTATACGGGAGACTTATTTTAGGTTGCTTGAGAGGCACAACCTAAATATGAGCATCCTCTCTCTTGAAAACCCATTTGCAGAAAGGATTCTCTTTTTGGTCTTGTTGTTGGAGAAGATACCGAATAAGTATTGAACCTTTTACCTGTAGCGCTACCCAAAGGACGAATAGATTTTGTATTTTGGGTGTTGTTGTTGGAGATAGCCTTACAATCCCACCCATGTACGTCTACAATCCTACCCGTTTTTGCTTTACGTGAAAAAGGAGGGATTGTCCTGGACCCGTATGTATATGTAGGCAAATAAAACCCTAGCACCGTAGAAAATTGTAGAAATCGTGTCGGATTAGGCCTTCGTTTAGGTTTTTGCCTCGGATCCCATGCATGGTTGTTCGTTTGATCGTATCAGTCATGCTTATTAGGCATGATACAATATTTTTTTTCTCACAACAAAACAACATCAACCGACTTATAAGCCACATAAACGATCAAGCGAACAGGAGACGCATGATGACCAATCGTTTTGTCAAGTCGAGCAAGAGGAAAGAAGGCTCTAGCTGGACTTGGACCGTTAGAGATGTGCGGGCCAACAGCGGAAACTAATGCCTGTCTGGCAAAGTTTCGTCGTATGAATTAAGGAAAGCAAATACACGTAGTAAGCTACCAACATGTGTTCTTTTTTTTATGAGGAATAACATGTGTTCATCAGGAAACAAATGAGTAGAAGATTGTCCTTATATCTGTTAAAGAGAGGCTTGGCTGTTTAGAAATTTATATATGTAAAGAAAAAGACCGGCCGATTGAGGGAAACGTTGTCGGAAAAACACATCTATTATTTTTTATTAATATGTTCTACCTCAAACTCTTTCTTAACGTTTTGGTGTCCTGCTAAGGCTTCCTAACGAAAAAAAGATTTAAACCTTGTTCATGTATGACCCGATCAAATCGATTAAGTACTTGCCATCTATCTTTATTATATATCAACAATTCAATTAACATTTTCATTGCTTTGAAATAAATTTCATAAATATGTGCGTGTCGCACGTGGATATTTGTTAGTAAGTTAAACAGCTGAGAATATTGGCAATGAATTTAGAAAAACAATTCAGGACAAGCAGGAGTCACTCTGGATCCTTTGTGCAGAGCGTACGAGGCGTCAGGGGAGGCTCGGGTGGTGAGAGCCGCGCCAGCGTCATGGCCGGCCCCGGCATCAACGGAGTGGCAACTGTGGCCTGCGCGAACGACGAGCACAGAGGAGCCTCGGCATGGAGGGCCGCGTGCTCGCTCTCGTCGTCGTCGTGGAGCTCGGCCTCAACCAGAGAGCGGCGTGGGCGAGCGGGGCCGGCGCGGGCAGGTGCGGCGGGTCGCGAGCGGCCGCGTGCGAGCGCAGAGCAGAGCAGAGCGTGCGAAGCGGGCGGTGAGGCGGGTCCTCGGAGTCCTCGACGCCGGACCGGTGAGGCGGGTGCGAGCGGCCGCGTGCGAGGCGGGCGTTGAGCGGCGGCGCGCGGGAGGACGTGAGCAGCCAGGCGGGTGCGGCGAGGCGGCGTCGAGCCTGCACGGCCGCGCACGAGCCCGCGCGAACGGAGGGAACCAGAGCGCGCGAGGGAAATTGGCGGCGGCGCAAGATCCGGGCGAGAGGAGCAAGAAACGAGCTGAGTCTCCCATGGCTGGTTCGGTCGTTTCTTGAGCAACTCCAACAGACTCCTTTTCCCATTCGTCGTCTGTAAAATTGAGAAAAAACTGGCTCCAAGGGCATCTACAAGAGATTAGTCAAATTATTTTTTAAAAATAAATATAACTATTATTAAAGAAAAAATGTCTCTAGCAGACTATGTAAATGACACTCTAAATTTAATGACTCTCCGTTCCACCTCATCTGCTCTTTACTTTTAGATAACCCACCTCACTAGCTATCTTTTATAGAGTCGGTTAGAGTATTCTAATATTTTTTTATCAAATTTATTTTAGAAAATACTTGAATCAGTAAATTTGGCTAATCTTAGCCAATTTTTCGAGATGCTCTAGAGCCTCGTCATCTGGCTCTCCAACATAACGAGGAGGCTATTCCGCTTTTGTCGCTCTCTAGAACAGGAGGCGGGCTTCGCCTCGCCATCCCGGCCGCCCGGTGTTTCCCAGCGTGCTCGAGATAGCGCTGCTCTCCTCGCGGAGCTGGGACACGAGTGGTCCACCCGTGATCATCGGCTGTTCGGGAGGCCGATCGTATCGTGGATTATTTTTCTTTTGGCTGGTTTGATGTGAGAGAAAAACACCGTTTCCCTTTGAAAATTTACGATCGTTTACTGAGCCAACGAACATGCTGCATGTTGCCAGCCCCAAGGCGCCATTGCGCACACCACTGCCCTCGACGCTCGTCGTCGCTGGAATGGCTTGATGCAGGATCGTAGCGCTGCGCTCGCCATCTTTGGACATGTGGGTGCTCTGCGACCAGATGCAAGAGGAAGACTAAATAGTAGAAGGCTAGAAATCGTATGACAAATCATTGCCAGGTTAGTGCTGAACGCTTAGACTCTGAACTATCTTGGGCAAGAGATTGAAGAGGCGTTCTTAACTATTTAGGCCGCGGCCCGGGCCGCAGCCGCCCAGCCCGGGGTGCACATCCGCCCCTGCCTGCAACGCCTTGATTTGCTATATATGCTTCCTATGAACGCATTGAATTGCACAATTCTTTGAACATCTAATGTTGTGATTAGAGTAAAAAAGATATACAAGTTACGTTCAGGGTGCGTAACAACAAAAAAAGATATACCTAGGAACCCGCTGAACACGTTTTTTTATTATTATTATCAGCTATATGCCTCCTACGAACACCCTGAAAACGCTGAACAAAAAATATGATAACCTGAGGCATATTAGACTTTTCTCACGGAAACCTTGCATTCTTAGAGCTGGAGTTAGGTAACATGACAAACAGGTTCATCTACTCAGCAACTCAAGTAGTAAGCTGCTCAGCATGTAGAGTTGGTGGAGTAAAAGTGAAAAAAACTTGAAAAAACTGAAACAGAGCTGTTGGGCTACGCTCCCTGGCTTTCGCACCCCTGATAGCGAAAGGGACAAGCGTCTGGCGATCGGCGCCTTTCGCGTCCCATTAAGGGCGAAAAGGAGCGCTCGGAAGTCACGGATGCTTTCGGGGAGCGCGGGAGCAGGTTTCTCTGAGACGAGGCTTTCGTATTGGGCGAAAGCCTGGCCATCGGCCAAAGTCCGCGGAGTCGGTTGAACGCTTTTCACGAAGCGACTTTTCTCTAGTGTTGCAGGAACTCTTCGCTCTTTTGTCGCTGAGGAGGAGGTTGCGCGTGGGCCGGGAAGCTACAGCTGGTCGACGGGACCACCAGCCTACGGCGAGGGTGGTTGGAGCCCGAGGGAGGTGGAGAAGGAAAAGACCGGAATGCCCTCGGCGAAATGGAATATTCCCCTGGATCAGAGCGATTGCGAGGACAGTTGAGTCCATGTAAAATGCTACGGAGGTGTATAAATAGGGCCCCACGCAGTGTTGTAAAGAGAGACGACTAGGGCCATTGAGTAATACAAAGAGTGGCCTCGCGAGAGGTCATTTCGCTCGATCCTTTCGTATCGGTGAGTTCGAGGGACATCGGGATTCTAAGGTAACGGCCTAGAACAACAAGAATGGTCCCAGGCAGGCCGACAACTAGATTTTAACTTTTGATGGTTAGGCGGTGGAAGAAGCATCCTTCCGCGCGATCAATCCATTTTCACCACGGAAATTCAGCGTTGCCTCGAAGGGGAGCGAGAAGAGTGGCTGGCTGCAGGTCTCTTGGCAAGTTGGCGTTGCTGTCGTCAACTCGTCACACGTTAACGTCTTGGCGGGTCCTACTGCGAGTAGTAATCGGTAAAAAAAAAGAGTAAGCCCCTGTTTAGTTAAAGTGAAAACTTTTCTTCAAAAAGTCTTTATAATATCCATCACATCGAATCTTGCAATACGTGCGTGGGCATTAAATGTGAAAAAAAAACCAATTGCACAGCGAGTTTAGTTGGAAATTGCAGAGACGAACGTTTTGAGCCTAATTAGTCCATGATTAAACACTAATTGCCAAATAAAAACGAAAGTCTTCTGATAACCTAAATTCTCAATTTTATGCGAACTGGGCAGGGCTAACTTAGGTCTCTCAACGCTTGTCATTTCTTCTCGAAGATGTCGACGCTTGGCGCAGACCAAGGTTGCTAGCCAGAGACGGAGTTGAGATACATAAAATCAAAAGGGAGAAGTTTTATGCGCCAGACTGCGCACGTTGAAATTAAACACGGACGAAGCTCGTATATGCGAACTAAAAACACGCCTTTGATTTCCTGTCCTGAATGGCCGGACGCGTGTTTGAAGTTCTATCAACGTAGCGAGAGAGAAGATAAAACTAAAGACCGTACGTGGATTTTTGTCTGTAGCACATGCGGGCTCAAAACGAGACTCAACTACCTCTCTAGTGGAAAAAGAGGAGGAAAATGCTTGGCCCTCTAGAAACGAGAAGGGGCGGGCGCGGCAGTCCGTTAGTTGACGATTCCTCCCCATTTCCACTGGAAAACAGGTGACCTTCTAGAAGCAGCAAGCGGCCCATCCCGGTCCAGCAATGCAGCGCCAGGTCTAGCCAGGGGGCGGGGTGTCTTGGTACTTGGTAGCAACTGGCAACTCCAGGAGCAAGCAGAGCGGCCTCCCCGCCCGGGCGGCGCAGCTCTGACCTCTGACCATGACCACGACCGGCAGGCGACCCCTTCCCCCGCGTCGTCCCGTCCCAGCGCGTCACCCCTACAAAACCCCACCCTCCGCCTGAACGCTCTCCCATCGTTGTGGTGCGGATTGGTAACCCGGTGGCAGCTCGCCTGAACGCTCTCCCATAGTACGCACTCACCCCACCCAAAAACACACCGGAATCTCATTGGTAGCCCGGCGGCGGTGCGGGGTGCGGATTGGTGGGGGGCACTAGCAGGAGGCGGCGGCGGCAGGGGGAGGAGTTGGAGGATAGCGAGATGGACGCGGCGGGGACATTCAGAAGGTGGCGAGTTTGCGGCGGGGGCGGCGGCTCCATGTGGCGGCGCGGCGACGACGTGTTCTCGCGCTCGTCCAGGGAGGAGGACGACGAGGAGGCGCTCCGCTGGGCCGCGCTGGAGAAGCTGCCCACCTACGACCGCGTCCGCCGCGCCATGGTCCCGCTAGACGGCGCCGAGGCGGCCGGCGGGAAGGGGCTCGTGGACGTCGACGTGCTCAGCCTCGGCCCGCACGAGAAGCGGGCGCTGCTGGAGCGCCTCGTCCGCGTCGCCGACGAGGACAACGAGCGATTCCTGCTCAAGCTCAAGGACCGCATCGACAGGTAACCCCTCGCCCGCTCTGCGACGAGCCGCGCGCGGTTGCACTCGAATTCGTATCGCTCGCCGGGTGTTTGACGATTTCCGCGCGCGCGCTGTTTGATTGCTGCAGGGTCGGGATCGACATGCCCACGATCGAGGTGCGGTTCCAGAACCTTGAGGCCGAGGCGGAGGTGCGCGTCGGCAGCAGCGGCCTCCCCACCGTCCTCAACTCCGTCGTCAACACGGTCGAGGTACGTAAGCCAGCCAGTGCACCCGTTAGTTCCTGCCTATCCGATAGCGAAAGACGATCAATTTTGAACTTTGGTCGGTGCGCCTCTTTGTTCGACGCAGGAAGCGGCGAACGCGCTGCACATACTGCCCAGTAGGAAGCGGATCATGCCCATTCTCCACGACGTCAGCGGAATCATCAAGCCTCGCAGGTAGTTGACGAGTAAAACAATGGCTGTTTTATTGGGGTTTTTTTTTGTCCTCAAGAAAGTCAAACTATTTTCCATCTACAGAGTCGATGAGCTGTTTTTTGTTTTTTAACTGAGTAACTCAATATTCCTGTTGGTTTGGCTTGTGTTGGTGACTGGATTAGTAATCGTCTCCTCACAAAAAATAAGAAAAAGAAGAGAAAAAAGAGAGAGTTTCATAGTCTGGGACTACAAGTCTTCGATTTCTTCGCTTCTTCCACTAGTCAACCTCACGTTCTTTACGTTTATGCAGGTTGACACTTCTGTTAGGTCCGCCTGGATCAGGCAAGACCAGTTTGTTGCTCGCCTTGGCCGGAAGGCTTGACAAAGAACTCAAGGTAGTACAAAATGCATCCTTATACTTCTTTGCAATAATTACGCCTCGCAAAAAACAGACAAAATGTATCCTTATACTTCTGCACAAAACTGGCATTCAAGAAACAGGGCATCTTTCACTGGCAACTGTTGTATGCTTTGTACTAACTACTCTAATGAAATGTACAGTGCCTAATGTTATAGTGAAACACCGTGCAGTTTTCAGGTAAAGTGACCTATAATGGTAACGAGATGACAGAGTTTGTTCCAGAGAGGACAGCCGCGTACATCAGCCAGCATGACCTCCACATAGGAGAGATGACTGTGAGGGAGACGCTTGCATTCTCTGCACGCTGCCAGGGTGTTGGCTCCGGTTTTGGTACAGTTCCGAGCAATGAGTCATGCGATACATGCATATGCTTTTGTTCTGCTTGCCTACCATGTAGGATTTACACTTCATTGATATGCTTATCGGGTCTTGCTTCTTTCCTTTATGTTGTTAGACATGCTGACTGAGCTGTCGAGGCGAGAGAAGGCGGCCAATATCAAGCCTGATGCTGATATTGATGCATTCATGAAGGCATGCGATCCTGACTAAATCCAGTAGATTTTTTTATATCGTAGATTATGTTTCCATGAATAACTGGCCAATCATAATCAAAACTGAGTATGGTTTTCCTGCTTAATTTAATTAGGCGTATGCAATGGGTGGGCAAGATGCCAATGTGGTCACTGACTATATTCTGAAGGTATACATTGCAACTTTTAGCCTCAAATCGAGCAATTATAGATTGACTTACTCAAATATGTCTTAAACTATGTACACTCCACTTGCTGCAGATATTAGGACTAGAGATATGTGCAGACACAATGGTAGGGGATGAGATGCTCAGGGGCATATCTGGTGGACAAGCAGGCGTGTCACAACTGGTAAAACTGTCTTTCTTAACCATATTAGGTCAACAACATTGGTTTTGCTGAAGTTCTTTCTGAATTATATCATTTGGATGTTCCTGCAGGTGAGATGCTGGTGGGGCCAGCCAGGGCGCTTTTCATGGATGAGATCTCAACTGGGCTTGATAGCTCCACTACATTCCAAATTGTGAATTCACTCAGGCAGTCCATTCACATCCTCGGTGGCACAGCTGTTATCTCCCTACTGCAGCGGCACCAGAGACTTATAACTTGTTCGATGACATCATACTCCTCTCAGATGGTCAGGTTGTCTACCAGGGTCCCCGAGAAGAAGTGCTTGAGTTTTTCGAGTCAGTGGTTTCAGATGCCCTGAGAGAGAAAGGGTGTTGCTGACTTCCTGCAAGAAGTATGTACTGTGCCACCATATTTCAGTATACATAAGTGCAGAAAGTGCAGAAAGTTCTTGTTATCTTATCTCTTTTGAAATGCTGGGCAGGTGACTTCGAAAAAGATCAGAAACAGTACTGGGTGCGACCTGATGAGCCCTACAGGTTTGTGTCCGTGAAGGAATTTGCGACTGCATTTAAGTCATTCCACACAGGGAGAGCTATAGCAAATGAGCTTGCTGTTCCGTTCGACAAGAGCAAAAGCCACCCAGCCGCACTAACCACCACAAGGTATGGTGTGAGTGGCAAGGAGCTGCTCAAAGCAAACATAGACGGGAGATCCTTCTCATGAAGAGGAACTCTTTTGTCTACATCTTCAGAACCTTCCAGGTAACTCACAAGACCAAACAGTATGATCGATTGGCATGTAGAGAAAAAATAACTGAAACATGACTGACTCTTTGGTGCTCTGGCATTACAGCTGATACTGATGTCGATCATTGCAATGACTCTCTTCTTCCGTACGAAGATGAAGCATGACACGGTGAATGACGGGGGTATCTACATGGGTGCAGTCTTCTTTGGTGTGCTTATGATCATGTTCAATGGCATGTCTGAGCTGTCGCTAACTGTCTTCAAGCTGCCTATATTCTTCAAGCAGAGGATCTCCTTTTCTTTCCGGCATGGTCCTACACTCTACCCTCATGGATCGTCAAGGTACCCATCACATTTATCGAGGTTGGCGGTTATGTATTCTTGACATACTATGTCATTGGGTTCGACCAAATGTCGGCAGGTGAGATTTTTCCAATTGTTTAAATGTTTATCCTTATCCATTCTTATTACTCTGGTAATGTGCTATGAATGTTTCCTTCAAAAAAAAAAGTGCTATGAATGTTCTAACAGTAATGGTTGCCCCCAGGTTCTTCAAGCAGTATCTGCTTCTGTTAGCGGTCAATCAGATGGCAGCGGCACTCTTCCGGTTTATTAGTGGGGTATCGAGGAACATGATTGTTGCTAACGTCTTCGCATCGTTCATGTTGCTGGTTGTCATGGTGTTGGGAGGATTTATTCTAGTAAAGGTTAGAACTCATCTTTTCTCTCTCTTTCTAATTCTTTGCAATGTAGCTTCTTCTTAAATCAATGCTTCTCTGTATTTCGTCTTTCAGATAAAATTAAGAAATGGTGGATCTGGGGCTACTGGATCTCCCCAATGATGTATGCACAAAATGCCATTTCAGTGAATGAGATGTTGGGTCACAGCTGGGACAAAATATTGAATAGCACTGCCTCCAACGAGACCCTAGGTGTGCAAACCCTCAAGTCCCGTGGAGTATTCACAGAAGCAAAGTGGTACTGGATTGGCTTTGGTGCTATGGTTGGGTTCACCATACTCTTCAATGCTCTCTTCACTCTTGCCCTTACATACCTTAAGCGTGAGTAACTCCCAAACTGATTTTCTCATTGTTCTCTGATTTCAAATGTATTCAAACCTATGAAGTGTGAATGATTCCATCTTGTTAATTTCCAGCATATGGCAACTCCCAGCCATCT